>CM075064.1:77046885-78350964 GCA_037428765.1 Rubia yunnanensis
TTGATTTTTGTGATCTTTAATCTACCTTTTCTTTCCTTGACCGAGTTGTGAAAAAAAACTGGTATTGTTATCCCCCTCCTTTAACCATTTAATCTTTGCTTTATGTTTCCAGAAGCTTTTCTGTTCCACTAAAGCTCTAACTAATTTAGCCTTAGCTTCCTTAAGATTAATCAGGTTGACCACAGTTGCATTCTGATCATACATTTGCTCCTGAGTCAGAAGAGCAGTTTCGGCCAGCACTACATTATCATGAATATTTCCAAAATGCTCCTTATTCCAGATTTTTTAATTCTTTTTTTAATCTTAAGAGTTTAAGATAGAAACCAAGCATTCCTGAATAATGAAGAGGAAGATCCCAGTTATTCTTAATTACAGTCATGAAATCTTTCCTTTTAAACCAAGTGTTCAGGAATCTGAAAGGCCTAAGGTATCAAATTGAAAGACAACAATTATCAAAGCAAGAGAACTATGCTAATCATGCAATACAACTAAAGATACGATGTAAATGATAATTAACGGAGCCTTGGGGGCAATCAACTTCCACTTCCAAACTTTCTATAGCTCATTGATTCATTCACTCATTCAATTACATTTATTGTCTATGGGGAATGTTATCACTTCTCAATCAAAGATCAACATTCATTCCTCCTTAAGAGTAATTTGCAAAGACAAACAACGACCATTTGCAAACCTCATTGATGATCACCAAAGACAAACAACATCATAGGGGTATTTCATCAATGGCATTTCACCCAAAGGACAGTAGGTTTGATAACAACGAGCCTTCTACCAAAGGTATAGTCATTTTACCAAACAAAACATTTATTAGGTTAAACTTAGAACAAACAACATTCAAGGTTCAACTTTTCTTTGCATCTATATAAAAAATATGAAAACAATCCACATTAACATACTCATCTAGCAAGAATTACCACACATTATACACAAGAAGTTCTAAATCCATGATTTTGTATTTCAAATCAAATGAGTTAAGAAATTTTCAACTTTCCTAACACTCTAACATTTAAATCTTACGAACATTTCATATACTCAAACAACCCATGGTATAAATGAGTTAAACATAGCATTAATGGCATAGTAAATGCTCTCCAATAAATGTTCATAAATGAGCAAATATAGAATCTTACTACATAAGTTTGGAAGCTTCAATCAATTGCTCCCAAGAACTAGATTTACCTACAAGAGTTCATACTAATTAATGTTAACAAACCAAACATAATACAAGAGAATTTAAAGATGAAAAATGTTAGAAACTAGGGTTAGAACAGTACCAAAAAAATGCAGGAAGAAGAGATATGAATGAGAGGAAAGAGAGTGATATTTATATTACAAAAAGGATAAGGTTAGGTTCTGGCCACCGACAAACTCGCGGCGGGTTGGTCGCAACTCGCGACGGGTTCGTTGCCAGTACTTAACCTTGTTTTCTTTTCTTCTTCTTGTGGTGAACACTTATCTTCACAATTATTCCTCTCATTTTCCAAGTCTTCCACTCTTTGAAGAAAGTCTTCAAAGTCTTGAAGAATGGTCTTCGACAGCCTCCGGTCTTCAAGTCTTTGTGTCTTCGAAGCAAGTCTTCAAGGCCTTCGAAAAGTGATCTTTTAATGACCTCCGGTCTTCAAGCCTCCATGCTCTTCCTTTGTCATGCAAAATCCACTTAGAAGAGGTAAAAGAGCATAAAGTTGCTCTTACCTCTCCTAGGAGAATTTCAAGGTAAAACACAAGCTCTTGATAATAAAATAGCACAAAAGTGACCCTAAAAAGTACTAAATTATGCACATAAAATGGACATATCAAACCTCCCCACACTTAATCCTTACTTGCCCTCGAGAAAGAAAATATCCAAGCATACGAAGGAAATGACGTATCCACATCCTAACTACTATTCCCCCAAATCAATACCTCAGAAAACTCTCACTATCACACATCCCAATGTTAAGGTCAAATGAGAAGTTTCTCACAACCCCCATTCCTAAATCTTCCCAAACCATATCAACCTATCAATTCATTGCTATCTCTAAAACATTTCCCCATCTCGAACTGACAATCCTAAATCCAATGCTACAAGGTGCAGCTAAAGACAATTATAAGGTTCAAAACACATGCTCCACTTTATATCAATGTATCAACCTAAAAATGAAGTATATCGACAATTAAGAGTTTCATAACTTGCTTCGTCTTCTCTCGCTAAATTTTCCACTCCCAAGTGGTCCTCAAGATGTCAAGCTACCCAATCCATTCGTATGGCCTTTGGCCTTTGGAACATAAATTTTCCCCTTTGGCTTTCTTGCAACATCTATAATTCTATTCATCCACAGCTCAGCCCACAACCCGTATCCTGGTCCCTCACTCGTCAAGTGCCACATAAAGTGAATGTCATTGTCTGGCACATTTGTAGGCTCCACCGAGCAAAGTACTGTGCCAACCAACAGTCGGTGCACATAATGGAGTGCAGGATGGATGATGACACTGCTCTTGTCATGGGAGTTTTTTGGCCTCATCTTGATGACATTCCAAACTGCATATCATCCTCGATCGATCGCTCCTGGGCCTGCGGGTCCAACCTGGCATGTATCTCTGTAGTGTCCCATCCAAACGCCTCCTCAATCTGCGAGATGGTCATCAGTCAACATATATCATCCAAGTGGAAAGTGATGTACCTCTCGCATGGTTGATCATCTTTCATACTACATATCCTGACCGTGGACAGGAACTCTAGCATGCTCCAGTAAGAGGGTGCGCTCCTGCTCATGAATCCTTCAATCCCCTCTTTGGCGTGGAAGCATCGGACGGTCTGGGTGAGCCCAAGAACGTTCAGCGTGGGTACATCTACAAAGACTATCTCCTTGAGCTGATGACTCACCAGGGCCTCCCGCCTCTCAGCATAGGATCCAGTGATCTGGGTCAAACCCATGTACCTATCCGGAGGGGGAGGTACAAGGCTCGATTTCGGAGCTGGTGGTGGAGGTTGAGGTGGAGCGGCGGTGCACCTGCCTTGGGGAGAAGCCCTGGGTCTCTTTGTAGGGGCCATATCTAACAACCACAGCAAACAAGTTACACACACAGGAATATGTACATATGCAATATTGCAAATTCATACTCAACCTTAAACTAGTTTTTGTCAATCATTACAAGCCAAATCAAACCCCAACCAACTAGTTCAAGTCCTAATCACAATTGCACATACAATACATATTATGTCCAACATGCCCGTACTCTCAAGTCTATGAAGTTCTTACATAGTTGAATAACAAAATATTATATCTTAACATCACAATTATGCCTAGCTAGTTTAGCCACCATTAGTGCATCCATAATGTCAACATTCAAGTCCCATGGCTAAACTACCCTAAGAAAAATAACAATGCAAAGCACAATAACATTTTATCCAAATAACAACTATGTTTAATCAAGGGCCAACATGCCTCATATCCAATATAAACCACAATCCATTCTCAACCAAAGAAACACAAATGGTGCAATGCAAGCACAAGACCACACGAGAAACTCAATACAACCAACCAAACCACAAACACAAAATAAGCACACAATCCCCATCAAATTCAATTGCAAGCACAATATAGTCACAAAATTCAACCAAGGTCCAATAATCTAATTTCCTAAGGCATCACACATAATATACACAATATCCAATAAATAGAGTATACAATCATAATTACAATTAAAGTTCAACAAAGTGAAGAAATGTACCAATTAGATGCCTAAGATGAGAAAGGAATAAAGCCCACAAGCAATTTGAAGTTTAATCGCCAAAAAACACAAAAATCCCAAATTCTAGGGTTTTATGTTCTTGAACAAGTTTAGGGTGATTTGTGGGTAAATCTTGGGAAGAAGAAGGGGGGTATAGAGCGGCGGCGAGGTAGAGGTGGACGGTTGGAGGAGATGAAGGGGAATCGGGAAGGTTGTGGCAACATTTGGGATTCTGCCCATGCCTGTCGCAACTCGTGACGTGTTCGTCGCGACTCACGACAAGTAGGTCAACGAGAACCTAAAGTCAATGCTTACATTGCGAATCGCAACCACTTCATCGCGAGTCACGATGGCCCATCTCGACTCGTAAAAAGTGTAGGCTGGGAACTCTATTTTAATCCAAAATTTCTGATTTGGTTGCGACTCGCAACCACTTCGTTGCAACTCACGATGGTCCATCGTGACTCGCGACTCACGAAAAGTGGAGCGTGAGAGCTCCATTTTTCAGCTAAATTTTCTGATCTGGTTGGGACTCGTGACCACTTGGTCGCGACTCGTGATGGTTCATCGCGACTTGCGACGAGGCTATCGTGACTCGCGGAAAGTGGAGGCTGAAACCTAAAATGAGAACAAAATTTTCTAAGCCCATCGTGACTCGCGACGAGGTGATCTCAACTTGCGACGAGGTGGTCGCAACTCGCGACGGACTGCCCACCTGGTAATTAGAAAATTTTAATGGTTTCACCTCTTGTCCAAGTCTTTCCCTCTTAACTCCAAGCATTTCTCCCTTCAAAAGTCCTATGCCTTAGTTTTAAATCACTGCAAAATCATGGAAAAACAACCCGTGAAAAGCACAAAGCAAAAACAATGAAACTAATGACAAAATCCAAAAACCAAGCAACATCAACGGAAGGTCACGAATGACGATCCGGATGATCAAAACCATATTTATTTAATATCGTCAGCATGACTTACTCCCTTTCCTTGGAGTTTACTCACAAACTGGATTGAGGAGATTAACATCCTCTCCCTTTTCCGTCACAAAATTCTCGTGGTAAGGGTTTAAACGTTGTCCATTGACCTTGAATGTATTGGCCTTAGCTCGATCTAGAATCTCCACCGTGCCATGCAGGAATACCTTCACTACCTCAGAAGGACCGATCCATTGGGACCTCAACTTAACTAGGAATAGGCAAAGGAAGGATTGAAATAGGAGGACTTTTTGACCAACGTCAAATTCCTTCCTAATGATCATCTTGTCCTGCCACACCTTTGTCTTCTCTTTATAGATTTTGGTGTTCTCATAGGACTCCCTCCAGATCTCATTTAGTTCATCCTATTGTAACTTCCTATGCAAGCCAGACCCATCTATATCAAGATTAAATTCTTTGACTGCCCAATGAGCCTCACCGGTAGGTGACAGGGCTTACAAAACACTAACTGGTATGATGACATACCAATTGGTGTCTTGTAATCCATCCTATTTGCCCATAAGGAATCATTTAACTGAGAACTCCAATCCTTCCAGTTAGGGTTAACCATTTTTTAAGCATAGACTTGATTTCCCGATTTGAAACTTTGTCTTGCCCATTGGTTTGCGGGAGATAGGTAGTGGATGTCTTGTGGGTAACGTCATACTTCTGCAAGAGTGCCTCTATGGTCCGATTGTAAAAATGGGTGCCACGGTCTCTAACCAAGGCTCGGGGTACCCCAACCCCAGAGAAGATGCTATCTTTCAAAAATTCTGCAACCACTTTAGAATCATCAATCCTAGTGGGTTTTGGTTCAACCCACTTCGACACAAAATCAACGGCAAGAAGAATATATGTAAAGCCATAAGAACTAGGGAAATGTCTCATGAAGTCAATACCCCAAACATTAAAGATTTCACGATATAGCATAGCTTTTCGGGGCATCTCATTTCTAGATGAGATATTTCCTACTCTTTGGCACTTGTTACAAGCCTTATAAAATATGTATGCATGCTTATTCAAAGTAGGCCAATAAAAACCACTTTCCAAGAATTTCCTAGCGGTCCTTTTACTTCCAAAATTACCACCGCATGCATGAGAATGACAAAAAGTGAGAATTGAATACACTTCATTATTTTGGATGGATCTCCTAACAACTTGGTCTACACAATGTTTCCAAAAAAAGGGTTCATCACACACATAATATTTAGCATCACTTTTTAGCTTATCTTTTTGTGTTTTAGAAAAGTGAGGAGGAAATTTACCACAGACAAGAAAGTTCACAATGTCGGCATACCACGGTTAGAGGCCCCTGATAGCGAACAATTGTTCATCGAGGAACTCCTCCCGTAGTTTCTCCTTCATTAATAGATTTACCTCCTTATCTTGGCAGGGTGCCAATCAGCTCAGGTGATCAGCCACGAGGTTCTCCGTGCCCTTCTTATCTCGAAGCAGAATCCAACTAATCAATCTTGGCTTGGCCTCTTTCTTCATCATTCGATGACGAAGCGCTGCATGGTCAGTGTACACAATAACTTTTGTACCAAGCAAGTAAGATCGAAATTTTTCCAAAAGAAAATACCACTGCTAGAAACTCCTTTTCTCCCGTAGAATAGTTTCTTTGGGCCTCATTGAGAGACATAGATACATAGTAGGTGGCGTGAGGAACTCTCCCCACCCTTTGACCAAGCACCGCTCCAATGGCGTAATCACTAGCATTGCACATAATCTCAAAAGGCAACGACCAATCCAGGGGTTATATAATAGGGGCAAAAACTAACCTTCCTTTCAATGTATCGAAGACCCCTTTACAACCCTCATCCATCACAAATTCCACCTCTTTTTGCAACTTGTATAAAGGAGATGCTATCTTCGAGAAGTCCTTGATAAACCAACGATAGAATCCTGCATGGCCAAGAAAAGAGCGCACTTCGCGCACATTAGTAGGATAAGGCAAAGTTTGAATCGTGTCTATCTTTTCCTTGTCAACCTCAATACCTTTAGAGGAGACAACATGGCCTAAGACAATGCCTTGCTCTACCATAAAATGACACTTCTCAGAATTTAACACAAGATTAGTATCAATGCAACATTTAAGTACTTGTGCCAAATTTGCCAACCAGTTGTCAAAAGAATTACCATGAAATATGAAATCATCCATGAATACCTCGACAAATTTTTCAACAAATTCTAAGAAAATGCTTAACATACACCTTTGGAAAGTTGTGGGAGCATTACATAACCCGGAAGGCATACGCCGGTAGGCAAACATACCAAAGGGGCACGTGAAGGTGGTCTTTTCTTGGTCTTCTAGGGCGATAGCCACTTGAAAATACCCCGGGTACCCATCCAAAAAGAAATAGAAAGGGTGGCTTGCTAACCTCTCGATCATTTGATCAATGAATGACAACGAGAAGTGGTCATTCCGGGTCTCCGCATTTAGCCTCTGGTAGTCAATACAAACGTGCCACCCATTTTGAACTCGAGTGGGTACCATTTCACCCTTCTAATTTTTTACTACTGTCACCCCACTCTTCTTGGGTACCACTTGAGTTGGACACACCCACTTGCTATCCGAGATTGGATAGATCATGACCGTTTGGAGTAACTTGATGATTTTCGCCTTTACCACCTCCATCATAGGCAGGTTTAAATGGCATTTGGGTTGTCGCACGGGTCTTGCATCTTCCTCCAACAAAATTCTATGCATGCAAGTGGATGGACTTATGCCTTTGATGCCAGCAAAAGTCCATCTAATTACTTCCTTGTTCTCCCGTAACACCACCATTAAGTTTTCTTCTTACTCCTTGGTGAGCTTGCTTAAAATGATAACCGGAAGCGTCTCATCTTCCCCAATAAATGTGTGCTTGAGGTCACATGGAAACGGCTTAAGCTCAATCACTGGAGCTTACACAAGTGATGGGAGGAATTCCAGTTCCTTGGGTTCCTCTAAGACTAGAGGGTCGGGACTTTGCACCACTTCCTTAAGAATACTTAACTCCTCAATGCTTTCCTTCAACTTAGTACTCATGGAATGTACAAGACATGCATTTTCAACAACATTTTCCAAAGCAACTAACAAGGAATCATCACCACTCAATTCAAAAACATCTTGCACAACGTTATCAACAAAAACAATAGCATGGCAAGAATAATCTTCAAGAGGATACATCATGGAGTCATTTATGTTAAACTCTACTTTAATCTCATCAAAATCCATGGTGAGGGTGCCGTTATGAACATCAATGATGGTCCTAGAGGTCTTCAAAAATGACCTCCCCAACAAGATTGGGGCGGCATGTTTATCATGCTCTATGTCTAGGACATAAACATCCGTGGGGAATGTTACGGAATCCACCCTAACCAACATATCCTTGATGATACCCTTAGGGTACACACTAGAACAGCTGGCTAGTTGGATCACAGCCCTAGTTTTGTGCAAAGTACCAAGATTGAGGATTTCATACAAAGAGTAAGGAATCACATTTATTGATGCACCTAAGTTAAGCATTGCCTTTTTCAAAATGTGTATTTTCTATCATGCAAGGGATCGTGAACATGTCGGGATCGCTACATTTAGGGGGTAACTCCCTTTGGCACAAAGCGGAGACATGTTCACTTCTACCATTTTTAAGATTGTTCTTCATTCTTTGTTTCCTATTTACTACACATAATTCCTTCAAAAAATTTGCATAGCTAGGAATTTGTTCAATCGCATTCAAAAGAGGGATATTTACCTCACACCTACGAAAGACTTCATAGATATCCTTCTTGGATTCCTTTCTCAGATTGTCTTTTAGAGCTTCCGGGAATGGTGGTTCTAGCACATATGGAGGAATTTCCACTACTCTTTCCTTCTAGTGAGGGGGGATGAAGGTTCGGAAATGGAGGTTGATTTCTCAACGGTGATCTCCTCTTCCTTCTCCTTTCCCTTCCTTGCTTGCTCCTTGACCACTTCCTCATTCTTTTCTTTCACTTCTTTCTCAAGCATGTCAAGCTTCCTAGTTCGTCCTCAACAAATTCACCAACCGGGGGAGAGCCAACCTCTTTACCACTTCTCAAAGTGATAGCACTTGCATTTTGTCGAGGGTTGATCTCCAGTTGGGAGGGTAGCTTGCCCTTTTCCCGGGCTTCCATCTGATTCACCACTTGAGCTATTTGGCTCACTTGAGTTTCCAAGTTCTTGATACTTACCTTGGCTTCATCTTGGAATTTCTCACTTTTCTCCGTACACATGCCCAACCGGTGAATGGCTTGCATCACCTCATCCTTTGTTAGCCCCAAACTCTCCCCTTGGTCTCGGGGTTTATCTTGGATCCTTTGAAATTGTTGTTGAGGTGGCCTATATTGTTATTAAGGAGGCTAATATGGTTGAGATTTTTGGCTTCCTTGAGGGTTTCCATACCAGAGGCTCGGGTTATCACGATTTCCCGAATTGTACGGCCAGTTTTGGTATCCTTGATATCCTTGGTAGCCTTGCCCACCTTGATATCCTTGGTTGCCTTGGTAGCCTTTATTCCCTTGATATCTCATGGTACTCACGTCCTCGACATAATCCTCTTACAAAGTAGGGCAAGTGTCAGTAGGATGCGCTAAGTAACAAATTTCACATGATTTAACCTGTGGTACATTCCCGAGCTTCGTCATCAATGATTTGACCCTAGATGCAAGGGCCGGGACTTGGTCCTCGATCTTCTCACTATTGGAAGAGTCACTTGCAAGCATTGGATTTCTCCTTCTTAAATCAGCCCTTGAGCTAAAGTTTCTCGATTCTTCTACTAGCTCCTCATACAATTGCATTGCTTCGTATGAAGTTTTGTTCCCAAGAGTGCCACCACAAGAACTTCTTCCCAACCTTTGATCCTCATCAAGAAGGCCATCATAGAAGTAATAAACCAAGTTCCCCTCTAAACAACCATGGTAAGGGAAACTAGCTAGAAGCTTCTTGAACCTCTCCCAATAGTCGAAGAGAGATTCTTTATGCCATTGGAGGATGTTGCTTATGTCATTCTTCAAGACGGAAGACCTTGAGGCCGGGAAGTATTTGGCTACATTGTTTTCATATCGAGCTAACTCTTGATGCTCTTGGGTGGTAGCTAGTGGAGCCAATCTCTTGCACCATCCCTTAGTGTGAACGGGAATGCCTTTAACTTATAGAAATCTTCATCCACTCCATGTGGAACTGTACCACCACACAAGAAGTGAAATTCTGTGAGGTATTTGTTGGCATTCTCCCCTTTCCTACCAAGGAATATGGGTAGCATGTTGATGATCCTTGTCTTTAGCTCAAAGTGCCCGTTCGTTCCAACCATGGAATACTCAAAGCACATTGGTTATTGATCGAGGTTGGGGGCCATGATGTCTCTTAACAAAGCTTGCCCCAAAGGAATCTCCCTTTGGTGGAGAGTAGGAGGTCGCCCTTGGAGAGGAGGATGTTGAGGTCTTCTCACAGATGCTAATCTTCGTGCTCAAGATGATGTTCCATAGAGAAAGAGGTATCCATAAAACTTCACTATGATGGGTGTTATTCACACTTTCTAAAGAAAGCCTCCTAGTCTGTCTCAAATTCAACTCTAACTCAGGGTCGTTGTAGTATAGTGGTAAGTATTCCCACCTGTTACACGGGTGACCCAGGTTTGATCCCTGGCAGCGGTGACAAAATTTGGAAGGTCATCGCCATACCTCTCAATGTTAATACTTTTAAGCCCTAATGCTTCCTATCTACAATTAAGTAGATAGTGGCAAGTCGGGGTCGTCCATGAGAAGAGGGATCTTTTCAAGTGTTTTTTCATATATAGGAGAAAACATACTAGGTATATACATACATAGATACTTATAAAAGTATGTAAACAAGGGGGGTTTGGTTGGTTTTTTAGCCTAGGGTATCAAATTGAAAGATAACAATTAGCCAGCAAGAGAACTATGCTAATCATGCAATATAACTAAAGATACGATGTAAATGATAATCAACGCAGCCTTGGGGGCAATCGACTTCCACTTCCAAACTTCCTATAGCTCATTGATCCATTCACTCATTCAATTACATTTATTGTATATGGGGAATGTTATCACTTCTCAATCAAATATCAACATTCATTCCTCCTTAAAAGTAGTTTGCAAAGACAAACAACGACCATTTGCAAACCTCATTGATGATCACCAAAGACAAACAACATCATAGGGGTATTTCATCAATGGCATTTCTCCCAAAGGACAATAGGTTTCATAACAACAAGCCTTCTACCAAAGACATAGTCATTTAACCAAAAACAACATTTATTAGGTTAAACTTAGAACAAACAACATTCAACATTTAACCTTTCTTTGCATCTATATGACAAATATGAAAACAATCCACATTAACATACTCATCTATCGAGAATTACCACACATTATACACAAGAATTTCTAAATCCATGCTTTTGGATTTCATATCAAATGAGTTAAGAAATTTGCAACTTTCCTTACACTTTAACATTTCAATCTTACAAACATTTCATATACTCAAACAACCCATGGTATAAATGAGGTAAAACACAACATTAATGGCATAATAAATGCTCTCCAAAAAATGTTCATAAATGAGCAAATATAGAATCTTACTACATAAGTTTGGAAACTTCAATAAATTGCTCCCAATAACTAGATTTAGCTACAAGAGTTCATACTAATTAATGCTAACAAGCCAAACAATACAATACAATTTAAAGATGAAAAATGGTAGAAACTAGGGTTAGAAAGATACCAAAAAATGCAGGAAGAAGAGATTTGAATGAGAGGAAAGAGAGTGTTATTTATAGTACAAAAGGATAAGGTTAGGTTCTGGCCACCCGTTGGTCGCGACTCGCGTCAGGCGCCAGTACTTAACCTTGTTTTCTTTTCTTCTTCTTGTGGTGAACACTTATCTTCACAATGATTCCTCTCATTTTCCAATTCTTCAACTCTTTGAAGAAAGTCTTCAAAGTCTTCAAAAATGGTCTTCGGGTCTTTGTGTCTTCGAAGCAAGTCTTCAAAGTATTCAAAAATGGTCTTCGAGTCTTTGTGTCTTCGAAGCAAGTCTTCAAAGTCTTCCCTGTCAACAAGCAACGGTGCTGACCACGCCTCCGTTGCGGCCGGCCACCATGGCAGAGAACGGCAATCCTATAACCCTACAATAAAACTTTCCTCTCTGCACTCCAAGCAAAACCCCCCCTCTCTGCCAATATCTTCCGGACAATCCCGAATTGATCCTAAAATCGAAGCATTTAGGTGAGCCAGCATGTCTATACACTGAGGAAGAGATCTCAACACTCTCCGCCCACTACGCCAATGCCCTGGTAGGCAAATTTACTAAAGGCAGGCTCTCAATGGAGCAACTGGAATCATCCTTCAAAACGGCGGGGTTTGCTGGAAAATACCAATTGGGGTCACTGGATTTCAAGCACGTCCTCATCAGATTTAACCAGATTAATGATTATCAGAGATGCTGGATCAAAGGAAGCTAGGTTTTCAATGGAGTCCAGATGAAAATCCTCAAATGGTCTTCAGATTTTTCAACACACAAGGAATCCCCAATTGTTCCGGTATGGTGAACAATCATGGAAGTACCCCTGTACTATTATAATGTTTCTTCTATTGAATCTATTGGAAATAGTGTAGGTAATTTCATCAAGAAAGACTTAGCCACTGAAATGTTAACCAGGCTATTTGCCATTAAGTTGTGTTGAGATAAATCTTCAAAAACCTCTTAACACCTCCATCAGATTAGGATCAACAAATAACAATCGGAAATATAATATTGAGTATGAAGATATCCCCATGTATTGTGATCACTGTGCTAAACTGGGACATTCACTCGGTCAATGTAAAACTGTCTCCCATAATAATGTTGAACCAATGCCTAAATGGTATGCTACTAGGCATAAATTTGCAAAAGCCCCTGCTATGTTTACTAACAATCAGCCTTCCTCAAATAAGCCCAACTAAAAAATCATATCTCATCAGCTAGCTAATACTAACCCTGCCTCTGATCCTTTGGCATATGGCCCCGAGACAACAGGAGCAATCACTCAGATTACCACACCTCAGTTACCTCAACCACCTCCCCCAGACCACCCATCAGTAACACAAGCCTTGGAAAAATCCCATACAGTCCTTAGGGAACTAATAAACCTAACAGAGGTTACTATCCCTATAAGAAAACTTAAAATATATGCTAAGGATAACATAAGGATTGGTTCTCACAACTTGACTCATTTCCAGTGCTCCCCCGTTAACCCTCCACTTTCACACTAAGGAAAGATGGAAAATAGATTTGCTATTTTGCAGGATATGGAGGATCTGTCGAACTCTGATGAAGGTCTAATTCATGACCCTCTGGAATCCTTTGATGATGGTAGTGAAGTTGTTTTAGATACTCACACTCAGGCCATCCCTGTGGTAGTTTCAAGTAATCTATCAGGTAAGAATGATGGCCAAGGTAAGATTAAGACCAAAAAGAATAACCTTGTCCAATTGAATAAGATGATGCTAAGATCTGCCACTAAAAGCCATAAATCAGTTGACCAATGATGCACCCTGTCAAACTTAACTTTTTGGTTTGGAATCTGAGGGGAATTGAAACTTCTATGCTCAGACTGAAACATTTGATTTTGAAAAAGAAAATTCAACTATTATGTATTATAGAACCTATGCATGATAACTCTCAATGCCAATCCTACATGCAGAAACTGAATTTTTCTAATAACCTTCCTCTCCATAATGGTAAGATCTTTTTTTTTAATCCATAATGGTAAGATCTGGCTAATGTGGAATGACTCACTGATTGTTAATCTTATATGTCACCATGAGCAATTCCTGAATGTTAAAATCATCCACTCTGGCTCTAATTCTCAGATGGAAATAGTTTTTATTTATGCCCTTATGAATAGAGAAGGTAGAAAGTTGCGATGGCATGCCCTAGGTCTTCTCCCACTAAACAAAACTGTTTTCATAGGTGATTTCAACACAATTGTCACACTTGATGAATATAGAGGCCCTAGCTCTCCTAATCTAGGCAGTATTAGGGATTTCCATAATTGGATTAACACCAAAGGAATACAGGAGATTAATACTGCAGGGAATATTTTCACATGGACCAATGGTAGACTGAGAAACCCTAATTCTAAAAGATTAGATAGAGGTCTGTGTACACTCCAATGGAGCAATAAATTTCGAGCTTCCTCCATACAGATCCTCAATAGGCAATCCTCGGATCATTCACCCATTTTGTTCCAAATTGCTACTCAGACTCCCTCATACCCAAAACCTTTTAGATTTCTCAACTGTTGGTTCAATAGGCCTGATTTCTTGGATTTAATCAGAACAAACTGGGTTTCTCCTATTCACCAAACAGGTATGATGGGGCTATATCTTAAGCTAATTAGAGTTAAGAAAGTAATTAAAATATGGAACAAGGAGAGCTTTGGTAATATTGACTCTAATGTAATGATAGCTGGAATAATCTCAGAAGACAGGAAGTAATCTATGATTTATCCCATTCAGAAACTGAACTTATCATTCTTAATGAAAAAAGGGCACTTCTTCTCAGAGCTTTAAAAGAGAAAGAAAAATTCTGGAAACATAAGTCAAGATTGAATTGGTTTAAGTGTGGGGACAATAATACCCAATTTTTTCATAAATCTGTTCAGGAGAAGAACTGTAGATTGAATATATCAAAAATCAAAAACTCGTTTGGTCAATGGCTGGACAATTTACAGACATTCAGAATGAAGCTGTCAAATACTTCTCAGACCTGCTAGCTGAATCTAGGAACCCTGTGGATTCCACCTACTATCCACACTTCCTTAGCCAGATTCCTTCCATCATCACTGAGCAAGATAACGCTAGTTTATCTAGGCCTGTAACAGAAACTGAACTCAAATCAGTGGTCATGGGGCTGAATAGGAATAGTAGTCCAGGGCCTGATGGCTTCTCTAGTAAATTTTACATCAAATGCTGGGATTTCATAAAAGATGACCTCTTATCTGCAGTAAATGATTTTCTTTTAGGATCTAACATACCAAGAGGTATCTCTAGCACTTGGATAACTCTTATTCCTAAAAAACCTACCCCATCATCTTTTGATGATTTCAGACCTATTAGCCTTTCTAATGTTGCTAATAAAATGTGGTCTAAGGTTCTCATGGAAAGACTGAAACCATATATAGACAAACTAATTTCTCAAAACCAAACTGCTTTTATGAAGAATAGAGATATCTCAGACAATATCCTATATCTTCAAGAGATGGTTAGATTCCTTGACAAAAAAAATAGGGTACCAAATTGTATGCTCAAACTAGACCTGAAAAAGGCTTTTGATAGGGTTAGTTGGGGGTTTTTGCAAAGTATTTTGCATAAATTTGGTTTCTCAGGTAAATTTCTTGAGGCAGTCATGAACAACCTTTCCCAGGCTTACTTCTCTATGCTCATCAATGGTAATCCTGTTGGTTTTTGTAAATCAACTAGAGGAATCAAACAAGGTGATCCCCTTTATCCTTTACTATTCAATATCTTTACTAAATACTTCTCCAGGAGCATTTCATTCATCTTTCAAAATAACAGTTTGCAATATTTTTCTCTTCCCTCTACTATTTTACCAGTCACCCACTTAAGCTATGCTGATGACACCATAATTTTTATGCAAGCTTCAAAATCTGGTCTAATTAGGATTAAAGCATTTCTGCAGATATTTGAGTTAACATCAGGACAGGAAATCGGCTATGAAAAATCAGATTTTTACATTAGTAAGAGAGCTACAGTCACTAAGAAACATCAGATTAGGTCCATCCTAGGAATGAAGAGAGGTATTTTACCATTTAAGTACCTAGGCTACCCTATTTTCAAAGGAAGAACCCTATATAGATATTTCCATCCCTTTCTTGAAACTATGGATAAGAGATTTAAAAACTGGAAGAATAGATGGTTAAGTGCAGGAGGGAAAATGACACTGATCCAATCATGCATATACTCTCTCCCTTATCATATTTGGACTGTTTGTAAACCTCCGAAATCTATTGTAAAATCCATGAAAAAAAGAATGGCCAGTTTCTTTTGGGGGGAAACTGAGGAAAGAAAAAATAAGGTATGGAAAAAGTGGACTGACATTGCTATCCCTAAATATCATTATGGATTGGGTTTTAGATTTATCAAGTCAATTATTGAAGTTTGCTCACTTAAATTATGGTGGAAAAGCCAATTAGGGAACACCTTGTGGGCCAAATTATTGTGGTCCTTTCCCCAGTCCCACAAGAACTCCAAAACATGGAAGAGAATCTGTGAGGTAAACCTTATTGCAGAAAAAAATTCACTGGTTATTCATGGCCAAGGTAAATGTGATTTCTGGGCTGCTAACTGGTGCCCAAATGGCCCGTTGATAAACTGTATCCCATCCCACATCACTTCCATGTTTTCCCCCTGTTCAGTAGCCGATTTTATAAATAAAAAAGTATCAGTTTTACCTAAGATCGTTCCTTTTCTGGAAAATGATACTTTTCTATTTTTGCAGGGTGCAGAAATTGTACATGACAGAGAGGACAAGATGATTTGGAAACCTGAAGAGACTGGCAGATTCTCTTTCAAGTCAGCTTATAAAACTCTAACATATATACCAGGTAATTTCCCAGTTACTAAGCTCATATGGAACACTAGGTTACCTAAGAAGATCTCCATCTTTACATGGAAATTGCTCAATTCATTCTTACCTTTTGATGATATCCTCATTAAATGTGGTTTTAGCTTGGCTTCAAAATGTCCTATGTGCAATGATTCTGACTCTCTGGAACATTTCTTCATTAACTACCATCTTGCTAAATCTGTTTGGATTCAGAGTGCTCGTTTAGTTAACTTCAACCTGCAAAATGTCCATAGTGTTGTGGATACTTTCTTCATCTTTTGGAATTGTAGTGACCTTTCTGGGTTTCAAAAAATAATATGTCGATTGTTGCCTCCATTGATCTGCTGGGCATTATGGAAGGCTAGAAATGCTACTTTCTTGAGGACAAACCCTTTTCTTTTACCCATATAAGCAAGGAAGTTATAGATACTCTTAATCTTTCCATTTCAGCCTCTCCCTGCCTCCCCAATATACACCATAACTCATGCAATCAATTCCATTCTCTGATATCCCTCCCCAGACCACCACCGAAGCCAACCATCTCCACTATATACTGGGAATTTCCAGGTCCCAATGTCATCAAAGTTAATGTGGATGCCTCATGGTCTGCTACATCTGTTTCTATTGGATTAATTGCTCGTGATAACCAGGGTTTCCCACTCCTAATCAAGTCAGAGTCCATATCAGCCATTTCACCACTGGAAGCTGAAATAAAGGCATTCCTTCAGGCATGTCAAATATGTATCCCTAGATATCCAAACTTGATTATCGAATCTGACTCTTTACAGGCAATTCATATGATCAATGATCCATCATGCTCCAAATGGACTTTATACCCATTGGTGTTCCAAGTTCACACACTTCTATCTCAGGTTTCTCTTAAGCACACATACAGAGAATGTAATTCAGTGGCTGATGCTATTGTTAAACACCACTCAACCTCCCAGATGGATTTTTCACTTCATTTGAATAACATTCTGGCACATATTAAAGGGCTAATTTATATGGATAGCATTCATACACCTTAAATTAGAATCCATAGGCAAGCCTCTAAAGATGATTGATACTGCTGATCTTTCCTTCCTTTTACCGCAGGTTATGGACCTTATCATGGCTCTGGAACCCTATGCTTCCCCCCGATGGTTATGGTGTTTCACTTTCCAGAGGGGAGCTCACAGCCACATTTGCTATCCACATTCGTGTGCTCGAGGGGACATTCGTGTGCTATAGGGGACATTCGTGTGCTCGAGGGGACATCCATGTGCTCGAGGGGACACCCATGTGCTCGAGGGGACACCCGTGTGTTCGAGGGGACATTCATGTCCTCAAGGGGACTTTCGAGTGTTCGAGGGGACATTCATGTCCTCAAGGGGACTTTCGAGTGTTCGGGGGGACACTCATGTGCTCGACGAGACATTCGTGTGCTCGAGGGGACATTCGTGTGCTCGAGGGGACACCCGTGTGATCGAGGGGACACCCGTGTGATCGAGGGGACATCCGTGTGCTCGAGGGGACAGTCGTGTGCTCGAGGGGACATTCTTGAGCTCGAGGGGACATTCGTGATCTCAAGGGGACATTCGTGTGCTCGAGGGGACATTCGTGTCCTCGAGGGGACATTCGTGTGCTCGAGGGGACATTCGTGTGTTTGAAGGGATATCTCATATATTCGAGGGGACATTCGTGTGCTCGAGGGGACATTCGTGTGCTCGAGGGGACTTTCATGTGCTCGGGGGACATTTGTGTGCTCGAAGGGACATTAGTGTGCTCGATGGGACATTCATGTACTCGAGGGGACATTCGTGTTCTCGGAGGTGACATTAGTGTGCTCGATGGGACATTAGTGTGCTCGAGGGGGAATTTTGTGTGCTCGAGGGGACTTCCGTGTGCTCGAGGGGACATTCGAGTGCTCGAGCTACATTCATGTGCTCGAGCTAATTACACTTGGTTTATCCGGCTGGACACATGCCATTCAACAACATACTCCTCCGGCTGTTTCACCATGGTCTGCAAGTTTCTCCTGCTTACGAGCTCAGAATACCAACAATGGCAGACTTACTAGTCTATTTCCTCTACCAGTTTTACTTCCGGTTTATGACTGACTGGTTGTTGCGTGGACAAAGTAATGAATTAACACTGGGTGTGGACATTCGTTACTTTGGAATCGCAACTACCTTTTTCTTCTAGATCTTGCACATATATAGACTTATATTTATTAGTATCTGATTTTTTTTTTAATGAAACACCCGAAGGTGGGGGAGTTCTTTATTGGGATCCCCAAGCCCTATATCAAAACCAAGAGTCTGTTTGTACATGAGTCCGGCAAAAACCGAAGAGATGAGACAACATTGTTGCCTCCAAAAGTGCTAATCTACCACTATAAACACTAAACAAAGTAGTGTAATGTAAGTAGAAGTTACGATCCTAGGGAGAGAATCTCCACCCCTTGTGTGAATTCTCTCCCTAGGCCAGGCAACTTCTAAATGTAAGTAAATGAAACAGACAAACTCAAATGATGAGGAAGTAAAGATGTTGCTGAAAGCTATCCTTCGAATGTGATTTTCCAAGTGCCTTAGATGTGGAGAGTAATGATATGGCCTTTTGTGTCATCAATTCGATGTCAAAATGGTGCTGCCTCGGCTGAAACAACCACCACCTCCTGGAGTTGAAAGGTGAAGAAAGTTGGGATCTTCAGAGCCAGGTGGGGCAACTCAGAGTGGGTGCCAGTTAGTGACTCAATTCTTTCAGTCCTGCACGAAACATAACAGAAGATAATTAGGCAGTATCTGTTCCGAAATTATGAATGTTTAGAGCTTCTGAGATGGGGAACATTATCTCTATCCATAATTAGTAGTCCTCTGATCTCAGGAGTAACATTGGTAAGATTAAGACTTTGGTTGTTCAGAAAGTGATGTTTAGAGATAGCATGGGCCACGACATTACACTCCCTATAGACATGTTTTAGTACAGCTGTATCAAAGATTTAGCCTTAAAAACCATTTGAAAGAGTTCCCATTTTGCAGCATAAGGATTACTGATCATCTCTACCGCCAGTTTTGAGTCTGATTCAATAATAAAGTTATGATCAAGGTGGGTAAAGGTGTAGCAAGCATGCAATATTGCTTCGATTTTCGCGTGTAAAGGAGATACACCAGTAATTGAAGTTGAGCTAATACAGATAGGCTGACCGAGGCTATTCCTGGCAATAAGACCAACCGAAGCTTTACCAAAGCTCCAGGAAGCATCCACATTTATTTTAGTACAACCAGGTTCAGGCCTGTCCCAGTAAACTTTCATTATATTTGGCTTTGGGGGAGGTCTCAACAGAGGGATTAGGTGCTTGAAGGCTGGAGGAATTGAGTGTGTAGATAATAACTTTGGCTGACACTCACTCAGTGTCAATCTGATCAGGTCATCAACCTCCATACAAACACTATCCACAGAGAATGGTTTATGATCATATAGAAAGTTGTTTCTAGCTTTCCATAAGCTCCAGCAGGTCAGGGATGGCAGTATCATGCAATAAACTTGGTAAAACTGAGGTAAATCCTGACAACTCCAGAATAGAAAAAATCTTTGGGGTATCGAGTGTTGGTCATTAAGATTAAATTGAATGGATGCAGTCAAATGAGACCAAACTTTCTTAGCTAATGGACAAGTGATAAAATAATGTTGGATAGAGTCCAAATCACAGCAAACTGGACACTTGGAAGCTAAACTGAAACCACATGTAATCAGTATATCATCAAAGGGAAGAAAGGCATGTAGCAGTTTCCACACAAAAATAGAAATCTTTTTGAGAAAGAGGGAGTTCCATAGATACTTAGTTACAGGGTAGTTACCTGATAGTTGAACGAGTGACCTATATGCAGACTTAAACGTAAAATTACCCGAAGCTTCAGGCTTCCAAATCATCCTGTCCTCCCTCTCGAGGTTCAGTTCTGCACCCTGTAAAAATAGTACAGTATCATTGTCCAGAAAAGATGATATTTGGTTTAAAATACTTTCTTTGTTGGCTATAAAATCAGCCACAGAAAGACCAGCTAACACATTATGTGTACTTTCAGGTAGCTGACCAATCAAAGGTCCCTGAGGGCACCAGTTTGCAGTTAAGAAGTCACACTTCCCAGTTCCATAAATAACATACGAATTGTTTTCTGCAAATGGATTAATATAACAAATTCTCTTCCAAGTTGCAGAATTTCTATGGGAAAGAGGAAGTGACCATAATAGTTTAGCCCACAGTGAAACCCCTAATTGGCTTTTCCACCACAGTTTAGCCGAACAAGAATCAACAATTGCTTGAACAGATCTGAACCCTAGTCCTCCCATTTTTGTTGGTTTAGCAATTTGGGACCATCTTCTCCAAATCTTATTTTTTTTCCCTTCTGATTCTCCCCAAAAGAAGTGGGCCATTTTTTTCTCAAAAGCTTTAATGATCCCTTTTGGGGGTTTGATTACCATCCATATATGCTGAGGGATTGAGTATAATACCGATTGAATTAAGGTCATTTTCCCCCCAGAACTTAGCCATTTGTTTTTCCAATTTTGTAGCTTAAGATCTACATTAGCTAAGATGGGGAAAAAAAATCTATTCAAAGCCCTGCCCTTAAAAATAGGACACCCTAAGTATTTAAATGGAAAAGAACCTTTCTTCATTTTCAGAATTGCTTTAACCTGGTTCTTCCTAGAGACAGTAGCCTTACTACTTAGATAAAAATTTGATTTCTCAAAATTAAACTTTTGGCCTGAGGTGTACTCAAAAACTTCCAGAAAAGCTTTGATTTTAATAAGATTAGCCTTAGATGCTTGCATAAATATTATCGTATCATCCGCATACATCAAGTGAGAAACAGCAGGTATTGAGCCAGGAATTTGGTATGAAGATAAACTTCTGTTGTGAAAAATATAAGTTAAGCTTCTTGAGAAGGCCTCTGAAAATAAATTAAAGAGAAAGGGGGATAGAGGATCACCTTGTTTGATACCCCTTGTTGCCTTGAAAAATCCTACTGGATTTCCATTAACTAAAACTGAAAAGTATGCTTGTGACAGGTTATTCATGACTGCCTTTAAAAATTTCCCATTAAAACCAAACTTCATCAAAATATGCTTTAGAAACTTCCATCTAATTCTGTCAAAAGCTTTCCTAAGATCCAATTTCAGCATGCAATTAGGGATTCTGTATTTCTTGTCCAAGAATCTGATCATTTCATTTAAATACAGAATGTTATCTGATATATCCCTATTCTTTATGAATGTAGTTTGGTTTGGGGATATCAGGTTATCCATGTAAGGTTTTAATCTCTCATTTAGTACTTTAGAACAAATCTTATTCAAAACATTTGACAAGCTAATTGGTCTAAAGTCCTCAAATGAGCTTGGAGTTGGTTTTTTTTGGTATGAGGGTAATCCAGGTGCTAGAGATACCCTTAGGAATATCAGCACCAGAAATAAACTCATTGACAGCATCCATTAAATCTATTTTTATTATAGACCAGCTTTTGTAAAAAATTTTGGAGAAAATCCATCTGGCCCTGGACTACTTGTTTTGTTTAAACTCCTAATGACATATTCAAGTTCTGGTTCTGATACAGGCTTACCAAGAGCATGATTATCATTATCTCCTATAATAACAGGGATCTGGCTTAGAAAATGGGAGAAATAGGTATCATCAGTGGTCAGCTCAGATTCAGACAGTAACTCAGAGAAATAGTGAATAGCTTCATTTTGAATATCTGCTTGAGAATTTATCCATTGCCCCTCCCTGTTTTTTATTTTAGTTATCTGAAGTTTACTGTTTCGCTCTTGCACTACCTTATGAAAAAAGGAAGTATTATTATCTCCAAGCTTATGCCATCTTAATCTAGCCTTCTGTTTCCAATATTTTTCTTTTTCCTTTAAAACCTTAAGCAAGACAGCATTTTTTTTCATTCAATTTTATACGCTCAGATAATGTGGGGTTCAAGTCGTAGTTTACCTCTTGAAGTCTTAAATCTTCCTCAGCTTTTTTAACATTTAAATCAATGTTTCCAAATATCTCTCTGTTCCAGTTTTTTACAGATTTCTTAAGTCTAATCAATTTGAGATAGAATCTTAGCATACCAGTTCCACCAATAGGAGAGTCCCAGCTATTTTTTATCACTGAAATGAATTCTTCCCGCTGAAACCAAGCATCAATGAATCTAAAAGGCTTCAGATTCGAAGAGGTCAGGTTAGAAACCTGAAGAAAAAGGGGGGCATGGTCCGAGGTTTGTCTATTTAGAATTTGGATCGATGAGGATGGAAATTTAGAGATCCAAGACAAAGTGCACAGACCCCTATCTAGCCTTTTTGAGGTAGGGTTTCTAAGTCTAGAATTACACCATGTAAATAGGTTTCCTACTGTATTAATTTCCTGGATGCCATTAGAGTTAATCCATGAGTTAAAATCCCTAATACTGCCTAATGCTGGGGAACTTGGACCTCTGTATTCAGTTAATGAAGTAATTGCATTAAAGTCACCCATAAAGATAGTGTCACCCTTTGGGATAGAGCTAAGCTCTGACCATAAAATCTTTCTACCTTCTCTATCCCTTAGGGCATATACCAAAACTGCATTCATTATCAAATTTGTAGACTGATGAGCAATGGATACATGCATGAACTGTTCATGAGTGGATATTATTGAGGCAGATAAGTTGTTAGACCACATAAGCCATATTTTACCATTAGACAGTGTCAAATTCTGGGAGAAGGATAGTTTTTTCATATAATCTTCACATTGAGAGTTATTATGCATAGGTTCAATAATACACAACAATTGAATTTTCTTTACCTTGCATAAATTAGATAGCCTTAACAGTGAAGAGTCCATTCCCCTAAGGTTCCATACTAAGAAGTTAACATTCAGTTTTCCTATCATTGTTCACCTGATTTACTACTTTTTGTAGATGATCTGAGCATCATTTTGTTAATCTGGCTTAAGTAGTTATTTCTTTTAGCTTTGGCCTTACCTTGGATGTTACCTGAAGGGGAAATGTTGGGAATGTGCATCTCTTCAGTCAAGATCTCATTTGTAGGCCTAGTAGCCTCAGCCTCCACATCATTATCCTTAGTGTTTTCAGGAACCTGCAAAATCATAAACCTGTTTGCCATCTTCCCAGGCTGGGAGTAGGAGTTTTTATGGGCAGGACTATACAAAGAGAGAGTAGTAGAGCCAATCTGCATATCATCTTTAGCAAAAGTCGAAAATGTGGGTTTAGAAGTTGCAGTATCATTTAGCAGCCTTGATAGTGAGCTATCCGAAATATGAAGAGACTTGTTAGTATCACTTGAAATACACCTTATGCCCTGATTAACTATCAAGTTTGGATTAGTCAGTTTGCTGAGTTGTTCAGAGGAACCTATCTCCAAATTTTCCCCTGGAAGAGGTTGTTCGTCCACAGAGTCTAGGATTAGGGGTGCTTTATCAAATTTTTTACCTGTTGCCTGCCATAGGTACTGAGGTAGATTCTGTTCAATAATAGGCTCCTGAGATCTATCATTGTTAGCCTGGAAGTTAACTTTACACTGGGATAGGGAATGACCTAATTTTGCACAGTGATCACAGTAAAGAGGATGTCCTCATATTCAATCTGATATTTTCTGTTGTTGGTCACATAACCTAACCTTATAAAACTACTCAGAGGTTTTTGGATATCTATTTCAACGCAATATTTGATTGTAGAGGGCCTTGTTAACATTTCTGTTGCCAAATCATTTTTGATGA
Organism: Rubia yunnanensis; assembly: GCA_037428765.1. Classification (NCBI taxonomy): domain Eukaryota; kingdom Viridiplantae; phylum Streptophyta; class Magnoliopsida; order Gentianales; family Rubiaceae; genus Rubia; species Rubia yunnanensis. Next base: position 77,070,962 of record CM075064.1, read on the forward strand.
AACTTCCTATGCTGTTTCCAATAGCCTCAATAGAAGCTGAATTATAGTAATATAATGGCACCTCTTTGATAGTGCACCAGATAGGGACTATAGGTGATTCTCTATGGGTTGAAAAATCAGGGGTCCATTTCAGCATTTTTAGGGAGACACCATTCAGATTCCAAATACATTTCATCCAGCATCTCTGGTAATCATTTATGTGCTCGAATCTTATCAAAACGTGTTTGTAATCCAAAGAACCAAGTTGATACTTACCTTCAAATCCCACAGTTTTGAAAGCTTGCTCCAATTGTTCCATTGAAAGTCTGCCCCTTGTAAACTTTCCGACCAGAGCGTTAGCATAATGGGCTGAGAGAGTAGCTATCTGGTCATCTGAGTATAAGCACGATGGTTCTCCTAAGTGTTGAGATTTAGGAATGAGCTCTGGATTGTTGGGTAAAGTTTTTAAAAGGGGCAGAGCTTTGCTTTGGAGAACTGAAGCGAAGGTTTTGGGAGGAACACTTGGTTAGCACTGGGAGTTGCCATCTCCGTCGGCATTGCCGATTGGGTGGCCGACGAAGCCCAAGCCGACGGAAAAATAGCCGTTGCCGGCAAGATAGCCATTATCGGCGGAAAATATACAGTGAGCGAGATGGAGTTTTTTTCAGAGAGCGTTTTTCAGAGGAGGCAATGATGTTGCCCTTTTGTATAAAACTACTATGATGTCACTAGCTCGTAAATTATGTGGCTTGGGGTACCAATATATCAACCCCCACCCTTGGGTGTTTTCAGTTAAAAAAATTATATTTTAGTTTTTTTATGGTAAATTAATCTTCATTAAAATCAATCAAAGGGACATAAACACCCCTTGGGTGTTTTCAGTTAAAAAAATTATATTTTAGTTTTTTTATGGTAAATTAATCTTCATTAAAACCAATCAAAGGGACATAAACACATTATCGTTCATCACCCTAGAACTATTACAATCATTTACCAAGTAAACCAACAGATAGATTAATTTTTCCAACAAGGCTAACTTTTAACCCTAAGCCACTTTTTTGGGTCATTTTAATATCTTAAAATAGCCTTCAGCGGCTAGGCCAAAAGATTTGATAAGCCCATCTTTTCAATATTTTTTGTTCTACTGTTTTCCCTGGTATTGCACTGGATTTTTTAACTTCTCTTCTGATGTAACTTTCCCTTGCCACAGTTTGTGTTCCATGTCTACTTTGTCATTAACTCCTCCTCCATCTTGCTTCTCTTCTTAAAGATTCTCAGGTTTCTCTCCTCCCACACATGGTATAACACTGCAACCATCTTTACCATTCCATCTCTTCCTGACCAACATGGCTTTCATCATCTTCTTCATAATCCTCAAGTCGGCATAGCCTGGAAAAGCTAAATCTACAAAAAAGATTCCTAACATATCCACATTCTGTGAATTAACGTCCTGCTGATTCCTGCACCATCCTACAAAGACTACACATCTGTTATGTTTGAAGTATATTAAAACTCATCGGCCTGTCAACTATTGCAAATTTACCCTTAAAAAGCATCCACATATAAAAGCTATATTTTGGTAACAATTTTGAGTTCCGAATCAGCTTTGCCATTGGGTCTGTTTCTCTCTCCTTTCAAAATTTTATAAGCAGCTGAGATATTGAAGCTTCCATCTTTTGTTATGCAATTCTCTAACCTTCCTGCCATATCTTTATACAATCTCATCAAGAACATCCATATCCAGCTGTGAGCATTTTGTGTCTTATGCTCTATCAGTTTCTTACCATTCAAGTAGTAAGCTTGTATAATTTAATCCACAACACATATTTCTTCTCTTGAACACTCCACAAGTCCTTGCATAGTGAGGCCAGATTCCATAGAGAAGATTCTCTAAATCCTATTCCTCCCAACAATTTACCCCTGCACATTGTATCCCATGAGGCTGGTGCCAAATAACCTTCTTCAGGTTTCTTATTCCACAAAATATTTCTGCATTTTTTTGTTATCTCCTCATCAATACTCTCTAGGATATTGAAGACTCATGCCCAGAAACCTGAGATACTGAGCTATACAGTGTTTATTAACTGTGCTCTTCCAGTATTTGACAGCTTTATTGATTCCTAACTATTCAACCTTATGCTAATTTTATGAAGAAATAAAGCACAAGAATATCTATCCCATCTAAATGTAGACAGAGACAAGCCAAGATACCTTATTAGAATATACCTTTCTAGATCTTCATGATTCCTGAAAGAACATCCAGCTCCATATCTTCCATTGCAGAAAAATACATCACTGTTTTTTGTTCATTTACAGCCAGGCCTGAGGTTCTCTGAAATTCATCTAAAGTTTCCCTGATCCCTTTTAAGTATTTCTCACTTGCTTCACAAAATATCAAAAGGTCAGCAAATAATAAACTACTAATCCCCACCTTTTTTACTCCTTTGGTGATAACCAATTTTGCCCTCTTTTATTCTTCTTTCCAACAGTCTTGTTAAATACTCCATACACAAGACAACTAACAAAGGAGATAAAGGATCTCCTTGTTTAACTCATGTTCTCCCAATGAATGAGCCTGTGTATTCTCCATTCACATAAGCAAAAATTTGAAGATTTTACAAAGTTCTCAATCCATGGTCAAAATACAGTTGGGAATCTAAGTTCATTCAGCCAGAGAAACAAAAAGTCCCAATTTACAGTATCAAAGGCTTTCTTTATATCTACCTTTATCACACAACTTGCCTTCATACTTTTCAATCTACACTTATGTGCCAGTTCCTGAGAAAGTAAGATATTATGCCCCCAAAGGCCTCCCTTTCACAAATGCCCCTTGATTTAAACTAATTACCTCAGGAAAAACTTACCTAGCCTTTCACAAAGTACTTTAGTAACAATTTTATATGGGACTGAACAGTAAGAAATAGGTCTTAGATCAAAACCTGTTTGAGGATTTTGTACCTTTGGAATCGAAGCCGGCACTGCCCTACTCAGCTCCTGTGGCCACCTCTCTCCATCAAAATATCTTATGATTGGTGCTTTATAATCCTCACCTATGACACTCCAGGCCTCTTTATAAAATTTACTGCTATATCCATCATAACTTGGACTCTTTCCTGATTTAATTCCCCTTATAGACTTCTCAATTTCTTCATCTGTAATACTCTTATTGAGGCCTGTCTGTTGTTTAAGGCTCAAAACTTTGCCCTCAGTCATAATTTCTTTCTCCATTTCTTTTGTGCAGCTCCTCTAGCTTCCCAATTTCTTTTTGAAACATTCTAGCAAGTGAGCTTCTAAATCCCTTCCTTCAAGCCTCTGGTTTCCTTTGTTGAGGTACAATATTTGACATCTGTATTGCCTTTTTTTTAGCTTAGTATAAAATAATTTTGTTGGTCACTTGGTCTATCCCCTTCCTTCTTCCACTAAATTTTTGCTAACGGTTTTATGTAACTATACTCCGTTACTTCCATTTCTTTAGCATTTCTCCTTTTCCTCCATTCCATCTCTTATTTCCCTTCTGATAGTGGATCATTATGTAAGTCCTTTATGGCCTTTGTCCACTCTTGTCTTGCTATTTCTTCTTTTTCCTCCACCTCTTCAAATTATTTCTTATTCAGTTTCTTCAATGGCTCCTGAAGTCTTTGCAGATTCTGATAAAGCCCTTTCAGTGTACTCCCCTTACCACGTTCTCATACATTACCCACTATTTTCATAAATTGTCCAGATTGAGTCCACATGTTAAAGAACCTAAATGGTTTCTGCTGCTTCCTACCACTTTTTAGTATATGTACCTTCAATGGAAAATGATCTGTGATCCTGCTTGTAATCACAATACAAAATGAGAGTCTAAATTTTTCAATCCACTCCTGATTTACCATAGCCCTTATGCTTCCTACTTTTCTCCTGTTATCCCAGGTGAAATTAGGTCCCAAATTCTTCAGCTCTATCAATCCCATTTTAATGACTGCTTCCTAAAAATCCTCCATCTCAGCTGGCATGACCGCATGACCGACACCCCCCCCCCCCCCCCCCCCCCCCCCCCCCCCACCACTCTATCCTCCAAAGTTAGTGGAGCATTAAAACCCCCTATAAGTAACCAAGGGATACTGCTGTGATCCACTCTACCCAGAAACTCTCATAGTTGAACTCTTTCCTCCATACTATTTTGCCCATGAACTATTGTTGTACAATATTTAATCCTTGCTACCCTCAGTTCTACCATCAAATCCATCCCATGAACATGGTTTTCCAACATTCCTCTTCATGCTCCACGTGTACTTTTGTTTCTAAATACCCAATCAAACCTACCTAATTTTTAAATACAAACCCCTACATTTTTTTTTGTTTTTCTTTATTATTTACACCCCTCACATTCCAAACCATAATAGCATTCATGATCACCATCAGGAGGCATAGTTAATTGAAAGTACCTGGAACTGGTTTAACCCCCTCCTTCACCCTCCTCAAATTATTCCTTCCATGCACTTTTTGCAGGGCCTTTTCCCTTTCTTTGTATCCCAGTAAACCCTTTTGCATCCTTAGCCTTTTCTTCCTCTTTTCCTTTTCCTCCAGTCTGCACTTCTTCACCCTTCTGACACCTCTCTAATCTATCCTGAACTGTAACTTCCTGTCTTCACCCCTTCTCCTCCTTTGTTCTTTGGAATATATATATCTTGTTGTGAATTACTGTTTTAACCTCAAGTTTCTCAACCTTTCTGCATTTATCAGATCTATGCCCTAACAATGAACACTTCTCACAGCATATATGCAGTCATTCAAATTCATATCCTGCTTCTGAATTACATCTTTCTCATCTATGTAGGCTAAGTATTTTGGTACCTCATTCCCCAGTTTTACATTCACCTGTATCCTGGCATAACTTAACCTTTCTAGCTCTTTCATTGCTTTATCCATCCTGAGTTGCTCCCCCAAAACTGAGACAATTTTACTCAAGATTGATGGTTTCCAATATACTACTGGAAAACCTAGAAATGTTATCTAGACGGGTACTAATATAGGATTGACTACCTCAAAGCTTTAAGTCCATTCAATAACCAAAATTGGTTTCCCATCAAACATATTCATCCCCTTTTCTATGACCTCCTCCTTCTGTTCCTTAGTTTTAAACTTCGCAAGGAATACTCCATTCTTAACCATCCATATCCTCTGTATTTTATTCCCCTAGATCCTTCCAAAAAGGCCCTCTACCACCAAGTAAGGAGGAAAACTTCCCATAAATCTACAAATAACTGTTGTCTCTCAGTTTTGGACAATTTCCACAACTTCTTCTACTGAAATTTTACCCATCTTAACCTCATTTAACTCATTTGGAGCAAAGAATTTTACCTCATTTTTTTCTGCCTCAAAAAATCCACTCCAAGACCTGGTGTTTGCTTCTTCTGACGTTCTATCCGTCCAATTTTTTTTGCTCGTACTTGCCCCTTTTGCTTCTGAGCTCCCTTTCATCACCTCTTGAACCACATCTTGATTTGTTGGAGTCACTAGAACCACCTCTTGCTTCTCCTCGATTTCCTCTCCAATCTCTATGACTTCTAGAATTTGCTTCAATTTTCCCTACGCCAGTTGCTTCCCTAAATCCTTCTTCTCCTTATTTGTTACCCACTGCGATTCCCTTCTCTTACCACCTGATCTCCCTAAAGCAGAGTCACTTAGGTTAATCGGCTGTTCAAGGAAAACAAATTCACACAGTGGAGGTGTTTCTCCCATAGTTACGGAGAGTATTTTCACAATTTTTTAATATCCGTTATAATTTTGTTTTATTTAAAAATAAATTACATTATTAATATATATATACACACATACATATATTCACTTATTTCAAATCGTGTATCGCACATGTGTTATATAGTTATTCATAATGAATACGAAGGGTGAATGTGAATTTGCGAAAGTATAAGTTTGATTTTTCGTTTAGAATACTAAATATAACTTTTACATTGCATATATATTATTTGAAGAAGTGGAAGGCCTAAAATATTACTATTTTAGAAAATGGGCCTAAGTAGGAAAATGGCCCATCTATGTGAGAAGGTAGTGTGACATTGATAACAAAAACAACCGATGTCGATAAGCGAGAAAGCGTGCGACTTCATGTCTGTGAGAGGGTCATACAACATCGGCCACAAATACAAAGACGTCGGTAAGTGAGAAAGGTGTGCGACATCAATCATTTCATGTTTATGAAAAGGACATGTGACGTCGGTAACAAATACAACCTATGTTGGTAAGCGAGAAATGCTTGAAACATCAGTAATTCATGTTTACGAAAGGGTAATGTGACATTGGTCACAAATCCAATATCGGTAAGCGAGAAAGATGTGCGACGTCGGTCATTTTAGACTTTTTACCTCAATTGTTTTAAAATCGAAGTAAAAAAGTACTTTTAACCTCAGTTTTTCTTAACCGAAGTAAATAATACTTTTACTTTGTTTTTAAAAATAACCAAGGTAAAAAAAATTTTATTCGATTATTTGACCTAAGCCATAAAATTAGATGAAATGGGCAAAGTAATAGGTCATTTTTCTTGTTGTGGGTGAACATTCAATGGTGGGTGCTGTTTAATTTTTGTTTAAATAATAATTAGACACCGTTAAAAAACAACTGCCTTTGTAAGCAGTGGGAATCATATATCGGAACTTGATATGTCAGTGTCCTCTTGACACCTGGACAACTCCTTCTCACCTCTCCCTATTTCTCTCTCTAACCACATCCTACTAACTCTAAATAATAACGACAACAACCTACTACCTACCTATTCCCACCTACTGCTAACTCCAGTGCTCACCTGCCAAAACCTACTCACCAAAAACCATGGCGGCTCTTCCCTCTAGAGGTAGCCCGCCACTCTACTATGCCATGGTAACTAATTCAACAATATCAAAAATAGAGGCTTTAAACCTCAAACCCCAGACTACCTATCGAGGATATATTACATGTTTATACAACCCAGAAGACATTGAAGCCCTCTCCCTTAATCTGTGATTCGCTCTAATAGGCAAATTCTCTCACGGATGCCCATCGATGGAATCCCTTCGCAAGATTATCCCAATCCTGGGATTCAAGAGCGATATAAAATTGGGGCTAATCAACAATAGCCATATACTTCTCTGTTTCAACCTAGAAGAAGATTACCAGGAATGTTAGCTCAAAACCATATGGAAGTGTGGTCAATTTCCAATGAGTATGTTAAAATAGACACCCCATTTTGTTCCAGAGGAAGAAATGCCTATACCGCCTGTGTAGGTCAATATCAAAGGCGCTCCAACCTATTACCATTGGCCTGAAACAATTGCAGCAATAAGCTCTCACATAGGAACCCCAATCAGAGAGTATGCTACAACCAGGTCTCTGGCCAGACCATCTCTAATCCATTTCTGTGTGCAGCTGGATCTCACAAAAGAAAGACTTTACGGAATCAGTTTGGGCTCAAAGGAGGTAAAAACCCGGTGCCTAATTGAATATGAAAACATGCATGAGTACTATATATATTGTAAAACTATTAGCCACGGTCACCTAGATTGTAAGTCTAATCTGACTAGGTCTAATGGTTTAAATAAACAAGATAAGGAAGGAAAGATACCTGCTAATGCACATAACTCTACTGGGATCCATTTGAACCATCCTCATACTAGGAATGAGCACTCTTCAGAGTTAACTACAAGCTAGAAACAAAAGGATAATAGTAAACAAAATATTGGAGCAAGTGGCACAAATCAGGATAAGGAAGCTAATGACCCCTTTCTCATGAAAATGAAGGTAACCTATCTAAGATAGAAATACTATCTTCCCTTAGACCCCCTGAAACACTCATCTCAACAACCTGCTTAGCAAGTATGGAGGGTTAAATTTCCTAGATCCTTAGCTCTAAAATCTGCCCAGGAAAAACATCATGAGGAATCATTGCAACCATTCCAGCCTGCAGACCCTTTTGTTGTTTTGCAGAATAACTAAGAGGAAAACATAATGGAATCAACAAAGGATGGCATACTGAAAGGTTTCAAAACCTCTCCCAACATCCCCTAACAAAGGGGACAAAATGGATGATAAACATTCCCAGGATCAGCTCTCAAACAATTCCTATCCCTTCCAATTATCTCATATTCATTTAGCTCTTGCCAATCATTATGATCTTAACATCATCTCTGAATCTCAGGTACCTCTGTCACCACAGAAAGTAGTAGAAGAACTCAACACACCAAATAGTTGATCATTTGAAGGCATGGAAGACACGGAGAAACAAACTCAGGATGGCACAGAGATACATAATCAGGAATACATGGAGAAACAAAGTCAGGATGACACAGAGATACACACTGAAGAGGTGAACAATCAGGATCAAGCACACAACCATAAAAACTCCAAGAAGGTTGGCAAACAAACATCCACACAAGATGGTCAAGAAACTCCTTCAGACTCAAACCAGGTCCTTACCAAGTTAGCCCTTAAGAAATGTTTTAATGTCGATTAACTTGCTTGTGTGGAACACAAGAGGAATTTTAACTTCAGTCGCAGCTTTGAAAAACACTATTTCTAACCACAAAATACATTTTTTGGCCATAGTTGAACCTAAGTTAAAGTTGGACCAAAGGAAAACGTACTCCCACATACTGAATTTTCATAGCACAGTAGAGACCTTGCATGAAAAAATATGGTTATTCCACAATAGGTTTATTACTATTAACTCTCACAAAGATTATAATCATTTCATTCATATCAATGTATCACTCAGTATTGCCTTACATGCAGTTAATATTTTCATCATTTATGCTAAACACTCAAGGTTACAAGGTTACTTAGCATGTTGATTTCACTAGCTGGGGATTTTAAAGTCATAAGTAATATAGATGAGTATAAGGGCCCAGTACACCTGAAATAAACTCCATTCTAGATTTTGACACTTTTATTTAACAAATCAATCATTATGAGCTTAGTACTGTGGGTAACCAATTTACTTGGTCAAATGAAAGGTTAAACCCAACCATTTAAAGGCTAGATGAGTCTTGGTTAACCAAAATTTCCAAAAAATAATCCCCAATGCTCCAATCTAAATCATGAGCAGGTTTACATTAGACCACAATCCCATGCAAATTAATCACGATAGCCCAGCAGAATCTGAACCTAGATCATTTATATTCCATGATATGTGGCTACAAAAGAAATCTTTTAGGAAACTAATTCAATCTAGTTGGGACAAAAACATACAGGAACAAGGAATGCTAGGTTTCAGCCTAAAATTAAAAAGATTAAAATCTGACATTTAGGAATGGAATTCTAGTCATTTTGGGAATGTTTATGAGAATCTACAAAAAGCGGAAGAAGAGATTTGGGTTTTAGAAACCAATAATGATAACACCCAATCCCCAGGAGATAGATCCAGCCTTAATCATGCTAAGGCTAAGCTAATTAAAAGGCAAAAAGAACGAGATTTTTTGGAAACATAAATCGATAATTAATTAGCTTAAAGATATGGACCTGAATACTAAGAATTTCCACAACTCGGTCAGAGAAAAAAAATCTAGATTAGGCATCCAAAAGATTAGAGATCAAAATAGACAATAGATAACTAATATGAATTTAATAGGGAAAGAAGCAGTACAATTTTACGAGACCCTATTGTCTGATGAGAACTTAGATAAATCAGGAGATGGACTTCAATATCTCACACCTTCGATAACCCATGTAATCACAGATGAGGATAATCATAACCTACTGCAACAAGTGACCTTACAAGAACTCAAAAGTACAGTATTCCAACTTAATCCACATATGGGTTTCAGGGTTCTTTATACAAAGAAGCCTGGGAAACAATCAAACTAGACCTTTTTAATGTAGTACAAGAGTTTCAATGTGGGGTAGACATACCTAAGGCCATAACATGCACCTTTATAACTCTTATCCCAAATAAACCTACACCTTCCACCTTCTCTGACTATAAACCAATCAGCCTTAGTAGTTTCACCAATAAAATCCTTACCAAAATTTTAATGGAAAGAATCAAACCCTTAATGGATAATATTATCTCCCCAGAACAGTCTGCCTTTCTAGTTAACAGGGATATTATGGAGAATATTTTACTAATGTAGGAAGCTATAAAACTGACTGATAGGAAAAATGAGTGCTTAAATTTTATCATTAAGCTTGATATGATGAAGGCTTTTGACAGGGTATCATGGTCCATTTTAAATACACTTCTCCTCAAACTTGGGTTTCATGGTCATTTTGTAAAATTAATTTTAAGAAACCTAAGTAGAGCTCATTTCTCTGAGCTAATCAATGGGGCACCTAAAGTTACAAGGGAACTAAACAAGGGTGACCCACTATCCCCCTCTCTTTAACTTGTTGACTGAATTAATGACAAGGGGTTTAAAAAAAGTGTCAACTGAAGATCTTATAGACATATTTAGGGTCCCAATTGGAATATAAAATATAACACAATTGTCCTTAGTTGATGACATGGTGTTATTCTTAAAAGCGATAAAAAAATCTTTAATTAACTTAAAACCTTTTTTAGATATGTTTCAAAAAGGCCTGGCCAAAGATATATTTTACAAAAATCTCATTTTATCATGGAAGATATATGACCCAAAGTAAATATAATCAGGTAAAATCAATCACAGATATGGAACAGGGGATGATGCCTTTTACATATCTGAGGGTTAACTTATACAAAGGCAGAAAACTGAATTCACACTTTAACCCCATATTGCAAAGAATTAACTCCAGGCTATCCAACTGGAAAAACCAGTGGTTATCTCCAGTAAGTAAACTGGTTCTCATCAATTTTGTCTTAACCTCCATCCTACAGTATACCTGGGCAGTAATCAGCCCAACCAATACCATTATCTCTAAAATAGAAGCTTTATTTGGAAATTTCTACTTGGGGATGGATTAAAATGACAATTCCAAAAGACACTGGAGGAGATGAGATTTTTCTGCCTCATGATTGAGGTTGTGTGTGTGAAAAATTCTCATGTGAGCTTTGATTTTGGGATTTATGATATTGAGAGTTTTTATGAGGCTTTGATTGGGGGAATATTAGTTTAGGATATGGACATATGAATTCCTCCATGTTCTTGAATCTTTTCTTACTCGAGAGCGAGTAAGGTTTAAGTGCGGGAAGGTTTGATGTGCCCATTTTATACGGTTATATTAGGACTTTTGGGATTCACTTTTGTACACTTTTGTGCTCTAAATGTGACATTTTGCCTCGAAATTATCTAAGGATGGTTAAAAGCGACTTTTACGTTTTTATCACTTTTTAGAGAATTTTGTGTGACAAGGTAATTTGATTGAAGACTTTGAAGACTTTGAAGACTTTGAAGACTTTGAAGAATATCTTTGAAGATTTGAAGACTTGGATTTGAGCTTTTTGAAGATATGAAGAATTGAAGAAGAGAAGAGAAGAGAAAGATATGAGATATAAAAGAGAAAGAAGAAATAATGCTGGAATTTGTGTCCCTCGCGAGACCATCGCGACACGGGATGGTACGTTGCGAGCATGTCGCGGCTCGCGACCGACGAGTGGTCTGAATTTCTTCTTGATTTTTGTGCTATAAATACTCCCCTTATCCTCTCCTCTTCAGCAGCTTTTGCCCATTTCTTTCTTCTGCATTTTTGGGTGTTAAAACCCTAGGTTTTGAAGCTTCCATTTCTATGTAGTAAGATCCATTATATCTATCTATTTGGTGCTTTTGCTATTGTGCATTTATTGAGCTTTGAATGTTAATTGTTAATGGCATTGATGTTGTTGGAAGCTTGAGTATATGAATTGCTTGTATGATTACTTGTTAGGGTTGGGAGAAAGTAGCTAATTCTCCCCTCTTTTAATGTGGAATCCAAGAGCATGAGTTAGAGCTTCTTAAATGATGTTGGTGTGTTGATAATTGCTAGATGAATGTGATGATGTCGAACTCGTTGTCATGTTTGTTTTAGGTAGCAAATGAGAGAAATCTATGAATGTCGATCGTTCTTGACTAATCTTGTGTAAATGCATGAATTGGTTAAATGCTTAGATACGGTGTAGTATTTATAAGTGTTGCCAAGCTTGTTGATTCTTCAAGATAAATGCCATCAATGGGATACTCTTAGTCCTAAGGGAGTCATTGGTGAGGTTTGACAAGAGATTTCGAATTCACTCTTGCAAACTACTATCTAAGAAGGATAGAAGATTTATCTTCACAACAAGTAGTTGAAGTAGTGAATAGATTGTTTCACTCATTCTTGAAGCCTTTATTATTTAGCATTTATGTATTCTTGATGCTATGTTTCACTTCATTTATGTCATGGGTTGTTTGAGAATAGGAAGTGTTTTTATGATTGAAGTGTTCGGGTGTTAGGAAAGTGACGAATTCCTTAGCTCCTTTGCATGAAAATCTATGAACATGAACTTAGAACTTCTTATGCATAATGTGTTGTGATTCTTGCTAGATAAGTATGTTAATTTTAAGTCAAGTAATGAATGTGATAGAATGAGTGAATGGTTCAATGATCTACATTAGGTTTGGAAGTGGATATCAATTGCCCCCAAGGCTTTATCTTTGTAGTTTTAAACCCCTTTTTCTTAGTTTTGTTTGATGATTAGCCCAGTTACTTGACTTTGCTAGTTATCTTGTCCTTTTAATTTCATAACTTAGGACCACCAAACCCCTCCCCCCATTTTCATGCTTTTATATGTATGTATATATGTCTACTCCTAGCCTAATATCAACCTTTTGTGCCTAAACGCTTAGGAAGATCCCTCTTCTTTGTGGACGACCCCGACTTGCCGTTATCTATTTAGTTATAGATAGTAAGCATTTAGGGCTTATAAATATTAACTTTGAGAGGTATGGAGACGGCCTCTCAGACACTGAGCAAAATGAGGATCTGGTGATAGCCCGCGCCAAATGACACGGGGTGCGAATCAGAAGATAAAAAATAGAGCTCCAGACAATGGCCTGTGCCATTTGAAACGTATTGTGCCAGCACAAGGCTCACGGTTCACACCAGGTCTGATGGCCCACACCGGCAGGAGACTCATGGCTCGTGCCAAGACCGACGTTCCCCGCCAGCACTAGGTCACGTCAGTCAGCACGGGTCGTCCTAGATGCTACCCCACATGCCATTTGTGGCTGCTAGGGTTTTGGGCATATTTTTAGGCCCAATTCCCCACTACTATAAATATGGACCTTTGTCTACTAGGGTTTAGGTTTATCAAATTTTAGATTTCTAAAGTAGGATGGAGAGAGAAAGGAGCTCCTCCTTCTCTCTAGAATTTCCTCTTTTCATCCTTTTTTTTTGCTTTTCCCAAAGGCATTGCATCCAAAGAAATATTTGGGTTTAATTCTAAGGGGGTAATTTAATAGCTTGGGGATAATATTTGTATTCATGTTTTGACTTATGTTTTGTGAGATTCCTTAGATCTACCTATTTCACATGTGTTTATGATATTATGTTGGTTTGTTCTTGAACTGTTAGGAATTGCATGAATGTTACACTCCATTAGCACACACTCTAGTCTACATTCATGTTGGTGCACATATTGCTACCTGCCAGGGAAAAGAAACCTAGATGTGATATGGGTAGGGGAGTCCGGGTCAATGTGAGTGTGTGCACGTAGGTCTTTTCCGAGTTTTACCATTACGATGAAAGCACACAAGTCTTAGCTGGTGAGTTGGTGGGTTACGGGTAGAGATAACATTTAGTAGCAAAACAAGGGTTTAGCAACCCTAGTGCTATCATAAGGTGCGTAATCCCCTTTGTCTCTTTTGGCCTAAGGATAGAGCATCTGTGGTGTAGTGCCCGGGACGTAATCATATGTGGGAGAAATGAATCTACACAATGGAAGAGCCATTGTTGAACTCCCCTAATTTTGGAGGCGATGTCGATAGAATATTCCAAGAGCACCATACGTGACAGGTATGGGGAACTATTGACCATCGACCACACCACGTGTTATGAACACTAGAATAGGCATTGATATCTTATATGTGATGGAATCAAGGATCAAAGCATTTAGTCAATCATGTTACGTAAATATTCCCCAAGTGATTGCATATATAGTTTTCTCTTGTGTTATTTCTTATGCTAGTAGTTTTTAGTTGCAAAACTCAAAATTCCCATTTTGTATCCTAGCACACAGATGCTTTGACAACCCATACTTGGTTTTGCGCAGTTGGCTATTAGACCCTAGCATCTTTGTAGACGAACCCGGTCTTGCCACTAACTACCCTATAGGTAGCTTAGTAGTAAGTTTTAGAGCAGAATATAAATTTTATCTTTGACCTTCCTGACTCACCTCCACCCAGGGTCATTGAAATGGTGTTGTATCTAACCCGAGCGAAGGCGTTCCAAGTAGAAAGCAAGTCCCAAAAGAGGGAATGCAAAGAAGTTGGTGTTAAATTTAATTTTATAGTTCTACACCCAACTCACTACTAAGCTACCTATGGAGTAGTTAGTTGCAAGTCCGGGTATGTCCATAGAGATGCTAGAGTCTAATAGCCTGTTAAACACAACCACGGGTAGGTTGTCAATCCGTCTGTGTGCTAGGAATAACAAATATAGTAAAATGGGGGTTTTTTGGATTTTTCAACTAACAACTACAAACATAAAGATAAAACTGAAGTAAACTACATAAACAGGCACTTGGGAAATATTTGTGTAACATAGTTGATTAAATATTCAGATCCTCAATTTTATCACATATAAGACCTCAAAAACCTAATATATTGCTCATAACACGTGGTGTGGTTAATGATCAGCACTTCCACATACCTGTCACGTAGGGTGCTTTTGAAATTTTCCATCGGCACTGCCTCTATAATTAAGGGAGTGTGCCAACAGCCATGCCATTGTAAAGATCTATTTCTCCCATGTACAATTATGTCTCGGGCTCTACACCACAAATGTTCTACCCTGGGTGTATAAACAAGCAATAGGAGATAGACACCTTATCGATGGCACGGACCGCTTAAAACCATAGTTTTTCTACTAAATGCTATATCCACCTGTAACCCTTCGGACCAACTCACCAGCTAAGACTTGTGTGCTATCATCATAACATTAAAACTCAAAAAAGACCTACGTGCGCACACCCTTGTGGACCCAAATCCTACTACCTATATCACATCTAGGTTTCTCTTCCTCGAGGGGTATCAATATTTGCACCAATATGAATGTAGACTAGAGTGTGTGCTAATAGAGTGTATCATTAAAGCAATTGTAACAATTCAATAACAAGCCACCATAATATCATAAGCATATAAATTAGGAAGATCTAAAGAATCTCACAAGAACATAATCAACTCATGAATACAAATTTATCCCTATAGAAACTACTCCATAGACCTAGAATTCAAATATTTAATTGAATTCCACATCTTAGGGCTAAAGCAAAATAAAAAGGAAAAGAGAAAGAACCTAGAGAGAATAGAGAGTGTTTCTCTCTCTAAGTTGCTCTTAAAACAACAAATAAACTAGAAAATATTGTACAAGACTCCTAACCCTAGTAGACTAAGGCTATATTTATAGTAGTGGAGGATTGTGCCTAAAAATAGGCCCAAAATAGGCCAAAACCCTAGTCAGCCGCCACTGACATGGACCACCGCAGATGGCATAGCCCGTAATGCTAATGTGGCCTAGTGTTGGTGCGGTCCACCAGATCCAATGCAAGTTGTATGCCTCGTGCTGGCGTGAGTGATTGGGCGTGGTTGTACTGGGCGCAGTCCGTATTGTCTAGCACTTCATTAAGGTCATTTTTGCACTTATTATCCGTGGTCCGTATCGCTTGGTATGGGCCATCATCAGAATCTTCATTTTTCTCAGTCTTTTGGCACTGGCCACTTCATTCTTCATATCCTGCTGGCCGTGTGAAATTGGGCAATATGCACCCATACTTAGCCATTTTGGAGTGAAAAGGGCCTCTTGACCAAACAGCCTATAGAGATTTCCACGGCCCGTGCCAGGATTTGGCACGGCTCATGCTAGAAGCTCTTAGCATGGGTCGCATGGTGTGACATGGGCAGTTGTGCTTAGTTTCGTGCCAGCCATGAGCGGTCTGTGGCTCATCCATTGGTCCATTTTGAGAGTTCCTGTAGTCGATATCATAGCGCTCGAGGAGAAAATTAGAATGGAACTAACTTCAAGGGTTGATTCTTCTCAGATCATTCCCAGAACTTGGCACAGCTCTTGGACCACAATCCTTTGTTTCTTCCTTGACCATTTTGAACTCCAATGCCTCCTATCTTTGGCTCCATCCTTCTACTGCCACGATGTAATGTTTGTAGCCTTTATCTACTACCATTCTAATATAAATGCCCTTCAACATTTTCTACCATTCTTGCGAATGGCCTTCAATATAAAATGTAACAAAAAGTACCCACGAGCAACCTACTAAGGATGATCACAAAGGAAGATCTAGGTGCCCATGGATACAAGGTGTCCACTTCGTACCAATTAAGTCTAAAAATGTGAGATTTAGACAAGAAAACCAAATACGGTCGTCTAAACCTCTTGTCACGTAAACTCAACTAATACTAGCAATCTAACATATAAAACAAGCCCATTATTACGCTGAATGCATCGGTTAATGCACACATAATGAAGCATATCATACCCCCCCCCACACTTAACCCTTTACTCATCCTCGAGTAAATAAAGACAAGAAAATGACTAAGCAAAATGTAGCGTGCAGGTATAAGTTAACCGATGCATTCAACTTATTCCTAGATTACCCTGTTTCCCCCAAAGAACCAAGAATCTCACAATTCTCACACTCCCTGAAGAACCTAAAGCAATCTAACCACCCAAAATATAGTTAAGAAAAAGGTAAGAAAAGAAAGATAATTGTTATGCTAGCTTACTTTCCCAAAAAGTTCCCAAAAACAATCAAAGAGTTGTCGCCAAAAAAATCCACCAAGTAAATCCAAGAGTCGTCGACTTAGTTGTAACATTAGGTATAACTCAATATTCTCGATAGGTAACCTAAGGAAAAGGAGGAGGCTAAGATAGATAAATTGGAAGAAGGAGCAAGGCTTGAAGGCAGATTAGCAAAGGAAGAAGTAAAATTCTACCAAATGTCTTTCAGACAAAGAAAGAAATTGGAATATAAAAGCTCCAATATCGAATCGACCTAGTTGATGCTAATGTATCGTCAACCTAGTTTTTTATTCTCTCATTTTTTGTAGGATCCCTTTCGGGTTATCATCCTAACTTTCACACATGTTGATCTCACATTCTCACCTTTTTCCACAAGACCTATCATTTTTGCCTAGGTTCGTAAACCTAACCATGCCTAGCCTCTCATTTTTACCTAGGTATTTTGACCTATCCAGGCTTTTCCCAATTTTTTTATAAGTTTCCTTATTGGGTTTCAAACTTAGCCGGGTATATTTTTTCATTTTTGAAAAAATTTTCAAATTTTTTGGTGTAGCACAAAATGCCCCAAAGTTGGGCTTCATACTACATTAAGATAATTAAACACAAAAAATTACACCACCAAAATTTCCCAAAACAAACTACAAAAAGGTGCATAGGTTGAGGAAAATGAGGGAAAGAAAACAACTAAAAGTTTAATGAGGGAAAGAAACAAAAACACTAAAAAGATAGTCATCCAAGCACTCAAACAAGTAGAACATAGGTTGAGGAAAATACTAGCAAAGGAGATACCTTAAAAAAGATGTTCCAACCCCTCCCTCACACTTAGTTCATGCATTGTCCCCAATGCATGTAACTAAGGTGAAGGAAAGGTTGAAATCACGGCAAAAACCAATGTCTCCTGCAACGTCTGGCTCATTTCCCCTGCCCGTGCGGAGGATCCTTATAGCCATCTCCAATGCCTAAAGTGTTCAACCTGTGGAAAATGTTTTGAGTGTGCAGTGGTCCCATATACGATACGTCAGATACTGCAATTGTCCATCAACTCTATCAAATCTCACGGCTGTGTCCCAATGATGGTCGTCTAGCTGCGTGCTGACCATGACCAAATCTTTCCGTACCACAAAAAAGGAGTGCTCCAAAGACTATGCCCAGTCAAGCTCGTACTGCGGTGGTTGAGTCCACATAGGCTAGGGGGGAGCAGACTTCGAAGCCCGATGATGCATACTCTCTGAAGGGGCTGTACTGAGGGTGCTGCCATGGGTGAGCCTTATACTGAGAATGGCTAGAAACACTGTGTCGATGTGCCTTAAATCTTAGTGAAGGCCTGCAACTGCCGTACCTACTAGACTCTGTGAATCCTAGTAGTGGGAGGAGATGCTATGACTATAGGAACAACTAGCGCTATGCCCTATAGAATTATAGAACTCCTCATGAATTCTAACCGGCCCCTGAGAAGGGAGTGGTCCTCTAAATACCTACTGGAAAGGTGGTGGTGGTGCTAAGAGGTGCTCCATAGGTGATAGCATGGCTTGAAGTAGGGGTGGCTAGAGAGGTCATCGTCGTACCTCTCAAAGTTAATATTTATAAGCCCTAAATGCTTACTATCTACAACTAAGTAGATAGTGAAAAGTCGGGGTTGTCCACAAAGAAGAGGGATTTTCTTAAGCATTTAAACATAGAAGGTTTCTATTATGCTAGAAGTAGATATATATACACGTATAAAAGCGAGTAAATGGGGGGGGGTTTGGCTGGTTGGTTTTCCTAAATTATGAAAAAAAAAAAGACAAAACAACTAGCAAAGTTAAGTAACTATGCTAATCATCAAACAAACTAAGAAAAGGGGTTTTAAAACTACAAAAAAAAAGTCTTAGAGGCAATTGATATCCACTTCCAAACCTAATGTAGATCATTGAACCATTCACTCATTCATTTATTACCTATAGGGAATGCCAATAGAAGATCAACATTCATTCCTTCTTAATAGTAATTTGCAAAGACAAACAACGATTATTTGCAAACCTCATTGATGATCACCCTAGAAAAACAATGACCATAGGGGTATTTCATCAATGACATTATGCACGAAGGACCATAGATTTGACAACGACAAGCTTTCTACCAAAGACATAGACATTTAACCAAACATGGCACTCATTAGGCTAAACCTAGAACAAACAACATTCAAGGTTCAACCTTTCATTGCATCTATAGGATAAATATGAGAAAAATCTACATTAGCATACTTATCTAGCAAGAATCACAACATGTTATGCACAAGAAGTTCTAAGTTCATGTTCCTAGTTTTTCATGTAAACAAGCTAAGGAATTCGTCACTTTCCTAACACCCTAACACTTCAATCATACAAACACTTCATATTCTCAAACAACACATGGCATAAATTAAGTAAAACATAGCATTAAGAACAAATGAATGCTAAATAAAAAAAGGCTTCAAGAACGAGTGAAACAATCTATTCACTACTTCCACTACTTGTTGTGAAGACAAATCTTCCATCCTTCTTAGAAGTAGTTTGCAAGAGTGGATTCGACATCTCTTGTCAAACCTCACTAATGACTCCCTTAGCCAAAACACGACTGAAAGAATCCCATTGATGGCATTGAGCACGAAAAATCAACAAGCTTGGTGTCACTTATAAACACTACACTGTGTCTAAGCATTTAACCAATTCATGCATTTACACAAGATTAGTCAAGAATGATCGATATTCATAGACCTATCTCATTTTCTACCTAAAATAAACATGACAATGAGTTCAACATTATCACATTCATCTAGCAATTATCAACACGTCAACATCATTAAGAAGCTCTAACTCATGCTCTTGGATTCCACATTAAAAGAGGGGAGAATTAGCTACTTTCTCCCAACCCTAACAAGTAATCATACAAGCAATTCATATACTCAAGCTTCCAACAACATCAATGCTATTAACAATTCACATTCAAAGCTCAATAAATGCACAATAGCAAAAGCAGTAAATAGATAGATATGGTGCTTACTACATAGGCATGGAAGCTTCAATCCATTGCTCCCAAGATAAAACTAAGCTAGATAATTAAAAGACATGATTAACCTACAAAAACTAAGAAAAGAAAGAAGAGAAAAACCAGGGTTGGAACCCAGAAAAATCATAGGAAGGAGAGAATGAATAAAGAGGAGAGGATAAGATGAGTATTTATAGTACAAAAAAAGAAAGAAATATTTTTAGCCATACGTCCATCGCGAGTTGTGATGGCTTCGTTGTGAGTCACGGAGGGTTCATTGTGAGTCACGACGGGTTCGTTGCGAGTCGCGAAGGTTTCGTTGCGAGGCGCGAAGGGTTCGTTGCGAGTCGCGAAGGGTTCGTTGCGAGTCGCGAAGGGTTCGTTGCGAGTCGCGAAGGGTTCGTTGCGAGTCGCGAAGGGTTCGTTGCGAGTCGCGAAGGGTTCGTTGCGAGTCACGACGGGTTCATTGCGATTCGCGACGGGTTCGTTACGAGTCACAACAGGTTTATTACGATTCATGACGGGTTCATTACGAGTCGCAACGGTGCCCAGTTTCATCATCTTGATTTCTTTCTTCTTTTTGTTTCATGTCCTCCTCTTCACTTCACTTTTATTCAATTCTTCAAGTCTTCAAAAGCTCAAATACAAGTCTTCAAATCTTCAAAGTCTTCAAACAAATTGCCTTGTCACACAAAATCCTCTAGAAAAGTAATAAAAGTGTAAAATTCGCTTTTAACTTTCCTTAGAGAATTTCAAGGCAAAATGCCATATTTAGAGCAAAAAAGTGTACAAAAGTGAATCCTAAAAATCCAAATATAACCTTATAAAATGGGAACATCATGGCTACTGCTGAATAGGAAGGTGATATGCAGGCTGCTCTGGAACCTAGTCTTACTGACCATACTCCTCCTTGTAATCATCTCACGGGTAATGCTCCCCTAAAACTACCCCCATGTTTTCATCGGGCTTAATGATAAGGTCTTTCACCTTGAATGACTTGCTCAAATGGGTTCTTGCACTCTGGGGTATCCTTATGAATTTCTTCCTCTTGTAAATCCAAAAGATGGAACCATACTCCTACAATATAAACTTTGCACCTTCCATAAATGGTAGAGTGAGTGTAAACGGCACATTTGGGTTCGCCCTTATATCATCTCGTAAGTTGGGAGTGCTGCTCTAGAAGTGAAACATACCCCCAATCGATATCTTCCCAGTGCAGGCTACTGACAAGGTGAGATCCACACCCAGAGAAAAACATTATCTAGGTTGAAGTGGTGGCATCCCCGTGGAAAAAACTACCACAATGAACAACCTAGATAGATATCTTAGTGTTGGGTGTACTATGTAACTAATCTTACTCTCATTCCCCCTCAGCAGTCGGGTGATGGCAGCCCTGCATGAAACTAGCTCAAATGTATCTACCTCATTGTACCCTGGCACCTTCCTTTGCTCCTTCCATTTGAAGATATCCCCCAACTGGACATAAGTCAAAGTATAGGGTTCATCTCTCAAAAGGAATTTGATATAATGCCCCCCATGTCTGTTTTGCACCGTCTCAACAAGCGCTAAAAACTCTAGGGTATAGTTGGTGTAGGTGGGGGCAGACACATTGGTGAAGTTTTTCATACCAATCCTATCCAGTAGGATCCTGACATGTTTGTAGAGTTTGAGACCCCTAAGGGTCTATTCATCTAAAAAATTTGTCTCCAGCATAAGGTGGTTCAAAAGGAACCCCCACCTTATCTTATGCTCCTCAGTAAGGGTAGTCCCCCCTCCCAATATTTGTCTACGAGGCATATTGTACACAATGGAAAACTTTTCTCTTAACCACACCCAAAATAGATCAATATCCTCCAAATAAATCTACCAACCACACTAATCACCCAAATCCTCAAGCATGCAAACAACAATTCCACCGAAAATTTCACAAAGTAAGAATATTGTTCGGCCAAAATACCTCAAATGATGAGTGTGGTGAAATCTCCACTTGAGGAATTTACAGCACCCCTCCTAGGTAGAATTAAAGCAACTCCAATGCCCAAAATGGATTAAAAAAATTGAGTATTCTTGCGAAATTCAACCTGCGGCTGAATGCTTCTTTGAATAATCTGGGAAAATCCATAAATTTTTTGGGGCTGAATTTTTATGGGTTGGATAGATCTCGGGGAAGATGAATATGTTGGTATAAGGTAAGGGTATATTGGATGAAAAACAAGGGAGTTATGGCCAAAAAGGTGAGAAGGGGCTCATATGCGAAGGAGAAAAAAGAATTGGAGCTGGTGCAGGCTTTTCAAGGATGAGGTCGGGTTTATATAAGGGTTAGGCTAGGTTTTGGTTCGCTGAAAAAGGTAGGTAGCATGGATCCTTAGGCACGATCTGAACCTATATGTGTCCTCGTGACAACATGTGGCATCTCATGTCTGGCGCGTGACAGCCTCGTGCTGGCTGGCGCCGGCACAGCCCGTGCCTAGCACATCTTTCATGCCCTCATGTCAGCCAAGTTAGCCTCATGCATAATGGCTCTAACACGGCCTGTATAGCATGGCATAGCCCGTGCCAATTCCTAGCACGAGGCATTTGTCTTAGCTTACGTTAACCTCATGTCGATTCTTGTGAGATGACACATAACTCCCGGTAAGGTCCGTGCTGATTCCCAGCATGAGGCACATGGCCTTCCTTCATTGATAAGACTATTTTCTCCGCACCTGCATCCAAAAACACTGAAAACCACAAGTAGTATTGTTCCAAGCAAAATAGATGACTAAAATTTCTTAAAATACCACCAAAACTCAAACACAACCCTAAAATATTTTTTTAAAGACTCCTACTTGAATTAAAATACTATTTCTTTATTTCCATCCTCACGACTTATTTTCCCCTTTAATTTTTGAAACTAAAAAGAGTGGATTGTTAGGTCACCGGAATTACCATCCTTGACACCACCAGTGACCACATCACGATGAATGGGTCACCACATCATTCTCAGTTTATCTTTAACCTTTGGAGCGGTGAACCAAACAAACCCATCTTTCTCAAGAGTGGATATATTCTAGTTGAGTTTAGGAGTCAAAAGGGACTTAGGAGTTTTTAATTCCTTGGCCTGCTTCTTCCCCCGCTGCATGTTAGTCATAAGATTTTGAGGTAATGTTTCCTCGTTCAAATTAGAAGAAGTATGCTCAACAAGAATAGTATCACAATATCGATCATTCAAACAAGATAGGGCATGTAGGGTTTCGATATCGAGGAATATTTCATCTTGGGAATTTTGAAAATTTTCATTTTCAATTTCTTTTACATGCATCATGCAAAGGATATTAAACAAAACAAAAAATAAAAATAAGATAGAAACAATACTAACTACTCAACTAACACGTTATGCAAATTGACAATGAAACTTAACTAGCATCCCCGGTAACGGCACCAAAATTTGACTCGCCTCCACTAGGGGTCATTAAGTAGCTAACCTCAGGATGGTTTGCATTAAGGGTCTGGGAAGCCTAATATAACTCTCCTCCATCTCAGGATGGTTTAATTTAAAAAAAAAAATTAAGTAGCTAACCTGAGCAAAGGATAAGTAAGGTCAAAGATAAAATTTATAGTTTTGCACCCAACTCACTACTACCTATAGGGTAGTTAGTGGCAAGCCTGGGTATGTCCACAGAGATGCTATGGCCTAATAGCAAATTAAACACAACCACGAATGGGTCATCAATTCGTCGTGTTGCTAGGAATAACTAGTGTAGTAAAATTGGGGGGTTGGTTTTTCACCTAACAACTACTTATCATGAAAGATAAAAAAGCAAGCAAATAATATTAACAGGCACTTGGGGAATATTTGTGTAACATAGTTGATTAAATATTCTGATCCACGATTCCATCACATGTAAGACATCAACAACCTAATATAGTGCCCATAACAAATGGTCTGATTTATGGTCAGCACTTCCCCTTACCTTTCATGTAGGGTGCTCTTGAAAATATTCTATTAGCACTGCCTCTATAATTAAGGGAGTACAACAACAGTCTGATCGTTGCACAGATCTGTTTCTCCCCCGTACGATTACATCCTGGGCACTACACCATGGAGACTCTACCCTTTAGGCTTATAAATGAGGCAAGGGGATGTAGGAACCTTATCTATTGAACTGTTTATTTATATGCTTTATTGACATTGTGGTGATGTTATGAAAATCATGATTCTTGAATGAGTATATGTTGTTGAGATATGTGTTTAGGTTTGTATGCATGATCTTGTGTTGAAGAAAGTTTGGATGGTTTGATGTGCTATTCTGAATGGATGTTATGTTCTTCATCTGTTGGATGATTTAGGAGGAGATGAATCTTGATTGTACAATCTTATTTATGGGTTGGTAATGACTTACATGAGATTTTTTTTTGATGAGAATGTTCTTGTTTAAATAGCCTTCATGCTTGGATTATCATGTTTTGAATGGTTAGGCTATTTTGGAAGAATTTACTTGTTAAATGATAATGTGGACCATGCCTTGTTTAAGATCATATTACCACTCTTTACCTCATTTTGTTAGGATTCCTCCTAAAAGGAATGTGTTGAAGAAAGGGAAATCCTCATGGGGTGAGAAGAGGAAGAAACCGGCCAAGGGTGCAAACCATGAGCCGGTGACTCTCATTCTTTGCGACCTCACATTCGTGACTGAAGAGTTTACGAGATTAGCCAACATCTCCGTGACTGCAGCTCAGAGGTATAGGAATTTGAGAGAGCCAAAGAGGAGTCTATTGGAGACTAGCTTTGCATGCAAGGACACCTTGGAGGCTCTAGGCTTACTCGAGCTTGTGTCCTATCTATTGGGTCGAGTAGGTCTAGAGGGGTTCTAAGAGAAACACTCTAAGACCTACATCAGGTGGTTCCTAGAGTTCTTAGCTACTCTATGACCAATCATGGATAAGAATGGATACAAGGCAATTAAATTCAATCTTGATGATGAGAAATATCAAATGACACACCGACCGAGAGGTAGCCACCGCAGAGATAGATATTAAGGAGGCCAAGGGTGAGACTTCTTTGAGAGAACCTCCTAGCCGCTCTCACCTATCTACAAACATCTTTAACCGAATGTATTCACTTGGGGATAGGATTTTGAGCTCTACCCAAGTGTTGCAAGAGGTTTTTCAAGCGATATGAGGTATGACATTGAAAATGGAGGAGCTTAGCACGAGGATGGATTCTATGAGAGGATCATCACGAGGCACGAAGAGGAAGGCCCTTCGGGGCCGTGAGTGAGTGTCACTATTTATCCTAGCCTCACTTATGTTTACATGGTTTTTGTTGCATTAGGGACATGTTAATGAATCAAGGATCGAAGCATTATGAATTGTGCTGGCCATGAGCTGTCTATGCCTGCTCGTTGATGTTTTCCCGGCTGACTTCTTTGCTTTGCTACGGATGAACAGTTGGTCTATTTTGAGAGTTCTTGTAGTCAATTTCATAGCGCTCAAGAAGAAAAATCCAATGAAACCAACCTCAAGGGCTGGTTCTTCTCATATTGTTCCCAGAACTTGGCACAACTTTCGGACCATAATCTTCTGTTTCTTCCTTGACCGGTTTGAACTTCAATGCCGCCTATCTTTGGCTCTATCCTTCTACTACCATGATGTAATGTCCATGACTTTCATCTACTATCATTCTAATGTGAACGACCTTCAACATCTTCTACCGCTCTTGAGAATGGCCTTCAATATAAAATGTAACGAAAAGTACCTATGAGTGACCTACTAAGGATGATCACAAAGGAAGATCTAGGTGCCCGTGGATACAAGGTGTTCATTAGTACCAATTAGTCTACAAAACATGGGATTTAGATAAGAAAACAAAACATGGCCGTCTCAACCCCTCGTCACGTAAACTCAACTAATACTAGCAATCAACATATAAAACAAGCCAATTTTTACACCAATTGCATCAGTTAATGCATGCATAATGAAGCATATCACATGGTTATAGAGAATAATTTTCTCTTATAGGTTCTCTCTGGATGGCTCTTTATAAACGAGGTGCTGTTTTTAGAAAGGGTTCCTTTATTCTCCAGCAAACACTCTTTTACTTGGTTCGCTGGGCCTGGGATGTTATCTTTATTTCAGACTTTGCATTACTAGGGGGGTGTATACCATAAGCTCCCTTAGCCAAGTGGTTAATGCATATGAAGTTGTTGTAATTATATTGAAATGTAGGAAAATGATGAACAAAAGTTGTAGCATGTCATTGGGTGTACTTTGACGAAGTAATAGGGCATAGCTGAGTAAGGATTGAATGCTTTGATAAGAAAGTATAACTGTATTTCAACATTTACCTCTTTTTCCGAGAGGTAGCTATTACTAGACTAAATATTTAGGGTAATTTTTCAATATATAAAGGTGGTTAAAAAGTGAACTTTCCAGTAGTGTACAAGTCGTTAACATTTTAAATCTGGTAATAGTTTCTTAAGCTTGATTTAGATTTACCAAAAAAGTATTATTATTTTGTATCTTCATGTGAGATTATGATTCTCCCCATTGGAAAAGTCGTGACTATGCCACTTCCTTATACGTTTAGTGTATACTCATGCCAGTTGTAGTATGGTTTGTCACTCCCTGTATCGAATAATATTATAAGCATTTTGGAGGCTTATGGTATTTTTCTCGCTCTGATACATTCTTAGGGAGTAGCCATACTGCCTGGTTTTGAACTTATGTGCCACGAAATAGCTATTGATTTCAGTGTGTCATTTTTTTAGTGCTTACTATAAGTTATGTGAAATGCATGTTGGTGAGTCGATGGTATCTTTCAAACCAGTTATGTGTTGAAATTATAAATATTTCTCTTGTGGAATATGGAAATTTGGAAGATAAATTCATATATGTGAGATGTTTTGACGAAAACGCAATGGCAATATGGAATGAGAACATTGACTTGGATCAAGGAATGAAGTTGAAGAAAAGGCCAGAATTTCCAAATGAAATGCAAGCTAATATTATAGAAGTTGGGCGCCCTATTGGTTCTCAGGGTATTTTTTGTTTCATTTTATAAATTTACACATATGTGGTTTTACTGAATTTTTATATATCTTACAGTTGTAAGGTTTTGTGTCTTAATAAAACACTTACCTTATGATCAAGATGCAAGCACATCCATTATATGTTATGAAGTTGACCACTCGTGGGAGGATCGTGGAATAACTAAGTGTAGAATTGATGTAGAAGAGGAATCTAAGAAGGGTTCTTATAAGTTGGTGAAAATGAAGGACAACGTAACTAAGCCTTCTAGTGGTGTAACTATGACTGATGTATCTACAAGCGAGGTATATTGTTTTTCTAAATAGTTATTTTGGGATTTGAGTCCCATGTTGTTGGCTTTATTCTAATGAATCAGGTTGGGGAAGCATTAATCAATGTTGCTCAACATACTGTTAATTGTATTGGCAACGTGAAGAAACAGAATAGGGGATTGGGCTTAATAGTTTTTCCAAGAGCATTAATTGACAATAAGTTAAGAGATGAGATAAATAAGTTGCATGCTACTTGTAGGGAGAAGGGTAAGATTTTTGTATCATTACGTGAGGAAATTAGAGGTCTAAAAGAGAGTGGTCCTGTTTGTCAAGGCTATCCCTCTGTAATGGTAGCAAACCTGTGGGTATTTGGGATTTTTGTCATATATTTAGAGATATGTATGTTAAAATGGTTGAGGTTGGGAGTCATGGGTTTTTTCTCCAATTTTGTGAGCGAAACCCCAAGTTAAAAGTCATTGGTTTGGGTGAGGCATGTGTCCTTGATGAGACGTTGGAAAGATCTACGATTATTGTTGATGGTGGGTTACGCCAAATTCTGCAGGCTGGGGGTGATAACTTTCAACTTATTAGGATACTTGAGGAGATGGGTATACTTCTTAATTTTGTGGAATTAGAGGAATGCAACATAGACCGGGATGTGGTTCTATCTAATACTTATAGAGCCAATGGTGCACTATGGGATGGGACTGCAGCAGAACCTATTGGAGCTGAGCTGCGGAGTGCTAGTTTTGGTGATAAGTCTGTCGAAGAAGATGAATTCTCTTATTCTAAGGTAGGATAGATTGTTGTCTTAGGTATAGTTGGATTTCTATGTAACTGACCCACTTCCACTTGGGGTCGTTAATTGTAGATAATTAATCCGAGCGAAGGTATCGAGATCAAAGGGGTTCAAATTTAAATTAACAGTTCTGCACCCAACTCACTACTATGCTACTGATAAGGTAGCTAGCAGTAAGTCTTGGGTATGTCCATAGAGTGGAGAATGGAATGATGTTTTTTGATAATGAACAAGTAGTGATCTCTGAATGGTTAAAAAATGTTGAAGAATTGAATCCTGAATTTTGGCCAGTATGATTACAATTACCTAAACTGCCTATGGTATATTAGAAACCTGAAATTTTGAGTAAGATAGTCAGTGTTGTTCGGAAACCAATTAAACTAGATAGAGCTACCAGTGACATGAAAAGGCTAAGCTATGCTAGAATAAAGGTGGAGGTGAAGTTTAAGGAGCCTATACCAATACATATACCATTTATAGATGAGTATGATATGATAAGACACCAAGTAGTAGTGTTTGAATGGATGCCAGTAAAGTGTAACAGATGCTCTATTTTGGGACACTTAACTGATGATTGTAGGAAAGTGAAGGAAAAAGAAGTGACGAAAAAAATAATGAGTAAGATTTATGTTCCAAACGGAGAGGGGATAAGTAGAAATGAAAAGGGGGGATTGGAGGAGGAAGATAGAAGTAGACTGGAGGAAGTAACAAAACAGTTGAGAGGAAAAGAAATAATGTCTAAACTGAATGAAGGAAAAATCAGTGAAGGAAAAAAGGGGAATGGAGATATGAAAGGAAATAGTAGGTTTGGAAATGGGGAAATAAGTGGTAGAACATTTGGAGGGAAAGAGAAACCGCCTGATCATGAATGAAAACATATTGATATGGAATGTAAAGGGTGAAAACAGTAGAGAAAATAAAAAAAAATGAGTTTTTAATGAAGAGTAATGTGGGTATTGTAAGGATGTTAGAAACAAAAGTACAAAAAATCAAGAAGAAGGACGTTTGGAATAACATGGGAATGGGGTGGAAGATTTTTTTTTTTTGAGCTAACCCATGAGAATGGGAGGGATATTTATTAGTTCCCCAAACCTAACAACGCAAAAGGATTTAGTTACAATATGTTGCTTCAAAATTTAATTTGAAGAATTTGTACAAAAAGGTTATATTACGGCATTCAAAAATGCCTTAGCAAAATTCTACCTAGGGCGATTTTGTCGATGATTCCATTTCCCATGCCTCCACCCCTCGTGTTAACATGGGTAAATTTCCAGACCGACAAAAAAGCTCTAAGTTTGAAAGAGAACAAGGTTTACATCTGTTGTCTGGTCTTGTCATCCACCTGATTCGAGGGTTGAACATTCGAGACCCCTGGCTGGTTCGAGGGCATAAAGCTCGATGAACTCTGTTCGAGTGCTCGAGTTACCTGAGCTCGAGGGTCATGGCTGTAACGTTCGAGGGCTTGGTGCACCCAATAATCCAAGTGTTGAGGCACCCAAATTTATCAATGAACTCTAATGTTCAGCAGTCGCATCTGATCTGCCGTGATTGTAACCTTGACTCTTTGGTTGAGATCCTGAGCTTGTAACGTTGTGATTCGTTGAGTATCGAGTGTAAGTGCCATATGTGCAAGTTCGTGCGCAACCTGATTTTGTTTCCTGAAGATGTGTTGAAATGTGACTCCTATGTTTGCTGCATCATCATTGATCTGCCAACATAACTTCCTGATCTTCCATGGTGAGATTTTCCTTCCTTGTAGTATATTTGCAGCCTGCATAGAATCAGTTTTAATTATTAATGGGTGGAAGTTATTAGACTACATAACTGAAGGCTTGATCTGATGGCCAATAGTTCCGCCTCTAATGGCGATCCTGCTGATGGTATGCTATCCATTGCTACCATTTTGACTATGCATTCCTTGTTTCTGACAATTATTCCAGCTTTAGAATAAGATAAATGGGAGTATGTGGCATCTGTGTTCAGTTTATACCCTATATCCGGTGGTTCCCATTTGTAGCCTCTAATGATTTTAGATTTGGTTGCTTTTGCACTGGGATTAATCCTTTTAAAACCAAGGAATCACAATCACTATATATAACCTGAGGATGTACAGTACAGATATCAACCAACATTATGTTCAATTCCCAAATCATACTTTCAACTCTCACTTTTTTTGTTATCATACACAGCTGAGCATCTATTTGTCCACACTATCCAACAAACTAAAGATGGCAGGATCAGGGTAATTCTATTTTTTGTTTTTGAAAAGGTTGTGTTTGACCAATACAAAGATAATTTTTCAAATATATGATCACATGAATGGTCATTTATTTCTAGCAAGTGAGCAGTATGTATCCAAAGTTTCTCAGTGACCTGACATTTATTTAAAATATGATTAAGAGTTTCCTCATGGTTAAAACAGAGATGGCATCTTGAAACAACATTAATCGTCATAGTTTGCAATATATCATCCATTGGGAGCAGTTTATTAATCCGATTCCAGACAAATATTGCAATCTTTTGGGGTAAAATTCAGCTCCATACCTTTTCCAGTCCTGACGCATGCTGTTTTTTGTTCCTAAGCAGTTGATAAGCTGACTGTATAGAGAACTTACCTGTAGTAGATGGTGTCCATACCATATGGTCCTGTTTATCAAAAAGTAAAATAGAGTGTTCCAGCTTTAACATAATCAGTGAACTGAAACCTGTGCTAAGTGACTGCATCACGTGATTCATGGTTTCTGAGAAATCCTTAACTATCATATAAGGGCTGGGGGGTTCAGAGTTATGGTTTCAATTATCAATTAGTAGTTCTAGTCCAGTACAATTAGTAGTCCAAAAATTACAAAGTCCCCCACCTATTATGACTCTAGAGTTATCTACAGCTTTAAGATTCACTGTTATGGTTCTTTTCCACGAATCAGAAGTTCTGCTAGATTGTGGCAGTGACCATATGAGCTGTGCCCATATACTTGACCCCTCCTTTAGTTTCCACCATAGTTTCATTGACAATGAATCTATGATTGTATGGAAACCTCTAAAATTGAGTCCATTTTCTAGCATGGGGTAGCATAATCTGGTCCATGTTCTCCAATGCCTTTTAGATGTGTCATTTTCATTTTTTTTCCCATAGGAATTCAGAACAAATGGCTTCCATTTCAGAGATTATGTGGCTTGTTGGGGCTGAGACACACCAGGTATGTTGTGGAATTGCTGTAAGGACATGTCTAATTAGTATTGTCCTACCTGTCTGATTTAGTAACTTGGAATTCCAGTTTGAGACTCTTTTGTTTTCTTTCTCTGTTAGGTACTGGTAGTAAACATTTAGTTTTCTACCTTTATAACATGAAACTCCCAGGTATGTGAATGGGAATCTTCCCTAACTCATCTTAGTGATGTGTTTCACCCTGTGAAATGTGATCGTGCTAGCCCATTTGCCTATGTAAAAAGCACTTTTCTGGTAGTTTATAACTTGTCCAGTAGCTTTTTCATAGTGGTGTAGGAATTTAACCAGATTTAGGATGGATTTTTTTGTGTCTTTTAAGAAAATCACTGTATCATCTGCATATGATAGGTGTTATAGTTTAAATCCCCCTGGGATCTGAAAATAGTCCATCAGTTCAGAATTGAACATGATCTTCAGGCATTTGTTAAGTACCTCGGTTATGAGATTGAAAAGAATGGGTGATATGGGATCCCCTTGTTTCAATCCCCTATTGGCCTGGAAAAAACCATTGGGTTTACCATTAAGTAAAACTGAGAACCATGCATTTGATATATTTTGTAAGATCAGTTTCACAAAATGTCCATGGAACCTAAGTTTCAATAGCAATGAATTTAGCATTGTCTAGGAGACTCTATCAAAGGCTTTGGACATGTCTATTTTTGCTATTAGATTTAAGGCCTGGTTTTTCTTATCTAAAAATCTGACCATCTCCTGCATTGTATGCACGTTATCACTTATTTCCCTTCCCTTAATGAAGGCAGATTATTCTTTAGATATACATTTATCCACAACTAATGACATCCTATCATCCAGAATCTTTGAGCATATTTTATCAACAAAGTTGGACAGAGAGATAGGCCTAAAATCAGATAGTGTGTTAGGTGTCTCAATTTTTGGGATTAGACAAATTAGTACTACTGATACTCCTAGGTATTGCAATACCACACATGAATTCCTGCACACATGAAAGTAGATCTTCATTTATAATTTCCAATGCGTACCTGTAGAAGCTACCGGGAAAGCCATCTAGCCCTGCAGAACTGTTAGGGTCAAGTCCAAAAACAATGATTTTTAGATCTTGCATTTGGATTAGCTTGATCATTTCCCTGTTTTCCTGTTCTGTCACTATTGTGGGTATAAATTCTAAATACCTCAACATGGAATTTCCAGATTTGTCATTATTAGTATCAGTTAGCATGTTTTGGAAGAATTTTGCAGCATGATCCCCCAATTGTTTTCTATCTGTAATCCAGCTTCCATTCCCATCCTTAATTTTGTTAATTCTAAGTCTGGTATGCTTTTGTTTTACAGAGTTATGGAAGAATTTAGTGTTGAGGTCTCCATCTTTTAGCCAGTTGAGTTTGGCTTCTATTTCCAGAAGAGATGTTCTTCTTTTAGCTTTTTGTTTAACTCTGCATTGGCTTCTAAGTGGAGATTTAGATCATTGGGGTCTTGATCAGTGTCATATTTAGTTTCCAGTTTTTGGACCCTTTTTTCTGCAATTTTCAAAAACATTACCAAATGTTTTTTTGTTCCATGTTTTCAATTCCATTTTTAATCTCTTTAACTTATGTGAAAATCCAAACATCCCCATGTGTGGGCATGATTGATTCCAGTTAGCTTGTAGTAGTTGCAGTAATTCAGGTCTAACTGTCCACATATTTTGGAATCTAAAGGCTTTTGGAAATGTATTATCTTGTATGTTAGTGTCTATGATTAATGGTGAGTGATCTAAGGGCAACCTGGCTAAAGCATGAATTGATGTGTTTGGATATTTATTGAACTAGTGTGAGTTTCCTAATATCCTATCAATTCTTTTACAGATTCTATCATGGCCCCTCCTTGAGTATGTCCATGTATAATTATTCCCAACCGTTGGTATGTCTTCTAGATTGTTTGACACTATAAAAGTGTCACAATATTTCATACTATTGGGATTATGCGGATATCTGCCCCTATATTCCAGGAGGGTTCTACTAACATTAAAGTCTCCTGCAACAATACATGGAGAGTTGATTTGTTTCAAATAATCTTCTATATCTGTAAACATGTTTTATCTAAGTGCTCTCGAGTGTTTTCCATAGATAGCTATTATATGAAACTCAGTTAGAGTCTGTGTATTTTTCATGTTGATATTCAGAAAATGTTCATTTAGAGTTGAAACAGTTCCCTCATATCCATTTCTAGCCATTATCCATATCCTAGAGTCATCTGTAGCATAGCATTCATCAAATCACAGTGTTTGTTTAAATCCATTAATTCTTTCTATCTTCTGTTTAGGCTCAATGATTATGAGTACAGATATATTATGAACATGTAAAAGATGTCTAAGTCTGATCAAAGATCCTGCTATACCTCTCAGATTCCAAGTTAGGATTTTAACATTCATAGGATCTCTTTGATTCAAGCGCGTGCTTATAGCATTTGGAGATCTGAAAAAATTCCTACTTCTTTCCTTATCGGGTGGTTTGATGTTACCTTGGGTGTGATTACCTTGCACAGAGGTTTCTGGTTGATCTCTTTGTTGAAGGCTCTTCCCATTTTTCCTGACCTGGTCTTGAATTTGAGTTTGAGTAGCACTGGTTGTGGTCTGTTGGTGTGCTTCCATTTGCTGTTCTTCTATTCCCTCCTTATTTTCTCGTTGCTTATCTTCAACATACTTGACCTGTGATGGAAATTTTTCAGTCAATTTTGCTTGAGAATTTCTCAGATCCTGAAAAATAAGCAATTTATTTGAATTTTGAAGGATATGTGTTTTGGCAATGATCTGAATGTCATCAAGTGACTGCCAGTTACTGTGACTTCTTTTGGTTGTATCCTTTGGCTCGATACTTAAACAAATCCTTTTGTTTGCTTGCTTTTTCTATGTCATTCCCTTAGTCGGGATATCCTCATAGTTTTCATCTTTGTTCTCTGCCATTTCCTGCAATACGTTGTCAAAAGCATCTTGGAATACTTCATCCTCCTCATTGTGCATTTCGTTGACTATTCTCCATTGCTATTGCGTGTGTTCCCTTGAACCACGTTCAAGGTCAGGGATTGGGCGCCGTTGTTTCTTCACCTCTTTTTGGGCTTTTCTAACCCCGTAATCGGTTGTTTTGTGCCCAATCTTTAGACATTTGGTGCATAAGAATGGGTGGTCTTCATATCGGATATCATACCATTTGCTATCTTTTGTGGAGCCCAGTCTTATTCTCTCCAGGAAGTCGCCGGTGAGATCCATCTCTACACATAGGCGTATGATTGATCGTTGGCTGATCTGCAAATATAAGCTCTCCTAGGCGCTTGGCTATAAGGGGGATACAATCTTTGTGCAGATAGTATGCCGGTGGGAACTCATTGATAACCAGATTGGTACCACCGGCGGTTCCTTCTTTACGTCGAAGCTTTTTGTCCACTTAAGGACCTTCATTATTGTGCCTCCTAGGTTCCAATTCCTCTTGATCCAGCAACGTTGAATGCCTTCCTCAAGATCGAATTTGATGAACACATGCCTTCGGTCCAGAGCTGTGATGTTTGCTTCGCTTTTGAAACCAATTTTTTTTTGAATTGTTGCCAAATAAACTACAAAGATAGCCTCCCCCTTGCGAATTTTCCGATTAAGTTGCGCTTGAAGGGTTCTGAGAGGTGATATATAACATCATCTTGAAAAAGCACCGCTATCACTCCTTTGAATTCGGTTATGGGATTAAGTTACAGATGGGGTTCTTGTAGAGATGAGATTGTGGTTGGTTTAGCTATTGTTTTTGGGTAAGAATGGAGAGATGATGGTGGCGGACTCTCGCCGATGGGCGGAGCCGCCATGGTGCGGCGGTGAGTCGATGTTCTTTGGGTAGGAATATAGACGTTAATGACACTGACAGGTTAGGTGGAGAGAATGATTGGTTTGGTTTCTGTGTTTTGGCTTTGAAGAGAGAGAAATGTTAGTGAGAAGGCAGCACAAATTTTGAATAAAAATGCTGAATAGTAGCCACAGCCTACATGTATTGCACATGTTTAATGGGGTGGAAGCTAGAAACTAATAGAGATAGGGCTAGGGGAGGAAGAATATGGACATGTTGGAAACCTAAAACTTTCCTGGTAACAATAGTAAGTAAAAATAATCAATTTATGGATGTAGAAATCAGTAATGTATTGTTGAAACAAAATTTTATGACTACAGTAGTATATAGAGTCAATGATGTGAATAAAAGAGTTATGGAAAAAAACTGGAAATGATGGGAGAGGACAGAAAGGAGATTTTAATTCACCATTGGAGGTAGGAGATAAAGTGGGGGGAACTGCAATAACTACAACAGAGACTGAAGATTTCTAGGAGTTAATGGAAAAGCTGGAATTGGTGGAAATGAAAACTTTGGGACCAAAGTTTAACTGGGACAATAGAAAGAATGGGGGGGTGTGTGAGTGTGTGTGTGTGTGTGTGTGCGTGTGTGCGTGCGTGCGTGCGTGCGTGCGTGCGTGCGTGCGTGCGTGCGCGCGCGAAATCGAAGAATTTCTTGGGCGCTGGTCTTTCTTTTCTCGAACGCCATCAAGGGGACCCACCGTCTCCACTCCCCTTCCCCCAGCCAAGTCACCTTCCTTCCTATGCCTTGATGTCCTGACTGGGGGCCTCCTTTCTCTGTGCGCGAGACAACTCTCTCTAAGGAACTCGGCAAAATAGCCCCGTAACTTCGGGAGAAAGGGTGCCTCCTCACAAAGGGGGTCGCAGTGCGCACGCGCGCGCGCGCGTGTGTGCGTGTGTGTGTGCGCGTGTGCGTGTGCGCGTGTGCGTGTGTGTGTGCGTGTGTGTGTGCGTGCGTGTGTGTGTGCGTGTGTGTGTGCGTGTGTGTGTGCGTGCGTGTGTGCGTGCGTGTGTGTGTGCGTGTGTGTGTGCGTGTGTGTGCGTGTGTGTGCGTGTGTGTGTGCGTGTGTGTGTGTGCGTGTGTGTGTGTGCGTGTGTGTGTGTGTGTGCGTGTGTGTGCGTGTGTGTGTGCGTGTGTGTGTGTGCGTGTGTGTGTGTGCGTGTGTGTGTGTGTGTGTGTGTGTGGTGGGAAAGAGTGTTAAGTAGAATTGACAAATCAGGGGCCAACTCAGCTTGGATTTCTAGCTTCAGGAATTCACTGTGTATAGTGTTAATAAATGGCCTTTCTGATCATTTTCCATAGAAAATTAGGATTGTGAAAGGGGATGAAAGAAGGGGGGAACATTTCAAATTCTTCAATATGTGGGAAAATTTTTATCAGTTTACAAACATAGTGAAGGCAATTTGGGAGAGTACAAGGGAGAGGGTATGAAGGATTTATGTGGAAAGCTGAAATGCTTGGAAGGGCCTCTAAATGAATTGAACAGAATGGAGTTCTCAGAAGTGGGGAAGAGATTTGACTTTTCAAAACAGGATTGGGAAAAAGTAAGTGAAGAGCTGCATAAATATATAAAGTCAGAAAGGAAGCAGGATTTGGAGCAGATTTGTAGCCTGAAGATGCAAGAGATGGAGGTTGCAGAATACAAATACTTGCAGCAAATGGCTAAAATCCAATGGAGGAAAGAAGGAAATAGAACTACCTAACTTTTTTGTACAATGCTAAAAGAGAGGCAGTATCAGAATAAGTTGATTTATTTGAAAAGTGAGGATCAAACATTGGAAGGACAGGAGCCGGAGTTTCATTTTCTTTTAGGTTTCAAGGAGCAGTTAGGAAGAGCAAAAAAACTGTTTGGGAAGTTATCTGAAGATGTGGTGGAGGAAGGAGGAGTTTTGAGTCTGTCTCAACAAGCAAACTAAACAAGGGAATCACAGATGAAGAAGTAAGAAGTGCATTGAGGGGGATAAAATCAAGTAAAATCCCATGGTTTGATGGATATGGAAGCAAAACTTTCAAACAACCTAGGACATCATAGGTTAGGAGTTCACAGAGGCAGGAAGAAGTTTTTTCAGGGGAGAAGAGATACAAGAAAATTTCAGTAAAGCAGTTATTGCTCTTATACCTAATGTAAGTCAGCCTCAAACTGCCTCAGATCTAAGACCAATTTCATGATGTTCAGTTTTATATAAGGTGATTACAAAAGTATTGTGTGCAAGACTGGGGGATATATTACCTGAACTAATCAATTAAAATCGAGGTTCTTTTGTTAAAGGGGGGCATATTGGGCATAATATCTTATTGGCACAGGAGTTGATTCACAAATATAAGTTGAAAGGTCTTAAAGCAAGTTGTGTAATGAAGGTAGATAAAAGGAAACCTTTTGACACAATAAATTGTGACTTCATGTTAAGCTGGCTTAAAGTTTAAAACTTCCTTCCTTGTTCTTTAAGCTAGATAGAAAGATGTGTTAGATCTTCAAACTTCTATTTATCCTTAAATGGTAGCCTTACTGAATCATTTAAAGGGGAAATAGGAGTTAAGCAAGGGGATCCCTTGTCCCCTTTGTTGTTTTTATTGTGCATGGAATATCTTAAAATACTATTGGCCAGTGGGTTTAAAATGGGTGATATTGGCTTTCATCAGAGATGTAGGATATTACAAGCTTGTTATTTGTTGATGACTTATTGATCTTCCGTTAGTGAAAAGTCTTAGGAAGGGATCAAGGAGGTTCTTGCTGAATTTCAAGGAGCTTCAGGGTTGGCAGTGAATGAAGGAAAATCAGTGGTGTATTTTTCAGTTTTGGAGGAGGAAGAAACAGAATAGTTGGCAGAAATATTGAAGATTCAGCAAAGGGATGTTCCCAATGAAATACTTGGGAATGCATTTATCAACTTTCAGGTAGGATAAGAAATCTTGTGAAGTACTTCTTGATAAAATCAGTAAGAGATTGAAAACATGGGATTAAAAAAATTCTCTTATGCAGGCAAGATTCAATTGCTTAATACTGTATTATTGAGCATTGCCAGATTCTAGTCAGCTATATTTAAAATACATGAAAGTGTACATGAAGAAATAGTCAAGAAGTGTACAGCTTTTCTATGGAACAAGAAACTTGAGGAAAGATATTTTACTCCAGCATCATAGGATACAATGAGTAGAAGCAAAGAAATAGGAGGAATTGGCTTCTGGGATTCAGTGTGGAATCAAGAGGCTTTGTGTGAACATGTTTGGAGTATACAGAAGAAGAAAGACCTGCTCTGGATCAAATGGTTACAGGCACATTACTTGAAGGGTAAGGATTTTATGAAGTATCAGTTACAAGAATCACAAAGCTTTTTTTTTAAAATTAACCATCCATAGATGGGGGAAATTATATTAGGCCTTCCCAAGCCATGAAAAGAAAACTTTACATGAAGAAAGATGAAGCTGTAGCTTAGTTAGGTTATACAGGAGTGAGCACTAGGCTCATTAAGCAACATTTGTTGCTTCCAAAAGCATGAAAGGAAAGAGTTAGGTATAGGATTACAGAGTGGTCTAAGTAAGAGATCATCGAACTTGTTGGTGAATCGACATGGCGAAACAGAAGTCAGTCAGAGTCACCTTACTTAGACTAAGAAGCTAATCCTCGGTCGATAGGCAAGTTCCGAGTTTAACAACTAGTGATGAGGTGAATAAAAGTCCTCGATGAATATGAATCAAGTGGATTGATGTAGATGTGAAAGAGATGGGTGCATCGGATTTGATCAGCAGTATCCATGATGCATTGTAAACCTTGAAGTTCATCCTGATCGTGCAATGCCTGATGCTGCCACCAGAAACATAACATCCCACAAAATGTCAGCCTCGCAGAAGAATTCATTTAGCAAGAACCGGGATCATCCAGTTCCTAGCCATCAACCTGCAAATATTAGTTGCAATCAGTAGCATCCATTCAACTAACCATCCGTATAGAAGGTGTACCCACTTGATCTAATCTAATCAGTCCCTGTACAACATTAGTTAGGCTCTGAAACCTAAGCAAAGATGAGGTGGTCTGGTTTCTGAGACAATCTTTAGCAAGAGTATCCGCCACCAAATTTGCTTGTCTTAGAACATGCATTAGATTGACTCCCCCCAAGAGTTGATGAATCTCATCAGCTAATTGAAACAATTGCCATGGGGCATTTAGGGGTTTAATCACATATTTTACAGCATTGAGGCAATTAGATTCCAAACAAATAGAAAGGTAAAGTTCTGGACAATTTTGTAAGGCAAACCTAATTGCTATCATTTCTGCCTCCAAAGGTGAGTTGGCAGGGGAAAACATAGTATGTGTGGCAATAAAACCACCCCTACCATCTCTGACAATCATACCTATTCCACTCATGTTAGAATGACAACACCACGCAGCATCGACATTAATTTTATAACCTGTGCATGGTTTTGTCCAAGCAATTTTATAGATGTTTGGCTTCGGAGGTTGTTTGGTCAAAGGTAGAAAAGAATGATCTGCTATGGCTATATCCATCCTAGAGACTACAAAAACCGGTTTGGTAGTGAACATATAAAAAATTTGGGTCCTTATATGGTTTATGACTGAGCCTATTACTGGATTGACAGAATCATGCAAACATTTATTCCTAATTTTCCACAAGTTCCAGCATGTTATTATAGCAGAAGATTGAATGATTACAGAATGTAGTGAGCTTATTCCAGTATAAGTGAGATAAAAGGAGAGTCTATCCCATATAGATGGGAAATCCATATCCCTAATTCCCATAAATGGATGAATCAATTTCCAAACTTGCACAGAAAATTTACAGGAATTAAAAAAGTGATCGAGAGAATCCTCATGTTTATGACACATACAACATTTAGAAGGCAGTGAAATTCTCAGATTACGCAGAACATTATCAAATGGTAGAAAAGAGTTCATCATTTTCCACATGAAGACAGAGACCTTTTTTTCAATTCTAGTGCTCCAAAGATATTGAAAAG
The DNA here is from genome assembly GCA_037428765.1 of Rubia yunnanensis. NCBI lineage: Eukaryota > Viridiplantae > Streptophyta > Magnoliopsida > Gentianales > Rubiaceae > Rubia > Rubia yunnanensis. The sequence goes on from CM075064.1 coordinate 77,110,940, forward strand.
AAGCCACAGTACCTCTTTGATTCCTGTGCAAAAGGTAAGTTGCTTTGAATGAAAACTCACCCTTGATTCTTGGTTTCCATATAAGTCTGTCCTTTCTGTGTATTGATAACTTAGCTTCCTGTAAAAGAGAAATGGCATGAGTAGGTAGTACTGTACATATTTTAGGAAGCATAAGTGATCTATTTGTAATAAAGTCAGAAACAGTACAGTTAGAAGAAATATCAACATCAATTTGGTCGCAGAGATCCTATAGAGACCCTATGTCTAACCAGTTGGCAGTCCAGAAATTACAATCCCCTGTTCCTACTATGACTCTAGATTGAGGTTCTGCCCAAGCATTTATGAAACAAATCCTCTTCCAGTTTGGTGAAGACCTGGAAGAGGGTGGCAGTGATGCAACAAAATGTGTCCATAAAGCCTCAGCCTTTTGGTATTTCCACCAAAGCTTAACAGAACATGTATTAATTATGGTGGTTATTGATCTAAAACCTAGACCATTTTGGATGATAGGATAGCAAAGTGCATCCCACTTCCTCCATGCTCTTTTAGATTTTAGATCATTAAACCCCCAAAAAAATTTGCTCAGTTTTTTTTCTATGACTGAAATGACCTGCTTACTCGGTTTTATAACTGACCATATATACTGGGGTACAGAGTATATGCATGATTGTATAAGTGTAATTTTCCCTCCAGCCGAGAGCCATCTATTTTTCCAACTACCTATTCTACTCTCTATTTGTTCAAAAAATGGTTGGAAATATATCTTCTTTGCTCTCCCAGTAAAAATGGGAACTCCTAAATATGTGAAAGGAAACTTTCCAATTTTCATGCCTAGTGTTTTCCTTATTTTATTAACTGTGTTCACACTTGCATGTTTCCCTATGAAGAGGTCACTTTTATTGTAATTAATCTTTTGACCTGTAACCTCCTCAAATGTAGCCAGAAAGGCCTTAAATCTGATCAAAGAATTATTACTGGCTTTCAGAAAGACCACAGTATCATCAGCATAAGATAAGTGTGAGATTTGGATTGCATTACCTGGCAGACCATAGTATGACAAGCTACCATTCTGAAAAATAAAGGACAGGCTTCTAGTAAAAGCCTCTGAAAAAATATTAAAAAGGAAGGGTGATAAGGGATCTCCCTGTTTGATACCCCTTGTAGATTGGAAGAAACCTACAGGCTTACCATTTATTAAGATAGAAAACCATGCCTGAGATAGGTTCTTCATGACAAGAAAGATGAATCTAGCATGAAATCCAAATCTAGCAAGCACAGAATAAAGAAAAGACCACCTAACTCTATCAAAAGCTTTCTTGGGATCCAATTTAACAATGCAGTTAGGTTCTCTTTGTTTTTTGTTTAAAAATCTTACCATTTCCTGAAGGTAGATCACATTATCAGCGATATCTTTACCCTTGAGGAAAGCTATTTGGTGATTTGAGATGATTTTAGGCATTAGAGGCTTTAGTCTTTCCATTAATATTTTAGAAAAAATTTTGTTAATTACATTGGAGAGACTAATTGGTCTATAATCCTCAAAGGTAGTTGGTGTACATTTTTTTGGTATGATTGTAATCCAGGTACCACCAATACCTCTTGGGATATTATTCACAGTTAGAAAATCTTGTACTGCAGATAGTAAGTCATTAGCAATTATATCCCAAGATTTAATATAGAATTTAGCTGTGAATCCATCCGGGCCAGGGCTACTGTTCTTATTAAGTCCAAAAACAATAGTCTTAAGTTCAGAAATCGAAACAGATTGCAGTAGCCTATCATTATCTTCCTGAGTGATCACTTTTGGAATCTGACTTAGAAAGTGAGGCTTGAATAAATTACTATCAGGGGAGCTATCCTCAGTTAGAAGATCCTGGAAGTAGTGAATGGATTCATTCTCAATGTCTTGTATATTATCTAGTCACTGACCATTACCACTTTTAATTTTTGTGATCTTTAACCTACATTTTCTTTCCTTAACTGAGTTATAAAAGAAACTGGTGTTATTATCCCCCTCCTTTAACCATTTAACTTTGGCTTTGTGCTTCCAGAAACTTTTCTGTTCTACTAATGCCTTAACCAGCTTAGCCTTTGCCTCCTTAAGTTTCACCATATTCTCAACAGTTGCATCCAAGTCATAAATTTCTTCTTTTTCTTTCAGGATGGATTCAGATTTTAAAACATTGTCATTTATATTTCCAAATTCTTCTTTATTCCAGATTTTCAGTTCTTTTTTCAGTCTCAGAAGTTTAAGGAAGAAGCCTATCATTCTTGATTTTTGAATCGGGACATCCCAACTTTGTTTAACTACTTCACTAAATTCATCCCTTTTGTACCAAATATTAAGAAATCTAAATGGCCGAGGGGTGGATGTAATATCACTACCTATAGTGAGTAGCATAGGATTATGGTCTGAGGAGATTCTATTCAAAATGTGGACAGAGGAGTTAGGGAAAGTAGCCGACCAAGAAGCTGTACATAGGCCTCTATCCAAGAATCACAAAGCTTAAACTTGAAATTCGTAAACAAGATGAAGTTTATGATGGAAGGAAAGTTGAATAGTTGTGTGAATAAGAAAAAGGAAATTTTTGCATCACAAAGGCCTACAATGAACTGAAGGGAAAGGGAAAAAAAGATGCAATGGTAAAGTTGGTTTGGAAGACAAATCTGATGCCAAACACTGCTTTTTATGGATACTTCATAAGGGAAGATTAGCAACAGTGAATAGACTTCAGAACTTTAATATTCTCAAAGATAAGCAGATGATGCAGGTTAAGGAATATAAATATTACTTGTAATTGTAATTCTATTCTATTTTCATTTTTCTACCTTGTATAGGTATTTTGTACTACTATATAATGGACCCTGGGGTCATGAATAAAGATACATCATTACCAATATTTTCTACATGGTATCAGAGCCTAAAATTCTGAGACTACGAACCTAAATTTTCCATCTTAAATTTCCCATAAATTGCAGTCATCGTCCATGCGTAATGCGTAGCCGATCCGAGTTGCTTTTCTCTAAAAAAATAAAAAATAATAAAAACCATCTTCGTTCTTGCCGCCGCCGGAGAAGCCTTCGTTCTTCGTTGTTCTACCTCCGGCAAAGCCTCTCTGCCCGCTTCTGTCTCCGTCTAGAGTTGCCCGCCGCCGGTCTCTACCAACCGCCGAGCTCGCCATCAACTGCCGATCTCTGCCAACCGATGAGCTCGCCACCAACCGCCATCCGAAAATTACCACCGAGCCGTGTGCCATTTGCCATTTCACTCCAGCAACTCGGTCCAGAGCTCGCCATCAACTGCGTCCAGCAACGTTTTTCGTTTTGCGCTGGAAGGAAGGCGCCTGTGAGATTCACGCGGGACCATCAAAGGCGCGTGAACTCACGCGGTTGAGCCACATGCACCCTTACCTCCTGCAGCGTGTGTTCCCAAGCGCCAGTACAGGGACTCGTGCTCCTTTATTTTTTCTGGATATTGAAATCTGCATCTAGGTTGCTATATCTGCTTAATTGTTGTTTCTCCTTGGACGCAATTTATTTTATTTGTTTTTAACACAAAAAAATTATGTTATGGCTATTTTTGCCGGTGTAGTGACGTCGCCGCAAGGGTTTGCGATGACCGCCTCCTCTGGCGCCCCTACTCGATCTGATTTCGGGCCTGCTCTGTCCGATGACCAATAGAGTACGACCATACATTTATTTAATTAGTTTAATTCGTTATCTGACCATGGGTCAGGTAAGTATACTTTACCCTGGATTCTTGATTCGGGAGCCTCATATCACATGACTGGTGACAAGGGTTCTCTTACTGATATTAATACTACTACCAATTCTGTGAATGTTATACTTCCAGATGGATTAGTGTCGTCTGCTACACAATATGGTTCTATTTGTTTTGGTGATGTCACCCTTACTCACGTGCTCTACATACCTACTTTGCGATGCAATTTATTATCATGCTCAAGATTGTTATCCGCCTTGAAATGTCTATCCTTGTTTACTGAAAATTATTGAATTTTACAGAAAATCAGTACGAGGACTGTGATTGGCGTGGGTGAACAGCAAGGGGGGGGGGTTTATTGGCTTCGTCTGTTGGATACTCACCTTCGCCCTCATGTAGTGCAGTCTATTCCGACAATTGCTTCGGTTTCTTCATCTGATTTATGGCATCAACGTTTTGGTCATCCATCATCTACGATGTTATCATCTATTCCTACTCTTGATTTTAGCACAAATAATACTGCTATACCTTGCTCTGTATGTTATAGAGCAAAACAGACTAGACATAGTTTTCCATTGAGTTCTATAAATGCTACTGCATTATTTGAATTAGTACATTGTGATGTTTGGGGTCCTTGTAGAACACCATCTTCTAGTGGTGCATTTTTTTTTTTACAATAGTTGATGATTATTCTCGAGCTATTTGTGTTTATTTACTAGTGGCAAAGTCAGAAGTAGCTTCTAGATTTTTGGAATTTTGTGCTCTGGTCAAGAATCAATGGGGCCGAACTATACTGCGTGTCCGAGCTGACAACGAGACCGAATTTTTGCCTTTGAGATCTCATTTTACTGCATCTGGGATCATTTTTTAGACATCTATGGTTGATACACTAGAGCAGATTGGTAGAGCTAAACGAAAGCATCGCCATTTACTCAATGTGGCACGTGCCTTACGATTTCAAGCCAGTCTTCCAATTGAGTTTTGGGGAGAATGTGTTCTTACTGCTGCTTATCTGATTAACCGGACACCGTCGAAACATCTCAATGGTTGCACTCCCTTTGAGATGCTATATGGACAAGCTCCAAATTACTCATCTTTAAAGGTATTTGGATGCTTGTGTTTTGCTGCTCACTTTCCTAGATACCGCGACAAGTTTGCACCAAGAAGTCGGCGATGTTTGTTTTTTGGTTATCCAGCTAGAAAGAGAGGCTATCATCTTTTTGACTTGGAATCCCGCATTATCTTTAACAGTCTGGATGCCAATTTTTTTGAAGACCAGTTCCCGTATGCCGCAACTCTGACATCAGCCTCTTCCGTAGATCCCGGTGGCACCACCTCCTCACTGCCGGTTTCACTTCCACCACCGCCGGAGCCACATGTCCAGATCGCGGCACCACCGGTCCTGTCGACCGCCACCGACTCTATGTTGCCGGTTGTTGTCGCTCCTGTCCCACCGGCCGTCATCGTACCCTTACCGTCGGATGCCACCGCACCTACACCACCGGCTGCTTCTCCGGTTTTGACAACTGACCCAGATCACCGGCGGCCTGACGATGCACCGCCTTGGACGCCACGGGCTGACGATCATGTGCCTCACGCACCTCCATCTCTGGTGACTCCTTCTGCTCCGCCGCCCAATGCGATGTCTCCATCACCGATTAATTTCGCTCGCCGTTTGCTTCTGTCAGCTCCGCCGCCTGTTTCGTCGGTTGTATAGATGACTCCCCCCGCCACTCAGTTTCCTCTTATCAGACAGAGTGTTCGCACTCACTAACCTCCTCCTTATTTGGAAGATTATGACTGTGATGATTATGCCTGTGCTCTTACTACTGAAGACCCCCCTCTCACTACTACGTTCACTCCTGCGCCGTCACTATCCTCAGGTGTTCTCTATCCTCTTACTGATTATGTAAATTGTGATCATTTTTCTAGTATGCATTCTATATTTTTTGGTGCAATAACGTCTAGTACAGATCCCGCCACTTATTCAGAGGCATCACAGCATGCTCATTGGCGAGATGCTATGACTGAAGAGCTTACTCCACTTGAGCATAATCAGACTTGGACTTTGGTCCCTCGGCCTCTGGGTAAGAAGGCGATTGGATGCAAATGGGTTTACCGAATGAAGTTCAAGTCAGATGGTACTATTGAATGTCATAAGGCGCGCCCAGTGGTTCTCGGGAATCGCCAGGTTGAGGGGATTGATTATACTGAGACATTTGCTCTGGTTGCAAAGATGAGTTTTGTTCGTTTATTCTTATCTATTACGGTTATTCGTGGTTGGAAACTGCATCAGATGGATGTCTATAATGCTTTCATGCATGGTGATTTGCATGAAGAGGTTTTTAAGCGACCCCACCAGGCTATGCCGCACCCTATGGTTAGGTATGTCGCCTTCAGAAATCTCTTTATGGTCTTCGCCAGGCTCCTAGAAATTGGTTTACCAAATTGGCCCAGGCTTTACGAGCATTTGGTTTTTGTTCAGAGTAAGACAATTACTCTTTGTTTGTCTTTTCTCGTGGATCGGTTTCTTTACATGTTCTGGTTTATGTGGATTATTTGGTCATTGCTGGAAACTCTTCTGCGCTCTACTCTGAGCTCAAGAAATACTTGAATTCTTGTTTCCATATGAAAGATCTTGGTTTACTTAAGTATTTCTTGGGCATAGAGATTGCTAGAAGACCGGAGGGGGTGTTTCTTTCGCAAAGGAAATATGTCTTGGACATTTTATCTGATACAGGTTTCTCTGCCTCTAAACCAACTAACTTTCCAATGAAGCAGCAACACGATCTGGCGCGTGTTGATGGCCCGCTTTACCATGATCCTAAGCAGTACAGGCGACTGGTTGGGCGTCTGATCTACCTTACCATCACACGTCCTGAGCTTAGTTATTCAATTCACACACTTGCTCAATTCATGAAGTCCCCTTGTATTCCCCACTGGCAAGCTGCAGTTCGTGTGTTGCACTACTTGAAGAGCCATCCTGGTCAGGGTTTATTTCTCTCTTCACGCAATGCGTTACAGTTAACTGCTTACTGTGATTCTGATTGGGCTGCTTGCCCTGTTACCCGGCGTTCTCTTTCCGGTTACTTTGTTATGATTGGTGATTCTCCAATTTCTTGGAAGACCAAGAAGCAACCTACAGTTTATCGGTCTTCTGCTGAAGCGGAGTATCGTGCTATGGTTGTTACCTGTTGTGAGTTGTTATGGCTTAGGTCTTTACTGAAAGACTTAGGGGTTGCGCATACTGCTCCTATGCGTTTGTTTTGTGACAGTCAATCTGCTCTTCATATTGCAGCAAATCCAGTGTTCCATGAACGTACGAAGCATATTGAAGTTGATTGTCATTTTGTCTGGGATCTTGTGCAGTCTAGTACTATAGTTACTCATCATATCCGCACTACAAATCACCCTGTGGACTTGTTTATCAAAGCTCTCGGATGTAACCAGTTTCATTCATTACTTGGCAAGTTGGGCATTTCTAATCTCCATGCTCCAACTTGAGGGAGGGTGTTAAGGAATATATATATATATATATATATATATATATTACTTATAATTGTAATTCTATTCTATTTTCCTTTTCCTACCGTGTATAGGTATTTTGTACTACTATATAATGGACCATGGGGTCATGAATAAAGATCCATCATTACCATTATTTTCTACAGTGCAACTTATGTGAAGAGGAGGAGGATCACATCATATGTTTACTCATAGCAACTATGCAAGAAAAGTGTATATAGGATGTGGCTTGAAAATTGCAGGAGATATGGTGTTTGAGGAAGCTATTGGGATTATTGCGAGCAAGGGGAAACGGGGATCGGAATGCAGATATGTATCAGTTCTATACTATTTATGGGAGGAAAGAAATGCGAGTATTTTTCAGGGAAGGAAGCAGGAGGAGGAAAGTTTGAAACAGAAAATTGAAGCAGAGATAGCACCAGGGAGCTCTGAAAAGTTACAATATGGAAACTTGGGCCGAGGAAATGGGTTTATTGCTTATTGCTTAGGGCCGTCATTAATTTAATGGCCCAAAAATGGTGCTAAAGTGAGTACAAGACAACCCAATGATTTGGCATCAAAATGTTCTCTTTATGGATAATTAGTTGTATTTTTCATAAGCAATTTTGTAATGAGAAAATCTCAGGAAACGCGGGCTGTCCATAAATTTATGGACAGGCCAGGGATTGATAGGCAAAGTGAGGCTCATATTATAATTATTTTTAAATATGGATACTTAATAATTAATTAAAGCTGCTTGTCTGTTTTTAATTTTCATCCATGCTTAATTTTCCTTTTGTCACCAACTTTGAGCAGTTAATTTTTTGGAAAATGTAATCATTTATCATGCGTATTTAGAAGTCTCCTCATTATTCGCGCGTGTTTTGCCCTCTCTTCTCCTCTCTTCGTTCTTCAATTCCTCTATACTCCGATTTTTGTTTTTTCAATTTCGCTCTTCGTTCTTCACGAAATTTTGCCAGAATCGTGTTGTTCAAGTTTGCTCCGGAATTGCTTGAATTCGGTAAGATTGATATTCTAGGTTTTGAAATTTTGTTGCTGTTCTTTTCCATTTCTGCTTTATAGTTGTACGCGATTCTGATGTGAGGTTTTTTTTGTGTATTTGACCTAGTCATGGGTAGGGTGAAGGGGAAAGCTATTCTTCCTAAAGTTGAGAAGTTGTCTCAGCCTTCTTCTTCTCCTGGTTCGTATTCTTCTTGTTTCCGTTTTGAATATTTGGAGTTTCGCGCTTTTTTTGTTATTGTTGTGTGTGTATGTGTTTTTTCAGTCTTGTTGATGTTGACTTTATTGGAATTTTATTCGTAAGTCAGATCTGCTTATGAGTTGTTGGTGTTGACTTTTTTGTTAGTCAGATATATATGTTTTGAGTTTTTTTTATAACATGCATTTGATTGTTTAGAAGTTGCATTTGTTATTGTAAGATATGCACTAGTTAGTTGCTTTGTTTTTTCCCAGCATGTTATCAGTTCAGTTATAATGTGCATTTGTTTTCTTAGGAGTTGCATATGTTAGGCTAACAGCTGTATTAGTTAGTCATTCTATTTTTCTGATTTGTATGTCAGATCCGCATATTTTGACTCTGTTTTATGATGTGCATTTGTTTTCTTATGATTTGCATATGTTAGGCTAACATTTGTCTAAGTTAGTTACTCTGTTTTTCGAGTTACTTATTTTGTTGTTGACTGATTGTTATATTGTGTACTTGTTTTCTTAGAATCTTCATATGTTAATATAACTTATGTATTAGTTACTTAGTCTGTGTTTGAGTTTCACTGATTGTTAGTTAGTTATTGTTATTCTTTCTGATTTGCTAGTATGTATTTTGTTTCATTAGAAGTTGCTTATGTTAGTTTACTATATGCATAAGTTAGTTATAATGTGTAAGTCAGATTATGTTGCTTACTGACTATCAGACTATGTATGCATTTGTTTCATTACAAGTTGCATATATTAGTATAGCATATGCATTAGTTAGTTATACTGTTGTTTACCTAGAATAAGTTGCTTATTGACTCTAGGTTGCTTATTGGCTGTCAGAGTATGCATGCATTTTTTTGTATGCTTTATGTATTTGTTTCTTACTGTGTGGTACATGATTATTTTCAGATGTTCCTGAAGGAGGTGAAGATACTATTCAACATCAAGAACCTGAGATAGAAGAAGGTGATTGTAATTTTCTTTATATTTATTTACTTATTTGCTTATACATTTACTTATTCAAATATTTTATGTTGTTTAGCTTCTAAGAAGGTGGTTAGAAAATCTAAAAAGAAAGATGGATCTTCTCTTCAAGATGAGTTGAAGAAGGTTCAGCAGTCTTATGCTTCTGGAGGTTTTTTTACATGTTGCATTTTATTTGTGATTGTGTTTTTTTAAAATATGTTTTTTATACAATTTTTTGTTTTTCATTTTTTTGTGAAGTAGTTGTATTGACACGTAGGTATGCCAGAATTAGTGGTGGTGCTACTCCACATATTTCAGTTCTTATCGTTCCTAAGCTAGGAAATAAGAAACGGATGAATGTGGGTGTTAAGCAGTTGAAAGATGGTGAAGGTGTATCAGCTGGGGGTGAAGGTGGATCAAGTCAAGAATTTGACTATGACACACTGCTGAATGATGTTGTTCAAATGAGTAGAGAAGTAGTTGGTGTTGATGAAGCCAAGGGTTCTAAGGTAGTGAAGAAAGATATTAGGGACATTTTGGATGTGATGATTGATAATGTTAGTTCTGGTGTTGAAGGGGTTGATGCTAATGTTGGTGTTGAAGGTGGTGGTGTTGAGGGGAAGGATGGTTCATCACAAATTGATGGAGTAGTTAGGTCTACTGAGGGGAAGGATGCTTCAGCAGATATTGATGCTGAAGTTGATGCATATTTTAATGAGAATGATACTGATTTGAATAGGAAAGAGACTGAATCTGTTAGGGAGGAAGTTGTACCAGCCGATGAAGGTTGTTCTAAGGATGTTGAAAATAATGGTGAGGTGGGTCCATGGATGATGGTGACAGTATGGACAGTATGATTGGAGACTATATTAATGAAAATCAGTGGGTTTTGGGTGCAGTTGCGAAGGCGGAGGCGGCACAAGCTGCTGCGGCTGCGTGTGAGAGGGAAAGTGAGGATAGTGAAGCTGATGTGGATGTGGGTGAGAGTGTTGAAGCTCAACCTACTGTGGTAGTCTCATTTGAAGGAGAGAACGAGAGGTCGTCACCTCGTATGTTGAGCAAGGAGAAGGGTAAGCAATGTGAGATCTCTATTGGAAAGAATAAAAGGAATTCAGAAGAACTTGCTGCAAAGTCGCTTGTTGAGAAGGCGATGAAGACAAATACTAAAAAATTTGTTGTGAAGAAATGTGCTGTAAAGGCGAAGAAATCTGGTGGGGTTTTGAAGGAGTCTGCTGAGAAGGTGAAGAAAGTTGTTGAAGTAGCGAAAAAAACTGGTTTGAAGAGGAAAGTGGACAGTACTGCTGGTGAAGCTTCAGGGTCAGGAAAAATGGTTGCTGGTGAAGAAGGAGCTGCAAAACAGCGGCGCAACCGTCAGAAGAAGCAGGTGGTCCAACGTACGAATGGGATGACAAGAAGGACCGTTACTTCCGTCACCATATGTGAGATTCTTCGAAAAGAAAATGAACCTAAAGAATCCCCAATCTTACATGAACGCTTCATATAATATCGAAAACTATCCAATTCCATGTCAGAAAATATAAACAACAAAACAACCCCCAATTGTTCTATCCATTATCATGGATCAAATTCCGTATTAAAATCAATATCCAAAATTCTTTGAACAATCCCGCAAATTCATATATTTATATCATAATAAATTCCACAAGATTCAAGATCCAAATGAGAACTTACAATATGATGTTTCAAAAAGCCCAGATTTGATCTAGTTTGAAAATCTTCTTGTTCCAACAATTTTAATTATAGTAATCATATGAATAATCTGATTAAATCATCCATGTTGCAAACACATTCATACTGGAAGATTCATGGCATCAAAATCCAAGATCGCAAAGACAGAACATCAACCCATACATGGAAAGATGTCCGGCTTGAAATTCAACAAAATCCTTGCCGGAAACGAGATAGTAGGTGAGAAAGTCAAATTCGAGGAAAGAATACTAGAAATTTTCCTCTAGAGAGATTGCGCCTCTTTCTCTCTCTTTAATGGGTTGAGGATTTGTTCTTGCAATCTTGGATTTTTACACGGTGAATATTCCCATAAGATTTTTCATATGCAACATGGATGATCCAAAGGAATTGGATGTTGGTGATTAATGAAAGTTTTCGGAATTTTTAATATTTGTTAAGATGAGATTTTCAAAAGGATGAACTTTATGATTTATGCGATGGATTTTTGGGATTTAATGATGTTTTTGTGGGATTACTTTTCCGATTGAATTACAAGAGATATTTGTCCTCAGAATTTATTTGGATGTGTTTTTTAATTTTTCCGGCGACCTTAACACTTGTCGCAGAAAAATTGTGGCTGAGAATATGGTGTCCGGAGAGAAGATAAGTGGCAATGATTTGAAAATTGGGGTCAATCGGCGTTCATAATGAATTCAAAGAGTAGGTTCACCATTATGCCCAGGTTCCGGCGACCTTCACTTTCGGCTCCGTCGACCATGGTGAATTATTTTCTTTTGCACATTGATTGCCCCAGATTTCTCGTCCGAACTGCTGGGTTTCCTCCGTGCCCAGTAAGATAGTGGCGGATGATTCTTATTTGAGGTTGGAAAATGGATGATGTATGGTAGCGGGTTGCCGAGAAAAATCATGGCCGAGAGGTGTTTTTCATCGCGTCGGAGATGGACCAGTTGTAGCGATACAGAAGCTGGGGATCAACCGTGGTTCAAGATGGTCTATTAGAGTATGTTCGCTATTATGCCCAGATCCGGCGAGCTTGAAGTCCAGCTCCGTCAATCATAGCAAGCGGGTTTATTAGGAGCCAAAAGCCGGCGTTCTACTTAGCTTTTTGGCCGGAAAAACTGGGACGGTGGTATTTCTTAGACATTTTGCCAGAAAATTAACGACTTAGACGCTTCGGACGGTGGTGTTTGTTGTTTTTCGGCGGAGGATAATCGGGCGCGCAGCTGGGTCTTTTGACCAGAGTTCAGAAAACGGGACTGCTGCGCAACTTGGGTTTTGACCCGAGTTGAGGCAGTCGGGTGATATGACCCAAGAAGAGAGAAAATGGGTAGGATTTTACCCGTTTGGGTCCGGCCAAGCATGAAAACCCACAAAGTTGATCCGGATCTAGGTATTCTCCAGCGTTAGGCTGAAATTAGGATTTAATAGCCGGAAATGGGCTGAAATATTGGACCGAAAATGAGATGAAAAAACGGGCCTCCTTATAACCCAGTTCTTATAGGGGCTGAAATTTTGACAAGAAGTGGGCTGATGCTTAATTTGTTGGGCCGAAAGTTAAATGGGAAGCATGAGTTCCATTATAACCCGGTTCCTGTACGGGTTGACCCGCGATTTTATGAAGAAAATAGGACTTTCCCTAAAAAATGGAGATTTTGAGCATTGATGGGCTGAAACTGAGTATTTGTTGGGCAAAATGGAATTAAATTGAAAAATAAACTGGTTCAATAAGGTTGGGCTGAAAATGGGTTGAAATGCTTCACCACCTGGCTGAATCACATGTCTTATAGCTCGATCAACATTAGGGTGATCCGCGAGAACATAACCGGGTCTGAGATATTTTATCTTGGAATGATTGGAGCCATTAAGTCGTATGATGGGTTGGGCCGAGGATTTTTATTCAAAATTTTCCATTGGGCCAAATTGAATTTTTGGGTGGCCGCCCACGTTTTCAACGGTTAGATGCACATCCACGGGTTGGAAATATTTGTGCGCTATAGTCGATAAGGAAGGGACAACATCCTATCTTTACTTGGTTGCACGACTATATTATGGGGTCATGAGTAGTCAGATTAGCGAAAACTACATCTAATTACTCATGGCTAGTTGTTACTTGGATTTGACAGACCTGCGCGACACTGTAAAGTGTTAAATAGCATGAGGCTATCCACTTGCCTAAAGCTGAAAGGACGGTTACAAAACTGTCACGCAGGGCTTATGTGGTATAAGTATGCCCGATATTTTCATCTTTAGGAGGTTTTATTTGTGAAATTATCTGAGACCGTAACATTGGACTATGTTCAGCATTGCTCACAGTCTCACAAATAAACCTCAGTTTCCACACAGAGATCGTTATTGAAGGCCAATAACACTCCTTTTATCTTCATCTTAAGGGTGTACATGGTAGAAGCTGCCAACTACTTCACTTCACATGAAGGCCGAATCCAAATTTAGTTGCGAGAAGCTGGAGTCTACAGGTGGTTTCAAAGGCCGGTTCACATCGGCTGAATTTGGTTGAAGGTTGAGGATCATCCCTTTGTTACTTGGTTGAAGGCAGAGCATCCAAGCTCGGTTGAAGATAGCCGTAGCCACTCTCACATCGTAGAAGGCCGAGGCGACAAACCTCGGTTAGCGAAGGGCCACTTCACTCACTGGTTGGTTATAGGCTGAAAGTACCACACTTTCAGCCTTGGATATTGAGTCTTCACGCATCGTCTTTCATGATTTTGTTTGGACTTCCACATGTTCAATTTTTCATAAAAGGCCTCATAAGTAAGAGGTAGTACCCGCATTACATTTTCTGGATAGCCAAGTGAGTTTGTTCTCACGGTTATCCAACTTTAGTAGTATACCTTTGTCCCCAGTCTCCAGTAAGGGTTTAGTATTTGGGTCTCTAGGCATTAGCACTCTTTTTGCCAAGGGATATTCTTTACGTTTCTTTTGTATTAACGGGTATGTGCCAATATGCACACTCCCGTTGGCACTCATGGTTTCTTTTTATTTACTTGTACTCTCATAGGGAGAGCTAACATTGCTTCCTCTAATCCTCACTCTTGTGGTTGATAAACTCACTCCCTATGCGTAGTAAATTAAATATGGGAGTATCATGAATCACCGAAACCATTACTGGAAACAAGCATAGCAAAGTTGTATACTGGGAGGTCGTCGATGTACTTCTCAAAGATACTATTTTTAAGCCCTAAAGTGCATCCTAACTACAACTAAGTAGATAATGGAAAATTGTGGTCATCCACAAAGAAGAGGGGGGTTAGTCGGCTTTCTAAGCTATGAATTTAAAGACAACACAACTAGCAAAGTAGGGTAACGATGCTAATCATGCAACAAGCTACTAAGAAGAGATTGATTTCCACTTCCAAGCCTCTTATCTATCCTTGAACTTACAACCTATACACTACTTTCACTACTTGTGAAGATAAATCTTCTATCCTTGTTAGATTGTAGTTTGAAAGAGTGAATTCGACATCTCTTGTCAAACCTCACTAATGACCCATTTAGTTGAGAAATGGCTAAAAATATACCATTAAAGGCATTTAGTTACAAAGAATCAACAAGCTTGGTAACACTTATAAACACTACACCGTGTCTAAGCATTGAACCAATTCATGCATTTACACAAGATTAGTCAAGAACATTCAACGCTCATAGACCTCTCTCACTTTCTATCTAAACCATATATGACAAAGAGTTCAACATCATCAAATTCATCTAGAAATTATCAACCCATCAACATCAATAGGATGGAAACGTTCATAGACCTCTCTCATTTGCTACCTAACTCATGCTTTTGGATTACATATCAAAAGAATGGAAACTTAGGTACTTTTTCCTAACCCTAACAAGTAATCATACGAGTAATTTATATACTCAAACATCTAACAACATTAGTGCCATTAACAACACATATTCAAAGCACAATAAATGCACAATAGAAAAGGCATTAAATAGTTCATAAATGGTTCTCAAGACATGGACTTGAACACCTTAATCAATATCTCCCATGACTAAGTTTAGCTACTAGAATTCATACTAACAATCAAAAGCAATTCAAACATAATATGAGGTAGAAATAAGATGAAAAATGGAAGAAACTGGGGTTTTCAAAATGCAGAAATCAGGAAGAAAAATTGTGTGAAAGAAAGAGAGGATAAGATGCTATTTATAGTACAAAAAGTCAAAACAAGTAGACCTGGACAGTGGCCTGTCGCGACACTGCATTGCGACTCGCGACAGACAGGGGTGGCTGCCATCCAATGCTTTCTTCTTCTTGTCTACGATGTCATAATCTCTTCTTCATGTCTTCATGTATTCATGGTCTTCAAAAGTAGTCTTCATGGTGTTCAAATCTTCAATTGATTTCCTTGTCACACAAAATTCTCTAGAAAAGTGATAAGAGCGCAAAAGTCGATCCTAACTCTCCTAAGAGAACAAAATGAATGATATAGAGCAAAAAAGCCAACCAAAATAAGTCCAAATGATCCTAAAATCACCATATAAAATGGACACATCAAACCTCCCCACACTTGAACCTTATTAGTTCTCGAGTAAGAAAATTCACATATCCACATCCCAAACTAATATTGCTTCAATCTAAACCTCACAAAACTCCCAATATCATAAATCCCCAGAATTCATACTCAAATGAGAATTTTCTCACACATAACCTCAATCCCTATATCTACCCAACCATACAATTTATCAATTCACTAATACCCATAAAAACATTTCCATGTCCCGAATTGATAATCCCAAAATCCAATGGCATCAAGTGAAGTCAAAAAATTTTCAAATGTTCAAGCATATACTTCACTTCATACCTATATATCATCCCAAAAACGAAGCATACCAAGAGTCAAGAATTTCATAACCCTACTTCGTTTTACCCCACTAAGTTACCCAATCCCAAGAAGTCCTTGCTTTCTGATCCATCCATATATCAACCGCAACCTTATTACTCCAACGGAAAAAAGGAGTAGAAATGTAACAATTTTTTTCTTTTTCTTTTATTTTTGCACTTTCACTCATTTTGCCTATAAGAGCCCCTTCAGGTTTTTATCCTAGCCACACATCATGTTTCTATGGCTTACATCTCACCCACACATTTATCCTCTCATTTTTGCATAGGCCACCCTTTTGGGTTTTTGGCCTCTTGCGGCCCCCAATGTTGCCTAAATTGCCCTCTCGAGTTTTCCTTTTTTCTTTTTATTTATGTTTTTTTCCTTTTCTATTTTTTTCAAAAATTTCCATTTTTCTGTGGTTTTCCAATCAAAAGTAGCAAAAAGCATTCTAAATGTCATAGGTACTAAAAGCATCCAAAAACATCCCAAAACAAAAACATCCAAAACCAAAAACATCTAAATCAAAGCGAAATCAAATCAAGCCTAATGCTAAATCCCCTCCCCATACTTAAAACACAACATTGCCCTCAATGTAGAAAAATAGGGGGAATAAATATGAACCAAAATGGATAGTGGAAAATAGCTCACAATCATTATAGAGAAGAAGCACCGCCATCTCTGGGGTAGCGCTGTCTGCACTGGACCACCCAATCATCGTTCCTCTAATGCCACTCAATCCACCTTGCTGCTCCAGTATCAGGGCCTAGGGTATCACCATAGTGTATCTGCATGTCCCACACTCTGATGAGAGATAATTGATCTCCTCACCCTTCTCAATCAAGCTCTGCGAGATGAACATGTTGTGCTCATCCTACCCATGAAAACCAACCTCCATTGTCTGCATCAAACATGCATAGAAATTTAGGGGCGGCGGAGGAAATTGGTTGTTCTCATAGTCTTCCTGCATTGGCTCAACCTGCTGCCGTGGTGGAGAACGAGGCTTATCCTGTGCCTGAGAGGATGGGAATGCACCTACCTCGGTCTGGACTGGTAGGTTCTGAAGCTCCCACTCGGAACCCTCTCTACATGATGCATCTAGCTCTATTAGTAAGTCAGCAACCGAGGTGTCCATCTCTAGCTTAGTGCGCTGTGTCTGAGGGAGCTTCAAGAATGGGACATGGCCCGCCCCATATAACCAGTTGAATGCAGATGAGTCCTCCGTGGTCTTGATGATAAATAAATGGACAATTAACAGCAATGTGATGCGGTAAGACTCACACATGCCTAAATGCTGAAGCCTGGAGGAGTGGCAATGTCTATTTGCATTGCTAGGAGGGTGATCATGCCCCTCATTGATATGTCTCCCTTGTCCTTCCTCGCTACCTCAAGAACCTTGGTAACCCACATGTCTTTTGGTCTCCCAAAGCAGGTGCCTTCGCTAATCAGCCCCCAAAAGTGGCAGAGTTTATTGTTTGGCACATTTGTCGCCTCACCCTGACAGAACAGTGTAATCGACAAGAGGCGATGCACGTAACGAAAGGTGGGGTGGATGATGACATTGTTCTTATCTCTCACATTTCGCACCTTTCTTGTGATGGTATGCCACAATAGCTTGTCTTTCTCCTTAGTGGGAGAACTTATATCTTGCTTGAAATGATCTCGAATCTCCTCTCCATCCCAACCAAATGCCTCATGAATCTGCTTGAGGCTCATCTCATAGAACTGATCATTGAGATGGAATGGAATGAAGGGCACCTCTGGTCTCAAAGTGTATGCTCGCACCGTGGAAAGAAACTCCAACGTGTTCCTCTGGTATATCGGTGCTGCACGTGTCAAGAAACCACCCATTCCTCCTTCGTTGAGGAGGCATATAATCGACTCCTTCAGGCCGAGAGTATCCAAAGGATTCTCATACACAAAGTAAGTCTCTTGAACCTTGTGAGTGGTTAAGATGTCCCACTTGACCGCATAGGCTCTGGTGATCCGACTCAAGCCCATGAAACTCTTTGGAAGAGGTGTCGAAGTTGGCTCCGGAGCCGGTGATGGAGGTGGGGGTGGAGCAGATACGCTCGCAACTTGAATAACTCTAGGTCTCTTCAGAGGCATGTCTATCAATACAACAAACAATGTCAAACGCTTAAGGGCATAATGGAAAAATTCATGCAATCATCTCTAAGACATTGTTTTTTGCAAAAGCATGTAACACACAATGATCAACATCAAAACACCATTATATAATCTAGCAATTATAGTCAAAATGATGTATTCAACACACTACAATCATTAAAAAGCCACTATAAAGATGCAATAATGTGTATATGCTCATACATGTAAAGTTCAACCCAATTTCATTGCTATAGAAATTATGCCACAATTATGTCCTATTTCACCAATTTAGGTCATGCATTGTATTTCCCAACAAATTTGAGATTATCATATAGCTAAACATCACATATTCAATATTCTAGAATAGGTACATTTCATCATTTTTAGCCCATCTGAAAATATCCAAGAAAGTTCCATCATTCAAGACCAAAGCCAATTTAGCAGAAGTACTTTCTACTATTTTCACACCCAAAATCAAACTCTACATAGAATATCAACAATCCCAAACCATGAACCAATCACAAAGAACAATACGCAACATTCACAATTTTTTTCAAAGCATCCAACATTAGCAACTACACAAAAATTATAATTCAAGCACAAAGAAGTGAAGAAATGTACCAAATAGATGTGTATGATGATGGATAAATTGAGCCCACCTAGAATCCTAGCCCTATTCACTTGAAATTTTAAAATCCCAAATTCTAGGGTTTTAGGTTCTTGGGAAAGTTTGGCCGAATTTGTGGAGATTGGTGGATTGGGGAAGGATTAAATGGAAAGAGGACTGATTTTGGCCAGATCGATGGTCAATTTTGGCCGGATTAGTGGAGCTAGGGTGGAGGGGCGATGGTTTGGGAGAGAGGGTGGTGAAGATGAGAAAAGGATTGGAAGAAAAATGAGCTAGTGCCCCATTTTTTTTCTTATATGCACAACATCACGACTCACGAGAGCATTGTCGGGAGTGGCGATGAGGTAGTCAAAAAGGACTTTTAGAAGTTAAACTAGCATGGCAATCGTGATAAGCTTGTCGCGAGTCACAAAATTTTGGAGCTGAGACTTTCAAAATTTTAGAAATCTTTGGAATTTCATCGCGATCGGGAGGGGTTCTTTGCGAATTACAAAGACCTATTGTGCCTCGCGACATCTTGGTCGCGATCGCGAAAATTTGGATATTTGAGTTAGCATTTTCTGAAAAATCTTCTGAATTTGGTCGCTCTCGTGACAAAGCTATCGCGACTCGTGAACAAATGAACCTGAGAATTCACATTTTTAGAAAATCTTTATGATTGTGGTTGCGGTCGCGATGGGTTCTTTGTGCCTCACGAAGACCTATCGCGACTCATGATGAATTCATCGCGCATCGCAAAAACATGAAGCTGTGAGTACACATATTCAGAAAAAAACATGGTTTTTGTCGCGCTCACGATGGGCTTATCACGACTCATGACCAAATGGACATGGGAGTTTGTATTTTCACAAAATATTTTTGATTTTCATCGCGCTAGCAAGGAGGTCATCGCAACTCACAAAAATACCTTTGGGACTCGCAAAATTATGGAACTGAGAGTTCATTTTTCCAGAAAATGTTTTTGATTTTGGTCGCGATCGCGACAGGTTCGTCAGGACTCGCGACCAACTTCGACTGGGTGTTGTCAAAAATCCTCTGTTCGTCACGACTCGTGACATGCATGGTCTCCCCATACTTATAAAACTTTTGAAATTACCAACTTCCAACCTTTTTCTTCCCTCTTCATGTCCTTGACTTCTTTATCCATCTGGATCAATGTCATTCTAATCGCTACAAAATCATGGAAATCACACAACTGTGAAAAGAACAAGATAATATATCTAAAAATGAAGGCAAAAATAAAAGGAAATGAAAAATCAACAAAGGGCCATGAATGATAATCCGTATGATCAAATCTAAGTTTATTTAATGCCCTCAGCACGACTTATTCCCTTTCTTGGAGTTTACTCACAAACCAGATCTAGAAGATCAACATCCTTTCCTTTTTCATACACAAAACTTTCTTGGTAAGGTTTCAATCGTTGCCCATTGGCATTGAAGGTAATGGACGTATCTCGATCTATGATCTCCGATAAGACTTCAAATGTATGTATTTTCCAAAGCATTTAACATCTCTTTTGTCATATTTTTGTTGGAAGATAACTAGATTTAGGTAGGTTTACATTATAGGGGATTAGATAACCATTTTTGGCTTTCGTATCTAAATCCTTCATTTTGATTCTAATGCATTTTTGTCATTAAGAGCATCTAGATTTCTTTTTTGTGAGCTTACTTTATAGATTGCTCATAAGCACTTTGGAGTAGTTTAGCGAAGGCTATTCACAAGGATGGTAGAATATTGAACGCCACTTACAAAGTGGTAGAAGAAAGGAAAAATAGGAGGAAGAATGATCTGGGTTTTTTGTAGCCAATTTTTGATAATTGTACGAGATTAATTGGTGTCCATGGATGGAATCATTGGATTCGTCATCGCGAGTAATATAAATAAGACTACAAGAACTCCCAAAATGGATCGCGAGTAATATAAATACACACTGATGTAGTGCGGGCTGCTGAATCAGCCCAATTTTTGACATTTTTGGCCTTTTTCACTATTTCCTTGGACTATAAATAGCCCCCTTATTCTCCATTTTGTGTGAGCCTGACTTGGGGGCCTCCAAACCCTAGTTTTTCTTCATCTTTTCATAGTTTTTGCAATTCTTCCATGAATTCTTGTATATTTGTTATGGGTTTTCATATTCTAGGCTAAATATACTCTTGGGAGCAATTGGTAAGCATTTCTAGTATGAATTTGTGAGATTTAGTTTATTCTATTTTGTGCTTTGATTATGGAGAATTTTTTGTACTTTCTTGTGAGATTAATGCATGATTAGACTAGGATGATCAACTAATTAATGATTGTGGGTTGATTATGTGCTAGGTTTTTGGTCAAACCCAGAAGACTTAGACTTTTTTTCAATGTGATTGTTGTTGGTCAATCCTAGGTTCTAATTAGGAGTGACAACTAATTATGATTGTTGATTGATGAAATTGCTTAGACTTGGGATGAATTTGAATGAGATTGACTAATTATCAATGTGGCTCACTATAACAGTTAGCATGAAGGCCAATCCTCGTAGTCGTTATTATTAAATATAATTGTGCTATCTATATGTTTCTCGCTTGTAGGACATTGTGGTAGTTGTGTTGGGTCTCCATGTGTACTGCTATTCTTGGGTAAGTCTATGATACCGATTGTCTAGGGTGACCCGAAGGTAAGGGTTATTGTGTGTCGCTGATCGCTCACTCTAACTCTACCCGAGGAGAGGCAAGGCATGTTTTCACTCGAAAGCCATTGACAAGTTCTCCACAATATGTGATTAATGCATAAAAATTGGATAATTAGTCGATGATCAAAGGATGACTAGAAATGTAAACCAATTGCGCCCAAGACTCATTATCATATTAATTACATCTTTTGTGCTAGTGTGATCGTAGTTGAATTATTTTCTCTAATTGTTGATTAATTTAGTTGTTAAAGTAGTAGTAGTGTTTTCCAAAACCAAACCCCCTAACTTTGTTACCACACATGTATAGTGACATCTTTGTGTGCTTTTCAACTACATTTAACACTCGATAAAACCCCCTTTTCCTCGTGGATGCCCTCATTTTACCACTAGCTACTATTTAGTAGTTAGCTGTAATTTGGGCTTATAAATACTATCTTTGAGAGGCACGACGATAACCTCCCAAATTTTGGCATCGTTGCTGGGGAAGAAGCGTATTTTGTTGATTTTTTAGTGTAGTTCTTTGTGTTTTTTCTCTTTGGGTGATCGTGTTTGTTCATAGTTTGTGCTTGATTTATTTTTGTTATTTTTTGGAAGGACGTATTGCTTTTGTTCTTGTATTATGGTAAGTGATCGTTCCAAGAATCAAGAACCTTTACACCAAGAACCTTTGAAATATCTTTGAGAGGCACGACGATGCCCCCCAAGGCTCGAGGAATCCCAAACCTAGAGAACATGTTATCTTTCAAGAAATCTGCAACCACTTTGGAATAATCAATTCTAGTGGGTTTTATTTCAACCCACTTTGACACATAATCAATGGTAAGAAGAATGTATGTAAAGCCACAAGAATTAGGAAAAGGTCCCATAAAGTTAATGCCTTAAACATCAAATATTTCACAATACAAAATAGGCTTTTGAGGCATCTCATTCCTAGAAGAAATATTTCCTACTCTTTGGCATTCATCACAAGATGTTTAAGAAGAGTATGCATGCTCATTCAAAGTAGGCCAATAAAAACCACTTTCTAAGACTTTCCTAGCAGTCCTGTTTGCTCCAAAATGACCGCCACATGCATAAGAAGGACAAAACACAAGAATTGAATGCACTTCATTATCGGGGACACATATCCTAACAACTTTATCCACACAATGTTTCCACAAAAGAGATCATCCCACGCATAATACTTAGCATCACTTCTTAACTTATCTCTTTGAGCCTTAGAAAAATGGGGAGGAAATTTACCGGAGACAAGGAATTCACAATGTGAGAATACCACAGTTGGAGTTTCCCGATTACGAACAATTGTTCATTAGGGAACTCTTCCCGTAATTTCTCCGTCATTGGTGATTTTACCTCAACTTCTTGGCATGGAACCAATCGGCTCAAGTGATTGGCCATATGGTTCTCCAAGTTTTTTTTGTCTCGTACCTCTAAATCAACCTCGCTCAAAAGCAAGATCCACCTAATCAATCTTGGCTTGGCCTCTTTCTTTATCATCAAGTGACGAAGCGCTGCAACATAGCCCGTGCCGCCCAAGACCTTTGTGCGACTAAGTTTGGATGCAGGCTATTTCCCTTAAAATGGTCCGTGTTGTTTTCAACTCAATATTCGAAGACCAGTTAACAAGGTTTAACCTTCTACATGGCTGTGCCATCGTTTTGCTCAGTAACCAACTGCTAGCCGACAACCCCTGAAGTTCCACATGGCCCATGCCGTTCAGAAGTGAAAATCAAGCACTCGATCGACGGTTCGCAAAAAATCACACAGCCCCTGCCATTCAAATGGTCAAGACACTATTCTTATCGACAGCCCATGCCAAACGACGTGAGCGTGCATGCTTAGAAAGCTGGGAACCAAACCCTAATCGGTGGTCCGTGTTAGCTGGCATGACCCGTGCCAAAGGTAATCTGGCACCATCATGCCAGTTAGAACAACCCACGCCAGAGCCAGCCAATACGACCATGCCTGGCAGAATGGCCCATGCCATGTGCGACAGCCCATGCCCATTGCGGCTGCTAAGGTTTTTGGCCCCATTTTGGGCCCTTTTCAAGGCCTATTTCCCTACTACTATATATAGAAGCCTATGTCTACTAGGTTTTAAGTGTGGCCAGATTTTAGATAATTTTTTATTCTTAAAGAGTAGATAGAGAGAGAAAGGGTAGATAGAAAGAGAAAGGGAATAACCCCCCTCTCTAATTTTATTTTTTTTCTTCTTGATTTTGCCGAAGGGCATTAAATCCAATAAAATAATTGGGTTCAATACTTAGGAAGTAGTTAATCAACATGGGGTTTGTATTTGTATTCATGATTTGGAGCTTGTTTTGGGAGATTCTGTAGACCTACCTATTTCTATGTGTTTATGATATCATGTTGGCTTCTTCTTCATATTCTTGTTTATTGCAGGAGTGTCACACAAAGATTGGTACACACTGTAGTCTACACTCTTGTTGGTGCATCTATTGATATCCAACAAGGAAGAGAAACCTAGATGTGATATGGGTGGTGGGGTCTGGGACTGAGTGGGTTTGTGCATGTGGGTCATTCTGAGTTACCGTTATGATGGCAACACAATAGTTTTAGCTGGAAAGTTGGCTCGAAAGTTTATGGATAGAGATAACATTTGTAGAAAACTAGGGTTAGCGTATTGGCAACCTTAGAGCCATCGATAAGATGGCTACTTCCCTTGATTCTGTAGGCCTAGGGGTAGATTGTTCATAGTGTAGAGCCCGTGACGTAATAGCATGGCAGCTAATCATACCTGTACAGTGTGCTATGCTATTTTTACACTCCCCTAATTACAGAGGTGTGACCGATGGAATATTTTATACACACACCCTTATGTGACAGATAAGGGGAAGTTTTGACCATTGTCTGCACTACGTAGCATAAGTATTAGAATAGGTTCATATGTCTTAAACATGTTTGAATCAAGGATCAAAACATTTTCCCAGTCATGTTACACAAATATTTCCCAAGTGCTAGTATATATAGTTTTATTATCAAGTGATCTCTCATGCTTGTAGTTGTTAGTTAAACCCCCTCTCCCCCAAACCCTTTTTCAATATTAGCTGTTCCTAACACACGAATGGATTGATGACCCATATGTGGCTGTGTGTAGTTGGATTTTAGAAACCTAGCATCTCTGTGGACAACCCCAGTCTTGCCACTATCTACCCTCGAGGTAGCTTAGTAGTTGGAATGGGAGCAGCATATAAATCTCTTTATCTTTGAACATCCTCTGCCTCGAGTTATAGTTGATCTGCCATAGTTCATTTACGACCCCGAGGTGGAGGTAGATTATCCGCTTGGAAAAAAATCCATTGCTTTGGTCACTTGGGCAATAACATTTATTAACTCATCTCTTTCCGACTTGAAAGTTCTCTCATTGTGTGTTGGAAGTGCCTTCACCTCTAGGATGAGGTTTTGGACGTCCCCTTTGAAGTTTTGGCCGTTCCAAATATTAGGATGAGCCTCTTGATCATCCCTTCATCGATTATTAGAATGATCCCGGTAGTAGGGATTCAGCTATTCACATAGGGGGTCTTGTTTTTTAATTATACCTTGTTTCCATTATTACTCTTATTTTTTACCTCCTGTATGAGTCCTATTTCCTCCATTGTACACCTTGATAGTTGATGACCTTCACTTCTTCCACATCATCTTCTTGTACTTTCGAGAAAGAATCCATTGGTTGGTTAAGAGAGAAAATCCCACACACATTCACATGTTGCACTCTCCCCTTTATAAACTCCTTTATCATGGAAGTAGGTGCTTTCACTTTTTCCTCTAGCTTCTGGGAGTGAGCATTCACCTCATCAACAATCTTTGTCCTTGTCCAGGTACCAAATTTCCTTATACCATTTGCAATCTCCTTAAATAATGCCATGGTGTCCTTCAGGCTCTTATTTGCTATAGAACCATTGCATTCGTATCGTCATCAGAAAGACCCTCGAAGAAATAATACACCAAGTCACCATCTTTGAGGGGGTGGTATGGGAAACTCTCCAATAGTCATTTGAAGAACTTCCAATCCTTATAAATACTTTCATTGGGGTGTTGGGAAATGTTGGACAATTGCTTGTTAAGATAGTCCAACTTCGAGGCAGGGAAGAATTTCTTTAGCAACTTTGTTTTCATGTCCATCCAGATCGTAATGCACCTAGGAGGTTCGTAGTATAACTAATCATATCTGGCATCATGGAAAGAAAATATGAATTAGATTAAATTGTAATCTTTCTTGGATACCTCTAGATGTTTCTTATTCATATACAAAAGGTGGCACTCCAACAAGTGTTTGTTTGGATCTTCTCTGGCCATCCCATGGAAAGTTGGTAAGCACTGTATCATTCTTGACTTAAGATTGAAAGTCACATTAGCAAGGAATGGTGGGAATATGACACAAAGGGGTTCATTCTACAAATTATTAGCCTCCAACTCCCTTAGTGTCCTATTATCCTCTACCATTTTATCTTCCTCTTGAACTACAAATGGTCTTTGTAGAACTTTCACAGCTACTATCCTTCTTCTTCTATGATATCAGCGATTACTTCAATTCTTAGACAAGTAGAGTAATGGTCCTAGGTTCGTGGAATGAGTTGGTACCATAAACAAGGGCCAAGATAATACCACGCCTTAGATAAAGAAACTAGAAAATAACCACTAGAATAATTATGAAAACAGCTAAAATAGCTCAAACACAAAAAAAAACAACAAAAAAACTACTCCACCAAAGAACTATGCTATCTATAAAATGAACACACCTTAAATCCTTGGAAGCAATGCCAAAATTTGACCACAGTGTGGTTGGAAACTCGGACCCTAGCAACCAAAGAATCAGATTTATAGTGTTTCTCTCTTACTCACTCCTAACTACTAAGAAAATATGTAGTGGTAAGTTAGGGTGTTATCCATAGAGATTTAGGGGTTCAAGGAGACTTACATAATTCACTCACAAGCGTCACCAGGTGTATACGTGTGTGTCAGGAGCAGAGAAAATGGGGGGTTTTGTTGTGAAATGACACAACAAGCATATATAAGTACAAGCCAAGAGATAAAGTATGGTAATGATGATCTTGGGGGGTATTTGCATTATGTATTGAACATTGGAGACTTTATCCTCGACTCTTATTCACATATTCACAACATAACTAATTCACGCATTATCACTCGATGTGGAGAGAGATTCATTGGAAACTCTCACGATAACTAATATCCCAATTCTGCCCCATCATCCAACTCTCACCTCTACTTGTTATAGCTAGAGGAGCACTTTTATAGGCCCTCTCTAACTCTCACTGTCGTGGTTAATAAACCCAATGTTGTGATTTAAATTAAACATGGGAGTAGCATGACTCACCAGGTACTCCATCGCGAATACCCACTCTAAGCCAATCTTGTGCCACTTAGGGCATTAGTATCTAATAAATTCCCCTCTATAATTTTATCCAGACTAGTGTACTACAAAGATGAGATATGACTTTCAAAATTAGACTACAACCCCATTTAGATCAATAATGATCCTCAATAGTATGTGATAAGGTGACTCCTATATCATTCATATCCTAATTCATTTACATTCCCTAGACTAATCTATCCAAAGAATCAGCAATCATGCATAGTTTTCACCCCTAGAGATGACTTTCACATTGACATTTTACCAAACCCTCTTGCTTGACATCATTCCCTGCCTCTCTAAACTCTTTCTTGTTTCCCAGCGTAATAGCACTAAATATTTACCTAGGGTTCAATTCCATTTGAGATGGAAATTTTCAAAATTCTCTTGCCTCTAGAAGGCTCACGGAGTTTGCTAGTTGGCATGCCTAATTAGATCCTTAGGTTTTTACTGCTTGAAAAACCCCTAGTACATACCAAGTGGACTCAATTGGCACGCCTAATTGCAAGTTGGCACACCTAATTGCAAGTTGGCACACCTAATTTCTATTTGGCATGCCTAATTAGATCCCTCAATGGAATCAGAGAGGTGTTTATTCACATCCTCACCATTCATCCAATGGTACGTGGGGAGACAATGGTTCATCCCCTACTTGAGCTCTCAAGTCACATTTGTGAGAAGTGTTCGGAATATGATATGAAGCCACGTGGGTTTGGATACACGTAAGAGAATCCTAGAAAGTTCCAGGGAGAAGATCTGACCCTCAAGTCAGCCTAGGGATCATTGTTGAGTGAGATCTAATGAAAACTGATTACCCTTTTGACGTATTGTCTCTCTATATATAAGCTTTTTGGTTGTGCCATCATGGTTTGTATTGTGACTCCCTTCTCTAATTGATTGTGGCCTAGTAGGGGATGTCATGGAACATGGCACTTCTACAACCTCTTTAGCCTTTGTTTGCTTACCCGCGGATTAGGAAATGTCCACTATCTGTGAGGAGGACCGGTTGTAGCAAACCATGCTCTAAGTTTGTGATTAACTGACTATGTATATATCATAATCCCCCAACCCCAGAATTAAAGAATGTGTGGTGCTTGTAGCTTTTGATTCCATGTGATACATGTATATTATGTATTCTTTTAAAGATAGAATATTTATTGTGTGGGATTGACCCAAAAGATCTTTCCGTAGAGCTATGTATAAATTTGCGGATAAGATATGTAAATCTTTTATTTACAAGCCAATTATTATTTCTCCACTCTGGGAATAGGAAGTGATGTCACGGAGATCGCTAGAAGATTGATACGCAAGGGTAGTGTCATGCTATGAAATTATTTCATAGCACGTTCAACGAATGATGTCTATGAATCATAATTGTCACTCATAACTTATACCTTCAGAAAAGGTGTGTTTTTAGGGCACAAATTCATATTTATTTGTGCGTATATAATGGCTTAAGAGAGATTTGGTGGAACATACCTAATTTTATTCTTCCACAAGTTCCTCGTTGCTTGAAGAATAAAATTCTTCAATGCCATGTTTTCTATGGCTCAACATGCCTCTAGTTATGCCGAGGTGATGAAGGGTTTGTATAAGCGATAGACTAATTTGATAAAGGGGTGAAACTCTATGAGGAGAATTCAATTGAGTTAGAGACGGACGTTGTCGCGGCACCGAGTTTGAGCAATAAAAAACATAGAGTGAACTCTGTGCTAGTTGAGCAACTCACTAAGTTACGACATGTGGGTCCCACATATCCTGGTTATTCTCGAGTTTTGGTGAACAAGTTGCTAAAGATGGAGAGTTTTTAAAACTTCTTTATCAAAATGTACACTGAGATAGTGGATGTGGAGAAGTGGCATGCGTGGCGAACAGTCGTGCTTAAAACCCTAATTTTGCTATTTCGGGGTTGGAAAATTCTAGCACTATAGCTGAGCCTTTGGTGGTCGCTAAGCGGGAATTGAATGAGGCTTATGGTTTGAAGGTTGCAGATAGAGGTCACTACATCCACCTCCTTGAGGAATTAGGGAAGATGGCCTCATTACTCTTTCTCAAAGAGCTTGGAAGATAAGAGATCCATAAGTACAAAGACAATGATAACTAGAAAAACTAGTGTTCCAAAAAATGTGGGTACTGAGACCCCACAAAAACTTGTCCAGCCTTCAGGAGCATTTGGTTATATCAGTACTCCCAGGAGAAGTGACACGGAGATGGGGAATAATGTTGCCCCCAGATTGGGTAGTGGGATTAGAAGGCTTCGACCTATTTGTTGTATCGCTAGGATTCTCGCCCATTTGGCATGATGCAATGTTTTTATCAAGAATCTCTATGTTGTTTTGTGTATTTAAGTGTTGTTTGTGATTTCTATATATGTTTCTTTTTAGCATTTCTTTGTGTATATATTCCTCTAGGTTTTTATTTATTACTGGCCGATAATCAAACTCTCTCATGGGATAGGTTGCTCAGTTGAGACTATTAATTAAGGGGTGGATGATATTGGGATATAATTTAGGACCTCGTGGCTTGGGTGCTGGTGGTTACGCACTTTTGTTGCTGTCTAGTGATTTTCCATGCGTATATGAAGTCGTGTACAATTTCCATGACCTAACAGATGGAGTTTTTGTTGGGCGCATCCCACAAAGTGCTTTTCGCCTATGGCTTAAGATTTGTGGCTTTACGCTAGATTGGTCCATAGAGTGGGATAGCTAGGTTTCGATTAGGAAGACCAGGAGATAAAGAGTAATCACTTGAGTCACTGGCTTAGGGTTCCTCAGGCATTTTTGAAGCTGTGATTTATCTTCCGATTCCAATTGCGGGTTTGGGGTGAATTTTATTGCTGTTAGAGTCTTTAGGAGTGTGGTCTGCTTATGTCGTATCGAGTGACAAAGATAGTGTGTAGGGGATTTATTATGTATGGGATGCAATGTTTATGTGTATTGGGCTCGGGCTTGTGGATATGGATGCCACATATCCCTTGATTGGTTTATATGTTTTGAGAATAATTCTATGCTATGTTTGTTTGGGCTAATGATTTAGGTAGTTAATTTTTTAGAGAACGTGAGGGCACATCTTTTCATGGTTTTAATTATAATTTTCTTTCCAATACTTTAGTCTTGATTGTTAGGTAATTAAGGTGATATTTTGTAGGTATCACTTTCAGCGGTTCTTTAGGGAATGTAATATGTGTCTTATGGTTCTAATTCTTTTGATTGGGATTTCGAAGCTATCCCTCATTTTGGTTGGGCACATCACCGTTTATGTGGTGGCTTAGTTGGCAGGAGCGTTTGCTCCACTTAATTGGGGTGCAAGCCCAAATGTATGTGTGTTATCCCGAGGCCAGTAAAAGACGCAGTAAGTGTCCTTTACCCATTTATTTTACTTGGTATGAATGTGTTTATGTGTCTTGAAATATTTTGTCATGATTTTCCTAGGATTGGCAGATAAGATTATCGATTGTGGACATGATATGGATTATGTCGTCCTGACATTATCTCAAAAGCCCTCTAGATTGATGCGAGGAAGAATTCATGTGATTTTAGTGCCCATGTCTTCCCTGGGTTGTAGACAGAGGGAGGGGGTAGGATGCGTAGTGTGGGCAGCGGGCTTGTCTTATATATCTGCTGCTTTTATTCCGTAATGGTAGGTTTAGCATGTAAGCAGAGGGATCTCTTCGCTCCGTCTGGCAAGCTTTACCTACCGGATTGGGAGGATGGTGCGCTATCACTGGGGGCACTATTTATAGAAAGTAGGATAGGGAGAATAGGCTATAATCCTATTCCACCCCCCCACCCCCGGGGGCCCTGTGGTCTCACTAGCATGTAGCTAAGGTTTTAAGTTTATTATATTTACGTAATGGGTTCTTAGTTTAGTAATTTTCCATGGGAAGAGTATTTTTTGTTTAGGAAGGAGTTTTTTGTTGCAATAATTGTTTAGATTGATTTGTTTTAAAATAATATGTTTTATCGATTTGGATATTAATTAAAGTTCATCTGACATTTTTCCTAGGATACTTCGTTGTTAGTATCTGGTCCGTGTGTTGATATGGATATAAATCTATTGGATATCCCATTTTTGCCGTTGTTTGTGTATTGACAGTTCGTTCATTTCCCTACCTAAATGATGTTAATCACTATGTCCTCTAATATGAGGGGTAAGTATATAGTCAAAATTAATATAATGTATGGATATGTAATTATGCGAAGTGCTTGTTGCGTGGAGGCGTACCCTAATTACATGTGAGGCTGTTTTCCCATGAGTGCAATATCAACTATCTTATGACTCCCATTCGTTCATCATGTCGTGTCATTTAACCTTTCCTCGAATAGTGTAATTTTCATTTTTTCCCTTTCAAAACTTCTATAACTTAGCATGCCAGGCTTCTTACTCTTGTAGTCTATCTTGGCTTGGTTGCTCGGCTTGCTACCTTGTGCTAGCTGTTATAACTTTTCTCGACGGAGGCCTGCTACTTTGGTTCCTGTAAGGGAAACCCTGGGAAGTCCCAGGGAGATGCTTTGATTCTAAAGTTAGACTAGGAATCTTTATTGAATGAGATCTAATGAACGATGCTTACCCTCTCTGATGTTCTGTTTCTCTATATAAAATCTCTTTAGTCATGCCGTTGTGGTCTGTGTGGCATCTCCATCCTTTAATAGATCGAAGCCAAGTGAGGGATGCTATGGGAGATGACACTTATGCGTTCTCTTTGGTTTTTTCTCTTACTAGTGGATTAATTAGGAAAGATCTTGATGTGCTTCATTATGCATGCACTAACCATTGCATTCAGCATAATAATTGGCTTGCTTTATTTTGTATGTTGGATTGCTAGTATTAGTTGAGTTTATGTGATAAGGGATTTAGACGGCCATGTTTAGTTTTATTGTCTAAACCCGCATTTTGTAGACTTAATTAATACTAATGGACATCTTGTATCCACTGGCTCCTAGATCTTTCGTTGTGATCATCGTTAGTAGGTCGCCCATGGGTACTTTTTTGTTACATTCTATGTGAAGGCCGTTCGCAAGGGAGGTAGAAGATATTGAAGGCCATTTACAAGAACGGTAGAAGAGATCAAAGTCCATTCACATTAGAATGGTAGTAGATGAAGGCCAAGAACATCAAATTGTGGCAGTAGAAGGATGGAGCCAGAGATAGGCGGCATTGGGGTTCAAAATGTCCAAGGAAGAAATGAAGAATTATTGTCTGAGAGTTGCACCAACTTCTGGAAATGATCCAAGAAGATTCACACTTCAAAGTTGGTTTCATTAGATTCGTCTCCTTGAGAACCATAAAATCGACTACAAGAACTCTCAAAATGAACTAATGGTTCACCCATTGCGAAGGAAAGAAGTTCAGCCGACCAATGTACAAACAGGTCAGCCCAGACCACTCATGGATGCCACCAATGGCCTGCACCAGACTATATGGTCTGCGCCAAACTCAATGGGTCACGTGCACAAGTTCTGATTTTCACTTAAAATGGCTAAGTATGGGCATGAACCATCTCGTTTTAGATGGCCAACGTTGTTCCAAGTTTAAAATGTTAAGACCAGCTTATAGGATTTGAATAATTGAGCGTCCCGTGCCAAATTACTGAGCAAAACAATGTTTTTGATGATGGTCCATGCCAAATGTCACATCCAGTGGATCAGAAGTGCAAAAACAAGGATATTGTTGGCCACCCACGCTAAACACCATGGTCCACGCCAAAAGAGATGATGCAGACTGGGCCAGACTCCTAGGTCCACACCAAAGGAATCAATGTGAACCGCGCTAGATCCCGCGGCTCACGCCAGCACAGTCCTAGTTCATGGTGTAGACCATGCCATCCACGACGATCCACGCCAAGCGATGGTTGAACTAGGGTTTCACACTTTTTGGCCTATTTTGGCCTATATTTAGGCTCAATCCGCCACTAATATGAATATAGCCTTAGTTTACCAGAGTTTTATCTTACCTTTCATTTTTCATATTCTACTCTTGTACTTTGGAGAGCATTTTATTGAGAGAAACATTCTCTCTTCTTTCATTCTTTCCTTTCTATTTTGATTTCATCCTATGATGTGAAATTCAAATCTATATTTGAATTCCATGTCTATGGAGTAGATTAGTAGCTTATAGTTGTTTGTATTCATGCTTTGATCATGACTTTTTGAGGTTTATATTCTCCAATCTTATTGTCTCATGAACATTTGTGCTTTCTAAGTTAATCATTTATTCTATGTCATTATTTGATGCACTCATGTATGTGTGGTAGTATAAAATCATGCTAGGATTCATCTCTAACTTGGATAGTGTTAAAATTGAGGAGTAGGTAAAGAATGTCGAGAAGATGAGTGCATTCATGTCCCTTGAGAAAAATTCCTTATATTTGTTATACAATGATTCTAATTGGCTATTAGTGTGAGAAATCAACATGCAGGGTTGTCGATTAAAAAAATCCCAATGGGGGAAAACCCCTGCCTGAACATGATAGATTAGCGTGTTTATTTGTAGCGACTAGAGTTGTGCCGACTCTAAAGTCATCACAAGGTGTCTTTTCCTTTGCCTCTCCAGGCCTTGGGATTGAGATCCACAGTGGAGTGTCTGGGATGTAATGAATTTTACTACATATCCAATGGTTGTGACCTATGCAAGGCATTTCCCTTTTGGGTGGACTTTGTATTCCTCTAAGCGTGGACACATTTTCATTATGAGTGAAGTGATAGGGAATAGTGTGCAACATCGGTGGAATAGAGTGCATTCCCTAATTACAAAGACGGTGAGATATGGGTATTGTGGTAACAACCACATGTGACAGATGAGGGGAAATACCTGGCTCTCTTCACTCAGTGTGACATGGGCATAAGATAGGATTATATGTATATATATGAATAAATCAAAGATAGAAGTCATTTATCAAGCCTTTTACGCAAATACCCCCAAGTGCATGTTTATATTGTTTACGTTCATTTTATCTTTCATGTTTAGTAGTTATTAATTGAAAAAACCAAACCCCCATTGTTTACTATATTATCTATTCCTAGCAACTCGTACATATTGACAACCTGGACGAGGCTATATTTAATTAACTTTTAGGCCCTAGCATCTCTGTGGACATACCCATGGCTTACCACTAACTACGCTATCAGTAACATAGTAGTGAGTTGGGTGCAGAATATAAATTTTATCTTTGAACTCCTTTG
Organism: Rubia yunnanensis; assembly: GCA_037428765.1. Taxonomy (NCBI): domain Eukaryota; kingdom Viridiplantae; phylum Streptophyta; class Magnoliopsida; order Gentianales; family Rubiaceae; genus Rubia; species Rubia yunnanensis. The sequence continues at coordinate 77,144,885 of CM075064.1, forward strand.
ACCAAGGGACAACCTTCACTCAGGTAAATTAGCTACAATTATGTATCCCAAGTGGAGACGGGTCAAATTTTGGCGCCGCTGCTGGGGATACTAATAAGCTTAACTGTCAATTAGCATAACGTCTTAGTAGAGTAGTTAGTATTGATTATGTTTTTCTTTGTTTATATTGTTTATTACTGTTGGTTGAATTTATCTATTGATTATCTAGTTACCTTTTGATATGTTTGCTAGTGTTGCCTTCGAAAGGGAACTGTTAGCCCCAAGTTTATGGTACATACTTATAAAAAAAACTTAGGTGTTTTGCATTACCCGACTATTAACAAAGGTAGTTGAAAATGAAGGAAGCGGAGAGCTAGAGTAGAGGTTCAACCTTGGCCGGTAGTGTTGATAGAAGAAGCACACTAATGACCCCTAGTCCGGAGAGTTAGCTACTATGAATCAAATCCCTCCCATTGCTACCAAATGTGAGCTATGAGCTAAAGAGCAGAATGATCCACAGTATTCCCACCTTCCACGGTATGGCAGGGGAAGACCCAAACAAGCATTGTCGGAGTTCCACTTGGTGTGTATGAATATGAAGCCTCCGGGTGTTTCTAAGGATGACTATAGTCTGAGGTCTTTTCTATTCTCTCTTTAAGATGGGGCTAGGGATTGGCTTAACTACTTAGCTTCCAGTTGCATAGGTTCTTTGATGGGCATGAAGCATAGGTTTTTAGAGATGTATATTCTGGCATCCCAATCCACTGGAGTGAAGAAGAAACTGTCAAATATCACCCAAGGGGCTACCAAGTCATTATATGATTATTGGGAGTGCTTCAAGAGATTGCTAGCGAGATTCCCATACCATCCTTTCAAAAGGGGTGATCTAGTGAATGGTGAATGCTACATGTAATGGATCAATTACCAAAAAAAAGCCCTAAGGATTCAATGGCACTCTTTAAAGAAATAGACAATGGTATGCGACAGTTTGGCACAAGGTCAAGGGTTAAGGTCTTGGATGAACCCTCACAATTTTCTAATTTGAAGGATAAAGTCCAAGCTCTTGCTTCTATCATGAAGGAACTTCTACGAGGAAAGTTCATCAAGTCATAGTGTGCGGGGTGTGCAAGTTAGACCATAACACCAAGGTGTGTCCCAAAGTTGTAGAAAATTTACAAGAGGTGAATGCCATTGAGTACAACCACTGAGAGAGAACTTAGTTTCCTAGGGGTCAACCACAAGGGTTCCGGGGAACCAAGGCAACACAAGGCGGGACCCCTATGCAAACTCATTCAATCCAGGGTACCGAGAACATCCAATTTTTTGTGGAGGGAAGATGATCAAACTCAAGGATATCAGGGCAGACAAGGCCCATCTCAACCATACCCTAGAGGTGAATGCCCTTCTAACAACCATCCATCAATCTATAAATCAGACCGAGAAGAGATCCTAAAAGCCATTTTTCAATTGGGGAAGAAACATGAAGTCTTCGTGGGGAGGACAAGGCGTGAGATTGAAGACCTTGGCAATAGGGAATTCTTAAGTATCAAGAATCTTTAAGTTTAAGTTGGGCAACTGATGTCCTTCATTATGTGTGCATTAACCATTGCATTTGGCATAGTTATTTGCTTGTTTTATGTGGTGGATTACTAGTATTAGTTGAGTTTACGTGAAAAAGGGTTTAGACAACCATGTTTGGTTTTCTTGTCTAAATACCATTTTTTATCGACTTAAGGACATCTTGTATCCATAGGCTCCTAGATCATCCTTGTGATCATGATTAGTAGGTTGCCCGTGGGTACATTTTTTGTTACATTCTATGTGAAGGCCGTACGTAAGGGCGGTATAATATATTGAAGGCCGTTTGCAAGGATGATAGAAGAGATCGAAGGCCATTCACACTAGAATGGTAGTATATGAAGGCCACAAACACCAAAGCATGGTAGAAGGAGATTGAAGCCAAAGATAGGCTGCAATGGAGTTTAAAGCGGCCAACGAAGAAATAGTGAATTGTTGTCCAATGAGTTGCGCCAAAGTCTGAGAACGATCTAAGAGGAATTAGCCATCAAGGGTAATTCCATTGGGTTCTTCTTCTCGAGAATTCTAAAATGGACTACTAAAACTCTCAAATTGGACTAACGGTTCACTTGTATCGAAGGAAAGATGTTCAGCCGACCAAGGTTCGACTTGGGATGGTGTATTTTTGGAATCACTAGCTTCCATTTAGGCCAACGCTTCCAATATACTCCTTGCATGCCTCTCAATAGCCTTAACACTAGAGGAGAGACGAGTGTCCGGTTCCTCACTAGTAAAAATTTTCAAGTTTGCTATTGCATTCATGACTTCCTCACGTGTCAAACTTGAACTTCCTTGTTGGGCTTGGTTTTGGGGTATGGTATAAGATGGTGATGGCCAACTATTTTGCTTGTATTGTTGGTTTTCTGACTCATTCTCATACCACCAATCCGGATTACCACTCCACTCAGGATTGTGAGAATTGTGGTATGGATACCATTCTTGAGCTTCTTTCCCTTGAAAAACAACATCTCCTTGGTAGCACTCTTCATGATACCCTTGGTTTTGGAAACCAAAGGTTCTTTCACCATCATAGTGCTCCTCTCTCAACAAATAGCAAGACTCGGTAGTATGGTCAGAGTGACACATCTTACAAAACCTTGCTTGTTGAGCCTCTCTTCTCATCATGAGTTTCCTCAAGGTGAGACATTCCATTTGATTTTGTTTTTTTCTTTTTCAAAAGTCCGGAATCATATTGCAAGGATTCTCGATAAAAATTCACCTAGAACTCAAGCAATACCTACTCTGAACAAAAATAACCAAAAAGTAGCAAAAAATAAAAGCAACTAGCTAATATGCAACCAAATATTCCCAAACACTTAAAAATAAATGCCTCTTCCCCGGCAGTGGCGCCAAAATTTAGGAGGTCGTTTCCGTACCTCTCAAAGTTAATATTTATAATCCCTAAATGCTTACTATCTACAACTAAGTAGATATCGGCAAGTTGGGGTCGTCCACGAAGAAGAAGGATCTTCCTAAGCGTTTAGGCACAAAAGGTTGATATTAGGCTAGGAGTAGATATATATACATACATATAAAAGCATATAAATGGGGGGGGGGTTTGGTTTTTTAGTGGTCCTAAGTTATGAAATTAAAAAGACAAGATAACTAGCAAAGTCAAGTAACTATGCTAATCATCAAACAAAACAAAGAAAAAGGGTTTAAAACTACAAAGATAGAAGCCTTGGGGGCAATTGATATCCACTTCCAAACCTAATGTAGATCATTGAACCATTCACTCATTCTATCACGGTGGGTAAGGATATCAAGGTCACCAAGGCTACCAAGGTTATAAAGGGTATCCAAACCAGCCATACAATTCGGGAAATCATGATAACCCAAACCTCTGGTATGAAAAACCCTCAAGAAAGCCAAAACCCTCAACCATATTGGTCTCCTCAACAAAAATATAGGCCATCTCAACAACAATTTCAAAGGCTCCAATAAACACCATGAGACCAAGGGGAGAGCTCAGGGCTAATAAGGGATGAGGTGATGCAAGCCATTCACCAGTTAGGCATGTGTGTGGAGAAAAGTGAAAAATTCCAAGATGAAGCCAGGGCAAGCATCAAGAACTTGGAAACTCAAATGAGCCAAATAACTCAAGTGGTGAATCGAATAAAGGCTCGAGAAAAGGGTAAACTACCCTCCCAGCTAGAGATCAACCATCGATAAAACGTGAGTGCTATCCATTGAGAAGTGGAAAGGAAGTGAAGGAGCCCCAAGCAAGGGTTTTTGTTGAGCGGATGGTTGAGAAAGAATAAGACCGTGAAAGGAAGGCCGAGGAGTTGGACAAAGAAAGCAAAGAAGAAGAAATTGAGGTGGATACATTTGTGCCAAGACCAAGATCAAATCCTGAAGTCTTATCCCCACCACACACAAAGTCAAGAGGGGCAGAGATTCATATCTATGTGCCAGAACCACCATTTCCGGAGGCATTAAAGGATAGGAGGACCAAGGAGGACACCAAAGACATCTACGAAGTCTTTCGTAGATGCGAGGTAAATATTCCACTCTTAAATGCTCTAAATCAAGTTCCTAGGTATGCTAAATTTCTTAAAGAATTGTGTACCGTCAATAGGGAGCAATAATTGAAAATTAAGAAAAAGAGTGTGAAGAGTGAATATGTCTCCCCTGTGTTTGATGATGAAATGCCACCTAAATGTGATGATCCGGGAATGTTTACAATCCCTTGTGAGATAGGAGGCAAATGTGTTAACAAGGCTATGTTAGACTTGGGTACTTCAATCAATGTAATCCCATATTCTTTGTATGAAAGTCTAAATCTAGGTATTTTGCACAAAACTGGGGTTGTTATCCAACTAGCCGATCACTCTAGCACATACCCGAAAGGTATTGTGAAGGATGTGTTGGTGAAAGTGGATTCTTTGACATTCCCCACGGACTTTTATGTTCTTGAAATGGGAGGTGACAATAGTTCTAAACCTATTATTTTAGGAAGGCCATTTCTAAGGACTTCAAGGACCATAATTGACGTGCACAAAGGAACATTGACCATGGAATTTAATGGGCAAAAGGTAGAATTTGACACTAATAATTCTATTAATCATCCTAGTAGATACCATTCTTGCCAAACTATTCATGTTATTGATGATAAAGAGCAAGATGTAATTGAGCCTAAAGATGGCAGTTCCTTAAATGTTGCCATAGATGATGTTTTGAGTGATGCCTTGATTTCAAATGTTCTTAGTACTAACTTGAAGGAAAACAACAATGGCGAATACACTCTTGGTAAAAAAACATCCATAACTTTTCGTGCATCCACGGGTAAGCAAATAAGGGTGGTTTTCCCTCCTTCTCTTGAGAAGACTTCGGTGGAAGAGTGCAAACCACCACCAAAAGCTCTTAAATGTTCATCCCTTGGAGAAGGAGAGAAACCCCCAAATGCTCAGTGCTTGGGATCATCATGGAACAAAAAGGTAAGTTGTTGGAAATGTTGAGGGAACATGAAGAAACCCTTAGCTATTTGAAGAAGATTTTGTTGGGGGATGATGTGAATCCTGATTGTTTTGACTCGGATCGGGGAAAGGAGACTGATCATCTCGGTTAATTATGTGAGTAAGGTCCAAGAAGGGGAGTAAGTCATGCTGACAACGTTAAATAAACTTGGTTTTGATAATCCAGATCGTCATTCGTGACTTTTCATCGAGGTTATCTCAATTTAAATTTTTATTTTTATTTTTCATTGTTTTAATTTATTCTATTTCTATCACTGTTTTGTTTTCCATGATTTTGTAGCAAAATAGGTCGAGCATTGGAGAATCACTGATAATTTTGGAACGAAAAAAATTGGCCATGGAAGAAGAAGGAGGACAAAAAAAAACTGATCAGGGGAGCTGGCCGCGGAAGCTGGGAGCTCTCCCGCCTGCGCAACTAGCGCGGGCATAAAAAAACCCCAGAGAAATAACACATCTCCATCTTCCAAATTTCACCATTTTTTATGGTGATGTGCTATATTTCCAATTGTTCGTTGGACTCTTGGAGCTTAAGGGAGTCGTCGCATCAATAGTTGTAAGTTTTTTTCCTTTGTCCTTATACTTGAAACTTATTGCCTTAGGTGTTTTACATTGAGGGCAATGTATGATTTCAAGTGTGGGGAGGAGGGTTTAATGATTTACATGTACATAATTAGATACTTTTGATTGGAAAAACACAAAAAAATGATTTTTTTTATAATCCCTCTAAATTGAAAACCCAAGAGGGCATCTTAGGAAACATTGGGGGCCCAGATAGGTCAAAAACCTGAAAGGGTGACCTAGGTAAAAATGGGAGGCTAAATGTGCAGAAAAATCTAAAATATGAGCTAAAGAAACATGATGTGTGGCTAGGATGAAAATATGAAAGGGCTCCTAGGCAAAATGAGAGAAAGAGAGAAAAAGGAAAAATGTTATGTGTTCACTCATTTTCCAGCGTTGGAGACATAAGGTTGCGGTGGCCATATGGATGGATCGGGTAGCTATACATTTTGAGACCTCTTGGGATTGGGAAATTTAGCGGGGAAATGAAGTAAGTTAATAAATTCTTGATTGTTGATATACTTCGTTTTTAGGATGATATATTGGTATAAAGTGGAGTATGTGTTTGAACTTTATGTATGCTTTTAGCTTCACCTTGTACCATTGGATTTGGGATTGTCAATTCGGGATTTGGAGATGTTTTAGGGATATCAATGAATTGATAGGTTGATATGGTTTAGGTAGATTTAGGAGTGGGGGTTGTGGGAAACTTCTCATTTGATCTTAACGTTGGGATGTATGATATTGAGAGTTTTGTGAGGTATTGACTTGGGGGAATAGTAGTTAGGGTGTGGATACGCTAATTCCACGGGCACTTGGATTTTTTCTTACTCGAGGGCGAGTAAGGTTTAAGTGTGGGAAGGTTTGATGTGTCCATTTTATGTGCATATTTTAGTACTTTTTGGGATCACTTTTGTGCGCTTTTGTTATCAAGAGCTTGTATTTTACCTTGAAATTCTCTTAGGAGAGGTAAGAGCGACTTTACACTCTTTTACCTTTTTCTAAGTGTATTTTGTGTGACAAAGGAAGAACATCGAGACTTGAAGATCGGAGACCATTAAAGATCACCTTTTGAAGACTTTGAAGACTAGCTTTGAAGATTGAAGACAAAAAAGAATCAAGGATTTGAAGGCAAGGCGACATAAGGGTGAAAATGGTCATTCCCACCTGGGCGGGAGCCTACTACACTTTTACTTTTTACTTTTCTTTTCCTCCCTCTTGTACTAAAAAAGGAATTTTTTGCCACCCACTTCATATCTTATCCTTCTTGGCTGAGATTCCTCTTCTCCCTACCCTAGGTTCTTCATCTTTTCCATATTTTCTCTCTTCATTTCTCTATGCATTTGTTTATGGATGCTAGTATGATTTGTATTAGCTAAATCTAGTTCTTGGGAGCAATGGACTAAGGCTTCCAAGCCCATGTCTTAAGAACAATTTGTACCCTATTTGATACTTTTACTATTATGAATTTATGGAGCATTGAATGTGTTTGTTAATGTCATTAATGTTATTGAAAGCTTGAGTGTATGAAGTACTTGTATGATATGCTTGTCAGGGTTTGGGGAAATGAGTTGATTTCCCCTTTTCTTGATAGGAATCCAAGAGTATGATTTAGAGCTTTTGATTGTGTTGATGGATTGATAATTTATAGATGAATATGATAATGTTGAAGTCTTTGTCATGTTTGTTTCTTGTAGCAATTGAGAGAAGTCTATGAATGTCAATCGGTCTTGACTAATCTTGTGTAAATGCATGAATTGGTTAAATGCTTAGACACGGTGTAGTGTTTATAAGTGTTACCAAGCTTGTTGATTCTTTGTGCTAAATGCCATCAATGGGATACTTTTAGTCGTGTTTCGACTATGGGAGTCATTGGTGAGATTTTACAAGAGATGCCAAATTCACTCTTGCAAACTACTATCTAAGAAGGATCGAAGTTTAGTCTTCACAACAAGTAGTGAAAGTAGTAAATAGGTTGCATGTTCAATGATGGATAAGAGGCTTGCAAGTGGAAGTCAATTGTGCCCAAGGTTTTGTTAATTGTTGTTTTAATGTTATCTTTAGTTGTCTTGCATGGTTAGCATAGTTATCTTGCTTTGCTAATTGTTGTCTTTCAATTTGATAAACTAGGATAAAAAAAACAAACCAAACCCCCCTTGTTTACATGCTTTTATATGTATCTATGTATGTATATGCCTAGTATGATTTCTCCTATATATGTTTAAACACTTGAAAAGATCCCTCTTCTCGTGGATGACCCTGACTTGCCATTATGTATTTAATTGTAGATAGGAAGAATTAGGGCTTAAAAGTATTAACTTTGAGAGGTATGGCGGCGACCTCTCATGCACACACATGTTTCAATCTTAACTCAAAATTGACAAAGTATGGGCATAGACTATCCCATTTATGAGAGCTCGTGCCATATGTAGTGAAAAATGTTGAGACCAGCCGGTGGGGTGTAGATCATCAAATGGCCCATACCAAGTAACTGAACAAAGAAAGGTTTTTGATGATGGTCTATGCTAAGGGCTGTGTCCTGCAGATCAAAAGCTCAAAACTGAGGGTGCTGACGACAGCCCGCGCCAAGCTTCTGAGTAACGAGTCAACAAGGACCGCACAAGATCCAGTAATATACACCAGCAAGAAGTAGTAGCCCATGCCAGATGTAGTGTCCTACATCAGATCCAGTGGCCTGCGCCTGCAAGGACAAAGTACAAGGTGTGGACCGCGCTATCCGCGGCAGACCGCGCTATCCGTGGCAGTCCGCGCCTAGCTGCCACTGATTTAGGGTTTTGAACGTTTTTGGCCTATTTGGGCCTATGTTTGGCCTATTTTAGGCCCAATCCCTTACTACTATAAATATAGCCTAAGTCTACTAGGTTAAAAGAGTTGGATCATTTTAAGACTTCCTCTTGTAGTTAGGTGAACATTTTAGAGAGAGAAACACTCTCTCCTCTTTATTTCTTTCTTTTTATTTTGCTTTAATCCTAGGATGTGGAATTCAAATCTTTGTTTAAATTTCATATTTATGGAGTAGTAACTATAGCTTAGGGATAAATTGTAGGCACATGGTTATTTGATGTTTTGTGACATTTACAAGTTCCTCATTATATTTTTGTTCATGATATTATTGTGACTTGTTCTTGAATGTTAGAATTGCATGAATAGTACACTCCATATAAGCACATACTCTAGTCTGTATTCATGTTGGTGCAAATATTGATGCCCCATTGGGAAGAGAAACCTGAGATGTATTAATGGGTAATGGAGTACGTGTCCTCATGGATGTGTACACAAGGGATCCGAGTAATACTCTGATTATTTTCCATCACACCAGTCTTAGCTGATTACGTAAAGTAATTGACGCAGGCGAAAATTCCAATTTCAATTGTTGATTCGACGCACGAATGCCCAATTGAAACCCTTCTGAAAACCTATTGATTCAACACAATCGAATGCTAGATCCAGGCATCAAAATCGAATTCTATTAGAACACGAAATTGGGAAAACTGAAAGGAAATCCTTTTATATATCTCTGCCCCTTATGCAAACGAAAAGAGGCTATAAATAGCCCAGCCCCTAGGACTCAAAACGACAGGAAGAGAGGAAAACGCCCCCAAAATGTAAAACTCATAAAACAAGAAAAAAGAAAAGCCAAAGGACATAGGTCAAAGGCGGTCAAAACACTCCAAAAACGTTAAAGCTCGTTCATTGATGGTTCGGTCCGCATCATTCCCTCCGGGGTGAAAAGATTTCGTACTCGAAGTCTGGTCTGTGTCGTCATCGGAAGAGTCGCTATGGAATGGGAGAAGATGCTTCACGTTGAACACATCGGTAGTACGGATTTGGCTTGGGAGTTTCAGCCGGTAAGCATTTGTATTGATTTTCTCAGTGATCTCTATAGGGCCAATCTTCTTGGCAGCAAGTTTGTTGTAGTCACCGACGGAGAAGCATTCCCTTGTCAAAACAGCCCAAACGAAGTCGCCCACTTGGAACTCGACATGTCGGCGCCGTTGATCGGCGTGCTCTTTGTAGCGAGCATTGGTGGCAGACAGGTTGTCATGCACCATTTTGTGTATATCGAGCAGCCCTGAAACAAAATCAGAAGCTTTTCCATGGACCTTGGTGTTGTCGGGCAGTGGCAACAGGTTAAGCGGTCCGCGAGGCTGGGCCGAGTAAACGACCTGGAAGGGACTGAAACCCGTGCTCCGGTTGATGGCATGGTTGTGTACGAACTCCGCTTGACTTAGCTTTTGATCCCAATGCTTCGGACTGTCACCAACTAGGCAACGGAGAAGGTTACCGAGGGAACGGTTAACTACCTCTGTTTGTCCATCGGTCTGCGGGTGATAGGCACTGCTAAAGTTGAGCTTCGTGTGCACCATTTTCCACAAGCTACGCCAAAAGTGGCTGATGAATCTTGTGTCACAGTTGGACACGATGGAGACGGGAAGGCCGTGGAGATGGTAGACATCACGGAAGAACAACTGTGCCATATTCACGGCATCCGTCGTCCTCTTGCATGGAATGAAGTGCACCATTTTGGAGAACCGGTCGACCACGAAAAAGATTGAGTCGTTGCCACGCTGACTACGGGGTAGACCCAACACGAAATCCATGCTAATATCAGCCCACGGCCGGGACGGAACGGGCAGCGGCATGTACAAGCTGGCATTGGTGACCACACCTTTCTACATCTGACAAATACGACATCGCCGCACGAACTTCTCGACCTCGCTACACAACCTGGGCTAAAAGTACGAGGACTGAACGAGCTATAAGGTCCGATCTCGACCCACATGGCCCTCACCGTGAAGCTCCTGGATAATCTGTAGACGGAGTGAACACTGAGGAACACATAATTGATTTCCGCGGAAGAGAAACCCGTTGTGAAGAAGGAAATCTGATCGTTTGCCGGATTTGACATCTTTGAGGATCATCGAGAAATATGGGTCGGTGAGGAACAAATCCCTGAAGGAATCAAACCCGGGTACCTCGACCCTCAGGGTGACTAGTAAACTGGACCGACGACTGAGGGCATCGGCAACGCGGTTGGTGACACCCATTTTGTGCTTCATGACGAAGGTGAATCCTTCAAGGAAAGAAACCCACCTCGCGTGTCGAGCTGATATTTTGTCCTGGCGGTGGAGGTGTTGGAGCGAGTCATGATCGGTGTACAGAACAAACTCGCGGTGAAATAGATAATGCCTCCAGTGCTTAACGGCTTGAACCACTGCGTAGAACTCAACGTCGTAGGTGCTGTAATTAAGTCGGGCACCCGAGACCTTCTCGCTATAGTACGCGACGGGCCATCCACTCTGACTAAGAACAGCCCCGATGCCAGTCTTCGATGCGTCTGTGTGCAGCTCAAATGGTAGGGAGAAATCCGGGAGGATTAAGATAGGTGCGGTCGTCAGGCGTTCTTTGATCCTAATGAAAGCTGCCTCGGCTTCACTTGTCCACCCGAAATGGGTGCCTCGCATGCAATCTGTGAGTGGAGCCATGAGCTCGCTGAAGTGTGGTACAAAATGCCTATAAAAGGAGGAAAGACCATGAAAGCTCCGTACCTCAACCTTCGCCCCGTCGACCTGTAACCCATCACCAAAGATAATATAGCCCAAAAATAGAACCTTAGGCATCATGAACATACACTTTTTCCATGCGACGTAAAACTGCCCCATCCTCAAAACATGAAGTACCTCTCGCAGGTGCTCAAGGTGCGCATCAGGATTGGCACTATAGATGAGAATATCGTTGAAATAAATGATGACGAAGCTACTAATGAACGACTGTAAAAGCTGATTCATCGCCCACATAAACGTGCTCGGGGCGTTAGATAAACCGAACAGCATCACCATCCACTCGTACAATCCCTCACGTATCTTGAACGGCGATTTCCACTCGTCGCCAGGTCGCATACGAATCTGATAATACCCGCTCTTCAAGTCCAAACGCGAAAAGACCTTGGTGCCACTAATTTGATCCAGTAAGTCGTCAAGGCGTGGGATGGGAAAACGGTACCGCACGGTAATTTTGTTGACTGCCCGGCTATCCACACACATGCGCCAAGAACCGTCCTTCTTTGGCGTCAACAAAGAAGGAACGGCGACAGGGCTCATGCTTTCTCGAATGTGCCCCTTCGCGAGCAACTCCTCAACTTGCCTCCGAAGCTCCTCGTGCTCGCTCGGACTCATTCTGTAGTGCGGTCGGTGGGGAAGAGATGCTCTTGGTTCCAAGTCGATACAATGCTGAATATCACGGAGCGGAGGAAGTCCGTCGGGTAGCTCGTCAGGGAAAATGTCCGCAAACCTAGTGCGTAATGGAGCGACTGCATTCGGGACAGGACCCGGCTCAGAAACTTCTTTGCCAAGAAGCACATATAGCACGCCGAAAGTCTTTATTTCTTCACCGAATTGCGCCATTGTTAACAGGTTCGTGGCCCCCCCGCTCACCCTCTCCCCGGAGCTGCCTAAAACTGCCTTCTCAATGGGTTTACTCGGCACCAAAACGATCTTCAATCCATCAAACACGAAGCTATAAGAGTTCGCCCGACCATCGTGAGTTACTCTCCTGTCAAACTGCCATGGCCTACCAAGCAACAAGTGACATGCATCCATGTTCACCACATCACACCAAACCTCGTCTCGGTATTTCGCCCCAACAGAAAATGATATCAAGGTGCATTTCGATACCATTACCTCACCACCACGCTTCAGCCAAGCGAGCTTGTATGGCTTCAGATACTGCTCGGTTTTGGCATTCAGCTTCACCACCACCTCCTCCGAGAAAATATTCTCACAACTTCCCGCATTGATAACAAATCGACAAACTTTGCCAAGTACAGTGCATGTCGATTGGAAGATGTTATTTCGCAGCCAATCTTCTTCTGGTGCTTTGGGTGTTAAACACAACCTACGCATAACCAATAACAATCCCACGTCACCCTCAATGATCTCTTCATCATACACGGGCTGGTCAGACAAGGGCCGCTCGTCGGCTTCTACATCCTCGCCGGGTTCGTCAATAATAAGTACTCTTTTGCCGGCTTTCCGGAAATCGACCTGTCGGTGACCTTGCTCTCCACACGAGAAGCACTTAATGGCGCTTAAACTCGCTGCTCCCCGCGGGAAGCCAGGGGTCGAAGGTTTCCCTGCAGTGGTTGTGGTCGGTCCGGGAGTCACAGGCGCGTCCCATCGGGTGTTAGCAAATGGGTTGGTAAATTGGGCCGCGGTACCACGGTGTGCTTGCTTCTCCACTGTGAGGGCTTGTTGAAACGCCACGGAAACAGAAACTGGATTAAACATGTTAACGGTCTTCGAAATTTGAAGCTTTAGACCACCGATGTACCGCGCAACAAGCTGATCTTCGGTTTCTTGCACGTCATTCCGTGCCAGCAATTGATAAAATTCGGAAGTGTACTCTTCGACCGTACGAATTCCTTGCCGTAAGTTTTGCAAGCATTGATACATTAACCTTTGGTAATTGTAGGGGAGGAACGCTGCTCGAAGGTGTTTCTTCATCTTTTCCCACGACGAAATCTTCAGCTTACCCACTCGACTTTGGGTGATCTTTAATTGCTGCCACCACGCCATTGCACGGCCTCAAAGCCTCGTTGCAATTAGCGCGACTCGCCTCTCATCGGGAACTCCTCGAAACTCCAGAATTTCCTCGACCGTTGAGAGCCAATAGAGAAATTCCTCTGCTTGGAGACTGCCGTGAAATTCTGGGATATCGGTTTTAATCCCTGATTCCCACCGCTGATCTGCACCTTCATAGATCCGTTGAAACCAATGCTGTATCTGTGGTTCTCCGTCAAACGTCTCCTCACCCTCCGACGAACCTGCCACAGAACCCTGCGCTGCTTGCCTTCGACTCCGCTCATGATCTCGTTGCGGAGTATTGAAGAGGGCTGCCACTAGATGAGTAATCTCATCTACCATCTGCTCTGTTCGATCCTCGATAATCCGACCAACAAGCTCCTCGAGCCGGTCGTCATCGTCCCTTTCCGGAACCTCGTCCACCCTCTGACGCCGTTGAGCCGCCCTCTGCGGTGCCATGGCCAAGATCCTCACGCTGGCTCTGATACCAAACTGACACAGGTGGAAACTCCAATTTCAATTGTTGATTCGACGCACGAATGCCCAATTGAAACCCTTCTGAAAACCTATTGATTCAACACAATCGAATGCTAGATCCAGGCATTAAAATCGAATTCGATTAGAACACGAAATTGGGAAAACTGAAAGGAAATCCTTATATATATATCTCTGCCCCTTATGCAAATGAAAAGAGGCTATAAATAGCCCAGCCCCTAGGACTCAAAACGACAGGAAGAGAGGAAAATGCCCCCAAAACATAAAACTCATAAAACAAGAAAAAATAAAAGCCAAAGGACACAGGTCAAAGGCGGTCAAAACACTCCAAAAACGTTAAAGCTCGTTCATCGATGGTTCGGTCCGCATCAGTAATCCAATAGGTTGCGAGTAGAGATAGTAAAAAGTAGGAAGCTAGGGTTGTAAGAGGCCCTAGTGTCATAGATAAGGTGCCTATGACCCTTTGCCTAATTCACAGGCCTTGGGGAGTAGAGAATTCGTGGTGGACCGCCGGGGACGTAATCGCATTGGGGAGAAATAGATCTACAACAATGGTTGGACCTTGTTCTAGTTCACTAATCACGATGGCGATGTCGATTGAGGGTTGTGATCGCACTCGACATGTCACGTAGGGAAGTGTATGCCATTGACCATACCACGTGTTGTGAGCACTCTATTAGGTTTGTCTAAATTTCTATGTGAACGAATAGAGGATCAAAGCATTAAATTAACCATTTGTTTAGCTTTATATATTAATTGCATTTTGCTTTTATATTTTGTAGTTGTTAATTGAAAAACCATAACCCCTCCCTTTGTTTGCTTTGCTATCTATTTCTATCACTCGTACGGATTGATGACCCATACGAGGTTATGTTTTAATTGATTCTTAGGCACTACCATCTTTGTGGACATAATCAGGGCTTACCGTTAACTACCACATTGGTAGTGTAGTAGGGAGTTGGGTGCAGAACTATAATATTAAATTTGAACCCCTTTGACCTCAGTGCCTTCGCTAGGGTTGCTTTGCTAAAATCAACGACCCCAAGTGGAGGTGGGGGTCAAATTTTGGTGCCGTTGCCGGGTATGCTATTCAGCGTAATTGTTAATTAACATAACATGTTAGTTTAGTAGTTAGTATTGTTTTTCTTATTTTTTTTCATGATGAATAAAAAAAGTTGAAAAATAAAATTTTGAAAATTCCCAAAGTAAAATATTTCCCATTTTTGAAACTGACCTGCCTCTATCAGGGGTCGTTAATTGTAGCTAATTAACTCGAGCAGAGGCTTTTGTGGAAAGGTTAAAGATAAATATTTATAGTTCTGAGCCCGTTCTTAATTCTACGTTACCGATAGGGTAGTTAGCCGTATGTACTGTGTGGGCCGTTCATGGTTAAGCAGCAACGACCTGTGCCAAAGAAGTTGCTCTATGCCAACGGTGTTCTACACAAGGCTATAGTGCTGACCACGCTAAATCTCACAGGCCGCATACACGGGTCCAAAATATCACCCAAAATTGGCTAAGTATGGGCGCATACCGTCTCATGTATGATGGCCCGCACCATTCCAAGTCCATGATGCTAAGACCAGCTGATAGTCCACAGCAAATGCTATGCCTCACGCCATGTTTCTGAGCTGACCGAGCCTACAGATGATGACCTGCGCCAAGACCTGCACCCACGTGGTTCAGAAGTTCCAAATCTAGCTCCCAATGATGGCCTGTGCCAAGACCCACGCCCCGTGGTTTAGAAGTTCCAAATCCAGCTCCTGACGATAGCCGTTGCCAAGACCCTAGCCCTGTGGTTCAAAAGTTCCAAATTCAGCACGCTGACGGTGACCCGCGTCAAAGACCACGGTCCGCACCAGATGACTCGATGCATCCTGGGCCAGATCCAGCATCCCACATCGGATGAAAAGGCACTGCCCGTGCCAGATCCTGCAGCCCTTAACAAGTATATGGTGAAGAGCTCCATCAGATACGGTTCACACCGGGTGGCGGCTACAAGAGTTTAGTCCATTTTGGCCTATTTTAGGTCTAGTTTTGGGCCCAATCCTTTCTCCTATAAATATAGCCTTAGTCTACCAGGTTAAACAAGTAGAGTAGAGAGTAGATTGTTTTATTTCATTCTTAGGCTATTAGGAGTGCAACTTTAGAGAGAGAAACACTCTCTCATTTTCTTTTCTTTTCTTTTTTGCTTTTATCCTAGATGTGGAATTAAAATCCATATTTGAATTCTATATCTATGGACTAGTTTCTATAGCTTGGGGATAAATTGTAGTTTATGGTTTAATCTTAGTTTTGTGAGATTCTATAGTTCATCCTAATTTTGTGTTCATGATGTTATTGTGATTATTCTTCAATATTTGAAATGCATGAATAGTACACAACATTAACACACACTTTGGGCTATATTCATGTTTGGTGCAAATATTGATTTCCCTTGGGAAGAGAAACCTAGATGTTGGAATGGGTAAAGGAGTACATTGTGTCTGTGTGAGTGTGTGCACGGGAGACCCCAAGTATTGTTTTTTACTTATTTTCCATCGCAACAGTTTTAGCTGATTACGTAAAGTATTTCAAGAGGTTATGGGTAGAGATAATGCATAATAGCAAGCTAGAGTTGTAAGAAGCCCTATTATCATAAATAAGGTGCGAACGACCTCTTGGCCCAATTGATAGGACCAGGGGGAACTAGTGCATTTATTGTGGATACCCGGGACGTAATCGCACGGGGGAGAAATAGACCTACAACAATGGTTGTACCTTGTTGTACTCCCCTAATTACGATGGAAGTGTTGATAGAGGGTTGCGAGCGCACCCGACGTGATAGGTATGGGGAAGTGTATGCCATCATCCACACCATGTGTTATGAACACTCTATTAGGTTGTCTAAAAAATCTTACATGTGAATGAATCGAGGATCAAAATATTAGATTAACCATGTTGTGTAATGATTCCCCAAGTGTTTAGCTTTATAGATTAATCGTTCTTTTTACTCTTATGTATAGTAGTGTTAATTGAAAAACAACCCCCTTTTGTTTGCCTATTCTATCTATTCCTTCACTTGTACGGATTGACAACCCATACGAGCCGTTACTCACCAATAGGGTAGTTAGCGGTAAGCCCTGCGAGGGTTAAGTCTACAAAACACTGGATTTTGACAAGAAAACCAAACATGGTTGTTTAAACCCCTTGTCACGTAAACTCAACTAATACTAGCAATCCACCGAATAAACAAGCTAAAAACTATGCCGAACGCAATAGTTAACACACGCAAAATGAAGCAGATTAGACTCTCCACACTTAACCCTTTACTTGTCCTCGAGTAAATAAAGACAAGACAAAGAATTAAACCACATGTAGCATGCAAGAATAAGTTAACCAAGGCATCCAATTTATTCCTAAATTACCATGTTTCCTCCAAAAAGGGTAAGAATCTCAAAACTCTCACACTCCCCGGAGAACATAAGCAATCTAACCACCCCAAAAATAAAATGTGGGAAAAGGTAAGCCAAGAAGATAAGTGTAAAGCTAGCTTACTTTCCCCAAAAATGATCCCTAAAAGCAATCCAAGAGTTTTCTCCCAAAAATAATCCACCAAGGAAATCCAAGAGCCATCGACTTGGTTGTAACATAGGGATAATTTGTGATTCTCAACCTAGTTACAACGAAGGAGTCAAATGTATCGTCAACCTAGATTTTTGTATTCTCTCAATTTATCCCATTTTCCCTAGGAGCCCTTTTAGGTTTTCATCCTAGCTTTAACATACAGAGGGTACTCACTTCTCACCTTTCCCCCAAGGCCTCTCATTTTTTCCTAAGCTCGTAAGCCTAGCCGGGCCGAGCCTCTCATTTTTACCTAGGTCTTTCAACCTATCCGAGCTTTTCCTAATGTTTCCCAAGTCGACCTTTTGGGTTTTCAACTTGTCCACATTTTTATAATTTTTTTTTCATTTTACAAGTTTTTTCAATTTTTTGGTGCAGCACAAATCGCCCCAAAAGTAGGCTTCATACTACAAAAGATAAGATCAATAAAAAAAATACACCACCAATATCATAAAACTACCTACCCCATGCAAATTAGAAACCCTAGCATAGCATGTCATGCCACCAAATATCCATCCAAAAACATCCCTCAATAATCAAAAACAAAAATCACCAACAAAAGAAAACTACTAACAAAAACATGAAAATGCACCGAGGAAATCCAAGAATGAAACTTTCTAAGTGCCTACTACTCCCTTCCCCACACCTAACCAATGCATAGTCTCCAATTCAACAAAAATCATGTCAAAACATAAATGAGGTTGGGATAAATAGTGACACTTACTTTTTCATGACTAGTAAAGCTCCTATCAAGGTATCCTGTTGCTTGAAGTGCACCCTCAATGTGAGGCATCCTCCAACTAAGATCCTCCACTTGCATCCTCATTCCTCTTATCGCTTGGACTACCTCTTGCAACACTTGAGTAGAGCTCGAAAGATGATTCCCAAGTGCTTGCAATTGGTCAATGATGTTCGTGGATAGGCGAGAGTGGCCATGATGTACCCTCGAAGATGTCTCACCTTTAGCCTTCTTAATGTCTATCTTCGGGGTGGCTAAGACTCTATAGAAATCTCTCTCAAAGCGCTGGTCTGGCTCAATAATTAGGTCATCCAAGCATGTGTCATGGTTGGTGGTGGTGCGCTCCGGATGTGGAAGTACCACGAAACTACAAGTGCTCGCTCCGCCATAAATCCATACATATCTACCCTCCGATGTAGTAGGTCCCACCATAGATGCTTTGGCTAACTTCTCGATACTGTACCTTGTACCCGATTGTCCCAAGTTAGTCAACACTCTCTGTGTGACCGGATGCCCTAAGTGTTGTGCCAGTAGACCTACCATTCCACCCATAGAAGTGTTGAGAACCCTGCCTTCAAGAATAGGAAACCCAAGCGTAATTCCATTCCAAACAAAACCACGAGTCTTGGACTCAAATTCCAAGTTATATTTAGGGGAAAGATGGAATTTTGGAAATTCCGGGTTAAACAACAATTCTATGTAAATTGCTAACGCCCCATCAATAGAATTATGCAATCAAGATTCATCTCCACCCAAATCACCCAATACATGAAGAATATTTCATTCAAACACAATAGCACATCAAACCACCCAACTTTCTTCAACACAAGATCATGCATACAAAATAAAACATGTATCCCAACAACACACATACCCATTCAAGAAACATGTTTTTCATAAGACCACCACAATGTCAATCAAGCATAAAAACAAAGAGTTCAATGGATTACCCGGAATTTGAAGCTAAGAATTGCATGATCCATACAAGAAGAAGCAAGAATTGCTAATTTTTGGAAGAAAAGTTTCAATTTTTTGAGTTTCACAAAGAGTGTGTGTGAGTGAGCATTTCTTGAGAAGGAAGAATATGTTAAATGATGAAATTAAGTAAAGAAATGTACCATGGGATTAAAATTTCAGCCTAGGTTAAATAGGGAGAGAGGTACAACTAGGATAAGAATGGGATTTTAAAATTTTCAAATTAGGGGACAAAAGTACCAATCAATTAGGCCCTAGGAATGTAGGAAGTACTATTTGCATCAAATATCTTAAGGAATTAGTGAATTTCAAAATTCTTGAACCAAAAATGCATTTTAGAGTTGGAAATTCATAATTTTAAAAAGTTGCAATTTTTGAACAATTTGAAAATGGAAATTGATTTTTTGCACAAAATGTACATGTCACAATCTAGGCCTCATGTCAAATGTGAGGCACAAATCAACCCTCGCAACAAACTCTTTGGCACAAGGCATCCCCTCGCACCAACTCTCTTGGCATGGATCCAGGTTCTTGGTGTGGATTGTGTCTGGTCTTGGCATGAGGTTGCCACAATTTTGACCTAATCCTTAGTTTTTCCTATTTTTCTACAAAACTATGTCGCCCATTAAATCTTACTCCATCCAAACACAATCACGAGTTTTGGGGTCAAATTTTCCAATTAAACAACAGTTTCATCTAAAACATCCTTATTGCAAAAAGAACATGCAAAAATCTATCTAATCACTACTCAAAGAACTAAAGCAAAAACAAACACATTATATTATTGTCATCCTCATTACTTATTTCATCAAAATCAAGTTGGTAAAAAATTTTGTTCACCAAGGACGGGGTCACCCTCCTTGCTAACTCCTAGAGTTCCCCAATCGAAGTAAGGTTTCAATCATTGCCCATTAACCACAAACTATGTATCGTCTTTCTCATTCTTAACCTCTAATGCACAATGATTATGGACCTTTGTCACCTTATACAACCCTTCCCACTTTGATCTTAACTTACCGAGAAAGAGACGTAGCCTAGATTGGTAAAGGAGAACTCTTTGTCCCACAAAGAAATCATTCTTTACGATACTCTCGTCATGTACGGCTTTTGTTCTCTTCTTATAGATAAAAGTGGTATCATAGGAGTTGCACCTAAGTTCTTTATGTTCTAATAATTGCAACTTCCTATACTTCCTGGCTTTACTCAAGTCTAAGTTAAGGCGTTTAATGACCCAACGTGTCTTGAACTCAAGTTAAAGCAGGAGGTGGCATCTTTTTCCCTAGAGGATGCAAAAAGGTGACATGCCAATTGGAGTCTTGTATGCAGTGCAGTAGGCCCAAAGAGCATCATCCAACCGAGTACTCCAATCCTTCCTAGAGGTATTCATTGTCTTTTTGAGGATATCTTTGATTTCTCGATTGGATATTTATACTTGGCATTGGTTTTTGGGTGGTAAGCAGTGAAAGTCCTATAGGTTACTCCATATTTTTCAAGAAAAGTTTCTATAACCTTGTTGCAGAAGTGGGTTCCTCTATCACATGCTAGGATTCAGGGTATACCAAACTGTGAGAAAATATTGGACTTGAGCAAGCTAAACACGGTTTCTGAATCATTATTCTTTGTGGCTTTGGCTACTACCCACTTGGACATATAGTCCACTAGCACTAAGATGTAGTACTTCCCACCGGATGTTGGAAATGGACCCATGAAATCCATGCCCCATATATTAAACACCTCCACCGGCATCGAAAAGGCTTGGGGTATCTAATTTTTTGATGAGATGTTCCCTATCCTTTGGCATTGGTCACTTGATGACACAAAAATTTTAGCATTTGATAGTATAATGGGAAAGTATAGACTGAAATCTGTTAACTTCTTTGCGGTTCTTTTGTATCCAAAATTCCCCCTGACTTGGGATGAATGACACAACTTAAGGACACGACATATCTCATCACTGGGAATGCCTCTTCTAATTTCGTGATCAGAACAATGCTTCCACATGTTGTTATCCCAGACATATTCCTTTGCCTTATTCACCAATCTCTCCTTTCTTGAGTTGTCAATAGATGGGGGAAACTCTCTAGCGGTGAGGTAGTTCACTATGTTAGCATACCGAGGCTTGCTAATTATTACCCTGAATAATTGCTCTTTGAGAAATTCTTCCCAAATAGGTTCCAACCTTTCTTTTTCCTTGGCTGGTTTTGGGCTCTCAAGGATTTGTAGTCTACTCAAGTGGTCTGCCACTACATGTTCAGTACCCTTCTTATCCCTTACCTCTAGGTCAAACTCACTTAAAAGAAGTATCCACCTAATGATCCTCCACTTAGTTTCCTTCTTTGTCATTAGATGACAAAGTGCTGCATGGTCGATGTACACTATAACCTTGGTTCCTAAGAGGTATTAAATAAAAATTTCTAGGGAAAAGACTAAGGCTAGTAACTCTTTCTCAGTGGTAGAGTAGTTACACTGAGCATCATTGAGAGTTACTGATGCATAGTATATGACGTGTGGCTCTCTACCTATCCTTTGGCCTAGAACAACCTCTATAGAATGATCACTTGTATTACATATGATCTCGAAGGGAGGAGACTGGTCTGGAGGTTGGATGATTAGGCCAGTCACTAGCACATTTTTCAAAGTGTCAAAAGCCTTTTGGCACTCTTCAATGACAACAAAATAGACATCTTTCTGCTATAGCTTACACAGAGCTGAGGACATTTTGGAGAAATCCTTAATGAAAGGATGGTAAAAACTAGCATGACCTAAGAATGGTCTAACATCCTTGACATTGGTGGGCTAAGGTAGGGATTCGATTGTGTCCACTTTGGCTTTATCAACTTCTAACCCTTGAGCTGACACAACATGTTCAAGCACTATACCCTTTTCCACCATGAACTGGCATTTCTTAGAATTTTGTATGAGGTTTATGTCCATACATCGCTCTAGCACTCGTGCCAAATGATGTAGGCATAATTTGTAGGAGTTCCCATGAATGGTGAAATCATCCATGAAGACTTCAAAAAATTTCTCGATAAATTCTGAGAATATGCTGACAATACACCTATGAAAAATTCCCAGAGCATTGCAGAGACCAAAAGGCATTTTCTTATAATTGAAGGTACCAAAAGGGAAAGTGAAGGTGGTCCTCATGATCAATGACTATCTGGAAGTATCCTAAATAGCCATCGAGGAAAAACAATACGCATGGCCACCCACCCTCTCAAACATTTGGTCAAAGAAAGGCAAAGGAAAATGGTCCTTACGAGTCACCGCATTTGAGTAGCGGTAATCAATGCATACTCACCACCCGTTTTGAATACTGGTGGGTACAAAGTCCCCATGCTTATTCTTCACTTGGGTGATCCCACTTTTCTTTGGTACCACTTGGGTTGGACTCACCCAAGTGCTATCATAGATAGGATATATTACCCCAGCCTTAAGTAATTTAAGGACTTCACCATTCACTACTTCCATCATAAACGGGTTTAATCACCTTTGAGGTTGGCGTACGAGTCTTGAACCCTCCTTTAATAGTATAATTTGCATGCAAGATAAAGGTCTTATACCTTTAATAGCCAAAGTCCATCATATTTCTCCCTTGATTTTTTTAAAGACGTCGAACAATCTACCTTCTTGGTCAATAGTTAACCTATTCAAGATAATCACAGGCAAGGTTAAATTTTCACCTAGGAAAGCATACTTTAGGTGTTCAGGTAAGGGTTAGCTCAATTTCTGGTGGTTCCTCTATTGAAGGTTTGGTCTCTGTTAGAACTAGCACATCTAGGTTTTTGGGTAAGGCTTCCACACAATTCTCACCCTGAGGATCAACCTCTTCCACGCTTCCCACTAGGTTAGCTTTCAAAGTATTAAAAAGTATATCGCTTAAATAATTATCCTCTAAAGCTATCCCTTTGTTTATATCAAAATATTCTTGCACAGTTTTGTCATACATATCAATAAAAGGGGGATGCCACTTCAAGCTTTGATCAATTGATCTATGCTCAAATTCATGCTCAAGATTGCCTATTTTTTTTAACAGTGCTTTGAACTCATTCAATACATCAATGGTGTTAAAAGAGATAGAACTAACCTCATTGTGATCAAATGTCACACATGCTTCTTTTCTCCTCAATTCTCTCGAACATATTGGTAGAGGTGCTTCCTCATCTGCGAGCTTACGCCTCCCTATCAATTGGTTCACTGCACCTATTATCTCATTCAACTTTTCACCTATCTTGTCAACACCAGAAGATATTTAAGCCTCACAATTCTTAACACAAGAAAATACTTTATTTTGTAGAGTTTCACTTGTTTTTTCAAAACTAGTCAAATTTTTGAGTACCTCTTTACATGTTTTTTTTATTAAACCATCCTATGATGGGGGGAATATATTTGGCTCCCCGAACCAAAATAATAAAGCCGAATAGGCGCTAGAAGTCATGATACATTGCACTATGCAAGAAGGTCATCCCCTAAAGATGATCCCGGAGCTAGAAAGGCTCCTGAAGCAAAAAGCTATTTCTCCCGAAAAAGGTGATTCTACCTTAACTATAGTTAAAAACCAACTATGGTCTGAGGGAGTCCATCTAGGTAGCACATCGCGAACAGGTCGGAGAGACGAGCAATCGAAACTCCTATTTGTCAACGATGTGCCCACCAAGAGGAGAGGTTGAGTCCACAATATGTACACCAAAAAATGTTATAGCAGCCTTTGTTTCATTTGGTAAGAATCCATTAAGCAGCAGCAGGTGGGAGCAGCAAAACCTCTTTACATGTAGACTTGGGGGTCGAGATAAATTTGTGTGAGTAGTGGTACATGCACCACCCTTGCTCCTGTTGATCTTATTGAACTGCAAGTTCCATGTCTCTCCCGTATTCGCTCAACCACGGGGACCACTCTATAGGGTGATCGAAATTACCCACCCTACAAAGTTTTATATGCAGAGTGGTACTTTCCCACATCATCAGATTCCAAGAGTAAAACAGCTTTACAACAAAATTTTCAAAACAAAATGAAAGTAAAAGGCAATCACTAACTACTTCTAACAAGTTATGCTAAATGATACTTAGCTAGATAGCATCCTTAGAAGCGGCGCTAAAATTTGACCGGCCTCCACCCGGGGTCGTTAATTGTAGCTAATTAACACGAGTGAAGGCTTTTGTGGAAATGTCAAAGATAAAAATGTATAGTTCTGCATCTACTCCCATTGCTATGCTAGCGATAGGGTAGTTAGCTATAAGCCTTGGGTTTGTCCACAGAGATGCTAGGGCTCAAGTATCAACTAAAAACACAATCTCGTACAGGTTGTCAATTCGTACGAGTGAAAGGAATAACTAGTAAATGCAAACAAAAGGGGGGATGGGTTTCATTTTTTTGATTAACACTACTAAACATAAAAGTAAAAAGAATAATTAATCTACAAATCTAAGAACTTGGGGAATCATTGCGTAACATGGTTAATGTAATGTTTGGATCCTTGATTCATTCACATGTAAGATTTACTAGAAAACCTAACATAGTGTTCATAACACTTGGTGTGGTCGATGGTATACACTTCCTTGTACCTGTCACATTGGGTGCCCTCGAAACTCTCCATCGACACCACAATTGCAATTGGGGGAGTACAACATGGTCCGACCATTGTTATATGTCTGTTTCTCCCCCGTGTAATTATGTCCCCGGCTTCCACCACGAATGTACTACTTCCCCCCGGTCCTATCAATTAGGCCAAGGGGTTATTTGCACCTTGTCTATGATGCTAGGTCTTCTTACAACCCTAGCTTCCTACTATGCATATCTCTACCTTAACCTCTCGAACTACTTTATGTAATCAGCTAAGACTAGTGCAATGAAAAATAAGTCAGAGCAATACTCGGGTCTCCTGTGCACACACTCAGGAAGACACAATGTACTCCCTCACCCATTTTAACATTTAGGTTTGTCTTTCAAGGGGGTATCAATATTTGAACCATACATGAATATAGCCTAAAGTGTGCTAATGTGGTGTACTATTCATTCACTTAAAATATTCAAGAACAATCACAATGATATCATGAACACAAAATTAGGATAAACTATAGAATCTCACAAAACAAAGATTAAACCATGCGCTACAATGTATCCCCAAGCTATAGAAACTACTCCATAGATGTGGAATTCAAATATGGATTTGAATTTCACATCTAGGATGAAAGCAAAAATAAAAGGAAAGAAAAGAAAAGGAGAGAGTGTTTCTCTCTTTAAAGTTGCTTTCCTAATAGCCTAAGAATGAAATAAAACTATTTACTCTCTACTCTACTTGTTTAACCTAGTAGACAGGCTATATTTATAGGAGAATGGGATTGTTCCTAAAAATAGGCTCAAAATAGGCCAAAAATAGGCCAAAAATGACTAAACCTTAGTTCAGCCGCTGCCCAGCGAGGGTTATCGTGGATGGTGCAGTCTGTTCCATGTACTTGTCACAGGCTGTAGGATTTGGCAAGTGCCATGCCTTTTTATCTAGCGTGGGACACTGGATCTGGCCCGGGCTTCATCTCATCATCTGGTACAGACTGTGGCCTTTGATGTGGGCTACCATCAGCGTATTGGATTTTGGAACTTATGAACCACGTGGAATGGGTCTTGGCACGCGCCATTGTCAGGAGCTAGATTTGGAACTTCCAAACCACGGGGTACGAGTCTTGGCACGGGCCATCGTCAGGAGCTGGATTTGGAACTTTTCAACCACAGGGTCTGGTTCTTGACATGTGTCATCATCTATAGGCTTAGTCTGCTTAGAAACTTGGTTTGGGGCACGACCTTTTGTGCGGGCCATCGGCTAGTCTTGGCATCTTGGACTTGGAATGACGTGGACCATCGTAAATGGGACGGTCCACACCCATACTTAGCCAATTTGAGTGATGTTCTAAACCCGTGCGTCCGGCCAGTGAAATTCACCACAATCCAAGCTATATCCTCATGCTAAACATGTTGGCATGGGCCAACTCCTTTAGCACGGGCCGTTGGTGCCTAACCATGAACACCCGCACCGATCTGTGTTACCTTGGCTGACTGAACTTGTTTTCTTCACTACGAGTGAACCGTTAGTCCGATTTTAGAGTTCTAGTAGTCAATGTAGTAAAGCTCAAGAAAAAAAAAATAGGAATCATCTTTGAAGGCTAATTATTCTTGGATCACTCTCAAAATTTGGCACAAATCATCGGACTATGATTCCCCGTTTCCTTATTGGCCACTTTGATCTCCGTTGCCACTTATCTTTGACTCCGATCACCTTCTACCATGCATTGATGTTCATGGCCTTTGCCTACTACCATTCTAGAGGTGAATGACCTTCGATATCTTCTACAGTTCTTGCAAACATCATTCAATATCTTCTACCGCCCTTACGAACGGCCCTCACATAGAATGTAACCAAAAAGTACCCATGGGTAACCCACTAAAGATGATAAAATGGAAGATCTAGGAGCCCGTGAATACAAGATATGTCCATTAGATCTAATTAAGTCTACAAAATGCGGGATTTAGACAAGAAAACCAAACATGGCTGTCTAAACCCCTTGTCACGTAAACTCAACTAATACTAGCAATCCACCAAATAAAACAAGCTAAAAACTATGCTGAATGCAGCCGTTAACGCCCACAAAATGAATCACATCAGAAACTCTACATGCCTTATCTTGTCTGAATTATCTATCTTGTGACACTATTCTTGTTGAGCATGTTTCTTGTAACTTGAACAAGGATATTTCACCTCAGAATCTCATGACTAATGTGTAGCAAGGAAGGAAGCAGGCTAAGGAATTAAAAACTCCTAAGTCCTTTTCGACCCCCCAAATTAACAAGAATATATCCTGGCTTGAGAAGAATGGGTTTCCTTGGTTCATCACTCCAAAAGATAAAGGTAAACCTAGAATGATGTGGCGATTAACCCATCGTTATGTAGTCATGGGTGGTGTCAAGGATGGTGATTCCGGTGACCCACCAAGCAACTTTTTTTTTAGTTTCAGAGATTGAGGGAAAAATAAGTCGTGAAGACGACAATAAAAAACATTTTTTTTAAAATTTTAAATAGAATTGTTTTTCTAATGTTTATAAAATTTTAGGGGTGAGTTTGATTTTTGGTTGAAAATTTTAGGAAATTTTAGTCATCTACTATTTGTATGGAACAATACTATGATTTTTAATATTCTTTGATGTGATGGTGCGAGTTAGAAAATTGGTTTTCACAGTGGACTTTTATGCCCTAGACGTGGCACACGACAGAAGTGTACCCCCAATACTTTTGGGGATACATTTTCTTAGAATTTCTAAGACTAAATTGATGTCCATTTGCAAACCTTGACTCTAGAAGATGATGTGAACAGAGTGTAGTTTGATATCTATAAATCTAGGCATGATTCAAAAAATTTCTATTTCATGTGCAACGATGTGACCCTATGTGATAAGCATGAATTCCATGAAACCTCTTGTATTACCAATGAGCATAAATATATGGATGAGTTTTGTGTTGATAGTATTGTTGATGAGTCCGATGAATTGCATAATGCAATGAAGAGTATGTCTGTGCAAGATTGTTTTTCCATGCTAACTAACTTGTAGCGGGAAAGGAAGAATGCTGAGGGTTTAAAACCTCCTCGAACACCTCCTAACCCCAAAGTGATATTCATGGATTCCATTTTAGCAAGACATGTAGGTTTTTTTCCTATGACGGACAAGGGGTCCGAAGGTAAGGATGACTCGTTGTGGAGACCTCTCCACAATGATGTCATCATGGGTGGAGTCACCGATGGAAATTCCGGAGACCCCAGGTAGGTGTTTCTAACTAGATTTCATGAAAATAAAATAGTTCGTGAGGACAAAAATAAAGATATGGTGTTTCTTTTTACTTTCGTGTTTTGAGTAATGATTAGATAGATTTTACATGTTCTTATTTGTTCAAATAGTACTTTCAACATTCCTTGAAATTAAATTATTGGTACTATTGTCCCCCAAAATGCAATTTTTAAAATTCCATTCTTATCCTAATTATACCTCTCTTTCTCTCTCTCTTATCACCTATGTTGAAATTCTAAACCCATGAAAAATTCTTCCACCTACTTTTATCATTTGACACATTCTTCCTTCTGAAGAAACACTCACACACACACACACACACTCTTGGTGAAACTTTAAATTTGTAGTTTTTTTTCTCATAAATTAGCAATTCTTGATTCTTCTTGTGTGGATCTTGCAACTCTTAGCTTCAAATTCCGAATAATTCATTGGACTCCTTGTTTATATGATTTATTGAAATTGTGGTAGTGTTATGAAAAGCATGATTTTTGAATGAGTATGTGTGTTGTTGGGATATATGTTTGAAATTTTATGCATGATCTTGCATTGAAAAAAGCTTGGGTGGTTTGATGTGCTATTATGCTTGAATGATATGTTCTTCATGTGTTGGGTGATTTGAGAGGAGATGAATCTTGATTGCATATTCTTATTAATGGGTTGGTGATGACTTACATGAGATTTCCGTTCAATGAGGATGTTCTTGTTTAAATAGCCTTCATGCTCGGGTTATCATGTTTTGAATGTCTAGGTTATTTAGGAAGGATCTACTTGTAAAATGATAATGTGAGCCATGCATTGTTTGAAGATCACATTACCACTCTTTACCTGCTCTTGTTAGGATGCCTCCTAAAAGGAATATATCAGAGAAGGGAAAGTCCTCACGGGGTGAGAAGAGGAAGAAACCGGTAAATGGTGCAAACCATGAGCCGGTGACTCATACTCTTCATAACCCCACATTTGTGACCGAACAGTTTATGTGACTATCATATATCTCCGTGACTACATCATGAAGGTGAAGGAAATTGAGAGAGATAAAAAGAAGTAATAGAGACCGGCTTCATACGCAAGGACACACTGGCAACTCTAAGCTTACTTGAGCCTGTGTCCTATTTACTAGGCTGGGTAGGTCTAGAGGGGTTCTTAGAGAAACACTTTAAGACTTACATCAGGTAGAGGTCCTAGCTACTCTTTGGTCAGTCATGGACGAGAATTGACACAAGGCGATCAAATTCAATCTTGATGATAAGGAGTATCAGATGACCCACAGAGAGATAGCCTACATCTTTGGATAGAGGTATGACAAGGAGATCCCTAGGACACACCATCAAAGGATGCCTTTTTCTGTCAAGAACTTTTGCAGGTAGCTGACAGGGACTGATTGTAAGAATATGTGCAAGAGCACTTCCTTGGTTCATCCGACATTTCATTACTTTCACTGACTATTGGAAATTGGGGTTTTCTACCACGTTGAGCTAAAACAATGTCAGGGTTTAGATGTTCATTTCCCTTGGGCAATGACTCCCGAGGGTAATTTCTACTCGAACCAGGTAGGGAACTTTGTACATGAGTGCTCAACAATGGGGGAAAGAAAGAGTGGTAAGATATCTATGGGCCAACATGTAGGTCTACTGGCATAGTACTTAGGGCATCTGGTTACACAAAAAGCACTGTCTAACTTGGGAATATTGGGCACAGAGTATAACATTGAGAATTTATCCAAGGCCTACGACATTGGAGGATCGATATGTATAGCTTTATGGCGGTGTAAGCACTTGTAGCTTCATGGTACTTCCTCAGTCGGAGTGTACCGCCATCAACCATGCCACATGTTTGGATAACCTATTTATTGAGTTGGACCCACACTCTAAGAGAAGTTCTATAGAGTATTAGCCACCATGGAGATAGACGTTGAGGAGGCCATAGGTAAGACCTCTTTGAGAGCATATCCTAGCCATTCTCGTCCATCCACAAACATTATTGAATGGCTGCATGCACTTGGGGATCAGCTCTCGAGCTCTACCCTAGTGTTGCGAGAGGTAGTCCAAGCGAAAGGAGGGGTGGGGATGCAAGTGGAGGAGCTTAGTACGAGGATGGATTGCGTGCATCAAGGCCACACTTCAAGCTACTGGATACATTTAGAAGAGAAACACTAGTCACGATGAGAAGGAAAGCCCTTCGGGGCTGCAAGAGTAAGTGTAACTATCTCTCCCAAACTCTGTTATGTTTTACATGGTTGTTATTCCATTGAGAACCATGCTTCGGTTTAGTGTGGGGGAAGGAGTAGTGAGCACTTAGGGAATTTTCATTCTTGGATTTCCTCAGTGCATTTTATGTTTTTCTTGTTTATTGGTGATTTTTATTTTTGATTGTTGTGGGGTGTTTTTGGGTGGATACTTTGTGGCATGAAATTCTATACTAGGTTTCCTATTTTTTATGTGGAATTCAAATCTTTATTTGAATTCAATATCAAGGGAGTAGTTTCCATAGCTTGGGGATACTTGTAGTGACTTGTTTTAATCTTTATGCCTTTTGAGATTCTCTAGTTCATCCTAATTTTGTATTCATAATATTATTGTGATTTGCTTTTGAGTTTGAATGCATGAATATTACACCACATATATATATATATATATATAACACTTTGGGATGTAATCATGTTAGGTGCAAATATCGATGCCCCTTTGGGAAGAGAAACCTGGTTGTTTGTATGTGTGGAGGAGAATGAGTCTGCGTGAGTGTGTGCATGGGAGATTCGAGGTCACTCTGATCCAATTACCATCACAACATTCTTAGCTGACTTCGTAAAGTTTTTCAAAAGGTTTCGGGTAGAGATAACTAAATAGTAGTGAGCTAGGGTTACAAAAAACCCTAGTATCATAGATAAGGTGCCTATGACCCTTGGGCCTAATTAATAGGACCCCAGGGGAGTAGCGCATTCAGTGTGAAAGCTCGGGACGTAATCACACGGAGAAGAATCAGACTTATAACATTGGTCAGACCTTGTTGTACTCCCCTAGTTACGATAGCACTGTCGATGGAGGGTTGCGAGAGCACCCGCCCTGACAGGGATGAGGAGGTGTATACCATCATCCACACCACGTTTTATGGAGACTGTATTATGTTTTTTTTAGATATCTATGTGAAAGAACCAGGGATAAATAAATTAGATTGACCAAGTTGCTCAATGATATCCCCAAGTGCATAGCTAATATTGTATTTGTGTATTTACTTTACATGTTTTGCAGTTGTTAGTTTGAAAAACCAAACCCCCCTACTTGCATGTTTGCTTTACTAGGTATTCTTTTCATTCATATGGATCAACGACCCATACGAGGTGGTGTTTTGAGTTGATACATTAGATAAAGCATCTCTGTGGACAAACCCAGGGCTTACCGCTAACTACCCCATAGGTAGCGTAGCAGTAGGAATGCATTTAGAACTATAAATTTCTATCTTCTGACCACACCATCTTCAATTAAGGGGAGGCAGATCAGTACTTTGACGCCATTTCCGAGGATGTTATCAGTCTAGGTATCAACTTTGGCATAACAAGTAAGTAGAGTAGTTAGTAATTGCTTTTATTTTTGTCGCTTAATTCATTTGTTGAGTTTTTTGGTTGCTGGAATCTACTGATGTGGCAGGATACCATTCAGCAGATGATGCTGTGGAGGGTGTTTCATTTTGACCACCCTACAGAATGTAGCCTATGGTTAAGTGACTATGGGAGAGACATAGAGCTTACGGTCCAGCAAGCTCAGCGGGAGTGAGAGTGGTACACATACCACTGCTCACCCGACTCGATCTCACCTCCCAAGTCCTTAGGCAAAGAAATACTTGAAGCTCTGACTAGTTTTGCAAAGACTAGTGACACTCTGAAAAATTAAGTATTTTCTTGTATAAAAATTGTGTGTTTCAAATATCTTCTAGT
Source organism: Rubia yunnanensis (assembly GCA_037428765.1). NCBI lineage: Eukaryota > Viridiplantae > Streptophyta > Magnoliopsida > Gentianales > Rubiaceae > Rubia > Rubia yunnanensis. The sequence goes on from CM075064.1 coordinate 77,176,650, forward strand.
GTTGACAGAATAAGTGGAAAGGTGAATAAGTTAATGGTCGCAGTGAATCGATTGATAGGAAGGCGTAAATTCACTGATAAAGAAGCACCTCCACCAAGATGGGATGCTTCTTAACATGACAAGGTTAGTCCTATTTCCTTCAACAACAGTGAGGTATTGCATGGGTATACAAATTTTTAAAGAAAATGGGTGCCCCTGAATATGAATTTGAGCATGTATCGATTCATCAAAATGTGAAGTGTTATCCCCCTTTGGTTGATATATATGACAAGATTGTGCAAAATATCTTTAAGTAGTTAGCTTTAGAGGATAATTATTTGAGTGATATGCCTTAAATACCTCAGAACCTAATCTAATAGGGAGCGTGGAAGAGATTAACCCTCATTGTAAGGATTGTTTGGAATCCCTACCCAAAAACCTAGATTAGCTAGTTCTACCAGAAAGTAAACCTTCAACAGAGGAACCATCAGCGATTGAACTTAAGCCCTTGTCTGAAAACCTTAAGTATACCTTCCTGGGTGAAAAGGAAACCTTGTTTTTGACTATCTCAAGTTGGTTAACTAATGATCAAGAGGATAAACTACTCGATGTGCTTAAAAATTGAAGGAGCAATAGGATGGACTTTGGATGACATTAAAAGTATAAGTCCTTCAACTTGCATACACCATATACTATTTATTAAAGGAAGGTGCAAGACTCGTACGCCAACCTCAAAAGCAATTAAACCTGCCTATGATGGAAGTAGTGAGAGGTGAAGTCCTTAAATTACTTAAGGCTGGGGAGATATATCCTATCTCTAGTAGAAATTGGTTGAGTCTCACTCAAGTAGTGCTAAAGAAAAATGGGATTATAGTAGTGAAGAACAAGGACGGGGACTTGGTACCCACCCGTATTAAAAATAGGTGGCAAGTATGCATTGATTATCGCCGCTTAAACGCGGTAACTCGTAAGGACCATTTTCCTTTGCTCTTCATTGACCAAATGCTTGAGAGAGTGATCGGCCATGCGTATTATTGTTTCCTCAATGGCTATACATGATACTTCTAGATAGCTATCGACTCGGAGGATCAAGAGAAAACCAATTTCACTTTCCCTTTTGGCACTTTCGCTTATAGGAGAATGCCTTTCGGTCTCTGCAATGCCCCATGCATTTTTTAGAGATGCATGGTTAGCATATTCTCAACATTTATCAAGAAATTCTTCGAGGTTTTCATGGATGAGTTTGCAACCTACAGGGATTCCTTCAATTCATGTCTACACCATTTAGCACTTATGCTAGAGCAATGTATGGACATGAACCTCGTACGGAATTATGAAAAGTGCCATTTCATAGTGGAAAAAGGTATCATCCTAGGGCATGTTGTGTCTGCTTAAGTGATGTGCCCATTTTATACTGTTATATTAGGACTTTTAGGATTCACTTTTGTACACTTTTGCGCACAGTTCATGTCTTCAGCATCCCGTCAAGAGCTCATCGAGGACTCGCTTGCTGACCGGAGCAAGTGGCAAACCTAAGGCAGTTAAAACAAAACAAACAGTAGCTTCCATTCTAAAAAATACATGCAAATTGTTAATATAATTAGTTTTTCATACTAGGTAGGGTTCCTAGTTTGCATGGGGTTAGTTGTTTAAGGATATTGGTGGTGTGATTTGTGTTGATCTTATCTTTTGTAGTATGAAGCCCACTTTGGGGAAATTTTGTGCTATACCAAAAAGAAATTGAAAATTTTGAAAAAATGAAAAAAATATAAAAACTTGGACAAGTTTGAAACCCAAAAGGACGACTTGAGTAACATTGGGAAAAGCTTGAATAGTTTGAAAGACTTAGGTAAAAATGAGAGGCTGGGTATTGCTAGGATTACGATAGTAGGAAAAAATGAGTGGCCATGTGGAAAAAGGTGAGAAGTGAGTACCCTTTGTGTTTTAAAGTTAGGATGATAACCCAGAAGGGCTTCTAGGAAAAATGAGAGAAATTGCAAGAAATAAAAAACTAGGTTGATGATACATTTGCCTCCTTAGTTGTAACTTGGTCAATAATCACGAGTTATCCCTATGTTACAACCAAGTTGATGACTCTTTGATTTCCTTGGTGGATATTTTTTGGGAGACCATTATTTGATTGTTTTTGGGGATCATTTTGGGAAAAGTAAGCTAGTTTGACACTTATCTTTCTTACTTACCTTTTTCCTCATTTTACTTTGGGTGGTTTGATTACTTAGGGTCTTTGGGGAGTGTTAGATTTGTGATATTCTTACTCTTTTGGGGGAAACTGGGTAATCTAGGAATAAGTTGACTGTCTCGGTTTACTTATGCATGCACACTACATTTCGCTTAATTATTGTTCTTTTCTTTATGTACTTGAGTAATGGGTTAAGTGTTGGGGGTATGATGTGTTTCATTATGCGTGCCTTAGTTGTTGAATTCGGCATAATAATTGGCTTGTTTTATATGTTGGATTGCTAGTATTAGTTTAGTTTACGTGACAAGGGGTTTAGACAACCACGTTTGGTTTTCTTGTCTAATTTCCATGTTTTGTAGACTTAATTAGTACTAATGGAAATATTGTATCCACGAACTCCTAGATCTTTCGTAGTGATCATCTTTAGTAGGTTTCTTGTGGGTACTTTTCATTTTATTCTTGGTGTATACCTTGCCCAAATTCTAAGGTGCATGCCTAAACCACAAAAGGGCCTTGATGCTAACATGTGATACGAGCTGAGGCAGATGGTCTTAGGACAAGCTGGGTCAACCCACGAACTGAGAAAAACAAAGACCATGATCAGGTGTCAGCCACAAATTGCCTTTCTTAGTTCCTTGACCAGACCACAATCGTAATACACTAGAGTAGAGAGGACATGCATCGAGGTGAGTGCAACTGGAATAAAAAGGTTTGATTATGAAGAAGGAAGTGACTAACTTGGGCATCAGATTCTTTTCCCCGGAACTACTTCCTGGATCTATTTCTAGACACACCATAGCGAAAAACAATCAATTGGTTAGATTAGGAATGCCACAACATTTTGCACGGACTATGGGGTTATAATTTTGTTTTCATTCATTCATTCCCTAAAAGGTCGACAATGATGTTCACCAGAAGTGAAAGAAGTCAAAACCACCACACTCAAGAGCAAACACGTAGATGAAATAGGAATGTACATCCCACTCAAAATTAGGATCACAATCTCAGCACAAAGCAAGAACACGTTAGGGATGGCAAAGAAGATAAAAAAGAGGTAGAGTCTCTTAACACGAACAAGGAAAAGAAAAGGAGAGCGTTCACGTAGTTTTTAGAAACAAACAAAGATGAACTTTATAATCAGTTCCTAGCTACTCTTAAACCAAAGCCCCCAAGGGTAAGTAAAAAAATGTGGTCAAAATAATGATGGCCTTAAATATGGGGATGATTTAAACACATAGTAGCAGATGACGATGCAGACAATTCGCCACTAGCACCACATCTTTGCAACTTCAAGATGCCAAAGGACTTCAAATTGCAATTACATGTAAAAATTTACAATGGGACAGCCGACCCAAAAGAATTCCTACATTTTTATCGTAATGGCATAATGTTCCGCTATGCTGAAATCTAGTTGGTGTGTAAGGCGGTTCCCATATTTCTGTCGTAAACAATAATCACATGGTGTGAAGATTTACTAGACGAAAGTATTACATCTTGGGAACAACTATTGGATTTTTTTCTTGGGATGCTTCTACCAGAAACAAAATTTTACCAAGAAAATCGCATAACTGAACAATATAGCTCAATGATGTAATGAAAGTTTAGCAGAATATCACAGTAGGTTCGTCACAGAGAGTTTGCAGGTTCGAGACCTGTCGATTCAATCTTCTTTTGGTGCGTTCATGGGGGGAATGCAATTAGGAGAGTTCTATAAAGAACTAACAAAGAATATGCCAGAAACCTACAAAAAATGATAGAGCAGTATGTGCGAACCGAGGAAGCTAACAGCTGCAAAATAGAGGTGGAGCAAGGAGAGAAAAGAGTAATAGAGGACTCACAAATGAATTTGGAAAAGATGGGGAAAGGAAACTTCACTTGCAAAGGAAGAGACGCGGGAACACAAAACATCTTATCCCAAGAGATACCTCTAACAAAATCCCGGAGGGAGACCTAGCAAGTGAACAAAGATCTATTTCACGAACCAGCACCAATGGTAGCACCTCCAGAGAAAAGGTCAAGAGAATTCTGTTGCGTATTCCATAACGATCCCGATCACAATATCAAATATTGCAGAGATCTAAAGAGGTAAATAGAAGAAAATTTGAGAAATGGGTATCTTGGACAATACAAGAAGGAAGATGGTAGTAATAGATAAAGAAGCAAGCAAGGTCGGAAGTTCCAGGGTAAAAACCAAAGTCATAGCGAACACTCAAAACAGGAATAAAAAAATGACGATAACACTAGACTATGAAGAGGATGTATCCAACGAGGCTCCATAGAAAGTAGTCTTCTCCATACATGGGTCAATAGAGTCCCTATCAAATAATGCTTGAAGGCTAAGGCCTGTTATTCACTTCCACAGGAGCCCCTGGATAAAATATTGCGTATTGATGAAACAATCACATTTAACGAAGAAGACTTCGTTCCTAACGTCCCACCGCACAATGATCCGATGGTCATTATCACCAAAATCAGAAATGCAACGGTTCATAAAGTGTTCGTAAATGATGGAATTGTGGTAGAAATCCTTTTTGTGGACTGCTTCGATAGACTTGGATTCAAGAAGACTAACTTAAAGAAATCCACATCCGTGCTTGTAGGATTCATAGGGCGAGAAGAGACACCCTTAGGCAACATACATTGGACTGTAACAATTGGCCATAATGTGAAGAAGTGCACCATAATATGTGACTTCGTTGTCATGGATGCTCCAAGTTCGTTTAACGCTATTATCCTTAGGCCATAGATGAACAAAGTGAAAGCAATATGGTCTCCATACCATTTAGTCATAAATTCTCAACCTTAACAGGGATCACAACAGTGGGGGGAAACAAACAGATCACCAGACAGTGTATGGTTATAGCAATGAAAGTAGGAAAAACTACGAAACAACCAAAAATGGTTGGTATTATCACCAACTGTGACTCACGTAACAAGGTGGACCATTTAGTAGATCTTGGAAAACAAACTGAAGATGTTATTTTGGATGACAATGAGGCATCTAAGCATGTTAAAATAGGGAAATATTTTTGGGATCAAGAAAATCCAAGAGTGATACAAATTCTGAGAGATCACAAGGACACATTCGCATGGAGTGTACAAAACATGGGAGGAGTGGACCTGAGTATTGTAACTTATTCTTTTAACATCACTAATTCGATAAATCCGGTCAAGTAGATACAAAGAAGCTTCACCAGTGATAGACAAAAGGCAATCTAAGAAGAAGTAAAGGAATTGTTGCAAGCTGGGATCATAAAGGAGGTGATATACCCAAATGGCTAATGAACCCGATGGTCGTAAAAAAGTCAAATTCTGGATGGAGAATGTGTATAGATCTCACCAATTTAAACAAAGCATGCCCAAAGGATTACTATCCCCTGCCAAAGAATCGATTAGCTAGTAGAAGAAATCTCGGGGTACGAAGTCCTGACATTCTTTGAAGCCTACAAAGGGTATCATTAGATTTTGATGAACCACGGAGATGCAAAAAATTGGCCTTCATAATAAGTTTTGGGATATTTTGCAACGTGAAGATGCCATTCAGGTTTAAAAATTTATGGGCAACATATTAAAGAATGGTCAACAATGTGTTCCATAATCAGATTAGGCGCCATCTAGAAGCATATGTGGATTATATGGTCATAAAAGCAAGCGCATATATGACTTTGAGAATGACTTTAAAGAGGATACATTAAAAACAATTGAAATGAAGCTAAATGCCAAAAAATGCATGGTCGGGGTAGGCGCGGGAAAATTCCTAGGATACAAGGTATCCTCAAAAGTGATTGAGGCTAATCCGAAGAAAATACAAGCAATTGTTAATCTCCCCTAACCACGAAAAGTGAAGGAAGTCCAAATCTTAATGGGATTGCTAGCATCTCTTAGTAGGTTTGTCTTAAAGGCACCCGAAAAACACTTCCCACTATTTGAAATCTATAAAAAGTCTAAGAAGTTTAGCTGCAGCAAAGAGGGTCAATCAGCATATGAATCACTGAAGGACCAACTTCAGACATTGCCGATGTTGAAAGCACCTATTCAGGAGAAACTTTATACTTATACTTGGCGGTTTCAATAAACATACTGAGCTTAGTTCTAGTAAGGCAAGAAGGCTAGAAGCAGATACCAGTGTTCTACACTAGCAAAATACTGCAACAGGCTAAAAATGCGTATCTTTCAATTGAAAAGTTGACCCTAGTGTTGATATATTAGACAAGAAGACTGCAAACCTATTTCCAGAGTCATATGATTATATTCTATATTGACTACCCAATTAAGAACATCGTGAACAAGCCCAAGTGATTTAGGAGTATGATCAAATAAGCTCTTGAATTGGGACAATTCGAGATTCACTTTCAACCACGAACCTTAATCAAAGCGTAGGTTTTGGCAGATTTCATCATCGAGATGACAAGCGTGGGGGTGCAGTAGGTGAAAACACATCAGTATTTTGACAAATACAAAGGAAAGTCTAAATGGGAAGACATCGCATAGAATCTGTTCTTGGATGGGGAATCTAGCAAGGGAGGATGTGGAACACGACTATTGTTGATCAACCCGGACGGAGGAGAATCTATATACTCACCAATGATGAAGCTGAGTACGAGGTGTTAATATGCAGCTTAGATCTTATAGTTAAAATGAAGGTGAAGAGTATTTGGGTATTTAATGATTCACATATAGTGGTCCAACAAGTACGAGGAGACTACAAAGTATTGGAAGAGCAATAGATGATATACTTAACCAGGGTCTATCAACTCATCTCTCACCTTAAGTACTTCAATATATAGCATGTCCCAAAAAGGGAAACCATGAAGGCAGATGCCCTGAGCAAGCTAGCAATGGCAGGATTTGAGTCATTAGTCAAACACAAGGATGTGAAAGTGGAGGTTATTTCGGTTATGAGCAAAGCGAGGACAACTGTTCCAGCAGTTTAGGCATATGAGGTAAACTGGATGACACCATTGGTTTAATACTTTGCCAAGGGGAAGTTATCGACAGACAACGTACAGGCTATGAAGATAGAAATGCGATTTTACAAAGATGGAACCTTATACAAGAAAGGATACGTAAGTAAAATTTTGAAGGAAGTACATGAAAGATTATGCGGATTGCATCAAGGGTCTCAGAAGATTATGAAGAGGATAATTCGAACTAGATGCTATTGGCCAATAATGTTTAATGACGCATACAACTCCATCCTTAAGTTCAGAGGCTGCCAGATGAATGCTCAATTATCGCACAAGCCGCAGTTAGCATTAATAGGAAGATATAGAGCTTGGCCTTTTGACAAATGGGGAATTTATCTAGTCGGGCATTTTCCAAAAGGTGCTGGCAGTTCCAAGTTTTTAATTGTGCTAGTTGAATACTTCACAAAGTGGGTAGTAGCAAAGCCCTTACAAAGACTGAGAGCGGAAGCAATGAGAAAATTTGTCTGGTAGAATATAGTTTGTCACTCTGGAGTACCACAAACCATCGTCACCTATAGTGACACACAGTTCACAAGTGGGGTCATTACGGAATTGTGTTTGAAATTGGGAATCGCCAAAAAATTCACTTCTGTAGCTCACCCCCCAAGCAAATGTTTAGGTAAAAGTAACGAATAGAACGATCGTCCAAGGTATCCAGAAAAGATTGGAAGGAAATCGAGCAGGCTGGGTTGATAAGATACCTAGTAACTTGTGGTCATAAAGAACAACAATGCAAGAACCAGTAGGAGAAACACTATATAGTTTGGTATATGGGCACGAAGCGGTAATACCATTGAAAATAAGACAATCAAGCCTCCGAGTCAAGCAATATAAAGAAGAAATCAATCCAAAATGGTGTGGTGGGACTTAGATAAACTCAAAGATAAAAGACAGAAGGCGGCGATTAAGGAAGAAAAGTACAAAGAAAGGATGGTCAGAGCATACAACCAGAAAGTCAAGGAAACACAATTTTAAATTGGCCGATCTAGTGCTAAGGAGTAATGAAGCTAGCCTAGCTAAAGAAAAAGGAAAGTTATGCCCAAAGTTGAAGCACCGTACAAGATAACGAAAGCGCACCAATCCAACTGCTATGAGATAGAGAGAATTGATGGAAGCAGTGTTCCTAACACTTGTCACATAATCAACTTAAGAAAATTTTATGTGTAGAATCAGCAAAGAGACTAGAAAATCTAGTTTAAATGTATAGAAACCATGATATGATCATTGGTAGTGTTCGTTCCCTTGTTCTGTGTTGAAGGGGATATTATCGCAATATAAATTTTTTGGAGTAGCATCTTTTATTTATTCAAACATCTATACCTTGCGATTGCAAAGCTAAGTTGAAAAATATTAAAAGACAAAACACATAAGGATAGCGGTATCAGTTGTCGATTTCAAACGCTACTCATCTTGCCTCTTCACAAAATATAATTCTTAAGAAAGCTAATCATAAATCTTGAAATTAAGGCAGATATGCCCACAACGAAGCGAAAAAAGCAAGTAATAGATCTTGTGAGCACTCTCCAAAAAGCAAGCTATAGACCTTGCTACCAGGAAAACCTGTCTTTAATACAACGACAAAAGCAATCGATAGATCCTGCGGCTTTGCACAATACATACTCTTAATACAGTAAGCAATAGATCTTGCTATACGATAGATATGCCTATGAAACAGCGACTAAAGCAAAATATAGATCTTGCAGCTTTGCGATAATTAGAGTTTCAATACTCAAAACAAAAAAATATATGTATGACAAAGATATCTTTTAAAGACGCAGTGAACAACATTAAAAAGTATGAGGTCAGGTTTTATTGAAACGTGACAACCACGACATCCAACATCGGAAAAAATGAACATCATACTATAATTGTTTGGAAGAAAAAAATCATTACATATTATCTACGCCTAGATGCTCGTGATGATCCAGAAGAAGACAAACCACCACAACGACAATCGTGCTGAGCTTCGCGATGGGAGTGCTCAGCCTTAAGCTAGTTTTCCTTAGCCACATGTTCCTTGGTAAACATATATTCATATCGCCATTTTATGTGTACGTAAGTAAGATGGCGTATTAGACCCATTCGGTCAATATGCCGAAGATATTTACCATAATACGCCTGGGAGTAGGTTATAAGGCCAAACTCATCGTGATCCAGCAGCATACTCATAACATTAATAATTTCCTCATACCATTTATTTTTAGCCCTTAAATTTTGTATTTATTCTTCTAGGCCATGAATATACGATCAAAAATCCTCAGAAAAAATTAATCCTCTACCCATTAATTCCCATAGTAAGGTCTCCACGACCATTAGTCCTGCGAGATGAAGAAGGGAGAACTTGAAGTTTATCTTTTTACTTAACACACCCTTGCTAAAGTTGGTGCACAGACGAATCAAGCTAATCATACTCAGCGCAGAGTTGCTTATTTTAACTTCGCATATGTGTGTTTACAACAAACTATTCGTCGAACTTACTTTGCAAACCGAGGGCAGGGGATGAAAAGTGATCACACTCATCCTGCTTTATCTTCAACTTATCGAACAAGTAATCAAGGTAATCACATTTTTTATCAATGATTAGTGTGTTCTAATGGGCCTCATGATTCTTAATCGCAGAGCAATTTCTAGCCTAATACTGTTGTCGAAGCATCTTCACCATAGTCAATTTTTTTCGGTGAATACGAAGTAAATCACGCACAACATCCGGGGTGTCCTTTACAGGCTTGTCCCAACCCATTTCAAGATTATTAATACCTAGGAGCATGTACTTCAAACAAACGCCCAAAGATGACGCCCACTCTTGGACACACAAAGGGAGGTTAAGCGACCGCATGTACCTACCAGCATATTCAAGATCAACCAAACCACGAACAATATCCATGCGAAGTAATTCAATAGTGTACCCATTAGGAACAAACTTACTACAAGGACATGTTAGAGATGAAGATTGACCCACCTCGACCCGGGTTAATTGTAGCTAATTAACCCAAGCTGAGGACGGAGGTCAAAGATAGAAATTTATATTCTGCACTCCAATCTCACTACTACGCTACCTAGAGGGTAGCAATCCCAAGGTTTATCCACAGAGATGCTCGGTCTAATGTATGAACTAGAAACACAACCTCGTACAGGTCATCAATCCACATGAGTGAAAGAAGTAGCTAGTAAAGCAAACATGCAAGGAAGTTGGGGAGTTGGATTTTTAATATAACAACTACAAAACATGCAAAGTAAATAACACAATTATGATATAAAGCTAGCACTTGGGGAAATCATTCAGTGACTTGGTCAATCTAATGCTTTATCCTCGATTCTTTCACATAGAGATCTAAGCAAACCTACTAGTGTGTCCATAACATGTGGTGTAGCCGATGGCATACACTTCCCCGTCCCCACCATCATAATTAGGGGAGTGCAACAAGTTTCGAATGTTGTTGTAGATTTGATTCTCCCTCGTGCGATTACGTCCCAGGCTTCCACCACGAATGCAACTACTCCCCTGGGGTCCTATCAATTAGGCCTAAGGATAGTAGCAACCTTATCTGTGATACTAGGGTTTCTTGTAACCCTAGCTGGTTACTATTTAAGATATCTCTATTTGGAACCGCTCAGACAACTTTACGAAGTCGGCTAAGACCAGTGCAATGGTGAGTGGATCAGGGTGACCTTGAATCTCCCGTGCACACACCCACGCAGACTCGTTCCCCTCCACCCATACAAACATCCAGATTTCCCTTCCCAAGGGGCATCGATATTTGTGCCTAGCATGAATATACCCCAAAGTGTTCTTATATGTGGTGTAATACTCATGCATTCAAAATCTAAAGCAAACCACAATAATATTATGAACAAAAAATTAGGGTGAACTATAGAATCTCAAAAAGCTTAAAGATATAACCAAGTGACTACAATTATCCCCAAGCTATAGAAACTACTCCCTTTATATGGAGTTCAAATAAATATTTCAACTCCACATCTTAGGATCAAAGCAAAATGAAAAGAAGAAAAAGTTTCCAAGAGAGAATCTCCTCTACTCTTGAAAGTGAAAATGAGATCAAAAGTATGAAAATTCTCCCAAACCTACTAGACTAAGGTTCTCTATATAGTAGTAGGAGATTAGGCCTAAAAAAAGGCCCAAAATAGGGTAAACCCTAGCTCAGTCGCCACCCGGCGCAGGGCATCACAGATGACGTATCCCTTGGATATATTTAGCATATGACACGAGGCCTGGCGTGGTTTGTGCCACTTCATGGGCACGGCATGCCTGCTCTGGATTGTGGCTGGATTTTCAACGTGGTGCAGGGTATGAGGGTTGGCTCGAGTTACGTCTGGCACTAGCGCGGGCCTTGTCATCTCCTGTGAGCTGCCATGAGAGTGCTAAAATTTGAGGTCCTGATCTACTCCCATGGCCGTTGGAGCGGGCCGTGGTATGACTTGATGCTTTTCTCAGAAAAATTAGTGCGGGCCATGTAGATTCCCACACCACGCCAGCTGGTCTTGACAAAATAGATTTGGAATGGTGAAAACCGCCTAAAATGGGACGTTTGCTCTCATTCTTAGCCTCGTGGAGGGGTTTTTTGTTCGGTGCTGTAGCCCGTCATATCTGGCTCGGGTCACATCATTTCCTTACGTTGATCTCCTTGGAGCCACTTATATATGGTTTCAATCTTCTTTTACCATGCATTGATGATCATGGGCCTCGTCTACTACCATTCTAATGTGAATGGCCTTTGTCTTTACTACCATCCTTGTGAACAACATTCAATATCTTCTACCACTTTTACAAACCACCTTCACATAGAATGTAAACAATAAGTACCCACATGCAACCAACTAAAGATGATTACAAGGAAGATCAAGGAGCCCTTGGATACAAGATGTCCCTTAGTACCAATTAAGTCTACAAAATGCGATATTTAGGCAAGAAAACCAAACACGGCCGTCTAAACCTCTTGTCACGCTAACTAAACTAAGACTAGCAATCCACCAAGAAAAGTATGTCAAATGCATCTGTTAACGTACGCAAAATGAAGCAGATCAGACTCCCCACACTTAACCCATTACTCATCTTCGAGTAAATAGAAAACAAGAAAAAGAACCAAGCGAAATGTAGCGTGCAAAATTAAGTTAACAAGCATTCAACTTATTCCAAGATTTCCCTATTTCCTCCAATAAAGTAAGAATCTCACAACTCTCACACTATCTGATATGACCATTTTATGTGCATAATTTAATACTTTTTGGGGTCACTTTTGTGCTCTTTTATTATCAAGAGCTTGTGTTTGACCTTGAGATTCTCTTTTATTATCAAGAGCTTGTGTTTGACCTTGACCTTGACCTTGAACTTGTTTGGTTGTTGACTGCGACAACCGGGTTGCCAGAACCTAACCTTATCCTTGTACTATAAATAGCACTCTCTTTGCTCTCATTCACATCTCCTCTTTCTTGCATTTTTGGTACTCTTTCTAACCCTAGTTTCTACCATTTTTCATCTTTGAATTCTCTTGTGTTATGTTTGGTTTGTTTGCATTAATTAATATGAACTCTTGTAGCTAAATATAGTTCTTGGGAGCAATTGATTGAAGCTTCCAACCTTATGTAGTAAAATTCTATATTTGCTCATTTATGAACATTTTTTGGAGAGCATTTATAATTCCATTAATGTTGTGTTTTACCTCATTTATAACATGTGTCGTTTGAGTATATGAACTGTTTATATGATTGAAATGTTAGAGTGTTAGGAAAGTTGCAAATTTCTTAACTCATTTGATATGAAATCCAAAAGCATGGATTTAGAACTTCTTGTGTATAATGTGTGGTAATTCTTGCTAGATGAGTATGTTAATGTGGATTGTGTTCATATTTATCATATAGATGCAAAGAAAGGTTGAACCTTGAATATTGTTTGTTCTAAGTTTAACCTAATAAATGCTTTGTTTGGTAAAATGACTATGTCTTTGGTAGAATGCTTGTTGTTATCAAACCTATGGTCCTTTAGGTGAAATGCCATTGATGAAATACCCCTATGATGTTGTTTGTCTTTGGTGATCATCAATGAAGTTTGCAAATGGTCGTTGTTTGTCTTTGAAAACTACTCTTAAGGAGGAATGAATGTTGATATTTGATTGAGAAGTGATAACATTGCCCATAGACAATAAATGTAATTGAATGAGTGAATGAATAAATGAGCTAAAGGAAGTTTTGAAGTGGAAGTCAATTGCCCCCAAGGCTCCGTTAATTATCATGCATTCAACCTAGTTTTTTGTTTTCTCTCAATTTCTCTCATTTTTCTTAGAAGCCCTTTTGGGTTTTCATCCTAGATTTAAAACACAAAGGGTACTTACTTCTCACCTTTTTCCACACGGCCTCTCATTTTTTCCTAGTCTCGTAAGCCTAATCAGGCCTAGCCTGTCATTTTTACCTAGGTCTTTCAACCAATCTGGGTTTTTCCTCATGTTACCCATGTTTTCCTTTTAGATACGGAGATGACCACCCAAAATTTGAGAGGTACGCTGATGACCTCCCAAATTTTGGCGCCGCTCCCGCGGAAGAGGCATTTATGTTTAAGTGTTTGGGCATCTTTTGTGTGATTATATGCTAATTGTAAATATTTGTTAGTTTGCTTTTATTTTGATTTCTTAGTTGATTTTCCATTTTCACTTGGCTTAGAGATGTGTTCATGTTCTTGGTGTATGGTTTGTACGCGATCCTCTTCACAAGAATCCCTACACTACGACCTGAGTTAGAGTTGAATTTGAGATGGGCTAGGAGGCTTTCTTTGGAAAGTGTGAATAACACCCCTCCTATTGAAAATTTTATGAATACCTCATCCTCTATGAAGCATCAACTTTAGCACGAAGATAAGCATCCAGGAGGGGGACCTCAACATCCTCTTCTCCAAGGGCAAGCTCCTCCTCTCAAAGAAAGGGAGATTCCTTTGGGGAAAGCATTGTTAAGATACATCATGGCCCCCAACCTCGATCAACAACCAATGTGCATTGAGCATCCCGTAGTTGGACCAAACGGGCACTTTGAGCTAAAGACCGGGTTCATCAACATGCTACCCATCTTCCTTGGTAGATAAGGGGAGAATGCCAACAAACACATCACCAAATTGACTTCTTGTGTGATGGTATGGTCCCCCATGGAGTGGATGAAGATTTATATAAAGATATTAACCAACATTAACATTAACATTAACATTAACAAACATTACTCAAGCTTTCAATAACATTAAAGACATTAACAAACACATTCAATGCTCAATAAATGCATAATAGTAAGAGTATTAAATAGGCTACAAATTGTTCTTAAGACATGGGCTTGGAAGCCTTAGTAACTTGCTCCCAAGAACTAGATTTAGCTACAAGAGTTCATACTAATTAATGCTAAACAACTAAACATAATACAAGAGAATTCAAAGATGAAAATGAAAGAAAATAAACAGTACCAAAAATGCAGATGAAGAAGATGTAAAAGAGAGGAAAGAGAGTGCTATTTATTGTACAAAAGGATAAGGTTTAATTTTGGCCACCCGTTGGTCGCGACTCGCGATGGGCTCGTCGCGATTCGCGATGGGCTCATCGCGATTCGCGATGGGCTCGTCGCGATTCGCGATGGGCTTGAGACGAGGCTATCGGAACTCGCGACGGGTGCCAGAATTTAATCCTATTTTGTTTTATTCTTCTTGTCGTACACATTCATCTTCATAGCAATTCCTCTCAATTTTCAAGTCCTCAATGTCTTCAAAAATGGTCTTCAATGGCCTCCGGTCTTCATGTCTTCGAAGAAAGTCTTCAAAAGTCTTCGAAAATGTGATCTTTAATGGCCTCTAGTCTTCATGCCTCCGTGTTCTTCCCTTGTCATGCAAAATCCACTTAGAAGATGTAAAAGAGCGTAAAGTTTCTCTTACCCCTCCTAAGAGAATTTCAAGGTAAAACACAAGCTCTTGATAATAAAAGAGCACAAAAAGTGACCCAAAATAGTACAAAATTATGCACATAAAATGGACATATCTAACCTTCCGACACTTAAACCTTACACGTCCTCGAGTAATTAAAGATCCAAGCATACAAAGGAAACGACTTATCCACATCGTAACAACTATTCCCCAAATCAATACCTCACAAAACTCTCAATATCATACATCCTAATGTTAAGGTCGAATGAAAAGTTTTCCACAACCCCTATTCCTAAATCTACCCAAACTATATCAACCCATCAATTCATTGATATCCCTAAAACATCTCTAAATCCCAAATTTATTATCCCAAATCTAATAATACAAGGTGAAGCTAAAGACACGTATAATGTTCAAAACACATGCTCCACTTTATATCAATATATCAATCTAAAAATGAAACATATTAATGATCAAGAATTTCATAACTTACTTCGTCTTCTCCCGCTAAGTTTTCCACTCCCAAAAGGTCCTCAAGAAGTCAAGCTACCCGATCTATTCGTATGGTCACCGCAACTTTATTACTCCAACACCGGCTAATGAGTGAACACTTAAAATTGTTCAATTTCTCTCGTTTTCACTCATTTTGCCTAGGAGCCCTTTAAGGTTTTCATCATAGCCACACATAATGTTTCTTTGGCTCACATCTCACTTTTTTCCTCACATTTAGCCTCTAATTTTTTCCTAGGTCACCCTTTCGGGTTTTCGACCTATCCGGGCCCCCAATGTTGCCTAAGTTTCCCTCTCGAGTTTTCAACTTAGTGGAATTCTTTTTTTTCTTTTCATTATATATATATATATATATTTTTTTTTTCCCAAAAATTTCAGCATTTTTTCACTTCTCTCTAATCTAAAAAGTAGCAAAGTGCTTTCCAAATATTCAGGCTCAGAAAAGTATCAAAGCCAACATTATCCAAGTACATCAAAAGAAAAACATCCCAAAAAAAAGGGAAAAATATCCAAAATAAAACAAAAGAGTTATCCAAAAGTATTTTCAACCCCAATCACCTCAAAGTAGATACCAGTCCCCATACTTAGAACACTACATTGCCCTCAATGTAGACAATAGGGAAAAAACGTACAAAGCGAAGTATGGAAAGGGTAAAGATATAGTGCTCACAAATCATTGATGTGATGACTAGCTCTCCACATCTCCACTCCCGGATTGGGGCCTGAGACACCGCCTGCCTGGGACTGCATCTCATGGATGCGAGCTAACAGGTGATCAATCTCCTCATCCATGTCGATTAAGGGCTGGGAGACATATACATTATACTCCAATATCATGCTGTCATGGCGATAGAATCCATCCTGCATAGTCTGCATCATATGCTCGTAGAAGTCCGCTGGAGGCTGGGAATAGTAAGGTGGCACATCATTCTCCTGCATCGGCTACGTCTTTGGTGGAGGCTACGGGGAGTGCTATTGGGAGTGCTGCTGCTGCTGTCGCTTAGAAAAAGGTAGGGTGCTATCATCTCTACATCTTAGAAAAAGGTCCGGTGGGCCAAGGTCGTAAAGCTCGTGCTAGAAGTCATCTCTACATGAGGTGTCAGGTGAAATCTCCAAGTCTCTTAGAGGTGTATCAAATTCAAGATTTGTCTTGTTGGGTTGGGAAAGGCCATGAATGTGACCTTCCTCATGCCATACAACCAATGGAATAGTCACATGGTCTATGTGGCACTGAGCATCTGAAATCTAACTAACCTCTCAACAGTGATAAGATAGGACGTGCGCCTCCCTAAGCGCAAATAGTCAGTCGGAGGAACAAATCCCAAGTACTCTGCTATAAGCCCTATCATGCCTCCGACCATGATCTTCCCCTTTGGCTTTCCTACCACCTTCACGATTCTCTTCATCCACAACTCTTCCCACAACCCGTATCCCAGTCCTTCACTCATTAACTACCACTGAAGGTGAATGTCATTATCTGACATATTCATCGGCTCCGCGGAGCAAAGTACTGTGCTGGCCAAAAGTCGGTGCACATAACGAAGTGCATGGTGGATAATGGCACTACTATTATCATGGGATTTCTTTGGCCTCATGTTGATGATATCCCAAAAGTGCATGTCATCCTCAATCGATCGTTCTTAGGCCTGTGGGTCCAGCCTGACCCATATCTCCACAGTGTCAAATCCAAAAGCCTCCTCAATCTGCGAGATGGTCATCTGCCTAGATATATCATCCAAGTGAAAATAAATGTACTATTTTCATGGTTAATCACCTCTCATGCTGCTTATATGAATCGTGGACAGGAACTCCAGTGTGTACCTCTGGTAAGAGGGAGTGCTCCTACTCATGAACCCTTCCATTCCCTTCTTGGCGAGGAGGCATCTGACAAGCTGGGTAAGTCCAAGAGCATTTAATGTGGGCACGTCTACAAAGCTTGTCTCTTTGAGTAGACGCCTCTCCAGGGCCTCCCACCTCTCATCATAAGACCCGGTGATTAGGGTCAAACCCGTGTACCTATCTGGAGGGGGAGGTACAGGGCTCAATTTTGGAGCTGGTGGAGGAGGCGGAGGTGGAGCGGCGGTGCGCCCACCTTGAGGGGGAGCCCTAGGTCTCTTTGTGGGGGCCATATCTAACAACCAAAGCATACAAGTCAAATGCACATGAATTTGTGTATATGCAATATTGCGAATTCATACTCAACCCTGAACTAGTTCATCATCACTAGCCAAATCAAAATCAAGTCAACTAGTTCAAGTCCTAATCACAATTGAATGTACAATCCATATTATGTCCAACAAGCCCATAGTTGAAATCAATATGCTATATCTCAAAACCATAGTTGTGCTTAACTAGTTTAGCCACCATTAGTACATTGACAATGTCAACATCCACGCCCCATGGCTAAACTACCCTAAGAAAAATAGCATTGCAAAGAAAAATAACATTTTGTCTAAATAACAATTATGTTTAATCAAGGGCCAACATGCCTCATATCTAGCATAAGTCATAATCCATTCTTGGCCAAAGCAACACAAATGCACACAATAAAAAATCAAACAAGCAAAATACAATCCAAACCACAACCACAAAATATACAATCCACACTGCAACCACACAATATGCACACAATACCCGTCAAATTAAATTGCAAGCACAATATATTCACCAAAATCAACCAAGGTCCAACAATTTAATTTCTTAAGGCATCACACATAATCTACACAATAACAAATAAATAGAGTATACATTCATAATCTCAATTGAAGCTTAATAAAGTGAAGAAATGTACCACTTAGATGCTTAGGAAGACAAAAGGAGGAAGCCCTCAATCAATTCAAAATCAAGTTGCCCAAAGTCCCCAAATTATAGGGTTTGTGTTCTTCAAGGTTTTTATGTCAATTTGTGGGTGGAAATTGGGAAGAAATTATGGAGTATGGATTGGTGGTTGTGAGTAGCGGAGGGCAGCTATTAGCGGCGGCAAGCGGCGGTCGTTTGGTGGAGGAAAGACTGACGATGGTGAAGAGCAGCGGTGGAAGTGTGGATGTGTTTGTGGCAAAAAGGGTTTTTCCCATTTCTTAAAGCAGACCTATACGGCCGTCGTGACTTATGATGTGTTTGTCGTGACTCGTGATGGGTAGAGAGGGCTTGGGTATAGCTAGGCTCAAGGATGAAAGATGACGTCTCGAGGGGTGTTGGTCTCGAGGGACCAAAAAGGCTTCAATAGTCTTGAGGGCTTTTGGCCTAGAGGACACGAGGTCTCGAGAGGTTTGGCTCACAACCCCGAGGTCTTGAGAGGTTTGGCTTGTGACTCGAGTTGAGGGCTTACAGCCTCGAGGACCCGAGGTCTCGAGAGGGTGATGTCTCGAGGGGTGATAGACTTTCTGACTCGACTCGAGTTTGGGGCTTGCGACCTCAAAGTCTCGAGAGGGTGATGTCTCGAGGGCTAGTCTTGAGGAGTGGTCTCAAGAGGGTGATAGACTTTCTTGTTTAGCTCGAGTCGAGGGCTTGCTGCCTCGAGGTCTCAAGGGGGTGATGTCTCGAGAACTGGCCTCGAGAGGGTGATGGACTTTCAGGTTTGGCTCGAGTCAAGGGCTTAGGGCTTCAAGGATCTAAGGTCTCGAGGGGATGATGTCTCGAAGGTTGATTAAATTATAGGTTTAACTGGTCTCAAGGGGATGATGTCTCAAGGGCTGGTCTCGAGGACTCGCGACAAGGCCGTCGTGATTCACAGAAAGTGGAGGCCTGGAGCTGAATTTTAACACAAGATTTCTGATTACATCGCGACTTGCAACCACTCATTTGCAACTCGCTATGGTTCATTGCAACTCGGGACCACTCCATTGTGACTCGATATGGTTCGTTGACTTGCAAAAAGTGGAGGCCGAGACCTCAATTTTTTAGCCAAAATCCATGATTTGGTCGCGAGTCGCGACCACTTTGTCGCAACTCATGATGAGGTGCTTGAGAGGCTATCGTGACTCGTAAAAAGTGGAGGCTGAAAGCTGAAACCTCACCAAATATTACTGAGCCCGTCGTGACTCGTAACTATGTGGTCGCGTCTCACAGCGGACTACTAACCTAGTACTTAGAAAAATTTTCTGATTCCTTTTCTTGTCCAAGTCTTTCCTTCTTGACTCAAAGCATTTCTCCCTTCAAAAGTCCAAGGCCTTGGATTCAAAATTTCTACAAAATCGTGGAAAAAAACCCGTGAAAATCATAAAGCAAAACAATGAAACTTAATGACAAAATCCAAAACCAAACAACATCAATGGAAAGTCACAAATAACGATCCGGATGATCAAAACAAAGTTTATTTAATGTCGTCGGCACGACTTACTCCCTTTTATTGGGTTTTACTCACAAACTAGATTGAGGAGATGAACGTCCTCTCCTTTTTTCGAGCACAAAATACTCGTGGTAAGGTTTCAAACGTTGTCCATTAACCTTGAATGTATTGGAATTAGCTCGATATAGAATCTCCACTGCGTCATGCCGGAATACCTTAACCACCTCAAAAAGACCAATCCATCGGGACCTCAACTTACCTGGTAATAGGAGAAGGTGGGATTGGAATAGGATGACCTTTTGACCAACGTCAAAATCCAATCCTAATGATCATCTTGTCATGCCACACCTTTGTCTTCTCTTTATAGATTTCGGAGTTCTCATAGGACTTCCTCTGGATCTCATCCAGTTCATCCAATTGTAACTTTCTATGCAAGCTAGCCTCATTTATATCAAGATTGAATTCTTTGACCGCCCAGTAAGCCTTATGTTGAATTTCCACCAGTAGATGATAGGGCTTACCAAACACTGACCGGTATAGTGACATACTGATTGGTGTCTTGTAAGCCGTCCTATACGCCTACATGACATCATTCAATCAAGAACTCCAATCCTTTCGGTTAGGGTTAATCATTTTTTGAAGGATGGACTTGATTTCTCGATTGGAAACTTAGGCTTGCCCGTTGGTTTGCGGGTGATAGGCGGTGGATGTCTTTTGTGTGATGCCATACTTCTTCAAGAGTAGTGCTGTGGTTCGATTGCAAAAATGGGTTCTACTTTCACTGATCAAGGCTCGAGGTACCCCAAACCTATAAAAGTTGTTATCTTTCATGAATTCTGCAACCACTTTAGAATCGTCAGTCTTAGTGTGGTTTTTTCTTCAACCCACTTTGCCACATAATCAACGGAAAGAAGAATATATGTAAAGGCATAAGAACTAGGGAATGGTCCCATAAAGTCAGTACAAACATCAAAGATTTCATAATGCATAATAAGTCTTTAGGGTATTTCATTCCTAGTGGAGATATTTCCTACTCTTTGGCATTCATCACAAGATTTGCAAAAGGTGTATGCATGCCAATGTAGGCCAATAAAATCCACATTCTAATACTTTCCTAGCGGTCCTCTTTGCTCCAAAATGACCGCCACATACATGAAAATGACAAAATTCAACAATTGAGTGTACTTCATTATAAGGGATACATCTCCTAACAACTTGATCCATACAATGTCTCCACAAAAAGTTATCATCCCACACATAATACTTAGCATCACTCTTTAATTTATCCTTTTGGGCCTTAGAAAAATGAGGAGGGAATTTACAGGCGACAAGAAAATTTACAATGTCGGCATACCACGGTTAGAGATCCCTAATCATGAACAATTGTTCATCAGGGAGTTCCTCCCGTAGTTGCTCCTTCACTGCGAGGTTTACCTCAATGTCTATGCATGGAGTCAACCAGCTTAAATGATTGGCCACAAGGTTTTCCGCACCCTTCTTGTCCTACCTCTAACTAAATTCGCTCAAAAGAAGGATCCACCTAATCAATCTTAGCTTGGCCTCTTTCTTTGTCATTAAATGACGAAGCGCTACATGGTCAATGTACACAATAACTTTTGTACCAAAAAAGTATGATCAAATTTTTTCCAAAGAAAATACCACTGCTAGCAACTTCTTTTCGGTGGTGGAATAGTTTCTTTGGGCTTCATTGAGAGACATGGATGCATAGTAGATGGCGTGAGGCGCTCTCCCCACCTTTTCACCAAGCACCGCTCCAATGACGTAATCACTGGCATCGCACATAATCTCAATAGGTAACGACCAATCCGGGGGTTGTATAATAGGGGCTGAAACTAACCTTTCTTTCTATGTATCGAAGGCCCCTTTACAACCATCTTCCATAAAAAATTCCACCTCTTTTTGCAACAACTTGCATAAAGGAGATGCTATCTTCGAGAAGTCCTTGATGAACCGACGATATAATCCTGCATGGCCAAGAAAAGAGTGCACTTCGCACACATTAGTAGGATAAGGAAAAGTTTGAATTGTGTCTATCATTGCCTTGTCAACCTCAATACCCTTAGAGGACACAACATGGCCCAAGACAATGCCTTTCTCTACAATAAAATGACACTTCTTAGAATTTAACACAAGATTAGTATCAATGCAACGTTTAAGAACTTGTGCCAATTTACTAAACAGTTGTCAAAGAAATTACCATGAATGGTGAAATCATCCATGAATACCTCAACAAAATTTTCAAAACATTCTGTGAAAATTCTTACCATACACCTTTGGAATGTTGCGGGGGCATTACATAACCCAAAAGGCATACGTCGGCAAGCAAACGTACCAAAGGGGCATGTGAAGGTGGTTTTTTCTTGGTCTTCCGAGGCAATAGCCACTTGAAAGTACCCCGAGTACCCATCCAAAAAGTAATAGAAGGGGTGGCTTGCTAACCTCTCAAGCATTTAAAACTAGGGTGGGTGCCATTTCACCCTTCTCATTTTTTACCACGGTCACCCCACTCTTCTTGGGTACCACTTGAGTTGGACTTACCCATTTGCTATCTGAGATTGGATAGATTATGCCCGCTTGGAGTAACTTGAGGATTTCTGCCTTCACCACCTCCATCATAGGTGGGTTTAAACGGCGTTGGGGTTGCCGGAAGGGTCTTACATCTTCATCCAACAGGAATCTATGCATATAAGTGGATGGACTTATGCCTTTGATGTCGGCAATGGTCCATCCAATTTCTTCCTTGTTTTCCCATAACACCACCCATCAACTTTTCCCATCAACTTTTCTTCTTGCTCTTTGGTGAGCTTGCTTGAAATGATAACCGAAAGCGTTTCCCCTTCCCAAAGAAAAGTGTACTTGAGGTCACTTAGAAAAGGTTTAAGTTCAATCACTAGCGCCTTCACAAGTGATGGGAGGAATTCCGGTTCCTTGGGCTCCTCTAAGGGTAGAGGAGGAGGTTTTGAGAGACTCGGTTTCATTTCTTCAAGGAGGTTCAAATCATCAAATCACCTCCTCAATATAGTTCTCTTGCAAAGTGGGGCAAGTGTCTGTAGGACGCGCCAAGTAACAAATTTCACATGATTTAACACGTGGCACATTTCCGGGCTTGGTAGCCTTTTAGTCGAAACACGACTAAAAGTATCCCATTGATGGCATTTAGCACGAAGAATGAACAAGCTTGGCAACACTTATAAACACTACACCATGTCTAAGCATTTAACCAATTCATGCATTTACACAAGATTAGTCTAGAACGATCGACGTTCATAGATTTCTCTCATCTTCTACAAGTAACAAACATGACAAAGAGTTCAACATTATCATATTCATCTAGGAATTATCAATCCATCAACACAATCAAAAGATCTAAATCATACTCTTGGATTCCTATCAAGAAAAGGAGGAATCAACCCATTTCCCCAAACCCTAACAAGCATATCATACAAGTACTTCATATACTCAAGCTTTTAATAACATTAAAGACATTAACAAACACATTCAATGCTCCATAAATGCATAATAGTAAGAGTATTAAATAGGCTACCAATTGTTCTTAAGACATGGGCTTAGAAGCCTTAGTCAATTGCTCCCAAGAACTAGATTTAGCTACAAGAGTTCATACTAATTAATGCTAAACAACTAAACATAATACAAGAGAATTCAAAGATGAAAATGGAAGAAAATAGGGTTCTATAAAGTACCATAAATGCAGATGAAGAAGATGTGAATGAGAGGAAAGGGAGTGTTATTTATAGTACAAAAAGGATAAGGTTAAATTTTGGCCACCCGTTGGTCGCGACTCGCGACGGGCTCATCGTGACTCGCAATAGTCTCGTGATGAGGCCATCATGACTCGCGATGGGTGGCAGAATTTAAGGTCATCATCGTACCTCTCAAAGTTAATACTTTTGAGCCCTAATGCTTTCTACCTACAATTAAGTAGATAATGGCAAGTCAGGGTCGTCCACGAGAAGAGGGATGTTTTCAAGTGTTTACACATATATATGAGAAAACATACTAAACATATACATACATAGATACATATAAAATCATATAAAAGCATGTAAACAAGGGGGGTGGTTGGTTTGATCCTATGTTATCAAATTAAAGTAGAACAACTAGAAAAGTAGAGAACTATGCTAATCATGCAATACAACTAAAGATAAGATGAAAACAATAATTAACGGAACCTTGGGCGCAATTGACTTCCACTTCCAAGCCTCTTATCCACCATTGAACATGCAACCTATTTACTACTTTCACTACCTGTTCTGAAGACTAAACTTCTATCCTTCTTAGATAGTAGTTTACAAGAGTGAATTTGAAATCCCTTGTCAAACCTCACCAATGACTCCCATAGTCGAAAAATGACTAAAAGTATCCCATTGATGGAATTTAGCACAAAAAATCAACAAGCTTGGCAACACTTATAGTACTACACTGTGTCTAAGCATTTAACCAATTCATGCATTTACACAACATTAGTCAAGAACGATCGATATTCATAGACTTCTCTCATTTGCTACAAGCAACAAACATGACAAAGAGTTTAGCATTATCATATTCATCTAGCAATTATCAATCCATTAACACAATCAAAAGCTCCAAATCATACTCTTGGATTCCTATCAAGAAAAGGGGAAATCAACCCATTTCCCCAAACCCTAACAAGCATATCATACAAGTACTTCATATACTCAAGCTTTCAATAACATTAAAGAAATTAACAAACATATTAAATGCTCTATAAATGCATAATAGTAAGAGTATTAAATTGGCTAAAAATTGTTCTTAAGACACGGGCATTGAATCCTTAGTCAATTGCTCCAAGGAACTAGATTTAGCTACAATAGTTCATACTAAATAATTCTAAATAACTAAACATAATGAAATAGAATTCAAAGATGAAAATGGAAGAAAATAGGGTTTTAAACAGTACCAAATATATATATGAAGAAGATGTTAATGAGAGGAAAGAGAGTGTTATATAGTACAAAAAGAATAAGGTTAAATTCTGGCCACCCGTTGGTCGCGACTCGTGATGGGCTGGTTGCGACTCGCGACGGCCTCGCGATGAGGCCATCGTAACTTGCGATGGGTGCTAGAATTTAGTCATGTTTTCTTTTATTCTTCTTGTGGTACACATTCATCTTCATAGAAATTCCCCTCATTTTTCAAGTCTTTAATGTCTTCAAAAAATGGTCTTCAATGGCCTCTGGTCTTAATGTCTTCGAAGAAAGTCTTCAAAAGTCTTCAAAAATGTTATCTGTAATGGCCTCTGATCTTCATGCCTCGGTGTTCCTCCCTTGTCATGCAAAATCCACTTAGAAGAGGTAAAAGAGCATAGAGTTGCTCTTACCCCTCCTAAGATAATTTCAAGTTAAAGCACAAGCTCTTGATAATAAAAGAGAACAAAAGTGACCCAAAATAGTACTAAATTATGCACATAAAATGGACATATCATTAGGCCAAAGAACTCCCATGACAATAGTAGTGTCATCATCCACCCTGCACTCCATTATGTGCACCGACTGTTGGCTGGCACAGTACTTTTCCCGGCAGAGCCAACGAATATGCCAGACAATGACATTCACTTTCTATAGCACTTGACGAGTGAGGGACCTGAATTTGGGTTATAGTCTAAGCTGTGGATGAAGAGGATTATAGAGAAGGCATGAAAGCCAAAGGGGAAGATTATGGGTATGATAGGCCTCTTGGCAGAGTACCTAGGATTGGTTTATCCGACTGACTTTCTGCGCTTAGAGATGCACACTTTCTTCCTCATCACTGCTGAGAGGTTGGTTTGATTTGAGATGCTCAGTGTCACCTGAGCCACAGGGGTATTCCATTAGTTGTATGGCGCCAGGAAGGTTACATTCATGGCACTTCCTCAGCCCAACAAGACAAAACTGGAATTTGATACACCTCTAGTAGACTTGGCGATTTCACCTGACTCCTTATGCAGAGAGGACTTCCAGCGCGAGCTCCACGACCTTGGTCCAGCCCCTGTCTAACACGATATAGCATCCTGCCTTTATCTGAGCGATAACAGCAGCACTCCTCACAGCCTCCACCAGAGACTGAGCTAATGCAGGAGGATGATATGCCACCTCACTACTCCCAGCCTCCACCAGATTTCTATGAGCGGATATGCAAACCATGCAGGATGGATTCAGCTGCTAGGACAACATGATACTGGAGCACAACATGTTTGTTTCCTAGAGCTTGATCGACATGGATGAGAAGATTGATCACCTATCAGCTCGCATCCATGAGATGCAGTACCAGGCAAGCGGTGTCTCAGGCCCTGATCTGGAAACAGAGAGGCGGAGAGCTAGGAGGTAGAGGAGCATGGATTGGCTGGCTCGTTAATAATAACGCTATTTTGGTGGTGGTTATTCTTCTTCACATCATTGATTTGTGAGCACCATATCCTTACCCTTTCTATACTTCTCTTTGTTTGCTTTGGCCTTATTGTCTACATTGAGGGCAATGTAGTGTTCTAAGTGTGAGGAGGGGTATCTACTGATTGCACGGTTGAGGTTGAAGATACTTTGAAGACTTTGCTACTTTTGGATAACTCTTTTGTTCCGTTTTGGATATTTTTCCCTTTTGTTTTGGGATGCTTTTCTTTTGATGTACTTGGATAATATTGGCTTTGACACTTCCTTAGCCTTAACATTTGGAAAGCACTTTGCTACTTTTTGGATTCAAGAAACATGAAAAAATTTGAAAAATTTGAAAAACAAAATAGAAAATGAAAAAAATATATATAAAAAGAATCCCACTATGTTGAAAACCCGAGAGGGCATCTTAGGCAACATTGGGGGCCCAGATAGGGGGAAAACTCGAGAGGGTGACCTAGGAAAAATGAGAGGCTAAATGTGTGGAAAAGGAGAGATGTAAGCCGAAGAAACATAAAGTGTGGCTATGATGAAAACCCAAAAGGGCTCCTAGGCAAAATGAGAGAAATTGAAAAATGTTAAGTGTTTACTCATTTGTTGGCGTTGGAGCCATAAGGTTGTGGTGGCCATACGGATGTATTAGGTAGCTTGATATCTTAAGGACCTCTTGGGAGTAGAAAATTTAGTGGGAGAAGACGAAGTTATGAAAGTTTTTATCGTTAATATACTTTTTTTAGGTTAATATATTGATATAAAGTGGAGCATGTGTTTTGAACTTTATACATGTCTTTAGCTTCACCTTGTACCATTGGATTTGAGGCTGTTAATTCAAGATTTGGAAATGTTTTAGAGATAGAAATTAATTGATAGGTTGATATAGTTTGGGTAGATTTTGGAATAGGGGTTGTGGGAAACTTCTCATTTGACCTTAACATTGGGATGTGTGATATTGAGCATTTTGTGAGGTATTGATTTGGGGGAATAGTAGTTAAGATGTGGATACATCATTTCCTTCGTATGCTTATATCTTTTCTTACTCGGGGGCGAGTAAGGTTTAAGTGTGGGAGGTTTGATATGTCCATTTTAGTACTTTTTGGGGTCACTTTTGTGCTCTTTTATTATCAAGAGCTTACGTTTTACCTTGAAATTCTCTTAGGAGAGGTAAGAGCAACTTTATGCTCTTTTACCTCTTCTAAGTGGATTTTGTGTGAAAAAGGAAATACATGGAGGCTTGAAGATTGGAGGCCATTAAAGTTCACCTTTTTGAAAACTTTGAAGACTTGCTTCAAAGACATTAAAACTTGAAGACCGGAGGCCTTCGAAGACCATTTTTTATGACTTTGAAGACTTTCTTCAAAGGGTTGAAGACTTGAAAAATGAGGGGAATCATTGTGAAGATAAGTGTTTACCACAAGAAGAAGAAAAGAAAACAAGGTTAAGTTTTGGTGCCCGTCGCGAGTCGCGGCCAATGGGTGGCCAGAACCTAACCTTATCCTTTTTGTACTATAAATAGCACTCTCTTTCCTCTCATTCACATCTCTTCTTTCATGTGTTTTTGGTACTGTTTTGAGCCCTAGTTTCTACCATTTTTCATCTTTGAATTCTCTTGTATTATGTTTGGTTTGTTAGCATTAATTAGTACGAACTCTTGTAGCTAAATCTAGTTCTTGGGAGCAATTGATTGAAGGTTCCAACCTTATGTAGTAAGATTCTATATTTGCTCATTTATGAACATTTATTGGAGAGTATTTATTATGCCATTAATTTTGTGTTTTACCTCATTTATACCATGGGTCGTTTGAGTATATGGAATGTTTGTATGATTGAAATGTTAGAGTGTTAGGAAATTTGCAAATTTCTTAACTCATTTGATATGAAATCCAAAAGCATGGATTTAAATCTTCTTGTGTATAATGTGTGGTAATTCTTGCTAGATGAGTATGTTAATGTGGATTGTTTTCATATTTATCATATAGTTGCAAAGAAAAGTTGAACCTTGAATGTTGTTTGTTTTAAGTTTAACCTAATAAATAATTTGTTTGGTTAAATGACTATGTATTTGGTAGAAGGCTTGTTGTAATCAAACCTATGGTCCTTTGGGTGAAATTCCATTGATGAAATACTCCTATGATGTTTTTTGTCTTTTGGTGATCATCAATGATGTTTGTAAATGGTCATTGTTAGTCTTAGCAAACTACTCTTAAGGAGGAATGAATGCTGATCTTTGACTGAGAAGTGATAACATTCCCCATAGACAATAAATGTAATTGAATGAGTGAATGAATCAATGAGCTATAGGAAGTTTGGAAGTGGAAGTTGATTGCCCCCAAGGCTCCGTTAATTATCATTTTAAGCGTATCTTTAGTTGTATTGCATCATTAGGATAGTTCTCTTTCTTTGCTAATTGTTAACTTCCAATTTGATAACATAGGCTCAAAAACCAACCAACCCCCCTCCCCTTGTTTACATGCTTTTATATGTATCTATGTATGTATATGCATAATATGTTTTCTCCTATATATGTTTAAACACATGAAAAGATCCCACTTCTCGTGGACGACCCCGACTTTCCATTATCTACTTAATTATAGTTAGGAAGCATTAGGGCTTAAAAGTATTAACTTTGAGAGGTACGAAGATGACCTCCCACTCTCCGAAAGACATAAGTAATTAGACCAACCAAAAGTAAAGTGTGGAAAAACAAGTCTCAAGCTAGCTTACCTTTCCTAAAATGATCCCAAAAGCGATCAAAGAATAGTCTTAAAAAACAATCCACAGCGAAATCATGCATTCAACCTAGTTTTTTGTTTTCTCTCAATTTCTCTCATTTATCCTAGGAGCCCTTTTGGGTTTTAATCCTAAATTTAAAACACAAAAGGTACTTACTTCTCAACTTTTTCAACACGGCCTCTTATTTTTTCCTAGGCACATAAGCCTTGCCGGGCCTAGCCTCTCATTTTTACCTAGGTCTTTCAACCAATCCGGGCTTTTCCTCATGTTACCCAAGTTGCCCTTTCAGATTTTTGACTTGTCCTGGTTTTTTTTATTTTTTCAAGTTTTCCAATTTTTTTGGTGTAGCACAAAAATTCCCCAAAAGTGGGCTTCACACTACAAAAGATAGTCAAAACATGGCCTACAATTCAATGAGATAACATTCTTCCAAATAACCCAAACATTTATAACATGATATTCTAAGCATGTGGGCTATTCAAACAAGAAAATTCCTCATCAAACATCAATCTTATGTAAGTTATCACCAACCCATTCAACTAAATCATGCAACCATGATTTAATCTCTCCCAAATCAACCAACACCAAAGATCATATCTTTCAATCATAATAGCTCATCAATCCTCCCAACATCCTCTTCAACACAAGATCATGCACACAAACTCAAATGTAAACACATATCTCACAACACACTCATTCAAAATTCATGCTTCAAATAACACTTCAACAATGTCAAATAAAGCACATAAGCATAGAGTTCAATGGGTTAACAAAAATTTGAAGCTAAGATTTGCAAGACCCACAAAAGAAGAAGCAAAAATTACCATCTTTTGGAAGAAAAGCTTCAATTTTTCGAGTTCACCAAGAGTGAGTGAGAATGATTATTTCTTGAGGAGTAAGAATGTGTCAAATGAGAGAATTTGGCAGAGAAGTGTACTATGGAAATGAAATTTCAGCATAGGTGAATAGGGTGAGAGGTACAATTAGAATAAGAATGGAATTTAAAATGACCAATTTAGGGGACAATAGTACAAGCCAATTAATTACAAGATCTGGAAGTATTTTAAAAAATCTTAAGGAATTAGGTAATTCCAAAATTCTTTAACCAAAAATACATTTTTAAATTTGAGAATCAGAATTTTTAAAAAATTTCATTATCGGAGCAAAGAAAATTGAAAAGTCGATTTTAGGTGCACAAAGGGCCTAGCGCGAAGCATAGCCTCGCACCAAACCACTTGACACGAGGCATAGCCTCACTCCAAACCTTCTGCCACGAGGCATAGCCTCACTCCAAACCTTCTGCCACGAGGCATAGCCTCACTCCAAACCTTCTGCCACGAGGCATAGCCTTGCAGCATTCCAGTCCTGGCACAAAGGATAACCTCCTGCCAGCCTACCTGGTACGAGGCATGTAACAACCATTTCACTAATCCTCAGTTTTTTCCCTCATTTTCAAAAGTCAATGTCACCCGTCCAATTTATTTCCATTCAAAACACAATCACGAGTCTTGAGCTCAAATTTCCAAACCATCAAGTGTTCATGCAAAAACTACCTACTCACTAATCAAAACATGAAAGAAAAAAAACACCGTATATTTATCGTCACCCTCACAAATTTTTTCCTTTTTTCATGCATCCTAGTTATAAACACTTACCGGTGGATCTATGGAATTTCCATCGGTGACTCCACCCATGATGACATTGTCGTGGAGAGGTTTCCACAATGAGCCATCCTTACCTCTGGGCCTTTTGTCCGCCAATAGGAATGAATTCGTATGTGTTACCATTATTGAATCCGTGAATGTCATTTTAGGGATTAAGGGAGGTCGAGGAGGTTTTAAACCCTCGATTATCTCCCTTTCCCACTGTAAAATGGTTAGCATAGAAAAGCAATCTACCAACAATATATTATCCATTTCATCATTCAATTAATCGAATTCATCATCATTATCATCAACATGGGACTCACTCAAACATTCATGCTCGTTTGTCATGCAAGAAGGCTCATCATGCTCATCACATAAGGATACACCTTTGCACACATCAAAGATGACTTTGTTTAATCATACCTTGACTTGTATATATCAAATTCCTCTTTATCCATGTCATCTTCTAGAGTTAAGGTTCCCAAGTGGACATCGATTTTAGTCTTGGAAGTTTTAAGAAAAGGTCTCCCCAAAAAGTATTCGGGGTGCACTTCCGTCGTGCACTGCGTCTAAGACATAAAAGTCCGCCAGAAAAACCAATATGCAACTTGCACCATCACATTCTTTACTAGTCCACGGGAACTAGATTGGGAATGAAAGGCAAGTTGGAAAATTACTCTAGTATCCCTAAGCTCAACTATTTCTAGGCGTTCATACAGACTATACATGATAACATTAATGGATGCATCTTGATCTATCATGGAATGTTCCACAAGTTTAGCACCTAAAGGGATAGGGATAGAAAACATTCAGGGATCATTGCATATCTTAGGCAAGTTCCTATGATTCAAAACAGCGACACCACCCATTTTCAAATGTCCTAATCTTTTAGTTTTCCTATGCCTTTTCTTTGTCCATACAACTCTAAGAAATTTAGCACAAGATGACACATGTTCAATTAATTCCAAGATATAGATGGTTACCTCGACCTTTTTGAAGACATTGCGAATGTTTACATCATCGATCACCACCTTTGTCCGTCATCTCAAAGCATTTGGAAATAGAGGTGGAATAGCAACCTGTGCCTCGGGCGGTGGAAGTTCCTTGGAGGGTGCTTCCTTGATAATAATCTCCTCCTCTTTGAAGTGTCCTTTGGTAACTTCCACTATCTTGTCATCTTCTTTCATTATTTTCTTCTTGGTCTTGCGGAATTCCTTCCCACTTCTCAATTTACGTGTGCTCGCACTCATGGGATTCACCTCCTGTTGGGAAAGTAGTTTTCCGGACTCCTTGGCTTCAATTTGGCTTACCGAGGTGGCAATTTGCCCGACTTGAACTTCTAGGTTTTTTATACTTGAGAAAGCTCTATTACCAAGGTCCTTAATTTCTTGCCTTGTCTTCTTCACAAAGATCTCATGTTTCTTCCCCAATTGACCGATGGCTTCCATGATCTCATCCTTTTTCTACTTGTAAAGTGAAGCATGATTGTTAGAAATGCTTTCACCTCTAGGATAAGGTTGAAGTGGAGCTTGTCCTCCTCGGTACCCTTTTCGTTGGTTGTCCTCCCCCCCATTAGAAATTAGAATGATCTCTATACCCCAGGTTGAACGAATTTGTGTAGGGGTCCGGCCTTGCATATCCTTGGTTCCCTCGGAACCTTTGTGGTTAACCCCCTAGCAAATTGTAGCCTTTACCGATTGTTATATTCAATTTCCTTCACCTCTTGTAGATCATCTACAACTTTGAGGTACACTTCGGAATTGTGGTTGAGGTTACAAACTCCACACACTTGGACTTGATGCAATTTTCCTTGCAAAACTCCTTCATCATGGAAGCAAGAGCTTAGAATTGCTCCTTAAACTTAGGTGAGTGTGTGGGTTCATTCAAGGCTTGTAATTCTTGCCAGACCAAGCCTCTCACTTTTACCTAGGTCTTTCGACTTATCTGGGCCTACTCTAATGTTACCCAAGTCGTCCTTTTGGGTTTTTGACTTGTCCATTTTTTTTTCATTTTTTTCCAATTTGTTTCAAAATGCTCTGAGTAGAGCTATTAGCTACATAGAAAGAACTAAAAATCATAAGTGCTATCCAATTCCCTAAACTCTGCACACTTAATTTTTGTATTATCCTCAATGCATATACTAAATCAAAGAACACATGTCAAAGGAAATAAATAGGAAAGCACTTATAATGAAAAATGAACACTAAAAACTACCCTTAATGGTACAATAATGGAATGTAAAGAACAAACTACCATCACCCCAATATACTACCCATAACCTTTGAACATGAAAGACCAATCTAACCACTATCATGCACCACAAATCGAATGAAGAATTGAATACCAATGGAGAGTAACCTCTTAGGTCTCAATGTGTGTCTCTCAATGGTTTTGAGCGTAGGTGGGTTTTTGATGGTATTTGGTGGTGGTTGGGTGGTGGTAGGGAAGAAATGGTGATTGGGTGGAGTAGGAAAGTATGTGAGCTCCATGGGTCATACATGTCTACACGCCCCATGAACTTGGGGTTTGGTTCACCTTCTTTTCTACATGGTCCATGAGTTAGACTCCCCGTTTGCTCACCTTTCTCAAAGAACCATATGCTTCCTACAAAAAAAACATACAAACCAAGTGTAATAGTGTCCCAAAAATAAAAATAAAGCTACAAATAGGAAAGCACACCAAAAATAGCAAACTAATATAATTTTTTAAAGCTCAGGTTACCTCCTGAGTAGCTCCGTATTTTTAATTTCGTAGGCACAACCCTAATGTTATCCATATGGTGAGAGTTTGTACCCATCACCATGGACAACCAAACATGGAAAGGTTGGGTAAGAATCTTCCAAGAGGAAGATATAGTAGAGGAGGAGTCAACCTTAGAGGGAATAGGTGGTTTAGAAGCTTAGCATATTCAATTGGCTTCCCAATGGTCTCCTCTAAGGTTTATGAAAATGTGGGAATTGGTTCTATAGGTAGAGGTAGGAGTGCAAATAAATAATATGGAAAATTAAGTATAATCAACCCTTCCTCGAATTCTTAACCCTCAACAAACCATTCCACATCCCCTTTAGATTCATGTACAAAAACTTCACATTCAACTAGGGTTGGTTCATTTTTGGAAAATTAGGTTTCAAGTTGGCTCACCCTATTCATCAAATCTTGAACTTGCCCTTCAACTTTTTCAATGCTTAAGAATAGTTGAGTTCCCAAATTGCTAATCTTGCTAAGCAGTTATGATTAGAGTAAATCACTACTCTTGGTCATATTAGCTATAGCTTGCAAAAATTCTACACAATTTGATTTGGGAACCAATCCCGGGGATTGGTTTTGGGGCATTGGGTGAGTTGGTGAAATCCAACTATCTAACCCAACATGTTGGTTTCCCGATGCATCTTCATACCACAAATTCGAGTTACCTCTAAACCTAAAATTTGGAGAGTCATGGTATGGGTGAAAATTTTGATTCAATCGGCCTTGGGAACCAACAACTCTTACCTCTCTCTCATTTTCACTCCTCCGAGAGCAAGACTCTGTAGAGTGGTCGCAATGACATATCTTAAAAAATCTCACTCTTTGAGCCATTCTTCTCCCATAGTCACTCAACTTTAGGAAACACTCTATAGGATGATCACAACGGCACATCCTACAAAGTGCCCTCCGTTGAGTGCTTTCCCACATTTGTTTTATTTTCTATTAAGCATCAACAAAGAAAACACACAAAACTCAAAATCGTAGTGTAAGAGTCCTCGATTTCACAAAGAACTCAAGCAATATCTACTCCAGCAAACAAAAACAAGAAAAAGATAAAAATAATACTAACTAGTCACTAACACGCTATGCCTAATTAATACTTGAATTGAAAAGCATCTCCAGTGACGGTGCCAAAATTTAATCTACCCCAACCCGGGGTCGTTAACACAGTCGCAACAGTGCAATTTAATTAATCCAGGCCAAGGCAGTAAGCAAAAATCCCTGGGTTTGTCTATAGAGATGCTAGGGTTCAAGTAAAAGTAAATACACAGCCTCGTCCGGGTCGTTAATTTGCACGAGTGAAAGGAATAGATACTAATGTAAACATGAAAATTGGGGGGTTTTTTTTTGTTATTTTCAACTAACAACTACTAGAAAAAAAATAAACAAACAAGAAAACTATTTATACTAGGCACTTGGGACTAATTTAGCAACATGGTAGTTGTAAGGATTCAATCCTTGATTCATTCACATATAGACATAAAAAATACTTATCATTGTGTTACAACACATGGTGTGGTCAATGGCATACACTTCCCCATCCCTGTCACGATGTGTGCGCTCGTAACCCTCCATCGACACCGCCATCGTAATTAGGGAAGAACAACAAGGTCTGACCATTATTGTGGTTCTATTTCTCCCCTATGCTATAATGTCCCAGGTTTCCACCACAAATGTACTAATTCGCAGTGGTTCTCTATACGTGAGGCCTTAGGTTCATAGGCACCTTATATGTGATAGGTTTCAACACAACTCCAATATTGCTACTATCAACTATCTCTACTCATAGACTCTCGGGCAACTTTATGAACCCGCTAAGATTGGTGCAACGGAAAATTGGTCAAAGCATTCTCGAATACCCCATGCACACATCTATGTGGATGCGTTCTCCCCTACCCATTTAAACATTAAGGGATCTCTTCCCAAGGGGGTATCAATAAAAGCATCATACATGAACATAGACCAAAGTATATGCTTATATATGGTGTAGTGTTCATGCATTTAGAAACATTCATTAACAATCACAATAATATCATAAACGCAAAGATATGATGAATCTACATGAATCTCATAAAGCATAGAAACTACACAAGTGCCAAATATGCCCAAAGCTAAGCTAAATACTTTAAAAAAGTATAGATCCATGGTCAATATGGAATTAGATTCCATGGATTTAAGAAAATAAGAAGCTAGGAAAAAGACCAGAGAAAGAGAAGAAGAATTCTCCTCTTCCTTCTCTCTAAACTAAAAAGAGAAACTAATCTACATTATGACTAGATGTATTATACTTATATTTTAGTAGAATACTAAGGCTCCCATATACAGTAGTAGGAGATTGGGCGTAAACATAGGCACAAAATAGGCCAAACATAACAAAACCCTAGTCACCCTTTCCTTCTAGCCGTTGAACCTTTCTTGAATAAACTACTCCAATTCATGAACCTTATGGAGTAGAATTATTGTTCATTGGATAAATATTTGGAAGACAAAGATTTTGATATATTGTACAGGGAAATCAAATGAAAATTAAGAGAGTTATAGACAAACGGTCAGCCGCCAAGGTGTCACAGACTAGCACGGATGCCACGGTCCATGAACATTCAAGCACGGAGCGTGGGATCTGGCGCAGTTCATGAACATTCATAGCTGCAGGCTGTGGGATTTTGTGCGGTCTATGAAGCCAGTACCATGCCACGATCCGTGAAGATTGTCATAGATCACGAAAAGTTCACGGTTTTTGCTCAGATGTTCTCACGGTCCGTGAAAGTTTTCACTGACCCTAAGTGGCCTCTGGTCTTCACTCAAAATTTTGTCATGGTTCATGAAGGTTTTCATGAACCATCTTCATAGTTAGCCAAATCTTCAATTCTTCATCTCTAAACTCCACGGTCCAAGGTCTTTGTCACGACTCGGTGCCATTGCCTTGTGAGGGTCTCGTACAGGACTTCACAGATCCTCTCGTGTCCCTCATGTAGTGCAGGTCATGTGCTTTGTCATGGGTCACTGGTACTTTACCATGTGTGGTCCATGAAGTTTCGTTTGGTGCTTCTTTGGCTGAACTTCGTTTGCTTACTACGGGTGAACCATTAGTCTGAATCGGGTGTTCTAGAAGTAGATTTCATAGTACTCAAGAAGAAGAATCCAATGGAACCATCCCTGGAGGATAATTATTCCTGGATCATTCTCGGACTAAGAAAGTACTCCTCGGACCATGATTCACCATTTTCATCTTTCGTCGTCTTGAACTTCGAAGCCGCCTATCTTCAGCTTCAATCTCCTTCTACCACACATTGATGTTCGTGGCCTTCATCTTCTGCCATTCCAATGTTAATGGCCTTTACCTCTTCTACCATCCTTGTGAATGGCCTTTAGTCTTCTACCGCCCTTGCAAATGCCTTCACATAGAATGTAACCAAAAAGTACCCACGGGTGACCTACTAAAGATGATCACAAGGAAGATCAAGGAGCATGTGGATATGAGATGTTCATTAGTACCAATTAAGTCTACAAAATGAGGGATTTAGACAAGAAAACCGAACATGGTCGTCCAAACCCCTTGTCACATAAACTCAAAATTAGGATGAACAATAGAATATCAAAAAGCATAAAGGTATAACCAAGTTACTACAATCATCCCCAAGTTATAGAAACTACCCCCTTGACATGGAATTTAAATAAATATTTGAAATCCACATCTTAGGATCAAAGAAAAATGAAAAGAAGAAAAAGTTTCCTAAGGGGAGAATCTCCCCTACTTTTGAAAGTGAAAATGAGATCTGACGTATGAAAACTCTACCAAAACTAGTAGAATAAGGTTCGATATATAGTTGTAGGATATTAGGCCTAAAAATATGCCAAAATAGGACAAAAGGGTAAATCCTAGCTCAGCCGCCACCCGGCACGGGGTATCATGGATAACGAGGCCCGTGGATGTTCTTAGTTCGGGATGCGAGGCCAGACGTGGGTTGCACCACATCATGGGCATAGTGAGTCTGTTCTTGAGCGTGACATAGACCTTTAATGTGGAACAGGGTGCAAGGGTTGGCATGGGTCACGTCTAACACAGGTGTGGGCTGCATTGCCTTCTGTGGGGCATCATCGGACTGCTGAAATTAAAGGTTCTCATTCTTGCCCGTGGCCATTGGCATGGGTTTTGGTCATACTTGTTGATTTGCTCAGAAAACTTGGCACGGGCCATGTAGATTTCCACACCCCACCGGCTGGTATCGATGAAATGGACTTGGAATGGTGTGAGACGCTTAAAACAGGACGTCCCGCACCCATTCTTAGCCACATGGAGGAGTTACAGCTCATCGTGCCTAGCGTGGATTGCATCAATGCCTTGCACTGGTCTTCTTAGAGCAAGGAATCTCCTCTGGCGTAGGCCGTTGGGGCTAAACCATGCACGGCCAGCATCATCTCGTTGGTGCTTCGTCCAGCTGAACTAGTTTCCTTTTCTATAGGAGAAGTGTTAGTCAAATTTGAAAATTTTAGTAATTGAATTTATAGTACTCGAGAAGATGAATCTTGTGGAACCATTCTTGAAGGCTAATTCTTCTTGGATCGTTCTGGGATTGAGGCACAACTCACCGAACCACGATTCCCTGTTTGTCCCTTAGCCTCTATAAACTCCATAGCCGCCTATCTTTGGCATTAATATCCTTCTACCATGAATTGATAATTGTGGCCTTCGTCTACTACCATTTTAATTTGAATGGCCTTTGTCTCTACTACCTTCCTTGGGAACGACTTTCAATATCTTCTTCCACCATTACGAAAGGCCTTCACATGGAATGTAAACAAAAAGTACCCATGGGTGACCAACTAAAGATGATCAAAAGGATGATCAAGGAGCCTGTTGATACAAGATGGCCATTAGTACCAATTAAGTCTACAAAATGGGGAATTAAGACAAGAAAACAAAACATGGCCATCTAAACCCCTTGTCACGTAAACTCAACTAAAATCCACCAAGAAGAAGTAACTAAAAAGTATGTCAAATGTATCAGATAACACATGCAAAATGAAGCAGATCAAAGATGGAAATGGAGTGGGAAAATGAAGTTTCCATCTAATGCATAAGGGAAGTGAATTCATATGAGAAAAGCGATAATTAGAAACAAGCTTTTCACATTCCTTTGTGAAAGATTGAGTGGCACAAATTAAACTAAAGGGACAGTGAAAATATACGGAAAAAATCCGTAGCAATTAGAAAAATGATCAGTAGATCCCAGAAAGTCAAGCTGTTTTGAATATTTATGATCAACCAAAATATTGAAGCCATGAACGTAAGTAAATGTGATGAGAAGATGTAAAATAAGTAGGATATATCAACATTAATAGTCACAGTCACACAAAAAGTACATGCATACACTAGAATATTGTGTAAAATTTCAACCAAAAACCTAGAAGTCCAATATACTAAGAATTAAATAACTTTAGACTTGGAGGGAGGCAAAGACTGGACAATGATAAAAGTGTCTTCCATACTAGATTTTTGAGCATGGACATCAATGTTTGCATGGGCCTCAGTTGCTGCATTGACATCAGGATTAGAAGGTGGCATAATAGTACTAGAACCAAATGAAAGGTCCTCCATATACATAACCTCACACACCTTTAACTCAGTGGCAGAAGGAAGGCAGAGAAGGCTGGAAAGACAGCAGAGCATAGGGGTGTCCACCCTCAATAATACACATATTCAAGGTGGGCAGGCTCTTCAGCGTCGAATTTGGGTTCCACTTGCGCATGTCTTTCACAACCTCACAATAACCTACGGTGCGAGCAACTAGAAACGTCTTCAAAATATTTGAAGAAAGAATTCATCTTGCAAAGAAGATCCACTAGAATT
The DNA here is from genome assembly GCA_037428765.1 of Rubia yunnanensis. Lineage (NCBI taxonomy): Eukaryota > Viridiplantae > Streptophyta > Magnoliopsida > Gentianales > Rubiaceae > Rubia > Rubia yunnanensis. The sequence continues at coordinate 77,215,897 of CM075064.1, forward strand.
TAAGGATGTTCAAGAGAAGTATGTCTATGTTCAGAAAGAAGCTTGACGGATTCTTCCTCTACGATCCTAGCATTATCCTCAGTGGTGTTCACCCTTTCTTGAGTGGGTTTAATGGAAGTCTCTATGGTCACACATTTCATCTCCTACACCTTATACTTTTCCATGTGTGACTCATCCACATGAGAGAACTTCAAAAGCCACTCGCTCACAAGCTAAAGTCTCCCACCAACCATACAGAGAAAAAAGACATAGAAAAGAGATAGTTAATATTCTACATACGAAACATCTAGATATGGTAAAAAAATTAAGAAGCAAACTTACCACAGCTAAAGTATTAGGAAAAGAAAGTTTGGAAAGATTACCAGGTATTGTTCCCTCCACCAACAGATTCTTAGACCGCGAGGGAGGCTGGTTGCTCTGTCCCTTTTTCACTGGAGGTAGCGAGTGGCTCGAGGACCCATTATTTTTGTCCCTCATGTTCTACTTCTACTTTGACATGCCAGCAGGCCATCTTCAACTGCCTCTCCGCCCTCAGTATACTTTCCTTTTGCAAGTGCAATACTAATGCTTGTTTTATTAACACCCTGTTGGAGGGTATTACTCAATGCATCATTATCAGGCTTAACAATGATCTTAGCTACCTCCTAATCTTTGCCTTTGAAAAGTGATATGTCAATAGCAACTCCAGCCAGGTCTATATCTACAAAAAATTATACATTACAGATCGAACGAGCACACATAAGAAGTACACGTTCATAAAAGATAAGGAATATTATAAATCAAACGCATCAAAACAATAACCAAAAAAACACCTTCAACATAAGAATCAACATGGCAGATATGTTGTGTATGAGCATGAAGTCTTACCATGATCTCAATCTCAGTGGTAAAATGGACACTCAGACCAAGAAGCTTACATTTGGGAACTTTGTAGTTCCAAGAGGGTACAACCAATTAAAACTTTTGGTTCAGTTTTATAGAAAAATACTTTTTACACCAAGGACCAACATTCCTAGGGAAACTGCTCACAAGCTAACCAGCCTCCCTCCAAGGTCGTTAAAACCCACAGTTTAGAATTAACCCGGTTGGAGGTGGTGCAGTCAGAAGATAGAATTTATAGTTCTGCACCTATTCCTACTACTATGCTACCTATAGGGTAGTTAGCGGTAAGCCCTAGGTTTGTCTATAGAGATGCTAGGTATAATGTATCAACTCAAAACACAAGCTCATCTCAGATTTCTAATGTCCTAGATCCCATCTCAGATTGCTCTCATACTGTCCATCAGATAATGTAGCTGATCATCCACTTTTTTAAATCTATCAACTGTGTCCCAGTGGTGGTTATCCAGTAGAGCTCTGGTGGTGGCCAAATATGTCTAGCCCCAAAGATTGAATGCACCAAGGATAGGGCCCACTCTGACTGGTATTCTGGTGGTGGCTGGGCACACATAGGATATTAAGCAACAGACTCAAAACCTGGCGACCCGTGCTCACGGAAGGGGTTGTACTGAAGATGCTGCCATTAGTGAGCTCACTGATGAGAATGTCCTGAAACACTATATCTGTGAGGCTCAAAAGAAGGAGCGAACCTCTGGCTTCCATGCCTACTATGTTCTAAGAAATCCTGATAATGGGAGGAGATGTTATTTATATGGACACTTATAGCTCCATGCCCTGTAGAATGGAAAGACTCCTCATGTATGTCGATCGGCCTCATAAAAGTGGGTGGCACTCCTGATACATGCTGGGAAGGTAACGGTGGTGCTATGGGGTGCCCTATAGGTGGTGGCACAAAATGATATGGATATGGCTGCTCAGTAGTGATCCCAAGGGGAATCTTCTACTCTAGTTGCTTCGGATCCTAATCCTGGTGCCCGTACTCCTCCTCAAGATCCTCATCTCCTGGTTCATGCTCTCCTAAAACTACCCCCAACCTTCGCCAGGCTCAATGATAAGATCTGTCAGTCTGAAGGACTTTCCCAACTTGGTTATCTCATTCTAGAAAAACTCATGAATTTTTCCCTCTGTATAGCCAGAAAATAGAACCGTGATCTCTCTTTATTAGCCTATCTTCGACCATGACTGATAAATCAAGCGTAAAGGTTGCATTGGGGTTCTCTCTTAGGTTGTCACTCTCTTGAGGGCAAAGTGTTGAACCAGAAATGTAACCATTCCCCCCATCGAGATCTTGCTAGTGTGGACAGCTGAGAAAGTCAAGTCCATATCCAGCAACAAATTCCTCTACCAAATTGGGACAAGCATTCATCAGAGGAGGCAGTGGCCTCTCTAAGGCAGCTAACTATCACGCTCAAAAGTCTAGCCACATATATGAGTGTCGGTGCACTATATCACTGATTTTGCTATTCTTACTCCTAATTTTCCTCGTGATGACACTCCAAAAGGTGGGTAGATTGCATGTGCTTAGCTCCCTAAACCCTGATACCTTATTATGCTTCTTCCACTTGAATATTTCCCCAACTCATTCTAGGTCAAGGTGCAAGGTTAATCTTCCAAATGGAAATTAATATACTACCTTCCTTGTTCATCTCTAACTTTCACAATAGTGGCCAAGAACTCCTGTGTATACCTAGTGTAGGTGGGGGTGGATAGGGTAGTAAACTCCTTCATACCTATACTTCCTAATAGCCTTCAGAAAGGTTTGTAGAGTTTGAGGTCCATGAGGGTCCTCTCTTCTACAAACTTTGTCTCCAAAATGGGGCAGTTTATAAGCCACCCCACCTATCCTTGTGGGACCTAGTCAGAGTAGTCAAACCCATAAAGAGTTACCTACTAAACTCACCCCTCTCTCTAGGCACACGAGGCATATTCTTCACAAAATATAGCAATCAACAACGGATAAAATATTGTAACAAAAATTTCTCACAATTATCCCCAACACGGAATAATATCTCCCAAAAAAATCTAAATTAACTAGTTTCCAAGCTTAACAGACATGCAAGCATAATACCACAACAGAAAAAACCAATCCAATTTTCCCAAAATAGATTGAAGTTCGGAAAAAATTACCTTGAGTAGTGAGTGTGGTTGAGTCTCTGCTCTTGGCTTATGCTCCACTCTTCCTAGGGTGAGTCTAAGAAACACCAATGCTTTGATATGGATTGAAAGTTTAGCCCTCCGGAGAAAATACAGATTTTTGGCCAAATCTTCAGCTAATAATCTATTCAGTTTGATGGGTTTTCTGGGGTGAAGTCTTAGTGGGTTGGATAGAGCTTGGAATGATAATTATTTTGGTATATGGTGTGGAAACATTGGTTGAAAAATGAAGGAGTTATGGTTTATTTTGTGAGAGAGGTCGGTTAATGGGTTCTTTGTGAGAGAGAAAGGAAGAAGAGTAGAGAGCTTGTGTGGAAGAGGAGTATGGGTTTAGGGGTTTAAGTAAGAGTTTGGCTAGGCTAGGATTGTGGAAAGTGGGTGGTAGCACAGATCCCAGAGTGTGTTCCGCGCCATCATGTGGCATCTGTGTCAGGCTCGTGTCAGTTCGCGCTGCGCACACATTCCATTTGTGCCGGTCCGTGCAAGGTACACTCGATGTGATAATGTGGAGGTCCCATCAGCTCTGTGCTTGCTGACTTGGGCATGAAACAAAGGTTTGCATCAAACTCTTATGCGCCAGGCAATCCCAAGTGTGAGGCATAGCGTCGCGCCAAACATCTGATCATGAGGCGCAGACGCGTTGGCACGGACCACTAGCCCACCTTTCTCCGATGACTTTTCTTTTGAATCACGCATCCAAAAACATTTAAAATCAAAGAAGTATTGTTCTTTGCAAATGATAGATGACTAAAATTTTCAAAAAAATTTCCACCAAAAATCGAACTAATCCCCAAAAATCTCAAAAACATTTAAAGCAACCCACTTCTTAAAAAAAAAGGTATTTTTATTGTTGCTTTCAAAAAATATTTTTTCCTTAATCATTTAAACTAAAAAGAGTGGCTTGGTGGATCATCAGAATCACCAACCACCAATGACCACATCATGATGGGTGGATTGCCACATCATCCTAGGTTTACTTTTACCTTTGGAGCGATCAACCAAGTAAACCCGTTCTTCTCAAGCATGAATATATTCTTGTTGAGTTTGGGGGTTAGAAAAGTCTTAGGAGTTTTTAATTCCTTGGCCCGCTTCTTTCCCCACTGCACATTAAACATGAGATACCGTGGTGAAGTATCTTTGTTCAAATTATAAAGAACATGCTCAACAAGAATATTATCACAAGATAGATCATTTGCACAAGATAGAAAATATAAAGTCTCAATGTCAGGAAATATTTCTTTTTTGGTAGTTTCAAAATTTTCTTCTCTAAACATCATGCAAATAAAAAAACAGATAAAAGAAATACTAGCAACTCTACTAACTCGTTGTGCCTAAGTTGATAACTAGACTGATAGCATCCCCAGAAACGGCACCAAAATTTCTAACCTGCCTCCCATGGGGTCATTAAAACCCCGTAGCTTAGATTTGACCCAATTAGAAGTGGTGAAGTCAGAAGATAGAATTTATAGTTCTGCACCAATTCCTACTGTTGCGCTACCTGTAGGGTAGTAAGCGGTAAGCCCTGGGTTTGTCCACAGAGATGCTGGGTCTAATGCATCAACTCAAAACACAACCTCGTATGGGTCATCAATCCTTACGAGTGAAAGGAATAGCTAGTAAAGCACACTTGCAAATAGGGGGGGTTGGTTTTTCAAACTAACAAGTAATAAACTTGAAAGTAAAAACAGAACTAAAATATTAAGCGAGCACTTGGGAAAATCATTGACAACTAGGTCAATCTAATGCTCTTATCCTCAATTCCTTCACATAGAGATCTAAACAAACCTAATAGAGTGTCCCTAAAATGTGGTGTGGCAGATGTTATACATATCCCCATCCCTATCATAGTGGGTGCTCTTGCAACCCTCCATTGACACCGCCAACGAAATTAGGGGAGTACAACAAGGTCCAACCATTCTTGTAGGTTTTATTTTCCCCTGTGAAATTACATCACGGGCTTCCACCACGAATGTAACTACTACCCTCGGGTCCTATCAATCAAGCCCAAGGGTCGTAGGAACCTTATCTATGAAACTAGGGTTTCTTGTAACCCTAGCTTGCTAAAATTAAGCTATCTCTACCCGAAACCTTTTAGACAACTTTACAAAGTCAACTTAGACTAGTGCGATGGTATGTTGATCAGAGTGACCTCAAATCTCCCGTGCACACACTCACACAGACACATTCTCCTCCACCATACAAACATCCAGGTTTCTCTTCCCAAGGGGACTTCGATATTTGTGCCTAGCATGAATACAACCCAAAGTGTGTGCTATATAAGTGGTGTAATATTCATGCATTCAAACTCAAAAGGAAATCACAATAATATTATGAACACAAAATTAGTTAGAACTAGAGAATCTAAAAAAGCATATGGATAGAACCAAGTCATTACAATTATCCCCAAGATATCGAAACTACTCCCTTGACATGGAATTCAAAAAAAAAAATTTGGATTCCACATCTTTGGATCAAAACAAAATAAAAGAAGAAAAGGATAAAGTTTCCTAAGGAGAGAATCTCCTATCTACTATTCTAAGAATGAAATATGGTATGAAAGTATATGAAATCCTAGTACAATAAGGTTCTATATATAATAGTTGGAGATTGGAACTAAAAATAGGCCAAAAAGAGGATAAACCCTAGCTCAGTCGCCGCTCGGCATAGGCGTCACGGATGACACGGCCTGTGGCTTCTACTTTCCTTGGGGCGCCAGGCTTGGTGCGGGTCATGTCTCTTCAAGGGTGCGGGGAACCTATTCTTAGGTGTGGTGATGATCATCATCAGGGTGCTGGGTGTGAGGGCTGGCATGGGTTGGATCTAGCACTGCCGCGGGAGGCATCGTTTGCTATGGGGCACCGTCAAGGCACCAAATATTGAAGTCCAGATCCGCGCCCATGGTTGTTGGCAAGAGGCATGATTGGGCAAGGTTCTTTGCTCACAAACTTGGTGGAGGCCATGAAAATTCCCACATCCCGCGTGCTAGTCTCAGCATAATGATTTTAAACGGCGTGAGAAGCCTAAAATGGGATACCCCCACGCCTATACTTAGCCGCGCATAGGGGTCTTCAATTCGGGCCTGGCGGCCCATTCTGTCTGGTGTGGGCGTCTCTTTTGGCATGGGCCGTTGTGCCAAACCATGAACGGCCAATGCCAACCTATTGGTGTATCAGCCGGCTTTACTAGTTTCCTTTGCTACGGTTGAACCATTAGTCCAATTTGAGAGTTTTAATAGTCAATTTTATAGTAATTGAGAAGACTAATCCAATGGAACCAGCTTATTAAAGCTAATTCTTCTTAGGTTGTTCTCGGACTGAAGCACAACTCATCCGACCACGATTCCACATTTCTTTGTTGGCCGCTATGAACTCTGTAGCCGCCTATCTTCTTCTTCAATCTCCTTCTACCACACATTTATGACCGTGGCCTTTTTCTGCTTCTACTTGCGAATGACCTTCAATATTTTCTATTACCCTTACGAACGGCCTTCGCATATAATGTAAACAAGAAGTACCCACGGGTTACCCACTAAAGATGATCACAAGGAAGACCAAGGAGCACGTGGATACAAGATGTCCATTAGTACTAATTAAGTCTACAAAATGCGGGATTTAGGCAAGAAAACCAAACAAGGCTATCTAAATCCCTTGTCAATTAAACTCAACTAATACTAGCAATCCACCAAGTAAAAAGTAACTAAAAGTATGTCAAATGCATTGGTTAATGCATGCATAAGGAAGCAGGTCACAAGCTCAACCCCAGCAACTACCGGATAAAAGGTAAACTCATCTACAGTGTTTTACACTTTTTTAAGGTGGTAGATGGTAAGAAACAAATCAAGGGTTAAAGGAACATCGGCTTGCTCACACACCCAAAGAAACTCCATTATGATAGCGATGCTCTTGGGATGAAATTGGGACAAAGCAATTGTGTACGTACAAAGAAGATCAACAACGTACTGAGGAAAAGGAAAGTAAAGACCAAAATTTATATAGGCTAAATGACCAACCCAGACCCAGGGTCATTAATACAGTCGTAACAAGAACAATTTCACAAACCCCGACCGAGGCACTAGTTCCGTAGGATGGTCAAAGAAAAGATTTATATTCTGCACCCATTTCTGGCTGCTAAGCTACCAAAGGGTAGTAAGCGATAAGCCTTGTGTTTTTTCGCAGACATGCTAGGGTTCAAGTAAAAGTCTAAATATAGCCTCGTGCGAGTTTTCAATCTACGTGAGTGAAAGAAATAACTACTAATGTAAACATGCAAACTAGGGGGGTGGGTTTTGTATTTTGAACTAACAACTACAAGCATTAAATAAACACACAAGTAAACTATTTATACTAGAAACTTGGGACTAATTTAGCAACATTGTAGTTTTAATACTTCAATCCTTGATTCATTCACATATAGACATACAAAACACCTATAAGTGTGTTTACAACACGTGGTGTGGCCGATGGCATACTCTTCCCCATCCTTGCCATGATGGGTGCGCTCGTAACCCTCCATCAACACCACCATCATAATTAGGGGAGCACAACAAGGTCTGACCATTGTTGTGGTTCTATTTATCCCTGGTGCTATTACGTCCCAGGCATCCACAACGAATGCACTAATTCCCAGTGGTCTTCTATATGCGAGGCCTTAGGTTCATAGGCACCTTATATGTGATACTAGGGTTTCAACACAACACCTAACTTGCTACTATCAACTATCTCTACCCATAACCTATCAGAAAACGGTTATGTAATCAGCTAAGACTGGTGCACATGTATGCGGATTAGGGCTACCTCGAATCTCCCATGCACACACTCACACAAACTCGTTCCCCTCCACCCATTCAATCATCAAGGTTTCTCTTCCCAATGGGGCATCACTAAGTTCACCATACATGAACATAGCCCAAAGTGTGTGCTCATATGTGGTGTAGCGTTCATGCATTTGTCATATTTAAGAATAATCAAAATAACATCATAAACACAAAGATAGGTTTAATTTAAGGAACCTTATAAAGCATCAAAAGCTACACATTTTCCAAATATGTCCCAGGCTAAACTAAATACTCTAAAAAAGTTAGATCCATGGAAACTATTAGGTTATATTCCATGGATCTAGAAAATAAAATGAAACAAAAAAGATAAGAAAAAGAAGAAGGAAGGAGAAGAAGAATTCTCATCTTCCTTCTCTCTAAACTAGAATGAGAAACTAATCTACATTATGCCTACTTATATTATAATAAGGGTTTAGTATAAGATTAAGGCTCTTAAATATAGTAGTATAAGATTGGGCCTAAAGATAGGCAAAATAGAGCAAAACCCTAGTCACCCTTTTCCTCTAGCCGTTGAACCTTTCTCGAACAAAATACTCAAATCGATAAACCTTATGGAGCCGAATTATAGTGCATTATATAGAGCTTAGAAAGAAAAAGATTTTCATATATGATAAAGCAAAATCAGATTAAAATTGATACCAAAATGGTCAGCCGCCAAGGTATCACAGACCGACATGGATGTCAAAGTCTATGAGCATTCAAGCACGGAACGCCAAATCTGGCATGGTATGTGAACATTCATAGCTGTACCACGCCATAGTCTATGAATCTGGGCTTGTACCACGGTCTTTGAAGGTTTTCATGGACTGCGAGCAACATGGGTGTTTGCTCAGAACTCTTGCCACGAACTGTGAAGGATTTCACGCACCGGCTCCATACTTTGTCAAATTTCTTCATCACTTCCTTTCCATGCTTCATGACCCAGCTCCATTGTAACTGGGAGGTCATCGTCGTACCTCTCAAAGTTAATATTTATAAGCCCTAAATGCTTACTTTCTACAACTAAGTAGATAGTGGAAAGGCGGGATCGTCCACAAAGAAGAGGGATTTTCTCAAGCGTTTAAACATAAATAGTTGATATTATGCTAGAAGTAAATATATATACACCTATAAAAGCGAGTAAATGGGGGGGTTTGGTTGGTTGGTTTTCCTAAGTTATGAAAGTTAAAAGACAAAAAAAACTAGCAAAGTCAAGTAACTATGCTAATCATCAAACAAACTATGAAAAAGGGGTTTTAAAACTACAAAAGCAAAGCCTTGGGGGAAATGGATATCAACTTCAAAACCTAATGTAGATAATTTAACCATTCACTCATCCTATCACATTTGTTACCTATGGGGAATGCTAATGGAAGATCAACATTCATTCCTTCTTAATATTAATTTGCAAAGACAAACAACAACCATTTGCAAACCTTATTGATGATCACCCTAGAAAAACATGACCATAGGGGTATTTCATCAATGGAATTATACCCGAATGACCATAGATTTGACAACGACAGGCCTTCCACCAAAGACATAGCCATTTAACCAAACATAGCATTCATTAGGCGAAATCTAGAACAAACAACATTCAAAAGGCGATCACTGCTCGCCCTCAGCAGCCCACACCAGCCCACACCACAGCCATCATGTGAGAGGTAAGTCACGGTAGCCCAGCACCAGGACCATTGGGCCAGCCCGTACTCGGTGCCCACCAGGAGCCTGCACTGCCACTTGGCCCGAAGACCTAGCTTTAGGCAGGATATCCCACACGGTGGCTGCCAAGCCTCGAACCATGGATTCCTCCAAGAGAACCCAACTCCCAACCACTGGGGTACACCCGCGGGTGTAGAACAAACAACATTCAAGATGCAACCTTTCACTGCATCTATAGGATAATTATGAGAACAATCCACGTTAACATACTTATCTAGCAAGAGTCACAACACATTATGCACAAGAAGTTCTAAGTTCATGGTCCTAGATTCTCATGCAAAAGAGCTAAGGAATTCGTCACTTTCCTAACACCCTAACACTTAATTCATACAAACACTTCCTATTCTCAAACAACCCATGTCATAAATGAAGTAAAACATAGCATTAAGAACACATGAATGCTAAATAACAAAGGCTTCAATAATGAGTGAAACAATCTATTCACTACTTCCACTACTTGTTCTGAAGATAAATCTTCCATCCTTCTTAGATAGTAGTTTGCAAGAGTGAATTCGATATCTCTTGTTAAACCTCACCAATGACTCCCTTAGCTGAAACACGACAAAAGTATCCCATTGATGGCATTGAGCATGAAGAACCAACAATCTTGGCAACACTTATAAACACTACACCATGTCTACAAATTTAACCAATTCATACATTTACACAAGATTAGCCAAGAACGATCGACATTCATTGACTTCTCTCATTTTCTACCTAAAACAAACATGACAACGAATTCAACATCGTCACATTCATCTAGCAATTATCAACACATCAACATCATTAATAAGCTCTAACTCATGCTCTTGGATTCCACATTAAAAGAGGGGAGAATTAGCTACTTTCTCCCAACCCTAACAAGTAATCATACAACAAATTCATATACTCAAGCTTCCAAAAACATCAATGCCATTAACAATTCACATTCAAGGCTCAATAAATGCAAAATAGAAAAAGAACTAAAGAGATAGATATGGTTCTTACTACATAGATATGGAGGCTTTAATCCATTGCTCCCAAGATAAAACTAAGCTAAATAATTAAAACACATGATTAACCTACAAAAACAACGAAAACAAAGAAGAGAAAAACTAGGGTTTTAACCCAAAAAAATTGCAGGAAGAAGAAGTTTTTTTAGAGGAGAGGATAAGGTGAGTGTTTATAGTACAAAAAAGCAAGAAAGATTTTTGGCCATACGTTCATTGCAAGTTACGATGGGTTTGTAGCAAGTTGCGATGGTGCCCAGTTCCAGCATCCTGATTTCTTTATTCTTTTTGTTTCATGTCCTCCTCTTCACTTCACTTTTCTTTTATTCTTCAAGTCTTTAAAAGCTAAAATACAAGTCTTCAAATCTTCAAATCTTCAAAGTATTCTTCAAAGTCTTATAACAAATTGCCTTGTCACACAAAATTCTCTAGAAAAGTAATAAAAGCGTAAAAGTCGCTTTTAACTCTCCTAAGAGAATTTCAAGGCAAAATGCTACATATAGAGCACAAAAGTGTACAAAAGTGAATCCTAAAAGTCCTAATATAACCATATAAAATGGGCATATCAGTCATGTACCAGCACTTTTGCTTCATGTAGGGTGGACCATGGGTATCTTCACGGACCACTGATGCTTCGTGTAATGTGGGTTGTTACGGGTCACTGGTCCTTCATAGGCTAGAGTTTATTTTCTTGCCACAGGTGCACTGTTAGTCAGAATTTGGAGTTCTAGTAGTCGATATTGTAGTACTCAAGAATAAAAATCCAATGGAACCATCCTTGAAGGAGAATTCTTCCTGGATCTTTCTCAGACTAAGGCAACACTCCTTGGACCACAATTCACCGTTTCCACCTTTTATCATCCTAAACTTCAAAGCCACCTATCCTTGGCTTCAATCTCCTTCTACCATGCATTGATGCTCATGGCCTTCATCTACTACCATTCTAATGTTAATGGCCTTTGCCTCTTCTACCATTCTTGCGAACGACCTTCAATCCTCTACCCCCCTTGCGATCAGCCTTCATATAGAATGTAAGCAAAATTTACCCAAGAGAAACCTGTTAAAGATGATCACAAGGAAGATTAAGGTGCCCATGGATACAAGATGTCCATTAGTACAAATTGATTCTGTAGAATGTGCAATTGAGACAAGAAAGCCAAACATGTTCATCTAAACTCCTTGTCACATAAACTTAACCAATACTAGAAATCCACCAACTAAAACTAACTAAAAAGTATGCCAATGCAATGGTTAACGCATGAAAAATGAAGCAGATCACTAAATAACATGATATATAGCAAGGAGAAGGATTGCGAACACATTCAGAGTTCGCAGGAGTGCGATGCTCAAAAAGGGATAAAAGGAAAGTAGTTTTTCAAGTCATCTAAGTATAGAAAGTTGGCATATTGCGTATGCTAGAGGATCTGGTGAATTGGCTGGAATCCCCATCGGAGTGAGCATCTTCTAAGGGATACTCGACGCGATCAGATGAATACATATGGGTAAACTAGGACCCTAGGGTTAGAAATAACATCCCTAATTAGGGTTAGCACAAATAAGAGTGTTTTAGAACAATGATTAAAAGAAGATACGTTGGAGGAGACGATCATAAAATTATTAGAAAAGCCGCAAGTAGTAAATTTCTAGAAATTGAAGAAAAGATATACCTTATTAAAATTATATTATACATTAAAGAGATTTGAGATTGAGTTGAAAGCAAAACTTACTCTTACAAATGATGAAGAAAGGTGATTTCACAGATAATCTAGAGATGACCGGAGAAGATGAAGATTTTGACAACTTAGAAGATAAACATAAACAAAAATTAATCGTTGATATTCAAATATAAATGAAGAAACGGCAAGATTGAGGAGGGCAATGAGTTCAGAAGCACAATGATGATGGTCTTACACGAAAGTAAGTTACCTTTTATATATATCAAAGCGGTGGTGGAATATGAATAGACAGCGCACTAAATGATTTCACAGTTAAGTTACTCATTCGAAATTCCTCATTTAAGAGATAGAGTGATAGCAGACATCTGGAAAATCTAGAACATAATAGCGAAAAAGGTGGATCGAATCTTGGCCCTTAGAAATAAAATCTACACAAACATTCTTATCAAAAAATAACAAAGATGAGGGATTCAAATTTCAAATTTTGAAATTTGAAGAGTTGGCGAAGACTGGGGTATAGCCACAGAGCTAACGTCACTTAGCAATGACTACGAAGGTAAAGTTAAATGACGAGTAGGCTGTTGATATATAGCATCAGTTCCCATTTAATTTACAATGAATGTCATCACCTCACACCTTTTTGTCTTCATGGCTAGGGGGACTTATGGTGCATACCTACCCTAAATACTAAGCGGTAGGCCTAAACCACGAAAGGGCCTTGATGCTAACCAGTGATGGAAGCTGAGACAGATGGACTCGGGACAAGCTATGTCAACCCACAAACCAAGAAAAGCGGAGACCATGATCATATGTCAGCCACAAACTAACTTTCTAGGTTCTACGATCAGACACATGATGGAAAACTTGGATAAAGTGGAACCACGTTCGTAGGGAGTAGAGAGGACACGAATAGAGGTTAGTGCAATTGGACTAAAAAGGCTTGATTCAGAAGAAGGAAGTGACTTACTTGGGCGTCAGAGTTTTTTCTTCGGAACCACTTTTGGGATCTCTTTTGCAGGCACACCTTGGTGAACAACGATCAATCGGTCAGATTGATAAAACCACAACAATTCTATGCGAAGGCCAATCATAAGGGCTGTAGAAGATATTGAATGTAGTTCTCAAGGATGGTAGAAGAGATCAAAGGCCATTCACATTAGAATTTTAGTATATGAGGACCATGAACATCAAATCATGGTAGTATAAGGATGGAGCAAAAGATATTCGGCATTGGAGTTCAAAATGGCCAAGCAAGAAATGGAGAATCATTGTCCAATAGTTGCACCAACTTCTGTAAACTATCAAAGAAGAATAAAAATTTAAGGTTGGTTTGAATGGATTAGTCTCCTTGAGAACTTAAAATAAACTATAGGAACTCTCAAAATGGACTAACGGTTCACCCGTAGCAAAGGAAAGAAGTTCAGCCGGCCAAGATACAAACGAGTCAGAGTGGACCGCTCATGGATAGCACCAACGACATGCATATGACGATGTGGTTCCCACCAAATGTCTTTTGCATGGAAAATGCCAAGGCCCAGTGCAGGCCATGCCAAAATCAATTAGCCACACACACAAGTTATAAGTTTCACTAAAAAATGGCTAAGTATGGGCACATATCGTCCCATTTTAGACGGCACCCGCCGTTCCAAGTGCAAAATGTCATGACAAGCTGGAGGGATGTGAAGAATTGTGTGGCCTATGCCAAATTATTGAGCACAATGAGGTTTCTAATGATGTTCCATGGAAAATATCACGTCCCGCAGATCATAAGTACAAAAACAAGGATGTTTTTGGCAGTCCGCGCCAAAAGCCACGGTCCACGCCAAAGGAGACAACGCGGACTGCGCCACATGCCATGACCCACACCAAAGGAGTCAACGTTGACATTACTAGATCATGTGGCCTGTGCCAACACAAATCAATTAGGCCATGCCAGATCTGGCACCCCGCGCTAGGACGGACCTAGTGCACAGTGCAGACCGTGCTATCCGCAACGGTCCATGCCAAGCAGTGGTTGAACTAGAGTTCCACACATTTTGGTTTATTTTGGGCCTATTTTGAGGTTCAATCCCCTACTACTATAAATACAGCCTTAGACTACTATGGTTTTATCTTATCTTTCATTTTCCATTTTCTACTCTTGTACTTTGGAGATCATTTTAGAGAGAGAATCATTCTCTCTTCTTTCTTTATTTCCTTTTTATTTTTCAATCATCCTATGATGTGTAATTAAAATTTATACTTGAATGTCATGTCTATGGAGTAGATTAGTAGCTTTGAGTTGTTCTTATTCATGCTTTGATTATGACTTTTTGAGGTTTATATTCTTCTATCTTATTTTCTCATGAATATTTTTTCTTGAACTTGTGCTTTCAAAGATTTATGATCTATGCTATGCCATTATGATGACACACTCATGCATGTGTGGTAGTATAAAATTAGGCTAGGCTTCATTGTTATCTTGCAAAGTGTTGGAAATGTGGAGTAGGTAAAGAATACCGGGGAGATGAGTGCTTTCATGTCCCTTGATAGAAATTCCTTATATGTGTTATACCATGATTCTAATTGTCCATTTGTGTGAGAAATAAACATGTTCAGTGGTAAATTTGGAAAATCCCAGTGGGGGAAAACCCCCTGGCTTAACCTAATAGATTAGCGTGTTTGTTTGTAGCGACTTGAGTTGTGCCGACTCTAGAGTCATTACAAGGTGTCTTTTCCTTTTCCATTCTAGGCCTAGGGATTGAGATCCACTGTGGAGTGTTTGAGATATAATACATTTCACTACATATCCAATGGTTGCAACCACGCTTGGCATTGTCCTTTTAGGCGGCCTTTGTATTCCTCAAAGCGGGGCACGTTGGCATTGGGAGTGAAGTGATGGGGAATGTTCTACAGCGTCAGTGGATTAGAGAGCATTCCTTAATTATGGAGACGATGAGATATAGGCATTGTGGTAAGTACCACATGTAACTGACGGGGGAAAATATGTAGCTATCTCCACACTGTGTGACATGGGCATAAAATAGGTTTATAAGTCAATATGTGAATGAATCAAGAATAGAAGTCATTTATCAAACATGTAACATAAATGCCTCCAAGTGCCTGTTCCTTTAGTTTACGTTTATTTTATCTTTCATGTTTTGTAGTTGTTAATCAAAAAAACAAAACCCCTCATGTTTACTATACTCTCTATTCCTAGCAACTCGTACGGATTAACAACCTGGATGAGGTTGTGTTTAATTGATTGTTAGGCCCTAGCATCTCTCTAGACTTACCCAGGGCTTACTGATGTGCCCATTTTATACGGTTATAGTAGGACTTTTAGGATTCACTTTTGTATACTTTTGTGCTCTAAATGGGAAATTTTCCTTGAAGTTCTCTATGGAGGATTAAAAGCGACTTTTATGCTTTTATTACTTTTCTAGAGAATTTTGTGTGCCAAGGTAATTTGTTTGAAGACTTTGAAGAATACCATTGAAGATTTGAAGACTTGTAATTGAGCTTTTGAATAACTGAAGAAGTGAAGAGAAGATGAGGATATGAAACAAATAGGATAAAGAAGAAATGGAGTTCAACTTGAATTCCATCGCAAGGTTATCGCAAGCACATCGCGACTCGCGACGGACGAGGGGTCAGAAACCCTTATTTATTTTTTCACTATAAATACTCACCTTATCCTCTCCTCTTCAAAACAAGAATCCAGCCTCTTCTTCTTGCATTTTTCTAGGTTCAAACCCTAGTTTCTGTTTATTTCTTTTCTTAGTTTTGTAGGTTAATCATGTCTTTTAATTATCTAGCTTAGTTTTATCTTGGGAGCAATGGATTGAAGCTTCCATTTCCATGTAGTATGAACCATATATATATATATATATATATATATATATCTATTTGGTGCTTTTGCTATTGTGCATTTATTGAGCTTTGAATGTGAATTGTTAATGGCATTGATATTGTTGGAAGCTTGAGTATATGAATTGCTTGTATGATTACTTTTTAGGGTTGGGAGAAAGTAGCTAATTCTCCCCTCTTTTAATGTGGAATCTAAGAGCATGAGTTAGAGCTTCTTAATGCTGTTGATGCGTTGATTATTGCTAGATGAATGTGATGTTGTTGAATTCGTTGTCATGTTTGTTTTAGGTAGAAAATGAGAGAAGTCAATGAATGTCGATTGTTCTTGGCTAATCTTGTGTAAATGCATGATTAGTGGAAGTACTTAATATTTTGTCATTTGTTCTTGAAGCCTTTGTTATTTATTATTCATGTGTTCTTAATGCTATGTTTCACTTCATTTATGCCATGTGTTGTTTGAGAATAGGAATTATTTGTATGATTGAAGGTTTAGGGTGTTAGGAAAGTGACGAATTCCTCAGCTCCTTTGCATGAAAATCTAGGAACATGAACTTAGAACTTCTTGTGCATAATGTGTTGTGATTCTTGCTAGATAAGTATATTAATGTGGATTGTTCTCATTTTTATCCTATAGATGCAATGAAAGGTTGAACCTTGAATGTGGTTTGTTCTAGGTTTAGCCTAATGAATGCTATGTTTGGTTAAATGGCTATGTCTTTGGTAGAAGGCTTGTCATTGTCAAATCTATGGTCTTTCCTGTATAATGCCATTGATGAAATACCGCTATGGTCATTGTTTGTCTAGGGTAATCATCAATGAATTTTGCAAATGGTCGTTGTTTTTCTTTGCAAACTACTCTTAAGAAGGAACGAATGTTGATCTTCCATTGGCATTCTCCATAGGTAACAATTGTGATATGATGAGTGAATGGTTCAATGATCTACATTAGGTTTGGAAGTGGATATCGATTGCTCCCAAGGCTTTATCTTTTGTAGTTTTAAAACCCTTTTTCTTAGTTTAGTTTGATGACTTAGCATAGTTGCTTGACTTTTCTAGTTGTCTTGTCTTTTAACTTTCATAACTTAGGACCACCAAACAACCAACCCCCCCCCTCTCCATTTACATTCTTTTATATGTATATATATATCTCTACTCCTAGCCTAATAGAAACCTTTTGTGCTTAAATGCTTGAGAAAATCCCCCTTCTTTGTGGATGACCCCAACTTACCGCTATTTGCTTAGTTGTAGGTAGTAAGCATTTAGGGCTTATAAATATTAACTTTGAGAGGTACGGCAACGGCCTCCCACTTACCGCTAATTACCCTATTAGTATCATAGTAGTGAGTTAGGTTCAGAACTTGATCTGCACCATTTTTGCATACTTTAACCAATGCATTTGACATAGTTTTTAGCTACTTTTGGTTGGCAGTTTGGCAACATTAGTTTAGTTTACGAGACACGGGCTTTGGACAATCACGTGTGGTTTTCTTTTAAAAATCCCGTGTTTTTTTATACTTAATTAGTGATTCTTGACATCTCCTGTTCACAGGCTCCTTGGTCTTCCTTGTTATTATATTTAGTAGGTCGCCCGTGAATGCTATTTGTTACATTACATTCTTGCAAAGGCCATTAGCTTTTAACAATAGATGATTTAAAGGCCATTCACAATTTAATATAAGTATACGAAAGGCCCCGAACATTAATTCATGGTAGAAGGAGATTGAAGCCAAAGATAGGTGGCTTTGTAGTTCAAGACAGTAAAAGGAGAAAATGGTGAATCCTGGTCCGAGTAGTGTTGCTTTAGTCCGAGAACGATCCAGGAATAATTAGCCTTCAAGGCTGGTTCTATTGGACTTTTCTTCTCAAGTACTATGGAATCCATTACTAGAACTCTTGATTCAGACTAACGGTTCACCCGTGACAAGCGAACGAATTTTATCCAATAAAGCACCAGTGGCCGATCACGGACCGTGCCTGGTCAAGCACCACCGGTCTGTGAAAATATTCATGGCCTACACTACACAAGAATCCAGAGGTTCCATGAAGACCAACATGAGACCAGCATGAGATCTTCACGAGGCAAGGCATCAGACAGTGACAAAAGCACCGAGCAGTGAAGCAAGGGGATGAAGAGTTGAAGAATTTTGCTAAGTATGAAGCCAGCCCGTGAAAAGCTTCATGGGCTGTGAAATATTTTTTGAGCAGAAGCCACAAGCTATTTGCGGTTCATGAAAACCTTCACGGACTGCGGGAAAACTCAGCAAAAACCGCATGCTGCTTACGGTCCGTGAAAACCTTCTCAAACCATGGCACGATCCCATCATCATGGACCGCACTAGATCCCATGGGCTGCAGCTATGAACATTCATAGATCATGGCATATTTGACGTCCTGTGGATATGCATGCTTCACGGATTGTGGCATCTATGCCGGTCTATGAAACCTTGGCGGCTGACCCAGGGTTTTGCTACTTTTGGCCTTTTTTGGCCTATTTTTTAGCCCAAACTCCTACTACTATATATAGGAATCTAGTCTACTCATTTGAGAGGTTGGAACATTTTTGAAAACACATTTGAAGAGGAGAGAGCTTGGAGAGAAGGAAGAAGTTCCTTTTGTAGGTTTTGTAATTTTTTCTTTTCTTTTCTTCTTGCTTTTTTCCCAAAGATGTGGAATTCAAATATATAATTGAATTCCATGTCTAGGGAGTAGTTAGATTAGCTTGGGATTCATTTTGGCACTTGGTATGTTTGAAATACTTTGTGACATTCCTTAGATTCATGTTATTTTTATGTTTATGATATTATTGTGATTGTTCTTGAGTACTATAAATGCATGAGTAGTACATACCATATAAGCACACACTTTGGGATATAGTCATGTATGGTGCAATTATTGATGCACCATTGGGAAGAGAAACCTGGATGTTAAAATGGGTAGGGGAGAACGTATCTGCGTTGGTGTGTGAACGAGGTATTTGAGAATGCTCTGACCTATTTTCCATCACACCAGTCTTAGCTGACTTTCTAACTATTGTTCGAGATGTTGTGGGTGGATATAGTGAATAGTAGCAAGCTAGGTGTTGTGTTGAAACCCTTGTACCACATATAGGGCTCCTACAAACCTTGGGCCTAGCATATATAGGACTAGATGGAGTCATTGCATTCATGGTGGAAGACCTAGACATAATACCACGGGAGAGAAACAGACCTGAAATGAGGATCGGACCTTGTTGTACTACCCTAATTATGATTGCGGTGCCGATGGGGGGCAGATAATGCACCCATCGTGGCAGGGCTTGAGAAGTGTATACTTATGGCCACACCAAGTGTTGTAAACACACTGATAGGTCTTTTGTTTGTCTATATGTGAATGAATCAAGGATTGAAGCATTAGAACTGCCATGTTGCTAAATTGATCCCAAGTGCCTAGTTTAAATAGTTTACTTGTTTGTTAATTGCATGCTTTGAAGTTGTTAGTTGAAATACCAAATCCCCCCATCCAGTTGCATTTCTACACTACTAGTTATTCCTTTCACTCGTGTAGATTGATGACCGTACGAGGTTGTGTTTTAATTAATAGTAGATCCCTAGCATCCTTGTGGACAAGCACAGGGTTTCCCGCTTACTACCCCTTTGTAGCTTAGCAGTAAGAACAGGTGCAAATCTCATATAATTTTGACCAATAAGTCCCTCAGCTCATGTTTGAAATGATGACCAGGTCGGATGTGGGTCAAATTTTGGCACCGTTGTCGGGAATGCTTTTCAGTTCAAGTATTAATTGAGCATGACATGTTAGTAGAGTAGTTAGTAGTGTCTTTTATTGTTTTTCTTTTGTTTTCTTTGCTGGGACTGGAGTTTTGGTCACAGTTTCCATGTTACTTTGTTTATATTTTCTATTGTAACATTGGAAGTATGGTGTGACCCTAGTTCATGGTACATACCCATACCACAAATCTAGGTTTTTTTGCATTCTCTAACTAATTCCATAGGTAATCAAAGGAGAAGGTGAAAGAGAACTAGATTGGAGGCTTCACCTAGGGGGTTTGAATTTTGAAGAAGCATTGCACAAGACGGCAGGAGATAACCACACTTTGAGAAAGCTTATGGCCCCGAACTTAGAGAAACAATCCTTATGTATTACATTCCCACTCTTGCCTCCAAATGTGACTTGTGAGCTGAAAAGTGGGATGATACATTGCCTTCCTTTTTTCCACGGTATGGCGGGAGAGGATCCAAACAAAAATTTGTCGGAATTACATTTTGTGTGCATAAATATAAAGCCACTGGAAGTGTCTAAGGATGATTAAAACTTGGGAGCATTCCCTTTTTCACTACAAGATGGAGCAAAATATTAGTTGTATTATCTACCACCAGGTTGCATTAGGTCATGGATGGATATGAAGCACCAGGTTGCATTAGTTCATTGAAGAAGCAATTGCCCAAAATTACTCAAGGAGAGACTGAGAGGCTATATGATTATTGGGAGAGGTTTAAGTAACTCCTAGCTAGTTGCCTCTCACCCATTCAAGGAAGGAGATTTGGTCTATTACTTCTTTGACGGAATTTGTGACCAAGACATGAGAATGGTAAATGCAACATGCAACAATTCTATAGCCAATAAAATCCCGAATGATACGATTGAAATTTTTGAAGAGATGGCCAATGGGATGAGAAAATTTGGCACAAGGTCTAGGGTTAAGGTCTTAGATGAATGGGCACACACACCAAAGTTTGAAGAGCAAGTCCAAGCTCTTGCATCAATAATGAAACAGCTTTTGCGATAAAAGATGCACCAAGTCACGATGTGTGGGGTTCGTAACCTTGACCACCACTCTGAAAAATTCCCTGAGGTTGTTGGTGATGTGCAAGAAGTGAACGACGTGGACTAAAACAATCGGGAGGGACCTCAATTTTCTAGGGGTTAACAACAAAGGTTCCGGGGGAACCAGGGCGAAGCAAGATAGGACCCCTATGAAAATACCTTCAATCTGAGGCATAGAGATCACCCCAATTTCTTATAGAGGGATGAAAATCAACCTCAAGAATATAGAGGTGAACAAGCACCACCTCAACCTTATCCTAGGGGTAAGGGTCCAACCAACAATTATACCACACTTTACAAGTTGGATAGGGAAGAGATCTTGGATGCCATTGGTCAATTGAGGAAGAAACATGAGATCTTTGCGGAACGAACTAGGAGGGAAATTGAAGACCTTAATACTAGAGCCTTCTCAAGTGTCAAGAACCTTGAGATTCAAGTTGGACAACTCGCCACCTCGGTGAGCCGACTTGAAGCAAAAGAGTCCGGCAAACTACCTTCCTAACCGGAGGTGAATCCAAGAAATGTGAGTGCACTCAAGCTAAGGAGTGGTAAGGAAGTTCGTGAAACCGAGAAGAAGGTGACACAGGAGGACGACAAGTTAGTGGAGGCCACCAAAGCACATTTCGAAGAAGAAGAGATAGTTTTCAAGGAAGAACCCTCCAAGGAGCTCCCACCACCTGAGACACGTGTTGTTGTTCCACGTACATTTCCAAGTGCTTTGAGGGGAAAGCTGAAGGAGGAGGCAAATGATACCAAAATTTGGAAAGTCTTCAAAAACGTTGAGGTATCTATCCCTATCTTGGAATTGATTGAAAATATGCCTTCATATGCTAAATTTCTTAAAGTTGCATGTACTATGAAAAGGCATAGACCACCTAAGAAGTTAGGGAAACTAAAAATTGGGGAAGTCACCATTTTGAATCATAAGAATTTTCCTTAAGAAATGTGATGACCCCAGAATGTTTTCTATCCGGATTTCTTTAGTTGGAATACTTGTTGGACATGTCATGTTAGATTTAGGAGCTTCTATAAATGTGATTACATTTAGTCTATTTGAATATCTTAAGAGATAAGAGTAATTGTACAACTCACCGATCACTCCCAACCTAGCCCTTGTGGGCTAGTGAAGGATGCGATGGTGTGAGTAGGCAAGTTGGTTTTTCTGGTGGACTTTTATGTCCTAGACGTAGCGCAAGAAAGAAGTGCACCCCAATCCTTTTGGAGAGACCTTTTCTAAAACCAACTAGGACCAAAATTGATGTCAACTCGGGAATCTTGAATCTAGAGGAAAACATAGACAAAGTGGAATTCAACATTTATAAATATAGGCATGATTCAACAAAACCTTCTCTTACGTGCTAAGGTGTGACACTTATTGATGAGCATGATATTTTTTTAACCTTCTTTTGTTACCAATGAGCATGAATCTCTTGTTGATAAGTTTGTGGAGGACCTCGATGAATTTCATGATTTGGTCAATGATATGGTCGTACTAGAATGTTTTTCTATGCTAACAAAATTTCAGCGGGAAAAAGGGAGCTTTGAGGATTTGATACCCCCTTGACCTACTCCAGACCCCAAAGTGACATTGAAGGAGTTAAGGTTGGCAAAGCAAGGAGAGACATTTCTAGGTGCTAACAAGGCTATAAAGGTAAGGATGGCTCGTTGTGGAGACCTCTCCACAAAGACATCATTGTGGACGGCGTCGCCGATGTAGATTCCGGAGACCCACCGGTAAGTGCTTCAAATTAAAATGCATGAAGAGGAAATAAGTTTTGATAACGATAATAAATATACGTGGTTCTTCTATTTTCTTGTGTGATGTAGTGACTTGGTAGAATTTGCATGTCTTGCTTGAAATAAAGGATCATTTGAATGAAATTCTTGCTTGATTTGGAGATCTAGATGTGAAAATTTGTGCTTATGTGTAAATGGTATGGATTTTGATGGTGACAGTTTTCTTTCAAAAATTGAGAAAACTAAGGAATAGTGAAAAATCCAGGGTTTGCTTTGTGACAATGCTTGTCACGAAGGGCAAGTCCCGTGCCATGATGATGGCCACAAGACTCTGTCTCGTGAGGGTGAGAAAGCTGGGCATAAAATTCTTTTGTCAATTTTTTAATTTCCACCCCCAACTTGTTTAAAAATGAAACCTTTCGAAAAAGAAAGTTTGGATGTCAAAATTAAAAATGCATTTTTGATTGAAGCAGTGAGATTTCCTGTTTCCTTAGGATTTTTTATGCAATTAGTGCTTCCAACATTAATTGATTGTACTACTTATCCCCAAATTTGAAATTCCGTCTTTATCTACATTGTACATTTCTCTCGCTTTTTTCACCTATGCTGAAATTTCATTCTCATGGTACAATTCTCCTCCTAATTTCATCATCCACGCACTCTTTCTTCTCAAGAAACACTCAATCACACACACTCTATGGTGAGCTCGAAAAAAGTGAAGCTTTTCTCCCAAAAATTAGGAAATTTTGCTTCTTATTGTGTTGATCTTACACTTCTTGGCTTCAAATTTTGAGTAACACTTGGATCTCTTTTTATATATGCTTGATTGACATTGTGGTTTGGTTATGAAAATCATGATTTTGTAATGAGCATGTGTTGATGTGATGTTGTTTGAGCTTGTGTTTCCAATCTTGTGATGATGAATTCATGGGAGTCTTGAATGTGATGTTGATCTTGAATGATGTGTTCTTCATTTGTGGGTGATTAGAGAGAGCATGAATCATTTTTTCATGATCTATTTATGGGTTGGTGAAAGGTATACATAATTTTGTTGGTTGATGATGAATATCCTTTTTTTGAATGGCCTTTATTCTTATACCATCATGCTTTGAATGTTTACTCTTTTTGGTAGAATTTTCTTTATTGGATAACATCATGGGCCATGGATTTTTTACTATCACATTACCATTATTCTCCTTCATTGTGTTAGCATGCCTCCGAAAAAAGGTACTTCAGAGAATGAGAAGTCTTCGCGGGGTGAGAAACGGAAGAAGCTGGTTAAGGGTGCAAACTCGAAACTGGAAACTCCTGTTCCTTGCAACCCCAAGCTTTGTCTAATGAGTTTATGGGTTTGACCAAATTTACCGGGACTGCAACCTAGAGATGGAGGAATTTGAGGGAACCAAAGAGGAGCATTTTTTAGACTAGTTTTGCATGCAAGAGCACCTTGATGGCTCTAGTCTTACTTGAAGCAGTGACCTTTCTTTTGGGTCGGGTAGGCCTAGAAGGTTTTCTTGATGTGCACTAAAAACCTACATAAAGTGAAATTTAGAGTTCCTAGCTACTATTTGGAAGGTTACAAGCGATGAGGGTCACAAGGCAATTAAGTTCTACTTAGATGACAAGGAGTACCAATTGATCTATTAATAGGTGGAATTAGCTTTCGGGAGGAAGACTGTCTGGGACATTCCAAGAACTTATTGCTAAGGAAAACAATTCTCCCCTGGGAATTATTGGAGATAACTAATGGGACCTACAGGAAGAATCTGAGCAAGAGCACGACTATAGTCCACTCAAAAATACGTTATGTTCATCGACTCCTTTCTTTGAGCGTTCTATGCCACGGTGAATTAACACATTGTCCGGGCTCCAATGTACACCTTCTTTGGGCAATGACATTGGAGGGGAACATCTACCCGGGCTTGGTTAGTGTTTTTTTTCAAGAATACATAGAAATGGGAGAGCAGATGAGTGGGAAGATTCTTATGGGATGCATGGTTGGCCTTTTGGCGCGACATTTGGGACATCCTATCTCACATAGGGCATTGGCAAATATGGGTAGGTTGGGATCGACCTATACAATTAAAAATTTATCTAGGGAATTTATGGTGGGAACTACAACTTCATAGGATAGATTTGTGTGGCTTTACGGTGGAGCACCTACTTGTAAATTCATGGTTCTTTTGCAACCGGAGTGCACCTCTATCAACCTTGATACGAGCCTAGATGACTTGTTCATTGAACCTGATCCACGATTGGAGAAGGACTTTTATAGAGTATTGACCAATCCGAGGATTGATCTAGACGAGGCTGAAGGGGTGACATCTTCGAGAGCACTTCTAAGCCGATCTCATCTTCCCACGGGCATTATGAATCAACTACACCTACTTGGGGAGAACCTCTCAAGTTCTTCCCAAGTGATTCAGGAGATAGTTCTAGCTATAGGAGGATCGAAGGCACAAGTTGAGGAGCTAAACATGAGGGTGGATAGCCTTAAGGCAACAATCCCAGCAACGGATTTCATTGAGAGGTGTTTCACTAGCCACGATGAGACTGGACCTTTGAGGCCAGAAGCGTAAGTATCACTAGTTTCCCTACTTCCCCTTTGATTTGACATGAGAATGCATAAGGGAATATCCATTGTTTAAGTGCGGGGAAGGGATTAGTGAGTACTTAGGAATTCTCATTCATGAATTTCTTAGTGCCTGCATGCTTTGTTTGTTTTTCTTGGAAGATTTGTGGTTGCTTGTGATTGTGATAATTTTGGAAAATTTTGGTGGTTTGCATGTTATGCTAGGATTTTAGGATTCTAGTTTTCATGTTGAATGTGGCTTTAGCATTTGGTAGTGTATTGGTTGTTTCTTATCTTTTGTAGTATGAAGCTCACTTTTGGGGCAACTTTGTACTACACCAAAGAAATTGGAAAAATTGAAAAAATGAAAAACATTAAAACCTGGACAAGTTAAAAACCCGAAAGGATGACTTGGGTAACATGAGGAAAAACCCGGATAAGTCGAAAGGCCTAAGTAAAAGTGAGAGGTTTGGTCCGGCTAGACATACGAGTATAGGCAAAAGTGAGAGGCCTTGTGGAAAAATGTCAGAGGTGAGCACATTTTGAGGGATAAAGCTATCCTAGAAAAAATAAGAGAAGCTGGAATAAAAAATGAAAAAAGAAACAAGAACTAAGTTGGCGATACATTAGACTCCTTGTGATATGAATCTCCTTGCGAAGACTCACGATTTGCATAATTAATATCTTTGATCTAGTGAAGGGATCTTCAAACCCGCACTATCTCGCACGAAATTTAGGTGTCTACCCATCAGGGTATGCCTTATCTCGACTTTCTCTCTAACTAGCCCTCAGGATCAGATTACAAGGTTTATTGATACTTAACTAGCCCTTGGTTAAGCAACAATGGAATAGCTTGCAAGCAAAGAGTATGAACTCAAAAGGTTGTATATTTGATTGATAAAAGTGGTTAGGTAAAAATAATGTTGAAAACCACCCTTATTCATAGTACATGGGTATGGTCTTCAAAAATACAAACAAGAAACTGAAAAGGATTATGGCAGCATTAAGAAGGTAAATCGAGTGTTTCGTTCACTCAATCCACTAAGAAGTTCGAGATCCGATTACCTAGTCATTAGTATTTGTAATCCTCTGGCTACTCCAATACTCTAGCTCATTCTTTTGGAAGCAACAAGGGTTGCTTCAAGAGCAATATGCTCAGTTTGTATAACTAATCTAAGCTTCGGCTTCTTTTAAATTGTTTCTTTATGGCTTGGGAAGGCTAATATAATTTCCCCCATCTACGGATGGTTTAATTTAAAAAAAAAAGACTACCTAAAATAAATGACTCTATTCTTCAAGAAATATTTTGAATGAATATTGTCTTATCTAATCTTACCAAATATAATTCTAATCAAATCCGAAATAAATATTCTAAATCCTAATTAAAATATACCAAAACTCTTCTAACGCCAACATGGCAGAGTTAATGGCCTTTATTCTAAAATGAAATAAATTACAAATGATCACGCTACTTCATTAAAAAACCCAATGGAAAAAAGAGTATAGTGTTATCATCCTAAAAATCCTAATTTAATAAATGAATTTAGAAACCCTGATTCGTATCATTTATCAGTTGGCATTGAAGGGCTTGCGAGTTCCCATGTTTTGTCAAAGATGAATGATACAAATCAGGGTTTCAAAATTTATTTATTAAATTACGGCTTTCAGGATGATAACACTATACTCTTTTTCCCATTGGATTTGTTAATGAGGTAGTGTGATCATTTGTAATTTATTTCATTTTAGTATAAAGGCCATTAACTCTGTCATGTTGGCGTTAGAAGAGTTTTGGTATATTTTAATTAGGATTTAGAATATTTAGTTATGATTTGATTAGAATTAGATTTGGTAAGATTAGATAAGACAATATTCATTCAAGATTTATCTTGAAGAATATAGTCATTTATTTTGGGTAGTCCAGTTAAATATGGTTTTAGCTTCTTAATGCTGCCATAATCCTTTTTAGTTTCTTGTTTGTATTTTTGAAGATCATACCTATGTACTATAAATAGGGGTGGTTTTCAATATTATTTTTACCTAACCACTTTTATCAATCAAATATACAACCTTTTGAGTTCATACTCTTTGCTTGCGAGCTATTCCATTGTTGCTTAACCCTGATGGCTAGTTAATTATCAATAAACCTCGTAATCTGATCCTGAGGGCTAGTTAGAGAGTAAGTCAAGATTAGGCGTACTCTGAGGGATAGACACCTGAATTTCGTGCGAGATAGTGCGGGTTTGTAGATCCCTTCACTAGATCAAAGATATTGATTCCGCAAATCATGAGTCTTTGCAAGGAGATTCATATCACCTTGGTTGCAACTAGGTAAATAATCTTGAGTTATCCCTACGTTGCAACCAATTCGACTCCTTTTGGATTTCCTTGGTGGATTGTTTTGCTTGAGGATTGCTCTTTGATTGCTTTTGAGACTACTTTTGGGAAATGTAAGCTTTCATTTATTCCGATCTTTTGTCACTTATCTTTTTCCATACACATTTACTTTCTTTGGGTGGTTTGGTTGCTTTAGGAACTTTGGGGAGTGTGAGTGTTTTGATATTTTCACATTCTTGGGGGAACTAGGGTAGCTTGGGAATAAGTTGAATGCATTGGCTATTTTTTCATGCTTCATTCGTCTTGAACCTTTTTTTGTTTGATTTTATTTACTAGAGGATGAGTAAAAAGGTTTAAGTGTGGGAAGTCTAATCTACACCATTTCACATGCTTTAACCAATGCATTTGACATAGTTTTTAGTTACTTTTGGTTGGCGGTTTGGCAACATTAATTGAGTTTACATGACAAAGGGTTAAGACAACCATGTGTAGTTTTATATTCCAAATCCCGCATTTTAAATACTATATTAGTGATTCTTGACATCTCGTGTTCACGAGCTCCTTGGTCTTACTTATTAGTACCTTTAGTAGGTCGCCCATGAGTGCTATTTGTTATATTACATTCTTGCGAAGGCCACTTGCCTTTAACAGTAGAGGACTTGAAGGCCATTAACATTTTAATGGTAGTAGATGAATGCCCAAAACATCAATGCGTGGTAGAAAGAGATTGAAGCCAAAGATAAGCAGTTTCGTAGTTCAAGAGGGTCAAAGGAGAAAACTGTGAATCGTTGTCCGAGAAGTCTTTCTTTAGTCCAAGAATGATCCAGGAAGAATTAGCCTTCTTGGGTAGTTCCATTGGATTTTTCTTCTTGATTACTACAAAATTGACTACTAGAACTTCATATTCAGAGTAACAGTTTCACCCGTGACAGGAAAACGAAGTCCAGCCAATGCAGTACGAGTGGCCGGTCACAGACCATGCATGGTCAAGCACCAGCAGCTTGTGAAAATCTTCATGGACCATACTACGCAACAATCCAAAGGTTCCGTGAAGACCTTCACAACACGAGACCTTTATAAGACAAGGTGCTGGGCAAAGCACCAAGCCAAGAATCTAGGGGATGAAGAGTTGAAGAATTTGGCTAAGTATGGAGCCAATCTGTGAAACTCCCAGTCCGTGAAAACCTTTACGGACCTTGAGAAAACTCTGAGAAAAAATAGCATGCTGTTTGCGGTCTGTGAAAACCTTCATGGACCATGGCACGATCCCAGCTTCATAGACCATACGACAGCCCACGGGTTGCGGCTATGAACATTCACAGATCGTGGCAGATCTGGCATCCCGTGGCTATGCATGATTCACGAATTGTGGCATCCATGCAGGTCCGTGATACCTTGACGGCTGAGCTAGGGTTTTTCTACTTTTGGCCTATTTTGAGCCTATTTTTAGGACCAATTTCCTACTACTATATATAAGACCCTAGTGTACCTATTTGAGGGATTGAAACATTTTTGGAAACACATTTGAAGAGGAGAGAGCTTGGAGAGAAGGAAGGAGTTCCTTTTGTAGGTTTTGTAATCTTTTCTTTTAATTTCTTCCTGCTTTTTCCCAAATATGTGAAATTCAAATCTATATTTGAATTCCATGTCTAGGGAGTAGATAGATTAGCTTGGGATTCATTTTGGCAGTTGGTATGTTCTAAATGCTTTATGAGATTCGTTAGATTCATTTTATCTTTGTGTTTATGATATTATTGTGATTGTTCTTGAATGTTATAAATGCATGAGTAGTACACCACATATAAGAACACGCTTTGGGATATACTCATGTATGGTGCAATTATTAATGCCCCCTTGGGAAGAGAAACCTGGATGTTAGAATGGGTAGGGAAGAGCGCATTTGTGTGGGTTTGTGCCCGGGGGATTCAATAATACTCTGACCTATTTGTCGTCACACTAGTCTTAGTTTTCTTCGTAACTATTTTCTGAGAGGTTGCGGGTAGAGATAGTGATTAGTAGCAAGCTAGGTGTTGTGTTAAAACCCTAGTATCACAGATAAGGTGCCTACGAACCTTGGGCCTAGCATATATAGGACCCTGGGGAAGTAGTTTCATTCACGGTGGAAGCGTGGGACGTAATAGCACAGGGTAGAAACAGACTGGCAACGAGGTTGCATGTCTACACTACTAGTTGTTCGTTTCACTCGTGCGAATCGAAAACCCGCACGAGGTTGTGTTTTATTAAGTACTTGACACCTAGCATCCTTGTGGACAAACCCAGGGCTTTCCGCTTACTACCCCTTGGTAGCTTAGAAGAAAATCTCATATAATTTTGACAAATAAGTCCCTCAGCTCATGTTTTAAATGACGACCGAGTTGGGGCGGGTCAGAACTATAAATTTTATCTTTGACCTCCTTTGATGGGACAGCCTTCACTCGAATTAATTAGCTACAATTAACGACCCCGAGTGGAGTCAGGTCACTTTCACACATATTGAGCCCACTTCTCACCTTTTTCCACACGGCCAATCATTTTAGCCTAGGTTTGCAATCCCATCCAGGCCTCATTATTACCTAGGCCTTTGAACCTATCTGGGTTTTTCCCATTGTTGCCCAAGTTGCCTTTTCGGGTTTTCAACTTAGCCAGGTATAGATTTTATTTCATTTCTTTTCAAAAATTTTATTTTTTTTTGTGTAGCACAAAATGCCCCAAAGATGGGCTTCATACTACATGAAGATAAGAAAACAAAATTACACCACCAAAAGTTTCCAAAACAACGAACCTAAGACAAACTACAAAGACTAACAAATAATTCACACCACCAAAATGCATCCAAATTATCCCCAAATGAATCAACACTAAAAAAAACACAAATAAATCTCAGGATGAAAAACTCGTAAGTGTTTCACTACTCCCTCTCCAACACTTGAAATTTGCATTGTTCCCAATGCAATGAACAATATAAATCATAGGTGAAAATGAGATAAGGAGTGGAACTCACTCATGTGACCCCAAAGGGTCCTTCCTCAAGTGTCAAATTTTTTTTGGTAAATCATACATGAATCCGTGCTGATGGAAACCTCGTAATCCTGCATCAAAAAACATGAAAACCAAGCATAATTCCATTTTAACACGAAAAACTATCAAAACGTTACAAAAAAACCAAATCTCCAAATCCTACTAATAAAAAATATGAACAAAATGTTTATTTATTTTCGTCTTCACGACTTATTTTCACTAGGTCAAGTTATCAAAACATTTGCCCAACAAGGAGGGGATTATCCTCATTTTTCATTCCCAAGGTTCCCCACTCAAAGTAGGGTTTCAACCTTTGCCCATTCACCAACAATTTTGTGCTATCCTTCTCATTTTTAAATTATATCGCTCCTTGATCATACACCTTTGTCACCTCATGTGGCCATTCTCACTTTAATCATAATTTTCCTAGAAACAAATGTAGCCTAGATTGGTAAACAAGAACGGTTTTCCCCCCAAAGTAATACTTCTTTACTATACTCTCGTCATGTTGGATTTTGTACTTTCCTAATGGATCAAAGTGGTATAATCGGAGTTCTGCCTCATTACTTCAAGTTCTTGAAATTGTAACTTCCTATGCTTCCCGGCATCATTTAAGTCCATGTTTAGGCATCTGACAGCCTAATGTGTCTTGCCCTCAAGTTCAACCAGGAGGTAGCACCTCTTGCCAAAATTAATCTGGAAGGGTGACATGCCAATTGGAGTCTTGTATACGGTACGGTGGACCCAAAGTGCATCATCCAACCGGGCACTCCAATCCTTTGTAGATGTGTTCACCATTTTTTCAAGGATGGTTTTGATCTCTTGATTAATTATCTCTACTTGGCCATTTGTTTGTGAGTGGTAAGTAGTGAATGTCCTATGGGTCACTTCATATTTTTCAGACAAGGTTCCCGTGACTTTGTTACAAAAATGAGTTCCCCTATCACTAATTATATTTTCAGGCATGCCAAAACATTAGAAGATGTTAGATTTGAGGAAAGTCACTACTATTGTCGTGTTATTTTTCCATGTCGTTTTGGCCTCGGCCCATTTGGACATGCACTCTTCTCCGTGTAATAAAGAAAAGAAAGTAACGTTCAGGTTGAAAAGAAAGTTTCAGATTTGTATTTGAAACTATACTATCTGAGTGTAATAAAGAAACTAAGACTAATCTACATATACTTCAACAACTTCTTATGAAGAAAACCTCATGCACTTATGACTAGTATGCTACAATTTACTCTAGGCCATGTACTATTACTTAAAAAATCTTCATGGTCATAACTCTATTACATTTTTGTTTCCTAAAAACACGCGAATATGAAATTTAATGTGATTATTTGGGGTATAATTTATTGTTCTCATAACCCTTGTCTTAGGGGTATAATTAAGTGGAATACAAAGAAATATTACGGACAAATACACTGTGGTATCCTCCCATGACCATAACGAAACACTGTTATTCTCAATTGATGATTCAAATAAGTGTATCTTAAGTATTACATTTTGATTTCTCCAAATTAGGTAGAGTGACCTATGTGATGAATTCTAAAAAATACACTGTCAGTCCGAAAATCCATTTACGCTCAGTCCAAAAAAATAGTTTCAGATCTGTGGTTGAAACTATACTATCCGAGTGTAATAAAGAAACTGAGACTAATCTACATATACTTCAACAACTTTTTATGAATGACATCTCGTGTACTTGTAACTAGTGGTTTACAATTTAATCTAGGTTATGTGCTATCGTTTTAAAATCTTCATGGACAGAACTCTATTATTTTTCTTATCTGAAAAACCACGAATATGGAATTGATGTGATTCTTTGTGGTGTAAATTATTGTTCTCATATCCCATATAGTGGGGGTATAATTAAATGGAAAGCTAAGAAAAATGAAAGAATAATACAAGAGTGTATCCTTGCATGACCACAACGGAACAATGTTGTTGTCTATTGATGATTACGTTCAGTGTATCTCCAGTATTACATTTTGATTTCTCCCAATTAGGAGAAGGGACCTGTGTGCAAAATAATGGTAACGTTCAATCCAAAAAGAATGTTTCAAATCTGTAGCTGAAACTATACTATCTGAGTGTACTAAAGAAACTGAGACTAATCTACATATAGTTTAACAAATTCTTATGAATGACACCTCGTGTACTTGTAACTAGTGGTCTACAATTTACTCTAGGTTATATGCTATCATTTTAAAAATCTTCATGGACATAACTCTATGAAATTTTTAGTTCCTGAAAAAATACGAATATGAAATTCGATGCGATTCTTTATGGTGTAAATCATTGTTCTCATATCCCATATAGCGGGGGTATAATTAAGTGGAAGGATAAGAACGAATACACTGGTGTATCTGTGCATGACCATAATGGAACAATGTTGTTGTCTATTAATGATTATGTTCAGTGTATATCTAGTATTACATTTTGAATTTTCTGAATTAGGAGAAGGGGCCTATGTGCAGAATAATAAAAAATACATTGTCAGTCCAAAACTCTGGTAACGTTTAGTCCGAAAAGAATGTTTTAGATCCGTATCTGAAACTATGCTATCTGAGTGTAATAAAGAAACATAGACTATAGTTTAGATCATGTACCTATAACTAGTGTGCTATAGTTTACTCTAGGTCGTGTGTTATGGCTTTAAAAATCTTCATTGACAGAACTCTATTACATTTTTATTTCTTAAAAAACCACGAATATGAAATTTGATGCGGTTCTTTGTGGTGTAAATATTGTTATCATATCTCTTATCGTAGGGGTATAATTAAGTGGAAGGCTAAAAACAATAACGGACAAATACAGTGGTGTATCCTTCCATGACTATAAAAGAACACTGTTGTTGTCAATTAAAGATTTGGTTCAGTGTATCTCAAGTATTATATTTTAATTTCTCCCAATTAGGTGAAGGGACCTATGTGAAAAATTATAATAAATACACTGCCAGTCTAAAACTCAGGCAAAGTTCAGTCTGAAAAGAAAGTTTCAGATTCGTAGATGAAACTATACTATCCGAGAGTAATAAAGAAATTTTCACTAATCTAGGTATACTTAAACATTTTATGATGATTACATTTTGAGTTCCTAATAAACCACGAACGTGAAAGTTTATGCGATGGTCGGTGGTGGAAATTATTGTTCTCATATCTCTTATCGTAAGGGTATAAGTGGAATATTATGAAAAATGATAGAAAAATACACTGGTGAATCCGTCCATGACCATAATGGAACAATGTGGTTGTAAATTGATGATTCTGCTCAGTGTATCTCTAACATTTCATTTAATTTCACATAAGTAGGTGATAAAACCTATGTGCAAAATTTTTTAAAAAAATACACTGTCGGTCAAGAACTCCGATAATGTTCAGTCCCATAAGAAATTTTCATATCCCTAGCTGAAACTCAAATATTCAAGTGTGATAGAGAAACTGAGACTAATCTGCATATTCTTCAACAAATTCTTATGAATGACACCTTTGTGTACTTGTAACTAGAGTGCTACAGTTTACTCAAGGTCATGTGCTTTCGCTTTAAAATTATTCTTGGACCAAATTCTATTACATTTTGAGTTCCTAATAAACCATGAACGTGAAAATTAATGCGATGCTCGGTGGTGGAAATTATTGTTCTCATACCTCTTATCGTAGGGGTATAAGTGGAATACAATAAAAAATGATAGAAAAATACACCGGTGAATCGGTCCAAGACCATAACAGAACAATGTGGTTGTAAATTGATGATTCTGCTCAGTGTATCTCCAACATTTCAATTTAATTTCACATAAGTAGGTGGTGGAACATATGTGCAAAATTTTAACAAAATACACTGTCAGTCAAAAACTCCAATAATGTTCAGCCCCATAAGAAATTTTTTGATCCGTAGCTGAAACTCAACTATTCAAGTGTGATAAAGAAACTGACACTAATCTGCATATACTTCAACAACTTCTTATGAATGACACCTTTGTGTACTTGTAACTTGTGTGCTACAGTTTACTCAAGGTCATTTGTTTTCGCTTTAAAATTATTCATGGACTGAATTCTATTACATTTTTAGTTCCTAATAATCAACGAACGTGAAATTTATTGCGATGCTTGGTGGAGGAAATTATTGTTCTCATATCTCTTATCGTAGGGGTATAAGTGGAATACTATGAAAAATGATAGAAAAATAAACCTGTGAATCCGTCCATGAAAATAACTAGCCCTTCGAGACATCATCCCCTTGAGACCTAGAGGCAGCAAGCCCTCGACTCGAGCCGAACCTGAAGTCCATCATCCTCTCGTGGCCAGCTCTCGAAACTAGCCCTTCGAGACATCACCACCTCGGGTCCTCAAGGCTGCAAAGCCTCTCGAGACCTCGAAGCTACGAGTTCTCGAGGTGTCATCTTTCATCCTCGAGCAAGCCTCTCGAGACCTCGAAGCCACGAGCCCTCGAGGTGTCATCTTTCATCCTCGAGCATAATAATGTGCCCATTTTATATGATTATATTCTAACTTTTAGGATTCACTTTTGTACACTTTTTTCTGTAAATGTGACATTTTTCCTTGAAATTCTCTAAGGAGGGTTAAAAGCGACGTTTATGCTTTTATTACTTTTCTAGAGAATTTTGTGTGACAAGGTAATTTGTTTGAAGACTTTGAAGAATACCTTTGAAGATTTGAAGATTTGAAGATTTGAAGACTTGTATTTGAGCTTTTGAAGATTTGAAGAATTGGAGAAGTGAAGAGAAGAGGAGGATATGAAACAAAAAGGAGAAAGAATAAATGGTGCTGGAATTGGAGTCCGTCGCAAGCTCATCACAAGCACGTCGCGACTCGGAACAGATGAGTGGTCTAAAATTCTTCTTGCTTTTTGTACTATAAATACTCACCTTATCCTCTCCTCTTCAAGAAGCTTTTTTTCCTCCTTCTTCCTCCTACATTTTCTTGGCTAAAAACCCTAGTTTATCCTTATTTCTTTTCTCAGTTTTTGTAGGTTAATTGTGTCTTTTAGTTTTCTAGCTTAGTTTTATCTTGGGAGCAATGGATTGAAGCTTCCATTTCTATGTAGTAAGAACCATATATCTATCTATTTGGTACTTTTGCTATTGTGCATTTATTGAGCTTTGAATGTGAATTGTTAATGACATTGATGTTGTTGGAAGCTTGAGTATATGAATTGCTTGTATGATTGCTTGTTAGGGTTGGGAGAAAGTAGCTAATTCTCCTCTCTTTTAATGTGAAATCCAAGAGCATGAGTTAGAGCTTCTTGAATAATGTTGGTATGTTGATAATTGCTAGATGAATGTGATGATGTCAAACTCGTTGTCGTGTTTGTTTTAGGTAGCAAATGAGAGAGGTCTATGAATGTCGATCGTTCTTAACTAATCCTGTGTAAATGCATGAATTGGTTAAATGCTTAGACACAGTGTAGTGTTTATAAGTGTTGCCAAGCTTGTTGATCCTTCGTGCTAAATGCCATCAATGGGATACTCTTAGTGATAAGGGAGTCATTTGTGAGGTTTGACAAGAGATGTCAAATTCACTCTTGCAAACTACTATCTAAGAAGGACGGAAGATTTATCTTCACAACAAGTAGTTGAAGTAGTGAATAGATTGTTTTGCTCATTCTTGAATCCTTTGTTATTTAGCATTCATGAGTTCTTAATGCTATGTTTCACTTCATTTATGCCATGGGTTGTTTGAGAATAGGGAGTGTTTGTATGACTTAAGTGTTAGGGAGTTAGGAAAGTGATGAATTCCTTAGCTCCTTTGCATGAAAATCTAAGAACATGAACTTAGAACTTCTTGTGGATAATGTGTTGTGATTCTTGCTAGATAAGTATGTTAATGTGGTTTGTTCTCATATTTATCCTATAGATGCAATGAAAGGTGGAACCTTGAATGTGGTTTGTTCTAGGTTTAGCCTAATGAATGCTATGTTTGGTTAAATGGCTATGTCTTTGGTAGAAGGCTTGTCGTTGTCAAATCTATGGTCCTTTGTCCATAATGTCATTGATAACATACCTCTATGGTCGTTATTTGTCTAGGGTGATCATCAACGAGGTTTGCAAATGGTCGTTGTTTGTCTTTGCAAACTACTCTTAAGAAAGAATGAATGTTGATCTTCCATTGGCATTCCCCATAGATAACAAATGTGATAGTATGAGTGAATGGTTCAATGATCTATATTTGATTTGGAAGTGGATATCAATTGCCCCCAAGGCTTTGTCTTTTTTAGTTTAAAAACCCTTTTTCTTAGTTTTGTTTGATGATATAGCATAGTTACTTAACTTTGCTAGTTGTCTTGTCTTTCAATTTTCATAGCTTAGGACAACCAACCAACCAAACCCCCCCCTCTCCCATTTATATGCTTTTATATGTATGTATATATATATATCTACTCCTAGCCTAATACCAACCATTTGTTCTTAAATGCCTGAGAAAATCCCCCTTCTTCGTGGACGACCCCGACTTGCCATTATCTACTTAATTGTAGATAGGAAGCACTAAGGCTTAAAAGTATTTACTTTGAGAGGTACGGCGACGACCTCTCACATAACCTCTCAAGTCCTCAAAGCTGCAAGCCCTCGAGGTGTCATCTTTCATCCCTGAGCCTAGCCTATTGAGACCTAGAAGTTGTAAGCCCTCGAGGTGTCATCTTTCATCCTCGAGCCTAGCTTCTCGAGACCTCGAAGCCGCGAGCCCTCGAGGTGTCATCTTTCATCCTCAAGCCTAGCCTCTTGAGACCTTAAAGCCGTGAGTCCTCAAGGTGTCCTCTTTCATCCTTGAGCATAGCTTCTCGAGACCTCAAAGCCGCAAGCCCTCAAAGTGTCATCTTTCATCCTCGAGCCTAGCCAGACCTAATGCCCCTCGAGACCACTCGTCGCGAGTCACAACGAACACATCGCGAGTCACGATGATCGTACGAATATGCTTTAAATGATAGGTTAAACCCATTCTTCCACAAACATATCCACAATCCACCGCTACTCTTCATCTTCTCCTGCTCCTCTTCACCATCCTCAACATATCCTCCACCAAGCGCCGCCGCTAACAGCCGCCCTCCACCACTCCATACCCCATCCTTTCTTCCCAACTTCCACCCACAAATCGAAAAAATTTCTTTGAAGAACACAAACCCTAGAATTTGGGGGTTTTTCACTTTGAGCAATTCAATTTCGAATTGATTGTGGGCTTCCTCTTTTCTTCTTCCTACACATCTTGGTGGTACATTTCTTCACTTTATTGAGCTTGAATTGTGATTACGAATGTCTACTCTCTTTTTTTATGGATATTGTGTAGATTATGTGTGATGCCTTAGGAAGTTGAATTGTTGGATCTTGGTTGATTTTGGTGTATAAATTGTACCTGTAATTTAATTTTATGGGTATTGTGTGCATATTTTATGGTTGCGGTTTGGATTGTATTGTGCTTGTTTGAGTTGGGATTGTGTGAATTTGTGTTGTTTTGGCTGAGAACAGATTGTGACTTATGCTAGATAGGAGGCATATTGCCCCTTGATTTAACATAGTTGTTATTTGGATAAAATTTTACTGTGCTTTGCAATGTTATTTTGCTTAGGGTAGTTTAGCCATGGGACATAAATGTTGACATTGTGAATGTACTAATGGTAGCTAAGCTAGTTGAGCACAACTGTTGTTTTGAGATATAGCACATTAATGTCAACTATGTGAACTTCATAGATTTGAGAATATGGGCTTGTTGGACATAGTATGGATTGTATATGCAATTGTGATTAGGAATTGAACTAGTTGACTTAATTTTGATTTGGCTTGTGATGATGAACTAGTTTAAGGTTGAGTATTGATTTTCAATATTACATATACACATATTCATGTGCGTTTGTTTGTTGTGATTGTTAGATGTGGCCCCCACGAAGAGACCTAGCGCTCCCCCCCCCCCCCCCGAGACAGGTGCACCACCGCTTCACCTTCGTCTCCTCCACCGGCTCCAGAATCGAGCCATGACCTCCCCCTCCGGATAGGTACATGGGTTTAACCCAGATCACCGGGTCCTATGCAGAAAGGTGGGAGGCCCTGGAGAAGTATCAACTCAAGGAGACAAGCATTGTCGATGTGCCCACATTAGATGCTCTCGGGCTCACTCAGCCTGTCAGATGCCTCCTCGCAAAAGGGGGAATGGAAGGGTTTATGAATAGGAGTGCGCCCTCTTACCGGAGGTACACACTGAAATTCTTGTCCACGGTTCGTATAAGCATCATGAGAGGCAATCAACCATGCGAGAGGTACATTGATTTTCACTTAGATGATATATCTAGGAAAATGATCGTCTCGCAGATTGAGGAGGCCTTTGGATTTGACACCGTGGAGATAAGGGCCAGGCTGGACCCACAGGCCCAAGAGCAATCAATTGAGGATGACATGCACTTTTGGAATGTCATCAACATGAGGCCGAAGAATTCCCATGATAAGAGTAGCGCTATTATCCACCCTGCACTCCGTTATGTGCATAGTCTGTTGGCTGGTACAGTACTTTGCTCCGCGGAGCCGACGAATGTGCCAGACAATGACATTCACTTTCTATTGCACTTAACGATTGAGAGACCAGGATACAGGCTGTGGGAAGAATTGTTAATGAAGATAATCATGGTGGTGGCAGGAAAACCCAAAGGGAAGATCATGGTCAGAGGTATGATAGGCCTTTTAGCAGAGTACTTGGGACTGGTTCCTCCAGCTGAATTTCCACACTTAGGGAGGCGCACGTCCTATCTTATCACTGCTGAGAGGTTAGTTAGATTTGAGATGATGAATGCCACATAAACCACATGGCTCTTCCATTGGTTGTATGGTGCGAGGAAGGTCACATTCATGGCACTTCCTCAGCCCAACAAGACGAAGCTGGAATTTTACACACCTCTAGGAGACTTGGCAATTTCATCGGACTCCTCATGTAGAGATGATTTCCAGCACGAGCTCTGTAAACTTGGCCCAGCTCCTGTCCAGCGTGATGATAACACTTTACCTCCCTCTGAGCAACAGCAGCAGCAGCACTCCACGCAGCCTCCATCAGAGACAGAGCCGATGCAGGAGGACGATGTGCCACCTCACATTCCTAGCCTCCATCGGACTTCTATGAGCGGATAATACAGACTATGCAGGATGGATTCCGCTGACAGGACAGCATGATATTAGAGCATAATGTATTTGTCTCCCAGACTTTGATTGACATGGACGAGGAGATTGACCACTTGTCAGCTCGCATCCATGAGATGCAGTCCCAGGCAGGCGGTGTCTCAGGCCCCGATCCGGGAGCAGAGAGGTGGAGATCTAGGAGACAGAGGAACATGGAGTGGCTAGCACAGTATTAGCAGCGGTATTTCGGTGGTGGCCCTTCTTCATCACAACAGTGATTTTGTGAGCACCATATCTTTACCCTTTCCATACTTTGCTTTGTACGTTTTTACCCTATTGTCTACATTGAGGGCAATGAAGTGTTCTAAGTATGGGGAGGGGTATCCACTTTGAGAGGATTGGGATTGAAGACACTTTTACATAACTCTTTTGATTGGTTTTGGATATTTTTTCCTTTTGTGTTGAAATGTTTTTCTTTTGATGTACTTGGATAATGTTGGCTTGATACTTTTCTTAGCCTTAATATTTGGAAAGCACTTTGCTACTTTTTGGATTGGAGACACGTGAAAAATGCTGAAAAATAAAGAAAAATAAAAAAAATAAAAGAATCTCGCTAAGTTGAAAACCCAAAGGGCGACTTAGGCAACATTGGGGCCCGGATAGGTCAAAAACCCAAAATGGCGACCTAGGCAAAAATGAGAGGTTAAATGTTCGGAAAAAGGTGAGTTGTAAGCCAAAGAAACATGATGTGTGGCTAGGATGAAAACCCGAAAGGGCTCCTAGGCAAAATGAGAGAAAATGAGAGAAATTAAAAAATGTTAAGTGTTCACTCATTTGTCGGCGTTGGAGTCATAAGGTTGCGGTGACCATACGGATGGATCGGGTAGCTTGATATCTTGAGGACCTTTTGGGAGTGGAAAATTTAGCGGGAGAAGACGAAGTAAGTTATGAAATTCTTGATCGTTAATATGCTTCGTTTTTAGGTTGATATATTGATATAAAATGGAGCATGTGTTTTGAACCTTATACATGTCTTTAGCTTCACCTTGTATCATTGGATTTGTGATTATCAATTAGGGATTTGGAGATGTTTTAGGGATATCAATGAATTGATGGGTTGATATGGTTTGGGTAGATTTAGGAATAGGGATCGTGGGAAACTTCTCATTTGACCTTAACGTTGGGGTGTGTGATATTGAGAGTTTTGTGAGGTATTGATTTGAGGGAATAGTAGTTAGGATGTGGATACGTCATTTCCTTCGTATGCTTGGATCTCTTATTACTCGAGGGTGAGTAAGGTTTAAGTGTGGGGAGGTTTGATGTGTTCATTTTATGTGCATAATTTAGTACTATTTTGGGTCACCTTTGTGCTCTTTTATTAGCAAGAGCTTGTGTTTTACCTTGAAATTCTCTTAGGAGGGGTAAGAGCAACTTTACACTCTTTTACCTCTTCTAAGTGGATTTTGCGTGACAAGGGAAGAACATGGAGGCATGAAGACCGAAGGCCATTAAATATCACATTTTCAAAGACTTTTGAAGACTTGCCTCGATGACATGAAGACCAAAGGCCATTAAAGATCACATTTTCAAAGACTTTTGAAGACTTGCCTCGATGACATGAAGACCGGAGGCCATTGAAGACCATTTTTGGAGACATTGAAGACTTGAAAAATGAGAGGAATTTCTATGAAGATGAATGTATACCACAAGAAAAAGAAAAGGAAACAAGGCAAAATTCTAGCACCCGTCACGAGTCGCGATGGCCTCGTCGAAAGACTGTCGCGAGTCGCGACCAACAGGTGGCCAGAATTTCACCTTATCCTTTTTGTAATATAAATAACACTCTCTTTCCTCTC
Organism: Rubia yunnanensis; assembly: GCA_037428765.1. Taxonomy (NCBI): domain Eukaryota; kingdom Viridiplantae; phylum Streptophyta; class Magnoliopsida; order Gentianales; family Rubiaceae; genus Rubia; species Rubia yunnanensis. Next base: position 77,257,450 of record CM075064.1, read on the forward strand.
ATTCACATCTTCTTGACCTGCATTTTTATTACTTTTTAGAACCCTATTTTCTTCCATTTTCATCTTTGAAATCTCTTGTATTATGTTTGGTTGTTTAGCATTAATTAGTATGAACTCTTGTAGCTAAATCTAGTTCTTGGGAGCAATTGATTGAAGCTTCCAAGCTTATGTAGTAAGATTCTATGTTTGTTCATTTATGAACATTTATTAGAGATCATTTATTATGCCATTAATGTTTTGTTTTACCTCATTTATACCATGGTTGTTTGAGTATATGAAATGATTGTAAGATTGAAATGTTAGGGTGTTAGGAAAGTTGGAAATTTCTTAACTCATTTGATATGGAAATCCAAGAGCATAGATTTAAAACTTCTTGTGTATAATGTGGGGTAATTCTTGCTAAATGCATATGTTAATGTGATTTGTTCTCATATTTCTAATATAGATGCAAAGAAAGGCTGAACCTTGAATGTTGTTTGTTCTAAGTTTAATCTAATGAATGCTTTGTTTGGTTAAATGACTATGTCTTTGGTAGAAGGCTTGTTATTATCAAACCTATGGTCCTTTGGGTGAAATTCCATTGATGAAACACCTCTATGATGTTGTTTGTCTAGGGTGATCATCAATGAGGTTTGCAAATGGTCGTTGTTTGTCTTTGCAAACTACTCTTAAGGAGGAATGAATGTTAATCTTTGAATGAGAAGTGATAACATTTCCCATAGACAATAAATGTAATTGAATGAGTGGAAGAATCAATGAGATATATGAAGTTTGGAAGTGGAAATCGATTGCCCCCAAGGTTCCGTTAATTATCATTTACATTGTATCTTTAGTTGTATTGCATGATTAGCATAGTTCTCTTGCTTTTCTAGTTGTTGTATTTTAATTTGATAACTTAGGATCAAACCAACCAACCCCCCCCCCCTTGTTTACATGTTTTTATATATATCTATGTATGTATATGCCTAGTATATCTTCTCCTATATATGTTTAAACACTTGAAAAGTTCCCTCTTCTCGTGGATGACCTCGACTTGCCATTATCTACTTTATTGTAGATAGGAAGCATTAGAGCTTAAAAGTCTTAATTTGAGAGGTACGGCGACGACCTCCCAAGATCAAACCTAGAAAAAAATATAACAAGTCAACCTAGAACAATTTGAAGTCAGCATAAAACAATATGAAATCATCCCACATAACAAACTTGTCAACCAGCCAAGGCACAATTCCAAAAGGAATGAATGAGATGTCAAACGCAAGAAGTCTACCAAAACCTATATCTTCCACATCAATCTTTTGGGCAGGAGTGAGCGAGGCAATTAACGATTTCAGCTTCGAAGGACAACAGCTGGTTGAGAATTTCTTAGCAAACCTAAAATAAAATAAAATATAAAAAGTGTAAGCATACATGTCTTGAAAAGTGTAAATTTATTTGAGACTGTGAATAACAAATAAACACTGAATCTTATCAAATGCAGCATCTTATGAAACAAGTACAGTTTATAATATATTAAAATAACATTGTAAATAGAGAAAAAACACTCACGTGTTAACCTCCTCATCAGTACATTTGACCACCTTCTTCTTCTGACGGTTGGGCTGCTATTTTGCAGCTCCTTCTTCACCAGCAACCATTTTTCCTGACCCTGAAGCTTCACCAGCAGTATTGTCCGCTTTCCTCTTCAAACCAGTTTTTTTTCCACTTCAACACCTTTCTTCACTTTCTCAGCAGACTCCTTAAAAAATCCACCAGATTTCTTCGCCTTTTTTAGTATTTGTCTTCATCACCTTCTCAGCAGGCGACTTTGCAGTAAGTTCTTCTGCATTCCTTTTATTCTGTCCAGTAGAGGTCTCACATTGTTTACCCTTCTCCTTGCTCAACATACGAGGTGACGACCTCTCCTTCTCTTCTTCAAATGAGACCACCACAGTAGGTCGAGCATTAACACTCTCACCCACATCCACATCAGTTTCACCACCCTCACTCTCCCTCTCACACGCAACCGAAGCAGCTTACTCCGCCTCCGGCTTTATAACTGCATCCAAAATTCACTGAATTTCATTAATATAGTCTCTAATCATACTATCCATATTGTTACCATCATCCCTGGACTCACCTTCACCATTATTCTCAACATCCTTAGAACAACCTTCACCAGAAGGTACAACTTCCTCCCTAACAAATTTAGTCTCTTTCATATTCAAATCAGTATCATTCTCATTAAAATATGCCTCAACTTCAGCATCAATATCTACGGAAGCATCCTTCCCCTCATCAGACCTAACAATTTCACAAACAATTTGTGCTGAAGCATCCTTCCCCTCAACACCATCAACACCATCAACACCCTTAACACCACCACCTTCAACACCAACATTAGCATCATCCCCTTCAACATGAGCATTAATATTATAAATCATCACATCCAAAACGTCTCTAATATTTTTCTTCACTACCTTAGAAACCCCAGCTTCATTAACACCAACTACTTCTCTACTTATTCGAACAACATCATTCAGCAGTGTGTCATAGTCAAACTCTTGACTTGATCCAGCTTCACCCACAACTGATACACCTTCACCATCTTTCAGCTGCTTAACACCCACATTTATCCATTTCTTATTTCCCAGCTTAGGAACGGCAGGAACTGAAATCTGTGGAGTAGCACCATCACCAATTCTGGCAGACCTACGTGCCAATACAACTACTACACAAAAAATGAGAAACAAAAAACTGTATAAGCACATATTAAAAAACCAAACATAATCACACAAATAAAATGCAACATGTAAAGAAAACAATAACCTCCAGAAGCATAAGACTGGTGAACCTTCTTCAGCTCATCTTGAAGAGAAGATCCATCCTTCTTTTTAGATTTTATAACCACCTTCTTAGAAGCTAAACAACATAATATATTTGAATAAGTAAATTTATAAGCAAATAAGTTAATAAATGTAAAGAAAAATTACAATCACCTTCTTCTATCTCAGGTTCTTAACGTTGAATAGTATATTCACCTCCTTCAGGCACAGCTAAAAATAATCATATACCACACAGTAAGAAACTAATACATAAAGCATACAAACAAATGCAAGTTGTAATAAAAAAATGCATGCATACTCTAACAGCCAATAAGCAACCTAATCTGGAAAAACAACAGTATAACTAACTAATGCATAGCCTATACTAATATATACAACTTGTAATGAAACAAATGCATACATAGTCTGACTGTCAATAAGAAACATAATCTGACATACACATTATAACTAACTTATGCATATAGTAAACTAACATCAGCAACTTGTAATGAAACAAAATACATACTAGCAAATCAGAAAGAATAACAATAACTAACTAACAATCAGTGAAACTCAAAACACAGACTAAGTAACTAACACATAAGTTATGTTAACATATGCAAATTCTAAGAAAAGAAGTACACAATATAACAATCATTCAACAACAAAATAAGTAACTAGAAAAATAGAGTAACTAACTTAGACGAATGTTAGCCTAACATATGCAAATCATAAGAAAACAAATGCACATAATATAACAGAGTCAAAACATGCGGATCTAATATACAAATTAGAAAAATAGGATGACTAACTAATACAGCTGTTAGCCTAACATATGCAACTCCTAAGAAAATAAATGCACATTATAACTGAACTGATAACATACTGGAAAAAATAGAGCAACTAACTAGTGCATATCTTACAATAACAAATGTAACTTCTAAACAATCAAATGCATGTTATAAAAAAGACTCAAAATATACAGATCTGGCTAACCAAAAAGTCAACAACAACAACTCATATACATATCTGACTTACAAATAAAATTTCTAAAAAAAGTCAACATCAACAAGACTGAAAAAAAAATATACACACACAACAAGAACAAAAAAAGTGCGAAACTCAAATATTCAAAATGGAAAACAGGAAGAATACGAACCAGGAGAAGAAGAAGGCTGAGACAACTTCTCAGCTTTAGGAAGAATAGCTTTCCCCTTCGCCCTACCCATGACTAGGTCAAATACACAAAAAAAATCTTACATCAGAATCGCGAGCAACTATAAAGCAAAAATGAAAAAGAACGGCAACGAAATTTCAAAACGTAGAATATCAATCTTACCAAATTCAGGCGAATTTGAACCCCATTTTGCATATCAGTCTATGGACCGGTAAGATTGATATTACAGTAAGATTGATATTACAGTAAGATTGATATTCGGTAAGATTGATATTCGGTAAGATTGATATTACTGTAATATACGCTCCGGTCCATGCGTATAATTACAATATGAACCCCATTTTGCATATCAGTCTCTGGCCTGTCCATAAGCTTATGGGCAGGCCGCCTTTCCTAAGATTTTCTCTATATTATTTTACGCATTGATTGAATAATATTATATTATATTTTATACGGGATTTGAATGTTAGCCTAGTGGTTGAGGTCTAGTACTACTACCATGAGGTCATGGGTTCAATTCCCACCAAGGGCAAGGAGAGGGGAGGGATTTTATTGGGGGCTTGTTTGAGTTATTACCCAATTTGTTTTTAAAAAAATTATAATACATTTTATATTATTTAAAGAAACAAACATATGAAATTTTGAACACTTAGGGAAAGAACGACTTTTCATAGGTTTATGAAAAGACAAGATTTAATTAGAATAATAGAAAGATAAAAAGATTTAGTTGCAATATTAAAAATTATTACTCCAAATGTTTCTCTATTATTAGCACCATAGGTTTATGTGCTTGAATTTAGGTGAAATAAATGAGTGGATGAAATTGAATATAGGAAGTAAAAAGTAGAATGAGTGGATGTAATTGAAGGAATCTTACCAAATATGGAAAGTGTACCAATATAAAAAGAAACAACCCAAAAAGAAAAGTGTGCCAATAATAAATAAACGAGGGGAGTATGTAATGTGTAATAGTTATAAGTTTATGATCCGATAAATACAACCCGAAAAGTTTGTCTTCATTTCTCCTGGTAATGCATTTTAAACATTGGTCTTTCCATAATTTATGGAAAGAACGTCACCAGTAATCGGACCTATTCTTGATATAAAGACACATTTCCAACATTTATAAGTTAATATAGGCATAAAAAGTTTTGAAAAATAGGTTTATGCACTAAGTTACTCTAAAAACATGTACTAACATTTTCAACATTTCACCAAAAACACTCACATACTTAATATTTATATATTTTGGTAGGAATAACAAAAATCATGTATTTTGGAGCAATTCGTAATGAAGTAAAACAATTTGGGCCATAGTGTAATTTTCCAAAACTATGTAGAATTAATCAATGTTAACTTTCGAGGCCCTTCCCCCATGTCCAAATCAAAAATTAGTATTATTATTTTATTTCACTTCATTTTAGTGTCGCCAATTCGTGATTCGACAATTCCAATTTTCTTCGAGGGACCTAAGTGTAAAAAGTAAAAACTTTACTCGTAACTCCAAATTGAAATCCGCTCAAATATGATGCTACCATATACACCCCCATTGTATATTCCAAGTTCTTAACGGAATATTTATCAGCAATCGGGCACGAGATCATATCCATTTCGATTTTCCTTTCTCACTTCTAAATAATCATGTACTAACGTTTTTCAACATTTCACCAAAAATTTTATTTATTAAATATTTCCATATTTAGACAAGAATTAAAAAAATCATGTATTTTGGAGCAATGGATAATGAGATAACACAATTTTGGGCCACAGTATAAATTTGCTAGAATGTGTAGAAGTAATAAATGTTGAGTTTTGATGTCCTTCCGTTCACCCATACACGCCCAAATCATAAATCTGCAATCTTATAATATTTAGTTTCGCTTTGGTGTCGCCAATATTGTGATTCAAAAATTTCAATTTTCTTGGAGGGACCTAAGTGCAAAAAGTAAAAAATTTACTCGTGACTCCAAATTGAAATCCACTTGAACGTGATGCTACCCTATACACCCCCATTGTATATTCCAAGTTCGTAATGGAAATGTTTATCAACAATCAGACACAAGAACATGTTTGTAATCTTTTCTGATTTTCGTTTTTTACTTCTAAGTAATCAACTCTAAATTACTCTAAAACATGTAATAGCGCTTTCCAACATTTCACCAAAAAATTCACTTATTTAATATTTCTGTATTTAGGTAGGAATAACAAAAATTATGTATTTTGGAGCAATGGATAACGGAGTAAAACAATGTTGGGCCACAGTGTAATTTTCCAATATTGTGTATAAGTAATCAATGTTGACTTTCGAGACCCTTCTGATCACCCATACATGCCCAAATTGCAAATTTGCAATCGTATATTATTGAATTGCATTTTGGTGTCGCCAATTTTGTGATTCGCCAACTCCAGCTTTCTTGGAGGAGCCAAAGTGTAAAAAGTAAAAACTTTACTCGTAACTCCAAATTGAAATCCGCTTGAATGTGAAGTCTTCCTATACACCCCATTATGTTTTCCAAGTCTGTAACTGAGTAATTATCTTTTTTTCCGATTTTTCTTTCTTACTTCTAAGTAATCAACTGTAAGTTACTATAGCACATGCACTAGCCTTTTTCTAATATTTACCAAAAAAATCATTAATTTTCTATTTCTATATTTATGCAAGAATATAAAAAATAATTGTGTATTTTCGAGTGAAGGATAATGTCTTCGTGAATTTTTGGGGCATGGCATAATTTTCCATAAATATGTTAGAGGCACCTCCGTTCACCTATTGTAGCCCAAATTTCGAACACACAATCATCTCTTATTTAATTGTATTTTTGGATCATTAATTTTGTGATTTTCCACCCCCGGATTCCTTCAATGGATCTAATTGTAAATTTTTTAAAACAACATCACAACACTAATCCTAAATGACATCATTAAAGTACAACTAAAAAATAAAATAGTATTAGTTAAATAACGTATATATAATTATAGAGAGATAAATGAAAAATCACAACTCTATTACCTAATGATGGGGTACATAACTTGATTACATTAAAAGATTTTTAACTTGAGTATGAATGAAGTCTTGGATAGTAGATTTTTAACCTGAGTATGAATAGTAGATTTTTAACAAAGCTACTATTCTAGCCCAGATTTCACCCTTCCTCGAACATGATACTCTTTCTTTTCTTCAGGAAGTTGCAATTACACAAGACAGGGATGATAGATTGATATGGAAACCAGAAAAGTCAGGGGCTTTCACCTTCAAGTCAGCTTATAAGGAACTCACACTCTCATCAGGTAATTTTCCAGCAGCCAAGCTTATCTGGAACAATGCATTACAGAAAAAAGGTTTCTATATTCATATGAAAAATGCTGCACTCTTTCCTACCTTTTGATGATGTGCTAATTAAGTGTGGTTTTAGTCTAGCTTCTAAATGTCCAGCTTCTAAATGTCCAGCATGTTATCATTCAGATTCCATTCAACATTTCTTCATATCCTGTCCTCTGGCTCAAACAGTATGGAATAACTTGGCTTCTTTAGTGGACTTTCATCTTGATCATCAACATTCCATCAATGATAGATTTTTTCTTTTCTGGAATAGTCATGATCTACCTAAATGGCACCAGCTGATTTGTAAAATTCTCCCATCTCTAATTTGCTGGTGTCTTTGGAAGGCACAGAATAGATTCTTATTTGATCAGAAGTGTTTCTCTTCAGACATTATATGTAAGGAAGTTCATGATCAAATTAAACTGTCTCCCTTTGCTAAATCTTCCCACCTAGTCCCCCTTTCAGCTTCTCCAACCAGCTTAATGCATCTGGTTCCATACACTAGACCACCCCCAAAGCCAAATATTCCTACTATTTTCTGGGAAAGGCCTAAGACTGGTTCCATAAAAATCAACACAGATGCATCTTGGTACCCTAGCAAAGCTGCAGCAGGGCTGATTGCAAGGAATAGTTCTGGAACACCTCTTCTAATTGAATCAATAATAGTTACTACTTCTTCCCCAATCCAAGCTGAGATCTTAGCCATATTATTTGCCTGCAAAACTTTCCCACAACTGGATCATACTTTGACAATTGAATCTAACTCTATGTTGGCAGTTAAAATGGTTAAGGATCCCTATACTGTACATTGGCCTCTGTTTGATCTGACCTTGAAAGTACATTCCCTCTTAAGGAATGCTGAGCTTAAACATATCTTTAGGGAATGCAATTCAGTGGAAAATGCAATTGCTAAACATCATTCTACTCATAATCAGGGTCTTAGCCTTTCTAATGTTCCATTACATATCAAAGGACTAATTTCCTTAGATAAGAAGCATACTCCCTATAATAGAATACATAAAAATGGCTCTTCATAGGATTGATACTGCTGACAAAGTTTTCTTTCTCTCTGCAGGTTCTTTGGAAGGCTTCCAAGCTACTATGTTGCCACCAACACAGTTTCAAGTGGATTCTTACTATGATTTCTGGGAACATCTTATCCACTTTCCATATTGGTTTATGAGATTATCAACCACAAATTCGGTTCGAACCATGGGATATGTACTTCCTTGATTAAAGTTGTCTGGCCAAAGGAAGAATTAACACAAGGGGTGGAGATTCTTCTCTTTGGAATCGCAACTTTAACAACTAACCTCTTCTACTTTGGTTAGTTTTAGATTAGTTGTATGCTTCGATAGGTATCTCTTTTGGAGGAAACTATGTTGCCTCAGTGCTCTTAGCAAACACTCAAACTCTTTGTATATTCCTTTTGTTTTTAAGGCTTGGGGAATCTTATATATAACCCCCCACCTACGGGTGTTTTCATTCAAAAAAAAGAATGAAGTATTGGAATATTACTTTTAAAATCCTAAAGAGAATAAAAAAATCATTAGATATTTAAAAATTCTATTCATAAAATCAAATTTTATCAAAATAAATTCATATATTGTCATTTGTAAATATAAGTACAAATATTATCGTTTGAGATCTCGCTAGATATATCAATGATCTTTAAATGTATCTTTTTTATAATTATTATTTATTAATAAATACATGACTGATATTGATGATTTAAAACTCTTAAAGATTATATTTATTTTCATTTAAATAAATATTTTCCTAATAAATTAACTCTAGAATTTTAAGACCTGTGTTTGTTAATGTTCTTACATTGATTATGCCTATTAAAATAATATGATTACTGGTGTATATATGGCCTAGTGATCAAGAGGCAGATGACCGCTAGGCTCAACCCAATGTTATCCCACAAAGCGATGAATGTGTTTCAGCCCAAGACAAGGATCACCTAGATGTGGAGCTTCTGCTCGTGGCAGCATGCGTGGGCCGAGATATACGGAATAAGCAACGAACACGAAGGCCACGAATGCGGATCGTGGTGATCGTGGTATACCCACGATCTTAATCCCTAAGAGCAAGGAACTGTAACAGTGTTAGCCTATAAATACAACAAGCTCTTTAAGAGCTAAGGTAAGCATTACTATCAAGAGAAAGTCTAATTCTTGAAAGAGACCTGACTTGATCATCGGCGCCTTTCTCTCAGAATCGCTTCCTTTTTTTTAAGTCAAACACCCTTAGGTGAGGGATATTTATAAAGGTTCCCCAAACCTGTTTAGAAAAGTTATACATAATGGCAACAGAATTGCCCCAAGATGTGTATCTAAAATTTAACCTATGAATTGAAACTATAGATGAGAGTTGGGGAAAAAGGTAATTGTGATTCCGAAGAGAAGAATCTCCACCCCCTGTGTTAATTCTTCCCTCTGGCCAGGCAACACCTTTTCTAATACACAATGGGATTAGTTAATCGAAAGAAAAATGATCCATGATGGGGATCGAGCATGCTGCCTATGGGTTCAAAATGTTGGCGTGATTGGGCATGCTTGCATTGGGTCCAAAATTCGAGAGTATCGGGATGAGGTATAGATGAGAATGATCCACAATCGAACCAATTGCTAGTAATGCAACCTGAGACAAAAAAAATAGAGAAAAACAGTAGTCTCTATTCTAAATCAAAGCATGCAGATTGTTTTTATGAGTAGGGTGCTCATGAAAGTGTCAAAATATGATAACAGAAACAAATCAAGTACCAACTCTAATCACAGATAGGCCACTTCTGTCAAGAGTTAAAAGTCCCCTGAGGAAAGGGGGGGCAGAATGGATGTCTATACCGTCTTGAAGATTGTTTTGTAGGGCATATTTAGCAAGGTAATCAGCTGCACTATTAGCCTCCCTATGAATGTGTCGAATTGGGAATTTAAGATGTTTAGAGTTAAGGAAGCTGCAGATGGAAAAGGTTCTCCAAGGGGAACTATGGGGATTTTGAATACCCTGAACAGCTATTAAACAGTCCGATTCCACCTCACAAGTAGAGATATTCAATTCTGAGCATATTTTATATCCATATTGAATCGAGAGTAATTCAGCATGTAAAGGGGATGGAGATTGGAATGTTTTAGTTCTCATTCCAGTCCAGTTTCTAACTATCACAGCCGAAGAAGAAGAACCTCCAATTTTCCATGTTGCATCGGTATTAATCTTGTATCCTGATTGTGGCTTCTTCCATTTTACAGTAGTTAAAGGTTTTTTCCTCTTTTGAACAATCTGCGGGATAATATTTGTTTGAATCCAGTACTTATGCTTGTCTACTTTACCAAAAAAGGGATGAACAGTAAAGATGTGATAGATCATGCTTTTAATCTCCTGGAAACAAGTAACTTGGGAAAAAGATTCATTTTCAAATATAATTTTGTTCTTTTTAATCCAAAGGAACCAAATTGTGACAAGAAGAGCAGCAGTGGTAATGTTAGAGTGAATCTTTGATTCTGCCTTAAAAGAAAGATAGAATTCAACTCTGCTCTTCAAGTTTGCAAAAACTGAGTGTTGTAGATGTAAAAGGTCACTGATGTAAAAGATAGAATTCAACTCAGAATCGCTTCCGGGATAAGTTTTACGGGTAAGGAGATCCAAGAAGTGGACAAGCAATTTACCTGAAAGGACAACCACGTCATTTTAGCACCATCTGTGGGGACCAAAATTTTTCTTTTTGGATCAGGGTCATTCAGGTAAACAATAGTGTTCACGTGGAGTGAGAAAAATAATAATCATCAGTCACGAGAACAGACACTTGGACATGATGGTGGACCGCATCTTCATCAAGATCACACCCCACACAGAGAAAAAGACCATGGTAAAGAAGAAACAGAAGAGGAGGTAGAATCCCCGAACAATAACTCGGACAAGGAAAAAGGGCGTTCAAGGCATTCTTAGAGGTGAACATAGAATGTCTTTACGATCAGTTTTTTAAGACGCTTAAGCAAAAACCTACAAAACAAAAAAAGTTTAACCAGGAGCGTGGGAACCTCAAGTGCGAAGAAGAATTGTGGGACAGATTTGCAGAAGATAATGCAGACAAATTACCTCTAGCACCACATCTGTGAGATTTTAAGATGCTAAAGGTCTTCAAACTTTTTTGCACGTTAAAATCTACGATGGGACCACGAATCCAAAGGAGTTCCTACATTCATACAGAATTAGCATGAGATTTTGCGATGCAAACATTGAATTGGTTTTCAAGGCATTTCCCATCTTTTTGTCAGGAACAACGATCACCTAGTATGAAAACCTTCCAAATGGAAGTATCAAATCTTGGGCAAAACTGACAGACTTATTTTTGGGTCGCTTCTATCAGAAGAAAAAGTTCACTAAAATGATTGCAGACCTTAATAACATAGCCCAGAGAAGTGATGAAAGTCTATCGGAGTATCACAATCTCTTCGTTACAGAAATTTTACAAGTTTGTGATTTTTCATTCTAATCATCATTAGGAGCGTTCATAGGATGCATGCGATCAGGTTCTAGAAATAACTAACGAAGAATATGCCTGAAAACCCAAGGGAACTACAAAAGATGATTGAACAAGATGTGCGAACAGAGGAAGCAAATGGAGTTACCAACGCATAGTATATAACGTGTGAAACTATTCCTACCTTCTGACCTAGAACCCATCCTATAGCGTAATTGCTTGCATCACACATAATCTCAAATGGAATGGACTAGTATGGGAGTTGGATGATAGGGGTAGTCACAAGCATGTTTTTCAATGTATCAAAGGTTTTCCTACAACCTTCACCCACTTTGAACTCAACATCCTTTTGCAAAAACTTTCATAAAGGTGAGGAAATCTTAGAAAAATCCTTAATGAAATGCCGGTAGAAACAGGCGTGCCGTAAGAATGACCTAACATCCCTAACATTAGTGGGGTAGGGTAAGGATTTAATAGTGTCCACTTTAGCCTTATCAACTTCTAAGCCTTTAGCTGTCACCACATGACTTAGAACAGTGCGCCTGTCTACAATGAAGTGGCATTTCTCAGAGTTTAAAACAAGGTTGGCATCAATGCACCTCTCTAACACAAGTGATAGATGGTGTAAGCAAGAATCGAAAGAATCTCCATGAATGGTAAAATTATCCATAAAGACCTCAATGAAATTTTCCATAAACTCTGACAAGATGCTAACCATGCATCGCTGAAAGGTGCATGGGGCATTGCAGAGACGAAAATGCATGAGCCTACAGACAAAAAGTCATCTTCTGTTTGTCCTCAGGATCGATGGCTGTATGGAAATATCCCGAATAGCGATCGAGGAAAAAAAATTGGATTGATCAGCTAATCTTTCAAGAATTTGGTGGATAAAAGGTAAGGGAAAATGGTCCTTGCGAGTTACTGCATTTAAGCGCCGATAATAAATACAAACTCGCTACCTATTTTAAATACGAGTAGGAACCATATCCCCGTCCTTGTTTTCTACCACAGTCACTCTACCCTTCTTTGGCACCACTTGAGTGGGACTTACCCACTTACTATCGGAGATTGGGTATACCACCCCCACCTTAAGTAGTTTAAGGACTTCTTCTTTAACTACTTCAATCATTGGCGGTTTAAGCACCTTTGAGGTTGGCGTACATGTTGTGCACCCTCCTCCAAAAGTGTACGATGCGTACAAGTTGAAGGGCTTAGACCTTTAATGTCTGCTAATGTCCAGCCTATTGCTCCCATAAATTTCCTAAGAACCTCGAGCAACCTACCCTCTTGGTCATTAGAGAGCTTGTTAGAGATAGTCAAGGGCAGTGTTTCACTCTCACCTAAAAACACATACTTTAACATTTCGGGCAAAGGTTTGAGTTCAACTGCAGAACGTTTCTCTATTGAAGGAAATACCACAGAGACCCCCCTCTAGCACCAATTTTTAAGCACCAATTTTAAAAACCGGTGCCAAAAATGTAATAGCACTGGTTTTTTAAAATTTTAGCACCAATTTTTCAAACCGGTGATAATTTTAACACCGATTTTTAAATTTCAACACCGTTTTTAGAAAACTGGTTTTAAATGGAAAAAATAGCACCGGTTTTGGAAAAAAATAGCATCGGTGTCTGAAAAACCGGTGCTAAAAATTTTATCTTCCCGTCAAAAAATCGTTTAAAATTTCAAAATAGCACCAGTTTTAAAAACCGGTGCTAAAAATTAAAAAATAGCACCGGCTTTTGAAAACCGGTACTAAATATTTTCAAAATTCATTTTTTCTGCCAAAGAAATAACCAAAAATTTAAAAATAAAACCGATTTTTTAAAAATTAGCGCCAATTTTTAAAAACTGGTGCTAAACATTTGAAAAATTTTATCTTCCCACCAAAACATTGTTTTAAATTTCAAAATAGAACATGTTTTGGAAAACAATAGCACCATTAGAAAATAGCATGGGTTTTGGAAAAAAATAGCACCGGTTATTAAAAATCAGTGATAAAAATTTTCGAAATTCATTTTCCGGCCAAAGAAATAGCCAAATTTTTTTAAATAGCACTGGTTTTGGAAAAATTAGCACCAATTTGTAAAAACTGGTGCTGAATATTTTAAAAATTCTATCTTCCTGCCAAAAAATTGCCTAAAATGTCAAAATATCACCAGATTTGGAACAAATTGTTTCGGTTTTAAAAACTTGTTCAAAAAATTTAAAAATAGCACCGGTTTTTAAAAATTAGTGCTAAAAGTTTTAAAAATTCATTTTTTCCGCCAAAGAAAAAGCCAGAATTTTTTAAAATAGCACTGGTTTTGGAAAGATTAGCACTGGTTATTAAAAACCGGTACTAAATATTTTCAAATTTCTATCTTCCTGCCAAACGATTGCTAAAAATTTCAAAATAGCACCAGTTTTTGAAAAAATAGCACCGGTTTTAAAAACTGGTGCTAAAAATTTAAAAATAACACCGGTTTTGGAAAAAATAGCACCGGTTTTTAAAAACCGGTGCTTAAAATTCATTTTCCCGCCAAATAAATCACCAAACATTTTTAAAATTCAATCTTCCCACCAAAAATTTCAAAATGTTCATCAAAATTTTTTAAAGACCAATCTTTCCGCCAAAGAATTAAAAAAATTTGCCAAAAGCTTTTTTTAAAAAATTTGCCAAATATTTCAACTAATGTTTTTAACTTTCAAAACTGTTCACTTCATTTGTTGACTTTAACTAATAACTAAGTTAAGTTAAATTAATCAACGATCAACTTTTATTTACCTAATATATAAAACTAAGAATAATTGTTTTTTACATTAACTAATTAACGTTCCACCCTTAATTGATTTGGTATACATAGATACAACTTTAATTAGTCAATGTTTAATCCTTATTTGACTTTCAATAAATAAACACTATTAACTAGCATGACTTTGATTAATCAGCGGTCAAACTGTACTTAACTTTCAATATAAAAACACTAATAACTAAATTGACTTTAACTAATAAACGTTCCACCTTTACTTTACTTTCTATATATGAACACTAACAACTAGGTAGACTTTGACTAATTAACGGTCGAACTTTACTTAACTTTCAATTAAACACTAATATCTAAGATGACTTTAGCTTATTAACGGTCAAATTGTACTTAGCTTTCTATAAGTAAACACTAGTGACTAAGCTGACTTTAACTATTAAATGGTCAATCCTTACTCGACTTTCAATATATAAACACTAATAACTTGGTTGACTTTGACTTATCAACAATCAAACCTTACTTAAATTTCTATATAGAAATACTAGTAACTAAGTTGACTTTAACTAATCAATGGTCAAACTTTACTTGACTCTCTCTCTATATAGAAACACTAAATAAGTTGACTTTAACTATTAAACGGTCAAACCTTACTCGACTTTCAATATATAAACACTAACAACTAGGTTGACTTTGACTTATCAACGGTCAAACTTTACTTGACTTTAAATATATAAACACAAATAACTAAGTTGACTTTAAATAATCCACGACCAACCCTTACTCGACTTTCAATATATAAACACTAATAACTCGGTTGACTTTGTCTGATCAACGGTCAAATACTTGACTTTAAATATATAAACACTAATAACTAGGGTGACTTTGACTAATCAAGGGTCAAACCTTACTTACATTTCTACATAAAAATACTAATAACAAAGTTGACTTTAATTAATCCACGGTCAACCCTTACTTGGTTTTCTACATACAAATACTAATAACAAAGTTGACTTTAACTGATCGACGGTCAACCCTTACTTGACTTTCAATATATAAACACTAATAAGTAAGTTGACTTTAACTAATCCACGATCAACCCTTACTTGACTTTCAATATATAAACACTAATAAGTAGGTTGACATTGACTAATTAATGGTCAAACCTTACTTGAATTAGTATATAATAAATATAAATTAAAATGTTTGACTTTAACTAATCAATGGTTAAACATTACTTGACTTTCAATATATAAACACTAATAACTAAGTTGACTTTAACTAATTAAAGGTCAAACTTTATTTGAACTAGTATATATAAATACAAATAAAACTATTTCACTTTGACTACTCAATAGTTAACCCTTACTTGACTTTCTATATACAAATACTGACAACTAGGTCAACTTTGGCTAATTAATGGTCAACCCTTACTTGGCTTTCTACATACAAGTACTAATAACAAAGTTGACTTTAACTAAACGACGGTCAACCCTTACTTAACTTTTAATATATAAACACTAATAACTAAGTTGACTTTAACTTATCCACGATCAACCCTTACTTGACTTTCAATATATAAACACTAATTAATAGGTTGACTTTGACTAATCAACGGTCAAACCTTACTTGACTTTCAATATATAAACACTAATTACTAGGTTAACTTTGATTTATCAATGATCAAACCTTACTTGACTTTTAATATATAAACACTAATAACTAAGTTGACTTTTGCTAATTAATGGTCAAACTTTATTTGAATTAGTATGTATAAATACAAATAAAAATGTTTGACTTTGACTAATCAACGGTCAAAACTTACTTAACTTTCAATATATAAACACTAATAACTAAGTCTTATTTGACTAATTAATGGTCAAAATTTATTTGAATTAGTATATATAAATAAAAATAAAAAATGGCTGGAAATAAGTGAAAGATTATTATACCCCTGTGTAAAAACATAAAAAAAATAAAAAAGGGCACCCCTGCCCTCATTTCTTCATTTTCTTTCTTCCTAAAATTATTTCTTCATTTTCCTCGCCGCTGCTAGACTGGCACGATCGACCGTGGTTCGATTGGTGTGGGCGAGGGTGGTTCGATTGGAGAAGAGTCAGCGCTGGTGGTGCGATGGATCGGTGGAACGAATACAGACTGGAGCGGTTGTGGAGCAGCGGTTACAAAGCGGTGCGGTGCATCGGGGAATTGGGTTTTTGGCAAAGCTAAGAGGTGGTGGAGCTAGAGCGGAGGTAGGGGGTGGTAGAGCTAAGGCTGCGGTGGCGCACAGTTCTATCTGGTGGCTTGTAGCGTGGGTTTCTGGCGGAGCTAGGCCAGAGCTAGGAGGTGGTGGAGCTAGGGCGGAGGTAGGGTGTGGCAGAGCTAGGGCAGTTACAACGATTTGTATAGATTCACAATGAATTTGTAAGTCATACAAACACCACATATCTCACAACTTGTTCTTCGTTTAAGTGTGTATTTAATGTTTACTATGCTTGGGATTCATGCCCAATTTGCACTCATGGATTACAGCGATTGACACTTATTGTTCTCAACACCAAATTTCTCTTTACTTGACCTACCAGTAATGAAACTTGTATATGAACCAAGTCTATTTTTTGTTATAGTCTTGGATATATTTTTTTGTCATATATATAGTTTGGATTCGATGCAGCAAAGCTATGCGGAGCTGGCTGGGATTAATGTGTTGGCTCTAGTGAATGAGAAGAAGACTGGAATCCTAAAAGTTAAATATTTCTCAGCAAGGTTCGGTTGAATTCAGGCAAATGATTGTTGCTGGGAGAAAAGGATGTGTTGAGTTGAGTACATAGCTCCAGCTGGGAAGGTTGCTAGTTTCCACCGTCATGGAAATGACTGGTATCCCTTCTCCTTTTTATTTGTTTGTTCATCTTATTCTAAGGTCCAATTGGATGTTTTTTTTATGTCAGTGTACACATTCCTATATTCTTAACATAACATAGTTGTTTGTTTATCAAACTCTCTCACCAGTGATGTTCTCGGACACCATTCCGAGGATCACCAAGATGTCTGTCTCTTTACCGCATTCTTCTTGAGTTCCTTTCTTTCGATTCTATGGGCAGTACATTACATTGTACATCATATTTGATTTTGTGAGTAAGGATTGATTAGTGGATGACTTATTTTAGGTCTATGTTGTGTACCATATTCGTGTGAGACATGGTGGAAGAAAGAGGCCAGTGTCGATTATTGTTATTATTGTCATTAAAGTTTAGTGTCGATTAGTAAGAACCTAGTTATTTTTGTCATTATTGTTACATTTTCTTGATTTATGAAGAAGTAAATGTTGGATTTAACTTGTTGCTTTTAACCAGAAGAATGCGAAAAAGAAGCCAGTAAGATTGTTGGAGAAGTGATGACGACCGGCAATGCTATACAGTGAGCAAATGCACTTGTTTTTCTTGGATTTCATAGATGTTTTGTGTGTAGTGTGTACTATATATGTTCAATGTTAGGAAGAAAAGTGGTTGTTTACAACTTTGTATCAACTCTGATATATATGAGTTGGTTTTAGTTCTAACACAATCTTTCTCTCTTTGGAATTCCTATATGCATATTGGTGTCAATTCAAGATAAAAAAATTAACGTCCATCTTCATAATTTGTGAATAAATTTGAGAGCTAGAAGTACATTTTTTTCCTTGGGAAAATAATCTCTCAATATGTCTAGTATATTTTGGTTTGTTGCCTTAAATTGTAAGTCACCAACTGAAGCCATCTATCTTCAGTTTCATCCCATCAGTAGTTCTCCGGCTAATGTGCCGAAGAAGATTTCATCATTTTTCTTTTATAACCTCACATGCCATTGATATTTAAGTGTGCAAATATTCTTTTCAATTCTAGAATAATTGATCATGTGTGATGCACATAATCAATTTAACTTTCTGGTTTAACCTTATCATACTTATCAAAAATTCGATATAGTTGTACTATAACTTTTCAATATGAGATTATTAGTTCTTAACCTCTAGTCAACTAACATGACTTGATTCATAATCCTCTGCCTTTTATACCCCTTTCCCCGGTAATCACCAGCTACTACTCGTTTTTACCTCTTGTAATTTTCTTCACTTCACATATTAACTTGTTTGGCTGATTACTTTGTTGCACAAATTTCTAGTTTGTGTACAATATGGAATTCTACACCTTTCCTCAACAGGATATACCGACATATGTACGGTAATATTAAATTTTGCTATGCTTTTAAAGAACTACCTCATCTTTCACACCTCGCTCGGATGTGTGGATACCTTCGGACGCATTGCAATCACTTTGGAGAAACCGACGATATACACCGGAGCTTTTTAAACCACGGCGAGCATCTTGTTGTATGATATGATGAGTGTTGGTGTTCTTCGTTGTGTTTGTGGTGATGACTGGGTTTTGGACTTGTTTTGTTGAGTTTTTTGTGGTGCAGAAAACAAAAACGTCGTATTTTTTATATCTTCTGCATCGTTTGTTAATGGAGTTATCCAGACGATCTATGGCCTCATCGTGTCTAGTATAATTGTGTGGGTAATTTTATTGAACTCTTAATCTCTGCTTTTTTTGTTGTTTCTCTGAACATTTTCTTGAACCATTTCTTGATCTTGAAAAGGTACTAATCTGAATTGTTTATGTTTTCTTTAAGTGATTACAATTCTCTTGTCTAGGCTTAGCAATATATGAATGTTCTTGAGCTAGAAATGCACCAAATGGTTCTAGAAAATTTTGTATCATTCTCACTTTCAATTCAAAAAATAATCATATGTTTGCTTTAGATCATCACAGTTCTCTTGTCTATTATGTGAATATATCTAGGTTTAGCATTATATAAGTGTTCTTGAGTTGGGAAATGCACCAAAGTTTAAGTAGTCCAATTTGAATTCATTTTTAATGTTGTCTTTTGAAAGTAACTTGTACTTTTTTTTGTTACTATCTCAAAAAGATGATTTTCAATTGAAAAATGAGAACCTTTTTGTGCTATTTTGATCGAACATAATACACATATCTTGTTGAAAGACACATTTTTATTACATAGATTCATTTCCTAGCTATTCAATTTTTTTTTGTTAATATGGTACTACTTTCTCGGATTTTTTTGGAGCACTCTGATGTTTTTGTGGGGTGAATTATAATTTGTAGATGTGGGAGGATCACATAAGCCAGGCTAAAGATGGAGGTTTGGATGTGATTGAGACTTATGTCTTTTGGAATGTTTATAAGCCCACTCAGGGAATGGTATGGTGCATTGTGCTGAAGAGTTTGTACATTTCCTAAGAAATGGGAAGGTTATAGTTAATTTTGTTTTGGTTTTTCCGTATGACTCTAAAAGAAGGTATGATTTGATGAGGTTCAGTAAGACCATACAGAAAGCCGGGCTTCATTTTCATATCAGAATTGGTCCTTATGTTTGTGCTGAGTGGAGTTTTTATTACTTTTTTTTCCCATGTTTATTTAGATCTGAACTATGTAGCCCCTTTGTGTGTATGTTTGATTTCTTTGTCCATTTGAATATACAGAGGATTTCCAATTTGTCTTAAGTATGTTCTAGGCATTAGCTTCTGAACATACAATGAGCCTTCCAAGGTAAGATTTACTAATTTAGTTACATTTACCTTCCCCCCCACCATTTTTGCAAACTAAATTGAAGTTTGTAGTTGTATGGTCTTGTAGATGCATATGGAATAGTACATCTGAGCATTTTCAAGGATCATAGATTCAAGATTAGTTGTGTGGCTTAGCCTTGTGATTTTGTACATGCCACATGATTCAATTGCTAGTTCAAGCTAAAGTTATGTTTAGTCCCGTAGATAGTTATGTTTGGGATAGTTATGTTTAGTCCTATAGATTATTAATTTTGTATCATAATTTTTTTTGGTTTTATTTCTATATTATCACTTTTGTGAAGTTGACTTTATTATTAAATTAATGTCCTAATAAATTGTTAATTTTTGGTCTTTTTCCCTTCCTCTGAAAGCGGCAACGCGCTGCCGCTTTCAGAGGAAGGGATTTTTTTAGTCATTTTAAATAATTTAGCACTGGTTAAAAAGTCGGTGCTAACAAAAAAACCGGTGCTAACAAAAAAACCGATTTAAAAACCGGCGCTAACAAAAAAATGGTGTTATTGCAGTACATATTAGCACCGGTTTAAGAACCGGTTTAAACAATAAAACCGGTGCTAAAAGTAGGGATTTAGCACCAGTTCCAATCGGTGAAGCTGTTTCATCGGTTACTGAGGCACCATTTTTTAACGGAAAAACCGGTGCTAGAACAAAAACAACGGTGCTAAAGGGGGTTTCCTGTGATAGTGAGGTTTGGTCTCTAGTAACACTATCTTGTCTAGGTTTTTGGGTAAGGATTCCATACAGTTCTTAGCTTGAGGATTATCCTCCTCAACACTTCCTACTAAGTTAGCATGTAGATAATCAAAGAATACATCATTCAAAGATTTTTTTTTCTAAAGCTACCTTTGTATTCACATTGAGAATATCTTGCACCATATCATCAAACATATCAAACAGAGGGGAATGTTGTTTAGCAGTTTGATCAATAGATCTATGCTAAAATTCATGCCTTAGAACATATAATTCTTTCAACAATGCTTTGCACTCATGCATAAAATCAATAGTATCAAAAGAAATAGAACTAACCTCACAGTCATCAAAGATCTCCAATGGCCTCCTATTCCTCAAACCATCCGAGCATAATGGTGGTGGAGCTTCCTCATCCTTGAGTTTGTGCCTTCCTATCAATTGATTCACCGCACCAAACAACTCACTCACCTTCCCACCAATCATTTAAACACTAGAAGATATCTAAAACATGCAATCCATAATGCGACTAAATACTTGGGTTTGAAGAAATTAACTGGTTTTTCCAAAATTGGTTAAGGCTCCAAGTATATCTTCGCATGTGGATTTGGGGGCTAAAATCAATTTGGGTGAGTTATGGTATGCACACCATTCTCGTTCCCTTTGATCTTGCAAGATAGCAAGTTCCATTCTCTCCCATAATCTCTGATCCACGAGAAACACTTTGTAGGATGATCAAAATGCCACACCCTACAATGTTTCCTCCATTGAGTTCTTTATCTCCACATTTCTTTTCAATTAAAAAACAAACAAAGAAAAGACACAAAGTTTGGAATCGGGGTGCAAGGGTCCTTGGTTTGCACCAAGAACATAAGCAATACATATTCTGGAGAACAACAAACAAAAGGACAACACTAGCGCCTCAACTAACATGCTAAGCAAGTTAACAATTTAACTTGTGGACTAGCATCCCCGACAACGGCGTCAATATTTGACCTGCCTCCACTCGGGGTCATTAATGTAGCTAACCCAAGAAAAAGCTTATGATCAAACAAATAAATAGGTTAAATGAGAGACGCACTACCAAAGAGATCCCCCTCTAGCACCAGTTTTGAAAACTGGTGCAAAAAATGTAATAGCACCGGTTTTTTTAAAAAAATTTTAACACTGTTTTTTTAAATCGGAGTTAATTTAACACCGATGTTAAATTTTAAAATAGCACCGGTTTTGGAAAAAAATAGCACCGGTTATTAAAAACCTGTGCTAAAAATTTTAAAATTCTATTTTCCCACAAAAAAATTGCCTAAACTTTTAAAATTGCACGGATTTTGGAAAAATATAGCACCAATTTTTAAAAACCAGTGCTATAACTTTTAAAAATTCTATCTTCCCGCCAAATAATTACCAAAAAATTTGAAATAGCACCGGTTGTGGAAAAAAAATAGCACCAGTTTATGGTGCTAAAATTTTTAAAAATTCTATGTTCCTGCCAAAAAATAGCCAAAATTTTTAAAATAGCATCGATTTTGAAAATATAGCACCATTTTTTAAAAATCGGTACTAAAAATTTTAAAAATTCTATCTTCCCGCCAGAAAAATTGCCAAAAATTTTTAAATAGCCTTGGTTTTTGAAAACAATTAAAAACTGGTGTTAAAAATTTTTAAAATTCATTTTTCCTGCCAAAGAAATTGCCAAAAGTTTTATTAATTCAATCATCCTGCCAAAAATTTCAAAATATTCGTCAAAATTTTTTGAAGTTCAATCATCTCGCCAAAGAATTCAAAAAAATAGCCAAAATATTTTTAAAAATTTGCAAGAAATTTGAAATAATGTTTCTGGAAATTTCTTAGGCTGAGAGCAGTTGTGCGCAACCGCTCTATGCTAATTTTTCTAAACTATGTTAAGTTAAATTAATCAACGTTCAATCTTTATTGACCTAATATATATAAACAAAAATAAAATTTGTTAACATTAACTAAATTAACGTTGAACCCTTAATTGATTTAGTATATATAAATACAATTTTAACTAGTTCAACCCTTAATTGATTTAGTATATATAAATACAACTTTAAATAATCAACGGTTAATACTTATTTGACTTTCAATATATGTTTAATAACTAGGCTGAATTTGACCAATCAACGGTCACACTGTACTTCACTTTCAATATATAAACACTAATAACTAAGTTAACTTTAACTAATAAACGTTTAACCCCTTATTTTACTTTCTATTTATGAACACTAATAACTAGGTTGACTTCGTCTAATCAATGGTCAAACTTTACTTGACTTTCAATATATAAACACTAAGTACTAGGTTGACTTTGACTAATCAACAATCAAACCTTATTTGACTTTCTGTATGTAAACACTAGTAACTAAGTTGGCTTTAACTAATCAACGGTCAACTTTACTTGATTTTCTATATATAAACACTAGTGACTAAGTTGACTTTAACTAATCAACGACCAAACTTTACTTGACTTTTAATATTTAAACATTAATAACTATGTTGACTTTGACTAATCAGTGTTCAAATCTTACTTGACTTTCAATTTACAAACACTTATAACTAAGTTGACTTCAACTAATCCACGGTCAACCCTTACTTGGCTTTCTATATACAAACAGTAGTAACAAAGTTAACTTTTACTAATCGAAAGTCAACCCATACTTTGTTTTCTATATACAAACACTAATATCTAAGTTGATTTTAACTAATCCACGGTCAATCCTTACTGGGCTTTCTACATACAAATACTAATAAGAAGTTGACTTTAACCAATCAACGGTCAACTCTTACTTTGATTTTTATATACAAACACTAATAACTAAGTTGATTTTAACAAATCCACGGTCAATCCTTACTTGGCTTTCTACATAAATATACTAATAACAAAGTTGACTTTAACTAATTAACGGTAAACCCTTACTTGGCTTTCTACAAATAAATACAATAACAAGATTGACTTTAATTAATTAACGGTCAACTTTTATTTGAATTAGTATATATAAATAAAAATAAAAATGTTTGACTTTGACTAATCAACGGTCAACCCTTATTTGACTTTCTATATACAAACACTAATAACAAAGTTTACTTTAACTAATCCACAGTCAACCCTTACTTGGCTTTCTATACAGAAATATTAATAACAAAGTTGACTTTAACTGATCCACGGTCAACCCTTGGCTCTCTACATAAAACTACTAATAACAAAGTTGACTTTAACTAACTAACGGTCAAACGTTATTTGAATTAGTATATATAAATACAAATAAAATTATTTACTTTAACTAATCAACGGTCAACCCTAACTTACTTTCTATATACAAACACTAATAACAAAGTTGACTTTAACTAATTCATGGTCAACCTTAACTTTCTATATACAAACACTAATAACTAGGTCGCCTTTGACTAATCAACGGTCAAACTTTACTTGACTTTCAATATATAAACACTAATTACTAGGTTAACTTTGACTAATCAATGGTCAAACCTTACTTGACTTTCAATATATAAACACTAATAACTAAGTTTACTTTAATTAATTAACAGTCAAATTTTATTTGACTTAGCTAATGAAAACTTTAATGGGCTCAAACCCATAAATTTTGGTCCAAACCCCATGTTCTATTTTCATATACCTAGCCCAAATTTACTAATTACTTCTCCCTTGCCTCAATTGACTTTAACTATTCAACGGTCAACTCTTACACGTTTTTCTATATATAAAAACTAATAAACTCAATTATAAAATAATATACTAATAATATTTTTATAACTATTATATTTTCAATAAACTAAACTATATACAAGAATACAATAATATAACTTTTTTATAACCTATTATATTTTCAATAAACTCAATCGTATTTTTTTAAAATAAGTGTTACTACTAACACTTGTTTTTCACCCCAATTAACTTAATCATTTCTCAACCTTTGCCAAATTTTCACCCCAAATAAAACTAAGACCATTCACCTAACCCTACTTATTATCATATCTAAAAATTAGTTCCTTTTCACAAAACCCTCCTCATCTTTTTCATCACAAACTCGATCCTGCTTACAACCGCCACTCCTACGCAGAGTTAAGTCGCACCACCTACGACACCAGAAGCCAATGACTCGATTAAGCACCGTCGTGCCACCTACACCACCAGAGCTGGGTCGCGACCCTCCCCTTCTCCCTGACTCATCATTATTGACATGCCTCACCACTCCCTCGTGACTCACATACCTCCGTGACTCCCCATAATTGACTCACATCCACGATGACTGGGAGGTCGTCGTCGTACCTCTCGAAGTTAATATTTATAAACCCTAAATGTTTACTATCTACAACGAAGTGATAGCGGCAAGTCGGGGTCGTCCACGAAGAAGAGGAATTTTCTTAAGCGTTTAAACGTAAATGGTTGATATTATGATAGGAGTAGATATATATACACATATAAAAGCATGTAACAAGAGGGGTTTGGTTGGTTGGTTGTCCTAAGTTATGAAAATTAAAAGACAAGATAACTAGCAAAGTCAAGTAACTATGCTAATCACCAAACAAACTAAGAAAAAGGGTTTTAAAACTACAAAAACAAAGCCTTGGGGGTAATTGATATCCACTTCCAAACTTAATATAGATCATTGAACCATTCACTCATCCTATCACAATTGTTACCTATGGACAAAAGACCATAGATCTGACAACAACTGGCCTTCTACCAAAGACATAGCCATTTAACCAAACATAGCACTCATTAGGCTAAACCTAGAACAAACCACATTAAAGGTTCAACCTTTCATTGCATCTATAGGATAAATATGAGAACAATCCACATTAACATACTTATCTAGCAAGAATCAAACACATTATGCACAAGAAGTTCTAAGTTCATGTTCTTAGATTTTCATGCAAAGGAGCTAAGGAATTCGTCACTTTCCTAACTTCCTAACACTTAAGTCATACAAACACTTCCTATTCTCAAACAACCCATGGCATACATGAAGTGAAACATAGCATTAAGAACATAAGAATGCTAAATGACAAAGGCTTCAAGAACGAGTGAAACAATCTATTCACTATTTCGACTACTTATTGTGAAGATAAATCTCCATCCTTCTTAGATAGTAGTTTGCAAGAGTGAATTCGACATCTCTTGTCAAACCTCACCAATGACTCCCTTAGTCGAAACATGACTAAAATTATCCCATTGATGGCATTGAGCACGAAGAACCAACAAGATTGGAAATACTTATAAACACTACACCGTGTCTAAGAATTTAACCAATTCATGCATTTACACAAGATTAGTCAAGAATGATTGACATTCATAGACTTCTCTCATTTGCTACCTACAACAAACATGACAACGAGTTCGACATCGTCACATTCATCTAGCAATTATCAACACACCAACATCATTAAGAAGCTCAAACTCATGCTCTTGGATTCCACATTAAAAGAGGGGAGAATTAGCTACTTTCTCCCAACCCTAACAAGTAATCATACAAGCAATTCATATACTCAAACTTCCAACAACATTAATGCCATTAACAATCCACATTCAAAGCTCAATAAATGCACAATTTTTTTTAAATGAAATCACCCGAGGGTGGGGGAATATATATAAGGTTCCCCAAGCCTTAATTGAAGCAACTGAAATATACAAAGACTTGTTTTGTTCATGAGGAGATCTAAGGCAACATAGTTGTCTCCAAAAGAAATACCTATCTAGTAATAGATTATTATAACTATCCATAGTAAAAGAGGATAGTTATTGAAGTTGCGATTCCAAAAGAAAGAATCTTCACCCCTTGTGTTAATTCTTTCCTTTGGCCAGGCAACTTCAATCTAGAAACTACAGAGATTAATGTTAAAATCCGAAACCTAAAGTTGGATTTCTGAGTAGTCAAAATCTGATAACGGGGCATTCCTTCACATAACCATAGTAATATAACCAATTGAGATGGGTCTTCATATAAGTGTAGCTGAGCTTCAGATGTTTGAATTCCCTCCATAGAACCTGCAAAAAATTAAACGGAAAATTCTTAGCAGTATTAATTCTATCAAGAGCCATTCTTACACAGTCTGATATAGGGAGTATGCTCCCTATCCAAAGAAATGAGGCCTTTAATGTGTGTGGGTACATTAGAAAGGCTTAGGCTCAGATTATGGATTGAGTGATGTTTAGCAATAGCATCTGCCACAGAGTTACATTCCCTAAAAATATGTTTAAGATCAGCATTCCTTAACAGCAACTGTACTTTGGAGGTTAGATCAAACAAAGGCCAATGAGCAGTATAGGGATCTTTGATCATTTTCACTGCCAACAATGAATCTGATTCAATTTTGAAAGTGTTATCTAGTTCTGGAAAATTTTGGCAGGCAAATAAAATAGCTAAAATCTCTGCTTGAAGTGAAGAAGCAGCAGTAATAGCTGTTGATTTGATAAGGAATGGGGTTCCATAACTCTTCCTTGCAATCAGACCAAATGTTGCATTATTAGGATACCAGGATGCATCTACATTGATCTTTATGCAATCTGGCTTTGGTCTTTCCCAGAAAACAATAGATATAGTAGGCTTCAGAGGTGGTCTAAGATGAGGGATCAGATGCAAAAAGCTGGATGGAATAGTTAAGAGGGAACTGTGGTGGTAAGGTTTAGCATAGAGAGACAGATAAATATGATCACAAACTTCCTTGCATATAAGCTATGAAGAAAAATGTTTGTTGTCAAACAAGAAACTGTTTCTCGCCTTCCAGAGGCACCAACAGATCAAAGGTGGGAGAATTTTGCATAACAGTTGGTGCCACTTAGGAAGGTCATGACTATTCCAAAAAAGGAAAAATCTTTCATTAATTGAATCTTGATCATTAAGATGAAAATCCAACAAAGATGCCATCTTATTCCATATAGTTTGAGCAAGGGGGCAGGATATAAAAAAATGTTGAATAGAGTCTGAATGACAACATGCTGGGCATTTTGAAGCAAGACTAAAACCACATTTGATTAGCACATCATCAAAAGGTAGGAAAGAGTGCAACATTTTCCATGTAAAAATAGAAACCTTTTTTTGTAGTTTAGGATTCCATATAAGTTTGGTGGCAGGAAAATTACCTGAGGAGAGAGTGAGTTCCTTGTATACAGATTTGAAGGAGAAAACACCTGTCACTTCTGGTTTCCAGATCAACCTATCTTCTCTATCTTGGGTAATTTCTGCATCCTGAAGAAAAGAAAGAGTATCATGTTCCAGGAAGGAGGAGATTTGAGGTAGAATAGATGCTTTGTTATTGATAAAATCAGCCACAGCGCAATATAATAATGGGGAAAAGATGGAGCTGGGGATATAGTTCATCAGTGGCCCATTAGGGCACCAGTTAGCAGACCAGAAATTACAACTACCTTTACCATGAATGATCAGGGTGTTATTCTCAGCAAAGGAGTTGACTGAAAAAATTCTCTTCCAGGTCATGGATTTTCTATGTGTATGTGGTAAGGATCATATCATTTTAGCCCACATGGTAGTTCCTAACTGACTCTTCCACCAGAGTTTAAGAGAGCAGGAGTCAATTATGACCTGAATTAATCTAAAACCTAGACCATTTTGAGACTTTGGTACAGCTAAATCAGACCACCTTTTCCAAACTTTGTTCTTTTTGCCATCTGACTCTCCCCAGAAAAATCTAGACATTTTTTCTCAAAGTCTTAACTATATGATTAGGGGGTTTGGTAACAGTCCATAGATGCTGAGGTAAAGAGTATAAACAGGATTGGATTAAGGTCAATTTACCCCCTAAACTCAGCCATTTGTTTTTCCAGTTCATCAATTTTTTTCTAGATTTTCCCCCTGAAACAGGATTGGATTAAGGTCAATAAATGCACAATAGAGAAAGTAATAGATAGATAGAAATAATTCTCAAGACATTAGCAAGGAAGTTTCAATCAATTGCTCCAAAGTACAAAACTAAGCTAGATAATAAAAACCCATAACATAGAACAAAGATCTACAAATAAAGAAGAAGAAATGGAAGAAAATGGTGAAAACTAGGGTTTTGGAGCCCCCAAGTCGGGCTTGAGAGTTGGGGAAGAAGGGGGGGGGAAGCTATTTATAGTACAAGAGAAAAGGGAGTAAAAAGCAAGTTGCAGGGAAATTATTGCAAGTTACGATGCCTCCGTCGTGAGTCGCGACTAGATCAGTAAAACTTTGAGCCCTCAGGTCAACATTTCGCGAGTCGCGACACACGAGTCGCGATGGAAAAAAGTTCCGTTTTGTTTTGCTTCCTCCGGGTGAACCGTTGATCCGTTTTGGGAGTTCTTGTAGTCGATTTTATAGTACTCAAGAAGAGGAATCCAGTGGTACCACTCTTGGAGGCTGATTATTCTCAGAAAATTCTCAAAACTCTGCTTCAAAACATAGATCATTCTTCACCCTTTGCTTTGCTCTCCTTTCTTCACTTTATCTTCTACCACTTTGTGAGTGGCCTTCCATCTTCTACCATCCTTTTGAATGGACTTCACTAAACCAATCCTAAGTGCTCATGAGCAACCTATGAATTAATCTTACAAAAAGGAATCTAGATGCTCATAAGGACCAAAAGTCTATTATTTTTTTTTAATTAAACCATCCTAAGATGGGGGAAGATTATAT
This sequence comes from Rubia yunnanensis, assembly GCA_037428765.1. NCBI lineage: Eukaryota > Viridiplantae > Streptophyta > Magnoliopsida > Gentianales > Rubiaceae > Rubia > Rubia yunnanensis. The sequence continues at coordinate 77,286,959 of CM075064.1, forward strand.
GAGGCCTTCCCAAGCCGTAAAATTACAAAACTAAAGAGTAAAGAAAAGGGGGAAGCCATTGGCTTAGTTGATATGTACATTTGTGAACCATAGGCTCATTGAAGCAACATTTGTTGCATCCAAAAATGAAAAAGAGTAGGCTAAGTGTTAGAGGATTACAAGAACTCTTAGTTTAAATGGAGATCATCGAACTTATTTGTGGATCGAAAAGACGAAACACAGGTCAGTCAAAATCACCCCAACTAAACTAAGAAGCTCCTCCCCTACAGAGCTAAACAGTCAAGAAGAAAGCTTCAAGATCAAATCTAGAAGATCATCAATATAGACAAGAGCAGCCATCAGTCATTTAGTAGCATCCCTAAGGCATCAAGCAGAAAGAGCATTATGCTTAATACTCTAGGAAATTCAGAAGACTTGTATAGTGAGCAGGCAGGAATTCAGAGAGCAAGCAACATCACCATAACCTGCAATCAAGAGTGGAAGTAAATAGCATCCGAACTAATTAACAACCCGTAGAGAGGGGGTGCCAATTTGATCTAATCTAACTAAACCCTGGACAGTGTTGGGAAGCTCCGATATGTTGCTAAAAGATGAATCACATTGTAGTTGCAAACAGTTTGTAGCAAGGGTATGGGCCACCATGTTTGCCTGTCTATATATGTGTACAAGTTTGATGTCTTTCAATGATTGATGAATCTCATCAGCTAAGCAAAAACAGTTCCAATGACATCTGGATGGATCATTAGCAAAAAGAACTGCTGAAAGACAGTCAGATTCCATGTACAGAGGAGCAGGCAAATCATATGAAATCTGTATAGCAAACTTAATAGCCTTCAATTCAGCTTCCAAGGGGGAGAAAGCATTAGAAATTAGAGTGTAGGCTCCTTTGAAAGCACCTCTGCTATCTCTGATAATCACTCCAATCCCACACATATTAGTGTTGCATGACCATGAAGCATCAACATTAAGCTTAAGACCAGATGTAGGCCTTTTCCAAGCAATTTTCCAGATTTTAGGCTTTGGGGAAATTTTGAGTAGGGGTAGAAAAGAGTGATCTGCAATACTAACATCTAGTGGAGATGCTATATAAACTGGTTTTGCACAGAAGGAGATGAAAATCTGGTCTCTAAACATAGGTTACGAACTGAAGGATTTAGATATAAAAACTGAAAAATGACTATCTAAACCCCTTATCATGTAAACCTAACTAAATCTAACAATATCACAACAAAAATATGATAAAAGATGTGTTAAATGCTTTGGAAAATACATGCATTTGAAGCCTCATCAATGAGGCTTCGGCCATGATCGAATGCCAATAGAATAATCTAGGTTTCTGATTTTCGTTTATATTGATTTCTAATTCATGTATGTATTCGGGATTTATGGGTTGATAATTAGTGTTATAATTTATACGATTGCTAATTGATGTTGTGAGTTCTTATTCCCGATTGACGTGATTTCCGAGTTTCTTATCTTTTTTTTTTAATGAAAACACCCGTAGGTGGGGGATATATATTGGGTTCCCCAGTCCCAGCCAAACCGAAATGTTTTTTTCAACAAACCAGAATAGAGATATCGCAATTGAAACTATGGTGAGGCAACCCTGTTGCCTCCAAAAGTAATTTAGCTAACTAAGCTAGGATGTAGACTTTACAAACTACTGTACTGGAGTTGCGATCCACTAGCGAGAACCTCCACCCCTTGTGTTAGTTCTCCCTTGTGGCCAGGCAACTCCACATGTGTTAAGCAGCAATCTGCACCAGTAGTATCAAGTGAGCATCAGCACCAAAGTTTTGAATGAGGGATTTAAGGAACCAGCTCGATACAGTCATAGTGCTTTTATATCTCCAACCTGCATAAACAAAAGAACAGTATCAATTCTGAGGAAAGCGATGTACTCTAATATGTGGAGTCTGAACTTTGTCCAAGGAGATCATCCCCTTAATGTGTGGTGGAATGTTCTGCATATTAATACTCTGGACTGAGCTGTGATGTAATTTTGCAATAGTATGTGCCACTACATTGCATTCTCTGGCCACATATTGTATATGTGATGATCTCAGCAATTTTTTAATTCTATAGGCCAGATCAAAAAGCTTCCAATTTGCCCTATATGGCTCATTTATCATCTGAACAGCAAGGAGGCAATCAGTTTCAAAAAGGTAGTGATGGTCCTGATCATGGAAATTATTACAGGCCACTAAAATAGCCTTCAATTCTGCTTCAAGAGGTGAATCAGCATTAGTAGGAGCAGATAAAACAAGTAATGGGTTCCCTAGGTTGTCCCTAGCAATTAAACCAACTGAGGCCTTATCTATATACCATGATGCATCTATGTTGATTTTAATTGATCCTACAGGTGGCTTCTCCCATCTAACAATGGAAATATTAGGCTTAGGAGGTGGTCGAGTAAAAGGTATCCATTGGCTTAGAGGAGAATCCATTACAGGATGGGAGAAAAGTGTTCTTGGTGAGGAGAAAATTGACATTTTAATCAGCTCCTGTACATCCTTGGTAATAGCCAGTGTGGAGAAGGGTTTAGAGTCAAAATTAAAACTATTTCTAGCTTTCCACAAATACCAGCATGTTATGGATGGCACAATTTTGCATATGAATTGCTTCCAGCCCAGTAGATCATGACAATCCCAGAATAGAAAAAACCTCTCTGATAGGGAGTGCTCCTGAGTGATGTAAAAGCCAACTATTGATGCAATGTTACTCCAAACTGCTCTAGCAATGTGACATGATATAAAAAAGTGTTGAATTGAATCAGAATTACAGCAAGCAGGGCATTTAGATGCCAAACTGAACCCACATTTTATGAGAACCTCATCAAAGGGAAGATAGGAATGTAACAGCTTCCAAGTAAAAATAGCTACCTTCTTCTGAATTGCATTATTCCGGATGAATTTAGAGGCTGGTGAATTACCTGTATGCAGAGTTAGTGCTCTGTATGTTGATTTAGATGTAAAATTACCAGAGGGTTCAGGCATCCAGATTAGTCTGTCATCTCTATCCTCCATTAGTTGTGCATCCTGGAGAAAAGTCAGAGTATCACACTCTAGGAAAGAGTTGATTTGAGATAGAACAGGAAGTTTATCCTGGATGAAGTCAGAAACAGATAGGTATGGCATTTCAGAAACTATGTTCTGAGGAATACTATTAATAAGGGGGCCAGTTGGGCACCAATTAGCCAGCCAGAAGCTACAACTTCCCTTACCATGAATAACTTTTGTATTCCTCTCAGCAAAAGAGTTTACAGCTAAAATTCGTTTCCAAGTTACTGATTTCCTGTATGACATAGGCAGAGCCCAAAGCAGTTTTGCCCACAAAGTTGTTCCTAACTGGCTTTTCCACCATAGCTTTGCAGAGCAGGTATCTATGATAGCATTCATTGACCTAAACCCAAGACCATTCATCTTAGTGGGGACTGCAATTGCAGACCATTTCCTCCAGATTGTTTTGTTGTTTCCCTCAGTTTCTCCCCAGAAGAATCTGGCTAGTCTTTTTTCAAAGGTTCTAATGATTGCTTTAGGGGGATTAGTGACTGCCCACAGGTGCTGAGGTAAAGAATATAAGCAATGCTTAATTAAAACCATTTTACCCCCCGCACTAAGCCATTTATTTTTCCAACTCTGGAGTTTAGTGTCAAGATTAGCCATCAATGGTTGGAAATATCTTTTAAGGGTTTTACCCTTGAAAATAGGACAACCTAGGTAAGTAAATGGGAATGTGCCTTTTTTCATTTTCAGTATAGCCCTAACTTGGTTGAATCTTAAAGCTGAAGCTCTCTTGCTGATATAAAATTCTGACTTCTCAAAGTTAAATTTCTGTCCCGAAGTGATTTCAAAGATATCTAAAAAAGCTTTGATCCTAACCAGGTTGTTTTTAGATGCTTGCAAAAATATGATAGTGTCATCTGCATACATCAGGTGTGAAACAACAGGGATAGAGGCAGGAACTTGGAAGCTAGTAATCTTATTATTTGAGAAAATGAATGACAAACTTCTAGAGAATGCTTCAGAGAAAATATTGAAAAGGAAAGGAGAAAGGGGATCACCTTGTTTAATACCTCTTATTATTCCGAGTTTCCTATCAATGTTAATGGTTATCGTTGTTTAGATATAGTTTTTTAAAAGTAGTTCCTGGGTAGTTATGAACCTTGGATAGCTCAGAAAAGCTTGTGTGTAAGAATTAATAGTAATTTTCATTTTGTTATGCTTTTAAATTGAGGCTAACTAGAGTTCGTCTTCTTCTTAGGCAAAAAAGAAGTAATGAACTACGACATTTCGTGCCTATTTTGGCTTATTTATATTCGGTTCGGGGAGCCTAATAAACCCCCACCCCTCATCCTCGGATGGTTTAATTAAAAAAAAAGAAAAGAAGTGAAAAAAGCTTAGGCTATTTTTTAGCCTGTCTATAAAAGGGTACCTTTTCCCATGTTTTACATTTTGAAGTTAGCACCTTTTCTTTTGATTGATTAAATTTTTTTGAGCGTGAATTATTCTCAAAGTTGTGAAAATTTTAATTTAGAAATGATCATTTGACCCGACATAGTTACAGGGGCAGGGAACAAAGAAATGGAGCTTATCTTGTTTATGGCATATTGCTAAGTGTGAAACTATGCATGATTAAAGAAGTACTAACATATTGTGGACACTATGTAATGATATTGATGTATGAAAAATATGTAATTGCATTTGACTAACCTAATACTTCCTCTCGTTCAACATACATACAATGGTAAGTGTTTTGTGAGTAACGTTTGATTGGTGGTTGACTTCTTTTAGGTCTATGTTGTGTACCGTATTTGTGTGAGATTTGGTGGAAGAAAGAGGCCAGTGCTGAAAGGTATTGTGTATGGGAAGCTCCTAGGGTAAATAGTTATTTAGATCTAGTTTTTTCCACATCTTCACCTCTTCCTTTCAGTTTAAGTTTTTACATTTTGAGGCAATGTATGCCTTTTCAATTTCTTTTTCCTAAGTAGTGAGTTCTATTATTTTGCCGCAGTGGAAGCGTCAGAAGAAATGCATTCATGGATAATCACCTTAGGTTTAGGGATACTTTTAACCAGATGGTCCAGGAGGGAGCAACCTGCCAAACGTTGCAGCTGCTGCTTAAGGATAAATAGGTGTGCATCACCTTGTGTTTTCTTTTATTGCAATTGAAATGCATTAGTTATAGATGCTATTTTACCTGTTTGCAACTCTCACTTGGTAATGGTAGCTATAGTTTAGAGTATGTTGTCTACCGATGATGCTACTGCAAAATTATGTATGTTGTGTGTTGACTACATGTATTTTCTCACCGTAGTGTGGTTTTGTGTTATAGTCTGGAAGCAGAACTTAACATCAGATTTGTGAATGCAGTATTTCAAAGACAATCCTGATGATAAGAATCCCCTTTACAACACTAAGAATGAAGTCTACACCCAAGGCTGAAGATTAGACAATGTAATGATATCTTGGGGGAATGATGAATACATGTATTTGGTACATTTTCTTCAATTTCTTAATGAGTAATTATTTTTAGTAATTAGTTCAGATTTGGTGAAAAGTTGAGTATTTAGTTTTTTTAGCATATAGTATGGTAGGGTATATTTGAGCATTTCTAAAGACCATAGATTCAAGATTACTTATGTGGCTTAACCTTGTGATTTGATCTGTACATGCACATGACTCAATTTCTAGTTCAAGGTAAAGTTAAGTTTAATCCCGTAGATAGTTATGTTTGGGATAGTTATGTTTAGTCCCGTAGATTTTAAATTTTGTATCATACATTTTTTTTATTTCAATACTATTAATTTTGTATAGTTAATTTTATTATTAAATAAATGTCCTACTAAATTGTTAATTTTGGATTTTTTTCCCTTCCTCTAAAAGCGGCTGTGCGCAACCGCTTTCAAAGGAAGGGATTTTTTTAAATCGTTGTAAACATTTTAGCACCGATTTTTTAACTGGTGCTAATTTTAGCATTGGTTTAAGTAGCACCGGTGCTAAAGAGGGATAGTTAGTTCTCTCCTCTAGCACCAGTGCTAAAAGTAGCACCGGTTTTTTAAAAACCGGTGAAACCTTTTAACCACGCACTTAGGCACCGGCTTTTTTGGGTCAAAAAAACCTGTGCTAGAACAAGAAAAAAATTTGTGCTAGATGGGGGGGGGTTCCTGTGATAGTTATTAGATACCTCTCAAAGTTAATATTTATGAGCCCTGATGCTTCCAATCTACTATATGTAGATAATGGCAAGTCGCGATCATCCACAAAGAAGAGGGATCTTTTCAATTGTTTAAACATATAAAGCAGAAAACATACTAGGCATAGATATCCACATATATATAAAAGCACATAAATGGGGGGGGTGATGGTTGTTTTTCCTAAGTTATGAAATTAAAAGGACAATTAACTAGCAAAGCACGAGAACAATGCTAATCATGCAACAACAACTAAATGGTAATTAAATCAACAATTTACGGAACCTTGGGCACAATTGACTTCCACTTCTAAGCCTCTTATCTATCATTGAACATGCAACTTAATTACTACTTTCACTACTTGTTGTGAAGATAAATCTTCTATCCTACTTAGACAGTAGTTTGCAAGAGTGAATTTGACATCTCTTGTCAAACCTCACTAATGACTCCTTTAGTCGATAAACAGATAAAAGTACCCCATTAATGGCGTTGAGCACAAAGAATCAACAAGATTGGCAACACTTATAAACACTACACCGTGTCTAAGCATTTAACCAATTTATGCATTTATACAAGATACCTAAACAAGCACGAAAACGAGTTCAACATCATCACGTGCATCTAGAAATTGTCAACCCATCAACACAATCAAAAGCTCTAATTCATACTCTTGGATTCCATATCAAGAAGAGGGAAAATTAGCTACTTTTCCTAAACCCTAACAAGCAATCATACAAGTACTTCATATACTTAAGCTTTAAAGAACATTATTGACATTCACAAATGACATTCAATGCTTCATAAATGCACAATAGTAAAAGCGTTAAATAGGCTACAAATCATTCTTAAGACATGGGCTTGGAAGCCTTGGTAAATTGCTCCTAAGTACTAGATTTAGCTACTAAAACCCATGCTAATTACCAACAACAATCCACACATAATCAAAGCTAAAGAAAGAACTAAAATGGAAGAAAACTAGGGTTGCAAGAGTACCAAATTGGGCTGGAGAAGAAGTGATGAAAGAGAAGAGGTAAAGTGCTATTTATAGTACAATAACAAGAAGATGGAATTCTGGCCACTCGTTCATCACGACTTGCGACAGGTACGTTGCGATTCGCGACGGGCGCCCAGAAACAGAACTTAATTTCTTCTTCTTCGTGTCTTCTAGCCTTGAATCAACAACTCTTGAACTCTTCTAGTCTTCAAATATTAAAAGTCTTCAAAAGGTGATCCTTCAATGGTCTCCGATCTTCAAGTCTCGATGTTCATTCCTTTTCACACAAAATCTACTTAGAAAAGGTAAAAGAGCGTAAAGTTGCTCTTACCTCTCCTAAGAGAATTTCAAAGTAAAACCCAAGCTCTTGATATCAAAAGAGCACAAAAGTGATCCCAAAATGTCCCAAAATATGCACACAAAATGGATGAATCATGAGATGATCAAATAAATATTTATATTTTTCTACCAAAGATACTACTATGCTTCCTATACGGTAGTTAGGGGTAAGGCTGGGTTTATCCGCATAGATGCTAGGTTTCTAATAGTTAACTACAAGAAACCATGTATGGGTCGTCAATGCGTCCTTGTGTTAGAAATAGCTAAATATTGCAAAACTGGATTTTGGGGGGGTTTTTAATTAACAACTACAAGTATAAAAGATAACACAAGATTAAACTATATGAACAATCAGTTTGGGAATATTTGCGTAACACGATTGGTTAAATGTTCCGATCCTCGATTCCATCACATACAAGACAACAAAATCTATTCTGGTGTTCATAACATCTGGTGTTCATAACACGTGGTGTTGTCGATGGTCAACACTTCCCCATACCGGCCACATAGGGTGCTCTTGCAATCATCCGTGGCACCACCTCCATTGTTAGTGGAGTGCAACAATGACCCCACCGATGAGTAGATATGTTTCTCTCCCGTACTATTACATCTCGGGCACTACACCACAAATTCTATCTTCCGAGGCCTACAGAGGCAATGGAAAATTAGCACCTTTTCGATGGCACTAGGGTTACTAAACCCTAGTTTTCTACTAAATGCTATCTCTAGCCATAACCCTTCAGACCAACTCGACAGTTAAAAGTTGTTTGCTATCATCATAGTGATAAAACTCAAAAAATACCCACGTGCACACACCCACATGGACCCCGACCCTACTACCTATATAACATCTGGGTTTCTCTTCCCTGGGGGGTATCCATAAGCGTTCCAGCATAAATGTAGACTACGGTGTCTACCAATCTTAGTTTACCATTCATGAAATTCATAAGAAATTTAAGAACAAGCAAAAATAATTTCAAAAACACATAGAAATGGGTAGATCCAAGGAATCTCGAAAAACATAAACCACATCATGAATACAAATATGATCCCCAGGTAATTAAACTACTCCCTAAGCATTGAACCCAAGTATTTCATTGGGTTCAATACTTCTAGGCAAAGAAAAAATAAAGAGTAGAAAAGAAAATTTTGTAGAGAGAACAAAGAAATCCTTTCTCCATCTACCAAACTCTTGAAGTATAAAATTTGCATAAACTTAAACCCTAGTAGACGATTGTCTATATTTTTTGTACAAGGGAATTGGACCTTGAAATAGGCCTAAAATAAGACTAAAAACCCTAGCATCCGTAATAAAGAGTGCCAGTGGAAACCGACACGATTTGTGCCGGGTAAGGGACCTTCATGGTGGCACAGGCTGCCCAGTTTAGCCCGGCCCACTACTTCTGCTGGCACAACTCACCATATCTGGCATTGGTCGTGCTCTTTATACTGGAAAAAACTTTGTCAATTGGCACGGAGCGCTGGCTAGACCTCTAGTTTGATGCTTCTGATTGCACGTCCCGTGTCGTTTGGTGCGGGCCTTCGTCCAGAGCCTAGTTTTAATTAGTAAAATGATGCAAGCCGGGTCATCAAACACACCCCATGGGTTTTTCTTCACATTTGGGACTTGAAACGGCGTGTACCATGTGAAACGACATGGTCTATTCCAATACTTAGCCAATTTGAAGTAAAATGGAGCAAAAGGGATGCATGCTGCTTGAACGGGCACAGTCTGTGCTGGGGTCTATGGCACGGTCTGTGCTAGGCACCCCTGGCATAGGCTGGGCTACCCTAGGTCCGTGGTGGCATGGATAGCCTCGTGCCACCGCGTGCTGGTCTCCAGCCATCATGTGCTAGTTTATGCCCGTTGGTCGGTCGGTAGGCTGGATCGGCCAGTTGATGCCTTCCTCTGTTTTGACCTTTTTGAACTTCAAATATGCCTTTCTTGGCTTAATTTCATCTTTTACCACTCTTTAAGTCTGTGGCCTTCATAACCTCTACCATTCTTGCAAATGGCCTTCAAATATCTTCTACCATTCTTGCGAATATCCTTCTAGACAATAATGCTGAAATATCCACGAGCAAGATACTAATGATATAATAAATAAAGGTGTAGGTGCTTGTGAATGAAATGTGTGCATTAGCTTCAATTAAGTCTACAAAACTTGGGATTTAGACAAGAAAACCAACAATGGTCGCCAAAACGTTTTCTTATAAAACTAACTAAAACTAGAATCCAACCAGTAAAACATGACAATTATTGTGTCGAATGCATTGGTTAACACATGCAATATGGTGCACATCAATACTCATTAAATGATGGGAGAGAGAACTGGGGAAGATCTTACCACCCTAAGGTTGAAGGAACAAGTGTGAACCTTGGTGTGAATGATGAAGCAGCTCTTCAGAGAAAGATTTTAACAAGTAAAATATTGCAGCATTTCCTCTTGGAACCATCATGTCAATGATTTCCATACATAACATGATATTAGGGCAGTTGGAGCAAGGAACTGTGGATGAGGCATCATGAGGGAGGACTAATGGGATGGATACCAATATCAGGATTAGTATGATCGTTGGGATGACCAATACTATAGCACATCTAGCTATCTAAAATAAGCCATTGCGGTTATGGTCAAATCAAATGAGAAATTCTAATCCCAAATAATAGAAGAAATCTAGGACTTGGACACTAAGGTATTTCAAACATTCAAATCTTAGAGGCCAAAGTGGACTCCCTAGCCTTGTCCGTCCATCACCTACAACCTGAGTCATGAAAGAAGGCTATACACCACTCACATGGATCCCAAGCCCCGCAGGCTAATGTTGTGGATGTGAAAGTCGGAAAAGAGGTCAATGAAGACTATGCATGGGAGGAGATAGAAGAAGAGTGGGTTGGAAGGTCTCTAACATCTCATGATGATGAACTTTGGGGAAAATGGAGTGTGGAAAAAAGGAATCCTTCACCCCTATTTCTGATGGAATTGAAGCATAGACGGAGGAGCGAGCACAACAAGGAACTTTTGGATATCCTTGGACTTTGTGAGGTTAGTGTTCTTATCTTTGATGTTATTAATCATATGCCTAAATATGCTAAATTGTTTAAGGAATTATATACCTCAAAACATTATCATAGATCTAGGAGCTTCAATCAATGTCATCTCATGTTCATTTTATAAATCATTGAACCTTAGTAAATTTCACAACACCGGAGTGGTAGTTGAATTAGCTGATCACTCCACCACATACCTGAGAGGTATCGTCAAGGATGTATTGGTTAAAATGAATGAAATAACTTTTCCAGAAGATTTATATTTTTTAGACATGGAAAATGAAAAGGAGGCCACGCCTATAATTTTAGGTAAACCTTTCTTGAAAACTTCTAGGGCAATGATTGATGTGCATACGGGGAAGTTGAGTATGGAATGAGGTAATGACATTGTCGAGTTTAACATTTATGAAAGAATGAAGTATCCTCTTAATAAATCTTCTTTGGATGAACTTTACGTCTTTGATGAAATGGTGGAAAATATTTTTATGATAACATGTCGGTAGCTCTATGGGGTATTCTATTGATGATGCATGTTTTTATTCTCTAAATTCTAGTTTGGTAGAAAGCATAGGGGAGGTTGATTTCTAAACTGAGTCACCCTTAGAAGCCCTTCCTGAAAAACTAGATGAACTACTTGTGCCAGAACCAAGCCTTCCATAGAGGAACCACCTCTAGTCAAAGTCGAGCCTTTAACCAAAGATCTAAAATATGCTTTCTTAGGCGAGAGGGAGAAACTACCGGTAATGATATCTATCAAGCTCACTACTAACCAAGAGGGTAGAGTAAAAGGCAGTGATAGGGTGAACTGTATCCAATATTAAAGGTATGAGCCCCTCAAAATCTTAGCACCGAATAATATTGGAGGAAGGGGAAAAACTCGTAAGGCAACCTCAACGGCGATTAAACCCACTAATGATGGAAGAAATGAAAGGAAAACTATTTAAACTACTTAAAGGAAGGATAGTATACCCTATCTCAGATAGTAATTGGGTAAATCATACCCATGTCGTGCCTGAGAAGAGTGGGGTGATTGAGGTAGAGAATAAGGATGGGGATCTGGTACCCACCTGTATTCAAAGTGAGTGGTGAGTATGCATAGACTACTGTTGCTTAAATGTGGTGACTCGCAAGGATCATTTCCCCTTACCATTCAATAATCATATGTTAGAAAGGTAGGACAGTCATGCTAGTTATTGTTTTCTTCATGGCTTTTTGGGATACTTCCAAATAGCTATTGACCTCGAGGACAACGAATACACCACCTTCAATTTTCCTTTTTGGCACTTTTGTCTATATGTGCATGTCATTTGGTCTTTTCAATGACTGGGCACTTTTCAAAGGTGCATGGTTAGCATCATTTTAGAGTTCATTAAGTATTTCTAGTGGTCTTCATGGATGATTCACTACAACAAACAGAATCTTTTACCTTAATTCTATAAGACTTTTTACCTTGGTTTTTAGTCCATAAAAATAAAGGTCAATACAGCCCTAGTAAAAAGTACATTTTTTTACCTCAGCTCAGAACCGAGGTAAAAAGTACCTTTTACCTTGGTTTTGGACCGATGTCGAAAGGTTTTGTGATTGACGTTGGTCCAAGCAAGAAGGCTAACGATAGGAGACCATAGCTGCAACTTTTTTATAATCGACGTTGGCATTCAGATGCATGTGACGTTGGCTATAGCAAGAAGGCAGGTGATGGAAGAGGAAATGTTATGATGCCATCAAGGCTTGATCGAATCAATGATGTTCGAAGAATGAGTTTCCATGCTTGGGTCAACTCCCCCATGTTCTGTACACTCCATGTGAATGTGTCCTTATGCAAACATCTTGACATACTTGGAAGCATCGTTGTCATCTAGAATGACATCTTTAGTTTCTTTCCCAATTTCCACAGAATGATCTGCCTGTGTGAGTGGGTCACTACTGGTGATATACTAACCATCTTTGGTTGTTCCAAGGTTCTACCTACTTTCATTGCAATGACCATGTATTGCATAACTGTCTGTTGATATCTTATCGTCGTTGCGACCCCTGTTGGGGTTGGAAATTTCATGACCAAATGGTATGGAGACTATATCGCTTTTGCTCTGTTCACCCATGGCCTTCCAATGATAGTGCTAAATGAACGTTGCCAAGCAGCATTTCCACTTTTCCTGTGAATCCAACGAGCACGGATGTTGGCTCTTTCAAGTCATTTCTTTTTAATCCAAGCTTGTCAAAGCAATCCACAAAGAGGATTTCTATAGCATTTCCATCATCCACCAATACTCTATGGACAGTTGCCTTCCCAATTTTGGCTATAATAACCATGGGGTCATTGTGTTGCAAAGCATTAGGAAAAACATCCTCTTCGCTAAACGTGATCATTTCATCCATTTGAAATCTTTTGTTTATGGCCTCCAGTTGAGGCGAATACCTAGCTTTAGCCTTCCAAGTGTTATTTTACAAGGATTCTGTTGATCCATGTATGGAGAAGACCACTTTTTTTGTGCCTCATTAGGAAGATCTTCCTCATAGTCTATCATTGTGGTCATCGTTGCGGTCACCATTGTACCTGTTACTACTTTCTTCCTTATTGTATTGTCCCAAATAACCATTTCTCGGTTTTTTCTCTACCTGCCTCTGTAAATCTCTAAAATACTCAATATCATGCACATGTTTCTTATGGAAAGCACAATAGTATTCCCTTGATATCTTCTCTAGGAGGCAGCCATTGGTGTAGGCCTGCGGATTAGCTCTCCATTCCCCTGCCAGATCTCTCATCATTAATTTTATTTATGGTGTCTCTTGGGACAGGATGCTTTGTATCCCTACTTCTCTTCCTTTCAAGGTGAATTTTCATTTCCCTTTCTTTTCCAAATTCCTTTGCAAGTCCTCTATAGCTCTTTTCTAGCCCCGCTCTCGCTTTATTTTGAGGTTATTGGCATCCTCAGTTTGTACATACTGTTCTATCATCCTTTGCAAGTCTCTTAGGTTTTCTTGAATATTTTTTGTTGGTTCCTTGTAGAACTCTCCTGATCGCATGCCTCCCGCTAACGCACCTAAAGAAGATTGGAATGATAGATCCCGCACATGTAGAATTTATGTAATGAACCTGCTGTGATATTCTGAAAAACTTTCATCGCTTTGTTGGGCTATGTTGTTCAAATCTGTAATTTTTTCGGTGAACTTTTGCTTCTGATAGAATTGTCCCAAAAAAAAGATAGATGTGCCCAAGATGTGAAGCTTCTGCATGGTAAATCCTCATACCATGTAATCATTGTTCCCGATAAGAATATGGGAAACGCCGTCCATACTTACTCTATTTCCGCATCGCAAAACCTCATGCTATTGCAATATGAGTGCAAGAACTCATTTGGGGTATGTTGTCCCATCATAGTTTTTGACATGTACTGGTAATTTGAAGTCCTTTAGCATCTTGAAATTACAGAAATGCAGTGCGAGTGATGACTTGTCTGTATCATCCTTTGCAACTTTGTTTCTCAATTAGTCCCCATATTTAAGGTCACCATTATTTTGAACAACTTTCTCACTTACCTTTGGGGGTTTTGGTTTAAGAGTGGCATGGAATTGATTGTACAATTGCTCTTTGTTCGCTTCTAGGAACACCGCAAACACTTTTCTTTTTCCTTATTCATGTTAGGAGACTCTGCTTCTTCTTCCTCTTCCTTTTCATCTCCGTTATGTTCTTGTTCTCTGCTGGGGGTGTGTTCCTGATCTTGGCTAAGATGTTCATTCCTATTTCTCCCCGTTATTTGTTCTTGAGTGTGGTGATTTTGACTCATTTCACTTCTGGTGAACATCATTATCAACTCCGCTGGAAATGAATAACGAGAAAAAAATTATGATCCCTACAGATAGTGCCAAATGTTTTGGTGTGCTCCTATCTAGTTGGTTGATCGTGGTTCACCAAATATATGCCTGCAAAATAGATCCCGGAGGTGACTCCGGGGAAACAACTCTGATGCTCAAGTCAGTAGCTTTCTTTCAAGAATCTGGCTTCTCTAGTTTAGTTGTACTTACTTGGATTTGTCTCCTTCTTCCTCCTTTTATAATATGTTATGAACGTGGTTCCTCTTTGTCCGAAACTATCATTGTGTGTGCAATCGTTGGGCCTACAAATGCAGTTTGTGGCTAACGACCGGTCAAGGCTTCCTCTATTCTCGGCTTGTGGGCTAGCACCATTTTCTATGTGTTTGTTTAACCCAAACTCACTTCGCTACTCCAGCTGAGACTCTGGTCGTGGTTAGTTCTTACTGCTTGTTTTGACTAGGTATGAACCAGAATGCGATATTGATGCCCCTTCGATCATACTTTGGTCTTTACAAGGGCCTTGTGATGTCGCACATTCATATTTTTTATGTATTCTATGTATGAGGCATCGTACCCTTCTCGGTTAACCAATCCATTCTAGTGATTGGAGAGCGATGTCACTCGTACAGGTTGACATTGCCAATATTTTGGTTCACTTAAAATATTAATTGAACTTATATCTATTTTTGTCTATCTGTACATATATCATACATGACAATATGATTTTCAAGAATCATGACTGACAATGAAGGTTCGAGTAGTCGCTTACCAATTGAGGTGAAGGATTTTTTTTTTAGATTTCTTCATAAAATCCTTTTACTTGATTACTTATATTCTTATTTAATTAGTAATAATTTCATTGACCGATGCAAATCTGTAGCGATTCAAGTGAGAACAATCTGCGGACTTGATTCGATCATGTCATTCCACATTTCGTCAAGACTTTGACCCAGACAAACTTTGGTTTGATTCCAAATTTGGTATGTCCTATCCATTTTGCATGTATTTAAATTTTAAAATTTTTCTAGATTACTTTCATGCATACTAACTGTGGCTTTCTGTTTATAATTTAGTACGTCCCAAGCCAGATCATGGAACTCCTACCAACTGTCAAGATGCCAAACATCTTGAGGTGTAGTGGAAGAGAGTATCACATGCACTACTCAGGGAATAGGAGGCTGAAAACCCTGACCCCAGAGGGATTTTCCCAGTTTCTTGATGCATGGAACCTGGAGGTTGGGAACACGCTCTACTTCGAGCTCTTAGAGGGTTCTAGGCCAATAGTGTTAAATGTCATCATTTTTTCCTACTGATTTTAGTATTACTGTTTAGAATTTGGAACAAATAAAACCACTTTATTCAAATTTGGAACATTTGTACTTAATTCAGTGTACCTGTTGAATAACTTTTTTTATGTCATTTAATATTTTATCAATAATCTATTTGTTGAATGTCATTGTAATGTTATTGAATCTTTAATGTTTAACCTACCATGTGAAACCAAATTTTAACATCAAAATCATTAACAAATCATTCTGAAATGACAAAATATAATATTGTTTTGACCACAAATTTTTAATAAATTTGAACTGTTGACCCACTATTTCCCCAGGTGGAGGATATGTCATACACAACCAAAATTGTTGGCCCACACAACTTGCGGCGTTGGTCATAGTTTGAAATGTTGTCACTTGAATCAATGCAGGTGTTACATTGAAAATAGTGAGGCGGACTTCACAAGGATCCAAAATGCTTTAAATATAGAGTCCCTCACAATCAGTTCAAGCTTTTGTTCTACAGTTTCCTATGAATTCAACCAGTCCCTCACCCCCTCTACTCTTTTCCCTTGTCAAGGGTAAGGTTTTCCTACTCTTATAACACCTACATTTTTGTAATTGTTACTTTAAATTGTTCAATATATGCTCTGTAAATGTGTTGTGTTTTCGATTTGCTTGTTCTTACTCAGATCAGTTAGATTGTGAATTTTCTGTAAATGTAAACCTAGTTACTATATTTTGGTATGTTTTTGGATGTTTTTTAGTAATGTTTTGTCGTTAAAGAATCATTGGGTTTCTGTGCTTTTTCCCGTGGCTGCCTCTAATGCATCCGATGTCGGTTGCTGACCTGCCTCCACCAGGGGTCATGAATTGCAGCTAATTAACCCAAGCAAAGGTTGTCCCTTGGTTAAAGGAGGTCAAAGATAAAATTTATACTATGATACCGATAAGGTAGTTATCGGTAAGCCCTGAGTATGTTCACAGAGATGCTAGGGACTAAAAATCAGTTAGGCACAACCTCATCTGGGATGTCAAACCGTACGAGTTGCTAGGAATAGCTAGTATAGTATATTTTTTTTAATTGAAACACCCTAAGGTGAGGGATTATATAAGATTCCCCAAGCCTACGTAAAAAAAGTAGTTGGTACATGTTCGATGATTGAGGCAATATAGTTGCCTCCAAAAGAATACCTAGCATCTAATGAGGATTTCAGATCAAGTAATTAGACCGAAAAGTTTGATATGATAGTTACGATTCCATGTGTTAATTATTTCCCTTGGCCAGGCAACTACACACTATCACTTCAAGATTAAAGCATATCTAATTAGCGCAAAGATTGCTGCAGTTTTGCAGTGAAGCCGTGAGTTTTGAAACGCTCTCTTTCGATGTCGACGATCATCAAAAGATTTTGAAGATGGAGCTGCTTTTCTGGTGTATGCTCAATCATAACCAGCCAAGATTATAGATGTGGAGTAGACCTGAGAACCTGTAATAAACCAAAAAACACCAAAAAACATCAGCAGTATCTATCCTATGAAAAGGTCATGAGTCTAGTCTGAAGAGTCCTCTAAAATGTATATGATTATTGCAACATATGCAGCATTCTATCAAGAGTCATCTCTAAGCCAAGGGATTCCACATCTATCTAGATAGAGGAGTCCCTTAAGAACAAGAGGGGCTAAATTCAGTTCTAGGTCACCATCAAAGTTATTATGTAAATCAAATTTGGCAAGGAAATCAGCTGCATTATTAGCCTCTCTAGGAGTGTGTTGATTGGGTATATATGATGTTTTAAATGTAGAGATTGGCAAATAGAGAAAATCCTCCATGGTGAGGTATTTGGGTTTTGAATACCCTGTACTGCAATTGAACAGTCGAATTCCACCTCACATCTATTTAAATCCAAATCTGAACATAACACATATCCACATTGGATGGCTATCAATTCTGCCTGTAAAGGTGATGGGGAATGAAAAGATTTTGCCCTCATTTTAACCACTTTCCCCTCACAATTCCTAACTATCACTGCTAGAGCAGAAAAACCCCCTCTAATCCATGTTGCATCTGTATTTATCTTGTGTCCGGTAAGGGGTTTCTGCCATTTCACTACAGTAAAAGATTTCCTTTTCTTTTGTTGAATATGAGGAATAATGTTAGCCTGTGTCCAGTATATGTTCTTGTCTGGATTACCTATCAAATGATTCACTGAGAAAATTTGATAGATTATGCCTTTTATTTCATGGATACAAGCATCTTGGGAGAAGGATTCATTATCAAACAAGATTTTATTCCTTCTAATCCATTGAATCCAGATTGTTACAAGAAGAGCAGCAATGGTGATATTGGACTGAATACTGGATTCTGCCTTAAAAGAGAGATAAAATTCAACTCTGCTCTTCAAACTTGGAAAAGAATTTTGTTGGACCTTTAAAAAATTAGTTACACAGTTCCAGACAGCAATAGAAGAGGGGTAAGAGTTGAAAAAATGATCTAAAGAGTCACTGTGATTTTGACACAGAGGACATTTAGATGCTAAATAGAAACCTAACCTTCTTAAAATGTTGTCAAAAGGAAGTAAGCCATTCAGAGCTCTTCATAAAAGAACTGACATTTTTTTGGGAATGAAAGAGGACCATACCTTTTGAAATTGAAGAATCTTCGGCTTTCTCTGTCTAAGAATTTTGTATGCTGACTTGATGGAGAAAATTCCATTTGTAGCTGGCATCCAGATGAGCCTATCCTCATGTATATATTCCAATTTAGCTTCCTGCAAAAGAGGACACAAATTGGTCGCCAAAAATGGCTCCAGTTGAGGGAGGATAGATGCTTTGTTGTTAATGAATGACCTAAGTGAGATGTCCACAAAGGGGATGTCTCTTCCTGGAGGCCATTTATAAAACAAAGCACCTTCTCCAGTCCAGTTAGCATTCCAAAATGAGCAATCACCGATTCCATGTATTACTCTGGAGTTGCTATTTGCTATATGTTTAATAGCACAGATTCTGGACCATGTATGAGAGGTTTTGTAAGACTTAGGGAGTGACCATAAGAGTGAGGTCCATTGCGTGGAATTGAGTTGCAGTTTCCACCACAATTTACATGAAAAAGCATCTACAGTGGCCTTTAAATCCCTAAATCCTATTCCATTTTCTTCGACAGGTACACTCATATTTTTCCAAGACCTCCATTTTTTCTTATCAAGATTATCAGAATACCCCCAAAACAAGCTAGAGGCCATTTTCTCCATTTTTTTCAAAACTATTTTTGGTGGACTCAAAACAACAAAAATATGAGTTGGAATTGAGAGAAGGCAGTGATTTATCAGAATAATTTTACCTGCTGATGTGTCCATTTTAGGCGCATTATTTAATAGTATTTAGGATCACTTTTGTGCTCTTTTATTATCGAGAGCTTGTGTTTTACCTTGAAATTCACTTAGGAGAGGTAAAAGCAACTTTGTACTCTTTTACCTCTTTTAAGTGGATTTTGTGTGACAAGGGAAGAACACGGAACCAACGAAGACCGGAAGACATTGAAGACTATACTTTCGAAGACTTTTGGATACTCACTTCGAAGACATGAAGACCGGAGGCCATTGAAGACCATTTTGGAGCTGTTGAAGACTTGAAGAGTGAGAGGGATGGCTATGAAGAAGACAAAGAAACAATGCAAAACTGTGGCTGCCGTCGCGATCCCGTCGCGACACCATCGCGATCCCGTCGTGACACCGTCGCGAGTCGCGACGAACCCCGTCGCGAGTCGCGACCAACGGGCGGCCAGAAATCATTCTTATTTTCTTTGCACTATAAATACCATCTCTTTCCCTCTTCTTCTCCAGCTTTTCCAGCCCGCTTTTCTCTCTGTTTTTGGGTGCCAAACCTAGTTTTTTTTCTCTTCTTTCTTTTCTTAGTTTTCTCTTAGTTTAATTATGTCTTTTGTTGTTCTAGAGTAGTTCTTGCACTTGGGAGCTATGGATTGAAGCTTCCACTTCTATGTATTGAGATTCATTTATATCTATCTATTTGATGTTTTCGCTATTGTGCATTTATTGTGCTTTGAATGTTAATTGTTGATTGCATTGATGTTGTTGAGAGCTTGATGATATGAATGCTTGTATGAATTGCTAGCTAGGGTTTGGGGGATTTGGGTTAATTTCCCCCCTGTTCTTGTTAGGAATGTATGAGTGTGAATTAGAGCTTTTGATTGTGTTAGTGTGTTGACAATGTGCTAGGCGAATGTGATTGATGTCGAACTCTTCGTCATGTTCGTTTGTGTAGCAAACGAGAGAGTCATATGCTCGCGGATGAATGTGCATTGCACGTTCATCCAATCTCGTGTAATTGCATGAATTGGTTTAATGCCTAGTCACGGTGTAGTGGTCATAGGCATTGCCAAGCTTATTGGTCCTTCGTGCTAAATGCCACCAATGACACCTTGAGTCGTGGTCGCGACTCGGGAGTCATTGGTGAGGTTTGACGAGAGATGTCGAACTCACTCTCGCAAACTACGAACTAAGAAGGATAGGAGTTTAGTCTCCACGACAAGTAGTTGAAGTATTGAATAGGTGATTTAAATTCATTCTTGAAGCATTTGTTGTTTGGCGTTTATGTACTCTTGACGGTGTGTTTCACCGCATGTGTGCCATGAGTGGTTTGAGCATAGGTAGTGCTTTTGTGGTTGAATTGCTTAGGTGTAGGAACGTGACGACTTCCGTAGCGCCTTTGCATGAAGATCTACGAGCATGAACTTAGAACTCCTTGTGGTGTGTGTGTTGTGGTACTTGCTAGATGGGGTGTGTGAGCGTTGGGTCATGAATGCTATATGATGGAATGTGTGAATGATTCGATGAACTACATTAGATGTGGAAGTGGATATCCGTTGCCCCCTAGGCATTTTATCTTTGTAGTTTAAAACCCCTTTTCTTAGTTTCGTTTGATGATTAGCATAGTCACTTGACGTTGCTTGTTATCTTTGTTAACTTAGGAACCAACCAACCAACCAACCCCCCCATTTACTCGCTTTTAAGTGTGTGTATATATATTTACTCCTAGCCTAATATCAACCATTTGCGTGCTTAGACGCTTAGGAAGATCCCTCTTCTCATTGGACGACCCCGATTTGCCACTATCTACCTAGTTGTAGAAAGTAAGCATTGAGGGCTTATAAATTATCTTTTGGCGCGCGGGCGCGACGACCGCCCGCGCCTGTCACCTGCAGTAGAGAGCCATCTGTTCTTCCAATTATGGATTGATTTATCCATTCTTTCCAATAATAGTTGGTAGTGTATCTGCATATTTCTACCAGAAAAAATAGGGACTCCCAGATATTTAAATGGGAAAGATCCTTTTTCCATTCCCAGAATCCTTCTTACATAGTTTACTGTAGAAAAATTGGTCCTTTGGGATACAAAAAAATATGATTTTGAGAAATTGACCTGTTGTCCTGAGGTTTGTTCATAAGCAAGCAGGAACTTTTTGAACCTCTTCATGTTTCTAGGGTTAGTATTCAAGAAAACTGTTGTGTCATCAGCATACATTAAATGTGAAACCAGGGCACAAGTCTTAGGAAGACAAAAATTTTGAATGTACCCTGTGCTAAAAAGTTTCTTTCATCCTCTAGAAAAAGCTTCAGAAAGCAAATTATAAAGAAATGGTGAAAGAGGATTGCCTTGTTTAATACCCCTAGAAGATGCAAAAAAACCTGAAGTAGCTCCATTGATTAAAATAGAAAAATTTGCAGCAGATATACTATGCATAATAAGTTTGACAAATTTCCCATGAAAGCCAAAATGGACAAGAATGGAATTTAGGAAAACCCATGAGACTCTATCAAAAGCCTTTTGCATATCTAATTTAACTATTAAATTAGGAACTTTTGATTTTCTGGACAACATCCTGGTCATCTCTTGCATTTGAAGGATATTATCAGTGATTTCCCTGACTTTAATGAAAGCACTCTGCTCAGGAGAGATTAGGTTGTGCATTAGTGGTTTAATCCTTTCCATAAGCATTTTTTAGAAGACTTTATTGACAAAATTGGACAAACTAATAGGTTTGAAATCTGAGAAAGAAATTGGAATTGGTTTTTTGGGAATTAAAGTGAGCCAGGTGCTTGTGATGGCCTTAGGAATAATGCCACCGCTTATAAAATCATTTGCTACCTCCAGAAGGTCATCTTTAATAGTTTCCCAGAAGAATGTGAAGAAATGACCAAAGTAACCATCAGATCCTGGAGCACCTGATTTATTTAAACCAAAGACAGCAAATTCCAATTCCTAGATATTGAAAGATTCCAGAGAAGGAATTTCCCCTAAAATATTTTTCAGATAAGTTCCTATTTTTTGAGGAGCATCCCCATTAAGGAGTTCCTTAAAAAATCTAACTCCTTCATCTTTAATCAGTTGTGGGTCAGTAATCCAATTCCCATTTCCATCTTTGATTTTACTGATTTTAGATCTAGCTCTCCTTTCCCTGATGGTGTGGTGAAAATAACTGGTGTTTGCATCCCCCTGTTTAAGCCAATTTAACCTTGCCTTCTGTTTTAAGAAAATGTTTTTTTCTTTCTGGGATCTAAGAAGTAAAGCTTTGGACTTATTGAGTTCAGCTAAGTCAGACTCTGCTTAGGACTGTTGAAATTTTATTTCTATGTCACTGACTTTTGATTCAGCTTCAACCAGGTTTTGATTGACATTTCCAAAAGTATTTATGTTCCAAACTTTAATGTCAATCTTAAGTCTCTTAAGCTTATGCACTAATCTGTACATTCCTCTATAGGGGGACGGTAAATTCTAGTTTTTTTCCACGAAATTGTGGAAGTCTTGTCTGTTTGACCACATTTCTTGGTATCTAAAAGGCCTGGGAACCATTTCTTCCGAAGATCGAATGGACGGCAATAATGGAGAGTGGTCAGAAGTCAATCTATTTAGTACCTGAATTGAGCTGTTTGGAAAGAGTTCCAACCAGTCCAAATTGCTTATGCCCCTGTCTAATCTCTGGAACAGAAGGTCCTTACATTTATTCCTGAATCTATTATTACACCATGTAAAAGAATTTCCTATAGTGGGGATGTCATGCAAGTCCAGATTATTAATGAAGGCATTAAAATCTTTCATGCTTCTTGTGGGGGAAGCTTTCCTTCCTTTATACTCAGATACTGAGACCACATTATTAAAGTCTCCGATGTATATAGAAGGTTCTGGAGGGGGGTTTTTTAAATCATTCCAAAGAGCTTCCCTCGATTGTTTATTTACACTAGCATATATAAAAAAGCAGTTCCAACTGACAAATGAGTGAATTTCTGTAATTTTAGCCTGCATGAATTGATCTGACTCTTTTAAACTGATTACATTAAAAGCATGGTTCCATAAGATCCATATTTTAGCATTTTCAGCAGGGAGAGCATTTTTGAAGCCTAGATCATGCATCAGAGTGTTTATTTTCTTTTTTTCATGCCAAGGCTCTATCAAACAGAGAATAGCAATCTTGTGAGACAGCATAAGAGATTTTATTCTATCCAAAGATGTTCCGTAGCCTCTAACATTCCAGACTAACATGTTTCCTATTATGTTGTATTGAATCATTTAAAATAGGTGGTGGTTGCTTTCTGTGAGAATCTAAGGTTTCTTGTTTTAACAGCAGTGGCTTTACTGTTATTTGATTGCTTATCCTGATTCTTATCAAGTTTATCTAAACATGAAATATGTATTGGTTTGCGTGTGCTAACCTTTGACTGTGAGCTTTGCTCTACCTTTGTGTTCTGATCAGTTGAGGATTGAGCTCCCTTCTTTACCACTATAGGAACTGGCTGAGGTTGCTGATTCGGCCCCTGTGTTAGCCCAGCATCTATGATGAATAGTGGAAGATGGTTGATGCCAGCATCTGGGGTGACAGGTGTATTTGTTACTAAAGTAATGGGGAGCTCCGTGTGTCTGGCATGGGGGCTGATTTCTTCAGTGGGGTGAAGTTCTGTTGTGTCGGTAATCTTGTCATTTGTTTTATGGGGTACCACTCCTTCTTGAGATTCCAGTGTTTCATGGAATATTTCTGCTGCTTCCTTCTCATCCTCTCCCTCATTTAAAGCTTCTGAGGTCTGAAAGGCATTTGAAATCTTGACAGTTTTTTCTGTTGTTTGGGATTCCTGGATGGGTACTAACTCAATCAGGTGTTTTTTCTTTCTCCAAAAAGTGGCGGTGATAGGCTTAGAGATGTCATCCAATGAATAAAGGGAACCAGTTCTTTTCTTATGAATACCAGGGAAAGCTTGTACAATACTATTTTTCAGATGAAGGCCTGTCTTACTTTGTTGTAATTGACACCCTACTTCCTTCTGAACGGCTGATAGACTCAAGGATTCTACAACATCTAAGTCCTGTGTAGGATGGGAATCTAAGGCATGAAAGGGTTCAACCTGATCTGTGGCTTTGTTTTCCTTTTTTCCATTTGTTGTGGGATTCAAAAGATGCTTTTTCCTCAATTCTGGGTGCAGGAAATTACAAGTAGCATGACTATGACCAATTATCTTACACTGAGTACAATATGAAGGCAGTTCATCATATTCAATAGGGTACTCAGCTACGTTTCTACCTATTCCAACCACTATGGTAGATGGAAACTGAGACATAAGGTCAACCTCAACACACACTTTTATTGCAGATGGCCTAGTCAGAGCACTAGTTGCTGCATCCATTTTAAGGAATCTACCAATCTGACTACTCATACCTATGATTGCAGATGTATTATAGAAATGAATAGGGAGTTTATGGATTGTTGCCCAAGCTGGAACAACATATGATTCTGCTACTGGGGAGAAGTCCGGTGACCATTTTTGTACTTTCATTATTGAGCCTTGAATTATCCACTGTCCCTTCATCCAGCATCACTGATAATCTTCACTCTCCTGAAATCTGATAAGCACGTTGCGGTAATCCAGTGATCCCAATTGGAACTTTTATTTGAAACCTATAGACTTGAAAGCGGCTTGAAGAGTATCCATTGATGGCTTTCCTCCGTTGAACTTCCCGACCAACGTATTCTAGTAGTGTGATGCCAGTAACTCGCCTTCCTCCGGTGGGAGAATAAAAGTAATTTTGCCCTTGTATTCTGTGATAGGGTGTAGATTAGGCGTGTCGGGTTAACAGGTGAAGAGCGGAGAGGGTTTAGCGTTCAGAGCTTGGAGGAAGCTCTTACTATTGGCGGGGGGGTTTCTGTTAGGAGGTTTGGCGGTGGCAGCGCCATAGCCGGTGGCCAATTCCACCGCTTGTGACCGTTATTAGGCTGATAAGGCAAAAAGGTAGAGGTAGGAAAGGGTGGTGAGTCAAAAGATTTCAGTCGCACACAATGTCGCACTATAATCGCACGCACAAACAGTAAAATTGCACTAAAATCGCTTAACGCTTTTCAATAATAGCTAGTATAGTAAAACTATGGGGGTTTTGGTTTTTCATTTAGCAACTGCTAAACATGAAAGATAAAATGAACGTAAACTATATAAACAGGAACTTGGGCGTATTTGCGTAACATGCTTGATAAATGACTTCTATCCTCGATTATTCACATATAGACTTATAAACCTATCCTATGCCCATGTTACACAGTGTGAAGATAGCCAGGTATTTCCCTCCATCTTTCACACATGGTACTTACCACAGTGCACATACCTCAACATCTCCTTAATTAGGGAATGCGCTCTAGTCCACCGACGTCGCAGATCATTCCCCATCACTTCACTGCCAATGCTCTAATCTAGTCCACCAGTAGGTCTTAACATTTTGCACTTGGAACAGTGCGGGCCATTGAAAATGGGACGGTATGCACCCATACATAGTCATTTTTTAGTTAAACTTGGAAGTTGTGCACGTGGACCTTGAGTTTGGCACGGTCTCCACCAGGTCATGGCATGGTCTAAGCCAAAGACTTTTGGGACCGACCACATCATCTGGTGCAGGTTGTTATTGCCATCTATGAGCGGTCTATACCAACTCGTTTGTACTCCGGCCGGTTGAACTTCCTTACCTCAATATGGATGAACCGTTAGTACAGTTTGAGAGTATTTCTATTCCATTTTATGGTTCACGAGGAGACTAATCCAATGGAACCAACCTTGAAGGCTGATTCTTCTTGGATCATTCCCAGAAAATGGCAGAACTCTCGGAACACAATTCTCTGCTTCTTCCTTGGCCGCTTTGAACTCCAATGCCGCCTATCTTTGGATTCATTCTTCTACTACCACAATTTTATATTCATGGCCTTCATCTACTACCATTCTAATGTGAATGTCCTTTGATCTCTTCTACGGTCCTTGCGAGGGCCTTCAATATCTTCTACCGCCCTTGCAAATGGCCTTCACGTAAAATGTAACAAAACGTATCCATGAGCGACCTACTAAAGATGATCACAAAGGAGGATCTAGGAGCCCATGGATACAAGATATCCATTAGTACTAATTAAGTCTATAAAATGCGAGATTTAGAAAAGAAAACCGAACATGGTTGGGAGGTCATCGTCGTACCTCTAAAAGTTAATACTTTTAAGCCCTAATGCTTCCTATCTACAATTAAGTAGATAATGGAAAGTCGGGGTCGTCCACGAGAAGAGGGATCTTTTCAAGTGTATAAACATATATAGGAGAAAACAAACTAGGCATATACATACATAGATACAACAACAAGAGGGGGGGTTGGTTTTTTATCCTGAATTATCAAATTGAAATACAACAACTAGCAAAACAAGAGAACTATTCTAATCATGAAATACAACTAAAGATACGATGTCAATGATAATTAACGGGGCCTTGGGGGAAATCGACTTCCACTTCCAAACTTCCTATAGATCATGGATTCATTCACTCATTCAATTACATTTATTGTCTATAGGGAATGTTATCACTTCTCGATCAAAGATCAACATTCATTCCTTCTTAAGAGTAGTTTGCAAAGACAAACAATGACCATTTGCAAACCTCATTGATGATCACCAAAGACAAACAGCATCATAAGGGTATTTCATCAATGGCATTGCACCCAAAGGACCATAGGTTTGACAAAAACAAGTCTTCTACCAAATACATAGTCATTTAACCAAACAAAGCATTTATTAGGTTAAACTTAGAAGAAATCTATATGATAAATATGAAAACAATCCACATTAACATACCCATCTAGTAATAATTACCACACATTATACACAAGAAGTTCTAAATCCATGCTTTTGGATTTCATATCAAATGAGTTAAGAAATTTGAAACTTTCCTAACACTCTAAAATTTCAATCTTACAAACATTTCATATACTCAAACAACCCATGGTATAAATGAGGTAAAACACAACATTAGTGGTATAATAAATGCTCTCCAATAAATGTTCATAAATGAGCAAACATAGAACCTTACTACATAATTTTGGAAGCTTTAATCAATTGCTCTCATAAACTAGGTTCAGCTACAAGAGTTCATACAAATTAATGTTAAACAACCAAACATAATACAAGAGAATTGAAAGATGAAAATAGAAGAAAATCGGGTTTAGAATAGTACCAAAAACACAAGAAGAAGAAGTTATGAATGAGAGGAAAGAGAGTGCTATTTATAGTACAAAAAGGATAAGGTTAGGTTCTGGCCACCCGTTCGTCGCGACTCGCGACGGTCGCCAGAGCTTAACCTTGTTTCCTTTTCTTCTTCTTGTGGTAAACACTTATCTTCAAAATGATTCCTCTCATATTTTTAAGTCTTCAACTCTTTGAAGAAAGTCTTCAAAGCCTTCAAAAATGGTCTTCGATGGCCTCCGGTCTTCAAGTCTTCGTGTCTTCGAAGCAAGTCTTCAAAAATGGTCTTCAACGGCCTCCGGTCTTCAAGTATTCATGCTCTTCTTTTGTCACGCAAAATTCACTTAGAAGAGGTAAAAGAGCGTAAAGTTGCTCTTACCTCTCCTAAGAGAATTTCAAGGTAAAACACAAGCTCTTGATAATAAAAGTGCACAAAAGTGACCCCAAAAAGTACTAAATTATGCACATAAAATGGACATGTCAAACCTCCTCACATTTAAACCTTACTCGCCCTCAAGTAAAAAAAATCCAAGCATACGAAGGAAATGACGTATCCATATCCTAACTACAATTCCCCCGAATCAATACCTAACAAAACTCTCATTATCACACATCCCAATGTTAAGGTCAAATGAGAAGTTTCCCACAAACCCCATTCCTAAATCTACCCAAACCATATCAACCCATCAATTCATTGATATCCCTAAACATCTCCAAATCCTGGATTGACAATCCCAAATCAAATGCTACAAGGTGAAGCTAAAGACATGTATATGGTTCAAAACACATGATCCACTTATATCAATATATCAACCTAAAAGCGAAGCATATTAACGATCAAGAGTTTCATAACTTACTTCATCTTCTCCCGCTAAATTTTCCACTCCCAAGAGGTCTTAAAGATGCTAAGCTACCAGATCCATCCGTTTGGCCACCGCAACCTTATTAATCCAACGCCGGCAAATGAGTGAACACTTAACATTTTTCAATTTCTCTCATTTTTCCTAGGAGCCATTTCAGGTTTTCATCCTGGCCACACGTCATGTTTTTTTTGGCTTACATCTCACCTTTTTCCATGCATTTAGCCTCTCATTTTTACCTAGGTCACCCTCTCGGGTTTTTGACTTATGCGGGCTCTCAATGTTGCCTAAGATTCCCTCTCAGGTTTTCAACTTAGCGGGATTCTTTTTATTTATATTTTTTTCATTTTCTATTTTTTAAAAAAAAATTCAAAACTTTTCACGTTTCTCCAATCCAAAAATTAGCAAAGTGCTTTCCAAATTTTAAGGCTAAGAAAATTATCAAAGCCAACATTATCCAAGTATATCAAAAGAAAAGCATCCCAAAACAAAAGGGAAAAATATCCAAAATAAAACAAAAGAGTTATCCAAAAGTAGCAAGTCTTCAAAGTATCTTCAATCCCAATCACCTCAAAGTAAATACCCCTTCCCACACTTAGAACACTACATTGCCCTCAATGTAGACATTAGGGCCAAAATGTACAAAGTGAAGTATGGAAAGGGTAAGGATATGGTGATCACAAATCAGTGATGTGAGGAAGAAGGGTCACCGCCAAAATAGCGCTACTGATAACGAGCCAGCCAATCTGTACTTCTCTGTCTCCTAGCTCTCCACCTCTCTGCTCCCAGATCGAGGCCTGAGACACCCTGCCTGGGACTGCATCTCATGGATGCGAGCTGATAGGTGATCAATCTCCTCATCTATGTCAATCAAGCTCTGGGAGACAAACACGGTGTGCTCCAGTATCATATTGTCCTGGTAGCGGAATCCATACTGTATGTTCTGCATCATCCACTCATAGTAATCCGGTGGAGGATGGGAGTACTGAGGTGGCACATTGTCCTCTTGCATTGGCTCGGTCTCTAGAAGAGGCTGCGGGAAGTGTTGTTGTTGCTGTCACTCAGAGAAAGGTAGGCTGCTATCATCGCACTGGACAGGGGCTGGACCAAGGTCATGGAGCTCACGCTGGAAGTCCTCTTTGCATGAGGAGTCAGGTGAAATTGCCAATTCTCCTAGAGGTGTATCAAATTCTAGCTTCGTCTTGTTGGGCTGAGGAAGTGCCATGAAAGTGACATTCCTGGCGCCATACAACCAGTGGAACAGCCCCGTGGTCCGGGTGGCACTGAGAATCTCAAATCGAACCAAACTCTTAGCAGTGATGAGGTAGGAAGTGCGCCTCCCTAAGCACGGAAAGTTGGGCGGATGAACCAATCCTAGGTACTCCGCTAAGAGGCCTCTCACACCTCCGACCATATTCTTCCCCTTTGGCTTTACTGCCACCTCTATAATTCTTTTCATCCACAGCTCAGCCCACAACCTGTATCTTGGTCCCTCACTTTTCAAGTGCCAAAGAAAGTGAATGTTGTTGTCTAGCACATTTATTGGCTCCACCGAGCAAAGTATTGTTCCATTCAATAGTCGGTGCACATCAGGGTGGATGATGACAAAGCTCTTGTCATAGGAGTTCTTTGGCCTCATGTTGATTACATTCTAAAATTGTATGTCATCCTCGATCCATTGCTTCTGGGCCTATGGGTCCAACCTGGCCCGTATCTTCGCAATGTGAAATTCGAACGTCTCCTCAATCTGCGAGACGGTCATTTGCCGAAATATATCATCCGAGTGGAAAGAAATGTACTTGTCACATGGTTGATCATCTCTCATGGTGCATATCCTAACCGTGGACAGGAACTCTAGCATGTATCTCTGGTAAGATGGTGCGCTCCTGCTCATGAACCCTTCCATCCCCCTTTGGCGAGGAGGCATCTGACATGCTGGGTGAGCCCAAGAGCGTCTAGTGTGGGTACGTCTACAAAACTTGTCTCCTTGAGTTGATGACTCACCAGCGCTTCCCACCTCTCAGCATAGGACCCAATGATTCGGGTCAAACCCATGTACCTATCTGGCAGGGGAAGTACAGGGCTCGATTCCGGAGCTGGTGGTAGAGGCAAAGCTGGAGCGGCGGTGTGCCCACCTCGGTGAGGAGTTCTGGGTCTCTTTATAGGGGTTGTATCTAACAACCATAGAAAACAAGTCAAATGCACAGGAATATGTGTATATGTAATATTGCAAATTCATACTCAACCTTAAAATAGTTCATCATATCAAGTCAAATCAAGTTCAAGCATACTAGATCAAGTTCTATTTACAATTGCACATACAATCCATATTATGTCCCACATGTCCATATTCTCAAGTCCATGATGGTCTCACATAGTTGAAATTGTATATGCTATATCTCAAAATCACAGTCATGCCTAATTAGTTTAGCCACCATTAGTATATTCACAATGTCCACATTCAAGTCCCATGGCTAAACTACCCTAAGCAAAATACCATTTCAAAGCACAATAAAATTTTATCCAAATAACAACTAAGTATCATCAAGGGCTAACATGCCTCATATCTAGTATAAACCAAAATCCATTCTCAACCAAAGCAACACTAATAGTCCAATGCAAGCATAAGACCAATACGAGAACCTCAATACACTCAAAGTGATTATTGATGTTATCCTACATCCAACCAAGCCACAACCATAAACCATTCACACAAACCCCATCAAATGAAATTGCAAACACAATACATTCCAAAAATCAACAAAGTTCCAACAATCTAATTTCCTAAGGCATCACACATAATCTACACAATATCCAATAAATATAGTATACAGTTATAATCACAATTGGAGTTCAATAAGGTGAAGAAATGTACCACTTAGATGCTTTGGAAGAAGAAAGGAGAGAGCCCACAATCAATTCAAACTCAAATTGCCCAAAGTCTCAAAAACCCTAAATTCTAGGGTTTGTGTTCTTCAAAAATTTATGGTAATTTGTGGGTGGAGATTGGGAAGAAGGGATGTGGGTATGGAGTGAGGGCAGTGAAATGGTGAGCAGCGCCAATGTGGTGCACGGAGGCGAGTGTGAAAAAAGGTGGTGCGCGATGACGAGGTGGAGGAATCGAGAAGATTAGTGTTTGTGGAAAAAAATTGAATCTTCCCATTTTTTAAAAAAAGGTTGTATGTCCGTCGTGACTCCCGACGTGTTCATCGTAACTCTTGCCGGGTAGGTCAAAGAATGCCAGAAGTCACTGTTTATGTCGCGACTCACGACCACTTTACCGCAACTCTCGACTATTTTGCCGCGACTCGCAATCACTTTGCCGTGACTCACGACCACTTTGCAACTCACGATGGTCCGTTGCGACTCGTGACGAGGCTATCGTGACTCACAAAAAGTGGAGGCCGAGAGCTCTATTTTCACACAAAATTCTTGATTTCTTCGTGACTCGCGACAACTTCGTTGTGACTCACGATGATCCATCATGACTCGCAAAAAGTGGAGGTCGAGACCTCCATTTTACAGCCAAAATCCCTGTTTTTGGTCGCGACTCGCGATAGTCCGTTGTGACTCGTGATGAGGCCATTGCAACTCGAAAAATGTGGATGCTGAAACACAAAAATCTCACTAAAAATTACTTAGCCCATTGCGACTCCCGATGATGTGGTCAAAGACTCGCGACGGACTACTAACCTGGTACTTAGAAAATTTTTCTGATTTCTCCTCTTGTCCAAGTCTTTCCTTCTTGGCTCCAAGCATTTTCTCCCTTCAAAATTCCAATGTGAAAAGAACAAGATAAAGAAATAAGGGAGAGAAAAAAATACTCACAACTAGGATATTGAAGGCCCTTCCCGGTGATGGCAATGCTCACTTCTCAATGAATGTTCTCTCCTCCATGTTCTCGATCTACGTCTAACATGCAACTTTGATCCATCCACTACGAAGCCACAACTATGAAAATCCCGATCAATACTCACAAAAGACAACTAGTAGTACTCCTAGATGGTGGTTTTGGTAGTGGGTTTTGGTGGTGGGTTGTGGTGGTATTCTTGTGGTTTTGGGTAAGGTTTTGAGGCCATGGTTGAGAATTATTTTTGCAAGAAAAGAAAAACACTAACCTAACTTAAAAGCTCGGGTTGCCTCCCGAGAAGCTCCGTATTTTTAAGGTCATCGGCACGACCCTAATGTTATCTATATGGTGAAGGTTTGAACCCCTTCACCATGAGTATCCAAAAGTAGAGAGGTGGGGTTACAAAACTTTCAAGAAGAAAGTCTTGTGGAGGTGGAGATTGTTTGAAGGGAGTTGGGTGGTTAGGAGGCTTGGGATTGTCTTTCGGCTCATCTTTTATCTCCCTCAAAACTTCCAAAAATGGTGGAGTTGGTTCACTAGGTGGAGGAAGGGGTGACGATGCTAATGAATGTAGCACAATCACCTCTTCCTCCATTGTTTCATCCTCAACAACCAACTCCTCATCCCCGTCGAACTCAAACTCATTTCCCACGGAGACCTCACTCACCGAATCCTTGAGTTCGACTTGGGATGGTGTATTTTTGGAATCATGAGCTTCCATTCGGGCCAACGCTTCCAATATACTACTTGCATGCCTCTCAATAGCCTCAACACTAGAGGAGAGGCAAGTGTCCGGTTCCTCACTAGTAAAATTGTTCAAGTTTGCTATTGCATTCATGAGTTCCTCATGTGTCAAACTTGAACTTCCTTGTTGGGCTTGGTTTTGTGGTATGGTATAAGATGGTGATGGCCAACTATTTTGCTCGTATTGTTGGTTTTTCGGCTCATTCTCATACCACCAATCCGGATTACCACTCCACTCCAGATTGTAAGAATTGTGGTATGGATACCATTCTTGAGCTTCTTGCCCTTGAAAAGCAACATCTCCTACCTCTTGGTAGCACTCTTCATAATACCGTTGGTTTTGGAAAACAAAGGTTCTTTCACCATCATAGTGCTCCTCTCTCAACAAATAGCAAGACTCGGTAGGATGGTCGGAATGACACATCTTACAAAACCTTGCTTATTGAGCCTCTCTTCGCATCATGAGTTCCCTCAAGGTGAGACGTTCCATTTGATTTTTTTTCAAAAGTCTGAAATCATATTGCAAGGATTCTCGATAAAAATTCACCAAGAACTCAAGCAATACCTACTCCGAACAAAAATAACCAAAAAGTAGCAAAAAATAAAAGCAACTAGCTAATATGCAACCAAATATTCCCAAACACTTAAAAATAAACGCCTCTTCCCCGGCAGCGGCGCCAAAATTTGGGAGGTCATCGCCGTACCTCTCAAAGTTAATATTTATAAGCCCTAAATTCTTACTATCTACAACTAAGTAGATAGCGGCAAGTCGGGGTCATCCACGAAGAAGAGGGATCTTCCTAAGCATTTAGGCACAAAAGGTTGATATTAGGCTAGGAGTAGACATATATACATACATATAAAAGCATGTAAATGGGGGGGTTTGGTTGTTTGGTGGTCCTAAGTTATGAAATTAAAGAGACAAGATAACTGGAAAAGCCAAGTAACTAGGCTAATCATCAAACAAAACTAAGAAAAGGGGGTTTGAAGCTAAAAAGATAAAGCCTTGGGGGCAATTGATATCCACTTCCAAACCTAATGTAATCATTGAACCATTCACTCATTCTATCACATTAATTACTTGGCTTAACATTAACATACTTATCTAGCAAGAATCACAACACATTATGCACAAGAAGTTCTAAGTTCATGTTCATAGATTTTCATGCAAAGGAGCTAAGGAATTCGTCACTTTCCTAACACCGGAACACTTCAATCATAAAACACTTCCTATTCTCAAACAACCCATGACATAAATGAAGTGAAACATAGCATCAAGAATACATAAATTCTAAATAATAAAGGATTCAAGAACGAGTGAAACAATCTATTCAATACTTCAAATACTTGTTGTGAAGATAAATCTTCTATCCTTCTTAGATAGTAGTTTGCAAGAGTGAATTTGACATCTCTTGTCAAACCTCACCAATGACTCCCTTAGGACTAAGAGTATCCCATTGATGTCATTTAGCACAAAGAATCAACAAGCTTGCCAACACTTATAAATACTACACCGTATCTAAGCATTTAACCAATTCAAGCATTTACACAAGATTAGTCAAGAATGATCGACATTCATAGAATTCTCTCATTTGCTACCTAAAACAAACATGACAATGAGTTCGACATCATAACATTCATCTAGCAATTATCAACACACCAACATCATTTAAGAAGCTCTAACTCATGCTCTTAGATTCCACATTAAAAGAGGGGAGAATTAGCTACTTTCTCCCAACCATAACAAGTAATTATACAAGCAATTCATATACTCAAGCTTCCAACAACATCAATGCAATTAACAATTCACATTCAAAGCTCAATAAATTCACAATAGCAAAAACACTAAATAGATAGATATGGTTCTTACTACATAGATATGGAAGCTTCAATCCATTGCTCCCAAGATAAAACTAAGCTAGATAATCAAAACCCATAACATAGAACAAAGATCTACAGTGAAAGAAGAAGAAATGGAAGAAAATGCTGAAAAACTAGGGTTTTGGAGCCCCCAAGTCGGGCTCAGAGAGTTGGGGAAGAAGGGGGTTAGAAGATATTTATAGTACAAGAAAAAAGGGAGTAAAACACAAGTTACAAGGCAGTTATCGCGAGTCGCGATGCCTCCGTCGCGAGTCGCCACCAGATCAGTAAAATTTTGAGCTCTTAGGTCAACATTTCGCGAGTCGCGACACACTCATCACGAGTCGCGATGGAAAAAAGTCCCATTTTGTTTTGCTTCCTCCGGGTGAACCGTTGATCCGTGTTGGGAGTTTTGGGAGTTCTTGTAGACAATTTTATAGTACTCGAGAAGAGGAATCCAATGGTACCACTCTTGGACTCTGATTCTTCTCGGAAAATTCTCAAAACTCCGCTTCAAAACATAGATCATTCTTCACCCTTTGCTTTGCTCTCCTTTCCTCACTTTATCTTCTACCACTTTGTGAGTGGCCTTCCATCTTCTACCATCCTTTCGAATGGCCTTCACTAAACCACTCCTAAGTGCTCATGAGCAATCTACAAATTAATCTTACAAAAAGGAATCTAGATGCTCATAAGGACCAAAAGTCCATTAGACTAAACATAGGTTACAAATTGAAGGATTTAGATATAAAAACCAAAAATGGTCATCTAAACCCCTAATCGTGTAAACCTAAGTAAATCTAGCATTCTTACAACAAAAATATGACAAAAGTGATGTTAAATGCTTTGGAATATACGTGCATTTGACGTCTCATCGGGACGTCATGAGTGTTCAACTTGATTGCAAATATGATCAACTTGTTGGTAAATTCACCAAGGGAAGATTATGTATAGACCAGCTGGAATGAGCCTTCAAGACAGTAGGTTTCTCTGGGAAATACCAATTGGGGTCGCTTGACTACAAACATATACTGATCCGCTTCGAACTCCCAAATGACTATCAACGCTGCTGGATCAAAGGAATGTGGAGTTTCAACGGAGTTCACATGAACATACTCAAATGGTCGCCGGACTTCTCCACACAAAAGGAATCGCCGATCGTCCCAATATGGTGCACAATCAGGGAAGTTCCCCTTTACTATTACAATACTTCATCTATAGAGGCTATTGGAAATAGTATAGGCAATTTCATCAAAAATGATTTAGCTACTGAGATGCTAACTAGGCCATCAGCTATCAAGCTCTGTGTGGAGATAGACCTCCAGAAACCCCTAAATCAGTTCATTAGGTTAGATTCTGTCTCTAACAATAGGAAATATACCATTGAGTATGAGGACATACCCCTGTACTGTGAAAATTGTGCTAAATTGGGACACTCATTGAACCAGTGTAGAGCTCTAGGCCAAAATAATACAGCTCCACATTGGCAACCCACAGGGAACAGATTTGAAAAGATACCTAACATGGCCAATGAACTACAACCTACAAACAACTACCAACTCAAAGAGCAGTTAGTGTATCAAAAAGCCACTACAAACCCTACACTGCAACCATCCTCTTACAAGCCCAAGTCCATGGAAATTAGCCCAGCTAGAAACAGAATGCAACAAGAAATTAGTCCTGCAAGGAATATAACACCTTCACCCCATCCCTCCCCAGCTCTTGACCTCACAGACTCTCCCCATGTTGTTCCAGATTCACCTACCACGGATTTGATTAATGCAACAGCACAACCAAGCCAAAAAAAAACCCCAATAATTTATGCTAAAGATGATATATAGATAGGGTCCCAAAAGCTTAATTTTCACAAATTCTCTTACACTAATCCCCCACTTTCTCAACAAAGAAAGATGGCAAATAGATTCTCTGTTCTGCAGGTCACAGAGGAACCCCCAGAAGTAGAGGAAGAACTGGATCACCCTCCACACCAAGCATTGCTAGAAGAGATGGAGGAAGAAGAACCTCTCCTGGATGACACAATCCCAAAGCCTGGGCCAATATTTGTTCGATCCCAAACAACAGGTAATGTGAACTCTACAGGTAAGTCTAAATCTAGAAAAAACACTTACCTGAATCAGTTAAACAAGATGATGCTTAGATCAAATACTAAAAGCCATAAATCAGGTGAACAATGACATACACCACTACCATTAATTTTCTAGTCTGGAACCTTAGGGTTTAGAGACTTCAATGCTTAGGTTGAAACACCTCATTAAACAAAAAAGATTGAGCTACTGTGTGTAATAGAGTCTATGCATGATAATAATAAATGTCACTCCTATGTGGAGAAACTCATATACTCTCATTTCCTGCCCCTTGAAAATGGAAAATTTTGGCTTTTTTGGAATGCTTCTTTAAATGTTGCTTTACTTTCACAACATGAGCAATTCTTACATGTAAAAGTCACACATGTAGCAACAAAAATTGAAATGGATGCTATTTTTGTTTATGGCCTTAGGAATATGGAAGGTAGGAAGGTTTTATGGCAAGATCTGAGTCACCTTCCTATTTCTGAAACTATCTTTATAGGGGACTTTAACACAATTTCTTCACTTACAGAATATAGAGGACCTTCCACCTCCAATCTAGGCAGGATAAAAGATTTCAATGGCTGGATAACCTCTAAGGGAATCCAGGAAATCAATACTGTAGGGAATCTATACACATGGACTAATTCTAGGCTAAGAAATCCCACTTTTAAAAGATTAGATAGAGGTCTGAGTACTATGCAATGGAATGCCAAATTCCCATCCTCTTCCATTCAAATACTAAATAGACAATTCTCAGACCACTCCCCCCTTCTTCTTCAAATCTCATCCACAGTTCCCACCCACCCTAAACCCTTTAGATTCCTAAATACATGGTTCAACAGACCAGAATTTACTGAATTAGTTAAAAATAATTGGGCCAAACCAATCCCTTATCAAGGTATGCTCAGACTCTATCTTAAACTAATTAGACTTAAGAAGATAATTAAAATCTGGAACAAGGAAACCTTTGGAAATATTGATTCCAATGTACTAATTGCTGAGGAAAATCTAAGACTGTAGGAGATAAGCTATGATTCCACCCATTCAGAAAAAATCTAATTAAGCTAAATGAGAAAAATTCACTACTAATAAGAGCTCTAAAAGAAAAGGAAAAATACTGGAAGCAAAAATCAAGAATTAACTGGACCAAACTTGGAGATAATAACACTCAATTTTTCCATAAATCAGTTCAGGAAAAAAACTGCAAGCTACACATTTCAAAAATTAAAAATAGACAAAGACTTTGGTTAGATAATCATACTGACATACAGGAAGAGGCTATATCTTTTTACTCTGATCTGCTCTCTGAGCCAAACCAGCCAAATCCTTCCACATATTACTCCCACTTTCTCAGCCAAATCCCAACAGTAATATCTCCATAGGACAACCAGTCCCTGTCTAAACTAGTTTCAGAAGAGGAATTAAAAAAAGTGGTAATGAGTGTGAACAGAAATAGTAGTCCAGGTCCTGATGGCTTCACTACAAAATTCTATGCTAAATGCTGGGATATAATCAAATAGGACCTAATAGATGCAGTAAATGACTTCTTGTTAGGCTCAGAAATACCAAGAGGAATAAGTAGTACATGGATAGCATTATTCCCAAAAAAGCAGACACCCTCCTCTTTTGATGACTATAGGCCTATTCGTCTCTCAAATATAGCAAATAAAATCTGCTCTAAGGTGCTAATGGAAAGATTGAAACCCTATATGGAAAACTTAATCTCCCCAAATCAGACAGCTTTTATGAAAAATAGAGACATTTTAGATATGTACTATACCTACAGGAAATGATTAAGTTTTTAGACAGAAAAAATAGGGTTCAAAACTATATTTTAAAGCTAGACCTTAGAAAGGCATTTGATAGAGTAAATTGGCTTTTCTTGGAAAAGGTTCTTAGTAAGTTTGGTTTCACAGGGAGTTTTTTAAATGCTGTAATGAACAACCTCTCTCAGGCTTATTTTTCAGTTCTCATTAATGGGAACCCTGTTGGATTTTTCAGAGCCACAAGGGGCATCAAACAAGGTGATCCTCTTTCCCCTTTTCTTTTCAATATTTTCTCTGAAGCTTTCTCCAGAAGCTTATCTTTTATTTTCATGAATAAAAGACTCAGTTACTATCAACTTCCCTCAGGCATTACACCTGCATCCCACTTGAGCTATGCTGATGATACTATTATCTTCTTGCAAGCCTCTAAATCTAATCTAAGCATAATCAAAGCTTTCTTAGAAACTTTTGAACTAACCTCTGGACAAAAGATAAACTTTGACAAATCTGACTTCTATGCTAGTTCAAGAGCAACAACTGTTAAACTAAATCAGA
Source organism: Rubia yunnanensis (assembly GCA_037428765.1). NCBI lineage: Eukaryota > Viridiplantae > Streptophyta > Magnoliopsida > Gentianales > Rubiaceae > Rubia > Rubia yunnanensis. The sequence goes on from CM075064.1 coordinate 77,325,890, forward strand.
TAAAATCGATTCTAGGGATGAAGAAAGGAGTCTTTCCATTTAAATACCTGGGCTATCCAATATTCAAAGGTAGGACTTTAAAACTCTATTTTGAACCTTTGTTGGAAGCTGTAGATAGAAAGCTCCTGAACTGGAAAAACAGATGGTTAAGCCTGGGAGGCAAAATGGTGCTTATTCAATCTTGTCTATACTCCCTCCCACAGCATATCTGGTCTGTCCTAAAGCTCCCCAAACAGATAATAAAGGCATTGGAAAAGAAAATGACAAGATTCTTCTGGAGAGAAACAGAGGGTAAATCACACAAAATATGGAGAAAATGGGATGACCTGAGTACTCATAGATACCAGAATGGTCTAGGATTTAGATCTGTAAGAGCAATAATAGATGCATGTTCTGCCAAACTATAGTGGAAAAGCCAATTGGGAACAACTATGTGGTCCAAACTATTATGGGATTTACCACAGTCCCATAAGAAGTCCCATACTTGGAAAAGGATATGTGATATTAACCCCTTTACAGAAGAAACCTCTCTCATTATACATGGCAAAGGAACGAGTAATTGTTGGAATGCAAATTGGTGTCCAAATGGTCCCCTTTCTAATTGTGTTCCACCTCTAGCCATCTCACCTTTTTACTACTACACTATTGCTGACTTCAACAGAGAAAAAAGTCAGATAATGCAACATATATTCCCCTATCTAGAACATGATACTTTGAGTTTTTTGCAGGTTGCACAGGTTAACACTGAAAGGGAGGATAGAATTATATGGAAACTAGAAGACACGGGCATTTTCTCCTTCAGATCAACCTATAGGGCCCTTACTCAGCAACCAGGTAACTTCCCAGCCATTGGACACATCTGGAACCCCAGACTGCCAAAAAATATCTATTTTCACATGGAAATTGCTGAATTGTCTCCTACCTTTTGATGATGTCTTAGTCCAATGTGGTTTTAGTTTAGCTTCAAAATGTCCTGCATGCAATCAACCGGACTCAATAGATCATTTTTTTCACTTCATGCCATCTGGCTCAGAATGTTTGGGACATTTTCTCAGATATTCTGGGGATTAAACTACAGGCTTTAGACAGCCTGACCCTAAGGTTTTTTACATTTTGGAATAATACAGGACTGTCCTCGGTTCATAGGGATATATGTAGGATGTTGCCATCTCTGATATGTTGGTCATTATGGAAAGCTAGGAATGCATTTTATTATGACAACAAAAAATTTTCACAAGCTCTAATCAGTAAGGAAGTGAGAGATCTTATCTTCTTCTCTTTCTCAGCCAAGCCTGGTCACTCTAATATGTATCTAAAATAGAAGTTATCATATTTCCTCTCTAATCCCACCCCTGAGACCCCTCCCCCTAAGCCTTCTATATCCACTATTTTCTGGAAGAAGCCACCACAGAACACCATAACTGTGAATGTAGATGCATCCCGGTCTTCCAACATGTCGACAATTGGCCTTATAGCTAGAGATTGGACTGGTAAACCTTGCCTAATTCAATCTTTAATTATCACTGCTAGTACACCATTAGAGGAAGAAATGAAAGCTATCCAAGCTGCAGCTAGGAGCTTCACTAGTTTGGACCCCGGCTGTTCTTACATAGTGGAATCAGATACCATGCTTGTGGTGAACATGATAAACAATCCCAGAAATGCCAAATGGTCTCTATATGTTTTAGCTTTCGAAATCCACTCTGAACTTAAGAAGGCTACACTCAGGCATGTCTTTAGAGAATTTAATGCAGTGGCTGATGCAATCTCAAAGCATAAACCTTCAAAACCAAGCATCAGCATCTCTAACATCCCATCAATCATCAGAGGCCTTATTCACCTGGACATTAATAATTTCCCTTACATCTGAACATAGAAGCATGCTACCAAAGGATAGATACTACTGGAGTTTTTTATTTCTTTTGCAGGGACATAGCATGGACATTGAACTGAGCTCTGCTATTTCGCAATGCCAACCAAGCACTCGAGCCTGCACTCAAGCCTTGGAGCCCTCGAGCCTTGGAGCCCTCAAGCACTGGATACCTCGATCACTAAAGCTTCGAGTCCTCGAGCCTAGGAGGCCTCGAGCACTGGATACCTGGAACACTCAAGCTCTCGAGCCCTAGAGCCTAGGAGGCCTTGGGCCCTGAATTTCTCGAGCACTCATGCTCTCGAGCCCTGCCGCCCTTGGAGCCCTCGAGCACCTGACACCTAGAGCACTCAAGCACTCGAGCCTTCGAACCATCAAGCTATAGAGCCCTTTAGCACTGGATACCTTGAATACTCAAGCTATTGACCCCTCGAGACTAGGAGGCCTCGAGCCTTTGATCCCTTGACCACTCAAGCTCTCGAGCCCTGCTGGCCTCGAACCATCAGGCACTCGAACCTTTGAGTACTCATGTACTCGATCCCTCCATCAACCACTTAAGCACTCGAGCCCTCGAACCGTCGAGGCTGTGGACACTAGATACCTCGAACCCTCGAACATTCGAGTCCTCGAACACTGGAGCCCTTGAGCACTGGAGCTCTCGAGCACTGGAGCCCTCCAGCACCGGAGCCCTCCAGCACCGGAGCCCTCCAGCACCGGAGCCCTCCAGTCCCGGAACCCTCGAGCCCCGGAACCCTCGAGCCCTGGAGCCCTCAAGCACTGCAGCCCTCGAGCACTGGAGGCCTCAAGCACTGGAGCCCTCGAACACTAGAGCCCTCGAGCACTGGAGCCCTCGAGCACTGGAGCCCTAGAGCACTGAAGCCATCAAACACTGGAGGTCTCGAGCACTGGAGGCCTCCAGCACTGGAGCCCTCGAGCACTGGAGGCCTCGAGCACTGGAGCCCTCGAGCACTGGAGCCCTCGAGCACTGGAGGCCTCGAGCACTGGAGCCCTCAAGCACTGGAGGCCTCGACCACTGGAGGCCTCAACCACTGGAGCTCCCAAGCACTGGAGGCCTCGACCACTAGAGCTCCCAAGCACTGGAGCCCTCGAGCACTGGAGCCCTCGAGCACCGGAGCCCTCGAGCACTGGAGCCCTCGAGCATTGGAGCCCTCGAGCACTGGAGCCCTCGAGCACTGGAGCCCTCGAGCACTGGAGCCCTTGACCACTGGAGTCCTCGATCACTGGAACCCTCGACCACTGGAGCCTTCGAGCACTGGAGCCCTCGACCACTGGAGCACTTGAGCACTGGAGTTTCTCACTCGAGCCCTCGAGCACCTAAGACCTCGAGCCCTTATACCATCGAGATGTAGAGCCCTCGATCACGGGATACCTCGAACACTCATGATCTCGAGACCTCGAGCATATGAGGCATCGAGCCCTGGATCCCTCGAACACTCAAACTCTCGAGCCCTACCGCATTCGAGCTATCAGGCACTCGAACAAAGGAGCACTCAGGCACTCAAACCTCGAACCATCGAGCCTCGAGCCCTCGAGACCTCGAGCCACCAAGTACTACTTCCTCTCCTCCGTAACCATTAGTCCACTAGTATTAGACCTTTCTTTTAAGGGCAACGAGGTTGCCTTATCAATGTAATATTTCCAAAACAACATTGTACATCTTTTGGTTCTAAATAGGTTTAGGGAACCTAATAAATATCCCCCAAAATTTTAAAAAAATTTGATTGCAAATATATTGGTCCTATAAGTGACTTTAAAACATACTATATGAAGCATCATGATCATATGCAGCGAAGTGGTCGAACCCGCCCCCTACTTACTTATATATAAAATGGCACTATGATCATATTTAATCTGAGGAAAGTCCCACCGCTCTGGTAGTTCATCTTCTGCTGGGCCATTTCACGCACCAAGGTGTAGATAACTAGCTTTTCTTTGATTTAATAATTTACTTCTCCAAATGTTTTGAGTACTATCTTTGTACTTCTATTTTGTGCTACCTTTTTATTTTCAATAAAATGTCACATTTATATTTTTTACGTGTTTGCATGTACGCCTTTCCATTTGTTTTTGCAAGATCTATAGCTTGCAAGATTGAGGTTTTAAACTTATATTGTGCAAAGCCGCAAGATATATTGCTTGTTTTTGTCATCGTTTTTGTAGGCACGTATGCCTTGTGTTTCTTTTTGCAAGATCTATAGCTTGCAAATTTGAAGTTGTAAGTCTATATTATATGAAGCCGCAAGATCTATTGCTTGCTTTTGTCGCTGTATTCATTGACATATGTGCATTTGCGTTTATTTTTGAAAGATCTATACCTTGCGAGATTGAGGTTGTAAACCTATATTGTGCAAAGCTGCAAGATCTATTGCTTGCTTTTGTCGATATTTTTGTAGGAATGTGTGGCTTTTTCCAAGATCTATAAATTTTAACATTGAAGTTGTAAACCTATATTGTGCGAAGCCACAAGATCTATTGCTTGTTTTTGTCACTTATTTGATTTCATTATTTTTACTTTGAAAAGATTTGGTCTGCCATGTTGCAATTGTACAAATGTACTCGTTTGCGGTGCTAATGTAAATTTTGCATAAAATGTAAGTGAACAATACTATGTGTGAGTTGCCCCGGGAGACGTTTTCTGATATAGTTTATGTACGGTCGCGATGATATCGCACTTGAAACTAAACAATAGTGCCAATCAATAAAAAGGCCGCCAATGAACATATCATGGCTCTGATGTGCTTTATTATGCATGCATTGCCAATTACATTTGGTGTAATAATTGGTTTGTTTTATATGTTTTATTGCTAGTATTAGTTGAGTTTAAGTGACGAGGGGTTTAGACGGCCATGTTTGGTTTTCTTATCTAAATCCCGTATTTTGTAGACTTAATTGGTACTAATGGATACCTTGTATCCATAGGCACCTAGATCTTCCTTTGGGATCATCCTTAGTAGGTTGCTCGTTGGTACTTTTTGTTACATTCATATTGAAGGTTGTTCGCAAGGGCGGTAGAAGATGTTGAAGGCTATTCACACTAGAGTGGTAGTAGATGAAGGCCACGGACATCAAATCATGGTAGCAGATTAATGGAGCGAAAGATAGGCAACATTGAAGTTCAAAATGGCTAAGGAAGAAATGCAAAAGCATGGTCCAAGAGTTGCACCAAGACCTGGGAACTATCTAAGAAGAATCAACCTTTGAGGTTGGTTCCATTGGATTTGTCTCCTCAAAACCCATAAAATCAACTACCAGAACTCTCAAAATAGACCAACAGTTCATCCGTGGCGGAGCAAAGAAGTTCAACCTGATGAAGCATCAATGGGTTAGCACAAACTTCTCATGGTCGGCACCAAGCAAGGCATCAACGGCCTGCGCTAAACCATACAACCCATGCCAAGGGTCTCTGGTATGAGCCATGCCAAAACCGGGTATGGGCTGTGATGTGTCCATTTTATATGCATAATTTAGTACTATTTAGGGTCACTTTTGTACTCTTTTATTATCGAGAGCTTGTGTTTTACCTTGAAATCCTCTTAGGAGGGGTAAGAGAAACTTTACGCTCTTTTACCTCTTCTAAGTGGATTTTGTGTGATAAGGGAAGAACACGGAGGCAATGAAGATCGGAGGTCATTGAAGACTACACTTTCGAAGACTTTTGAAGACTTTCTTCGAAGACATGAAGACCGGAGGCCATTGAAGGCCATTTTTGGAGCCGTTGAAGACTTGGAGATTGAGAGGACTGACTATAAAGATGACTACATGCCACAAGAAGAAGAAAAAGACAATGCAAAAATTCTGGCACCCATCACGAGTCGTGATGGCCTCGTCGCGAGTCGCAACGAGCCGTTGCGAGTCGCGACCGACGGGTGGCCAGAATTTCACCTTATTTTCTTTGTACTATAAATACCACTCTCTTTTCTCTCATTCACACTTTTCTTCTGCTGCGATTATAGTACTGTTTCAAACCCTTTTTCTTCCATTTTTCATCCTTGAATTCTCTTGTTTTTATGATTAGTTGTTTAGCATTGATCAGCATGAACTCTTGTAGCTGATCTATCTCTTGGGAGCAATTGACTAAGGCTTCCAAGCCCATGTCTTAAGAATAATTCGTAGCTTATTTATTGCTCTTACTATTGTGCATTTATGGAGCATTGAATGTGTTTGTTAATATCATTAATGTTGTTGAAAGTTTGAGTATATGAAATACTTGTATGAATTGCTTGCTAGGGTTTGGGGGAAGTGGGTTGATTTCCCCCCCCCCCCTTTTCTTGTTAGGAATCTATGAGTATGATTTAGAGCTTTTGATTGTGTTGATGGATTGATGATTTCTAGGTGAATATGATAATGTTGAACTCTTTGTCACATTTATCACTTGCAGCAAATGAGAGAAGTCTATGAATGTCGATTGTTCTTGACCAATCTTGTGTAAATGCATAAATCAGTTAAATGCTTAGACGCGGTGTAGTGTTTATAAGTGTTGCTGAGCTTGTTGATTCTTCATGCTAAATGCCATCAATGGGATACCATGAGTCGTGTTTCGACTACGGGAGTCATTGGTGAGGTTTGACAAGAGATGTCAAATTCACTCTTGCAAACTACTATCTGAGAAGGATATAAGTTTAGCCTTCACAACAAGTAGTGAAAGTAGTAAATAAGTTGCATGTTCAATGATGGATAAGAGGTTTGGAAGTGGAAGTCAATTGCGCCCAAGGTTCCGTAAATTGTTATTTTCATCTTACCTTTAGTTGTATTGCATGATTAGCATTGTTCTATTGCTTTGATAGTTGTTGTACTTTAATTTGTTAACTTAGGATCAAACCAACCAAATTCCCCCCCTTGTTTACATGTTTTTATATGCATCTATGTATGTATGTGCTTAGTATGTTTTCTCCTATAGATGTTTAAAACACTTAAAAAGATCCCTCTTCTCATGGACGACCCCGACTTGTCATTATCTACTTAATTGTAGATAGGAAGCATTTAGGGCTTAAAAGTATTAACTTTGAGAGGTACGGTGACGACCTCTGAGGCTGCGCCAACTCCTACAGGCCACGTGCCCAAGTGCCATTTTTCACTTCAAAATGGCTAAGTATGGGCGCAAACCATCTTGTTTTACACGGCCCGCATAGTTCCAAGTGTAAAATGTCAAGACCATCCTGCAAGATGTGAAGAATTGAGTGGATCATGCCAAAAGACTGAGAAAAGCAAGGATTCTGATGATAGTCTGCGCCAAACGACATGGATCGCGGATCCGAAGTGCAAAAACGACTCTCCTGTAGATGGGTCGTGCCAAACGATGCAGACCGTACCCAACATGGCACGCACTAGATTCCAAGCCCCACGCAAATGATGCAATATGGACCATACCAGATATCGCGCCCCGTGCTGACACAAAGCAAATAACCTGCATCGGATCTGGCACCCCGCAACAGCATGAGCTATATCAGCGAGGCAGACCGCTCCATCCGATGTGGTACATGCCAGTGGAGGCTAACTTGGGTTTTGACACTATTTTGGCCTATTTTTAGACTCAAACCCCTAATACTATAAATAGAGCCTTAGTCTACTAGGGTTAGAAGTCTTGGACCATTTTTTCATTAGTTCACTTGTAGTTTGAAGAGCAACCTAGAGAGAGAAACACTCTCTTTTCTCTCTAGGTTTTTTCTCTCTTCTCTTTTTATTTTACTTTTATTCTAAGATGAGTAATTCAATGAAACACTTGAATTCCATGTCTAGGGAGTAGTTTCTATAGCTTGGGGATAATTGTATTCATCTGTTGATTAATGCTTTTGTGAGATTCTTAGCTCATCCTAATTTATGTGCTTGTGATATTATTATGACTTGTTCTTGAATGTTATAATTGCATGAATGATACATTCCATGAGCACAAACTAATAATGATTAGCAAGAAGGCTGATCCTTGTAGTCATTATTAGTAGATATATTTGTGATATCCCAATATTTCTCACTTGTAGGATATTGTGGTAGTTATAATGGGTCTCCATGTTTATTGCTATTCTAGGGGAAGTCTATGACGCCGATCATTTAGAGGGACCCGAGGGTAAGGGTTATTGTGTGGCGCTCATTGCCTACTCTAACTATAACCGAGGAGAGGCGAGAAATATCTTCACTCAAAAGGTGTTGATAAGTTCTCCACAATATGTGGTTAATGCATAAAAATAAGATAATTAATCGATAATTAAAGGATGACTAGAAATGTAAACCAATTGCGCCCAAGACTCGCTATAATCTTAGTTACATCATTTGTACTATTTGTGATCGTATTTATATCATTCTCTAGTCGGTTTTCAATCTAGTAGTTTAAAGTAGTTATAGTGTTTTTCAAAAATCAAAACCCCCACTTTGTTACTACACACTTAGAGTGACTTCTTCGTGTGCTTTTTAACTATGCTTTAACACTCGATAAAACCCCATTTTCCTTGTTGACGACCATGCCTTACCACTAGCTACTATTTAGTAGTTATCCATAATTTGGGCAAACAAATACTATCCTTCAGAGGCACGGTGACGGCCTCCTAAATTTTGGCGCTGCTGCCGGGGAAAAGGCATATTTTGTTGAGTGTTAGTGTAGTTCTTTGTATTTTTTTCTCTTTGTGTGCTCTTGTTTGTTCATAGTTTGTGCTTGTTTTGTGTTTGTTGTTTCGGAAGGACGTATTACCTTTGTTCTTGGTTTATGGTGCGTGCCCGTTCCAAAAATTGAGAACCTTTTTACTAAGACCCCAAATTTTTATGCTTTTTTATTTGTTTTTGTTCAGAGTGTGCATTGTTTGAGTCCTTGGTGTACTTCTACCGAGAATTCTTGCACTACTATTCCAAATTTTTGAAAACGAATGAAAGATCTCACCTTAAGGAAACTCATAATGAGAAGAGAGGCTTAACAAGAAAGTTTTTGTAGAATTGTCATTTTGACCATTTTACCGATTCTTGTTATTGGTTGAGAGAGGAGCACTATGAGGAGAAGAGAACCCTTTGTTTTCAAAACCAAGGGTATCATGAGAAGTGCTATGAAGAGGTTGGAGTTGTTGGTTTCCAAGGTCAAGGAGCTCAAGAATGGTACCCATACTATGATTCTTACAATCCGGAGTGGAGTGGTAATCCAGATTCGTGGAATGGGAATGCACCGAAAAACCATCACTATGAGCAATATGATTTGTGTTCATAACCTATGCCATGTACCAGAACCATGCTCAAGGAGAAGGTTCAAACTCAAATAAGGAACACATGCAAGCAATATTGAATATGGCCCAAAATTTGGAGGCTCGTATTTCCTCTAGATTCACAAACTTGGAAGATCGAATCTTCTCTAGATTCAAGAGCTTAGAGACCCAAATTTGCCAAACTGCATCATCCGTGAGCTGTTTAGAAGCTTGATATTCCGAAGATACACCATCCCAAGTTGTACTCGAAGATACGGTGAGTGAGGTCACCTTGAGAAATGAATTTGAGTTTCAAAGGGATGAGGAGTTGGTTGTTGAAGACAAAGAAGTTGAGGAAGAGGTGATTGTGCTACATTCATTATTCTTGCCATCATCCCCCTAACTCACACCAAATGAACCAACTCCACCATTTTTAGAGTTATTGAAGACAATAGGGGAGCCAAATGATTGTGCCAAGCTTCCAAACCACTCATCTTCTTTAAGACTAACTCCACCTCCACAAAATATTCCTCTTGGAAGATTTGTACCTCCACCTCTCTACTTTTGGATACTCATGGTGAAGGGGTTCAAACCTTCACTAAATGGATAATATTAGGGTCATTCTGACAACCTTAAATATACTGAGCTTCTTAGGGGGCAACCCAAGTCTTAAATTGTTTGAGTTGATTTTTAATTTTTTTTAAATTGAAAAAAAAATCCCCCCCCCCCGCTCTTGTCCTCACATCTTACCCTAAAACCATAAAAACACCACCACAATCCACCACCTAAAACCACCATCTAGGAGTACTACTAGTTGTTGCCTTTTGTGAGTGTTGATTGGGATTTGAAAAGTTGTGGATTTGTAGTGGATGGGTCAAAGTTTCATATTGTACGGAGTTTTAGAACATGGAGGAGAGAACATTCATTGAGAAGTGAGCATTTCCACCACCGGGAAGGACCTTCAAGGTCCTAGTTGTGAGATTTTTTTTCTTTCTTCCTTATTTAGTTATCTTGTCCTTTGGTTTACATTGAGCACAATGTGTGTTTCAAGTACTAGGAGAGAGAAAATTTTCTCATTGCATTGTATTGTATTGTGAATTTTCTCTACTTTGATTTTTTTGTTTAAAAAAACAATTTCGCTAAGTTGAAAACCTGAGAGGGCAACTTAGCCAAAAGTGGGAGGCTATAATAGGTTGAAAACCTGAAAGGGCAACCTATGCAAAAATGAGAGGCCAAATGGTGCGAAAAAAGGTGAGGGTGAGCCTTGAAAAAAATGTGTGAAGCTAGGATGATAACCCAAGAGGGCTCCTAGGGAAAATGAGAGAAATTGATAAATTTTATGCTTCTCTTGATTTGTCTGGCTTCTTTGGTAGAATAAGCTAGTTTTACACTTGTATTTTATACCCCACCTTTGATTGGTGTGATAGTTGTTTAGATTATCTTAGACTTTGGGATGTGAGAGTGTAAGAGATTCTTATGTCTAGGGGGTTAGGGTAGTCTAGGAATACGATGTTGGATGTTTTGGGAAAAATTTTGCATTCTAGTTAGATCTTTGCTTCTTCTTGTTTACTTGAGGACGAGTAAAGGTTTAAGTGCGGGGAGGTTTGATATCTCTTATATCATCTTTTTGTTGGAAGATTGCTAGATTTAGGTAGGTTTACATCCTAATGAGTTTAGATGACCGCTTTCGATTTTCATATCTAAATCCTTTATTTTGTAACCTATTTATAGTCTAATGGATTTTTTGTCCTTACGAGCATCTAGATTCCTTTTTGTAAGCTTAATTTGTAGATTGCTCATAAGCACTTCAGATTAATTTAGTGAAGGTCATTCGCAAGGATCGTAGAAGATTTAAGGGCAAGAGTCAAAACGTGGTAGAAGACAGAAGGGTCGAAGAAGGAATACAAGGAAGTGGATGAATTATGACCCTGAAGTTTGGACCAAGTTCTTGTAATGATGTGAGAAGAACCAGTCTCAAAGGGTGGTACCATTGGATTTTTCTTCTTGAGTACTATAAAATCGACTACAAGAACTACCAAATCGGATCAGCGGTTCACCCATAGCAATGCAAAAAAGTTGAAGAAAAAACGGACTGAAGGGCGCGCAGCAGCACACTTAGGCGCACACCTGCATGCCTAAAACGAAGGGGCAAAACATTCCTTAGGAGCCAAATGCGCAGCCAGTGCGCCCGGGTGCGCGGCCGTGCATGACTTTTTCTTGACCAAATTAGACTATAAATAGCCCCCCTTCTTCCCCACTTCTCTAAGCCTGACTTGGGGGCCTATCAGACCCTAGTTTTCACTTTGATCTTTCAATTTCTTCCATGTTTCTTTGTGGACTAGTGTTCTATGTTATGGGTTTTTATAATCTAGGCTAAATATACTCTTGGGAGCAATTGGTAAGCATTTCTAGTGTGAATTTGTGAGATTTGATTTATCCTATTTTGTGCTTTGATTATCAAGTATATTTTGTGTTTTCTTGTGTGATTACTGCGTGATTTAAACTAAGATGATCAACTAGTTGAGGATTGTCGGTTAATTATTTGCTAGGTTTTTGGTCAAACCTGGAAAACTTTGACTTTTTGTCGATGTAATTGTTGTTGGTCAATGCTAGGTTATAATTAGGAGTGACAACTAATTGTGATTTTTTATTGATAAAATTTCTTCAACCTAGGATGAATTTTAATGGTTTTGAATAATTATCAATGTGGCTCACTAATAATGATTAGCAAGAAGGCTAATCCTCGTAATCGTTATTAGTAGACATATTTGTGCTATCCCAATATTTCTCGCTTTTAGGATATTGTGGTAGTTATGTTGGGTATCCATGTTTATTGCTATTTTCATGGAAGTCTATGACGCCGATCGTTTAGAGTGACCCGATAAAGGTTTTTGTGTGGCGCCGATCGCCCACTCTAACTATAAACGAGGAGAGGCGAGAAATATCTTCACTCGAAAGGTGTTGATAAGTTCTCCACAATATGTGGTTAATGCATAAAAATAGGATAATTAATCAATGATCAAAAGATGGCTAGAAATTTAAACCAATTGCTCCCAAGACTCGCTATAGTCTTAGTTTCATCATTTGTGCTATTTGTGATCGTATTTACATCGTTCTCTTGTCGGTTGTCAATCTAGTAGTTTAAAGTAGCCGTAGTGTTTTTCAAAAAAACAAAACCACCCACTTTGTTAGCACACACTTAGAGTGACTTCTTCGTGTGCTTTTTAACTTCGCTTTAACACTTGATAAAATCCGTTTTTCCTTGTAGACGACCCCATCTTACCACTAGCTACTATTTAGTAGTTTGTCGTAATTTGGGCAAATAAATACTATCTTTGAGAGGAACGATGACGGCCTCCCACTAAGGATCTAAACATAGAACTTTCTTAGGTTGATCACATGCCAAGTGTTCAGGACGCTAATGCCATCCAATCTTTCTAGCTCGTAGCAATTAGATCGGTGCGCTTTTGTTACCTTGTACGGGCCTTCCCACTTTGGGTATAGTTTTCCTTTTTCTTCTGCTAGACTTGCCTCATTCTTCTGTAACACGAGACCACAAACTCAAAATTGTATCTTGTTGACATTCTCATTATACGCTATGGCTACCTTCTCCTTATACTTTGCCTCTGTGATCATTGCATGTTTCCTTTTCTCCGCAAGTTCATCCAAATCTAATATCATCATTTCGGGATTACGGCATTCGTTGTATTTTTCCACTCTAAGTCTTGAGTTCCCCATTTCAATTGGTATTACTATCTCATGACCGTAAACTAGGTTGTACTGTGTTTCTTCGATGGGTGTTCACACTATTGCTCTGTATGACCATAATGCGGTTGGTATCTTGTCTGCCCATCCGGTTCGCTTTCCTTCCAATCGCTATTGAATTCCTTGAACCAACGTTTTGTTAGTTACCTCCACTTGGCCATTAGCTTGGATATGAGCTACAGACGTGAACTTCTGCATAATGCCTAACATTGAGTAACAATCAGTGAAGGTTCCACTTTTGAATTGCATACCACCATCTGTCGCGATAGTTTGAGGTGCACCAAACCGACAAATTATGTTTTGCCAAAAGAAATTTCTTGTTGTTGTTGTGACTCTTCCCAATGGCTTCGCTTCTACTCACTTAGTGAAGTAGTCAATCGCTACGATTAGAAACTTTGCACTACCAACTCCTTCAGGGAAGGGTTCAACCAAATCAATTTCCCATTTGTCAAATTACCAGGCTCCATATATCCCTATTAGAGTAGCTTGTGGCTTATAAGATATTGACACATTAATTTGGCCGCTTTTGCACTTTAGCACGAAGTTGTGCGCATCGTTAAACATTGTTGGGCAATAATACACTGCTCGAATTATCTTCTTCGCAATTGTTCAAGATCCTAGATGCATCCCACATAGCCCTGCATGAACTTCTTTCATGATTTCGCTTGCTTGGGATAGTCCCACACACTTTATCCATGGAGATAGGAAACTATTTTTTTATAAGATTCCCCCTTCATAAATGTAGTTGTGTGTCCTTAATTCCAGCTTTCTAGCATGGACTCTATCTTCTGGCAGTTTTCCTTTTTTGAAGTAGTCCCTCAATGGCACCATTCAGTTTGTTTCTTCTTTCTGGACCATTGACACAGTTGTTGTGCCCATACTTCTGACTGGTATGATCTCTATATTCACATCATTCTCTTGTAGCATCAAATTAAAGCCAGCCATCGCAAGCTTACTTAAGGCCACTTCCTAGGTATTTTCACTTCGTGGTATATGTTGAATGTCAAAATATCCAAGTTGGCCCATAAGTTGGCAAACTCTCCTTAAATACTCTATCAACTGCTCCTCTCGCACCTCATAATCTCCATGCACTTATTGGACCACTATCTGTGAACCGCTAAAGTACTTATCGCTCTTTACCTTCATCCTGATTGTAAGGTCCAAACTACATATTAGTGCTTCGTATTTAGCTTCGTTGTTTGTGAGTGGGAAATCGAAATGAAGTGAGTATCTATGATCTCCTCCATCTAGAATTGCTAGTAGCATACATATACTGCAGCCTTCTTTGCTAGACGATCCATCAACGAACAATTTGCATGAGATGTCCATCCACTTTGATTTATCTTTGTTTATTCCAAGGTTTGATGGTGTACTTGCCTCTTATGCATCTGCGCTGGTCATTTCTGCTATGAAATCTGCTATGAAATCTGCTAAGGCTTGCCCCTTAATTGCAGTTCGCGTCTGAATTTGAATCCCATACTGTCCTAATTCAAGAGCCCATATAGTCATTCTGTCGAGCAATTCTGGATTTCTCAAGATATTTTTGATAGGATAATCAGTATACACAACTATATTGTGACTTTTAAAGTAGCTTTGCACCCTCCTTGCTCAGTAACCTAGTGCCAGAGTTAATCATTCGATTGGCAAGTACGTTATTTCTGCGTTTTGCAGTATCCTACTGATGTAGTATACCAGCACTTATCTTTGCCCTTCTTGACACACCAAGACCAAACTCACTGTTTTTTCTTGAAATTTCCAAGTAGAGGTAGAGAGTCTCCCCTGGTATTAGTGACTTCAGTGTTGGCAAGACTTGGAGTTGTTCATTTAACGACTCGTATGCTTTCTGACTTTTCTCATTCTAGCTGAACTTCTTTATTTCTTAAGGATGTCGAACAATTGGAAATGTTTTTCCACAGCTTTGAAAACAAACCTGCTAAGTGATGCTAGGGATTCCATCAACACATGCACTTCTTTGACTGTTCACGGTTGAGGCATGTCGACTCTTGCTTGTATCTTTTCCAGATTAACTTCAATTCCTTTGGAGGATACTTTATACCCCAAAAACTTTCCTGCGCCCACTCCAATTATTCACTTCTTAGGATTGAGCTTCATGCGAATCGTGCTTAGTGTATCCAGGGTTTCTTTCATGTCCTACGCGAACTGACACACCTTTTTGCTTTTGATCACCATGTCATCAATATATACTTCACTGTTTCATCACATTTGATTGGAAAATGCAGTGTCGACTACTCTTTGATATGTCACGCTAGCATTATTTAGGCCAAAATGGTATCTTCACTTAGCAATACACTCCAAAGCTTGTTATGAAAACTGTATTTTCCACATCTTCTAGATTCATCAGTGTCTGGTGATATTGTTTGTACGCATCCAAGAACACTAGGACTTCGTAACCAGATATTGCTTCCACCAGTGATTGATGTTAAGTAATAGATAGAAGTCATTTGGACATGCTTTGTTTAGATCAGTGAAGTCTATGCACATCCTCCATCATGCGTTTGTTTTCTTTGCCATCAATGGATTTGCAAACCACTTCAGATGAATTACTTCCTTTAGGCACTGGGATGGAGCAACGATCTATCCTCCTCTTTGATCACTTTCTGTCTATCACTAGAAATCTTTTTTACTTTTTCTTAATTGGCTTGATCGAATCGTTAATATTTAGAGAGTGGGTAGCTATGTCTGGATTGACTCCTCTCATGTTCTGCATAGTCCATGCGAATGTATCTTTGTGACTCTGCATAAATTTGTCACTTTTCTTTTACTTTTCTTGGAAGATATTTTCTTATCTTGACACACTTGGAAGTATCCCCCTTGTCTAGAATGACAATTTCAGTTTCCTCTCTGAGATATACTTGAGATTTTGCTTGCTTGAGTATGCCATTATTCGAGATAGTTCTGGCCATTTTTGTTTGTTCAGCATTTCTTCCTGCTCTCATTGCGATAACCATGTTTTATCTAGTTATTTGCTGATTTCCTCGTATCATTGTGATCCCTGTTGGAGTGGTAAATTTCATCACTAAGTGAAATGGGAACCATATCACTTTCATTGTGTTCATCCAAGGCCTACTAATGCTAGCGTTGAATGGGCTTTGTGCATCAATAACAATAAAGTTGCACATGATGGTGTAATTTTTGGCTCACCAATGGTAACTGCAGTTTTATGCTACTCAACGGTGTCTCCACTCGTCCAGTAAAGCCTACCAGAGGGGATGCATACTTCTTCAAATCAGTTCGCTTGAATCCGAGTTTGTCAAAGCAATCAAGGAATAAAATTCCGATTGCACTCCTGTCGTCAACGAATACTTGGTGAACTGTGGCAGTTCCAATCTTAGCAATAATGACCATCGGGTCATTATGAGACAAAGCATTGGGAACCGCATCTTTTTCGGTAAACGTTATCCTCTCATCGCAGTGAAGTCTTTTTTCAATAGGTTCTTGTGGTAGGGAGTATCTCGCCTTATCTTTCCAGGCGTTGTTAGACAGTGCTTCAGTTGATCCATGGATCAATAGAATTACTTTCTCTGGAGCATCATTCACCAAGTCCTCTTCATAATTTACCGCTGCTGTCATTTTCTAACTTTTGCTCCATGTATTCACTGCGCCTTGGTTTTTTTGCCATGGAGTTTCCCTCTTTGTTGGCTTTGCTGTAACGGTTTCCTCCATCCTCCTTTCTATATTAGCTCAAATAACAAATTCATAAAATCTCCTCTATTTGCCTTTTAAGGTCTCTGTAGTATTCGATGTCGTGTCCATGGTCCTTGTGAAAGGCGCAATAGTATTCCCTAGACCGCTTGTCTGGTGGTGCTATCATTGGCATAGGCTTGCGAAACAACTCCCTGCTAGCCTACCAAATTTCCTTTCACGACTTCATCAAAGGAGTTTCTGGAAATGGTGTCATTTGCGCACCCGATTCTTTTCCTTTGAAAGGAATATTCCCTTTTCCCTTTTTAACAAAACTCTATGTGGATCTTCCAATATCATTTTTTCACCTCACTGCGGTTGTTTACTTCTTCAGTGCATTTCAATCATTTTATGCAATTCTCTTGGGTTCTCACGCATGTTCTTTGTAAAACTCTCCTGATCGAATACCTACCATAAATGTGGCTAGTGAAGATTGGAACGATAGGTCTCATACTTACAAACTTTCAGTAACAGACCTATTGTGGTAATTTGCGAGGTTTTCATCACTTTGCTAGGCTATGTTATTTAAGTCTGCTATCGTTTTGTTAAATTTCTACTTCTGATAGAAGTACCCTAAAAACAAGTCTGATAACTATGCACAAGACCAAATACTTCCACTTGGTAGGTCGTCATACCATGTAATAGTTGTTCCTGATAAGAAAATAGGGAAAGATTTGCATACTAGTTCAACTTCCACATCATGAAATCGCATACTGTTGCGATAGGAATGTAAGAATTCCTTGGGGTCTGTTGCCCATCATATATTTTCACAAGCAACAGTAGTTTGAATTCTAAGAAAGCTGTGAAAACTCCCCTCTCATTTTCTTGATTTGTGTTAGGAGATTCGACTTCCTTTTCGTCATCATTCGTATTTTCTTTACTGTGCTCTCGTTCTTTATTAGGAACGTATTCCGGATCTTGACCGGAGTGCATATTATGGTCATGCCTAGTCAGTCGCTCTTGAGTATGATGATTCTGGCTTCTTTTGCTTCTGGTGAAAACCATGACTATCCTAAAGGGAATAAAGAACTCAACAAAGAAAATTCTCTTCATCCCCACATATGGCGCCAATGATGTTGTATCCCCGATCAGGCAAGATGGCTGATAATCACCGTGCAAACCTACAAGAAAGGTCCCAAAAGTGATTCTAGGGAAAGAGTTCCAACAATCATGGCAGTTCCTTCCTTCAGAGAATTGATATTTCTCAGTTTAGTGTCACTTACCTCAATCAGTGTTGCTCTCCTTGTATTTATAATCGACTGCAACCATGGTTCCGTATTGCTAGGGCTTTAGATCATGGATTACATCGTGGTTGCTATAATTTTGGTTCGTGGCTGTGTCTTGGACATGACTCCACCTTTCTCGATTCGTGGCTGAGTCTTTCATGACTCCACCTTCCTCAGTTCGTGATTGAATCTTGGGCTGGGCGGGAAGGCCAACAACTTCTAGTTTGTGGGCTAGGTATACACCAGCAACTAAAACCTTTTACATTTTTATTATTCTATTTAAATCTCATCTTTTTATGCGTTTATGGAAAGATGATTTTTCCCAAGAATTTATCATATAGTTTTATATTTATTTAGTTAAATACTACTCCTAGTAGTTACGAAAGTTATTGTCCAAAATTTGTATCCCTCTATTTTGTTATTTATGGCACACTTAATATAAATGGATGTTTTCTTTTATTTGACACTATTTTCATTTTTGGTGAGATTCTTTCAGTTTCATCCACTCATTCAACTTTTTACTTTTTACATTCAATTTCATCCACTCATTTTCTTTACCTAAATCCAAACATCTAAATCTATGGCACAAAAAACAGAGGGAGTTGGTGGTTTTTCATTATATTGAACATAATGTGGTCTGATATATTGCCATTAGTAATTGAAAATTATGTTTATCAAAATTTATAGAAGTAGAATTTATATTTACATTGGTGTAAATTTCTTTTATAAACATGGCATATTTATCTTTCATATATTTCAGATGAGCGGGTGATGACAAACTCAGCGTGAAAGATCGGACAGTACGTGAGAGGGGGTCTCAACGTCGGCTAAGCATGGTGAGTCTGCAAGGGACGGATGGAGGACCACCGTGTACCAATTAATGAACCACCGGGAACATATGGAGGACTGCCAATGTAGTATGTATGTAGTAACATTTCCACAATTACCTGAAACCAATGTTTATGTCCACATGATCCTTTGGAGTGTTTTATACGCATCATGGCAATTCTTTTTTTATTTTATTTTTTAAAATTTTAAGCACCCTAAGGTGGGAGATATGTATTAGGTTCCCCAAACCTATGTGGAAATCAAAAGATGTACAAAGATGTTTGGGATATTACATCGGTAAGGCAACCTCATTGCCTTCAAAAGAATAAACTAATAGTAGTGGACTGGTGGATGTAAAATGAAAGGAGTTGAAACTTGCTGGGTCGGGGTCCGGTGGTGTGCTCGAGGGGTGATGTGTTCTGGGTGTCGAGTGCTGTAGTTCTCGAGGGGTGGTGTGCTCGTGTTCGAGAGGTCCATAGTTGTCGAGTGCCTTAGTTCTCGAGGGGTGTTGTGCTCGTGTTCGAGGGCTCCATAGTTCGAGGGCTTCAAGATTCGAGGGCTCCATGGTGTCGGGACTCCATGGGGCAAGGTCTATCGGGCACGTTCTCGATGCTCCAGTCTCGAGGTCTCGTTGCCAGTCTCGAGTTCAATTCATCATGGCAATTCAATTTCAATTCATCCTGGGCAATTCAATTCAAAATCATAAGAAATTAAGAATTAGTATAATGATTTCCACAAATTTAAATTTCATATATAATGTAAGATTACATTTTCAACAACTATGAATCGTGATCATGAAATGTTTCTTCATCTAAAAAATAATAAATTTTCTTTCAAACTATCGATGATTAAATATAAAACTACACAAATACACAACTAAAGAACAATTTAATTTTAAAAAAATACCTTGAAAGTCGTGGAGTATCCAAAGCTGAAATTCAAACAAAAAGAACCCATTTTTCCTACCCAGTCACATTTTTTTGGAGCCTTCTTTATAGGGGAAAATTTATTGTTCATAAAACATGTGGCTCTCATCTGTGGTTCTCATCTGTGGTTCTCATCTGTGGTTCCCATCAATCCAAATGCGAGCCACAATGTAAAAAACCAAATGCGAGTCATAGGATGCGAGTGGTCCAAAGCGAGCCATGAGTTGAAATTTAGGATGCGAGCCATGTGATGCAACCCACAAGTACAAATTTATGATGCGAGCCACAAGTACAAATTTGTGGATGTGAGCCATGCGATGCAAGCCACAAGTACAAAATTGATTCGAGTCATGCAATGCAAGCCACAAGTACAAAATTGATATGCAAGTCACTCCCCGTCAGAATTGCGCGGGAGTTTGGCCAGAAATTGGTCGGAAGCTGAACAAAAATTTCCCAGAAAGTCGCCAGACCGCCACTGGAAAGTCGCCGACCACCACCTACCGACCACCACTTCCACCGGCGGTCGATCCCTTGCCACCAGTAATAACCCATGCTTTTTTTAAAAATTTAAATTTTAACTTTTAATTAAAATTTAAATTTTAACTTTTAATTAAAATTTATTTCAATTTTAATATTTTATACATTTTGTATTTATAATGTATAAACACGTGACATATATAGTAAAATACAGGGTGTGAAATAATAATCCACTTAATTTTTCAGCAAGAAAATATTTTGGTAAAGTTAAAGAGGAAGGAAAAGTCTTGGGAAAGACCATCTTTCCATAGGCTTATGGAAAGATGGAATTTAATTAAAATAATAAAGGGTAAAAGGTCTTACTTGCAATATTGAAAATTTATTATACAACGTGTAGTAGTTAAAAAGTTTATACCCCGATTCATGTAACCCAAAAATTTTGTCTTGATTTCTTCTAAATTGCACTTTAAACCTTGGTCTTTCTATGGCTTATGGAAAGACCGTCTTTCAAGAGACAGGCTCAAAGAGGAGTTTACAGTGGAATACAGGACGTGAAATAACCACTAGTGGAGGAGCCTCTATTAAAGACGGTTCCATTGGACGATGGAAGTCATTTTAGGGGTGACTCCTCTGGACATGACTTCCATTAATGAGGATCAAAGGCGGTTCCTGGAACCACCTTCTAACAAAGCAATGGAAGGTGGTTCAAAACCGCCTTCTAACGTTAAGGTGGAACCACCTTCTATTAGTTCCGAGTTCAGAACGACCTGTATGTCGTCGGATGAGGGATCATGTTTCGAACTCATAACTTAAGTCACACCCTCGAATCGTTGAGGTTGTTACAGACTCGAAACACCATGAAAACCCATGGATGTAGTAATGTGTTCCGGACTCAAAACGTGAGGAAATCTATCGGATCTGTATAGTTGTTACGAGCTCGTAATGCCATGGAATCCCAAGGATGTAGTAATGTCTTCCGCACTCGGAACGTGAGAAAATCTATCGGATCTGTATAGTTGTTAAGAGCTCGAAACTCGCATAACATCCGAGCTCAGGCTTATTTTATGTTCCCAATCTGTTAGGTTTTTTTTTAATCATTTAATGCTTTATTTTAATTTTCGGACTCGGAACAAATTTCAAATCTTGTCTTTTGAGTTTGTAAAATTGAATCTGATCTTTGATAAAAATAAAGAAGAAGGACAGGCAGTGGTTCTAAATTCGGAACACCATTCGGAAAGTATGGTCAGATTCCTGCAATTTCATAAAATCCGGCTTTACCAAAGGCCTCAAATATCAGGTCAGGATACACAAAAATAAATTGTCATTCCCACACTATTCATAAAAAATCTATAGACAACACTAGGGTAGCAACAATATATAGATACAAATAGAAATCTAAAAAAATCTATTCCAATTACAATGTATTCATAAATACTAGTTACTTATATCACTGCTACGTTGGGATTTCCAATGGAATTGGAACGGGCGTTGACAATATACCTTGCCAAGCAATTTCTTGCCATGTTGATTTCAGTTTGCGAATACGGCTTCTCATCCTCTTTAAAAATCTGTGTTTTTGACAATTTTTTTAATGTGTGCAATAAACCTATAGCATTGAATCAATGAAAGAAAATCTAATTCAAATCTTACATCTTTGATTTCCAGAAAATCCATACTGATTTGTTGAAGACACTCCGCCGCATATAGCATAACATAATACCTGCACTTACAATTCTTCTTCTTTTTTCCTTGTATTAAAGAATACAAAAGAATTAAATAATAATATCAAAACTTTAGAATTGAAGAATCAAATTAAAATTTGAACATGGGAAAAAAAGGTTCACCTTGATCTCGACTATCTCCAAACCTTTTTTACTAGATTCGGTGGGAAAAGTGACGGAAGCATCCAAAATCTTAATAAATGACCCGGAAGGTAGATAGTGTAGAGGATCCATCCAATAAACGTGGTTCTTCTCTGGGACAATAAATATTAATCTCCAATGGTCCCTACAAGAATGTGATACATAAAAATAACCCAAAAAATATGTTATTTTGAGTATATTTAATATTTGACCAATACCTCTCAATGTATGGGGAGGCGAATATTTTTTATTTGTTCGCCATGACTTTTGTGGATGTAATCGACCCGCTCTTTTACCGTGTTTCCAATTTCTTGTGTCATCATCGGACATAAATATCCTATCCTTCCTTTTTCCCTTTGGTTGGCAAAATAATACAATAGAATGGGAAAACGTCAATTGTAAAAAAAATTAAAGCTAATGAATTATTCCAACCAACACGAAAGTATTTAGTACTTACAATACGTATAAGGACATTATGGTTGGATAACTTGGTCACACCTCAACAAGTCTTCGAAGTCACTCCATGTGGTAATTATTTCCCTCTTTTGACTAAATACGCATTCATTGCCTGAAAATGTGTAGGTTGAGTTGATTTGGTGTCCGCCAATCAAATCGTACAAGACTCTAACAAAGTATGGTGGTTTCTTCAAAACTTGTGCCCTTGTGAGTGTGGGCTTAGCCTTCTTCGGTGTTGTGTGAATTATTACCGGTGTCATTTTAGGCTTGGCCTTCAAATGACCATCCTTTGTAGGGTCCACATAGATTTGGCAATGAGACCATAGGAGAAATAGTCCTTTGGCGGTCCGTACGTGCTTGAATTGGCCATCAGGAATTGGCAACATGGCACTGAAGACTAGTGGCTTCTCCAATGAGACTATACACATCCCATTTCGAATCGGTACGGAGTGATAATATCACATTGACTTGTGCAAAATACCATTGGCAACGTGGATCGGCTTACCATTCTCTGCTTAATCAATGTACAACTCACACAAATGCGATGTCTACAACGAAAAAATTAGTAAGTCAAACAATTGAAGGTAAATGAAATTAATATGATTATTACTATAAAATTTTGACCTTTTTTTCAGCGGACATGATTGCAAGGTCAAGATTATTGACTTCATCTACGTGCGGAGGTAGAATAGGTTTGTGGTTAACCTCTACATCTCCTAGTGAGTGGCCCGATCCTCTAGAAGATGGAGTTGGGAGGTCGTCACCGTACCTCTCAAAGTTAATATTTATAAGCCCTAAATGCTTACTATCTACAACCAAGTAGATAGCGGCAAGTCGGGGTCGTCCAGGAAGAAGATGGATTTTCTCAAGCGTTTAAACGTAAATGGTTGATATTATGCTAGGAGTAGATATATATATATATATATACACATATAAAAGCATGTAAAAGGGGGGGGTTTGGTTGGTTGGTCGTCCTAAGTTATGAAAATTAAAAGACAAGACAACTAGCAAAGTCAAGTAACTATGCTAATCACCAAACAAATTAAGAAAAAGGGTTTTAAAACTACAAAACGAAAGCCTTGGGGGAAATTGATATCCACTTCCAAACCTAATGTAAATAATTGAACCATTCACTCATCCTATCACAATTGTTACATATGGACAAAAGACCATAGATTTGACAACAACTAGCCTTCTACCAAAGACATAGCCATTTAACCAAAAATAGCACTCATTAGGCTAAACCTAGAACAAACCACATTAAAGGTTCAACCTTTCATTGCATCTATAGGATAAATATGAGAACAATCCAAATTAACATACTTATCTAGCAAGACTCACAACACATTATGCACAAGAAGTTCTAAGTTCATGTTCTTAGATTTTCATGCAAAGAAGCTAAGGAATTCGTCACTTTCCTAACTCCCTAACACTTAAGTCATACAAAAACTTCCTATTCTCAAACAACCCATGGCATAAATGAAGTGAAACATAGCATTAAGAACATATGAATGCTAAATAACAAAGGCTTCAAGAACGAGTGAAACAATCTATTCACTACTTCGACTACTTATTGTGAAGATAAATCTTCCATCCTTCTTAGATAGTAGTTTACAAGAGTGAATTTGACATCTCTTGTCAAACCTCACCTATGACTCCCTTATTACTAAGAGTATCCCATTGATGGCATTTAGCACAAAGAATCAACAAGCTTGGCAACACTTATAAACACTACACTGTGTCTAAGCATTTAACCAATTCATGCATTTACACAAGATTAGTCAAGAACGATCGATATTCATAGACCTCTCTCATTTGCTACCTAAAATAAACATGACAACGAATTCGACATCATCACATTCATCTAGCAATTATCAACATACCAACATCATTTAAGAAGCTCCAACTCATGCTCTTGGATTCCACATTAAAAGAGGGGAGAATTAGCTACTTTCTCCCAACCCTAACAAGTAATCATACAAGCAATTCATATACTCAAGCTTCCAACAACATCAATGTCATTAACAATTCACATTTAAAGCTCAATAAATGCACAATAGAGAAAGCAATAGATATATATAAATAATTCTCAAGACATTAGCAAGGAAGTTTCAATCAATTGCTCCCAAGTACAAAACTAAGCTAGATAATCAAAACACATAACATAGAACAAAGATCTACAAATAAAGAAGAAGAAATGGAAGAAAATGGTGAAAAACTAGGGTTTTGGAGCCCCCAAGTCGGGCTTTTAGAGTTGGGGAAGAAGGGGGGTGAAAAGCTATTTATAGTACAAGAAAAAAAGGGAGTAAAACGCAGGTTGCAGGGCAGTTATCGCGACTCACGACGCCTCCGTTGCGAGTCACGACCAGATCAGAAAATTGTGAGCTCTCAGGTCCAGATTTTGCGAGTCGCAACGGAAAAAAAGTCCTGTTTTGTTTTGCTTCCTCCGAGTGAACCGTTGATCCATTTTGGGAGTTCTAATAGTCGATTTTATTGTACTCGAGAAGAAGAATCCAATGGACCACTCTCGGAGGCTGATTCCTATCGGAAAATTCTCAGAACTCTGCTTCAAAACATAGATCATTCTTCACCCTTTGCTTTGCTCTCCTTTCTTCACTTTATCTTCTACCACTTTGTGAGTGGCCTTCCATCTTCTACCATCATTTCGAATGGCCTTCACTAAACCACTCCTAAGTGCTCATGAGCAATCTACAAATTAAGCTTACAAAAAGGAATCTAGATGCTCGTAAGTACCAAAAATCCATTAGACTAAACATAGGTTACAAAATGAAGGATTTAGATATAAAAACCGAAAATGGTCATCTAAACCCCTTATCATGTAAACCTACTAAATCTAGCAATCTTACAACAAAAATATGATAAAAGAGATCTTAAATGCTTTGGAAAATACATGCATTTGACGCCTCATCAGGAGTCCAACCAGTGTTAAATTAGCTAAATCTTCAGGTACGGGGAGACCGGTGTGTTCAATTAACTTGCGGATCAAGATATCTTATTGATCAATCTTTTTGTCGCGTACTAGCGATACCTTCTGCAAGATGTGAACCCTGGATGGTTTGGCTTTGTTGTATGACCGTAGAATTCCGAACACATCCCTTTGTGATAAGAATGATCCAACACCTCTTACATGTCCTAGGTGATTGGGTTTTTCCATAGCCTCGCGAAGGATGCCGTGCTTACCCTTGCCAACGAATTTCCTTTCCAATTGTGCCTGCTTTAATTTAGCCCACACAGGAGTGTGATATAAAACAGTTTACTGTCTAGGATTTCAATAGTAAAATAGTAAATATATTATAGGTTCTTACCACTCGTTCGACAATTTCTTGCTCAGGTTCATTATTGTATACACCTTTATTATTTTGATGGCTAATCAGGAATAGATCGCACCGGTCAATTTCTTCTTCATCCATGGGTATTATCGATGATCTTGCCTCCTTCTCGGTAATTCCCTTACTAATTGCTATTTGCACATCCTTCTCAAAACGTTGCTTTATTATTTGTTGAGCCGCCCATCCATATCTCTCACGACTCTTACGATGAGGGGTTTTGTTTTCCTTTGCAAAACGATGCTTATCACTCCTCGTACCCGACATTTCTGATAATAGGGATTATTTCAAATTAAATAAATATAATGTGTTGGAATGAATTAAACAACGTTTATTTGGGCTCACATTTTCATCATTCTCCAAAGTTTTCCTCTTGTGGATCTCCCAACTTTCAGGTTGAATATGTGTATATATCAACCATAGACGATCCCCTTTCTTACTAGAAAAAATAAAATCATGCAATAAGGTATATTTGTGCTCCCTCCAACTCTTTGCCATCATGGTCGTTTCCCCTTTCTTTAAACCATCCATATCCAGGGCATCAATCTCAAACGGTCTGTAAGTGGGTTGAAATCAAAGTTATTTTCATATTTACACTTGTGATTAAATAATTTTAATTTCACCGATGTAATTGTAGGTGCCTTGTACTCCATCCATAGGACATCTTTATATTGTTTAGGAACCCTGTGCCAACTCTCGTACTTGATGTCTACCCTTTTTCTACCGATCTTCCCTACCCAACTAGACCATTTAGCTCGTTTCTCCAATATACACTTCCCAAATTTGGTGAAAACCAACAAAGTTAGTTCCTTTCTAGCCATCCTCATTTCTAATGTTCTACAATAAGTTCTAGCAAACCCTCCCGCCTCTGACCCCTCCTCCTCATCGTTATCAATGCCTAGGTTTTATGAATTTCCAGCTATTGGATGCACATGTTCATCACGAGTCCTCTTCCGAGACATTATGCTACCTAGAACATACATCAAAATCATAAACTAATATACATAATCTAGGGTTTTATTTTTAACAAATGCAAGGCTATATCTATACATTGAAGAAATAAACTAACACCATGAATATATCCAGGTATAATAACCCTATTTAAATTTCTAATAGTATAACAAGGGGAGATGGTGAAATTTGTACCTTTTAATCCAAGAAATTGAAAGTAGAACAATCTTGAGCCATGAAAACCCTAGTCCATGGATTACCTTTCTTTAGTGAAGTCACTTTTGGGCATTGGATGTGTAGATCACATATGTAGTAGGGTTTAATGTTTTTATATACATAGATGAAGATTGGGTGAAGAAATGGTGGTTGAAGGAAATATGGAAAAAGGGAGGAGGGTTTTTGAGGGAAAAAGTGGAGGGAATTCAAAATTTTATCAAATGGGTATTAAATGCTCATTTGAAAACTATCTTTAATACATTGTGGCCGACAATTAGTTCCAAGTTTGGAACTAGGTTTCTCACTTAGAACCTGATATGTCCTACGTTTTGTGTAGAAGACTGAGTTTCAGACTCGAAACTTAGTCTGTATTTTAAAAAAAATACTGCAACAGACAAATCATTTCAATTTGCATAGGGAGAAAATTCCTCTTCTTCCAAATGATTCCCAAACCCTAACTCTCTTCACTTTAAAATTTTCATAATCAATCATGCCAAGGTATAGAGTTTGAGGTGCCGGTGGTGGAGCGGGTGATGAGTCATCAAGGAGTCATCAACCATGAAGAGAATTGGGGGAATCGGAGTTGTTCTTCAAGGCTAAAGTGGGACATAGGTACATTGAATTTCAAAATAGGAAATGTTGCAATCCAAAGGTAATTGATAGCCGTGATACTGATCCCTTATGCTTAGGATATTTTATTGAACATTTGAAACCCTCCCATTTCGATAAGTTAGTGCAATTTGAATATCAAGTCCATTATGACGAGGTGGTTCAATTCTACGCTAATTTTGGTAAAAGTAGAAACAATAGAGACATCTCAATGGTAAATGGCATAATGATCCCCGTTACAAAATTTACCATAAATGAATCCCTGGGTTGCGTGTGCACTGGTGATAGTAAACTTATTCTAGTTGATGAGTAAGGGTGTCCAATTGAGATATTTCACCAACAAAGTTGGCTTGTTGTTAGTAAACTCACCCCTTTATGCCCAGTTGAAATGGCTCGCAAATATTTTGGTCGTATAGGGGAAGTGCATGGGCGAGCGGACGAGTATGATGTTGGGGTTTTGAGTGTCGAGCATAGGTTAGTTTATAAGTGGATATGTCAGAAGATCCTCCCTTTGGGTGGGCGTGCGTGTGAGCCGACCCTAGGCAACTAAATGTTGTTCTATTACATCCTAGAGAGGTGAAATTAAATCCAGGGTACACCATTTTGATGTACATACTTAAGGCGGCTGTGGGGAAGAAGAAAGATCACACATATGGCAGTTTGATAACTGCCATAATTAAGAAAAGGAAAGTGATCCCCGTCGACAAGCCATTTTGTTTGACCTACTATGATGAGTCATGGTTTGATCATAAGCATTTGGTGCTCAGTGAAGATAGGAAATGGCAAGCTCAAAAAATTCCAGGTAAATCACCCAAAGCCGCCAAGCAAGCAAGGGAAGCATCTATGGACAAGGCTGAAAGTTCATTGTCACGTAAGTATATTGATCACAAAACATTTTTGATTTTACAAATTACATTTAATACAAAGTTTTACAAGTTTTGGTTCTATTGCAGGTGAGCAGAGGAATTGGATGGCAACATTTAAAAAATATTTGGCGTGCATCAAGGAAGATGTTAGTTTGGCTAAAAGGAAGTGGCAGCCGCAAAAGCGTGTCATTCCAAATTCGTTACCTCTACAGGCCTCCAAATTGAGCTCAGCGACGATAACTCCATGCCTAATTTCAAACCATGGTACTCTAGTGATGGAAGTGATGGTGAGGAGGAGGACAGGGCGGAGGAGGACCGTAGTGATACTGATGAGCAATCAGGTTTGGAGCTTGGGGGTAAGAACTTTGACGATGAAGAAGAAGATGATTAGTTTGTTAAATCTGGAATTGACACTCAAAAATTTGAATTAATTTGAACTAGTTTTTGGGTATTCATGTCGAACATCGAATTTGTTGTCATTGGTTTTGTCATTATGGGTTTTAGATGATGAAAATTGTTTTGGTATATTAAAACAAATTCGTTGTTAACTGTGTTTGTTTAACTAGTTATTTAGGTATATAATTTCTTCCAGGGAATATGTGGATTAAAATTTCAAATAAGGCCATCACATTTTATACCAAACTTTCTGAACATCTTCTGAGTCCGGAACTAGGTCTGGCAAGCGAAAATTAATTTTTTAAAAATAGTTCAGATCTCGAAAGATTGTAGTTATGTATTATATGTTTTCATAACGTTGCAGTTTCGAGCTCGGAACTGCAGTTCCAAGATCTAACATCTTCTCTGATCCCAATCTGTGATTCTTCGCTTTTGTCTTCAATTTCTTTTTTTAGATCACAGACACAGTTCTGAGTCCGCACAACTGTAGTGTGCAGTATTTTCGCCGAAATGCCTATAATCTAGGCACGCCCGAATCATTTTCTTTGGATCTCCTTGCTCCGGATGATCATATTGTGTGGGACTTTATAGTTAGGTAAATCATTCCCAAGTTAAGCCACATCAACTAACCTACCTATGCTACACTTATGGTGTTCTACTACATAATGGAGGGCCGTAGAATTAATCTCGGGTTGGCTATTTTGAAACATATGTTGTCGATTGCTACCTCAAAGAAGGTAATCAAGAGTCTTTCATATGGGAACCTGATTGCTTTCATTTTGAAGATAGTGGAGGGATTGGAGTTAAGTGAGGAGGAGAAACCTTGCAAGTATTTTGACAAACAATACTCCACAAAGAAAAGTGGGTACTACTCGACAACAAGTGGCATCATAAGAATTCGACAACGGCGGAACCAAGCAAGAGGCAAAGAATTGAGAAAGGTAATATAATTCCATTAGAATGTTAAAATAAATAACTATGTTTTTATTTGTTATATATTCCTAACAAATTACCTTTTTTATAGATGAGTTCGGCCCTGGATTTATGAATGCCATGAAGAACGCATACAAATGGGTTCGCAATGAAGTGTGCCAATTGAGAGAGCATGTGTGAACCCTTGAGCAAAAGCAGAAAGGTTACGAGAGAGCTCTAAAGAATCCAAGAAACCACCCCTTAAGAGATGCTATTAAATTTAATGTCCAATTCATCAGTTTCTTACTCTAGATTATCTTAATTTGTTTGCTAAATTTTATCCTACTCTAGATCCTAATTTTGGATGTTGAATTTTCGTAATCTTATTAATTCCTAATTTTGTTAACATTCAAACATTTGGATTTGTTTTAAGATTGAATCGGCTTACCATTTCAATGTAGTGTGATTCCTAGAGATTATGTTATAATCGCAATGTATGGAAACTGTAACTTGGCTAGGAAATTTTTGTAAAAACAAAGATGACCATATCCCCAGACAAGCTTTCGAGTTCGGAAGTCTCTCTTTGACAATGGTCAACTACAAAATGACTTGCAAATCATTGCTAAATGTTTACCTTACACTTTGTCTTCTTCTTTTTTTCATCTTGCCTTTTGGTGCCTTCCGCCGTTTACTTATCTTTCCTTTCTTGTCGACCCATACGACTTAGTTGTGGTCTGTGTGACCAACGAACTCATGCAAACTAGCATAATCCTCTTGGAGGAGAAAATCTTCTTCATTTGATCCAAGCCCACTGTTTTTACCAAAACCAATCAAATCTTCTTGTTCGAAATCCTCCACAAAAGCCCTTTTGCCCTCAACCACAATCTCCCACCGAGAATTGATGGGATCTTTTACGTAGAAAAATTGATGACCTTGTTGGGCCAATATGAACATATCTTCTCTCCAACCCAACCATTGATGACCTTGTTCGGCCATACTACGAACATGCAATGCTTCAGAAATAAGTGAAACTTCACTATTCTGAGAGACTCCTTTATCATCCATTGATTTTGTAGAAAATGTAAAATCATTGATGTCATAACCTCCAAAAGATTGAACGGTACCCAACGGTCTCTAAGACAACCATTTAACTATTTCTGGATGCGAACCAGTGGCCACATAAGATTGTAGCCAAGAAGCAAAAGTTTTAGTGTGTTGATGAAGAACTCGTGCTTCGTTAAAAGTGGGATTCAACCTTAAGATCTCATCCATGTGAATCTCAATGTATGGGACAACATTCTCATGATTCCAAAGAACGTACAAATGTGTAGTGCACAAATCCTCGGCAGAAGGGAAAATGCACTGCCAATAAAAAGCTAACCACTCGAACCAAATTTTTTAAGCAAAGAGTCATTCTCATTCTCATAACTGCAAGATCGTTACACATTTGCGCTAGGTTTAGGTCGCACAACCCTAACAACTCTAACTAATCTGTTAAAACATTATAAACTCTCTGGGCTCACACACTATGGGGTGAGCCTCCCACAAATGGACCTATCATTAGGTTCCTGTGCCATATTGAAAAACTGCTACTCGGGTCGCTCCTCCAATTTGTCTTCATCGGGTTGTGACAGCTCTGTAGTTTGAAGAGGCTGCAGCTGGATTTCTCCCATCATCGATGAATGTGTTGAAGGAGTGTCGAGGGCAGGTCTGTTTTGTTTTGAAGCAGTCTGGTACTGCATACCTTCATCTTTATTAAGTGTTAGACAGAGTTTATCCTCATCGGGTTGCCACAACCCCGGAGTTCTGATCTGTGAACCTTTTTGGAGGTTGTTGATGGATTTCTCCAATCAGTGAGACGAGATGCCATTCATGTCTCACTGGAGTTGCGAGAGAACCAACAGTACACCTAAAAAAACATGAAAACAAACTAAAACGGAATAACCATATCTATGCTGTCATTTAGGGAAGTCATACTACAACACATATCTACTTTAGCCCATAAGTCATTATCGCCTTAAGAAATTTGTCCTCCAAACTCGCAACATGTGTGGTGCTGTAGCCAGTGTGAACTCCGTTGTGCGCCAAAAATTCTGTTCGGCGAATGTATACTACTACAGAAAGACCCATCATTTTTCAGTAGGCTAGACCACAATCTTTCAACCACAAGATGACCTATTGTTACTGTTTCCAGAACCTAACACCACTAATGACAAAATTCAAACCAAATGCTTCCAATCGACTCTATATCGCAATCACCACAAGGCTGTCGTGGCTACAACCGATTACGATGAATATTTATTGGTGACTAGACAACACATTGGGTGGGGATAGATTATAAGAATGGACAAGAGCAGAAAATACACTGGATGTGCTTGGTGCCTAAATTTTCAACAGGGCCAAGTTGGGGAGGGACCGTTCACCGCCTAATGCCATCGTCGACTTCAGTTGACCGCTTTGACCCTCATTAACCCACTGGGCAACCATTGACCAGGTAGGGGGCCATTGACTTTGGTGGACCACCGAGGAGTTCGTTGGAAAACTGCTGAACTTCCTACAATATCGACGGAAAAGTGGTGGGA
This sequence comes from Rubia yunnanensis, assembly GCA_037428765.1. Classification (NCBI taxonomy): domain Eukaryota; kingdom Viridiplantae; phylum Streptophyta; class Magnoliopsida; order Gentianales; family Rubiaceae; genus Rubia; species Rubia yunnanensis. The sequence continues at coordinate 77,358,059 of CM075064.1, forward strand.
CGCCCGAAATGCGGCATGTATACCTTGCCGAAGTGGGTGCTGGAACCAGACGACCAAATCTGGTCGGGACGCCATCTCGCCGAACCGATTTGGAACCCCCATTACACATGCTCTAATGATAAAATGCACTGCCAATAAAATGCTAACACTTGCATTTTCTAATAAACTGAAAGACACAAAAAAAGGCTAAAAGAACAACGTCGTAGGCTCTGAAGAGCTACTACATACCTTTAGTTTAGCCATGTTACTTTTGTTGACACTTTTGAACTTGTAAAATATGTAGGGATGGTTTCCTGTAAGACAGCCTAAACTTTAGGCAGAGGTCTTTCTATAATTCTAACAATATTCTAGCTCCAGGGACCTATCTCTAATAATTTTACATGGGCCTATCTCTAATTATATTACAGGGACCTATCGCTAATAACTTTCCAGGGGGCTTTTCGTCCAATTTTTTTCCATCATTTTCCCGCCACCTGCAATCTGCAAAAAAAACAAAAAAAAAATTTTAATGCAAAATTATTTATAAAATTGTAGCAAAAAATTGAAGAAACATCAGTAAAAAATAGCAGAACCTCATAAAAAATCATAAAACAACAACTAAAACCTGTACCAAAAAGAATATAAAAAATTAAAAAACAACAAAAAATACATATAAATTCAAATAAAATCAACAAAAATTTGAAGAAAAAAAATGTCGACCACGACTAGCTAAAAATCAACTGGAAATCATAAAAACATCAACAATACGAAATTGTCATTTGTTTAAAAAAAATAATACTACAAAAAATCAACCATATTATCAAAAAAGCTACAAACATCAACTCCTAACAAGCAACGATTGAAGCACTTACAAGTTGTACTCTAAGCACCAATTGATTTTCATAACACACACAAATTATAAAATAAACACCTACAACCTACATTTCAAGCACAAAAAAAAAGTCAACATAAGGAAGACAACACTACAACAAATCAACCATATCATCAAAAAAAAGCTACAAACATCAACTCCTAACAAGCAACGATTGAAGCACTTACATTCAACGATTGAAGCAGTTACAAGTTGTACTCTAAGCACCAATTTATTTTCATAACACACACAAGTTATAAAATAAGCAACTACAACCTACATTTGAAGCACTAACAAAAAATGAAAAACGTCAACATAAGGAAAAAACACTACAAAAATCAACCATATCATAAAAAAGCTACAAACATCAACCCCTATCACCTAAAACTCATCTAGAAAATGAAAATCATCAACATGAGAGGAAAAACTGAAAACATCAACAAAAAAGCTATTGTACCTCAAGAGTATAAATCATTCACTCTGAAAATCATAAACCATCAACATTTAAAAAAAAAAAACTACAAACATCAACTCCTAACACCTGAACCTCATCTGGAAAATAAAAAACATCAACATAAGAAAAAAGACACTACAAACATTAGCTCTTATTACCAAAACCTCAGCCGGAAAATGAAAAACAACGATACGAGAAAATAAAAACTACAAATATCAATCCATATTACCAAAAAAAACCCAGCTCATATCAATTAAATCTCACCTGAAGAATGTAAAACATCAACATAAGAGAAAAAATGCTAAACACATCAACAAAAATTTATGGAACCTCAAGCATAAAACATGAGAATTCTTCTTTTTTTAAACTACAAATATCAATCTAGATTACCCAAAAAAATACAGAACCTCAACTCATATCAATTAGATCTCACCCGAATCATAAAAAAATCAACATAAGAGGAAAAAAAAAGCTAGAAACATCAACAAAAAAAACTACAATACCTCAAAAATAAAATAAATTTAAAAAAAGACCTAAAGGGATTTGAACCCCGGTCTCTAACCTCAAAACCTAGAACAAAAACCACTACACCAAAGACTCTTATTCAACATAAATTCAGTCAAATAATATTAAGCCTTAACATGTACATGAATAAAATAAATTCTTCAAAAATAACAGTCACAGCAAGACTCAAAACTCAAGACCTTTAACCTCAACAACATCAATACTAACCACCAGACCAAACAAACATTATTGACAAAAAGTTTAGTCAAGTAATTATTATACCTCCTCAAGTATTGAAAAAAAATAAAAAACACAATATTGAACCTCACCTCTCATGAGCCGAAGCTCTAACACCATCAACCCGCCACTGTCAGTCGCTCCGCCCGTCGTCGTACGCTGCTGCCGCCAGCCGAAGCGTGAAGACACGCGCCGTCCGCACCTGTAATCGCGTGTGGTTTTACGCACGAGTTGCTTTCTCGAATCCCTCACGTGCATCAGACGCGTTACCATCTTCTTCAACCAGAAACTTCTGCACGCTCCTTTTGTCGGCGCTCTCCTTCTCCTCACTTCAATGCCGGAGACTTCTCCTCATTGTGCCGCCGAAAACACCTTTGAAAATGCTCGGCAACCTCTGTAATCCCTAGCTTCACCGTGGACTCACCTACTCGTCTTCACGTCATTGCCTGCTCACCTCGCCGTTGCTAGAGGAATCACCGGTCTCCACCGTTGCCAGAGAAATCACTGATCTCCGCCATCACATTACGGTCATCTCGCTGGCATTGCAGAGTCATCGCGGCCACCACCGAGCTAGGGTTTCAACGCAGCGGCGGAGTGATAGCTAGGGCACGGCGGAGTCGCATCGAATTAAAGAATCAGATCGCAAAAACAGGCGGTATGATTTCTACCGTAAATTTGGCAGAAAACCGGTGGCACCATCTACAGATGACGGTTTCCGATTGGTGAGAGATTTTCGAACAGGTAGAGAAAAAATGATAAATCTAATTTTTTTTGTGTGATATATATAGCATTTTGATAATTGTACAGTAAATCCATAAAATTATAATGAGTGGGTCTCCTGACAGGCGGCCTGTCCATAAGCTTATGGACAGGGAGGGGCCACTTTGCAAATAAGGCAAACTTAAACAAAAATATAATGCAAAACCACAAACACAATTTTCACACACTAACACATAGTACTCTGTTCTTCTTCTCCGGAAAGCTCTCAATGCGTTTTCCGATCTCCTTGCCAGCACGTTTTCAATCTCTCATCAACAACGCCTTTCCGATGTACTCCGACGACAACAACCAGTGCGATTACGACTCTTTTTGTCCTCCAGAATCCTCTCAACGCCGATCAATTCTTCCTCACCAGTTCGCCGATGTGTTTTCAATTCCTCTCGTCCAATCCGACGGCGCCTTTTCGATGTCCTCTGACAACAACAACTGCTGTGATTCCGACGGAATTGAACGACAAAATCTGTCTCTAGATCCTATTGAAGCAGATGAAATTTTAGATGCTTTAATCGTAACCACTACTGCTATCGAATTGGAATCTGCAAGAGAAAACACGATTCTAAATGCCAGGATTCAAATTCAAGGAGAAGAAATTCAATTGCAAGAAGCTGAAATACTACTCAATTCCTATGAAGGTATTATTTTCTCTCATCAAACTGAAATTATTGTGTTCAAATGCAATCGATATGAATATAGTTGTTTTTTAAATTTTTGGACACTGATATTCGACTGCTATGGACATGTATGAACATGTGGAAACATTAGCAATTTAAACTACATGCTGCACAGAAATTTAGTATAATTTATGCATTTGTTAACATAAATCACGTATATGTTACAAATAAACATGCATTAGATTAAAATGAACAAAACACAGAAAATGCATTTGTCAATTCCAACTTTTAAGAAACTTGTGCGTTGTTCAGATTATAACATGTAAAAAATGCACTACACTCTACATATGTTACACTATAACTAGTATTTCTTATGCTTATCAGAACAGGGCTTACATTAGAAATTGTATTCTTTATTATTACAAATACAAATTTTCCAAATTTAAATGATATTGATGCCACTGAAAATCTTACTGGCGTAAAAGCAAAAACATTGGAAGCACTTCATGCTATGTACAAGAAGCATGCAAATGCTATTGGTTTCAGCTACAGGAAGGACTGCCAACGTCGAAATAGCAAAGGCCAAATTCGTGAAAAGTACTACAAGTGCTCTGCTGGAGGCCAATTGAAAAGATTAAAAACCAGTACTACCAGCCCTGTTCTTTGCATGGATAATGAAAATCATTCTGAAAAGAAGAAGAAGAGGAAGAGAAAGGACCTGATTACAAAAACAGGATGCCTAGCTGAAATTAGAGTGAAGCTAGAGCAGGATTATTACATCGTGGCACATCACAATACCGTACACAATCATGAGTTAACAAGACCAGCCTGGCAGTATCTTAGTAGGAGTGAACGGAGGATTACAGAAGACAAAGGAAAAGCCATCAGAACAATGGAACAAGCAGGTTTAAGACCTACTATAGGATATAAATACATGTCTTTTGAAGCTGGTGGAGAAGAGAATCTAGGGCATACAATGAAAGACCACCTCAACTTTGTGTGTCGACTTCAGATGAAAGAAATAGAAAGTGGAGATGCTCAGAAAATTGTTGACACACTTATGGAAATCAATGCCAAGGACAAAGATTTCTTCTTCAAAGTCAAGTTCGACGAGGAAACAAAACTATCAGCAGTGTTTTGGAGGGATTCAATGATGCTGGAGGACTACAAACTCTATGGAGATGTCACCATATTTGACACTACATACAGAACAAACAAGTATAACTTGATTTGTGCGCCAATAGTTGGAATCAACAATCACTGGAACATAACAATGTTTGCTTGTGCTTTTATAGCAAATAAGTTGGCTGAAACTTTTGTGTGGCTCCTCAACACTTTCAGAAAATCAATGGAAGGAAAGGAACCTGTCACAATATTCACAGATCAAGATCCTGCAATGGGCAAAGCAATAAATGAGGTATGTTCTGAAAATTTGTTGCATACAGTTCTGATAACTGAATATGCACTAGTAGACATTGAACCTCTTACCTTACAGTATGCATTACATAGATTATAAGTTGCATTTGTTACTTTAGAAATCAGGTTTCCTGAAAATGATGCAACTTCAGAAATTCCATTTCTTAGACCTGAAACTGAGTAGGAAATGTTAGCTTCTACACGTGTCAGCTTACAATATGTATACTGATCAACATCCATTTCTTGTTGCAACTCCCAGGTCTTCCAAAACACAAAACACAGGTTGTGCCTATGACACATAAAACAAAATGCAATACAACATTATGGGAGTTTAAAGAAAGATGAATCATTCAAAAACGATCTAGACTACTGGATGAAAAGATGTCATAATCCTACAGAATTTGAAGAAAAATGGACTTCCATGATCAGCACATACAAGCTGGAAACTAGCACCTGGTTTCAACGCTTGTACAGCATCCGTGAAAAATGGAGCATGGCATTCAACAAAGATATTTTCTCAGCAGGCATCTTATCATCACAACGAAGTGAAAGCACAAACCATGCACTATGCTTCAATGTAAACAAAACAACAACACTGACACACTTCTATGAGCTCTTCAACCAAACAATCAGAAAGTGGAGGAGAGATGAAGCAGAAAAGGAAAATGCATGTACAAAAGCAAAGCCAAATTATCAAAACAAAGCAGGTATGTTCACATTTGAAAATATGTATTACTTAGTCTAGAACACGAATTTGTTAACTTACAGTATGCATTTATTTCCCACTACTGGGCTTGTACAGGTTTGGTAAAATATGCTGCTCAGGTTTACACACTTGCTTTGTACAAAGGATTCAAAAAGTAATTTTCCCTAGCAATGGCAACTAAGGTCAAGGAACTTTTCTCAGAACCACCGACAAAAAAATATGAGGTCAGCCTAGAACATGATGAATCCAAATACGAGACAGTTGAGTCCAAAAATGAAGATGGGCTGGTTCAAGTACAATGCACATGCAAGTCCTTCGAGGTGTCAGGTATGCTTTGCTTTCATACCCTCAGGATATTGCACCTTCATTCCATCACAGAAATACCTTCAAAGTACATCCTCAAAAGGTGGACAAAAAAGGCCAAAACAGAAGTTTGGGACAGGATTCTTGGCTAAGAAAAACATCAATCAGAAAGCATCAACAGTGTACTCTCATGGAGGAACCATATGTCCAGCAGATTCTACAATCTGGTTCTAAAGAGCGAAGGAAACTCAGAAGCTAGAAGCACTCTTCAAGATATGTTTGACACCTGCTCGGTAAGAATAGAAGACTTGTTGGTATAAAAAACAAATGCCATTGAACAATCAACCACAAGTAGCCAAAGCAACTCAACCATAACAAGTGCACCTAAGATACTCGATCCAGCCCAAGTGAAGACAAAAGGAAGAGGAAAAAGGCTAAAATCAGGCATGGAAAAGAAAAAACCAAGGAAGAAAACTACTGAATTCGGCACAAAAACACCAGATGTGAAGACATAGTAAAAAGTAGCATTCTATATGATACAAGTTGCATTTGTTTAGCTATATATTGTATTTATTTTCCAGGATCATACTGTATGCCACTGATTTTTATGTACCTAAGATTTTTATACATTCAATAACATACTATATTTTTTAGCTTCGTATTAATAAGCATACAAATATTACTTCTTAACATTCGACATGAACTTGTTTCCCTAAAAGGGACTTGTAATATATTTCACATAATTTTAGTGATACAAAAACCACTGAATACATGTAGAACTACTTAGCTTACACATGTAGTTTATTAACCTACCAATTGCATTTGTTTTCCTATAAGCTCAGAAAAACAACACAATAAACCCCATCAAATAATTAAAAAATCAACTTGGAATTAAAAGCATACAAATAGTACTTCTTAAAACTAAACATGCATTTGTTTCATTAAACCTGCAACCTTACAAATAAATCCTAAAATAGCGTCTCAAATGCGCTCAACGTATCACCCACAAAACAGTCAGTCACAAATCATCCAAATACACCTTCAACCTTAAAAACAACTACTAAAACAGCGTTTCAATTGCACTTAACATACCACCAACAAAACAATCATTCACAAAATAAGCTGAATACAGATCATCCAAAAACAATCCAAAGATGCTAAAGCTACAAATCATCAAGTCCTTCAATCCCAAGGAAGAATGAAGGAATCATAGAACGAGCTTTCCTCATGTATTCTTCAACTATCTTATCAACCCACTCATGTGTGGCTGGGTCTTCTATAATTTCTTGTGTTGTCTTCACATGAACAGCATTCTCATTGGCTGTGGTTGTTCCTTCTTCCTGAGGTTCTGATTGTGGCTGCGGCTGCGGTTGTGGTCGCGCAATCGGGCTAGCATTTGCCCTCTCAAGGTTTTGAACCAATACACGTGTAATGACCTCCATGTCTCGTTTGAAAACGAGGCAAGCCCTATTAAGAGGCTGACATAGAAGAACAAATATCAGTCCAATAAAAAAATCGATATCTATCTAAAAAGGAAATATGAACTACAAACTGCATTAGATTAACTAACATCTGCATTAGTTTTAAAACAACATGCACTAATTTTTACAAACTATATAAAAAAAGACAAAAAATACTTACATTGATGGTAGCTTTGTCAATATCTTCACTGCTCATCACACCGTTCGGTATTCGATAAGAAATAAATCCTGGCTCCTGAGCAATACCATCACATGCAGCAGTAGGTGTATGAAGCCCGTCGTGGCTATTACGAGTTCCCTTAGATTGCTGTTGGCTACTTGTGTTATCTTTAACCCTCCCATCCTTTGTCAAAGGAAAACTAGCAACTACCATAACACCCTTATCATAACCCATTTTTTCCAGATGATGAGCCCTGTCGAGCAAAGATTTGTTCGACCAATGCATGTATAAGGGAAGTCTGGTAGGGTCAGGCTGACCTCTAAAGGGAAAACTATAAATATAAGCTAGCAGCAATACAAACACACAACCGCCAACACAAGACACATCTCTTTTACCTGAATCAGATTTGAAACTCCTAACACCCTCACAGAGACGATCAAGCACTAAGCCACACCAATCAAGACTCTTGATGGCCCCAACATTTTCTAGAGCACTAACCAGCTTAAAATCAACCAAATTTCTGGTAGTTGGCGCCAAAAAAGTACACATGACATACATAACAAAAAATCTCTTAAAGCGCTCACCACTATCACTTAGTCTACCCAGCTCCTCAAAAAGATTAACATGAGAAATATTACCATATTTATCAGCACCCAACTCTTCTCTCCAATTATTCCTAATGTCCACATCCCTTGACAAACCCCTACCATTATTCCTAACCAAACCAACGGCACAGCCTGGAATCCTAGGGATACAGAATATATCAAACACATCATCAGGTGTAATAATGTACCTTGAGCTTGATATTTCTTGCACACATCCAACAAGATCAAACCTAAAACAAAACAAAAAAAGGTCATCCTAGAACAATTTGTAGTCGGCATTAAAAAATATGAAATTAGCCCACATAATCAAACCTGTCAACCAGCCAAGGAACAATTCCAATAGGAATGGATGAGATGTCGAATGCAAGAAGTCTACCAAAACCTATATCTTCCACGTCAATCTTCTGGGCGGGAGTGAGTGAGGCAATTAACGATTTCAGTTTCGAAGGACAACAACTGGTTGAGAATTTCTTAGAAAACCTAAAATAAAATAAAATATGAAGATTGTAAGTTTATTTGAGACTGTGAATAACAAATGAAAACTGAATCTTATCAAATGCAGCATCTTATTAATCAAGTACAGTTTATAACACATTAAAATACACTTACATGTTACCCTCCTCATCAGTACGTTGGACCACCTGCTTCTTCTGACGGTTGCGCAGTTGTTTCGCTGCTCCTTCTTCACCAGCAACCATTTTTTCTGACCCAGAAGCTTCACCAACAGTACTCTCCGTTTTCCTCTTCAAACCAGTTTTTTCGCCACTTCAACAACTTTCTTCACCTTCTCAGCAGACTCCTTCAAACCAGTTTCTTTCGCTACTTCAACAACTTCCTTCACCTTCTCAACAGACTCCTTCAAAACCCCACCAAATTTCTTCGCCTTCACAGCACCTTTCTTCACAACAACTTTTTTAGTCTTTGTCTTCATCGCCTTCTCAACAGGCGACTTTGCAGCAAGTTCTTCTGCCTTCCTTTTATTCTGTCCAGTAGAAGTCTCACATTGTTTACCCTTCTCCTTGCTCAACAAACGAGGTGACAACCTCTCATTCTCTCCTTCAAATGAGACCACCACAGTAGGCCGAGCTTCAACACTCTCCCCCAATTCCACATCAGCTCACCACCCTCACTTTCCCTCTCACACGCAGCCGCAGCAGCTTGCGCCGCCTCCGCCTTCGCAACTGCACCCAAAATCCACTGATTTTCATTAATATAGTCTTTAATCATACTGTCCATACTTTCACCATCATCACTGGACCCACCTTCACCATTATTCTCAACAGGTACAGCTACATCAACACCAGGTACAGCTTCATCAACACCAGATACTTCTCTACTCATTCTAACAACATCATTCACCAGTGTGTCATAATCAAAATCTTCACGTGATCCACCTTCACCAGCAGCTGATTTGCCTTCACCATCTTTCAACTACTCAACAACCACATTTATCCGTTTCTTCTTTCCCGGCTTAGGAACAATAGGAACTGAAATCTGTGGAGTAGAACCACCAATCCTGGCAGACCTATGTGCTACACAAAAAAATGTGGTTGTTGAGCAGTTGAAAATGAAAAAAATGAAAAACAAAAAAATGAAATCTGTGGAGTAGAACCACCAATACAACTACTACTACTACACAAAAAAATGAAAAACAAAAAACTGAATAAGCACATATTTAAAAAATAAACATAATCACACAAATAAAATGCAACATGTAAATAAAAACCTCCAGAAGCATAAGACTCCAGAAGAAAAAGGCTGACACAACTTCTCAGCTTTAGAAAAATATATTTTAATGCATACTCTGACAGCCAATAAGAAACCTGATCTAGGAAAAAAACAGTATAACTAACTATATAATAGGCTATACTAATATATGCAACTTGTAATGAAACAAAATGCATACATAGTCTGACAGTCAGTAAACAACATAATCTGACAGACACATTCTAACTAACTTATGCATATACTAAACTAACATAAGCAACTTGTAATGAAACAAAATACATACTACCAAATCAGAAAGAATAACAATAACTGACTAACAATCAGTGAAACTAAAACACAACCTAAGTAACTATTACATAAGTTATATTAACATTTGAACATTCTAAGAAAACAAGTACACAATATAACAATCACTCAACAACAAAAATAAGCAACTCGAAAAAACACATTACCTAACTTCTAAGAAAATGCGGACCTGACATACAAATCAAAAGAATAGGATGACTAACTAATACAGCTGTTAACCTAACATATGCAACTCTTAAGAAAAAAAAATGCACATAACTAATAACATGCTGGGAAAAACAGAGCAACTAACTAGTGCATATCTTACAATAACAAATGCAACTTCTAAATAATCAAATGCATGTTATATAAAAAAACTCAAAACATACAGATCTGACTAACAAAAAAGTCAACATCAACAACTCATATGCAGATCTGACTTACGAATAAAATTCTAAAAAAAGTCAACACCAATAAGACTGAAAAACACATACACACACAACAAGAACAAAAATGCGCGAAACTACAAATATTCAAAACAGAAAACAGGAAGAATACGAACCAGGAAAAGAAGAAGGCTGAGACAACTTCTCAGCTTCAGGAAGAACAGCTTTCCCCTTCGCCTTACCCATCACTAGGTCAAATACACAAAAAAAACCTCAAATCAGATTCGCGTACAACTATAAAGCAAAAATGGAAAAAACAACAACGAAATTTCAAAACCTAGAATATCAACATCAACAACTCATATGCAGATCTGACTTACGAAGAAAATTCTAAAAAAATTAAACATCAACAACACAGAAAAAACACACACACACAACAATAACAAAAAAAAGTGCAAAACTACAAATATTCAAAACAGAAAAAATATGAACCAGGAGAAGAAGAAGGCTGGGACAACTTCTCAGCTTCAGGAAGAACAGCTTTCGCCTTCGCCCTACCCATCACTAGGTCAAATGCACAAAAAAAAAAACCTCAAATCAGAATCGCGTACAACTATAAAGCAAAAAACGAAACGAACAGCAACGAAATTGCAAAACCTAGAATATCAATCTTACCGAATCCAAGCAATTCCGGCGCAACCTTTAGCAACACGATTCCGGCGAAATTTCGTGTGATAAAGGAGAACGAAGAGCGAATTTGAAAAAATAAAAATCAAAGTACAGAGAAATTGAAAAACGAAGAGAGGAGAAGAAAGGGCAAAACATGCGTGATAAATGATTACACTTCCCAAAAATTACACTGCTGATTAGGCACGATTTATGATTCGGCACAAATAATTTTTAGGCACCCCATTTTTAAAATAATTATAATATGACCTCATTTTACATATCAGTTCCTGATCTGTCCATAAGCTTACGAACAGGCCGTCTTTCCTGAGACTTTCTCATTTATAATATATTTTAAAAATAAAATCATCCCAAATTTCAAATTTATATTAATTGCAAAGTAGAATCACACATTGAAGTTTGGACAGCTAAAGAAAGACTGAAATATGTAACGAATTATACACATAAACCTGCACAAATTCAAGTTAAACAATCATGAGAACTGGCCATCTATCCTCATGAGCTCGGAGAGGCAAAATTTGTAATTCAAGAAGAATCTGTACCCAAACTCGGTCTCCGCTTTGTTTGGAAGGTTCGTCACCGGAGTCTTTTACACCGTTGATTTTCCAGATCTAATTTCCGTACATCTCCGTCGCGCCAATTAGGTAACGTCTCCCCTCTTTCATCGCGCTCGCTGCTTACTGCTGTCAAATTTGCGATGCTCAATCGATTGCATGCACACAGTAGGAATCGTTAGGGTTTTGGGAGTATTTGTTTCAAACTCCCTCCGATTCAGGTATATAGGATGAATTCGGAGGGCAAAAACAAAAATTTAACAACCTATTTGAAAAATGGATGTTGGGGTTTTCTTGTGATAGGATGAAGTAATTTGCGATTGTATATGTTGTGAGAATCTGGTTGGTGCCTGTAGAAGTTAGAAATTCACAAGACCTTGTGTATACTACGTTAAAATCGTTTTAAAACTTATGTGGATTTTTAAAGCACACTGGATCAACATTCCGGCTGAGGAGAACTAACTTTTTCAATGAAGTATGTTTTAGAGTGGCGAAAATTGGTTATGGCTGTTTTTACGTGTACAATTAGTTAGAACATTGATGTTTTACCTTCTGTTTTTCCCTTCCCTCGCAGTGCTGGAATTGAACTTTGGATCAATTGCATTTTTCTTATTGATGCTACTATTTTATGTGCCTAGTTGGTATCTAATTGGTATTATTCTCAGCTTTTGTGGTTTTAGTGTTAAAAATGAAGTTTAAGCTTACAACTTAGACAACCAAGGGTGGGAACATGAGTACAGTGGGAGTAGGAAAGGGAATGTCAAGGTTGATGAACTAAAAAAAAAAAGGGTAATGCCTTTTGTTTTTATTGGCGGTGAAAAGTTTGCTATTTTTGTCAAACTTAATGTGGATGATACCCGCTATATTACCCAAGGCTGGAAACCAGTGTCAGTATTTTAGAAATTGCTCAAATTTTAATCTCATATTTTTTATGCAAGTAATTTTTCTGTGAGGGATGAGAATGAAGCAATATGGGAACTTAAGTAGTTTATTTTCCAAAAGACTATTCAAGTTCGATACAATACGTTCTAAATCTACACTACGTTGGTGCTGCATCATTTTAACTCGTTGTTTGATTTTTTTTTTTAGCCTGTGTCAGAAATGTATGATAATCCTGGACCACTGCCTGGAATTCTGAGACCACCTGCTGCCGCTCAACCCAACCCATTTGGAAATGCCTTCTATGGTTCTGGATCAGGGCTTATTAGAAATGGATTGGGTGCTTATGGAGAAAGAATTTTAGGATCAAGCTCCGAGTATGTACAAAGCAACGTAAGCAATATCATAATGGATGCGTCATTTGTTGAAAGGTTACTGTTGAAAACTTGCGATATAAATGATATGAATTATGTTTAGTTGGCCCAATGAATATGTTTCTTATTCTAGTAGTTTGTGCACAAGTTTTCTTTCCATTTGAGGCATTTTTATGGTGGGCTTATTTGATACATTCATTTTGCTGCTTCATTTAATTTAGGATCAAGAGATTCCTGAGTAACTTCTCGGTGAATGACCAGTATTTAGTTAGGCTTCACATGTTCAACTAATATGAATTTCCTTATAGATGGTACTTTTTTTTTTGGTGCTTAATACTTCTCCTATGTTCACAACTTTTGCAAAAGGTTGAATTTTGTGTTTTCAAATATACCGGGTTTTCTGATTAACTTCTTGGTGAATGACCAGTATTTCCTTAGGTATTATATTTAAAGTAATAGAATTTCTGTGTTGATAGTACATCTTTGTTTTTTCTTTTGTGTTTTAATATTTTCCTATGTACATGACTTCTGCAAAAGTTGGAATTTTGTGTCTTCAATTAATATCGGGTTTTACATAGAGTATATGTGTAACAATTATTTGGTGTGTTATAATGAATGTTTGCAATAGACTGAAATAGGTATCGGTTGTTGAATCAGTTTTTGTATCAGATATTTGATTTGTATATAAGAGTACCAATCCATTATACTTCAAAATGTTGGCAATTTAATGTGAAGATGAACAAGAATGATGGTAGTAACAATGAGAATGCCTTAATGAGGAAATGGATAAACATCCTTAAGATAGTTCGGATATGTGCCTAGGTTATTTTAAACACTGTTATTTGAACTGTAATAAATAGATAATCATAACCCAAATTTGAAGAGAAAGGAGAGACCTAAAAGGAATTGGAAAGAAACTATTGAAGATGTTTAATACTTATCTACTAGTGTTTCTGGACTAGATTAGAATAGGAAATTTGATCCAATTAGCTAGTCGATCTCATTCAACAGGATAAGTGCTTAGATATTGTTTGGGTTGTAAATTACGATTCGGACTTCGGAGTTTACATTTGCTACCGTTTTATCTCCTTTGTTGTTCTGTGATGCAAGAAAATCATGTTCAATATATCTTTTAAACGTTTGGCTTCATTAGGAATTGAATGCTGTCGAAGCTTTACCCGGTTTTAACTGGTTGTTTTAGAAATGTTAAGTTTTATGAAATAATACACCATCAGATCCATAATTGATCCATAATTGATCCATAATTGATCCATAATGGATCCATAATTGATCCATGGAATTAAATATTTGAGTATGAGGCCAACTTCAAATGCTTGGGTCATGTGAATGGGATTATATTACGTAAAGTTCAATGATGGGAACTGTGTATTTACTAAAGTCTATTTGTAATACTCCCCTTATTTACTCGTTCAGTAGCTACTAAAGTCTATTTGTAACTTTCCCAAGTGGTGAATTCATTGGTCCATATTCATCTTTAGTTTTTCATGAAGTGTACTTATTTTCCTATCCTTTTCTCTGTTAGTACGAGGGATTGATATTTGAATTTCTTCCCAGATAAGTAGATATTTCTCCGATCCTCAATACTACTTTCAAGTCAATGACCAGTATGTAAGAAACAAATTGAAGGTGGTTCTTTTCCCATTCCTCCACAGGGTAAGCTTCAGTGCATTATGATTTATTCACAGAATTGATAGTTTCCCCGCGCTTCCCTTATTGCAGTTCTCATGGTGGGTTATGAGCTTTGTTGTCGATGCCCTCTAATTACTATTGTGTTTTGTGATCTTATCTAATTCCAGGGTCACTGGACACGAATCACAGAACCAGTAGGTGGAAGGCTATCTTACAAGCCTCCAATCTATGACATAAATGCTCCAGATTTGTACATTCCATTCATGGCATTTGGTACCTATGTTGTTCTAGCTGGATTAACTTTGGGTGTTAATGGAAAGTAAGATTCTTATCTGTCTTTTGTACAAATTGATGACTTAAATCAATTCTTTATTCTTAACTTAAAGTAAAATTATCACCTGAATTATGTGGTCCTCATATACCTTTGTGGCTGATTATATACAGTAGCATACAATTTGCGTCGTCAAGTCCATTTGCTAACAAATTTATTTTTAACACGTGAACAGATTTAGGCCAGAAGCTCTAAACTGGCTGTTCATTAAAGGAGTGTTAGGATGGTTTATGCAAGTAGCACTACTGAAAATGTCGTTGTTCTCATTGGGTAGTGCAGAGGCGCCTTTGCTTGACATTGTGGCGTATGGTGGATATGCATTTACAGGATTGTCTTTGGCTGTGATGATAGGATTGATCTCGAGCTACGCATACTATTTTCTGATGCCGTGGACATGCTTGTGCATGGGGGTATTTTTGGTGAAGACGATGAAGCGAGTTCTCTTTGCCGAAGTGAGGAGTTATGATTCAAGCAGGCATCACTATCTGTTGCTCTTCATTGCATTGGCTCAGTTCCCACTTCTAATATGGCTTGGAAACATTAGTCTAAATTGGCTTCTGTAAGCTGTAGCAGTTGATGATGATGTGGTTTGGAGACAGTTCATTCTAATCACAGTATTCAATTTTTTGTACTCCCTCTGTTTCAGACATACCATAGAAATAATATATTAAAATAATATATATATTTATGTTAAAATAATATAAATATATATTTATGGCAAAGTCTTGGGAAAAACTGTTTTTTCATAAACTTATGGAAATACGAGATTTAATTATTAGAATAATAAAAGGTAAAAGGTTTTAGTTGTAATATTAAAAATTTATTATGCAATGTGTAGTAGTTATAAAGTTTATAACCTGATTCATGCAATCCAAAAAATTTATCTTCATTTCTTCTAATTTGCACTTTAAACCTTAGACTTTTCATTGCTTATGGAGAGATCGTCTTTCAAGAGATACACTCATTATTTATAGTTATAATTATGAAATAATATTATTTATCATTAAATTTTGAGTCCGTCTCTTGAAAGACGGTAATTCCATAAGGTATGAAAAGACCGAGGTTTAAAGTACAAATAAGAAGAAATGAAGATAAAATTTTTGGGTTGCATGAATCGGGTTATAAACTTTATAACTACTACATGTTGTATAATAAAATTTTAATATTGCAACTAAGACCTTTCACCTTTTATTATTCTAATTAAACAATGTCTTTCCATAAACCTATGAAAATATGATCTTTCCCAAGACTTTGCCTTAAATTTTAGTTTATAAGAAAACTGTAGTTTTGGTAATATTCAACTCATATACAACTCGAAAAAACTATAATACTATTTTCATTAGTGTTAATAAATTTTTTTGTATATAATAAATTTAATGTAAAATATAGCGATACTATTTAATTAATTTATTCTCTTAAAATATAATAATACATGTATATGATTAATTTTCTGCCCAATGCATTTTTGTACGACAATAAAACATTAAATAACAGTAAACATATTATATATTTTCCAAGAATCTTCACTGTTTAAAGAACTTGGAATGTTTACTAGAGGAAAAAGTAGTTTTTTTATAAAACGAAACCTGAAATATGGGGAATTCGAATCTCATGTGAGGGTAAAGAATCATCTTTCTCCGAATTGAGAGAATCCCAAACAATAAAAAAGGGAAATGGATTGATTAAAAATACCAACCAAACATTAACAAACAAATTGATTACGCTTAATTCAATTTCCCCATTCCGATTCCCCCAAACCAAACAACCCCTAAATGTATGAATTACGGGATTTTCTGAGGTATGATAAGACTAAATGTTGCAACTTGCAGTCAATCCTTTAGACTAATGGACCAACAAACTGGCAAGCGTGCTTCAAACTTTCCATCCCAGAAAGCAATATTTTTGAAATTGATATCAGTGTAGAATATGAAATTGATATTTTTGAAAAATGAAAATAAAAGGATAATCGGTCTTAATTTTAAAATAAGGTTGTTTTGTTTACAAGGACGACTCGCACCAAATCTATACTATATTCCCTACTATATAATAAAATAGCAACTCTTTCGACAAGTGGTAACCCCAAAATTTGACACATGGACTATCCACTTAAGCTTTCACAATTTTAACCAGTGGCATCTCCTAAACTTGACATATCAACTAGCCAAAAAAATTATTTCCAAATTTCATTCATCTCTTCGCTATAAAGCAATATTTATGCTGAATTGGGATTCCAAAAGATTTGAAATGCATCAATTAATATAGCATTTATTTGATTTACTCATTTGATGTATATCTCTTTATTAGAATAGTCCAACTTTTCCAACTGATTTGCTGCATTTAATATGATGCTATTTCCAAAATATTGTGAAGCCTAAATAAGGAGTTACAATTAATGTGGATTGTTTCTCTCTCCTTCCTTTTCTTTCATTTCTTCCTCTCCTTTCTAGAAAATTCTACCACTTACACAAATAATTTTGCTCTGAATATATGATGTATGCATGTTGGTCGCTATGTTTTCTAGTTTTAAGCACATTATTTGCTTTGCTATCTAATGATTTGTATTTGACATTTGTAAATGTGTTCTAAATCCAAGTAACATTTTCCAATTACTAATGTACTTGACATTTATAAATGTACTTGATCGTAACAATCTAGATCCTGCATAAAGCAACAAATATCATATCTTGCATAAAGCATTATTTTTCCAATCACTTCCATGCATAAAGCTATTTTGTATATGTGCTCTTAACCACTATGTTATTTGTTGTTTGGGGTGCCAATTTCCCCACCCCTTCTCGGGTGGTTTTGGAAAAAAAATTTAAAAACATTCTTTGGCTGTATTCTTCTTTTTTTTAAAAAAAAACTCATAATAATGCAACTCGGGGGGGGGGGGGGATTGAACCCTGGTTGCACCTGGGTGG
This sequence comes from Rubia yunnanensis, assembly GCA_037428765.1. NCBI lineage: Eukaryota > Viridiplantae > Streptophyta > Magnoliopsida > Gentianales > Rubiaceae > Rubia > Rubia yunnanensis. Next base: position 77,375,961 of record CM075064.1, read on the forward strand.
GCACAAAGCCCTGGCCACTTGAGCTAGCCCAAGTGGTTCTTTGGTTGTATTCTTTCAAAAAAAAAAACTCATTCTAAAAAAACTAATAATCAGAAAATATTTTAATTCATAATGATTAATAAAATTTTATGTGATACATAAACTTTAAAAAGCATAAGATTTTTTTTTATATTTCTTGGTTTTTAAACTGTGATATGATTTAATTAATTTTATTTAATTATGTTGTTTTACAAGATGTATACATATTGTAATATAGAGTGAACTATTAGATTAAATACATTGTAACAATTGAAAAACACTACTGTAGTAGTAACTGAAAGATTACTATGGATATAATCTATTTTCTCTCATATTCCCCATCTACAGTTCTATTCAGATTCATACATTGATGAATAATGATATCTGATAGTCATTTTGACTTTTCCTTTTTAAAACGCTTCCATTCTTTATATATTTCCTTTTTACTAAAACATTTCTATTTTCTAATGTTAATTATCCCTCAAATTTGCGTACATTATTGAAAACATAATCTAATAGAATTATTATTACAATATATAATTTAATAAACATTTTAAATTCATAAATAAATAATTATTTATCTGAATAAAAGAAATATACAGTACTCCAGTTTAAATATATAAAAGGGCAAAATGCAGATATGACCCTATGTTTTGGTGGAAAGTGCCAATATGACCCTGCAATACCATAAAGTTCTATTGTAACCCTATCTTTTGCATCAGAAGTGCCGATATAATCTTTTGGCACTATTCCGGCATTGACTTGGCATTTTTTGGCATTGACCATAACTAAAAAAGCTAAAATAACCCTAGTATTAAAATTAAAAATGTAAAGACATAACTACCCATATGGTTCTTCTTCTTCTCCATAACACACCCACTGCTGCTCCGTCGTCTCCGCCACCACCTCCGTCACCGCTCCACCACCACCTCCGTCACCGCTCCGCCACCTTCCAATGCGAATCAAATCCAATTCCATGTAAAATCCCTCTTTCTCAGCTCTCCAATCCCTCCTTTCCATCTGAAATTCCATCCCAAAAGAACCCCAAATTCCAAAATTAATGTACCTCCTCAAGTCTCACGCTGCCTTCCTTTTTCTTCCGTTTCACGATGTTGTAAGTGCTGCAATCAGACGAATAGTAGCAGCTCCGTGTTCTTCTACAGTATGCCGCTGACCTCTTCTGCAATAACGTCATTATCTAATATACGATGCTTTCTCTTTTCTTCTTTGGACCTCTTCTTCTTTTCCGGGATGAAGCCATCATCCAATTTACGGTGCTCTCTTTTCTTCTTTGGACCACTTCTTCTCTTCTTTTTCCCTCTTCTTCTCCAGAGAAATCGAGGCCGTATCCTTATCACACGGTGTGTACCCAGGAGGAGGGTAAGCAAAGCACCAAGAAATTTCCAATTCCATAGAGATCAATTTCCCCAAATTCAGTCTGTCAATTATTAGGGTTTCCACAGAGATCGATTCCCCCAAATTCAGTCGGTCGCGTGCCACCTTTTTTTGGCACTGCTCAGCCAAACGCCGGAAAGTGGAGACCTTGAGAAGAAGGAGAAGAGAAGAGAAGAAGAGAAGTGGAAAGCTCCGGTGATACCGAGAGAAGAGAAGAAGAAGCTCGAGAAGAAGGACTTTCGAGCAAATAATAGGATTATAATAGCACTTTCTGATCTTACAAGATTACATTGGCACTTTTGACCAAAACATAGGATTATATGAGAACTTAACTTCTATAAAATTATAATGAGTCCATCTCTTGCGAGACTGTCTTACCATAAGACCAGGGACTTACAGTAATTTAAGGCAAAAGACAACAATTTTTGGGGGTCCTGGCGTAATTAATTTATTCTTGGTGCCAATTTAAAATGCACAAAAAAGTAGGGGGACTAACCTGCAAATACCACAAATAAGGAAGGAAATATCAGAAAAAACACGAGTTTGATGAAGACGCACAACATAAAACATGCTTCCAAAACATTCTCACAGTTTCAATCGATCTCAACCACTGCAATGCATCGATCCAAAATCTTCAAAAATCAAATCCCCAATAATGAACATCGCCGATCAACAAGAAATCAGGTTTGTGATTCGTAACTACATAATCAAATCAATTTGTTGAAAAATATGCAATCAGATTATGTGAATTTTGTTTATTTTGCAGATTGGAAGATCAATTGACGTGCAAAGAAGATGATATCAAAATCAAAGCTTCATCAACAAGCCTTATCAACAATGACCGACAAATTACTGTGGTGAACGACACAACCAATGAAATCAAAAAAAATTATGTAAAAGGTGAGTATGAAAAATTGGAAATTGGAATCATCATATAAAACCTTATTTAATCTGTTTGCATATGTTTCAGCTCCTATTGCTTGTGAATATTTTGATGCAGACTGATCTTTTAGCTCAAAAAGCTTGCGAGTGTTTTAATGTTCAAAATTGATGCTCTGTACTAGTATGTGAAAATAATGTTGTATATCTGTATCAAGTTAACCACAATAAACTGTTATGTGATGTGTTAATGAAAGTGACTGATACTTGTGTATATAATATCATTTTTATTGAATATAGGCTGCTAGAACTAGTGTATCATGTTATAAACAGGATGAGTGATTTAATTATGCTCACTCATAAAATTGGATACTCAGTTCTGGCATGGGAAACAAATCTTAGAATTCTGATTCAAAGACAAACATGCATATACTGCTATGTGATGTTTCTATTATACAGATTAATGTTTTAATAAAAGTGGTTGATTCTTCTGCACCTAATTTAGAAAATTACCTACATATACTTGTGTGTGATGTTTCTATCATATATATTGACGTTTTAATAAAAGTGTTTGATGTTTCTACACAATATGTTAACTGTTACTGAAACTGATAGAATTGATCTGTGATTTTATAATCAAACTAAATGATCTGTGATTTTATAATCAAACTAAATGATATGTGATTTTACTAACATATCTGCCAGATGATTTTCCTAATCTATTGGAGATAAATGCAAGTGAGTGTTTGCAAGGAGTGCGAGCAAGAACTTGGGAAGAGCTTGAAAAACTGTATCGAGCACATGCAACCGTGCTTGGATTTTCTGTAAGGAAGTCAACAACAAGACAGTCAAACCAGGGAGTAATTAGGGAAAATATTCACATGCTCATGTGAAGAAAAGTCCATTTCAAGAACTAAAAACACACCTACTCTACAACCAGAAAGGGAGAGAAAAAGAAAATCAAAAGAGTTTCCAATGATAAGAACATGATGAAAAACTCAGATCAGGATCAAGCTTGTTGATGAAAAGTTCTACGAAATCAAGCACCACTTCATTGATCATGACCATGAGTGCACAAGATCATAATGGCAGTACCTGTAACATAGTGAAAGAAGAATAAAAAATGAGAAAGCAAGAGCAATCAAAGCTATGAAAAAGGCTAGTCTCAAACCAGCAGCAAGTTACAAATATTTAGCATGTGCTGCCCAATGAGAAGAAAAGGTTGGACACACTATGAGAGATCACATTAATTATGTGAATAGGTACAGAATGGACACTATAGAAGTGGGATATGCTCAAAATGTCATAGATGAGCTTTATCATATTGTTGCTTCTGAGGAAGACTACTTTTTTTTAGAGTCAAGCTGGATAATGAAGGAAAAATAACAACAATCTTTTGGAGTGACTCAATGATGAAATAAATTACATGTTATATGGAGATGTTGTGATTTTTGACACCACTTTTTGGATAAACAAGTATAATCTCATTTGTGCTCCGATTGTCAGGATAAATAATCACTGGAACAATGCAATGTTTGGGTGCACTTTTATTGGAGATGAAAAGGATAAAGCTTTCGTATGGCTGTTGGAGGTATTTTAAAAATTAAAAGGGGGGAAACAACCAGTGATTATATTCACTGACCAGGATTTGGATATGACCAAGGGAATTAAAGAGGCATTTCTTAACTCTGTCTGATGATTGATGTTTCAAGTTATGTGTTTAATCTTTTAAATATTAATGATGATGTTTTACGTATTCCTTCAATTTATGTTTTGAACCAGTGTTTAACTTGTTATATTATTCAGTTGATGTTTCATTAAAAATGTCTAACCTGTTATGTTATTCAGTTGATGTTCTAAATATATTTTTTAGAACATTGCTTCTAATTATCTGACTTGTGATGTCAATAATTTAATTTTTAAATCATCACCACAACCTATTTTAGAACATCTGAGAACTCATCATAGACGCATACAATTTCTCTTGGTTTTGACACAACGACATAAGCATCCTCCATTTATAATTGATGATTTATTAGCAGCATATAACCTTTTTAAGAAACAGGTTGGTGCATGTACTGAAAATTGTTGTTTCGTAGGTATTCAAAGAAACAAAACACAGACTCTGATTGTGGCACCTGAAACAGAATGCAATTATTCGCTACAATAAAGTAAAAAGTGATGAAGAATTTGGAATGGCATTCGACCACTGTTCGAAAGGTTGTGCCAATGAAGAAGAATTTGAAAGATGCTGGAATTCCATGATAGAAACCTACCAGTTGCAAGAAAAGATTGGTTCAAGCACTTGTATGAACTCCGGGATAAATGGTGCACTGCACTAAGCAAAGATTTCTTCTCAGCTGGAACTTTGTCATCACAGTGTAGTGAAAGTACCAACAAAGCAATCAACTTCAATGCTTCAAAAACAACCAACATGACACAGTTTTTTGCAATATTTGGAAAAAATGTCAAAAGTTGGAGAAGCACGGAGACAAGCAGGGAATACAATGGATCAATAGGAAAACCAAGAGCATATATAGAAGGGCCCGGATTACTGAAGCAAGATGGGGATATATACACTCTTAAAATTTTCACGGACTTTGAAACAGGGTGGAGATTGGCAATATCGAGTAAAGTGGAGAAAATATTCAACATTTGCCATGAAGATAATTACGAAGTCAGCCCAGAAAATAATAATGCAAAGGTAGAGAAGGTTTATTATAGACTCGGGGGTGGTAAAGTGAAGATCAAGTGTTCATGTAAATACTTTGAAGACGTTGAGCTGTTGTGCTTTTACAGCCTTCGTGTGCTCCACTTGTGCAACTTCACAACAATACCTAAAGATTATATACTGAAGAGATGGACAAAGATAGCAAAGAAGGAAATATGGAACTGGGTACTTGGAGGTGCATCAACACAAAACAACGAGAACAACAGTGAGATGAAAGGTAAGATACCATGGCATCAGGAGATGCTCAGAAAATTCTACAATTTAGTGTTGAAAAATGTGAAGATGACAAAGATACTCGTAGAACACTTGAGGATGGTTTGAACAGGGATTCAACTACGGTATATCAGCTTCTTTCAATGAAAGATCAAGACAAAACTGAACATTCAACGACAAACAACGCCAAAGACTCACCAAAAAAAATGTGCTCCCGAAGTCCTAGATCCAAAAAGAGCAAAAACAAAGGGAAGAAGTAAGAGGTTGAAAGGAAAGCTTGAAAGGAAGAAGCCACAAAAGAAGTAATTTCGGTCCAAGACTCCAAAAGCCAAAATCATCTGAATTAGAGAAGACCAAAGTTGATGAAGGATGGCATCTGAACTTGCAGAACAAATTTGATGTTTCAGTACTTTCATTTGACGTTTCAAGACTTTCATTTGATGTTACATTTTTTTTAGAAGTGAGGACTTTGAATTAAAATTATTGCTCAACTTAGTAGAATACAGAAGGTTTTATTATGGAAATCATTCTAAAGTTTATTAGTCTCTATACGTTTCTTGTTTGAGTACTGAAATTTAATTTGCAGGAATGTGATCTTTTAACCTAGATGTGTGATCACTTACAGATATGTAATGAGCTTTTAAAGTTTACTGGATTTTTACATTCAGTATACCAAAAGTTAAAACTAGAAATATGTCACATTTTTTTATAAATACACTAGACAACTACTAAAATGTGATATTCTAATTTTAAAGCATAATCTTTCATACATAATCATTAATGTAAATAACTCTATAAATAGACTAATGAGGGTTAAAGCATAAAAATAAGCTTTACTATCAACAACCTAAAACATCAAGACCTACTCATGAAATATCACTGCATTACTTTAAAATGTCAACTACCACCAAAATCCAAAATCCAAAAACCAAATGTCAAATTCCAACAAGAATTCTGAGAATCACCTAACCAACAATCCAAAAATACTTAAAACATCATCCACAAACATAATTCATCACATCCAGAAACCATCCAAAACCAACAATACTAAAATAATCAGCCAACAGTAGTACTTAAAAGGAAAACCATTTCCACTCATCATGCAAGCATCAAACCCAGCACTCACTATGGATTTACAAATAACCTTAACCTTACTGTCATTAAAATGTTGGACTAAGGGGAGGGAAGTAGGCAATGGGATTCCTTGAAATGGACATCTATAAAGATAGCACATCAAAGGTAGAAATACACAACCATTTACAACATCAAATGGACCTTTTTTGTACCTCTCAACAGTATCACGGAATTTTTTCAGCACATACCCACACCAATCCATATTCCTGATTTCATTCACATTTTCCACAACCCTAAAAAGGTTAAAATTAACATTACTTCAAGATGTGAGAGTAAGGAAAGTACACAACACATACATTAGAAAATACTTCTTAAACATATCACCTCCATCAGTCAACAATGACATCTTACCTAGCAACCTATCAAAAGGAATATTGTCATGTTTATCAGCCCCTAAATCCATCTTCCATTTAAGCCTCAACTCCATATCTCTGTGCAGCCCTTTACTCGAGTTATTAACCTCTATAACCTCAACATCACTTATAGGCAGACACATGGAATCATAAACATCATCCCTGGTTATATAATATTTATCACTACCTATTCGCTGAAAGCAACTAATTGGGTTAAAGTTAGATACCAGATACTGAATCACATTTTTGGGCAAAATACAAAATTTTATCTTCAATAATCCTTTAAATCCTATATCAATAACTGACATGATCTGCCATCAGTAAATGATTTCACAAGCTTTACAATCTTACCAGGGCTAAACTTCGTAGATTAGCCCCCCTTCGACTTGCAAAAAAAATAAAAATAAATAAGCAACACTGAAATATGAAACATATCATAAAACTTTAAGTCATTAATGCATACCTTGATGGATCATTAACACCCTTCAGAATTTTGGACTTCACAACTCCTCCACTCTCTTCTCTAACCCTCTTCTTCACAACATATTTCCCTTTACTAACAGGAGATGTTTTACATACAGCAACAACTTTGCCACCTTCCTCATATGAATCATTAGGCTCTCCACTAGCATCATCAAAATCTTCATCAGAATCATCAGAGTCATCCTCCTCACCATGCCTAACTTCATAGTCGTCCTCCTTCACATTAGACCTATCTTCATCATCATCCTCATTTTTTGCAACTCGGAGAGAATTGCAAAAAACTAAAAAATAAATAAGCAACACTGAAATATGAAATATATCATAAAACTGTAAGTCATTAATGCATACCTTGATGGATCATTGACTTTGGACTTCACAACTCCTCCACTCTCCTCTCTAACCCTCTTCCTCACAACATATTTCCCTTTACTAACATAAGATGTTTTACATACAGCAACAACTTTGCCACCTTCCTTATCTGAATCATTAGGCTCTCCACCAGCATCATCAAAATCTTCATCAGAATCATCAGAGTCATCCTCCTCACCAGGCCTAACTTCATAATCATCCTCCTTCACATGAGACCTATCTTCTTCATCATCCTCATTTTCATCAGAATCACCATGCTTCTTCCCACTCACTAATTTATTATTATCATCATTATCAGAATTCTCCTCATTGTCAGACTTACCAACAATAACATCACCAACTTGTTGTGAAACATCAACAATATTGTCTGAATCCTCCCCCTTGTCAGATTCTTCACCTTCATCATAATTGTCTTCACTTCCATCGCCTCCCTCCTTCTCAGATTCCTCTTCAGCCTCTCCATCTTCCTCAACATCATTTGGATTTTCACCTTCGCCGTCAGAACTTTCATCAAATTTTGAGCCATCAACATCTTCAGATTCCTCATCACTTGTCTCCATTTTATCATCATCACCACTAGTCTGATCATCATGACCAGTTTCATCAATGGTAGCATCAAGTGTTTGAGATTGAGAAGGAGCAGTATTGAAGATCTCCTCTACAAATGAAAACAATAAATACACAGTCAAATAATAGGGTAACACAAAAATATAATAAGAATTGAAAATTTAAAATAGCAGGGTTAAAACATATAGATTACCAGATAGAAGATCAGCAACTCTAGCATCAGTCAACATATCTTTGTAACGAAGCTTTGACTGGAGAATCTTCGAAGCTGAAGAAACATTTTTCACAACAACACCTATAAACATATTAAAACAAAAAAAATTAATAAGATTACAGAACATGTAACATCAAATCAAAAGAAGAATGTATAAAGGGGGGGAAAATACAACCTGGTTCGGAAGATTTCTCAATTTGAACAGAAACTTTTTCATCACCATCAGCTACATTTAAAGAAACATCATAGAATATTTTAAAAAATGCATGAGGCTAAAAATAATAAAACATCAAATCACAGAACTAAGTATTCCAAAATAGATTAAAAAAAACTATTACCTTTTTGGGCAAATTTTCCAATTTGTAAAGCTGGAATTGGGCTAACCACCTTATCTGAATGAAATAAAAAATCAAGATCAAATTACTGAACAAGAAGATGCAAAAAGTAAGACATTAAAAATCAAAAAAAAAAATTTAAAAGGAAAATTTATTTTTACCCTTTTTAGCAGATTTTACAGGCTGAGCGGAATCTAGACTTACATCATCACCTGTAACATATAAAACATCAAACCATAGTAATAAAAGGTAAAACGTAATTAGTGAAACATCAAAAATCATAAAAAGATATATTTAAAAGATGAAATTATTGTAACTTTTGTAGCAGATTTCTTTCTAGGCAAATCAAAAGTTGAAACATCAAAACACAGTGCTAAATGGTAAAGAATAATAAATAAAAAATCAAACGTAAGAAAAATAAGTATTGAAAAGAAAAACTAATTTTACCCTGTTTAGCTGATTTTTTACCAGGCTCAGAAGATACTTGGCTGACACCCTCACTTGAATAATACGAAACATCAAACCGTGGTGGTAAATGGTAAAAAGTGAATAATAAAAAATCAAAAGTAAGAAAAAGAAGTATTGAAAAGAAAAACTAATTTTACCCTTTTTAGAAGATTTTTTACCAAGCTCAAAAGATACTTGGCTGACACTCTCACCTGAAAAATATGAAAAATCAAACCGCAGTGTTAAATGATAAAAAGTAAATAATAAAAAATCATAAAAAGAAATATTAAAAAGGAAAAACTATTTTACCCTTTTTAGCAGATTTGTTTTCAAGCTCAGAAGAAGAAACTTGGCTGACACCCTCACCTGAATAATATGAAACATCAAACCATAGTGGTTAATGGTATAGAATAATTAATAAAAAAATCAAAATCAGAAAAAGAAGAATTCAAAAGGAAAACTATCTTTACCCCTTTTAGCAGTTTTTTTAGCTAGAGCAGAAGTTCGACTGACACTATCACCTAAATTATATAAAACATCAAACCATAGTGGTAGCAGATTTTTTTCCAGCCACAGTAGAAGCTAGACTGACACCATCACCTGAATTACATAAAATATCAAACAATAGTGGTAAAAGGTAAAGAGTAATAAATCAAAAATTAGAAAAAGATGTATTAGAAAAAAAATAATGTATACCTTTTTTAGCAGATTTTTTTCTAGCCACAGCAGAAGCTAAACCGACAACATCACATGAATTACATAAAACATCAAAGAGGTAAAAGTTAAAGAGTAATAAATAAAATATCAAAAAAGAAGTATTAAAATGAAAAGTATCATTACCCTTTTTAGCAGATTTTTTTTTCAGTCACAGTAGAAGCTAGATTAACACCATCATCTGAATTACATAAAACATCAAACCATAGTGGTAAAATGTAAAGAGTAATAAATCAAAAATAAAAAAAATCAGAAAAAGAAGTATTAGAAAAAAAACAACGTTTACCTTTTTTAGTAAAAATTTTTTCAGACTCAGAATTAGGTTGGTTGACACCTTCACCCGAGTTATATCAAACATTAAACCATATTGGTAAATGGTAGAGAGTAATTCATAAAACATAAAATGATAAATAAATAAAAATTATAAATATTACCAGTTGCATTCTCAGCTGAAGCAGAGGCAATTTGACTGGAATGAATATTACTGGCACCGTCCTCTAATAAACATAAAACATCATCAAAGATAAAAAATATGTATTACCAAATCAATAAACAATCATTTAATAAAACACAATATTAAAATTTGAATAATACCTTTGCCATCAGAATCGCTCTCACGCACAGCAAGAACTTTACCCTTACCGCTCATCGCTTTGACTCGTTTAACATCAGCTTATTTTATACACCGCTTCCGATATTTTCTTTAGGGACAGAAGAATCAGGCACTGGAGATGCTGGGACAGACACCTCAGCCACTTTCTTCTTTTTCACATTTCTTGGACTCTGAGCTGAAGGAAAACCAAAACATTAATAAAAATTAAAAACATACAACAGAATTATATAGATAAATATATACATGCAGTAAATGTAGGAGTCGTCAGACCACGAATTCTATCAGATTTTCTGACGGGAACACCACAATCTAAAACAAAAGAAAATATTACTTATAGCCTAAATAACATCACCACCCATCCATGTATATAAATATCCACAGGAAGTCAAAAACATCAATCAGAAAGCAAGTTTAGAACTAGAATTCAGCAAATCAAATAAACAAAATAGATGATCATTAAAGTAATATAAGACATCAACAAAAGACCTAACAACATCATTTTGGGAAAAAGACAAAAAAATATGAACATGCAAAAAACTGTGAAACCAGCACACATAAAACATCATATAGAAATAGTTGATACAAACTAGTAAACACTAGCACCATCATCACACATAAAACCAAACAGTACAAAGAAACATCAGTATAAGAATAGTTAAGTCAAATGGAATACTTGTACCATCAAATTAGAAATATAAAGCATCAACTAAAAACATATGTAATGAAAACATCAACTGATATACTTAAATCATCACTCTTACTGAAAATTAAAATATTATCACTGATATTTAAAACCATACAATAATGAAAATAAAAAACACATATAATAAAAATTACATACATAACACAGTTCTAATAGAAACATTAATTACAGCATGTCATAAACAGAAAATGAAGTCAAATGAAAACCTTGAAACATCATATCCAAACATTAAAACATCATGAAAACCCTAGACGACAAAAAATGAACAAATATAGTAATAAATTCAAACATTCCCGCCAAACAAATAAAAAAAGCAACAAACTTTGAGAAGTAGTCTTCCTCTTCTGCTTTACAACAACCTTCGAAGAAACAGAAGACTGCGAGTATGATTTTGCAATTTTCAACACCGCAACGTCTATAAAACCAGAATCAACAAGATCTCTTTCCTTTGACATCTACAAAATGATAAACATGAAAAATAATACAGTTAAAAATGATCAACATCAATGAAAACCTAATAAACAACATGCATGTGAAAACCTTCAGCTTTGCAATTACCTCTTGAAATACGATAACAACCTCCAATCGAAGAGAGTAATAACTGTAAAAAAAAGGACATAAAGCTCAGAGTTCACTAACAAAAAATCTTACTACACAATAAAATGGCTAAAAGAAAAGATTATCGGCCGGAAGAACAAATCTAGGTCGTCGCAGTTACCTGATGAAGAACCAACCCGATTATCAAGCAAAAATGGAAGAAACTCCAAAAATTGGACCAAAACGACCGATTACACTCACATGAAACACGATCGGATGCATATTAAGCAACAAGAATAGATGAAAGTACAAAAATTGCGGCGGGAATAGCAAACTTAGGTCGCCAGAAAAGGGGGAAAAAGAGGTAGAGAACGAATATGTTTTTTGAGAGAAAACAAAGCGGTTTTGGAGAGAGAAAGAAAAAGGTAAGAATGAGGGGAAGGCGAAGAGATACTGAATAGTAAATGTATACTCAGATTTATTTTAATTACAATTCAGTCCCTAAAAAATATGAAACTATAATTAATACCCCATCCCAAATTAAGTATGTATTATTTATAATTTAATCCATGGTCTCGCCGCGAGACCGTTTCGCACAAGACTTTGCCAATTATAATTTACTCTTCTCCGAGAACGTCTCCTGACATATGACCTCTCGTTAAGTTATAAACTACCCACCATATATTATCACTTAGAGTCTGTCTCCTGTGAGACCGTATTATCGTAAGACCATGGACTAGAGTGAAAATAAGTAAAAGGCAAATGAAATTCGGGGGTCAAATTACAATAATTATTTTTTGGTGCCACAATGAAAAATGCAAAAAATGAAGGACCAAACATCAAATAAACAAAAATCAGCACAGAACACGTCTTTCTTCTTCATATTCCTTGCTTAGTTGGCACCGCCTCGCCCTTCGCTGGCACTGCCTCACCTTCTCCCCCGTTGCCTCGCCTTCTCTGCCATTTCCTCGTCTTCACCGACGTATGTTTGCTATGTTCATCCTTCAATTAACGGAAACCTACCTCTGAAATTGGTCCCCAAAATCAATTTCCGGAAACCTCCCTGAAAATCTTCCTTCAACATCCGCATCGCTCATATTTCAACTCTGCTCTAAGCGCTGGTCGAGTGTGGATGGTATGACATCAAAACCTGTATCGGTGCAATCCATTTTTCTATGGTTGCCTCAATCGGTGAAGCAATTCCGACTTCTGTAGACTAAAGTGTTGTCGTGGCTATGGACTTCAACGGTGGAATTTGGATGTTTCATTGTGTTCTAGGATGTGCAAATACATGATGAACATAATGAATCGATGGGAGGGAGAATCGATAGATTTGGGTGGTTGAATGGAGGGGAATTGATCACGGATCTGGATTGGGCAAAAGCTTGAAGACAGGATCTGTTGTGGGCAAAGGTTTGAAGTTGGGGTTATGATAATCTACCGGTGCACTTGGAAATTGCAGAAGTGCAGAAGTTGTGGAAATTGCACTTCTTATGACATCTGTGTAGAAGTGGAGTATAAATTAGATTATTATGAACATATGCCAAAGTATGTGGTTGTGGTTGATTTTTTTTAATCACGAAATCCACAATGCGAACAGGAAATTGAGTTCACAAAGTTACGAATGTTTACTCCTGACGAGCTTGATGCTTTGGCATATGTTTTACAAGTCGCAGGGCAGCATAAGACTTTGGAAGTAAGACAAAGAATTGATGTCTCTCAGCCAATTGACAAAACTGTTTCCAGTAAAAAATCAAATGAAAATATTATAGTATTAAAATTTAAAGATTATTTCACGCTATTGAAACATCAAGAATACATCAAAATAAAATCTAATATTCAAAAATAGGAAACATCAATATCAATTTTTAAAAATGACATATTGGAAAGTTAACACATCAATCAAAAAGAAAATATAAGTTAAAAATTCAAAATTAAGATAGTAAAACATCTCAAATTAGTGTTGAAAATATAAATTCCATTGATATTACATTTGAATTTTTTTATTTTGATGTTCCACTTCTATCCACTGATGTTATTATTTTTTTGCATGATAATTTACAGATGTAAGACGATACGTATCACTTTATGTATATTATAGATGAACAAGACATAAAACATCATACACGGATAACTCAAAATCGAATTAATTAAATGAATCATCACTGTCACAACAAAAAGATAAAAAATTAGCATATGAAAGTGACAAACTTTAATTTGAAATTTTACATTTGCATGTGAAAATTTCTAACGCCATAACTATCGAACCATCAAACATCATTCATTACAAAAGGTTTCAAATGCCCTACAAAATTGCTAACATAAAAATTGAAAATTTTCAAATCAAGGTATAACATCAATTACAATCAATCGCCTCAACACTAACACTAACAATCAACCATCATAAATGAAAAATCAATGTCAAGCAACGCATCCTAAACAATCAAATTTTATTTTTTCCCGACTTGTTTTCCCTCGCCGTTGGCTTTTTCACGGACTTGCATTCTCCTACTGGTTTTAAAAAAGGATGACTCTCTTACTGCATCAACACACAGATCAAAGGTCAACTACGGTTCTCTGTTCAAGGGAACACTTCAAAGCATGGTTCCTCATACCATTTTTTGTAAACTCATCAATGGCATCTTAGAGCTCCAACATGGACAGTATTCCTGTGAAATAATATAAAACATCATATACAGTAATTAAAACATCAATAAATGTAATTAAAACATCATAATAGCACAAATAAACATCACTGACAACTACATTGAGGAAAATTAAATACAATATTTAAAACATCAATCTCAAAATTTCAAAACATCAATGTACACACTATAATAGCAAAAGAACAAAACTGAACATCAGTTGCATACTTAAATATGAAAACACCACAAACATCAAACAATGAAATTAATAGCATTACACTAACACACATAACAATACTTAGAGCTTAAACATGAAAGTTTAAAGATAGAACCTGAAATATCAACAATAGTATCTAAAAAATCACAGCTAAAAAAAGAAAGAAAAATTACAGTTTCTACTTCATTCTCGAATGTAGCAACAGTGGGTAAGTGCTCTTAGACATCTAAGAAATGGTGAAAACAACACAAAAATTAGCATAATTAGTAACAAAACCCTAAGATATTACACACACAATCAAAACAACAAAACTGAACATCAATTGCACACTTAAAACACTACAAGCATCAAATACTGATATTAAATCATCACACCAACACAGATAAACAATACTTAAAACCTAAACATGAAAGATTAAACATCAACAACAATATTTAAAAAGTCACATATGCAAAATAACAAAATTTACATATCCTCTTTCCTTCTCGATTGCAGCAACAGTGGGCATGCATTCTTACACATCTAAGAAACAACAACAACAACACAAAAATAAGCACAATCTTAACAAAACCCTAAGATATCACACACGCAATCAAAGCAACAAAACTCAACATCAATTGCACACTTAAAACACTACAAGATCAAATACTGATATTAAATCATCACACCAATACAGGAAAACTGTACTTAAAACCTAAACATGAAAGATCAAACATAAAACCTGAAAAGATCAACAACATTATTTAAAAAGTCATGCAAAATAACAAAATTTACAGATCCTCTTTCCTTCTCGATTGCAGCAACAGTGGCAAAATCATTCTTAGACATCTAAACATCAGCAACAACAAAAAAAATCAGCGCAAATTGCAACAAAACCCTAAGATATTACACACAATCAAAACTGAATATAAATTGCACACTTAAGCATGAAAACACCCCATGTATCAAGCGATGAAATTAAAACATCACAACAACACTTATAACAGTACTTAAAGCCTAAAACCTAAAAAATCACACTCAAAATGAGAAACATCAATACCTTAGCTAAAACATCATGACCAAAAATTCAAGAAAACATAGAAATGATTCTTCCTTCTCGATTGCAGGAACAATGATGCAAATCTCCTTAGAAATCTAACAAACAACAGTAACAACACAAATATTAGAACAAATCCGTAAGAACAACTCACAACACACACAAAAATAGAGAAATCCCCAGTTATTACACATTGAACAACATAACCCCTACAAAATTACATGAACCAAAAAAAGCAAACAAAAATAATAAAGAAACAGCAAAATATGCATAAACACTCTGAGCAAAAACATTACATTTGAAGATTAACACAAAACTAAACTTGTATGGTGTTCGACCGCCGAAAAATTGGCAAAAAAATTGCCAAAAACTCTGAAAATTGCGACGAATCTATGTGCGCATGAAAGAGGAAGAAAAATGAAGATGATGAGCGGTGAATGGAAGAAAAGAAGCTAGAATTGAAGAAGATGGAAGAGAAATGGAGAAGAATGAGATTTGAGTTGGAGATGAGAGAGAATACGAAGGTTTTATGCGCAGGAGAAGAGAGAGAAAGTTTCAGAAAAATATGAGAGAATAATGAAGAAATGTTGATATATATACATGAACTTAAATGTAAAATAGTAAAATTTCACAACCAACCCCTAAACTTTTAAAAACTTTAATTGAAAACCTCATGCTATATTCTTAACAATTTAATCACTGGTCTCGTTGTGAGACCTTCTCACACAAGACTTTGTCTTTCACTTATAAGTTGTATTACTTAAATTATACACTAAACTTTTAAAGACAATTATTATATTTTTAAAATTTGATTTAGTTTTATTAACATGTCATATGTTATTTTATATCTATGTTTATAACTAGGAATAATTTTGCTATTTTTCTATAACAGACACATAAATTTATAACTTTAATTAAATAATTATTAATTCATTATCAATAGATCATATTCTTAATACTATATTTTAAATAAAGCAAAGTATTTCTATACAACACTTCATATTTTTCTATATAAAACACACACACATATATAATTTTTGTTTAAATATAAAATAAATAATTATTATATATCAAAAAATATTAAGTTATTTTTAAAAAATTAAAATATTATCATATTAATAAATATATTAATTTATTTGAATGAATTGTGTGTAATTTTTAAATAGATATAATTTTTTTTATCACTTATTCAAATTATGAATTATATTATATTTATTCTTTTCTTTCATAAATTCGTGTATCGGTACGGTCATTATCTAGTGGAGAAAATAAGGAATAAAAAGACTTTTGATGTAGTTCATGAACCTAAAACTGTGGGTGTTTTACAAACTTGGAGTGTGAGAGAGTGTTAGGACCCCTGCTCAAACTCCTAAAGGGAGTGTGGAATTTTAGTGGCATCCTGCTCAAACTCCTAAAATGGACCCCTGAATTCTCAATCCATAAAGAATCCCCCATTGTTCCTGTGTGGTGTATAATTAGAGAAGTCCCCCTATACTATTATAACTCTGCCTCAATAGAATCCATTGGTAATAGTATTGGGAGTTTTATCAAAAATGACATTGCAACTGATATGCTTACAAGGCCCTCAGCCATTAAGCTCTGTGTTGAAATTGATTTGCAAAAACCACTGTGTAATCACATTCGTTTGGGATCTGTAACAAATAATAAGAAATATCAAATTGAGTATGAGTATATCCCATTATACTGTGATCACTGCTCTAAACTAGGTCATTCTATGGCCCAATGTAGAGCCTTTCCTCCAAATCATAATGTTAAACCTCAGGAAGAAATCAGGAAAATTAACCAGGCTTGTGGCAGCCAACTGGAAAAAAGTTTGAGACTCCTCCACTGATCACACTTGATGAACAATCTGATCAAATTAACATAGAGAAAGACAAGACTATGGAAATGCCTTCATCCCTCAAAATCCCCAATCCACTCCCAACATTGAGACCTCTGATCCACAGACTGATATCACACCTGACAAATCTTTCGGTCCCAAAACTAATGTGAGCCCTGATAACTCTTTAATGAAGCTACTCAATGACTCTGCTCGTATAAACTTCACCCCGAGGACATATGCCATTGATGATATCCAATTGGGAAAGCATACATTATTTATGGAACAACAAAAGATTATTGCTAACTCTCCTCTTGGAAGTGTGGGAAATAGATTTGCTATCTTGCAGGACCAGTAGGAGGACCTAAATGGTATCCAGGATGAAGTGGCAGCTTTAGAACACAAAACCAGTAACCAAGCCATCATTGCATCTCCTTCCAACCTGGGCCCGGATACATTGCAAGGTAAGTCCAGAGGTAAAAGGACTAACTATTTCTCCCAGATTAATAAAATGATGCTTAGATCATCTACCAAAAGTAGTAAATCTGGTGAACAATGGCTAGTCTCCCCTCAGTAAATTTGTTAGTGTGGAACATTAGGGGAATGAAGTCATCAATGTTAAGATTAACTAATTTGATTAGACTCAAAAAGATTCAAATGCTGTGCATCATTGAACCGATGCATGATATCTCTAAACTTCATTCTTATTAGGAGAAACTTAACTACCAAAATGGCATGTCACTGTTTAACAGTAAGATATGGATTATGTGGTCTAACTCTGTCATAGTCTCCCTACTAGCCTCCCATGAACAGTTTTTACATGTGCATATAGAGCATCAGACTTTTAATTTTCATATGAATGCCGTTTTTGTCTATGCACTTAGAAATAGAGAAGGTATGAAGACTCTTTGGAAAGATCTGACTCCTATCTCTAATGGAGATACCATTTTTATTGGTGATTTCAACACTATAATCTCTCTTTCTGAGTATAGGGGTCCAAGTACTCCATCTTTAGGCAGCATTAGAGATTTCAATGCATGGATAAATACCTCGGGTATTCAGGAAATTAATACGATTGGGAACCTGTTTACATGGTGTAACTCTAGACTTAGAAATCCCACATCCAAAAGGCTAGATAGAGGTCTATCTACTATATCATGGAACCATAAATTTCCCTCCCCCTCCATTCAGATTTTGAACAGACAAACCTCTGACCATTCACCACTGCTCCTGCAAATTTCAAATTTAACCATGACTAACCCTAAACCGTATAGGTTCCTTAATGTATGGCTTAATCGTCCGGATTTTCTCCCACTAGTACAGGCAAATTGGGACAAAGATTTGAATGTTAAGGGCCTGTTAGGCTTTTACCTTAAACTAATCAGACTTAAAAAGGAGATAAAAGTATGGAACAGAGAGTGCTTCGGGAACATTGATACAAACCTGTTAAATGCTGAAGAATCCCTTAGAATCCAGGAATCTAGATTTGATCTAAATCCCTCAGATTCTGAAATTATAGAATTAAATAGGCATAAAGCTTTATTGTTACGAGCTCAAAAGGAAAAGGAAAAGTTTTGGAAACAAAAAGCCAAGTTGAAATGGAATAAGCTAGGTGACGATAACACTCAATATTTCCATAAAGTAGTTCAAGAGAAAAATTGTAGATTACAGATTAGTAAGATCAATAATAAAGATGGTCAATGGCTCAGTTCCCAAACTGATATTAATAATGAAGCCATCTCCTTTTTCACTGATCTGTTGCAGGAACCTAATCTTTTGCCTAATGACACATACTACTCACATTTTCTGAATAAAATACCTCATATCATTTCTGATGCTGATAATATTGATCTATCCAAGCCTGTAACTGAATCTGAAGTTGAGGTCATAATTAAAGGTTTGAATAGAAATAGTAGCCCTGGCCCTGATGGATTCACACCTAAATTCTACTTGAAATGCTGGCCTATTATTAAATCTGATTTAGTTATGGCTGTAAATGACTTTATAGATGACTCTCCTCTGCCCAAAGGAATATCTAGTACTTGGATTACTTTAATTCCAAAAAAATCCACACCTTGCTCATTTAATGACTTTAGACCTATCGGCTTGTCTAATGTACTCAATAAAATATGCTCTAAGGTTCTAATGGAAAGGCTTAGACCTTATATGGATAATCTGATTTCCTCAAATCAGTCAGCATTCATGAAAAATAGGGACATATTGGATAATATCATCTATCTTCAGGAAATGATTCGATTTCTAGATAAGAAAGCTAGGACACCTAACTGTATTCTGAAGTTGGATTTGCAGAAAGCTTTTGATAGAGTAAACTGGCATTTCTTGAGAAACATATTGTTGAAATTTGGTTTTCAAGGAAAATTTTTACATGCTGTGATGTCTAACCTTTCCCAAGCTTATTTTTCTATACTTATCAATGGCAATCCTGTGGTTTTTTTAGGGCCACAAGAGGAATTAAGCAAGGTGATCCATTATCCCCCTCTCTTTTTAATATTTTCTCTGAAGCATTCTCTAGAAGTTTATCTTTCATTTTCCATAATAACAAGCTTGCATACTACCAGCTACCATCTCCAATCCCTGCTGCAACACATCTTATGTATGCAGATGACACCATTATTTTTATGCAAGCATCTAAATCAAATCTGGTTAGAATTAAGGCTTTCCTGGATGTTTTTGAATATACTTCTGGCAAAAAATTTAACTTTCATAAGTCTGATTTTTATATTAGTAAGAGGGCTTCACTCGGCAAAATAAATCAGATTAGGATGATTCTCAAAATGAAGCAGGGATCCCTACCTTTTCAGTACCTAGGATGCCCTATTTTTAAAGGTAGAACACTCACTAAATACTTCCAGCCACTAATGGAGAAATATGATAAAAAACTTCAAAACTGGAAAAATCTGTGGCTAAGTTCGGGGGGTAAATTAGTGCTAATTCAATCCTGTTTGTACTCAATGCCTCAACATCTCTGGAATGTGACTAATCCACCAAAATCAGTAATCAAAAACCTAGAAAGAAGGTTGTCTAGATTCTTTTGGGGTGAGACGGATGGTAAAAGAAACAAAGTTTGGAAAAAATGGGCTCACATAGCTACTCCAATTTCCAACTGTGGTTTAGGGTTTAGGTCAATCAGAGACATTTTGGATGTATGTTCCCTTAAGTTATGGTGGAAAAGTCAAATAGGTAACACACTATGGGCTCAATTGCTATGGTCCTTTCCTGAGTCACATAAAAAATCAGTCACCTGGAAAAGGATTTGTTCGGTTAATCTGTTTGCTGAACAAAACTCCTTAATAATTCATGGTAAAGGTCTTTTCAATTTCTGGACTTCAAATTGGTGCTTGATAGGTCCACTGATTAACCAGGTTCCAGATCATATTTCTGCATCATTTCTGTATTATACTGTGGCTGGTTTTATCAGGAATAAGCCTAACATTATGCCACTGATCTCTCCTTATTTAGAAAATGATACTCTTTCATTTCTACAGGAAGCTCAACTTGAGGAAATAAGAGATGATAGGCTTATCTGGAAACCGGATCCTGTTGGAAAATTTTCTTCAAAATCAGCATATCATGCAATCACTGGCTCATCAGGTAACTCCCTGGTTTTCAAACTTCTATGGCATAGGGCTTTACCAAAAAAGATTTCGATTTTTGCTTGGAAGATGTTGCTTTCTCTACTTCCATTTGATAATGTGCTCATTACATGCGGGTTTAGTCTTGCATCAAAATGTCCTTTTTGTTGTCATAGGGACTCCCTGGAACATTTTTTCATCAAATGCCCCCTGGTTAGATCTGTATGGAGACACATGGCTTCTTTGGTTCATTTCCAACTACCTGAACCTCAAACCTTAGTTCAAACCTTCTTCACTTTTTGGGATTGTAGGGATTTACCTAAAGGCTATCAGTTGCTTTGCAACATAATTCCTATCATTACTTGCTGGTGCCTCTGGAAATCAAGAAATAGATATCTTTTCGAACACATTCCTTTCTCTACTGATTACACTTGTAAGGAAGCTATTGACATTATCAGGCTAGCTCTGTTCTCCAATCCTACATATCTGAAATACACAAATGGCATGCCTCAGTCTATAAAGAATCTATTGCCTCAGCTCAGACCTCCTCCGAAACCGATTATTAGATCTGTTTTTTGGGAGAGACCTACACAACATTGTATTAAAATTAATACTGACGCATCTTGGTTCCCGGATAAGGCTTCTGTGGGGGTAATTATCAGGGATTACACTGGTTCACCTTTACTGATCAAATCTGTCTCCATCTCTGCAAATTCATCTTTACTTGCTGAAATACTTGCGGTTAAAATTGCTTGTCAGTCCTATATCAACTTGAACGCATCAGTTATCATTGAGTCTGATTCTTTATTGGCGGTAAAGATGATATGTGAACCCTATACTGCTCATTGAACTCTTTTTGATGTTGTATACAAAGTTAACCAACTTCTTAGTTGTGCTATACTTAAGTATGTTCCTAGGGAGTGTAATTTGGTGGCAGATGCAATTGCTAAATATCATCATTCTGTACATAATCTATCTTTGGATCTCAATCATGTTCCTGTGCATATTCGAGGTCTTATTGCTCTCGACAGAAGTCAAACTCCACAGATTAGGACTTCTATCCATGGCTTGTGATAGGATTGATACTGCTGATGGTCCTTTTTCCAATCATGCAGGTCACTCCCTACTGACTTCGGCACTGGAAATCTCACTCCCAACTGACTTCACCATTTGCTGTGCTGCTACTCGGCCACCTTTTGGAGATTAATTGCTACCCTGTAACTGAAGATCTGCCTCAATTAGCATGACTATACCACTCTTGCTACATCACTTCATAACTAGTTTTAATTGTTAGTTGCCTGGCCAAAGTGCGAATTAACACGGGGTGTGCAACTAACAAAACCTGACCGATATTTTTGGATCATGTACTGCTTTTTAGCGTAGACTTACTTTTGCGGGCAATGCTGTTGCCTTCTGTAAAGTTTCACTCTCTATACACTGGTTCTATTTGGCTTGGGGTACCAAATATATATACCCCCACCCTCGGGTGCTTTCCATTAAAAAAAAGTGAGAGAGTGTTAGGGAAAATTAGGTCTTGAATTTGCAAACGGGAAACCACTCTTACGAAAGCTGTTTCAATGATCAGTATTCACACAGTTACCATCTTAATGAGAATGAGTCCATTGTTTAACAAAAAAAATAATTTTAAAAAAATTCTTGATTTTCTGGGACTCTCTTAATTTTTTTTAAAAAATTTTTAGCCCCAGATTGTTAAGTGTTCGACAAAATGCCAGAAAGAAGTCACTTAATGTATAATGGTAAAACTGATCTGGAACCGCTCTTGTGGTTTCACTTTATTAAATACTCTGTATTCAATCTCCCCCCTTCATCTCAGCAACTAAAACCACAAAGAAACCATTCAATTTTTCTCTCCACAATGGTTGAAATCCTGTTACATCCATTTCATGGACCACACTTGATTTTCTCTATCTTAAATAGACCTGGCAAACGGGTCTCTTCGGTCGGATACGGGTGAGACTCAATCGGTTTGGGTATGATTCGGTAGATTGTTTTATCTTCGGGTATCGGGTCTTGATCGGTGTGTTCAGGTTCGGATGTCTTTCGGTAGTTTTGAAAAATATTCGAACGGGTCGGGTTTGGTTCTAGTTGTTTCAATTTCAATACAATTCAGGTATATTTTTTTTGAATCGGGTTCGAATCAAATTTGGTTCAGGTTGTTTCGGTTTCATGTACAATTCAGTTTTACATTTTTTTAATCAGGTTCGGATCGGGTTTGGTTTGAGTCAGTTTAGTTTTGGTACTTTTCGGATACATTCTCTTTCGGGTCGGGTTTGGTTGGATTCCAATATATTCAATCCAGGTCTTGTTCAAATAAATATAGTAAATTGTCATTATAATGAACATAAAATTTTAATATATTAATTTTGTAAAAATACTTTAGCTGAAGTAATCTATTATATATATATATAATTTTACTAGTCACTTTTTTAATGTATACTTTCAATTTTTTGAAATGAAAAATTATTACTTTTGTAAAGAATATGACATTTATGCATATTGCAAACATTGATCTGTATATGTTATCGCATAAAGATTATATTAGTATGTAAGAACAAAATAGACTAGTTTGTATTTAATTTTTTTTCTATTTTATGTTGTCGATCATAACTCACAAAACTCCTAGAGTCCGTCTCTTGAAAGACGGTCTTTCCATAAGTCATGGAAAGACCAAGATTTAAAGTGTAAATTAGAAGAAATGAAGATAAAATTTTCAGGTCGCATGAACCGGGTTGTAAATTTTATAACTATTACATGTTGCATACTAAATTTTTAATATTGCAACTAAGACATTTTACCTTTTATTATTCTAATTAAACCCCGTCTTTCCATAAGCATATGGAAAGACCGTCTTTCCCAAGACTTTGCTAACTTGCAAGTTATAATATATTAATATATATATATATATATATATATATATATATATATATTAGTTCTCCTGAGAGGCGGTCTGTCCATAAGTTTATAGACAGACCATTAATTTTTTACCTTATACATTCACATTCAAATACATATTATTACTTGTTTAAAAATACAATATTTAAATTTTATAAAAAAAACTTACAACATTTAAAGTAAAAATCACCGTGAACTGTCCATAAACTTATACAGTATTTAAATTTTATAAAAAAACACTTACAATTCATGAGTGCTTGCGATGCATTTTAAAATATTAGCATATTAAATTAAGATAAGAAAATATTCATAGAAAGACACGCTCATTTTTTCTTAATTAGGTGAAATATTAGTATATTACCAATAAATCCCTTTAGAACCATTTAACTTTACATAAACAGTCTTGACCGACTTTATATAGAAATTAAATATCCCCTATTTACTAATTATAAATTATGAGTCTCATAAACAGTCTTGGCCAACTTTGTGCACAATCATTCATTCAAATTCAGAATGCAGAGTTTGCATATTTCTACTACTCCCTCCATCTCATTCAAATATGCACATAATCTTTTTTCACTCAAAGTTGTCAAACTTTAACCATATATTTGAATAGATATATGAACAATAATATTATCGTATGGCATGATACTTATGTTTTTGATATGCTATGGAGGAGTAATTATACTAATTAAGCATATTTTAAATTTAAGCATTAGAGAAAAATAGATTGTAAATGCAATATTATTTTAGATGTAATTTTATATTCTTACAAAATAATTGGATGATTGAAAATATTGATTTAAAGTTTTTTTGCAAAATTTAATGAAAATAAATTTTCTGAAAGAAAATAATAATAATGAAAAGTTAATATTGTATGAAATTTTTTCTAATAATAAATAAAATAACTATTCAATATTAATTTTAGCTTATAAAATAATTTTAAATTAATAATTGACAATGTTCTTTTATTTAATACATAATATACTCTTAAAATAATTTCATCTATTAAAATAATTTAATTTATTATGTGATATTTTAATATTAAATAACATATCAACACTGTTTATAATCGTAATGTTATTTTCAACTAAATATGATCAAGTCAAAATTTTAGACAGTAACAATTGTAACACACTATTCAATCATATTCGGGTCTTGTTCGGTTTGAGTTAACATTAATCCAGATGTCTTCAAATTTGGATTAACAACAATTTGGTTCATTTCGAATTGAGTAGTAGTTGGGTATGATTAGGTTTCTTTCATGTACGGGTCCTTTTCGGGTTTAGATTCAGGTTCGGTCCAAGTGCGGGTCCTTTTTGGGTTTCGGTTCAGGTTTGATTTGGGTTCAGGTGTTATTCGAGTTTGGGTCCCATCAGGTCTGGCAATTTAAGTTCGGGTACGGTTCAATCGGGTGATTTCGGTTTCCGGTTATTGATTGGGTCTCACTATTTGGATGTCGATTCGATTCGGTTCGGTTATTTATTACCGGATTTTCGGGTTCGGTTATATTTTGCCAGGTCTAATCTTAATCATTAATTATACATTTAATATTTAATTTAAATAAATTTGCCTACCCAAATAAATTGAAATATAATATTTAATAATACATTTGAAATTTTTGAATTGAATTTTGTTTCTTAAAATTTCATATTTAAAATTAATTTCAATTTTTAACTCATTATTTTATGATCAAGAATTAAAATGAATATTTTTTTAAAGAATGTAATTTCAATTTTAAAAAAGAGCTAAACTTTAATTTAGATTTTTTTTAAAAAAAGTTGGATTTTTTAAAATTATTTTTTCAGTTTTTTTTTTCATTTTTAAAAAAATTTTAGAAATTAATTTTTAATTTTTTATGGCACCATCTGGTTGGACCACGTGTCCAAATCAGCTGTACAAAATTTTTTTAAAAGGACCAACAGCAGTTCGCCACGTGCCCCAACCAGAGGGTGCCGTGTGGCACTGCAGGTGAAAAGAAATGCGCTGACGTGCGAGCCTTGGCTTCACGTGAGTTTTGCCATAAAGAGAATTGGGAGCGGTCCTAAGTATCTTCAATCGAGCATCGGTTTCACAATTGGGGAACCCATTTGGAATCCCTTTTGTGGGGTTTTAAAATTACAAATTGGTTTCAAATCGATTCGAGTTTCGAACTCGAACCGATGTGGAACCCCAATTGCACATGCTCTAATGAGAAAATGCACTGCCAATAAAAAGCTAACCACTCGAACCGATTTGAAATCTCCATTGCAGATGATCTAATAAGAAAATGCACTGCAAGTAAAAAGCTAACACCTTGTATTTAAAAAAAAAGAGCTAACACCTTGCATCTTCTAATAAACTGAAAGACACCAAAGAAACTATAAGAACGACGTCGTAGTCTCTGAAGGGCTACTACAGTCCTTCAATTTAGCCATGTTACTTTTGTTGACGCTTTTGATCTTGTCAAATATGTAACGAATTTCACACATAAACCTGCACAAATTCAAGTTAAACAATCACGAGAACTGGCCATCGATCCTCATGAGCTCGGGGAGGCAAAATTTATAATGGGCAAAATAATGATATGAACATATTTTTTGTGGTTTGTGCTAATATAATCCTGTAAAGTTGGAAAGTTTTATTATAGTCATGCGTTTTGCATTAGAAGTGCTGATATAACCTTTTGGCACTATTCCGGCATTGAATTGGCATTTTCCGGCATTGACTATAACTAAAATAATCCTAGTCTAAAACAAAAAAAATGTAAAGACAAAATTATCCCTAATTCTTCTTCTTTTCCATTACACAGCCACTACTCCGCCGCTCCGCCACCGCCACCGCCACCGCCACCACTCGTCCCAACCACCACTCGCCCCAGCACTCATTCCAACCACCGCCACCACCGCTCAACCCTAGTCCCACAACCACCCTTCCCTGGCCTGCCACCACTCGTCCCAACCACCACCACCACCACCGCTCAACCTTAGCCCCGCTACCACTCGTCCTAACCACCACCACTCAACCCTAGTCTCGTCATCGCCACTGCTCAACCCTAACCTAGCCGCGCCACCACGCTCCACCTCTCCCCCTTGCTTAGCCCCGCCACCGCGCCGGAAAGTGGAGAATCCGAACAGAGCCAAATCAAACAAACCAAGATAAACCCATCTCAAATAAATCGAAACCAACAAAACCCACCACGAATCCGAACAGAGCCGACCCAAAAAGCAAGAAAATCGGTAAAAGGGATCTGATTGCGTACCTGAAAAAAGGAAACGATAACGAGTTAAGAAGTGGCGGACGGCGGCGGTGGTGGCGATGGGGAGTACGGTGAGTTTGAGAAAGAATCAGAACCAGGGCAGAGCGGTGGAGCAGAGGTGGCGGCGGAGGAGCGGCGAAAAGAATGAGGAAACTAGGGCGCAATATTTGATAAAACCAGTTTGAGAAGTTGGACGGAACAAGGGCGGAAAGAATGAGGAAAAAAGAAATAAATGAATGGGGCATAATTATCCTTTTACTTGTTCTGAATTTTAATTTTTTAAAACAGGGGTATAATAGTCATTTCATATATTTTCAGCCAAATTCAGGTCTCCAGAGTTATATTACCACATTCAAGCAAAACACAAGATTACAATAGCACTTTTCATATTCACAAGGTCATATTAGTACAAACCATTAAAATATAAGGCTACATGAGCACTTTAACTCATTTATAATTCAAGAAGAATCTGTACCCAAACTCGATCTCCGCTTTGTTTAGAAGGTTCGTCACCGGAGTCTTTTACACCGTTGCTTTTCTAGATCTAATTTTCGTACACATCTGTCGCGCCAATTAGGTAATGTCTCCCCTCTTTCATCGTGCGATGTCAAATTTGCGATGCTCAATTGATTGCATTCACATTGTAGGAATCGTTAGGGTTTTGGGAGTATTTGTTTCAAACTCCCCCCGATTCAGGTATATAGGATGAATCCGGAGGGCAAAAATAAAAAATTCAACAACCTATTTGGAAAATGGAGGTTGGGGTTTTCTTGTGATAGGATGATGTAATTTGCGATTGTATATGTTGTGAGAATCTGGTTGGTGCCTGGAGAAGTTAGAAATTCACAAGACCTTGTGTATACTACGTTAAAATCGTTTAAAACTCGTGTGGATTTTTAAAGCACACTGGATCAACATTCCGGCTGAGGAGAACTAACTTTTTCAATGAAGTATGTTTTAGAGTGGCGAAAATTGGTCATGGCTGTTTTTACGTGTACAATTAGTTAGAACATTGATGTTTTACTTTTTTGTCTCTTCCCTTTTCTCGCAGTGCAGGAATTGAACTTTGGATCTATTGCATTTTTCTTATTGATGCTACTGTTTTATGTACTTAGTTGGCATCTAATTGGTATTATTCTCAGCTTTTGTGGTTTTAGTGTTGAAAATGAAGTTTAAGCGCCTACAACTTAGACAAACAAGGGTGGGAACATGAGTACAGTGTAGGCCCGTCAAACGGGTCGGGTCACCTATTGGATAACCATTATATATATATATATATATTATTTTCACTTATTGGATAAGACTTATTAGATAATGACCCATTGGATTAATGGATACAATTGAGTTGTAGTTATTTGGTTTAGTTGGGTTGAATAATGGATCACCCATTGGATTATTTTGGGTGGGTCGAGTTGGGTTGGGTAATGGTGACCCGTGGACAATTTTATATGATAAGATAACTAAATTTTCACAAGTTTGATTATGAATGATTTAATTTTTCCCTGATATATAATCATTTATTATCTTATGTACATTATATTTAATAAAAGTAAAAAATATATATAATATGTTGGCTTTGTAAACTCAACGAAATTAACGAACAATATTAGTTGGGTTCGAGCTCGAGCTCGAATACTGTATGAGCTCGAATATTGTACGAGCTCGAATACTGTACGAGATTGAACTCGAATGATGTACGAGATTGGGCTCAAATACTGTACGAACTCGAATACTGTACGAGATTGAACACAAATGCTGTACGAGATTGAGCTCGAATACTGTACGAACTCGAATACTGTACGAGATTGAGCGCGAATATTGTGCGAACTCGAATACTGTACGAGATTGAGCGCGAATATTGTGCGAACTCGAATACTGCACGAGATTGAACTCGAATAATTTGTGAATTATAATTTGGATAATTTGCGAATTATAGTAAATTTTTATGTTGAATGTTACACATGCATTTAATTGGGTAATTTTGGATATTTATTTGACATTTGTTAGGTTCCATTGAGTTAACATAATATGAGATACATTGAGATCAAAATTTAATAATTCTCATCCCGCACAATCCCAAAATCTAATGAGTATTTAATACCCGATCCCATTGGATAATGACAACTTGTAACCCAAATCAGAATAAAATATTGAATGATAACTTATTGGATTAATTACGTAATGACTTATTGGATAATGACTTATTAGATAATATGTTGTATCCTATTAGGTCATGTGAGTTATTTCATGAGTTACCCAATGGGTTATCCATTTAATAATCCAACTCATTTATGATCCAATTCATTATAACTAATTAATAAATGAGTTAATTGAATAAAGACCCATTAAATAATGGGTTAATTGATTTTGGATTATGGGTTGATTCAATTAATCCATTTTTAATCCAATTGGAGTAGGAAAGGGAATGTCAAGGTTGATGAACTAAAAAGAAAATAAGACTAATGCCTTTTGTTTTTCTTGGCGGTGAAAAGTTCGCTATTTTTGTCAAACTTAATGTGGATGATACCCGCTATATTACACGAGGCTGGAAACCTGTGTCTCAATATTTTAGAAATTGCTCAAATTTCAATCTCATATTTTTTTGTGTAAGTAAATTTTCTGATGAGGGATGAGAATGAAGCAATATGGAAACTTAAGTCCTCCATGTCCAGCCATTTATGTAATTTAACTATTTATTTAGTTAAATTTATTTAACTTTGGCTTCAAATTTGAATCGATAAATAAGTTAAGATATTGTCATATTTGATCTTGTTAGATTCGTAATGACATGAATTTTTGCAATATCAACTTTTTATAATATGTATTTACACATAATTATAAATATCAATGATTAAACTTTTTTTGAATCAACTGACGAAAGTCAACTTGTACATAATTGACTGGAACGGAAGGAGTAGTTTATTTTCCAGAAGACTATTCAAGTTCGATACAATCCTGCCTAAACCTACGCTACCTTGGTGCTGCATCATTCTAACTCCTCGTTTGATTTTTATTTTAAGCTGTCTCAGAAATGTATGATAATCCTGGACCACTGCTTGGAATTCCGAGACCACCTGCTGCCGCTCAACCCAACCACCCATTTGGAAATGCCTTGTATGGTGCTGGATCAGGGCTTATTAGAAATGGATTGGGTGCTTATGGAGAAAGAATTTTAGGATCAAGCTCCGAGTATGTGCAAAACAGCGTAAGCAATATCATAATGGATGCGTCATATGTTGAAAGGTTACTGTTGCAAACTTGCGATATAAATGATATGACACCCACCCCAGTGGTTGGGAGATGGGTGGGTAGCCAATAATCCCAGGTTCGATACTCAGCAGCGGCACCCTTGTGCGCACCGAATCCATACCAAGCCATTGGTCCTGGTGCTGGGCTACCGTGATTTACCTCTCATTCGATGGCAGGGGTGTCGACTGGTATGAGCCGCTGAGGGCTAACGGATGATCGCGATATAAATAATATGAATTATGTTTAGTTGGCCCGATGAATATGTTTCTTATTCTAGTAGTTTGTGCTCAAGTTTTCTTCCCATTTGTGGCATTTTTATGGTGGGCTTATTTGATACATTCATTTTGCATCTTCATTTAGTTTAGGATCAAGAGATTCCTGAGTAACTTCGCGGTGAATGACCAATATTTAAATAGGTTTAACAAGTATTCAATCTCTCTCCGTCGGCTTAGCTATTAGAACCACAAAAGAATCACTCCATTTTTTTCTTTATAATGGTTGAAACCACTTTAAAACAATTCTATAAACCTCACTTAATTTTCTCTGTCATACTTGTTGGTATGCCTTGAATACGTATTAGCCGCTTCGACAGGATGGTACGGGGTTTCGCTGCCCGGTCAGCGAGTCGGGGGGTCCAGGGGGGCGGAGCGCACCCTGGCTTGGGGGTCCGGGGGGGCGGAGTCGCCCCCGGCCCGACGGTATAGTATGTCTTCTGTTTGGGCTGTTATTGGCATTCTGTCTCCTGTTCTGGTTTGGGCCAGATTGTTTCTGGGCCCAAAGCCATTAGGGTTTAAGGTGGAGAGGACTATATATATAGTGTATCGTCTTTTATTGTAAACGGTAAGAGATAGGATTGGTAGAGAATAGGAAATCTGTAATTCTGGCCTTTCTCTCTAGTGGAATCCGATCTTGGTCGGCCGTGGATGTAGCCAATTGGTGAACCACGTAAAAATCTCGGTGTTTTATTTTTCGCTTTATTTTCTTTGCTTGTTCTTTCTCGGGTATATAGCACAACAATACTTATTAATTTTATCTTCAATATTTAATTTAAATAAATTTGCCTATCCATTTAAGTTGAAATGTGATATTTAATAATACATTTGTAATTTTTGAATTGAATTTATTTTCAAATTTTCAAATCTCAAAATTAATTTATGAACCAGAATTAAAAAGAAACATTTTGTGTTTAAAAGAATGTAATTTCGATTTAAAAAAGAATCAAAATTTAATTTTGATTTTTTAAAATAAATTCAAAATATTAAAAATCAGAATATTAATAATTATAACATTAAAATTAGAATTTAAATAGCAAAAAAAGTTTTTAAAAAAGGTGGGGACAAATTCTGCCACGTGGCAGCCTCTGACTGGGCCACGTGGCAGCACATGGGGAATAAAATGAAGTAGCCTTGCGCCATGGCACATATCACGTGGTATGATAGCCTTTCTTCAACTGGGCGCGGTTCCAGGAAGTGGGAACCGGTAGCTTGTTCCACAAAAGTAGAACCACTCTGGAACCCCCATTGCGGGGTTCCAAAGTCCACTTCGGGTCCAAGGTGGTTCATGTTCCCAACTGGAACCACTCTGGAACCACCATTATACATGTTTACAACACATGCTTCAGGTTTGGAGATGAGTTCCCTGCACTTTTGCATTGTTCTGCTTCTTCTCACTGCCCCAACTCGTAGTCAAATCAGTCTGTAAGTATTGTAGGGTATCTTTCATTTCATACTGCTTCTCAACTTCATATTTGCCATTCTTGTGTTTCCTTTCTTGATTTTTCACTTTTTTTAATGTATGGTTAGTAAAAAGCTTAATGGGATTGTGCCATTACTGCTAATCGTTGAAATGCTTCATTAAGTTCGATTTCAGTTGTTGGGATGTGGGGTAATTTTTTTGATGAGTAATGTAAATGTTGGGGAATTTTTTTTCTGTAATTCTTGCAACAAATCGTTTCTCACCTGGTTGCATCCTAAATTTCACATGTTTTATGTAGGATGGAGGCCGGCAAAGAGCTTTGGAAAGAAACTCTTCTGTTACAAGGGGGATCTTGTGTATATCAATTGCAAGGGCTAAAATTGAATACGTGGTACAAAGTGAAGATATTGTATCCAGCTTCCGTATGTTCTATTTTGTCTTTTTCTTTGTAATCAATAATAAATGTTATTGAAAAATTTTAACTGTAGCAATAATTTTGGAATTTCCACTCAATGACTTGGAGATACCTGCTAGTTTTTCCATTCAACTACAAACTGGGTACTCCAGTCCTGTGCTAACAGTGGGAAGAAAGCTGCTCAACACAGAGAAGTTAATTTTCAGAATGGATTTTTTAGGCTCACTTAATGTTCAAGTTTAGGATGACATTCCCTTGTCAATTAGTTGTTCCTTGGTCTTAACATCAGATATAATCCCCAACTTTGTACAGACCAACTTGTGTGCTTCAGTGAGCGTGGTGCCTGAGGGGGTCATTGCAATTCCAGGTGTTCAAGAGAGCAACCATGTCATATTTAATATAGGTAAACTATAAGTATCCAATTGCATTTTTATATGGTTTTGGGTTGATCAGTGATTTGACAATGTAAACTACATATATGTCATATTTCACACATGTTGAATAATTTAATCCCCGTAATTTTGGGGCTTTTGCTTGGATTGATGTTTCTAGTTACCAGTTGCTATGAAAATGAAACTAAGATAGGGGGACAACATTTTGTTGGTAACGTGCAATTTAGCCTCGGTGCTTACCTTCTCACTGTCAAATACTTGGTTTGTGCTGCTCTATTTGTTAAAGCTGGAAGATGTTTACTACTGTTCCAATTATATTCGTAAACACATAGCTTCTGAATAAACTTTCACAGTTACACATCATATATTGTTCTTTCTTATAAAAAATTCAGTTGAGTGTCAATGAAGTTGGATTATGATATCTACATGTCTCTAGTTTAACTTATTGCCTAACTTATCTTGGATATTTGTGGCTCCTATATTTTGGTTAGCTAGTAATTTCCTTTCTTGGTTAATTTAAATTGTGCATTGCTTCGACATTTAGACCTTATCTTAATATCGTCAGCTTTTCACATAGCAGTTTGACAATTGCACTAACAGACCTATTTTTCTCATTAAGTCCTGATATTGTTCATCCTATTGTCACAGTTTGTGATGAATTATTGTTGGTATTCCACACAAAGCTTGGTTTGTTGTGATATTTGTGGTACTTTGCTCGAGGCGTGCATTTGTGATTCCTTCTTTTCTCCCACCATATTTTCTGCCAAAAAAAGAAGCTGCCCATGGACCCAGCCAATTTGTTTCCAAAGATTTATGTTGGCATTTGATGAGGTTGATTTTACCATGTATTTTGGGTTGTTATTGGCTTAATTGTTGATTAAATCCTTGGATATTTATGTTATTTGGAATGTTATTGCAATGTTATTGCAATTCAGAGATTTAGAGGTTGAACTGTCAAGTTGCTGCAGTATTCTGGAAACATGGAGGAAGTCACCATTTGTGCTTGGAGATGAAGAGGAGAAAAACTCAATAAACTCTCTACTATGGGCAAACTACACATTCACTGTGTGTTTCACGATTCAAATTGACTGATTATTACCGGTGATCTTGCCATGGGGAAATCGGGCAGTAAGAGGCGTAAATCGCAGTGGGTATTAATAAAAGAGAGGAAAGGAGTAGAGAAGAACGTTGGTAGTAAAAAATTGGAGGAGATAGTTGAAGATATAATTTGGGAGTTGGACTATAGTGATGTAGGGAAGATGCTTGATAAAATTCAAGTTACTCCAAAAGATGAGATCAAGAATTCTCCAAGCTCGGTGGTGGATATAGTGCAGAAAACAGATTCTGCCAAAAGTCAATTGAGTTGGGTGGACTCAGTGGAGAGACAAACGGAGAAGGAAGAACAGGATAAGCTGCTCATCACTGGAACTAAGCCATGGAATGCCTTATTTGATGATCCTATAAGTAATGAGGTAATATTCTATCTCCCAGTAGAAGTGAATGGTATTAAAAGGGCAAAAATACCTAATAATGAAGTAGATGATATCATTAAGCTGTAGGAAACAACAGTGATTTGTGGATTGCTTGGTAGCTTTTCTCCATTTTTAGTGATTGAGGGTTTCTTCAATAGGACTGGAAAAATAGGATCCAAAGAATGTGGGAGGTCAGGAAGGGGGTTTTCATGGTGAAATTTAAGATGAAAGAGAAGAGGGATGAGGAAGTAGATATTGGTTTGATTCGTTTTGATCATAAACCTGTGAACATCTCTGAATGGTCGAAGAGGATTGATGATTTGAGCCCAGAAATGGTGCCAGTATTGGGCTTGTTACCAATGTTGCCAATGGTATACTGGAAACCTAAAATACTATGCAGGATTGTTAGTGCTCTTGGGAGACCTTTGAAACTGGATAGGGCAACCATAGAGATGGACAGATTGAATTTTGCTAAGGTACATATGGAAGTTAAGGTTAGTGACATGATCCCAAAGTGTATGCCATCTATGGATAAGAATGAGGTGTTTCAGCATCAGGATATTATTTTTGAGTGGTTTCCTGTGTACTGTGATAAGTGTTCTCTTATGGGGCATTTAACTGAGAACCGCAAGAAAGAAGAAAAGAAGATGATGACCATTGAACAGGTGGTGATGAGTAAGGTATATGTGCCTAGTAGTGGGAAAGAAGTCTTAGAGGATGAAGAGATGGCAAGGGTAGTAGGGGAGAAGCTAAACCATTGCTGGGAAAAAGCAAGCGTCTGATCAGATCAATCAAGTTAATCAAGGACGAAGTTGTCAAGTGACGATTGGCCGAGGGGCCCTTGGGCATAAGTAGCTGGGTACAAATAGGGTGGTTAAAGACGAGTAGGCAGGGTACGACAAAACCTACAGTAGAGGGAGAGATTAAAAACTATTTGACTAAAAAATAAGCCTCAGAGGATGGAGAGCTAGCAAGGGGCATGAAAAATCAAATAGCAGGGAAGAAGCTAAAAGCTACTGCAGTAGAGGGAGAGCTAAAAAACTGTGTTACTCTAACTGAAAAATAGGTGCCAACGAAGAAGATGTATACATGGGAGAATAGTGGTATATGAACTAATAAAGGGGAGCCACCATATCCATTAATGAGGGGTTGATGGCATGGAACATACGAGGTGTAAATAGTAGAGAAAAAAATGTAGTGAATTTGTAGTTAAAAGTAGGGTTGGTTTATTGGGGTTATTGGAAACAAAAGTGTAGAAGGGAAAAGAAGAAGAGGTGTATAAAAACATGGGTTTTGGGATGGAATTTTGAGTCCAATGGAGACTTGGTGAAAGGGGGTAGAATATTGTTGATATGGAGACCGAAAATGTTTCAGGTAACTGGCCTTTATAAACTTGAACAATTGATTGATATGAAGGTGAGAAGGGCAGGTATTAGGCAAAAATTCTATGTGACTTTTGTCTATGGAATGAATGATATAGATAGGAGGAAAGAAATGTGGAAGCAATTGGGAAAATTTGGGGAATGGTAGAACTGATCCATGGGTTATTTTTGGGGACTACAATAAACCCTTGGAGATGGAAGATAGGATTTGAGGCAATAATGTTACAACAAGGGAGATAGAAGATTTCCAGGAATGTGTAGCACCACTGGACTTAGAGACGAAAACTTTGGGGCCCAAATTTACTTGGGATAATAGAAGAATGTTGGGAGAAAGAGTCATGAGCAGAATAAATAGAACTTTGATAAATCAAGGATGGATCTCAGAATTCAGAAGTTCAATGTGCAGAGTGTGTATAAATGGAACATCTGATCACTTTCCTTTGTTAATTCATATTTAAAAAGTCCAGAGGAAAATTGGGCGACAGTTCAAATTTTACAACAGGTGGGCTCACTCTTCATAGTTCAAACCACTAGTGAAAGCAATCTGGAAACATGGAGAGAGTATAAAGGATCTCAGGAGGAATTTGAGCAGATTGGAAAGTCATTTGCAAGAATTAAATAGAAGGGATTACTCTGAAATAGAAAGAAGATCTGCAATGGCAAAACAACAATGGGTGGAAGTAAGTGAGAAACTACATAGAGACCCTCAGTCAGAAGCAACTCAGAAAGAGGAGCAGACAAAAAGAGCTCTGATGATTGAAATGGAAGGAGCATAATTCAATTACCTGAAGCACATGGCAAAGATCAAATGGATGAAAGATGAGGATAGGCCAACAAGAGTTTTCTATGCTAAAATGAAGGAAAAACAGTATAAGAATCAGTTGCTGTATTTGAATGATGGTGATAAAGTGGTGGAAGGGTTGGAACTAGAGATGCATCTTATCTCAGTTTTCAGGAAACAATTGGGGCAAGTGCAGAAATAGAAAAGAAAATGTTGTCCTAGTGTAGTGAGGGAGGGAGGTGTTTTTGAGCATTAAAAAACAAATGGAGCTGAACTCAGATATTACACAATAAGAAATTCTTAAAGCTCTTAAGGGAATGAAGGCAAGCAAAAGCCCTGGCTATGATGGCTATGTGAGTAAGTTTTTCAGAGAAACTTGAGAGGCGATTGGAGATGACTTCATTTCAGCTGTTAAGAACTTTTTTGCTGGGGAAGAACTCCCATGGGAATTCAGTAAGGAAGTAATTTCTCTCATCCCAAAGGTAAGCCAACCTCAAATTGCTGCTGAATTGAGACCATTTCTTGTTGTTCTATTCTCTATAAGGTGATTACAAATATTATGTGTGCTAGATTGGGAGAAGTATTGCCTGATTTAATCAACATGAATCAAGGGGCTTTTGTGAGAAATAGACACATAGGTTATAATGTTCTTTTATCATAGGAATTGATACAAAAATATAAGATGGAGGGACTCAAATCAAGTTGTGTTATTAAGATATACATTAGAAAAGCTTTTGACACAATATGATGGGACTTTCTTTTTGAATGACTGAAATTGTTGAAGTTCCCATCACAATTTATTTCATGGATAGAAAGGTGTGTGAGATCATCCAGCTCCTGCTTGGCCTTGAATGGTAGCTATACAAAATCTTTCTTGGGCAGGGTTGGGGTGAATTAAGGAGACTGGGAGGCAGCCGCCGTGCCTCTCAGAGTTAATATTTATAAGCCCTAAATGCTTACTATCTATAACTAAGTAGATATTGGCAAGTCGGGGTCGTCCACGAAGAAGGGGAATTTTCTCAAGCGTTTAAGCACAAAAGGTTACTATTAGGATGGAGTAGATATATATATATATATACACATATAAAAGCATGTAAATGGGGGGGGGGTTTGGTTGTTTAGTGGTCCTAAGTTATGAAAGTTAAAAGATAAGACAACTAGCAAAGTCAAGAAACTATGCTAAATCATCAAACAAAACTAAGAAAAAGGGTTTTAAAACTACAAAAGATAAAACCTTGGGGGCAATCGATATCCACTTCCAAACCTAGTGTAGATCATTGAACCATTCAATCATCCTATCACAATTGTTACCTATGGGGAATGCCAATGGAAGATCAATATCCATTCCTTCTTAAAAGTAGTTTGCAAAGACAAACAACGATCATTTGCAAACCTCACTGATGATCACCCTAGACAAACAACGACCATATGGGTATTTCATCAATGGCATTATACACGAAGAACCATAGATTTGACAACAAAAAGCCTTCTTCCAAAGATGTAACCATTTAACCAAACATAAAATTCATTAGGCTACACCTAGAAAAAACCACAATCAAGGTTCAACCTTTCATTGCATCTATAGGGTAAATATGAGAATAATCCACATTAACATACTTATCCAGCAAGAATCACAACACATTATGCACAAGAAGTTCTAAGTTCATGTTCCTAGATTTTCATGCACATGAGCTAAGGAATTAGTCACTTTCCTAACACCCTAACACTTCAATCATACAAACACTTAAATCATACAAACACTTCCTATTCTCAAACAACACATGGCATAAATGAAGTGAAACATAGCATTAAGAACACATGAATGCTAAATAACAAAGGCTTCAAGAACGAATGACAAAATCTATTCACTGCTTCCACTAATCATGCATTTACACAAGATTAGCCAAAAACAATTGACATTCATTGTCTTCTCTCATTTGCTACCTAAAACAAACATGACAACGAATTCAACATCATCACATTCATCTAGCAATAATCAACACATCAAAATAATTAAGAAACTCTAACTCATGCTCTTGGATTCCACATTAAAAGAGGGCATAATTAGCTACTTTCTCCCAACCCTAACAAGTAATCATACAAGCAATTCATATACTCAAGCTTTCAACAACATCAATGTTAACAATTCACATTCAAAGCTCAATAAATGCACAATAGCAAAAGCACCAAATAGATATATATATATATATATATATATATATGGTTCTTACTACATTGAAATGGAAGCTTGAATCCATTAATCCCAAGATAAAACTAAGCTAGACAATTAAAAGACACGATTAACCTACAAAAACTAAGAAAAGAAAGAAAAACTAGGGTTTGAACCCAGAAAAATGCAAGAAGAAGAGGCTGGATTCATGTTCTTGAAGAGGAGAGGATAATGTGAGTATAGTACAAAAAGCAAGAAGAGGTTCCGACCACTCGTTTGTCGCGAGTTGCGACGTGCTCACAACGACCTCGCGACGGACTCCAAGTCCAGCACCATTTCTTCTTTCTCCTTTTTGTTTCATATCCTCCTCTTCTCTTCACTTCTTCAATTCTTCAAATCTTCAAAAGCTCAAATACAAGTCTTCAATTCTTCAAATCTTCAAAGGTATTCTTCAAAGTCTTCAAACAAATTACCCTGTCACACAAAATTCTCTAGAAAAGTAATAAAAGCGTAAAAGTCGCTTTTAACCCTCCTCAGAGAACTTCAAGGCAAAATGTCCCATTTAGAGCACAAAAGTATACAAAAGTGAATCCTAAAAGTCCTAATATAACTATATAAAATGGGCACATCAGAGACCCCTTGTCCCCTTTGCCTTTTGTTCTTTGCATGGAGTACCTTACCAGAGTCTTAGCACAAGATTCATAGAGGGGCAGATTGAATTTCATCAAAAGAGCAAATAATTTTGCATTCATAGTTTATTGTTTGCCGATAATTTACCGCTTTTCTGTGAAGCAAGCACTAAATCTTTAGAAGGGATAAAGAAGGTGTTACATGATTTCCATGAGGTCTCAAGTTTGGCAGTAAATGAATTGAAATCCGTAGTTTATTATTCTACAATGAAGGATAAGGAAATGAATAGACTGTGTGCAATCCTACAGGTGAAGAAAGGATTCTTTCCAATGACTTATCTGGGGATACCCCTCTCTACTTTCAGGTGGAACAAGAAATTCTGTGAAGTGCTCGGAGAAAAGATCTGCAAAAGACTTAATTCTTGGGATTCAAAGAGGCTGACCTATGCTGGGAGAGGGCAGCTTATTAACATTTTTTTAATAAGCATTATGGGCTTTTGGGAAAGTATCTTCAAAATACCTGAGAGTGTCCATGAAGCGATTGTTAAAAAATGTAGAGTTTTTTTGTGGAACAAAAATGCTGTGGAGAGGTATTTACACCAGCCGCATGAGATTCACTGTGTAGAAATAAGAAACAAGGGGGAGTAGGTTTCAGAGATCTCTCACTATGGAATTAGGCTGCCCTCTGTAAACATTTGTGGAGCATACAAGAAAAGAAAGACATTTTGTGGATCAAATGGTTTCAGGCATATTACATTAAAAACAACGAGTTTGATAGTTATCAACCACAAGCTGCTCAAAGTTGGATATGGAAGTACTTATGCAGATTGAAGGGACAAATAAATGGCAGGTTAAACAACTGTACTAAGAAAGGGAAATTCAGTATTGCAGCTGCTTATGATTTGCTGAAAGGTGAATGAGAGGAGGATCCACTAGCAAAGCTGATTTGGAAGTCCAAAATATTGCCTAAGCACATCCTTTTCTTATGGATGATATTAAGGGGGATGCTAGCAACAGTTGAGAGACTGCAACAGTTTAATATCTTACAGAATCAACAGCTTTGTAGTATATTTGCTAAGGATGTGGAGAAAGCCAAGCATTTATTTGCTACTTGTGGACACACTGCTGCAATTATGGAATGGATGGGTTTGAAAAATATGGAGGATTTGAGGATAATGAGGAAGGTGATGAAGCTTATGCTAATGAGGAAGAGAAGAACCAAGTTTAAGGTACTGATCACAGCCTTGTATAGCATTTGAAAGGAACGTAACCTCAGAATATTTTAGAACAAAAAACAGAAGGAAGATGAGATGATTGGAAGGATCAAAGAGGATGTAAGATTGTTAGTTTCAGTTAAAAAAGATAATTATGAAAATTAATAGGAGGGGATAAAGGGTATGGGCTCGAATAAGGGCTTTTAAGCTCTTGGCTTTTATTTTGCTTAGAGCTATTTTTTTAATCTAAACGACCCACAAACAACAACTAAAAGATTTGCAAGGCAGCCCATTGATGAGCTCATATACCTAGACCTTTCTTGGGCTTTTATTGTTTTGTAATATCAATCCCAAGAGTGAGGGGTCAAAATTTAGTTTCGGTTTAATTGATTTGAATGAAAAATTTATTTCTCTCAAAAAAAAATTGGCAATTTCTTTGGCGAGAAAATTAAAATTTTAAAATTTTTAGCACCGATTATTAAAAACTGGTGCTATTTAAAATTTTTTGGCAATTGTTTTGGCGGGAAGATAGAATTTTTAAAAATTGGTGCTATTTTTTCAAAAACCAGTGCTATTTTAAAATATTTTGCA
Source organism: Rubia yunnanensis (assembly GCA_037428765.1). NCBI lineage: Eukaryota > Viridiplantae > Streptophyta > Magnoliopsida > Gentianales > Rubiaceae > Rubia > Rubia yunnanensis. The sequence goes on from CM075064.1 coordinate 77,417,138, forward strand.
ATTTTTTGTCGAGAAGATTGAATTTTTAAAATTTTAGCACCGGTTTTTAAAAACCGTTGCTATTTTTTCCAAAACAAGTAAAATTTAAAATTTAACACCGATTTTGAAAAAGCCGGTGTTAAAATTAAAAAAATCGGTGCTATTACATTTTTGACACCGATTTTCAAAACGGGTGCTAGAGGGGTGTCAGTGGTAATGATGAGACCAGTAATAGTTGATGTGCACAAGACTAAATGATATGGATGAGACTTGATGATTGCAAAATCTGAAACTTTTGAGAGGAGAGAGAACAAATAGGATCTTATATGGAGTTGTATCATTGTACATGCTCTAAGACCACGTTTATCAGTGGTAGATTGCAAAATGTCGCCCAAATAACATCCTAAAGAAAAGGGGAAATTAAAAAAGGTGATCCAACCTCAAAATTTGAGCCTAAATCTCAACCGGAAGAAAAGCCAAGGGTTGATGGGAAAGTGAAAAAGTGGGGTGATCATTTGTCCACCGCCATTGATTGAAATTATACAATACATAATCCAATCAAATTCATTTTTTCATGCTTGAATATTTGATTTCACATTATATACTCCATCTGTCCCAACAAAAATGATACAATTTATTTTTTTCGCCCACCTCAACAAAAATGGTATACTTTGAAAACTATCCAAAATAGCAAAGAAAATTTTGAATTTCCACAATGTCTTCTTTAACTTTAACAACTTCCAAACTAGGCCCACAACTTTCTCAAAATATTCCTACTTTTCCATAATTATTCTTTGCCATATCAGGTTGCATAAAAGAGCGAGCGAAAAGCAAATGCGCAATTTTGTTGTGACGGAAGTAGTATATTTTTATAAAATAAATTACATTTTCATTCCCTACAAATAGAGACCAATTTTGATATAGTTGAATGCTTAACTCAATATTGAAGTGATACAATTTGAAAATTTTTCCATGATTTAATTTATTATATTTATATTATTGAAAATATTTATTTACAAACTTTAAATATATTGTTATTCAAATATTAATATTATTTAAATAATAATTAACATGTCAATATATGTAATTTTATTTGGTATTAAAATAATATATTTCAAGAGATAAAGTTTGATTGTGTTGGGTCACTGATAAATCTCTAAAAGTATTTTTATTGTATTTTGTGCATGTGGATAAGAAACATATAAAATTTAATTTAAATTTGGTTGGGTTGGGTCATTGATAAATATTTAATAAAAATTAATTGTATTTTGTGTAAATAGTCGTCGAAGAAGACGAAGTTAGGGAAGAAAGGGGTGGTCAACCCATTGATGATAGGGATAGTGTAAAGTCTAAGAGTGATTTGGTTGTGTAGAGGAAATATCATTCATTTATGAATTGATGTGATATTAGGATATTGGGCACCGACAAGAGGGTGTGAAAGCCTCCTGTTGGGTATTTCGGTGTGTACGAACACCATTTACTTACGGATTGACCCTACCCATCCCGGATTTCATACTGGACATGTTGGAGGTTTACAATGTTGCTCTAGTCCAGGTTCATACTCGGGGGATGACCATGATTGATGGTTTTATTGAAGTATGTAGGAGGGATGATAAGGAATTGAAGGCAGACCTATTTACTGGGTTCTTTCATGTAGGAGGGATGATAAGGAATTGAAGGCAGACCTATTTACTGGGTTCTTTCAACTGTGAAAGGTGAGGAACAAGGGAGGGTTGTTCACCTTTTACTCTAGTATCTCAGGGATTCAGGTTGTGCATAAGTTTCCTTACAATTGTGTGGTGTAGATGGATAAATACATGTTTATCAAGTGTATGGATGGCAACGTGATGGCATTATGGAATTGTGTTATACCTATTGACTAGAAATCCGATAAGTTAGGGAAGTTGAAGAAGAGAGTAAGGTTGTGAAGGAACTGTTTGCTTATTCAGTCGGGATAGGGAGACCTAGGGGAAAGTGATGTTGTCATCATTATGAACATATACTTAATTCTTAGTATGCAATTTCTCTTCTTACCGAAAACGTAATCCTTAGCCAATTTGGCTTTGAAATCTCTCCATCTATCGCCAAAGCGGCATATTGCTTTACTCTTCAACTTTGCCATGTCTTCACACTCAATTTTGAAGGCCAATTCAAGGGCCTTCCACAGCTTTTCCTTGTAAGCATCATCGACCCGAGGCTAGGACTCATACAATAAAATGTCAACCTTCATCCTAGTAATCAATCCTAAGTAACTAGACCACCAATTTCCATCCCCGCCTATCGCATTTCCGATGTTATCAAATTTCTTTAGAAATTTCATACCTTTGTCCACCATGTCTATTAATTTCTTGAAAGTAGCCCTACCCCGACCTTGCTTACGTCTTTTGGATACATTTACATCTCTCATTCCATCGGACCATTTCCTCTTATTGTGGATCACCACTCCACAACCTAAAATAAAGTTAATTAATCAAACAACACTATATCATCCACAAAACTAAGTTAATTAACCACACAAAATAATACTAGAAATATGCTAATAATCAAGATTTTGGCACAACAACACTATATCATCCATTAGGCGACACACTAGATATATCTCCATTGAAGATGATCTTCATATGAAGAAAAGAAATGATGAAAATTAAACATTTCATGTCATTTCCATATCAAATAACCACCATTTGAAAACTTCAACAAGTGGTACACACAATACACATTAAAAAAATGAAATCTTTAAAATAACCACACAACCCTTCATGCATTGGCCACAAAACAAAACAGATGAAAAGTAAGACACATAACAACATCAAACCCTAATGCAACAATCAATCCTAAGGAATGTAAAGACAATATGATCATTTGTGTTGTTTGAAAGATGGAACCTTACCACAGTTTTGATTCATGGAATCCCCCACTATGGTGACCTCTTCAATTTCCGTTTGTTTCTCCACTAAGCATCTATGTGAGAGATGGATTTGATGATTTTTTATGCTTCATAGGTTGGAGGAGAAAGGAAATGTGGATGATGAAATTTGGGGCTTAGAGGATGGAGGGCCCCATTTTTGGCAATAAACATTTTTTCAAAGCTTTTGGCTTTTTTGTCTAAGTATGGCGCATAAATATATTCTCCCACCAGTGATGCAACGTTGCAAGGTTCATGCAACATGTCTATCTTGTTTAAATTAGGTCTTCACGTGGGTCAAAATTGTCCCTATAGGCCCATTTCATAAGAATGTACAACATCGCAATAGGATTGGTCAGGTATTGGGTTACACAAAGTTTAAGCCGACATCGACAACTTCATGGATTGGAATTCATATAATGGGCATGCTTATTGACCAACTGGCCCATTTCACGCTCATGTACGATGTTGCTAAGTCTTCGTCTCCTCCTCGGTAAATGCAGGTTACGTGCGATGTTGACAACTAGGGTATCTTTGTGTTTTCCATAATCAGTTCTATTATAGAAATTAAGTCATAGATAAAGTTATTAGACAAGTAAAAATATATGTTTCACGAATTACAGTGGTTTTTGTTAATTTTTAGCTCACAAGTAATTTCAACCCTTTCACAATCGTTATGGTATTGATGTACCCATTTTATACAGTTATATTAGGACTTTTGGGATTAAATTTTGTACACTTTTGTGCTCTAAATGTGACATTTTTCCTTGAAATTATCTAAGGAAGTTTAAAAGCGACTTCTACGTTTTTATCACTTTTTAGAGAATTTTGTGTGACAAGGTAATTTTGTTTGAAGACTTTGAAGACTTTGAAGACTTTGAAGAATATCTTTGAAGATTTGAAGACTTGGATTTGAGCTTTTTGAAGATATGAAGAATTGAAGAAGTGAAGAGAAGACAATGATATGAGATATAAAAGAGAAAGAAGAAATAATGCTGGAATTTGTATCCATCGCGAAACCGCCGCGACACGCGATGGTTCATCGCTAGATCGTCGCGATCACATCGCAACTCATGACGGACGTGTGGTCTGAATTTCTTCTTGATTTTTGTGCTATAAATACTCCCCTTATCCTCTCCTCTTCAACAGCTTTTGCCCATTTCTTTCTTCTACGTTTTTGGGTGTTAAAACCCTAGGTTAGTTTTTGTAGATTAATTATGTCTTTTAGTTCTCTAGCTTAGTTTTATATTGGGAGAAAAGGATTGAAGCTTTTGCTATTGTGCATTTATTGAGCTTTGAATGTTAATTGTTAATGGCATTGATGTTGTTGGAAGCTTGGGTATATGAATTGCTTGTATGATTACTTGTTAGGGTTAGGAGAAAGTAGCTAATTCTCCCCTCTTTTAATGTGGAATCCAAGAGCATGAGTTAGAGCTTCTTAAATGATGTTGGTGTATTGATAATTGCTAGATGAATGTGATGATGTCGAACTCGTTGTCATGTTTGTTTTAGGTAGCAAATGAGAGAGGTTTATGAATGTCGATCTTTCTTGACTAATCTTGTGTAAATGCATGAATTGGTTAAATGCTTAGACACAGTGTAGTGTTTATAAGTGTTGCCAAGCTTGTTGATTCTTCGTGCTAAATGCTATCAATGGGACACTCTTAGTACTAAGGGAGTCATTGGTGAGGTTTGACAAGAGATGTCGAATTCACTCTTGTAAACTACTATCTAAGAAGGATGGAAGATTTATCTTCACAACATGTAGTTGAAGTAGTGAATAGATTGTTTTACTCATTCTTGAAGCCTTTATTATTTAGCATTTATGTATTCTTGATGCTATGTTTCACTTCATTTATTTCATGGGTTGTTTGAGAATAGGAAGTATTTTTAGGATTGAAGTGTTCAGGTGTTAGGAAAGTGACGAATTCCTTAGCTCTTTTGCATGAAAATCTATGAACATGAACTTAGAACTTCTTGTGCATAATGTGTTGTGATTCTTGCTAGATAAGTATGTTAATGTTAAGTCAAGTAATGAATGTGATAGAATGAGTGAATGGTTCAATGATCTACATTAGGTTTGGAAGTGGATATCAATTGCCCCCAAGGCTTTATCTTTGTAGTTTTAAACCCCCTTTTCTTAGTTTTTTTTAATGATTAGCCTAGTTACTTGACTTTGCTAGTTATCTTGTATTTTTAATTTCATAGCTTAGGACCACCAAACAACCAACCCCCCCATTTACATGCTTTTATATGTGTATATATATATATATCTACTCCTAGCATAATATCAACCTTTTATGCCTAAGCGCTTAGGAAGATCCCTCTTCTTTGTGGACGACCCCAACTTGCCGCTATCTACTTAGTTGTAGATAGTAAGCATTTAGGGCTTATAAATATTAACTTTGAGAGGTACGGCGACAACCTCCCAGGTATATATGTTGATGGTCAGTTACATCCTATCATCAGTTACAACATCAATCCAATTATGCTAGTAATGGAATAAACATTACCTATTCAATATTATCAATGTTTTAGGGTGTGTTACAACTAATGTTATTCGAGACTAGTAGATATTAATTATACCAATTGAATGGGGTATACCAAGAACAATCAATCCTCTTACACGAGTACTGTTTTGAATAGTAATGGTTCAACTATCAAGATTGTAGAGAGCCTCGTGACCCACCTCCACCTGGGGTCATTAACTATAGCTAATTAACCCGAGCAAAGACGTTCCAAACAGACAAAAGGAAGGTCAAAGATAAAATTTATATTCTGCTCCCAAACTTACTACTAAGCTACCTATGGGGTAGTTAGTGGATCAGGTTTGTCCACAAAGATGCTAGGGTCTAATAACCAACTATGCATAACCACTTACGGATTGTCAATCCGTCAGTGTGCTAGGAATAGCTAATATTAAAAAATGGGGGTTTTTCCAACATAAGAAATAACACAAGAGAAAACTATATATGCAGACACTTAGGGAATATTTGCGTAACATGATTGACTAAATGTCTTGATCCTCGATTCCATTACATACAATGCATCAAAGCCTATTCTAGTGTTCATAATATTGGTTGATGGTCAACACTTCCCCATACCTGTCACGTGGAGTGCTCTTGCATTCTTCAATTGGCACCACCTCCGTAATTAGGGGAGTGCAACAACAGCCCCGCCATTGTGTGGACATGTTTCTCCCCTGTATGATTACGTCCCAGGCACTACACCACGAATGCTCTATCCGTTGGACTAAAGAGGTAAAGGGGAATAGGCACCTCATCGATGGAACTAGGGTCGCTAAACCCTAGTTTTACTACTAAATTCTGTCTCTACCCGTAACCCTTCAGACTAACTCGCTAGCTAAGACTGGTGTATTGTCATTGTAGCAGAAAACTCGAAAAACCTATATGCACACACCCATGTGGATCGGACCCACTACCCAATTACATCAAGGTTTCTCTTCCCCGGGGGTATCAATATGTGTGCCAACATGAATGTAGACTAGGGTGTGTGCTAATAGAGTGTATCATTCTTGCAATTAATAACAATTCAAGAACAAGCCAACATAATATCACAAACACATACAAATAGGTTGATCTAAGGAATCTCACAAAATATAAATCAAGACATGAATATAAATATTATCCCCAAGCTATTAAACTACTCCCTAAGCATTGAACCCAAATATTTCATTAGATTCAATGCCTTGGGCAAAGAACAAATAAAAAGATGAAGAAATTCTAGAGAGAAGAAGGAGCTCCTTTCTCTCTCTCTACCCAAATTTAGAATTAGAAAATCTGATCTAAAACATAAACCCTAGTAGAAAAAGTTCCATATATATAGTAGTTGGGGATTGAGCCTAAAACTAGGCCCAAAATAAGCCAAAAACCCTAGCAGCCACAAACGACACGAGGGGTAGTGTCTGGCACGACCTGTGCTGACCGACGTGGCCTCGTGCTGGCATGTGACGTCGGTCCTAGCATAGGCCGTGAGCCTCATGCCTACATGGACTATTGGTCCAAGCATAAGTCGTATACCTTGTGCTAGCGCAATCCATGTCAACCAGCATGGGCCTGTCATATGGAGCTCTTTTTTTATCTTCTGATTCGCACCCCATATCATTTGGCATGAGCAGTCAACTGGATCCTCATTTTTCTTAGTAGCATGGCACGAGCCATGTAATTCTTCACACTCCATATAATAGTCTTCACATTTGTGACTTTAAATAACGCAGATCGTGTAAAATGAAACTGTCTGCGCTTATACTTAGCCAAATTTTGGAGTGAAAAGAAGACATATGGCATGCGGCCTGCTGGATTTGGCACGCTCTGTGCTGGGGCTTGGCATAGCCCTGTCAGATAGAACTGTCTGTGCCAAAGACCCTTGACACGGGCTATATTGCTTGGCACGGTCCATGCTAGTTTTAGCCTCGTGTTGGCCTTGTGCGGTCTGTGCTGGCCATGGCTAGTTCGACCAGCTGACTTATTTGCTCCGCTACAGATGAACCATTGGTCCGATTATAGAGTTCTTGTAGTTGATTTTATAGCGCTCAAGAAGAAAAATCCAATACCTACAAAGGCTTATTCTTCTCAGATTTTCCCCTGAACTTTGTGCAACTCTCGGATGAAAATTCCTCTATTTCTTCCTTGGCCTCTTTGAACATGGAATTCTCCTTTCCTGGGCTCAACTCAATCTAATACCACACTTTAGATTCCGTGGCCTTCAATCAACTCCCATTATTTCAAATGGCCTTCAATATCTTCTATCGTTCTTACGAACGACCTTCTACAAAGATGATGAAAAGTACCGAAGAGCAACCTACTAATGAGATCACAAAGGAAGATCTAGGTACCCATGGATACAAGTGTCCATTAGTATTAATTAAGTCTACAAAACTCGGGATTTAGACAAGAAAACCAAACAAAGTCGTCTAAACCCGTTGTCATGTAAACCTAACTAAAACTAGCAATCCAACAAGTAAACATGCTAATTATTATGCCAAATGCATTGGTTAATGCATGCAATATGGTGCACATTAATCCCCCCACACTTAAAACCGTACTAGTCCTCGAGTAAATAAAAATAAGAAAAGGTCTAAGTGAAGTGTTGCATGTAAAGATAAATTAGCCAATGCATTCAACTTATTTCCAAGCTACCCTAGTTCCCTCAAAGAAGTAAGAATCTCACAACTCTCACACTCCCCGAAGATCCTAACATAACCTAAACTCCTAAAATATATTAAAAAAAGGTAAGCAAGAATAATGAGTGTTGATGCACCCCAATAAACTGCTGTCGCTATGCCACCACCCGTAGCCGGAATCTGCAAGACAAAGCCCCCGAAGGTGTCCGGGGAGAAGAGGCTCCGACGGCCAAGTAAGAAAATAGTATTACAAGAGTGTAACTAGGAATGAATAGTTGAGTGTGTAGGGTTACCTTTAGCCTTTATATAGGTAAGAAAGTAGGGCAACTGTTTTGTTTGTTTGTGGAGCAAGTAATCCTACCTTTGGGTTGGCCCAAGAGTCATTATCCAAAGGGTATTGCTATGGACCAAAGGTCAGTTGCTATTAGGCATTTGGACCCAATACAAATTCACACATTATCAATAAGCCCCTAAAAAGTTAAGGGTTTAGCCTTCGAATTTATCCCAAGGTCCTAGGTTCCAATCTATGCTCGTGGCAGGGATTCAATGTTTTTCCCTTTGACAGGGCTGCTTTGAATAGGTTATTTGAGCAAGGGTTATGATGTGCCCATTTTATACAGTTATATTAGGACTTTTAAGATTCACTTTTGTACACTTTTGTGCTCTAAATGTGGCATTTTGCCTTGAAATTCTCTAAGGAGGGTTAAAAGCGACTTTTATACTTTTATTACTTTTCTAGAGAATTTTGTGTGACAAGGTAATTTGTTTGAAGACTTTGAAGAATACCTTTGAAGATTTGAAGACTTGTATTTAAGATTTTGAAGATTTGAAGAATTGAGAAGTAAAGAGAAAAGGAGGATATGAAACAAATAGAAGAAAGAAAAAATGGTGCTGGAACTGGAGTTTGTCGTGAGGTCATCGCGAGCCCATCGCGACTCGCTACGGACGAATGACCAGAAATTCTTCTTGCTTTTTTTACTATAAATACTCTCCTTATCCTCTCCTCTAAAACACACACGAATCCAGCTTCTTCTTCCTGCGATTTTCTGGGTTCAAACCCTAGTTTTTCTTTCTTTCTTTTCTTAGTTTTTGTAGGTTAATCATGTCTTTTAATTATCTAGCTTAGTTTGATCTTGGGAGAAATGGATTGAAGCTTCCATATCTATGTAGTAAGAATCATATCTATCTATTTGGTGCTTTTGTTATTGTGCATTTATTGAGCTTTGATTGGGAATTGTTAATGGCATTGATGTTGTTGGAAGCTTGAGTATATGAATTGCTATGATTACTTGTTAGGGTTGGGAGAAAGTAGCTAATTCTCCCCTCTTTTAATGTGGAATCCAAGAGCATGAGTTAGAGCTTCTTAAATGATGTTGGTGAGTTGATAATTGCAAGATGAATGTGATGATGTTGAACTCATTTTCATGTTTGTTTTAGGTAGAAAATGAGAGAAGTCTATGAATTTCGATCGTTCTTGACTAATTTTGTGTAAATGCATGAATTGGTTAAATTCTTAGACATGGTGTAATGTCTATAAGTGTTGCCAAGCTTGTTGGTTCTTCGTGCTCAATGCCACCAATGGGATACTTTTAGTCGTGTTTCGGCTAAGGGAGTCATTGGTGAGGTTTGACAAGAGATGTCGAATTCACTCTTGGAAACTACTATCTAAGAAGGATGGAAGATTTATCTTCACAACAAGTAGAGGAAGTAGTGAATAGATTGTTTTACTCGTTCTTGAAGTCTTTGTTATTTAGCATTCATGTGTTCTTAATGCTATATTTTACTCCATTTATACCATGGGATGTTTGAGAATAGGAAGTGTTTGTATGGTTTAAGTGTTAGGGAGTTAGGGCATATAAATAGGGGGGGTTGGTTGTTTGTCGGTCCTAAGTTATGAAAGTTAAAGGACAAGATAACTAGCAAAGTCAAGTAACTATGCTAATGATCAAACAAACTAAGAAAAAGGGGTTTAAAAACTACAAAAGCAAAGCCTTGGGGGCAATTGATATCCATTTCTAAACCAAATGTAGATCATTGAACCATTCACTCATCCTATCAAAATTGTTACCTATGGACAAAGGACCATAGATTTGACAACAACAAGCCATCTACCAAAGACATATCCATTTAACCAAATATAGCATTCATTACGCAAAACCTAGAACAAACCACATTCAAGGTTCAATCCATATTAACATACTTATCTAGCAAGAATCACAACACATTATGCACAAGAAGTTCTTTTTTTTTAATTTTAAACCATCCGAGGATGGGGGGTGTTTATTAGGCTCCCCTTGCCATTTTGATAGCCGAATTTGGCGCTAAAAGTTTCATAATAATTACATTGACCACGTAGTTGTGGAGGCTATTACATCGAGTGAGTTACCAGAGAAGGTCTAGTGTTTGAAATAGTATTCAAACTATGGAAAAAAAAGCCTATGGCTGAGACACCGCGAACAAGATGGGCAATCTAAAACTCGAGAGCCCTATTTGTCAACAGTATTCCAGCCAAAGGAGTCAATACAAAATATGGCATAGAATCGGGTCTTCAGTTCTTGAATTTAAGATGTAGGATCTCGGGTCTTCAGTTCTTGTCCAAAATATGGCATAGAATCGGTTGTGCATGTGCGTATAATCCAATCAGTAAGTTCGTTCCATCGCATCAGAAGCGGAAGAAATTATCCCGGAGGAGCTCTCTCAGTTTGTCAAGAACCCTTTTCCCTGTATCTGTTTCCACCGCATCAGCAGACTGGCCAAGTACCTGAAAAAACAGAAAAGAGAGAACTAGCAGTATCTGAGCTTATAAACAGTGGCTGAAACTCACTGTAAAAGTGCTGTAAGAACCATAAGGCAAAGAGAAAATCCCCATCTATGTCATATTGGTATCCGTATGAGTAACAACCCTGATTGCTGGGAAACCAATAGAGTCTAATGATAACAGTCCTTTAAGGAAAATGGGGATTGATCTAAAATCTATATCACCTTGTAAGTTGTTTTCCTTAGCATGTTTTGCCAAGAAATCAGCCGACATGTTAGCTTGTCTAGATATGTGTTGAATTGGGTGTGAATAGTGATCAATATGGAGTGCATGACACAGGGAGAAAATTCTCCAGGGGCATCTGTTTGGGTTGTGAATACTCTTTACAGCAGATAAGCAATCAGATTCAATTACACAGTTAACTAAAGATAGATCAGAGCAGATTTTATATCCCATTTTGATTGCAAATAATTCAGCAGCTATAGGAGAAGAGCTCTGAAAAGTGCTAACTCTCATTTTGACAACCTTTCCTCTCCAATCCCTAACAATTACTGCAGCAGAAGAGGAACCACCAGTGATCCATGAAGCATCACTGTTAACTTTATAGCCAAATAGTGGTTTTTCCCATGTAGCCAAGTTATTGTAGGTCTTTTTTTTGTATAATGTGAGGAATGACCTTATTCTGAATCCAGTGAAAATGCCTAACTCTATTACCTTGCAGTTTATGTACCGTGAAGATTGAGTAAATCATTTGTTTGATATTTTGAAAACTGATCTCCAATGAAAAAGGTATATTCTCAAATAGACAACTATTTCTGCTGGTCCAGAGTGACCAGAAAGTAGCTATAAAATCAGCAATTATCAATTTTGAGTGTAGCTTAGAGTCAGCTTTGAAAGATAAGTAAAATTCAACCCTGCTGTTTAGATTCAGAAAATCAATTTGTGGTAGCTTTAAAAGAGAGTGAACATTATGCCAAATAGAACAGGAGCAAGGACATGAATTGAAAAAATGATCAAGATTGTCCTTATTGACCAAACAGTGGGGGCATCTTGAAACCAATGAAAAACCCATCCTGCTCAAAATGTTATCAAATGGAAGGATGCAATTTAGAGCTCTCCAAATAAGTATTGACATTTTTCTAGGAATGTAGGGAGACCAAACCTTATGTATGTGTTGTATTACAGGGTTCCTCTGTCTAAAAATATTGTAGGCAGATCTTACTGTAAAGTTCCCATCAGTTTCAGGGGTCCAAACTAGCAGATCCTCATGGTGATGCTCCAGCTTTACTTCCTGCAAAATATGAATAATATTGGTAGCCAAGTAGGGCTCCAGGCTTGGTAAAAAGGCAGATTTGTTCATAATAAAAGACCTCAAGGAAAGTTCTTCAAAAGGTATGTCAATATCATCAGGCCAAATATAAAAGAGGGCCCCGTCTCCCATCCAATTAGCATTCCAAAAGGAGCAATCTCCCTTGCCAAAGATAATCCTAGATAAACTATTTGCCATAGGTGTTACTCCACTGATTCTTCTCCATATATGGGATTTTTTATAGGTCACAGGTAATGTCCATAAAAGTGTAGACCATTGAGTATCATTCTTTTAAAGCTTCCACCATAATTTACATGAGAAGGCATCTACTATGGCATTCAAATCCTTTAAACCTAAGCCATTTTCATTTACTGGATAACTCATCCTTTTCCATGACTTCCATCTTTTCCCATCTGTCAAATCAGATTTTCCCCAAATTAGACTAGATGCCATCTTTTCCATAGTTCTTAGAACTATCCTAGGGGGCTTTAAAACTGCAAAAATATGTGTTGGAATTGAGAGGAAACAATGATTAATCAAAATTATTTTACCAGCCGAGCTTAACCATCGATTCTTCCAATTATGTATCAATCTATCCATTCTTTCAATTACTGTTAAATAGTGCACCTTTAAATTCCTACCAGAGAAGATTGGCACTCCAAGGTATTTGAAGGGGGAAGAGCCTATTTCCATTCCTAGTATCCTTTTAACAGATTGTATTAGCTGCAGAGGAGTGTTATGTGAGACAAAGAATTCTGATTTTGCAAAGTTTACTTTTTGACCAGTAGTGAGCTCATAAGCCTTCAGAAAATGTTTGAAATGCCTCAAATTTTTGGGGTTAGTGTTCAGAAATACTGCAGTGTCATCTGCATACATTAAGTGAGTAAGAGGAGAGCATGAAAGGGGGAGATTAAAGTACTGTAAGTACCCAGTGCTGAACAATTTCTTTAACCCCCTAGAAAAAGCCTCTGATAATATATTGTATAAGAATGGGGAGAGAGGGTCTCCTTGTTTAATTCCCCTTGAGGAAGAGAAAAAACCAGATATGCCACCATTTATTAAAACAGAAAAAGTGGCAGAAGCTATGTTTTGCATGATAAGTCTAACAAAATTGCCATGGAATCCAAATTGTAAAAGAACTGAATTAAGGAAAGACCAAGAGACCCTATCAAAGGCCTTTTGCATATCTAGTTTAATAATCAAGTTTGAAATCTTGGACTTTCTGGATAGCATTCTGGTCATTTCATGCATAAGAATCACATTATCCAAAATATCCCTACCTTTAAAAAAGGCACTTTGCTCAGGGGAGATCATTAAGTGCATTAGTGGTTTAATCCTCTCCATTATTATTTTTGAAAAAACCTTATTTACAAAGTTTGATAAACTTATTGGCCTGAAGTCTGCGAAAGAATTTGGGATAGCTTCTTTTGGTATTAATGTGAGCCAAGTGCTAGACATAGCTTTGGGAATATAACCAGAGTTTAAAAAATCATTAGCAGCTTCTAACAAATCCTGGTTAATAATTTCCCAAAAGGTGATATAAAAGTCTCCCAAGAATCCATCAGAACCAGGTAAACTAGATCTATTAAGGTCAAAGACTGCAGTTTTCAGTTCTTGTGTGTCGATGGGATTAAGCAGAAGTGTATTTTGTTGATCATTTATTACATTAGGGATTTCCTGCAGAAAATGATTCAGATATTTCCCTTCTTTTTGTGATGTATCCTCATTCAGTAAATTTTGAAAGAACCTTACACCTTCTGTTTTAATCAAACTTGGATCAGTTATCCAATTTCCATCACCATCCTTAATTTTAACAATTCTAGATCTTACTTTCTTTTCCTTGATTGTATGATGGAAATAACTTGTGTTTGCATCACCCTGTTTTAACCAGTTTAACCTAGCTTTTTGTTTCAGAAAAGTGTTATATTCATTCTGAGATCTTAGCAGTAATACTTTTGCTTTCAGAAGTTCATCTAATACTGACTCATCCTGAGACTGTTGGTGTAGTATTTCCAGTTCATTGGCTCTTAATTCTGCTTGTGAAAGATTCTTATTTACATCACCAAAACTATTTTTGTTCCAATCCTTTATTACTATCTTGAGCCTCTTTAACTTATGTACAAATTTCTTCATTCCAAACAGAGGGGATGGTATTTTCCAATTAGATTCTACTACATCATGAAAATCTTCCCTGTTTGACCACATTTCCTGGTATCTAAATGGTCTAGGAGCAAATTCTACAGCAGATTGAATAGTTAAAAGGAGAGGAGAATGGTCAGATGTAATCCTATTTAAGACCTGGATAGAACTGTTAGGGAAAAGGTCTAGCCACTCTAGATTACTTATTCCCCGGTCTAACCTTTGGAACTGTAAATCCTTTCCTTTTTCTCTATATCTATTGTTGCTCCAAGTGTAGGAGTTACCAACCGTGGGGATATCATGTAATTCCATCTTAGTAAGAAAATCATTAAATTGTTTTATGCTCTTCCTAGGGGTGGATTTCCTACCTTTATATTCTGTGACAGATGCTACCGTATTAAAATCTCCAATATAAATTGATGGATCCAGTGTGGGACTTTGTAGATCTGACCACAAATTCTCTCTCAACTGTCTATGGACACTAGCATAAATGAAGTTAACATTCCAGTGGACAGAAGTAGCATTATCGGTTACTCTAGCCTTTATATACTGTTCTGATTCGTTTTCAATTGTCAAACTGAGAACCTGATTCCATAGAAGCCAAATTTTGGCTGTATGAGCATGAAAAGCATTATTATAACCGAGTACATGTTTCAGTACATTTAAATTCTGATTTTCATGCCATGGTTCAATTAGACAAAGAATGTCAATCTTGTGTGTCCTGATTAGAGTTTTTAATCTATCCAGTGAAGTGCCATAACCCCTAACATTCCAAACCATTATTTTCCCAATTTTGGTGTATTTAATCATTTAAAACTAGGGGGAGTAGCTTTTTGTGATGATCTTAGTTTCCTTATTGTATTTACTGAGAGGTTTGTGTTTTTTCCTTTTTTTATCTTCACCTTTCTTCAAAACATCTACAGAGGAAATACTTACCTGTGGTTGAGCAGTTTGTTTTGTATTAGTGCTATGATTTTCCAAAATGATTGAGTCTTGAGGTCCAGAGCAATGTTCTTGCGGTTCAGGAATGATCTGCTCAGCATCTGGATTTTTATCTTCAGGGGGGCACTGCACTTCTTCAGGGGCTTGATCTTCTGGAACACTCCGAGCAGTTTGAGTAATGGTTGATACAACCACCATGTCTACCTTGTCAGCTCCTGTCTGAGTTATCAGAGTTTCCTGTGTTTCCAATGATTCATGAAAAATGTCTACAACATCATCTTCTTGTGCCTCAATATCATCATCCTGTAGGTTAGTTAGAGACCGGAAAGCATTTGATATAGAGACCATTTTCTGCTTAACTATCTCTTCTTGAATAGGAATGAGTTCTAGTTGTTGAGTCTTTTTTCTCCAAAAGAAATTTGTGATAGGTTTGGAGATATCATCCAGGGAATAGAAGGGTGTATTTCTTTTCACATGAAAGTCTTGAGTTTCTTTTCTATGAATGTTATTTTCCAGGATAGGATCTGATCTCAGGTTCTGAAACTGGAAATCAGAATCCTTTTGGGAAACTGTCAATTTAGAGTGACCTTCTATTTCCAATGGTGCGTTTGATTCAAGACCAGTGTTAATCTGAATAGCAGCAGGTTGAGAATCATTCTTAACTATATCTTGTCTAACCTTTTCAACATTTGACTTAGATGTGTTCATATTGATTCTTCTAAGTTCTGGATGCAGGAAGGTACAGTGTGTCTCACTGTGGCCAATTATCTTACAGTGCTTACAATACAAAGGCAGCTGATCATATTCAATTTGGTAATCTGCCACTTTATTACCAATTCCTACAACAATGGAGTTAGGGAGTTGAGACAGTAAGTCCACTTCTACACACACTTTAATTACAGAAGGTCTAGATAGTGAATTTGTTGCAGCATCCATTTTGAGAAATTTACCAATCTGGCTGCTAATGCCTATAATTGCTGATATATTGTAAAAATGTAAGGGCAGTTGATGGATGGTTACCCATGCTGGAACTATTGAAGATTCAGCTGTAGGAGAGAAATTTGGAGTCCACTTCTGGACTTTCATTGTTGCACCTTGGACTATCCATTGGCCCTTCATCCAGCAGCGTTGATAATCCTCGATATCCTGAAATCGAATAAGAACATGTCGATAATCAATTGAGCCCAATTGAAACTTTGCCTTAAATCCAATAGATTTGAAAGCTGAAACAAGTTTTTCCATTGGGGGTTTCCCCCTGTTAAATTTTCCGACCAATGCATTCTGGTAATGAGATGCCAGAATCGCACCTTCCTCAGGGGGAAGGATGAAAGCCAATTTGCCCTTGTATTCAGTAATTGGGTGCAAATTGGGCGTGTCTAGAAGAGAGGATATTAGTGGAGATGGCTTTGTGTTCAAAGCTTGAAGGAAGCTTTTGTTAACCGGTGGGTTGTGATCAGAAGATTGGTTAGGCATCGGAGATGCCATGTCCTTCGACCGGTAACAGAGCAAAAGAGCCGTTAGGCAGAAAAACAAATAAAAGTAGAAGAAAAACAGTAACTGAAAGGAGGTGTGTTTTTCGCACTATGTATCGCACGTAGGAATAGTATTCAGGTCGGTCGTGAGTTGATAGTTCTTATTGTATGCACAAGAAGTTCTAAGTTCATGTTTCTAGATTTTCATTCAAAGGAGCTAAGGAATTCATCACTTTCCTAACTCCCTAACACTTAAACCATACAAACACTTCCTATTCTCAAATAACCCATGGCATAAATGGAGTAAAACATAGCATTAAGAACACATGAATGCTAAATAACAAAGGCTTCAAGAACGAGTGAAACAATCTATTCAATACTTCCACAACTTATTGTGAAGATAAATCTTCCATCCTTATTAGATAGTAGTTTGCAAGACTGAATTCGACATCCCTTGTCAAACCTCACCTATGACTCCCTTAGCCGAAACACGACTAAAAGTATCCCATTGATGGCATTCAGCACGAAGAACCAACAAGTTTGGAAACACTTATAAACACTACACCGTATCTAAGCATTTAACCAATTCATGCATTTACACAAGATTAGCCAAGATCAATCTACATTCATTGACTTCTCTCATTTTCTACCTAAAACAAACATGACAACGAACTCAACATCATCACATTCATCTAGCAATTATCAGCACACCAACATCATTTAAGAAGCTCTAACTCATGTTCTTGGATTCCACATTAAAAGTGGGGAGAATTAGATACTTTCTCCCTACCCTTACAAGTAATCATACAAGCAATTCATAAACTCAATCTTCAAACAACATCAATGCCATTAATAATTCACATTCAAAGCTCAATAAATGCACAATAGCAAAAGCACCAAATAGATAGATATAGTTCTTACTACATAGATATGGAAGCTTCAATCCATTGCTCCCAAGATCAAACTAAGCTAGATAATTAAAATACATGATTAACCTACAAAAACTAAGAAAAGAAAGAAAGAAAAACTAGGGTTTGAACCCAGAAAAATCGCAGGAAGAAGAAGCTGGATTCGTGTGTGTTTTAAAGGAGAGGATAAGATGAGTATTTATAGTACATAAGGCAAGAATAATTTCTGGCCATTAGTTCATCGCGAGTCGCGACGGGCTCGCAACAACCTCACGGCGGACTCCAGTTCCAGCACCATTTTTTCTTTCTTCGTTTTGTTTCATATCTTCCACTTCTCTTCACTTATTCAATTCTTCAAATCTTCAAAAGCTCAAATACAAGTCTTCAAATATTCAAAGGTATTCTTCAAAGTCTTCAAATTCTTCAAACAAATTACCTTGTCACACAAAATTCTCTTGAAAAGTAATTAAAGCGTAAAAGTTGCTTTTAACCATCCTTAGAGAATTTCCAGGCAAAATACCACATTTAGAGCACAAAAGTGTACAAAAGTGAATCTTAAAAGTCCTAATATAACCGTATAAAATGGGAACATCAGGTTAATCCCATAATGCTCTAGGGGTATACTTTTTGTATCCCTGCGAGGCATTGAGGGTTCACTTCAGGTTAGCTTCAAATATGTCGGTCGAGCAGATTAATGTGCTAGGATAGCTTTATAAACTGTGTCAGAGTCCAAGAGCCTGGATCTAGCCTCATTAATTTCCTGGGGGTTCTTCGGTCTCCCAGAGGTTCTGAGTAAGAGGTTCAATTCTCGGCCCTCCGATCTATGTCGGGGTTTGAGGTCCTTCGAGCCCCAGTAGTTAAGAATAGGGGATTCAACTCTCAGCCTTCTAATCTATAATAGAATCAGAGGTCCTTCAAGCCCAATTTTAAGGATAGGAGATTCAAACTTCGGCCTTCTAATCTGTGTCAGAATCCAAGAGCATTCAAATCTGAATATTGACTTATAGGGGATTCAACATTTGGTTTTCTAATGTATGTTAGAACCTGAGGTGTTCGGATCCAAATATTTAGGACTAGAGGATTCAACCTTTGGGCTTCTAAACTGCGTTAGAATTCAAGGCGTTCAAATCCCAATATTTATGAATAAGGGATTCTACCTTTGGTTTTCTGAACTGCATTAGAATCCGAGGGATTCGAATCGTGGTATTTAGGAATAGGGGACTCAATCTTTGGTCTTCTAAATTGCATTAGAATCTAAGGCATTTGAATCCAGGTATTTAGGAATAAGGGAATCGACCTTCAGTGTTCTAGAATACGTTAGAATCCGATGCATTCGAATCTTGGTATTTAGGAATAGGGAACTCGACCTCCAGTCTTCTAAATTGTCTTAGAACCCAAGTGCATTTGATTTCAAGTTGGGTTCCACGCACGCCACTTTCCCCATAAATACCTTGGACTACTCACCCATACAGCCTATTTGCCCACGTATTTACTCATTGCATGGTGGCCCAAGGTAATCATTACCCTTTATTCCTTCTTCTATGTAAGGTACTTCTCAGCCCTTTGCTTCACTCTTTACTCAAAGCATTTTCAAATTTTCAAAATTTCCTTTTCTCTCTCAGATGAGCTCCCTTTCTCTAAGTTAACCTTTTCAAAGAGCTCCGATCTCTGACCATTAACCAGTAAGTTCCCTCTCCTTTGAACTTTCTTTTCCCCTTATTGAGATGTCGCAAACACCACCAATGGGGAAGAACTCCATTCCTGCCTACTTTCCGACCATGTCTTCTACCAGCAGTGTTAAGAGTTCCCACACCCAGGATTTCGACACTATTCCTTCCTTGGCCGCTGGTTTTCCTTTAGCTGATCTTAAAGCCAGAGGGAGCTTCGCCACTTGCCCGGCGCTACCCAAGGGTTACCTCAAAAGTGAGTTACCTTGAGATCTAGAATTCTGAGGGAGGCCCGGGTTCAGGAGGATAAAAAAGAATGCCCTTTCTATTTTGAGAAGATTCTGACCCCAGTCTTTAAAAGCCCCCAGCCAATTGCTAAGGAGATCTCCAATTTACAGTTTTTTTCCTCTTTGGATTAGGCTTCCGGAGAACTTGCGGTTGGAGATCCTTTGGGAAGATGATAACCCAAGGGATACAAGGCATGGTTGGTGAATCTTCTACAAGTGCCAACTCAAATTTGGGCTATACTTTCCCTTGCCCCCTATCCTCTCTCATCTTCTCGAGGAGCACCAGGTTAATCTAGCCCAGCTACATTCTAATGTCACACTCTTTGTGATGACATTTATGAATCAATGTAATAGCTTAGGTATAACTTCTAACTACGAGTTTTTTTAGAGCTCTGTATTATATCTTTCCTAGCAGACCCATAGTGCACACAGGTGGCCGCAGGGATACGAAGCTTGGGGGATTATAACCCTTAGTAATAGGTTTTCAGACCACCCCATTAAGATCGCATTGAACTGCAAAGGGTGGCATAGGAAACCCATATACACCTTCAAAAAAGAGGCGGAAGAGTACTATGTACCCGAATGGAATTCGAATCCTAAGTATGAGAATCCTACCAAATACATTTCTCCAGAGAGTGTAGTGGCAGACAGGGATCGCCCATTGAGCGAACCTCTTAACGTCTCAAAGAACTGTGATTATGTTTGGCTAGATGAGGTTTATGAGTGGATCTACAATCAGAATCCTATTTTGATTAAGCCTCTCCCTCTAGCGGAGTCATCGAACACCCTTTCAGGGAAGAGTAAAGTAAACAGAAAGTGGTTGAGGGTGAAAACCCTAAGAAAACTAAGAGGAAGGCCCTTCTAGTGACTAATGATAAGGCCCCAAAGAAAACAAAGAAAAATAAAGCCAAACTTGACCTTTCGAAGCCCACCGAGCCCATTTCGAGGGTAGTTGAAAGTGGCTCGGAGCCTTTAAGAGCAAACAATGCCGAAGAGGTCCCCCCTAGGAGTTCCTTCCTAGCTTCTAAAGGTGTTTATGCATCTGATATTTTTACCTTAATGGATTTCTTTTACTTTATCCCCCCCATTTTGTCTATTTTTCTAACTTATCTTCCTTTTTCATTATGCAGTGAACTTCGTGGAGATGCTTGGTCTTGGGAATGAGGAGGAGGTAGAGATGGTCTAAGAAAAGATAGTTTTATCGATGCCCAAGCTAGTGGATCTAAGAATACCGAGTCCCAGAATGGGAATCTTCTAGGGGAAGGCAACCTCACCCCTCCGGGAGCGACTGATCGTGCCCCGGAAACTGTTTCGGAGGAGGCCACAGCCTCAGCTTCTTTGAACTCCATTTTCCATACCTTTCTCAAGGAGATCACTACTAAGGCCGGATTAAGTTCAATTCATAAGTGCATCACCACTACCAAAGCTTTTAAGGCTAATGGGGGACATCGTCCTCCCAGCCCGACCATCGAGCATCACCACCGCGAGGCTCAAGTGGCTCAAGAAAATGTAGAAGTGGCTCGAACGGCCTTTGTGACTACCACCTCAAAATTAGAGGAATGGAAGACACATAATAGAGAGTACAAACAAAATCTCATTCCTACCTTGGAGCGGACTAATAGGGAGAGCTAAGCCCTTATTGGGGTTGCTTTTAAAGATAAGGAAAAAGCCAAGAGGGATAATACCGAGCTGCATCAGACTTATACAGTGACTACTAATAGTCTTCGAGCATATAGGCTCCGAGTGGGGACTGTCTACTCACCCTTAATTAAAGATGTTGAAACATTTCTCCAAGATACCATCAATATTATTGAGATAAAACATATCACAAGGGATCCTAAGTACCGATATGCATATGAAGATGCTAATAAGTGGCTAAAGAGTTTGTGGATATAGAAGAATACAAGTGGGGCTTTAAGCTCCCATGTCGCTCTGGGAAAGAGTGCGGTTCTGAACCCGGAGGGGGGGAGTGGCCCCTCCAAAGCATCTTACGGAAGGGGAGGTTCCGTCTTCAGCCAACTACCTAGGTCCTTACCTCGCAGTCAGATTCTTCTCAAGTAGAGGCCCCTGGGTCTCAATCAAGACCCTCTGATCCTCTTCTTTCAAGGATTAACCCTTTGAGTAATCAGGTTGGCATCTTCGCTCGAGGGAGGGGAGTCTTAATTTTCTCCAGAGGGCCCTTCTCCAGAAGAAGGGGCAGTGTTGTTGGCGGTAGGGGTTGGGCAACTCCTCCCAGTTCTATGGATTCCGAGGATGTTCTCTTGGTGAGAAGACCTCTAAGCTCCTATCGCAAATCTTCAAACTCTGTGCGAGGACCTGAAGCTAGGGACTAGGAGGGATAGTTTTCTCTTAGTTAAGTGTAGATAGTTTTTGTAACTCGTTACACTTTACTTGTAAGCTTTTATGGCCTTGTATGATTCAAATAAAATTTTCTTCCCCTTTCTTGGACATTCAAAAATTTTCCTTTTGAGATGGATTAATTCCCCCTAGTAGAGATGAATGTTTCAAATCCTTCTTTTCCTTGCAAAGCTTAGCTATGCCTATAAAGTGTTGAAGGACTATGCCGATCTTTCGAATATGTGTAAGGTTTTAGAATCTACACCAACAAATTGAAGTTTGTCAGGGGAACTTCGGTCCCTAATCATTTGACAGGCTATGTTAGCCCTTCGAATGTATACAAGGTTTGTGCCTTGGGGCCCTTGATGCACTGTAAGGGGGTTTTGGGCCCCAAAGTGTTTGATGAGTTTTGTTGGCCCTTCGAATAGTTTACAAGTTCTGAGCCTTGGGCGCTTGATGTACTTTAGGTGAAATTTGATCCAAAAACTTTGATGGGCTTTGTTGGCCCTTTGAATGGTTTACAAGGTCAAAGCCTTGGGTACTTGAAGCACTTCGGGGGGAATTCGACCCAAAACATTCGATGGGTTGTGTTGGCCCTTCAAATGGTTTATAAGGTCCGAGCCTTGGGTGTTTGATGAACTTCAGGGGGAATTTGACCCAAAACCTTCGATGAGCTGTGTTGGCCCTTCTAATATTTGTTTCTCCGATTTGAGAAGAATGGTGGATTTTAGTCCCCCCGGGGTGAGGGGTATGTTAGCTCAACAAGTAATTGTAGGAAACACACTTTGATAAATAGTTTGACAAAAACAAAGGAACCCTATCGACTTACAGGAACGTCTCGTCGAGGGTATCCTCCGACCCACAACAACTTTTAGGGTGAGCCACTTTTTCCCCACCAAGCTTATTGGGATTTATGTGAATAGTAATTCCTGAGGTTATAAACATTCCATCTGTGCGGAATCGGTTCACCTTGGGGAGTTTCTAGCATGTATCTGCCTCCGGGGCCAGTTTCAACGACTAGGTAGGGTCCTTTCCAGTTTGCTGATAGCTCCCCCCCGGCTCTCTTTGGTTCTTTTCATTTCTCCTCATTACAAGGTCTCTTGGGGAATACTGTAATTTTTTGACCCTCCGGTCATGATACCGCTTGACCCTTTCCTTGACCTTGGCTTCGTGAAGGGATGCCTTCTCTATTTTTTCTTGGAGAAGATCCAAATCCAAGCAGCACTTCTCATCATTGACCTCTTTTCGTTTGTTGCTTATAGCAAACCTTTGAAAAGTAGGTAGTTTTATTTTCACAGGAATGACTACCTCCGAACCATAGACCAGGTCATAAGGGTTTTTGCCCGTGGCTAATGACCCTGTTGTTTAAAATGACAAAAGTACACTAGGCAGCTCATTGATCCAGTTTCCTCCATCCCCTTCGAGCCTCAATCGGATTCCATTGATAATGGTTCGATTGGTGACCTCCACCTGCCCATTGGCTTGGGGGTGGTAAACACTAGTGACTCTTTGACAGATCTTGTACTCCTTACACCAGCTTTGAAATGGGTTATTGACGAAATAGACACCATTATCATTTATGATCGTTTGAGGGATCTTAAAATGGCATATGATGTTCTTCCAGAAAAAACCAATCACCACTTTCCCTTTCATACCAGTTCAGGCTTTGGCCTCGACCCACTTCATGAAGTAGTCCACAGCCACAATCAGGTATCAAAAGTGCCCCGGGGCCTCCGGTAAAGGTCCTACCAGATCGATCCCCCATTCATCAAATGGCCAAGAACTTTTAATGTTCATAATTTCTTCTTGGGGGACATGAGTGATTGGCCCATGCATTTGACACTGGTAGCATACCTTGATGTTCTTGTTAACATCATCAAACATATTGGGCCAATAGTATCCAGCTAGAAGGAGTTTCTTTGCTATCGATCGAGCCCCTTGGTGACTTTTGCAGGTCCCTTCAAGTGTTTCACGAATTAGGTAGTCAGCTTTGTGGGGGACTACAAATTCGAGAAGTGGTTGTAGGTGGCCTCATTGATAGAGAACATATTCGTGGATCACATATTTGGGAGCCTTTAGCTTGAACTTCCTTTCTTCGATGGTATCCTTCGGAAGAGTACCATCTCGAAGATAGCTAATAATAGGCATTATCCACGACTTATATTCTTCAACTATCATCATTATTGCTTCCCTCTTGAAGCTACATTTACTAAGCACCTCCACTATTAAGTGCCCTTGAGATTGCAAGTCCAGGTCCGACGTGGCCAATTTTCTCAGGGCATCAGCCTTATGGTTTTTCTCTCGAGGGACTTGAGTAAGGGTGTAATGGTGGATATGTTTAAGGAGGGGCTTCACCACTTCCAAGTACTGCTGCATACTTCTTTCCTTGGCCTCATACTCCCCCTTGAATTGAAGGACTAAGATTTGGTTTTACTGAATATGTTTAGCCTTTGAACTCATAGGTCTTTGACTATTCGAAGACATGTGATCAGCGCTTCATATTCCACTTTGTTGTTTGTGGCCTTGAAGTCAAAGTGTAGGGCATATAGTTTTTATGTTCGGGGCTTGTGAGTAAAACTCCTATCCCACTGCCTCCGGATTGTTATGATCCATTGACATACTACTGCCATGTTTATTCGGACTCTTTTTATCATCAACTACTATTGGTTCAGTAGTTTTCACAATGAAATCCGATAAGGCTTGCCCCTTAATGGTTGTTCTTGGGCGAAACTAGATGTCATGATCTCCCAGTTTAATTGCACATTTCATCATTCTCCTGGAGGCCTCCGGCTTGAGAAGCACTTGCCTAATTGGATGGCTGGTGAGCAAGATAATCTTGTGAATTTGGAAGTACGGCTAAAGGTATCTCGCCATATGAAATAGGGCCAATATTAATTTTTTGAGGGCAGTTTATCGAGTCTTCGAACCATGCAACGCTCTACTTACGAAGTAAATTAGGTGTTGGGCTTTGTCCTTTTCCTTTACCAGAACCATGTTTATTGCTAAGGGGGATGCAGAGATGTATAAGTACAAATCTTCCCCCTTTTCTGGTTTCATCAGGGTGGGCAGGCTTTGTAAGTGCTCCTTTAACTTTCAGAAGGCTTTGTCACATTCTTGTGTCCATTCAATTTTTTTGGCTTTTCGAAGCACATCAAAGAATGGAATTTTTTTTTGGCCCCCTTCCAAAGAAATCGACTAAGCGCTGTTAAAGATCATGTTAGTCTTTGAGCGTCTTTGACCATTTGAGGGGGCTTCATGCTTATCAAAACCTTGATTTTCTTTAGGTTCACATCGATCCCCCTCAGTGAGACCATGAATCCCAGGAATTTTTTGGCTCCGACTCCAATCACACATTTAGCTGGGTTCAGCTTTAGATTGGCCTCTCAAAGCCTCTAGAAGGTTTCTTCGAGGTCCAGCAAGAACTGGTCGAGGCCACTGCTATTGACCACCATGTCGTCAATATATATTTCAATGTTTCTACCAATATGCTTTTTGAAGATCTTATCAACCAACCTTTGGTACGTGGCCCCTGCATTCTTCAGGTCGAATGGCATTTTCTTATAGAAAAATGTTCCCACGATTATTATGAAAGACATTTTCTGCTAATCCTCCTCCGCCATGAGTATTTGGTGGTAGGCTTTATGAGCATTGAAGATGGCTAGCACCTCATATCCTGCTATTGCTTTAACCAGCACATCAATGGAGGGTAGGGGATAGCTATCCTTGGGGAAATATTTGTTAAGATCCATGAAGTCTATGCACATTCTCCAGTCCCCATTGTGTTTGAAAACCATCACCGGATTGGCTATCCAGAGTAACTTAGAGTTGAATACTTAGAAGTAAGAAAGAGAGATTGAAAAGGATTACGAATATGTTCTTATGCCTGTTTGTTGATAAATATTCTGTTACAGACTTAGAAAATACAATAAGGGTGTATATGGTAGCATCACATTCGAGCGAATTTCAATTTGGAGTTACGAATGAAGTTTTTTACCTTTTGCACTTAGGTTCCTCCAAGAAAGTTGGGGTTGTCGAGTCACGAAATTGACGACACCAAAATGAAATTCAATAATATAAGATTGTGAATTTGCAATTTGGGCATGCATGTGTGAACGGAAGGGTTTCGAAAGTCAACATTGATTACTTCTACACAGTCTTAAAAATTTACACTATGGCCCAAAATTGTGTTACCCCATTGCTTCAAAATACATGATTTTTGTTATTCTTGCCTAAATATAGAAATATAAAATAAATTATCTTTTCGATGAAATGTTGGAAAGTGCTAATACATGTTATTGAGTAACTCATATCGGTGCACGTGTGCTTGTTTTCTAGTAGTGACATATACATCTAATCACTAAATTGGTAAGAATCACATTCCTCATAAATATTTTTATGTCATACCTGCAATTTATCAGAAATAATGAGATATTTTGTAACTAAATTTATCCTAGAAACCAAATTTTGTACTACTTATCTTATATAATTGTGAATAAGTAGTATATAAAATTTTATTCGGTGAAAAAATAAATTTTATTTATTGATATTTGACTTCGATCACATGTTACTCAGACTCTACGTTTAATTTATTTATTTTGAAAAATATAAACATAAAGTCATAGTTAAAAGTATAGTTATAAATCTTTTAAAAGTTTAAAGAAATGGAGTAGCATAAAGAATTTATAAAATTATATTTTAGTTTTTTTAAAATTAAATTTTATTATTAAAATCTCGATAATGTGTTACTCGAACTCTACATTTAATTTATTTCATTTGTTAATTTAAACATAAAAGCAATAGTTAAAAGTATAATCATAGAAAAATTCAAAATTAAAAAGAAATGGAGTTCCATAATTTTTTTTAATAATATATTTTTATTTAATTAAAAAAACACATTATTAATATACATACATATATATATATATTAAATTATTTTAAAATCGTGCATCGCAAGGGTTTCTATAAGAGGTATGTGCGACATCGGTAAGTCAGACATACGTGCGGCATCGGTCAAAATAATAATTAACATCGATAAGCCAGAAATGCAACATCGATGATTTTATGTCTGCAAAAAACACGCTCTCAACTAACTTCTTCTGCTACAGTAGCGATTTCTTTGCTTTCACTTTTTTTTCTCGCCAGTAACAGCTCTTTCTCGCCGTTAACGGCTAACCCTGCTGTTAACGTCTCAACGAGAGATACGGCCACTGCTCCACCGGCCGCTATGGCGGAAAACAATGCCAACCAAGCCACACCAAAATCACTCATGGCAGCGCTCCAGACCAAATCCCCACCGTTAATGAAATCCTTGCCAAATAACCTAGAGCTAACCCCCAAATCAGAACATTTAGGTGACCCGGGTTGTCTCTACTCCGATGACCAAATTGCCAAACTCTCTGCACACTACGCTAATGCTTTGGTCGGAAAGTTCACAAAAGGGAGACTGTCGATGGAGCAACTGGAGCTAGCCTTCAGGACGGTAGGTTTTACCGGTAACCATCAATTAGGCTCACTTGATTATAAACATGTTTTGATTAGGTTCAAGCAAATCAATGATTACCAAAGATGCTGGATCAAAGGAGTTTGGAATTTCAAT
Source organism: Rubia yunnanensis (assembly GCA_037428765.1). Classification (NCBI taxonomy): domain Eukaryota; kingdom Viridiplantae; phylum Streptophyta; class Magnoliopsida; order Gentianales; family Rubiaceae; genus Rubia; species Rubia yunnanensis. The sequence goes on from CM075064.1 coordinate 77,444,580, forward strand.
GGAATTCTGCTGAAGATGCTCAAATGGTCTCCGAATTTCTCGACACCAGAGAATCACCAATTGTTCCCATCTGGTGCACGATCAGGGAGGTACCTTTGTACTATTATAATTCTACATTAATTAAGGCAATTGGAAATAGTATAGGAAGTTTTATTAAGAATGACTTAGCCACTGAAATGCTTACAATGCCTTCAGCAATAAAACTGTGTGTTGAAGTTGATTTACAGAAACCGTTGTGTAATTTCATCCGATTGGGATCAGTTACTAATAATAGAAAATACCCAATTGAATTTGAAGATGTCCCACTTTACTGTGATCATTGTGCTACGTTAGGACATTCTCTAAATCAATGTAGAGCTATCCCACAAAATGCCAATGGTAAATCAGTGGAAAACCCTGTATCACAAAGCCAAAATCATTCACAATGGCAGCCTACTGGGAATATTAGTAAGGCACCTCTGATCTCTTTAGGAAACCAGGCTGTCACTTCCCATCCCAATAATGACAAGACAGCTCATCAGAGAACCATAACAAGCCCCTCCCTTAACCCTTCCTCATACTTGCTTCCATATTTTAATATAGAGCTTGAAAATGAAACCTTGCAAGCACCAACAATAACACCTGTTCAATCTCCCAGAATCCTACCCCAAGAAAATCCTCAATCTTCACTCTCAAAACTATTAAATGCTACTGTATTATCCAAACCCTTTCAGATTACTTATGCCAAAGATGATATACAAATTATCTTACTCAGGTTAACCCTGAACCAATCCTCTCCAACTAACCCCCCACTTTCTCTTCAAGGAAAGATGGAAATAGGTTTTCTGTGTTGCAGGATTTAGATGATCTACCACAAATAGAGGACCTCATAGAACTGGAAGTGCAGGAATTAGAAGAAAATGCTATAAACAGTCACAAGAACCTCACTGCACCATAGTTTATGATGCTTGAAGGTAACATTAATAAGCAAGGTAAGTCTAAAAATAAGAAAAATAACTATTTTAGTCAACTGAATAAAATGATGCTCATATCAGCTACTAAAAGTCATAAATCATGTGAACAATGACACACACTTCAACTGTTAATTTCTTAATATGGAATCTTAGAGGAATGGAATCTTCTATGCTAAGACTAATCCATTTAGTCAAGCTGAAGAAAATTCAACTTCTTTGTATAATTGAACCAAAGCATGATAACACTCAGTGTAGATTCTATATGGATAAGCCAAATTTCTCACATAATCTGCCACTCCAAAATGGTAAAATATGGCTTATGTGGAATAACCCTGTAACAGTCTCATTAATCTCTCATCATGAACAATTTCTGTATGTTAAAATAGCCCACCTTACTTTAGACATTGATATGGAAGCTGTCTTTGTTTATGCTCTTAGGAATATAGAGGGTAGGAAAACATTATGGAAAGCCCTGACTGCCATAACTATTTATATAGGAGACTTTAACACCATCACTTCACTTGCAGAATATAGAGGTCCTAGCTCTCCCTCTCTAAGTAGTATTAGAGATTTCTATAACTGGATCAGTTCATCTGGTGTTCAGGAAATTAATACAGTAGGCAACTTATTCACTTGGTCTAATTCTAGACTTAGAAAGCCTACCTCAAAAAGATTGGATAGAGGTCTCTGCACCATTTAATGGAATTTAAAATTTCCTTCATCTTCTATACAAATTTTGAATAGGCAATCCTCAGACCACTCTCCTCTCCTCCTTCAAGTCTCAACTCTGGCTAATTCTCACCCTAAACCTTTTAGATCTATAAATACTTGGTTTAATAGACCAGAATTTATAGAACTAATTAGGGAAAATTGGTCACATCCACATCCTCAATCTGGAATGTTAGGTTTCTACCTAAAATTAATTAGATTGAAGAAAGTGATAAAAACTTGGAATAGAGACTGCTTTGGAAACATTGATGCTAATGTAATCATTGCAGAAGAGGCACTAAGACTACAGGAACTTGCTTTTGACTCTTCCCACTCAGATGCTGATTTAATCAAATTAAATGAGAAAAAGGCATTAATGCTTAGAGCCCTAAAGGAGAAAGAAAATAGAATTTTGGAAGTAGAAAGCTAGATGAACATGCCATAAGCTAGGAGATAATAACACACGGTTTTTCATAAGACATTACAGGAGAAAAATTGTAAATTACAGATCACAAAAATTAAAAATAGGCAGGGTCAGTGGCTAAATTCATACATGGATATCCAAAAAGAAGTTGTTGCCTGTTTCTCTAATCTGCTAACTGAACCTAACCATATGGCTAATAATACCTATTACCCTCATTTCCTTAGCCAAATTCCCTCTGTCATCACAGAACAGGACAACCTATTTTTATCTAGACCAATCTCTAAAGATGAACTTAAAACTGTGATTAATGGTCTAAATAATAATAGTAGTCCAGGTCCAGATGGCTTCTCTAGCAAATTCTATTTTAAATGCTGGACTATCATTAAGGAAGATCTAACTGATGTTGTAAATGAATTCATTTTAGGTTCAGATATGCCAAAAGGAATTTCCAGCACATGGATAACCCTAATTCCAAAAAAAACAACACCATCCTCTTTTGATGACTTCAGACCAATTAGCCCCTCTAATGTTATCAACAAAATCTGCTCTAAGGTTTTAATGGAGAGATTGAAACCTCACATGGATAATTTAATCTCTCCCAATCAAACTGCATTCATGAAGAATAGAGACATTTCTGATAACATTCTCTATCTACAGGAAATGTTAAGATTCCTAGATAAAAAGAGTAGAGTGCCTAACTGCATCCTCAAGTTGGACCTTAGGAAAGCTTTTGATAGGGTTAATTGGGATTTTCTTAGGAATATACTAGCTAGATTTGGTTTTAGTGGGAATTTTTTAGGTGCTGTTTTGAATAATTTATCACAAGCCTACTTCTCAATTCTTCTCAATGGCAATCCAGTGGGCTTTTTTAAAGCCACGAGAGGAATCAAACAAGGTGACCCCCTCTCTCCTTTTATTTTCAATATTTTCTCAAAATCTTTCTCTAGAAGCCTTTCTTACATATTTTTGAATAGCAGTCTTTCATACTATCAGTTACCTACCCCAATCACACCGGCCTCTCACTTAATGTATGCTGATGATACCATTATCTTCATGAAAGCCTCTAAATCCAATCTGATTAAGATTAAAGAATTCTTAGAGGTCTTTGAATCTACCTCGGGACAAAAATTCAACTTTGAGAAATCTGATTTTTTTATATCAGTAAAAGGGCTACAGTAGCTAAATCAAATCAGGTTAGGATGATCTTAAAAATGAAAAAAGGTTCCTTTCCTTTTAAATACCTAGGTTGCCCAATCTTTAAAGGTAGAACCTTGAACAGATACTTCCAACTTCTGATGGAAAACTTGGATAAAAAATTGCTGAATTGGAAAAATAAATGGCTTAGCTCGGGGGGTAAATTAACCTTAATCCAGTCTTGCTTATACTCTTTACCTTAGTATCTATGGACTGTTACAAAACCCCCTAACCATATAGTTAAGACATTTGAGAGAAAAATGTCTAGATTTTTCTGGGGAGAGTCTGATGGCAAAAAGAACAAAGTATGGAAGAGATAGGCTAATTTAGCTGTACCAAAGTCTCTAAATGGTCTAGGTTTTAGATCAATTCAGGCCATAATTGACTCATGCTCTCTTAAACTCTGGTGGAAGAGTCAGTTAGGAACTACTATGTGGTCTAAATTGATATGGTCCCTACCACAAACACATAGAAAGTCCATGACCTGGAAAAGAATATGTTCAGTTAACTCCTTTGTAGAAAAAAAACACACTGATCATTCATGGTAAAGGTAGATGTAATCTCTGGTCTGCTAACTGGTGCCCTAATGGACCATTGATGACCCATATTCCCAGCTCCATCCTTTCACCATTACTATATTACTCTGTTGCTAATTTTATCAGTAATAAAGATTCAATTTTACCACAGATTTCCCCCTTTCTGGAACATGATACTCTCTCTTTTCTTCAGGGTGCAAAAGTTAATCTAGACAGAGAAGATAGTGTGGCCTGGAAACCAGAAGTGACAGGGTCTTTCTCTTTCAAATCTGCATACAAGGAACTCACTCTCTCCTCAGGTAATTTCCCTGCCACCAAAATTATATGGAATCCTACACTGCAAAAAAAAGGTTTCTATTACATGGAAACTGTTGCACTCTTTCCTACCTTTTGATGATGTGATAATTAAATGTGGTTTTAGTCTTGCCTCAAAATGCCCAGCATGTTGTCACTCAGACTCTATTCAACATTTCTTTATATCTTATCCCCTTGCTCAAAACATATGGATTAAGATGGAATCTTTGTTGGATTTTCACCATAATGAGCAAGACTCAATTACTGATAGATTCTTTCTGTTCTGGAATAGTCAAGACCTCCCTAAGTGGCATCAGATGCTATGTAAAATGCTCCCACCTTTGATATGTTGGTGCCTCTGGAAGGCCAGAAACAGTTTCTTATTTGACAACAAATTTTTTTCTTCAGAGCTAGTATGCAAGGAAGTATGTGATCAAATCTATCTGTCTCTCCATGCTAAATCTTATCACCATTGTTCCTTCTTAACTATTCCATCTACCTTGTTGCATCTGATCCCTCAGCTTAGACCACCTCTGAAACCTATAATATCAATTGTTTTTTAGGAAAGGCCAAAGCCAAATTGTTTTAAGATCAATGTGGATGCATCTTGGAATCCTAATAAGGTAACAGTAGGCCTCATTGCAAGGAACAGTTCTGGTACCCCATTCCTAATTAAATCAATAGCTATTACTGCTGCTTCTCCACTTCAAGCAGAGATTCTAGCTGTACAATTCACCTGCCATACTTTTCCTCAACTAGATAACACTGTCACAATTGAATCAGATTCATTGTTGGCAATAAAAATGATCAAAGACCCCTACACTGCTCACTGGACTTTGTTTGACCTAACATCTAGAGTACAATCCCTGTTAAAGAATGATGATCTTAAACATGTCTTTAGAGAATGTAATTCTGTGGCAGATGCTATTGCTAAACACCATTCAACCCATAATCTGAGTCTAAGCCTTTCTAATGCTCCCAATCACATCAAAGGCCTCATTTCTTTAGACAAGGAGCATACTCCTTATATCAGACTAAATAAGAATGCCTTTTGATTGAATTGATACTGCTAAGAGTTTGCTATTTCTGATTTTTGAAGGTGCTATGGAGGATGACATTCAACTCAGTTTATCTTGCTGTGGCTGCTTTGAAGAAGTCTCAATTACCAGATTTTGATTACTCAAAAATCCAACTCTAGGTTTTGAGTTATTTAAGATTAATCTTTGTAGTTTCTAGATTGAAGTTGCCTGTCCAAAGGAAAGAATTAACACAAGGGGTGGATATTCTTTCTTTTGGAATCGCAACTTCAATAACTGTCCTCTTTTACTTTGGATAGTTTGTACACACCCTATTTGTAGATAGGTAGTGCTTTTGGAGGCAACTATGTTGCCTCAACTCTCCTTATGAACAATCTAAACCTCATGTACATTCTAATAATTACAATTAAAGCATGGGGAACCTCTATATATAATCCCCCACCCTCGGGTGTTTTCATAAAAAAAATGATTTCATGTCTGTAAGAAGTACTTGTGACGTTGGTCACAATTATAATTGACGTTGGTAAGCCAGACATACGTGTGACATCAGTCATTTCAGATCTGTGAGGTGTAAGTGCGACGTTGGTCTCAAAAATAACTGATGTCGGTAAACAAGACATACGTGCGATGTCGGTCATTCATGTGTGCAAGAGTGACCTGTGATGTCGGTCCCAAAAACAGCCAATGTAGGTAAGCCAAACATGCGTGCGACATCGGTAATGGCAGGCTTTTACTCTGGTTTTAAAAAAAAGAGAGGTAAAAAGTATTTTTACTTCTAAAAAAATAAGAACCGAGGTAAAGAACTTTTTACCTCGGTTATTTTCCCCTAACAAAAAAACCAAAGTAAAAGGAGCGAAGTAATAAGTTCAGTTTGTTGTGGTGAATGTACCAAGAATCTTAAATTTGAGCAAAAGAGTGATAAGGAAAGGGGGGGTACAATTAAGATAAGGATGGAATTTTGAAAATTGCAAATTTAGGGGATCAAAGTACCAATCTATTTAATCAAAAGGGATGTTTGAAGTACTATTTACATAAGAAATCCTAAGGAATAAGGGAATTTCAAAATTTATGAACCAAACTGCATTTTCTTTAGCTTAAAATTTGAATTTTTAAAAATCTGCATTTTTGGTCCAATTGATAGATCAAATAGGGTGTTGACACGTGTACCCTCATGCTGAGAGCACCCACACGAACCCTCCCCCCCTCCCTCCCCCCTCAAGTTGAGGGTGTCTAGCATTGACCCCCCCCTCGTGTTGAGGGTATCTGGCATGAGACCCTCCCTCTTGCTGAGGAGCTTGCCAGTATTTTTACCCCTTTTTTTCCTTAGTTTCTCCCTTTTTTTCGAAGAACTTTGTCACCTAACAAGCCATACTTCCATCCAAACCAAATCACGAGACTCGAACTCAAATTTACAAATCAACAAAAGTTTCATCTCAAAATCCTCATCACACACAAAAATATGCAAAATCTATCCACTAAAAATCATGAAAACAAAGCAAGAAGAAGCACCGTATTTTATATTTTTGTCCTCACGACTTATTTCTTTTTCATGCATTTCAATTGAAAAAATCTACCATTAGGTCTCCAGAGTTTCCATCGGCAACTCCACCCACGATAACATCATTATGGATAGGTCCCCACAATGATTCATCCTTACCTTTAAACTCTTTCTTTTCCACAGGAGATGAATTCCTGCATTTTGCTAATGTTGAGTCCTTAGCCATTACCTTGGGTTTAGGAGGAGGTCGAGGGGGTTTTATGCCCCAGCCACACTTCCCTAACCATTGTATGTTAGTGAACATAGAAAATAATTCCGACACAAATATATCATCACTAGAATCATGCTATGTAAAAGATTCATCATTAATATCAACATTATCAAGGAATCCATGTAAGCACTCACTATTATTGGTCATGCAAGAAGTGTAAAATTGATCATGCTCATCAAATAAGGTTACACCTTTGCACACAAAAGATGAGTTAGGTGAATCATGCTTAGATTTATAGATGCCAAACCCCACCTTATATATGTCATTCTCTAGGGTTAGTTTCCCAAATGGAAATCAATCTTTGTCCTTGACGTTTTAAGGAATGGTCTCCCCAATAGTATTAGGTGTGAACTTCCGTCGTGCACCACTTGAGTGTCCTACATTCCTAGTTGGTTTATTTCTCTTTTTAGTGCATGCAAATTTCAAAATTTATCATATGATGGCAGATGTTCAATCAAATCTAGGATAGAAATGGTTACCTCAACCTTTTTGAAGACTTTCCGGATGCTTGATCATTTTTTGCCACCTTCAGCTTCCCCCTTAGTGCACTTGGAAATGATGGTGGAAGGGTCACCCATGCCTCTGGTGGTGGAAGCTCCTTGGAGGGTTCTTCCATGAAAATGATCTCATTCTCCTCAAAATTGGTCTTGTTGGCTTCCAAGATCCTACCATCTTCATGAAAAACCTTCTTCCTGGGCTCACAAGCTTCCTTCTTGCTTCTTAACTTTAGTGCACTCACAATCCTCAGATTGACCTCTGACTGGGAAGGAAGTTTTCCGGACTCCTTGGACTCAAGTTGGTTCACCAAGGTGGCAAGTTTCCCACCTTGGATCTTGAGATTTTTTATGCTCGAGAAGGCCATAGTGCTGAGATCTTCAATTTTTCACCTTATTCTTTCCGCGAACACTTCATGCATCTTTTCCAATTGGCTGATAGCTTTCAAAATTTCCTCCCAGTCCGATATGTCGAGAGAGATGTGGTTCTTAGAAGGACCTTCACCCCTTGGATAGGGTTGAGGTGGAGCTTTTTCACCTTGGTAACCTTGAACTTGGTTTTCCTCCCTCCAACAGAAGTTGGGATGGTCTCAATTTGGGTTGAAACTGATCGCGTAGATATCTTGCCTTGCATCTCCTTGGTTCCCTTGGAACCCTTGTTGTTTTTGCCCCCTAGTGAACTCTTTCCTATTCCCATTGTTGTACTCCAATGTTTTTACCTCTTCCAAGTCCTCCGCCATTTGTGGGGAAGCCTCAGTGTAATGGTAGAGATTGCATAAGCCGCAAATCTTAACTTTGTGAAGCCTACCTTTAAAAAGTTCCTTCGTCATTGAAGCAAGAGCTTGGACTTTCTCTTCCAAATTGGGAGATTGAGAAGGTTCATCCAAAGTCTTCACCCTGGACCTCGTACCAGGTTGTCTCATCCCATTAGCCATCTCTTCAAAAAGGGCCATAGCATCCTTTGGACTCTTATTGGAAATCGAATAGTTGCACATGGCATCCACCATCCTCATGTCATCATTGCACAACCCCTCGAAGAAATAACAAACCAAGTCCTTGAATCTCTCCCAGTAACCGTACAATGATTCATTTGCACTCTAAGTGATGTTGGATAACTGCTTCTTTAATCCTGCAGACTTGGAGGTTGGGAAATACTTCTCGAGGAATTGCCTTTTCATATCCATCCATGAGGTGATACATCCAGGCGGAAGGTAGTTCAACCAATCTTTTTCATTTTCTTGAAGTGAAAAGGGGAATGCCCTCAAGTTTTAGCCGTTCTCTGATACCCCCATGAGGCTTCATAATCATGAAAACAAGGTGGAACTCTAAGAGATATTTGTTGGGATCCTTCCCGGCCATCTCACAGAAAGTGGGGAGACAGTGTATCATCCCGCTCTTCATTTCACAGTTCACATTGGGAGGCAGCGGGTGAAAGGTGATACAAAAGGTTGTCTCTCCATATTTGGAGCTATAAGCTTCCTCAATGTCCAATTGTGTTCCATCATCTTGAGCGGCCCCACTCTAGTTATCCTTCTTCTCTTTATCCTCCTCCAAATACTTACGTTCTCCCATGGATAGTGTAAAATCCCTAAGTTTGTGGCATGGGTGTGTACCATAAACTAGGAATCCAACAATACCCAACTAAAAACTACACTAGAAAACATGATTAGAAGTAACAAGAACACTATCACAAAGGCTTAATGACAAAAACCAACTAAAACAACACTAGCTACTCGACTAACGTGTCATGCAAATTGACAATTAAACTTTTAAACTAGCATCCCCGGAAACAGCGCTAAATTTGGCTGTTCGTCAACTCGGGGTCGTTAATTGAGGGAAGACATTCTGAACAAACGAAAGGAAGGTCAAAGATAAAATATATATATACTGATCCCAAACTTACTACTAAGCTAGCTATGGGGTAGTTGGTGGCAAGACCGGGTTTTACCATGAAGATACTAGGGTCTAATAACCAACTACGCACAACCAGATACAGGTTGTCAATTTGTCAGTGTGCTAGGAATAACTAATATTGCAAAATGGGGATTTTGGGTTTTTCAACTAACAGCTACCAACATAAGAAATAACACAAGAGAAAACTATATATGCAAGAACTTGGGGAATATTTGCATAACATGATTGACTAAATGTTTTGATCCTTGATTCTATCACATACAAGACATCAAAGCCTATTCTAGTGTTCATAACTCGTGGTGTGCTCGATGGTTAAAACTTCCTCATACCTGTCACGTAGGGTGCTCTTTCAATCTTCCATCGGCACCACCCCTATAATTATGGGAGTGTAAAAATAACCCCACCATTGCGCAGATATATTTCTCCCCTGTATGATTACATCCCGGGCACTACACAATGAATGATTTATCCCTAGTCTTAAAGAGGCAAAGGGGAATTGGCACCTTATCCATGCCACTAGGGTTGCTAAACTCTAGTTTTGCTACTAAAAGCTATCTCTACCCATAACCTTTCTGACTAACTTACCAGCTAAGACTGGTGTATGTCATTGTAGCAATAAACTCAAAAAACCTACGTGAACACACCCATGTGGATCGGACCCACTACCCATGTCAGATCCAGGTTTCTATTCCTTGGGAGGTAACGATATTTTTGCCAACATGAATGTAGACTAGAGTCTATGCTAATGGAGTGTTTCATTTGTGCAATTCATAACAATTCAAGAACAAGCCAACATAATATCACAAACACGTGAAAATAGGTTGATCTAAGGAATCTCACAAAACATAAATTAAAACATGAATATAAATATTATCTCCAAGCTATTAAACTAATCTCTAAGCATTGAACCCAAATCTTTCATTGGATTCAATGCCTTTGGGCAAAGAAAAAATAAATAGATGAAAAAATTCTAGAGAGAAAGATGAGCTCCTTTCTCTCTCTACCCAACTTTAAAATTCTAAAATCTTATCTAAAACAGAAACCCTAGCAAATAAAGGTCCATATATATAAGTAGGGAATTGGGCCTAAAAATAGGCCCTAAATAGGCTAAAGACACCAGCAGTTGTAAACAGCACGGGGGTAGCATCTAGCACGGCCCGTGATGATTGACACGGCCTTGTGCTAGTGCGGCACGTCAGTCCTGGTATGGGCCATGTACCTCATACTAGCGCGGTCCGTGTCAACTGGCACTGGCCATTGTCTGGAGCTCCATTTTTTATCTTCTGATTCACATCCTGTGTCATTTGTCGTGGGCCATCAACCAAATCCTCATTTTGCTTAGTATCATTACACAGGCTATGTCTTTCTTCACATCCATGGGCTGGTCTTGAAATTTCTGATTTGAAATGATGCAGATTGTGTGAAATGAAATGGTCCAAGCCCATACTTAGCCAAAATTTGGAGTGAAAATATGACATATGCTATGCGGCCTGCTGGAGTAGGCACAACCCGTGCTAGGGCTTGGTACGAACTGTGTCGTATGGAACGGTACGTGCGAACACCCGTGTCACAGGCAGTGTTACTTGGCATGAGCCATGCTAGATTTAGACTCATGTTGGCCTTGTGCGATTTGTGCTGGTCGTGGCTGGTTCAGCCGGCTGACTTGTTTGCTGCTTTACGGATAAATCGTTGGTCCAATTTTAGAGTTCTTGTAGTCGATTTTATAGTGCTCAAGAAGACCAGCACTTTTTGCAAGTCTTGGATGACAATTCCTCTGTTTCTTCCTTTTCCTCTTTGAATTTTGAATCCTTATTTCTTAGGATCAACTCAATCTACTACCACACTTTAGAGTTTGTGGCCTTCAATCTACTACCATTCTTGCAAATGTCCTTCCATATCTTGTACCGTTCTTGCAAACGGCCTTCTACAAAAATGATGAAAAGTACCCACAATAAACCTAATAATGAGATGACAAAGAAAGATCTAGGTTCCCGTGGATACAAGGTGTCCATTAGTATCAATTAAGTCCACAAAACTTGGAATTTAGACAAGAAAACCAAGCATGGCTGTCTGAACCCGTTGTTGTGTAAACCTAACAAAAAATAGCAATCTAACAAGTAAAACATGCCAATTATTATACTGAATGCATTGGTTAATTCATGCAATATAGTGCATATCACTTGGTGTAGCCAATGTTATAAGAAACTATTTGATATCAGTTACAACAATTACGAAGGGTTCTCCTGTGATCCCTAAGAACAGTCAATCCTATTACACGAGCAATGTTTTGAACGGGTTTACATCAAATGATTAAGATTTTTAAGAGCCTGTTATAGCCAAAGTTATTTGAAACAAGTAGATACTTGTTTAACAATTACAAAGGGTAATCTCGTTACACATGGAGAAAGGACCTACCGCATTACTATAGAAATTGTTTGAACAAGTAATATTACTCATTCGATGGTTAAGATTTTTGCGGGCCAGTAAAGCCGATCCCATTCAAAGGAAAGCTATAAAAGTTCTTCGTATCACATTTTGTTTTCCTTTTAATTCCACAAACATTGAACCATGTTACACGAGTAACAATTTGAGAAATACGCGTTTGACGGTTAACATTGTGGATAGGTGGTCATAGACGATCACATTCCATACTTTAAAGTAATCGGTTGTACAACTTCCACAGTGTTTTGGCTACGGGTTATGATAATGGACCCCAACAACAAGAGTTAGGATTAATGACAAACCGTCCAAGATTAATTTCATGATTTCATTCATTTTATCATTTAATATTCTGCGTAACAATATTTTGAAATGAATTACTCCAGGCTTGGCATTTTGAGCTAGTGTGTTAATGAATTTAGGCCAAAAACTTTATTAGGCCCACTGTAATAAGCAACATCACTGCCTTGTTGGCATCCTGTCGATAAGGGCGATGGTGAATGTGACATCTATTAATGTTTATTAACCCACTAATGAAGAAGCCCAAATTTTTTTAACAATTGGGCTGGCTGTACTATTTGGCCTAGTAATCCGTCAGTGCAACCTCGGTCATTAATTGGCCAGCATGCGATAATATCGACTTTAAGTGCAACGTTGCATTCATGGGTTAAAGACACCACCTAGGTCTAAGTATTTTAACGATTGAAGCTCTAACCCATCACATTCCCAAAATTGATATCGCACATTCAAACCTCCCCATTGCAAAAAATCAACCACAATACTACCTAATCTAACTGTCAAACCTCCGCCTTATCAAAAACCTAAGCCCCCACTCATTTTTTGTTCATCAGCATCCATCAACACCGAAGGACACTACCACATTCTTGGCAAACCCTAGACAAGGTAGGATTTTGAATTCGATCTATTCCATTAGTTCTTTAGGTTTACTTTTTTAATTTCTTGCTTGTTGAAATAGGGTACTTTAGTACAATTTGAAAGCTTTATTGATGTCCATGGGATTGATTAGGTTTTAGGTTTCATTGATGTCCATGGGATTGATTAGGTTTTATGGATATTTTATTAGTGTTTCACAATTTTGTTTAGCGATTGGATGAAATGGGGTGGATGTGATGGGGAAAAGTATTTTATGCATGTATGTGTTGTAACTAGGGAGGCCTGGGTAGATTGGATAGATTTCATGCATTTGTTTTGACCATTTAGCTTAGTGTCGCAAAAAATTTGGCCAAGTCGACATGCTTTGGGATGTCGCACATTCATACTAACATGATTTTGTGGCCTTGCAAAAGGTATTGTTTCAGCCAAAATTTTAGCAACATGGCAGCAAGTTCTATTTATACCATCAACTTCATCAAATTATTTGAACACAATACTGATCACCGTATAAAACCTTATCATACAGATGCCAGTGAATTACACAGCCAGAAGATTTAGGGGCAAGGGCAGTGATGCCAGCACCTCTTGGGAAAAGAAGGCAAAGGCTAATTACACCTCTCTATCACAAACTTTCAAGGAGAAATAGTTTTTTTGCAGAGGAAAATGAGAAGCGTTACCAGATGATTGGTAGAAGGTGGATTAAGAAGGTGAGGAAAATGAAGGCCGAGGATATGCAGCGACTCCACCTTGATGTATTCCTCGAGCCCTTCAAAGCGTTGGGGAGGAAGAGGCTAATTTTCCTGGACGAACCCACAAATGACAACGAGGTCAAAGAGTTTCACTCAAATTTCACTAGTGAAAGTATCGGGAAGCACAAACCATGAGTGAACACAATGAATATGGTTCTGACATGTGAGTTGACCAATGAGGCAATCAGATGCACAATTGGTCTAGAAGAGGAGAACCTGATTGAAAAACTCCACCTTTACTACCAAGAATCGTGGCATAATAGGGTGGTCAAAGATGGCCAGTCAGGGGCGCTTGAGCCAAATCACATGGTGAAAAATACTTCAAGATTAGAGTAAGCAAAGACGTCTTCAACCCGAAGGACATCAATATTGATGTGCTGGAGCTCGAGGAGAGGATGATGTATAATATCATCTGCCAATGCTCATCCCAGGTTGCCATTCTTCAGAGCCTACAATCAACGGCGCAACCCTCTACTGGTACATTGAGGAGAACAAGGTTGTTGACCCTGGTTACACCATCATCCAGAAGATGCACACTGTGGATGTCGCCCAGAAGAGTCTGACCCTCCCATATGGCAACGCAATCACTACCCTGACGGAGAAGTAGAATGTTCCTATCCAATCTATGCAAAAGATCGTGTTGAGTGCTACGATGGGAACTACTTTGGCCAAAAGCATTGGAACTAGGAGGTGGGGGTGTGGATTGATTGCAATGTCCCCAAGGCTAATCTTGATCTTATATCTACCCCCAAGCATGAGGGAACTTCATCGACCTCCACAGTTGGGCATCCTATCCCTTCCACTCATGTTCCACAATCTGGTAATTAAATTGTTTTTGTATTTGTTCATTCTTAATTATAATTTATTACATCAATGTAATTAGAATTAATTAGACATAATTTATATTGCCTTAGGACTTAAATGTAGTGCCTGAAGCATGCTCTTGAAGGAAATGGCCAAGACTAAGGAACTTATGTAGCATTTTGACCGAAACCAACAGAGGTTCTTGATGGAGTTAGTGGGCTTGAGGGCCCTTCTTTCCGGTAGAACAAATGTGCATCGTATTGACCCCACATGGCTTCGGCGGGGCAAGTGCAAAATGAATATGAGGACGAGTCTGGGGAGAAAGATGCAGATGCACTGACCAGTGATAGAAAAGAAACGGATTCCAGTGGGGAGTTGGGGTCTACTGAGGATGGTTCCGAGCATGAGCAAGAGATTGACTATTCGGGTAGTTCGACGGAGGATGAGGAACCCATCATACCCAATCCCGAGCCATGATCAATTTTATATTTCTTGGATGATTTCATGAATGTTCTAGATGTTGTGTACTATTTTTAAGAATTATCGTGTTAGCGATCATACACTAGAATTTGGTTTCTTGTCCTTTTGGTTATGGTAGAATACAATGTTTGATTTCTAATGTTTTTAATATGTTCTCAGCTATTGTGAACTCACAATGAGAACTTGTAGTTTTTCTAATGTGCTCAATTTATATCCAATTTTTACCACATTCGAAATCTAATTTTGTAATAGACTAGGATTTAACTAGAAAGAAATTCACATTGTATCAATTAGAGGGTTAGGATGAATTCACATGTTTTATATTCTAATTCTTGAATTTATGAAGTTTTTTAGATCAATAAAAGTGGTTGGGTATTGAAGAGTTCGAGTTTTGAAAAAAGAATAAAAAAATATGAAGATTGGGAGCAAAATACCAATTTAAAAAAACAAAATTTGTAGAACCTGGTAGAAAGGTCAGTGCGGGCTGCACCAATAGTAGCAGCCCAATATGCAGCCTAGCAGAAGACCCAGTGTGGGCCGCACCATATAGTGTAGACCGTACCAGACGATATGACCCATCCTTATCCCTTCATTTTCTTTGGCTCTTCTCTCTCTCCTCATTACTCCATTCAAATTTCACTCTCAAGAAACCTTAGGAAGCAAGTATTTTTTATCTTTTCTTCTATGTTTACCATGAATTCTTGCTATTTTTTTATGAATTTTCATAAAATAGGCTAAATATACTCTTAGGAGCAATTGGTAAGGCTTTCTAGTATGAATTTTTGAGATTTGATTTATCCTATTTTGTGCTTTGATTATCATTTATGTTTTGTGCTTTATTATGTGATTAATGCATGATTTAGACAATGATGATCAAGTAGTTAATGATTGTGTTGATTATTTTCTAGATTTTTGTTCAAACCCGGAAGACTTTTACTTTTTGTAAACATGATTATTGTTGGTCAATGCTAGGTTTTAATTAGGAGTGACAGCTAATTATTATTGTTGATTGATGAAATTGTTTATACTTAGGATGAATTTGAATAGGTTTGACTAATTTCCGATGCGGGTCACTAATAGCGATTAGCATGAAGGCCGATCCTCGTAGTCGTTATTAGTAAACATATTTGTGCTATGGATGTGTTTCTCGCTTGTAGGACATTGTGGTAGCTGTGATGGGTCTCCATGTGTATTTCTATACTTGAGGAAGTCTATGAAGCCGATCGTTTAGAGTGACCCAAGGGTGAGGGCTATTGTGTGGCGGCGATCGCTCACTCTAACTATAATTGGGGAGAGGTGAAAAATATCTTCACTCGAAAAGTGTTGATAAGTTCTCCACAATATGTGGCTGATGCATAAAAATAGGATAATTAATCGATGATCAAAGGATGACTATAAATGTAAACCAATTGCGCCCAAGACTCATTATCATATGAATTACATCTTTCATGTTAGTGTAATCGTAGTTATATTGTTTTCTCTGATTGTTGGTTAGTTTAGTTGTTTAAAGTAGTTACCACACACATAGAGTTACTTCTTCGTGTGCTTTTTAACTACGCTTTAACTCACCCCTCGAGTAAAATGTTGTCTCCTTCACGCCATTTGATCAAGACTAACACCACAGAGAACAACATCAAACTCACAAGTACATAAGGATTTGTAATGCTAGGTTTAGCCTCAAACGTTAATAACCATAGTATTCTCAAAGAACAACCAATCCCTCATGCAATTACCAATATAAGATTGTCCAATAAAAATTATCCAACATATGTATCTACACAAATCCAAACATCATTATAGATTATACCAATTACAGTCACAATGATGTAGTCGGCATACTACAATCAACAAAGATACAATAAAGATGAAAGAATATTCATATGTCAATACATGTAAGATGGTGGAGGAACGAGTGGATGTGTGTTGGTTCTTGGGAGTATTTGGTGGAGAAGAAGGAAGGATTATGCAGTGTTTAAGAACAGTTGAAAAGCATCGCGACTCGCGATAGAACTGGTTATGACTCGCGATGCATTGTTGTGACTCGCAGCCAAGACATCGCTACTCGCAATATCTTTGGTCTGGGAGATCAATTCTATCAGAAAGTTTATGATTCGGTCACGACTTGCGATGGACATCACATGACTCGCGATGGCCATGTCGCGACTCATAAAAAGATGATGCTGGAAGTTCATTTTGCTCCCCTGTTCATCGCAACTCGTGACGTATCTGTCGTGACTCGCAATGACAGGGTATCCCATCACTTAGAAAGAATATTTTGTTTCTTACCAAAGCTTTCTTCCCTTGCTCATGGATCTCATTCCTTCATTTCCTCCAATGCAATGCACTTGGGCTTGGTTTTGGGGTATGGTATAAGATGGAGTTGGCTAACTAGTTTGCTCGTATTGTTGGTTTTCCAACTCATTCTCATACCAGCAATCCGGATTACCATTACATATCGGATTGTAAGAATTGTTGTATGGATACCATTCTTGGGATTCTTTCCCTTGAAAACCAACATCTCCTACCTCTTGGTGGCACTCTTCATAATACCCTTGGTTTTGGAAACCAAGGGTTTTTCCCCCTCATAGTGCTCTTCCCACAACAAATAGAAAGATTCGGTAGGATGGTCAGAATGACACATCCTACAAAACCTTGCATGTTGAGCCTCTCTTCTCATTATGAGTTACCTCAAGGTGAGACGCTCCATTTATTTTTTTTATTTTTTTTCAAAAGTTTGAAATCATATTGCAAGGATTCTCGATAAATATTCACCAAGATTTTAAGCAATACCTATTCCGAACAAAAACAAACACCAACGAGTGGAAAATAAAAAAAACAACTAGCTAATATGCAACCAAATACACCTAAACACTTAAAAATAAACGACTCTTCCCCAGCAGCGGTGCCAAAATTTGGGAGGTCATCGATGTACCTCTCAAAGTTAAATTTACAAGCCTTAAATGCTTACTATCTACAAAATTTATAAGCCTTAAATGCTTACTATCTACAACTAAGTAGATAGCGGCAAGTCGGGGTCGTCCACGAAGAAGAGGGATTTCCTTAAGCGTGTAAACACAAAAGGTTGATATTAGGCTAGATGTAGATTTATATTCACATATAAAAGCGAGTAAAGGGGGGTTGGTTGGTTGGTTTTCCTAAGTTATGAAAGTTAAAAGACAAGATAACTAGAAAAGTCAAGTAACTATGCTAATCATGAAACAAAACTAAGAAAAAAGGGTTTTAAAACTACAAACAACAAAGTCTTAGGAGCAGTTGACATCAACTTCCAAACCAAATGTAAATCATTGAACCATTCACTTATCCCATCACATTTGTTACCTATGGGGAATACCAATGAAAGATTAGCATTCATTCCTTCTTAATAGTAATTTGCAAAGACAAACAACAACCATTTCCAAACCTCGTTGACAATCACTCTAGGAAAACCACACCATAGAGGTATTTAATCAATGGCATTATACACGGGGGACCATAGATTTGACAACGACAAGCCTTCTACCAAAGACATAGCCATTTAACCAAACATAGCATTTATTAGGCTAAACCTAGAACAAACCACATTCAAGGTTCAAACTTTCATTGCATCTATAGGATAAATATGCGAACAATCCACACTAACATACTTATCTAGCAAGAGTCACAACACATTATTCACAAGAAGTTCTAAGTTCATGTTTGTAGATTTTAATGCAAAGGATCTAAGGAATTAGTCACTTTCCTAACACCCTAACACTTGAATCATACAAACACTTCCTATTCTCAAACAACACATGGCATAAATGAAGTAAAACATAGCATTAATAACACATGAATGCTAAATAACAAAGGCTTCAAGAACGAGTGAAACAATCCATTCACTACGTCCAATACTTGTGAAAATAAATCTTCCATCCTTCTTAGATAGTAGTTTGCAAAAGTGAATTCGAAATCTCTTGTACAATGACTCCCTTAGTCAAACCACGAATAAGAGTATCACATTGGTGACATTGAGCACGAAAAATCAACAAGCTTGGCAACACTTATAAACACTACACCATGTCTAATCATTTAACCAATTCATGCATTTACACAAGATTAGCCAAGAACGATCGACATTTATTGAATTCTCTCATTTGCTACCTAAAACAAACATGACAATGAATTCAACATCATCACATTCATCTATAAATTATCAACACATCAACTTCATTAAGAATCTATAACTCTTGCTCTTAGATTCCACATTAAAAGAGGGGAGAATTAGCTACTTTCTCCCAACCCTAACAAGTAATAATACAAGTATCATTCTGGTACAACGTCGAGACTCTGGTACATGGGAAATTAACTGTGTGCGATAACGTGCGATTTTCACACACTAGCTCCTCTGAGCTTCTTCCTCACCTCAATTCTCACTTCTAACGGTCACATTTACTATTCCAATTCACCTCAATTCTCTAGTGGTCGACCATGGCATCGCCGACGCCACCTCCACCACCTCCGCCACCCGATCCTATGCCCCCTATGCCCCCGGTCCACAAAAGCTTCGCTCAGGCTCTAAACACAAAACAATCACCGCTCCTATCATCACCCCCTGATACTCCAAACTTACACCCCATTACGGAATTCAAGGGCAAAGTAGCTTACATCCTCCCCCCAGAAGAAGGCGAACTGCTAGCCTCGCACTACCAGAATGCCCTCGTTGGAAAGTTCATCCGAGGGAAACCCCATATGGATGCTCTTCAACAGGCTTTCAAATCAATAGGTTTTAAATTGAAATTTCAATTAGGTTCAATTGATTACCGACATGTGCTTATTCGATTTCAGGAAAAAGAAGACTATCAAAGATGTTGGATGAAAGGTCAATGGATGATACAAGGGTTCACCATGAAGGTCCAGAAGTGGACTCAGGATTTTTCACCGACAGTGGAATCCTCCATAGTACCAGTTTGGGTAACATTTCATAAATTGCCAATACTTTTTTACAACAAATCTGCAATTAAGGGTATAAGTAGCCAGATAGGTAGATTCCTTAAGATGGATGCTGCTACCATAGCCTTAACTAGACCTTCAGCTATCAAAGTTTGTGTTGAAATTGATCTTTTATCACAGCTCCCGAGTACTATTGTGGTAGGAATTGGTAATAAGGTGGCTGAATACCCTATAGAATATGAAGATTTGCCAACATATTGCTCACACTGCAAAATAATAGGCCACAGCAATAAAAGGTGTAACTTTCTACATCCTGAATTGAGAAAAAAGACTGAAAAAAAAACTGAGGGTACTGAACAAAAGGACATAAAAGGCTTAAAACCCTCCCCTCCCCCAAAAGAAGTAATCATTCTGGAGGGTTCCTCAACATTAACTGTTTCACAAAAAGAGAAGGATGTCCAAGCCCAAAAAATAATTTCAGGAACTCAACATGAAAGTAACATCAATTTTTTCAAGGTTAGCCATAAGAAAAGAACTACTCCATTTTATTCTCTTGATGATATTTCTAAGCCTATAACCACATATTTTTGGAGAAAAAAGAATCAACCAACAGATCTTATTCCTATCTAGGAAAATGCTTCAAAAATTAACACAGTAACAATTTCTAATGCTTTCCAATCCCTAGAGGATTTAAAGGATGATCAGGATGGGGAGATAGTAGAGATATTCCATGAATCCGTGGAATCACAGGAAGTCCCTGTTATTCTAAATTCTGATGAAAAGTCTAACACAATAACTGTTCCTATTTATGATATTGAGCAAGCACAAACAGGTTCTATAAAGGATAACACCACCTCAGGGATTAGCATACAGGGTCCGATTCCAGCACACCCTGATCAGAGCACAATGGAAGAGGAGCAGACAAAGGTAGGTTCTTCTGATCAGAAGTCTAATCTAAGGAATACTGAAAACAGTAATGGCAAATCAGGTGATAAAGGTAAAAACTCTGCTAAGACTGGTAGAAACCTAAGATCCTCACAAAAAGCCACCCCAAAGGTTTTTAAATGATAAAACACACCATAATAGGGAATATACTTGTCTGGAATGTGAGGGGAATTGGAACATCTATGGATAGACTAAAGGCTCTAAAATTCAAGCACAAGATAGATATATTGTGCATAATAGAACCCTGGCAGGATAATCATAAATTAGCAGTATTAAAACATGAACTAGGATTTCAAAATGCTTATCCTGCTCAATATGCTAAAAATTTAGATTTTATGGAATCCAGCTTTCAGCATTACAACCTTAAGTGAGTCAGATCAATTTGTGCAAGTTAATATAACAGACTCTGCTTCCTCTTTAAGCTGGAATTGTTTTTTCATATATGCTAGTGTACATAGACAAATAAGGGAGTCTTTATGGAATGATTTAAAGGTATCTTTGAATCATCCTTCCATATATATAGGGGATTTTAACACAGTTGCATCTGTATCTGAATATAAAGGAAGGAAGTCAACTCCTACAAAAAGCATGAAGCAGTTTAATGAATTTATGAACACTATGGACTTGCATGATATCCCTACCGTAGGTAACTCCTACACTTGGAGCAATAATAGATATAAGGATAAATGTAAGGACTTAATGTTTCAAAGGCTAGATAGGGGAGTTGCCACTTTAGATTGGTTTGACCTATTTCCTAATAGTTCAATTCATGTTTTAAATAGGATGACCTCGGACCATGCCCCTCTATTTTTATCTGTGCAAACATCTGAAGAACAAGCCCCTAGACCATTTAGATACCAAGATATGTGGTCAAATAGACAGGAATTTCTAGACCTAGTAGTTTCTAACTGGGAATTAGCTACTCCTTTCAGTGGGATGTATAGGTTAGTTGCTAAACTTAAGAGGCTAAAGATGGAAATAAAACAATGGAACAGAATACATTTTGGCAATGTGGATCAGAATCTGTCACAACATGAGAACATAGTTAATGACTTGGAAATTTCATTCCAGCAAACTCAAGATGAATTAATCCTAGCAGAGCTAAATAAATCCAAACAATTGCTGATGAGAGCTCAAAAAGAAAAAAATATCTACCTAAAGCAAAAAGCTAGGCTTAACTGGTTACAACATGGTGATGCTAATACGAGCTACTTTCATCATTCGATTAAGGAGAGGAGAAAAAAATCAAGAATCAGTAAAATCAGGGATGAAAAAGGTAATTGGATTTCAGAACCATCCCAGATTAAAGAGGAAGCAGTGAGATTTTATAGAGAATTATTTAATAAAGAAGAACCTCAAAAAATGGGAACTTATATACAACACTTCCTCACTGAAATCCCTAAAGTAATAACGGATCAGGAAAACCATTTTCTTTTGTCTCCATTTCAAATTCAGGAGCTTAAATTTGCAGTGTTCGACCTAAATAAATCTAGCTCCCCGGGTCCTGATGGATATTCTGGTGCTTTTTACACCACTTTCTGGGAGACTGTCAAGGAGGATCTCCTGGATGCTGCTAATGAGTTCCAAAGAAGTGGTAATATTCCTAAGGCTATATCTAGCACTTGGCTAACTTTAATCCCCAAGAGATCGATTCCTATCACCTTCTCGGATTTTAGGCCCATAAGTCTATCAAACTTTGTGAATAAAGTCTTCTCCAAGATGAAAATGGAAAGGATAAAACCTCTAATGGCTCAACTAATATCCCCTGAACAAAGTGCATTCATAAAAGGGAGGGATATATCTGATAACATAATAATGATGCTAGAAATGACCAGAATCCTATCTAGGAAATCTAAAGGTTCAAATCTTATAGTTAAATTAGACATGCAGAAGGCTTTTGATAGGGTTTCTTGGTCTTTTCTTAATTCAATCCTCCTTAAATTTGGATTTCATGGTACATTTGTGCACCGCATCATGAAAAATATAGCTGCAGCTCATTTCTCAGTTTTAATTAATGGAACTGCATCAGGTTTTTTTGCATCAAATAGAGGCATTAAACAGGGTGATCCTCTTTCACCTTTTCTGTACAATATTCTATCTGAGGCTTTCTCCCGAGGTTTGAAAAAATTGTTTACAATAGGATATTTGCAGTATTTCAGTTTGCCTAGGCACTGTCCTCAGATTACTCATCTTATGTATGCGGACGATACAGCTGTCTTCCTTAATGGTAATCAAAAAACTTGAAAAGATTTAAAAGGTTTCTGAAAGCATATGAGCAAACATCGGGCCAAAAAGTTAATTTTTCAAAATCCAATTTCTTTGTTGCTCCTAATACCACTGTGGAAAGAGTACAAACACTGAACAGGAGTTTAGGAATGGTTAGAGGCACATTCCCTTTCCAGTATCTAGGGCTCCCCATCTTTCCAGGAAGGAATACACAGGTACATTACTACCCTCTTTTGGAAAGAATGGAAAAAACCATTAACAACTGGAAGAATAGGTGGTTGAGCACTGCAGGTAAAATCATCCTAATTAATCACTGCTTTCTCTCTATCCCCACACATTTGTTTGCTGTTTTAAATCCTCCAAAGGTAGTATTAAGGAAAATGGAAAAACTGGCTTCAGGCTTATTTTGGGGAAGTAATGATAACACAGAAACCAAGAAAAAATGGAGATCCTGGACTAGAATGAGTCTTCCAGTTCAGGAGAATGGTATAGGTTTTAGAAACCTTCAAGCAATAGTGGATGCTTTTTCTTGTAAACTTTGGTGGAAGTTGCAAATAAATAATACTCATTGGTCACATCATTTGTGGTCACTCCCTAATTCATATAAAAAATCTCATACTTGGAACAGAATTTGCAAGGTTACTGAAAAAGCTAACAGTCTTACTAGAGTTATTTATGGAATAGGAGAGTGCTCTTTCTGGAATGCTAACTGGACAGGTGAGGGTGCCTTGTTCTATGAATGGCCCCCAGAGATGGAAATCCCTTTTCCTGATATCTCTCTCAGCTCATTCATTTTGAACAAAGACTCCTATCTTCCTATCATGGAGCCACACCTGGCTACCAACATAATTTCACTATTGCAGGATGCCAAAATCAGTAACTCACATGCAGATAGGCTAATCTGGACTGCTTCTGTGGACGGTAATTTCTCTATTAGCTCAGCATATAGGATTTTCAGATAGAAAGGAACAACAATAAGACATCTACATAAGGTATGGGCATCATTCATTCCCTCAAAAATGTATGTTCTAGTTTGGAGAGCTCTTAATGGTATTTTGCCTTTTGATAACATATTGTGTAAGCTTGGATTCTCCTTAGCTTCTAAGTGTCCCCTGTGTATGAACCACTCTGATTCACTGGAACATTTTTTTAATTCCTGTCCCTCTGCAATTGCAATCTGGACTAGAGTGAACAATCTTTTGCATCTTCAATAGCCAGTGTTAGGGAGTTTTAAGAATAGAGTAGAATTCTACCTCTCCATAAGAGCAAACTCTAAGCTCTTGTCTAACTTGTTTACAGAAGTCATAATAGTCACAACATGGTCCCTCTGGATACACAGAAATAAAATCCTTTTTGACAATCAATCTTTCTCAGTTGATGCATGCTTTCAGAATGTCAAAGAACTGATTTACCTAATATTCACTGCTAATCCACAAAAAGGTAACATAGAAAAGCACAAGGACTTAATTCAAGCTGGAATCATACCAAAAATTCTACAAAAAAATAAAAAAGTTTTATCAGCTGTAAGGTGGGAAAAACCAAAATCTGGTTTCAAATTAAACACAGATGCAACATGTAAAACTGGAGGAGAGTCTTCAATTGCAGTAATAGTGAGGGACTGGAGGAGAGATGTGATCAAGTTGAGAGTTCATAATTTTCAATCTGACTCTCCATTACATGCTGGATTATTTGGTATTCACACTGCTTACCAATTATGCTCAGAACTTGATCTTTATTCTTGTATTATTGAGTCAGACAGTTTATCAGCTATTAAAGGAATACAAGATCCAATGGGCTGCCCCTGGAGAGTTTTCTCTATATGTAGTACTTTGAACATAAGGAATAATGGGATTTCAATCCAACATATACCAAGGGAAGCCAACACAGCTGCAGATTTCTTGGCTAAATATGCAAAGGAAAAGATTTTAACTGGAGATTTAAGCATAGGAAATGTTCCAATTTTTTTTAGAGGTCTGTTACTACTAGATAATATAGGTCTACATGGAGTCCGAATTGGTACCTCCCAGGGAAACACTTAGAGTCTATCTTTTCTTCTCTTTGACTATGTAAGTAACAGATGTTCCTTTTAGTTTTTACTCTTCTTCTCGAATGGAAACTGCTCTCCTTTCTTGTCTTAAATTGCAGGTCAGAAGCCACTGGGATCCACACCTACAGCATAGTAGGACAGGACTTCTTGATGTGCAACTGAGGATTTCTTTACCAATGCTGCAATAGAGGCCTTTACCTGAAGCAAAGGATTGAGCTGAGGCTCTTCTTTTGGACTAAACACAGGGATTGCAATGTTTACACAAGGACTGATCACGGGTTTTGAGCAGAGCTGCTACTTGGATAAATACCCCACATAGGACACAATCTATCATCTTGGTGGGTACATCGTTGACAAATAGGAGTCTCGTCTACACGTTTCTTCGACCTGTTCGCGATGTTCCAACTAGATGATTGGTTTTAGCTAGGCCTTTTAGCTATAATCTGTGGTTATTGACTGCAATGGTGGAAATACCGCTTTTGGAAGCAAGTTTTTAGCTTCAGGAGCTTTACTTAGCTCTGGGATCATCTACATGATGACCTTTTTTGTAAACTGTGATGTATTCAGACAGTTAGCGCCTATTTTGGCTCATTCTATTGGTTTGGGGAGCCAAATATATACCCCCCATCTCAGGATGATTTTAAAATTAAAAAAAATAATACAAGCAATTCATATACTCAAGCTTCCAACAACATCAATGCCATTAACAATTCACATTTAAAGCTCAATAAATGCCTAATATCAAAAGCACTAAATAGATAGATATGGTTCTTACCACATAGATATGGAAGCTTCAATCGATTGCTCCCAAGATAAAACTAGGCTAGATAGTTAAAAGATATGATTAACCTACAATAACTAAGAAGAGAAAGAAGAGAAAAACTAGGGTTTGAACCCAGAAAAAATTGCAGGAAGAAGAAGTTCTGTAGAGGAGAGGATAAGGTTTAATATTTAAAGTACAAAAGAGCAAGAAAGTTCCTGGCCATGTGTCTATCACGAGTTGCGGCGGGTTCATCGCGAGTCACAATGGGTGCATCGTGAGTAAATACGAGTTCATCGCGAGTCGCGGTGGGTTCATCGCAAGTCGCGATGGGTTCATCGTGAGTTGCAATGGGTCTACCGCGAGTCGCGACGGGTTCATCGCGAGTCGCGACGGAGCCCAGTTCCAACATCTTGATTTCTTTCTTCTTTTTGTTTCATGCCCTCCTCTTCACTTCACTTTTCTTCTATTCTTCAAGTCTTCAAAAGCTCAAATACAAGTCTTCAAATATTCAAATCTTCAAAGGTATTCTTCAAATTCTTCAATGTCTTCAAACAAATTTCCTTGTCACTCAAAATCCTCTAGAAAAGTAATAAAAGCGTAGAAGTCGCTTTTTAACTCTCCTTAGAGAATTTCAAGGCAAAATACCACATTTAGAGCACAAAAGTGTACAAAAGTGAATCCTAAAAGTCCTAATATAACCATATAAAATGGGCATATCAAACCTCCCTGCACTTAAACCTTACTCGCCCTCGAGTAAGAAAAGATTCAAGCACACAAAGGAATCCATATGTCCACATCCTAAACTAATATTCCCCTAAATGAAACCTCACAAAAACACTCAATATCATAAATCCCAAAATCAAAGCTCAAAGGAGAATTTTCACACACACAACCCCAAATCATAAATCCAACAAAACATACCACTTATCAATTCACTACCCGTAAAAATGTTTCCAATTCCCGAATTGATATTTCCAAAGTCCAATGACACAAAATGAAGTTAAAACCATATAAAGGTTCAAACACATACTTCACTTCATACCAATATATCAACAAAAATCCAATGACACAAAATGAAGTCAAAACCATATAGGAGGTTCAAACACATACTTCACCACATGCCAATATATCAACCAAAACGAAGTATAAAAGAATCAAGAATTTCATAATCGTACTTCGTTTTTCAACCCACTAAGTTACCCAATCCCAAGAGGTCTCAAGATGTTTAGCTACCTGATCCATCCACATGACAACCGCAACCTTATGACTCCAATGCCGGTAAATGAGTGAAATCATAGAATTTTCCTTTTTTATCTCTTCTCTCATTTTGCCTAGGAGCCCTTTCGGGTTTTCATCCTAGCCACATATCATGTTTCTTTGGCTCACATCTCACATTTTTCCGCATATTTATCATCTCATTTTGCCTAGGTCGCCCTCTCGGGTTTTCTACATATCCAAGTCCCCAATGGTGCCTAAATTGAACTCTCAAGTTTTCAACTAAGCGGGTTTTCTTTTCATTCATTTTCTTTTTTTTTCATTTTCTACTTTTTTTCAAATTTTCAATTTTTTTCTTCCTTTTTCTCATGTTCTTCCAATCAAAAGTAGCAAAAAGCATTCCAAATCAAGCTAGCATGCATGTGAGTCCTCTAACCCCTCTCCGCACTTAAAACATTACATTGCCCTCAATGTAAACATGTAAGGCAAGAAGAATAAAACTCAAGGTAAGAGGTAGAGGTACACCCGTTTCTCCGCATAGTCACCGGTGATATGGCGTAATCCAATGTAATTGTATAGAATCGATCCTGGAATTGGTTTTGGAGCTGGAAGGGGGAGCAAAAGTGCCGTAGGTGAACTCATCCCCCGAGTAAAATGTTGTCTCCTTGGTGCCATTTGATCAAGACTAACACCACAGAGAACAACATCAAACTCACAAGTACATAAGGATTTGTAATACTAGGTTTAGCCTCAAACATTAATAACCATAGTATTCTGAAAGAACAACCAATCCCTCATGCAATTACCACTGTAAGATTGTCCAATAAAAATTATCCAACATATATATCTACACAAATATAAGCATCATTATAGATTATACCAATTACAGTCACAATGATGTAGTCGGCATACTACAATCAACAAAGATACAATAAAGATGCAAGAATATTCATATGTCAATACATGTAAGATGGTGGAAGAATGAGTGGATGTGTTTTGGTTCTTGGGAGTAATTGGTGGAGTAGAAGGAAGGATTATGCAGTGTTTAAGAACAGTTGAAAAGTTGATTTTTCCATCTTGACTCGCGACAGAAGTGGTCACGATTCGCGATATCTTTGGTCTGGGAGCTCAATTCTTTCTGAAAGTTTCTGATTTGGTTGTGAATCGCGATGGACGTGTCACGACTCACCATGGATGCATCACGACTCGCAATGGCCATGTCGCGACTCATGAAAAGATGATGTTGGAAGTTCATTTTTCTCCCATGTTCATCGCGACGTATCTGTCGTGACTCGCAACGACAGGGTATCCCGGCACTTAGAAAGAATATTTTGTTTCTTACCAACTTTCTAAGAATTCTTCCCTTGCTCATTGATCTCGTTCCTTCATTTCCTCCAATGCAATGCACTTCACTTTGCTACAAAATCACAAAAAAACACACCCTAGAAAGAACAAGACAAAATAACAAGACAAAATAACAAAAACTAAATAACAAAAACAAAAATAAAGGCTGAATTTATTTTTGCTGTCGTCACGACAAAGCTCTGTATATTTAAGGTCATCGGAACGACCCTACTGATATCCATAGGGTGAAGGCTTGAACCCCTTCACCCTGAATATCCAAAAGTAGGGAGGTGGGGGTACAAAAATTTCAAGAGGAAAGTCTTATTGAGGTGGAGAAGGTTTAAAGGAAGTTGGGTGGTTCGGAGGCTTGGGATTTTTTTTTGGCTTCTCTCTTATCCCCCTCAAACCTTCCGAAAATGGAGAAGTTGGTTCAATAGGTAGGGTAGGGTGACGATGCTAATGAATGTAGCACAATTACCTCTTCCTCCTTTTTATCATCCTCAACAACTAACTCCTCATCCCCTTTGAACTCAAGATCATTTCCCATGGTGACCCAACTCACCGAATCCTGGAGTTCGATTTGGGATAGTGTATTTTTGGAATCACGAGCTTCCATTCGGGTCAACGCTTCTAATATACTCCTCGTATGCCCCTCAATAGCATCAACACTAGAGGAGAACCGAAAGTTCGGTTCCTCACTAGTAAAGTTGTTCAATTTTGCTATTGTAATCATGACTTCCTCACGTGTTAAACTTGAACCTCTTTGTTGGGCTTGGTTTTGGGGTATGGTATAAGATTGTGTTGGCCAACTATTTTTCTCGTATTGTTGGTTTTATGGCTCATTCTCATACCACCAATCCAGATTACCACTACATTCTGGATTGTAAGAATTGTGGTATGGATACCATTCTTGGGTTTCTTTCCCATGAAAACCAACATCTCCAACCTCTTGGTGGCACTCTTCATAATACCCTTGGTTTTGGAAACCAAGGGTTCTTTCCCCCTCACAGTGCTCTTCCTACAACAAATAGCAAGATTTGGTAGGATGGTCAGAATGACACATCCTACAAAACCTTGCTTGTTGAGCCTCTCTTCTCATCATGAGTTTCCTCAAGGTGAGACACTCCAGTTATTTATTTTTATTTTTTTTCAAAAGTTTGAAATTATATTGCAAGTATTATCGATAAAAATTCACCAAGAACATAAGCAATACCTACTCCAAACAAAAACAAACACCAATGAATGGAAAATTTAAAAAAACTAGCTAATATGCAATCAAATACACCTAAACACTTAAAAATAAACACATGTTCCCCGGCAGCGGCGCCAAAATTTGGGAGGTCATCGTCGTACCTCTCAAAGTAAGCCCTAAATGCTTACTATCTACAACTAAGTAGATAGCGGCAAGTCGGGGTCATCCATGAAGAAGAGGGATTTCCTTAAGCGTTTAAACACAAAAGATTGATATTAGGCTAGATGTAGATATATATACACATATACAATCGAGTAAGGGGGGGGGGGGGGGGGGTTGGTTGGTTTTCCTAAGTTATGAAAGTTAAAAGACAAGATAACTAGCAAAGTCAAGTAACTATGCTAATCATGAAACAAAACTAAGAAAAAGAGCTTTAAAACTACAAACAACAAAGCCTTGGGGGGCAGTTAACATCCACTTCCAAACCAAATGTATATCATTGAACCATTCACTCATCCTATCACATTTGTTATCTATGGTGAATGCCAATGAAAGATTAAAATTCATTCCTTCTTAATAGGAATTTACAAAGACAAACAACGACCATTTGCAAACCTCGTTGACAATCACTCTAAAAAAACCACACCATAGAGGTATTTCATCAACGGAATTATACACAAAGGACCATAGATTTGACAATGACAAGCCTTTTACCAAAGACATGGCCATTTAACAAAACATAGCATTCATTAGACTAAACCTAGAACAAACCACATTCAAGGTTCAGCCTTTCATTGCATCTATAGGATAAATATGAGAAAAATCCACATTGACATACTTATCTAGCAAGAGTCACAACACATTATGCATAAGAAGTTATAAGTTCATGTTCTTAGATTTTCATTCAAAGGATCTAAGGAATTCGTCACTTTCCTAAAAACCTAACACTTCAATCATACAAACAATTCCTATTCTCAAACAACGCATGGAATAAATGAAATAAACATAGTATAAAAAACACATGAATACTAAATAAAAAAGGCTTAAAAGACGAGTGAAACAATCTATTCATTACTTTCACTACTTGTTGTGAAGATAAATCTTCCATCTTTCTTAGATAGTAGTTTGCAAGACTGAATTCGACATCTCTTGTACAATGACTCCCTTAGTCGAACCACGACTAAGAGTATCCCATTGGTGGCATTGAGCACGAAGAATCAACAAGCTTGGTAACACTTATAAACACTACATCGTGTCTAGGCATTTAACCAATTCATGCATTTACAAAAGATTAGCCAAGAACGATCGACATTCATTGACTTCTCTCATTTTCTATCTAAAACAAACATGACATTGAATTCAACATCACATTCATCTAGCAATTATCAACACATCAACATCATTAAGAAGCTCCAACTCATGCTCTTAGATTTCACATTAAAAGAGGGGAGAATTAGCTACTTTTTCCCAACCCTAACAAGTAATCATACAAGCAATTCATATACTCAAGCTTCCAACAACATCAGTGTCATTAACAATTCACATTTAAAGCTCAATAAATGTACAATATCAAAAGCACTAAATAGATAGATATGGTTCTTACTACATAGATATGGAAGCTTCAATCCATTGCTCCCAAGATAAAACTAAGCTAGATAATTAAAAGACATGATTAAACTACAAAAACTAAGAAAAGAAAGATGAGAAAAACTAGGGTTTGAACCTAGGAAAAATTGCAGGAAGAAGAAGGTCTGTAGAGGAGAGGATAAGGTTTAGTATTTATAGTACAAAAAAGCAAGAAAGTTTCTGGCCATATGTCCATCACGAGTCACGACGAGTTCATTGCGAATTGCGACAAAGCCCAGTTCCAACATCTTGATTTCTTTCTTCTTTTTGTTTCATGTCCTCCTCTTCACTTCACTTTTCTTTAATTCTTCAAGTCTTCAAAAGCTCAAATACAAGTCTTCAAGTCTTCAAATCTTCAAATCTTCAAATCTTCAAGGTATTCTTTAAAGTCTTCAAAAGAATTGCCTTGTCACACAAAATCCTCTAGAAAGGTAATAAAAGCGTAGAAGTTTCTTTTTAACCCTCCTTAAAGAATTTCAAGGCAAAAACCCACATTTAGAGCACAAAAGTGTACAAAAGTGAATTCTAAAAGTCCTAATATAACCATATAAAATTTGCACATCACTTATAAATTTAACTTTGAGAGGTACGATGATGACCACCCAATCAATGATACTTGTAATGGGTCGATTGCCAACAAGAGCCCGAAAGACACCATGGCATTGTTTGAAGCCATAACTAATGGGACAAGAAAATTTGGTATGAGAGAACGGGCAAGGGTGCAAGAGGTTCGACATCTGAAAACCCCCAAACTTTAGGAGTATGTGCAAGCCTTAGCTTCCATGATGAAGGATCTAATGAAGGGGAGGGCACATCAATTAAAGGCATGTAGGGGGTCTTCGGTTGAACATTCCACCGATGTATGCCCTCAAATCCAAGATGAAGAGTTTGAGAAAGCTAAGGCAATGGGTTATCAAGGAGGATAAGGCCAAGGTTATCAAGGAAATAGAGAATACCAAGGTGGTCAAGGTTTCCAAAGGGGACAAGGCAATAACAAGAAGTATGATCCCTACTCCAAGACCTACAATCCTAGGTGGAGAGACAATCTAAACTTTAGGTGGAGAGATGATCAAGCCAAGAAATCAAATCCCCAAGGTGGTCATCAAGTTGGCCAATATGTGTATCAACCAAATCGTCAAGGTGGAAAACTCCAATACCAAGGAAATCAAGGGTATAATCGGGCGCCACAACAACCTTACCCAAGGGATGAGGGATTATCTAACCCTTGAGAAGGAAAGCCAAGGTTAGAGCATGAGGATCTCATGCATATTATAACCAAATATGGTCACTAACTTGAAAGACCAAATTGCAACTAGATATGCAAATGTGGAGGACCGCTCTTCCGTGAGATTCAAGAGTTTGGAAGTCCAAGTTAGTCAAATAGCATCCTACGTGGCTCGCTTGGAAGCTAGGGATTCTAGGAAACTTCCATAACAACTAGAGTTCAACCCCCAGCCTCCTAATGCTAGTGCCATAACCTTGAGGAGTGGAAAGGAGACCAAAGACTCCGAGGAAATTGTGAAGGTCGGGAAGGATATAGAAAAGGAACTTATGGTGAAAGGAAAGAAGGCCGAAGAGCTGGTCACTCAACCACCGGAGAAGTGTTAAATTGATAAAATCCTTCCACCACCACCCTTTCCAGTGGCATTGCAACACAAAACTCTCAAGGATGAGAACAAGGCGCTTTTTGAGGTCTTCCACAAGTGTGAGGTAAATATTCCTTTCTTTGATGCCATTTACCAAGTGACTAGGTTTACTAAATTCCTTAAGGAATTATTTACCCCTAGGAGGAACAAAAGTTTGAAAAATGGTGAAAAGATAAAAATTGGTAGACAAGTGTCCGCTCTTTTTCAAAATAAACTAACCCCTAAATGTGATGATCCCGGCATGTTTACCATCCCACACTTCATAGGTGGTAAGAATTTCCAAAATAAAATGCTAGATCTAGGAACGTCAATCAATGTGATTCCATACTCCTTATATGAATCCCTAGATCTTGGAAATTTGCATGCAACCGGGGTAGTAATCCAATTGGCCAACCGTTCCAATGCCTACCCTAGGGGAATTGTGGAAGATGGTTAAAGTTGATACTTTGATTTTCCCTGCCAATTTCTATGTTCTAGATATGGAAAATGATAAACGTGCCGCCCCTATCTTGTTAGGGAGGCCATTTTTTAAAACATATAAATCTAAAATAGATGTGCATAGTGGGTGTTTAACCATGGAATGTAATGGGGATATTGTGAAGTTCAACATTTATGATGCCATGAAGTTTCCTAGTGAAGGTCAATCTTGTCATGCTATTGATATTGTTGATGATTATGTGCAAGATGTGTTTGTGATTAATGGCAAAGATTGTTTGAAGGTCTCTTTGGAATATAGTCTTGACATAAATGAATTGCATGATTATTCATTAAGGGTAAATTTTCTTGAGACTATAGAGAGGATTTATTTTATTGATAGGCTACCTCTCAACCCCCCTTATGAAGTTCTCAATGCACCTCAAGATATGTGAATGCCAACGTTTCTTGAGAATGCACCGGTATTGGAATTGAAACCACTACCCGATAATTTGAAATATGCATTCCTTGGTGAGGGAGATACTTTACCCATGATATTGTAAAGTAAACTCACCAAGGAAAAAGAGGGGAGGTTAATGGAGACTTTTAGAACCCATAAGGAGGCAATTGGGTGGACCATTGTTGATATCAAGGGGATTATCCCACCTATTTGCATGCATCATATCTTGTTAGATGATGGGGCCAAACTGGTGAGACAACCCCAACTTCGGCTTAACCCACCGATTATGAAGGTAGTGAAGAGTGAGATTCTCAAATTTCACCAAACCGGAATGATCTACCCCATCTCCGATAGCGACTGGGTAAGTCTCACCCAAATTGTGCCTAAGAAATGTGGTGTAACCGAGATAGAGAAAAAGAGGGAGAATTGATTCCCACTCGTGCACGAAATGGGGGGAGTGTGTATTGACCACTGTAGGTTGAATGCAGTACCTAGGAAGGACCATTTCCCTCTACCCTATATTTACCAAATGCTTGAGAGGCTTGTCCGGTGGGATTTCTTTTGTTTTCTAGATGGGTATTCCAGGTATTTCCAAATTTCCATAGCCCCGGAAGACCAGGAAGACCACTTTTACATGTCCTTTTGGCACTTTTGCCTATAGTTGCATGCCTTTCGGTCTATGCAATGCTCCTGACACATTCCAAAGGGGCATAGTTAGTATCTTTTCGGAGTTTGTTGAGCACTTTTTAGAGGTCTTCATGGATGATTTCACTGTTCATGGAGATTTTTTTGATATTTTTATAAACCATCTATCATTAGTGCTCAAGATATACATTGAAAGCAATCTCATACTAAACTCCAAAGAAATGCCATTTCATGGTAGAAAAAGGCATTGTATTGGGTCATGTGGTCTCTTCTCAAGGTTTAGAGGTAGATAAACCCAAGGATGACACGATCCAATCCCTACCCTACCTCTCGAGTGTTAGAGAAGTTAGATCATTTCTAGATCACGAGGGTTTTTACCAGTGTTTCATTAGGGACTTTTCTATGATTGCCTCCTCTTTGTGTAAATTGTTGCAAAAAGAGGCGGATTTTGTGGTTGACCTATAAGGCCAAAGAGCCTTTGACACTTCGAAGGCAATGCTTGTTTCCACCCCTATTATCCAACCCCCTAATTGGGACCTTCTTTTTGAGATTATGTGTAATGCTAGTGACTATTCCATTTGTGTTGTTCTAGGTCAGAGGGTAGGGAGAAGTTTAGGTTGTACCTACTCGGTACAAAGGTCATTGTCTTCACGGATCACACGGCTCTTTGCCATTTGATGACCAAAAAGGAATCCAAACCTAGGTTGATTTGGTTGATACTTCTCTTGAGTGAGTTTGATTTAGGGGTGAGGAATAAAAAGGGGAGTGAATATGTGCTGCCAACAATCTAAGTCGGTTGACATCGATTGATGAGTCAGAGAGTGCTATTGAGAAGCCCAAAAGGAAGACCATTCAGGAATAATTTCCCAATGAATATTTGTTTTCAATTAGAGAGGCTCACCCTTGGTATGTCGATCTAGTTAATTTTCTTGTCCCCCAACAATTTTGCCCACATTTCTCTAAAGCTCAAAGACATAGGTAAAGGAGTGAGGTAAAACACTGTGTGTGAGACTATCCATATGTATGGAAACATTGCCCTGATTAAATGATTTGGAGATGTGTCCTGGAGAGTGAAGTGAGTTCAACTCTAAATATGTGTCACTCTCTTGAAGGTGGTGGGCACTTTGGTGCCAAGAGAACCGGTTTGAAGGTGTTAGAAAGTGGTCTCTATTGGCCTTTCATAATGAAGCATTCCTATCATTTTTTCCAATCTTGTGACAAGTGTCAAAGAATGGGAAACATCTCCCAAAAGAATGAAATTTCCACAAACAAGCATCTTGTATTGTCATGGGACCCTTCCCAAACTCTTTTGGGTGCATTTATATTTTTCTTGCCGTTGATTATGTGTCCAAGTGTGTTGAGGCAAAGGCCACAAGGACCAATGATTCAAAAGTGGTGGCGAATTTCTTGAAAGCCAGCATCTTTTCCCAATTTGGAATTCCCCAAGCTGTGATTAGAAACTGAGGAACCCACTTTTGAAATTACACAATTGAGGCCTTGATGAAGAATTCTGGGGTTACTCATAAAACCTCCACGGCTTATCACCCACAATCAAATGGCCAAGTCAAGGTCTCCAATCGAGAGATCAAATCCATCCTTGAGAAAATGGTTAACCCAAATAGGAAGGATTGGAACATTTGGCTAGATGATGCTTTGTGGGCATATAGGACGGCCTATAAGACACCAATTGGAATGTCTCCATATCAGGTTGTTTTGGGGAAGCCGTTCCACTTACCGGTTGAGCTTGAACACAAAGAGTATTGGTCCTTAAAAAAAATCAATATGAATTTGGATGAAGCCATTATGCACCGAAAGTTGCAATTGCAAGAGCTTGAGGAGATTCGGAATGACTCCTATGAAAAAATTACAATTTACAAGGAAAAAACCAAGGCTAAGCATGATAGCTTAATCAATAGAAAGGACTTTGATGTTGGTCAAAAAGTCCTTCTATTCCAATCAGGCCTTCAATTATTTCCGGGCAAATTGGGGTCAAAAAAGATTGGACCTTTTGTGGTGGTGAAAGTTTTCCCACATGGAGCGGTTGAAATAATGAGTGAGGAGACTTCAAAATTCTTCAAAGTGAATGGCCACCGTTTGAAGCCCCACTATGAGAGTTTCCAACTGGAACTAGTCGAGAAAACACTCCTCAACGACCCTGTTAGTGAATAGAAGCTTAAGTAAGAGAATACACCATGCCAACGACGTTAAATAAACTTGGTTTTGATCATCCGGATACCATTGGTGCAATTTTGTTGATGTAACTTCATTTTTATGGCTTTATGAATAAGTCGTGCCGACGACGTTAAATAAACTTGGTTTTGTTCATTTGTTATTTTATGCTGAATTTTTATACATTTTGAGAATTTGGTTTTTGGAGCAATATTGTGACAGTTTCACGTTGGATGTGTATTTGTAGGAAAAGAATGCTCGTGAGGATTTTTGGGGGTCAAAATGGCAATTTTTGAAGGAAGATAGGAATTTGGATAGAAGGGCGAGTGGGAGCCGCACCATATAGTGCGGCACGCGGCAATTACGCTGGAAAAAGAGGGCCTGGACAGATGCATTGGTGCGGCCCATGAAAGGTAAATGAAAAAAAAAAATGAGTTCTTTAGTAGCGTCGGTTTGGGCTGCACCATATAGTGTGGTCCACGAAGACTAAAACACCCAGCCTCTTTTGAAAAACTAGTCGGCCCTTTACCTTTGTTTATTCTCCCATATTTCTTTGCTCTTCTAGCTGCCCAAGCTCTTTCTCCATCACCCCTCTTGCCAGAAACCCGCCACCATACCCTCCACCTCTGACCAAATTTTCCCTTTTTCCATCCTCCTTCCACTCATTCACTTACCCTACACATAAATCCTTCTTCATTCCCCTAAAATTTTATTTAAAAACTCAAGAACCCAAGAAATTGGGGGTTCTTAAATTAATTTTTTTTTATCAAATTGACCATCTTTGCTAGCATTTCACATTTAGTGTTATCTACACTCATTCCATCACTCCCACAGTAACACTTCTCACTTCATTGTTGAATTTAAAGTGTGTTGACAAGTGGGTGTACTTCAATTTTAGTTTTTGCTATAGTTTGGGATTGTGTGATGCCAATTGTGATATGGTAGTGGATTTTGAGTGTTTGTTGAGTTGATCGGTTAGCTAGTAGCATATGAGGATGAAATTTTGGATTGATTGAATTTGTGACACTTGTTGTGACACTTTTTGAAATTTTATGACACTTGTTGAAATTTTGTGACACTTTTCATAAGTAGTGACACATGTTGGGACATGTTTGATGCTTTCAGATACTATGGCATACTGTGCTTTGGACTGATTATAAATTTTGTTGGCGCTGTTAGTATAGTCATGGCCTCTGAGCGGAAGAATACCCCTGGTGCTAGTTCTTCTCATGCCCCAGCCATTGACTACATGGGTTTGACCAAGATCACGGAGGACTATGATACTATGTGGGCGAACCTGAGTGGGAGGACCCTACTGTCCACCTGTTTCACCCACTGGGAGACATTAAAGAGGTTGAGTCTATTGGAGTCAATGACCGTACTGTTTAGGAAGGTGTGACTCGAAGGTTTTTTTGCACAGATACCATTGGACCTACCCCCGGCTCACCCTGGAGTTTCTTGCCACACTAATGAGGGTTGAGCACGAAGATGGCACTTATGTCACATTCCACATGGATAACCAAAGGCATGAGATGAGTTATGCAGATTTAGCCCACCTTTTTTGTTTGAGTTGGGCACTGGTGTCAGAGATTTCGATCTTGCCCCTGGTTATTTTAAGATTACTTTCTGGCCAGCTATCACTGGGAGAGGGAGGACCAGTAAGGAAAATAGTTCGATCATCATCCACCCCGCCCTGCATTTTGCTCACAAACTTCTTTCCATGATAATTCTCTGCCACGCTGAGCAGACACAGGTTCCCAGTTTTGACGTGAAATTCCTTTGGGCCATGACTTCAAAGGGGGTAGGCCACCCAGATTGGCCAGACCTGTGGATGAAACACTGCATTGCTATTTTCTGTGCCAGATGTAGGAATGTCAGCATGGGAGGCATGATAGCTCTCACTGGTGCACGATTGAGTGTCCCTACATTGGACGGGATTGCAGCAGTCTCATATCTTCCAGGCGCCTATGTCTACAACTTCAAGGAACTCGCTCAGACCCATATGTTGAACTCAACATACGTTTGGACATATGGTGGGGGGAAATGATGTCATTTTCATGGAGCTATCACAGGATTGCATAGCCATCACTGAGTCCACACTGGTCCATGTATTGTGGGTTGACCCAGACCCACTATACGCCAAGAATTTCTAGGCGGCGTATCGTTCCCACTGTCGTGGACTCTGACAGCCTCAATCGCCTCACATGATTATCAACCCAATCTCATGTAGCAGATCTCCTACCTCCAGTAGCAGAACACTATGGTAGTTTACCAGCTTGCTCAGTTTCAGCAAGAGGTCGGTCATCAGTTTCAGCAGATCCATCATTGGTACATAACTGAGTGAGAGATAGCTGACGAGAGATTTCATGGATCAAAAGAGGGCATTGACACAATTATTTCCATGATGTGTACCCTGCAGATGATAAACCTGATTGTTGATCCAGAGGCTCGATGTTAGGGTGGAGGACCTTCGTGGCCCTAGTTGTCAGTACTTTACATTTTTTCCCATTATGCCATATTTATGCTTTGATATTTTATATGCATTGGAGACAATCTAGATTTTAAGTTTGGGGTGGGAAAATTAGTTAAGCTCATTACTAGATTGTGCTTTTGATTGATATTGCTCGTTTTCCATTGTAATTAATGACTTCTTAGGAGGTTAAAAAATGACAAATGAAAAAAAATCACGCTAAAATGAAAATCCGCTTGCGGGTAACTTAGGCAAAAATGAGGGCCCAGATAGATTGAAAATCTGAAAGGGAAATCTATGCAAAAATGAGAGGCTTAAATTGTGAGGAAAAAGATGTGGCGTGAGGCAAAAAGAATGAGAAGCTAGGATGAAAATCTGAAAGAGCTCCTAGGAAAAATGATAGAAATCGAGAGAAATGAAAATTTGAAGGCTCATTTTTCCACTTTGGAAACCTTTGGGTAGATGCAACCTCTTTTACCTTATTTTTGGATGATGAACACCTCACTTGGATACAATATTGTTTTTGGAAATTTTGTTGGGTATAATCTTTTAGGCACAAATATGGGGATGGGTAGTCTCTCATGTGTAGGGTTAAAAGAATTCTCAAGGGAAGGTTTCAAATGTGTTGTGGGATAGAGAAAAATTAGGAACCACCTTAGGCATTTACTTGCTTCACTTGAGGACGAGTAAAGGTTTAAGTGCGGGGTGTTTTGAAGTGCTCAATTTATATCCCATTTTGAGCACATTTGAAATCTAATTTTGAAATATATTAAGGAATTAATTAGAAAGAAATTGATATTTTATGAACTAGAGAGCTAGGATGAATTCACATTTTTATATCCTAGTTCTTGAATTTATGAAGTGTTTTAGATCAATGGAAGTGTTCGGTTCTTGAAGAGTTTGAGTTGATGAAGAAGAGTAAAAAAATAGGAAGATTGGGAAGAGAAGGCCAATTTAATAAAAAAAAATTGGAAGAACCTGGCAGAAAGGCCGGTGCAGGCTGCACCAGTAGTAGCAGCCCAATATGCAGCCCAGTAGAAGACCCAGTGCGGGCTGCACTGGATGATTTGAACCAGCCTTATCCCTTCATTTTCTTTGGCTCTTCTCTCTTTCCTCATTACTCCATTCGAATTTCACTCTCAAGAAATCCTACAAAGCATTTATTTTCATCTTTTCTTCTACGTTCACCATGGATTCTTGCTATTTTGTTATGGATTTTCATAATCTGTGCTAAATATACTATTGGGAGCAATTGATGAGCATTTCTAGTATGAATTTGTGAGATTTGATTTATCTTATTTTGTGCTTTGATTATCAAGTATGTTTTGTGCTTTCTTGTGTGATTAATGCATGATTTAGACTAGGATGATCAACTAGTTGATGATTGTGGGTTGATTATTTGCTAAGTTTTTGGTCAAACCCAGAAGACTTTGACTTTTTGTCAACATGATTGTTGTTTGTCAATGCTAGGTTATAATTAGAAGTGACAACTAATTATGATAGTTGATTGATGAAATATCTTAGACTTGGGATGAATTTGAATGGGTTTGACTAATTTTTTATGTGGTTCACTAATAACGATTAGCATGAAGGTCGATCCTCATAGCTGTTATTAGTAAACATATTTGTGCTATCTATGTGTTTCTCGCTTGTAGGACATTGTGGTAGTTGTGTTGGGTATCCATGTGTATTGCTATCCTCGAGCAAGTCTATGATGCCGATCGTCTAGAGTGAATCGAGGGTAATGATTATTGAGTGGCGCTGATTACTCACTCTAATTATAACCGAGGAGAGGTGAGAAATATCTTCACTTGAAAGGTGTTGATAAGTTCTCCACAATATGTGGTTAATGCTTAAAAATAGGATAATTAATCAAAGTTCTCAAAGGATGACTAGAAATGTAAACCAATTGCGCCCAAGACTCGTTATCATATTAATTACATCTTTCGTACTAGCGTAATTACAGTTATATTATTTTTACCATACAGGTAGAGTGAGTTCTTCATGTTCTTTTTAACTACACTTTAATACTCGATAAAACCCTCATTCCTCGTGGACAACCACGTCTTACCACTAGCTACTATTTAGTAGTTAGCCATAATTTGGGCATATAAATACTATCTTTGGGCATATAAATACCCCATCTTACCACAGCCTCCCATTTTCATTCCAAGTTCTAGTTTAAATTGGTTAGCTATCAATTGAACTTCAGTTTATAGCGTGCGACGTCGTACATATGTCGTACCGTATTACTTGGTTCAAATGATGTCTCACTGACTTATGTGCGAGATTGCATGAATTAATTAATTTAATTCGATTTAGGAACTATTTTAATCAACTGCTTTTCATAAACACAAGGATCATGTGCGATGTCGCTAGCTGATAATCATTCTTACTGTTTTGGCTACCGACTAGTAGTGCGATGTCAGCCAATATATCTCCAAAACCATAACTTATGTGCTTCAATTTAAATTTGAATGCCAATTGATTTACCAATTACACAAGAAAACAAAGCATGAAATAAACATTGAACAAGGTTAGTTAAAAAGATTTTTACATCTAATCTATGTCTTCTTCTTCTTCTTTGATTTTGGATGTCATTTAATCCACATGCCTCCCTCGAGGTCTCTCTTCAATGCTAGCTCTACCCCAATTATCTATTCCTAGCCGACATTACTAGAGCTTGGTAATATATGTAGAATAATGTTGGACATTGAAGATGGACTAACCTCCACCACAAATTAACTTTTCCCTTGAATGACCACTGATTTACTAAAATCACAAGGATCATCAACATAAAACACTTGTGTATCCTGTGAAACAAGGATGTAAGGATCGGTCGTAGAACGTGACTTCCTCAGGTCGACAACTGTAAAACCTAGCTCGTCGATCGATACACCCGCATTGTTGTCAACCCATTTGCATTTGAAAATTGGGACCCTGAAACTTGTGTACACAAGTTCCCAAATATCCTCAATCTTCCCATAGTAGAACATTTTCCCATACACTGGATTTGTATCCTTTGCGCTACTGACATGTATTGCTTCCACAACTATGCTAACACCATTGTTTTGTGTTGTGGTGTGTGATTATCATTCAAGGGTTGAGAAGGTAAACTCATTCATGCTAGAGCCAGTGAAAGAAATTGTAGTAGTATAAGGCATGAAGGCTTACCAATTCAAGGTTTCACCATGACTTTCTCCGACTATTGTTTGACAAACCAATCAATGAATGTGTGATTGTGTTCTACAAATACTTGCTTCTACGACAAACCAGGGTGCCACACTGATATGTCTATTTTATATGCATAATTTAGTACTGTTTTGGGTCACTTTGGTGCTCTTTTATTATCAAGAGCTTGTGTTTTACCTTGAAATTTTCTTAGGAGGGGTAAGAGCTACTTTACGCTTTTTTACCTCTTCTAAGTGGATTTTGCGTGACAAGGGAAGAAGATGAAGGCATGAAGACCGGAGGCCATTAATGATCACATTTTCAAAGACTTTTGAAGACTTTCTTCGAAGACATGAAGACCGAAGGCCATCGAAAACCATTTTTGAAGACATTGAAGACTTGAAAAATGAGAGAAAAAGAAGAAGAAAAGAAAACAGGATTAAATTCTAGCACACGTCGCAAGTCGCGATGGCCTCGTCGCGAGCCCGTCGCGAGTCGCGATCAACGGGTGGCCAGAATCTAACCTTATCATTTTTGTACTATAAATGACACTCTCTTTCCTCTCATTCCTATCTTCTTCATCTGCATTTTTGGTATTGTTAAAAACCCTATTTTCTTCCATTTTCATCATTGAATTCTCTTGTATTATGTTTGGTTGTTTAGCATTAATTAGTATAAACTCTTGTAGCTAAATTTAGTTCTTGGGAGCAATTGATTGAAGCTTCCAAGCTTATGTAGTAAGATTATATGTTTGCTCATTTATGAACATTTATTAGAGAGCATTTATTATGCCATTAATGTTGTGTTTTACCTCATTGATACCATGGGTTGTTTGAGTATATGAAATGTTTGTAAGATTGAAATGTTAGGGTGTTAGAAAAGTTGAAAATTTATTAACTCATTTGATATTGAAATCCACAAGCATGGATTTAGAACTTCTTGTGTATAATGTGTGGTAATTCTTGCTAGATGAGTATGTTAATGTGGTTTGTTTTCATATTTGCCACATAGATGCAAAGAAAGGTTGAACCTTGAATGTTATTTGTTCTAAGTTTAACCTAATGAATCCTTTGTTTGGTTAAATGACTATGCCTTTGGTACAAGGCTTGTTGTTATCAAACCTATGGTCCTTTGGGTGAAATGACATTGATGAAATACCCCTATTATGTTTCTTTTCTAGGGTGATCATCAATGAGGTTTACAAATGGTCGTTGTTTGTCTTTGCAAACTACTTTTAAGGAGGAATGAATTTTGATCTTTGAATGAGAAGTGATAACATTCCCCATAGACAATAAATGTAATTCAATGAGTGAATGAATCAATGAGCTATATGAAGTTTGGAAGTTGAAATCGATTGCCCCCAAGGCTCTGTTAATTATCATTTACATCGTATCATTAGTTGTATTGCAGGATTAGCATAGTTCTCTTACTTTGCTAGTTGTTGTATATCAATTTGATAACTTAGGATCAAAAATCAACCAACCCCCACTGTTTACATGCTTTTATATGTATCTATGTATGTATATGCCTAGTATGTTTTCTCCTATATATGTTTAAACACTTGAAAAGATCCCTCTTCTCGTGGACGACCCCGAC
The DNA here is from genome assembly GCA_037428765.1 of Rubia yunnanensis. Lineage (NCBI taxonomy): Eukaryota > Viridiplantae > Streptophyta > Magnoliopsida > Gentianales > Rubiaceae > Rubia > Rubia yunnanensis. The sequence continues at coordinate 77,488,127 of CM075064.1, forward strand.
TTGCCATTATCTACTTAATTGTAGATAGGAAGCATTCGTGCTTAAAAGTATTAACTTTGAGAGGTACAGCGATGACCTCCCAAAATGTTGCGCCGCTACCGGGGAAGAGGCGTTTATTTTTAAGTGTTTGGGCATATGTGTGTGATTATATATGCTAATTGTAAATATATGTTAGTTTTATTTTATTTTGATTTCTTTGTTGATTTTCCATTTTCTCTTGGCTTGGAGACGTATTTTTTTAGTTCTTGGTGTATGGTTTGTACACGATCCTTTTCACAAGAACCCCTACACTACGACCCCGAGTTAGAGTTGAATTTGAGACAGGCTAGGAGGCTTTCTTTGGAAAGTGTGAATAACACCCCCCCTAGTGACCATTTTGTGGATACATCTTCCTCTACAGAACATCAAATTGAGCACGAAGATGAGCATCTGGGAAGGGGACCTCAACATCCTCCTCTCCAAGGACAAGCTCCCCCTCTCCACCAAAGGGAGATTCTTTTGGGGCAAGCTTTGTTAAGAGACATCATGGCCCCCAACTTCAACCAACAACCAATGTGCATTGAGTATCCCATGGTTGGACCTAACGGGCACTTTGAGCTAAAGACCAGGTTCATCAACATGCTACCCATCTTCCTTGGTAGGCAAGGAGAATGCCAACAAACACCTCACCGAATTTCACTTCTTGTGCAGTGGAACGGTCCTCCATGGAGTGTATGAATATTTCTATAATTTTAAGGCATTCCCGTTCACACTAAGGGATGGTGCAAGAGATTGGCTCCACTACCTACCGCCCAAAAGCATCAAGAGTTGGTTAGATATGAAAACAAAGTTTCTAGTCAAATACTTCCCGGCCTCAAGGTCCGCCGCCTTGAAAAAGGATATAAGAAACACCCTCCAATGGCATGAATAATCTCTCTTCGACTATTGGGAGAGGTTCAAGAACCTTCTTGTAAGTTGCCCTTACCATGGTTATTTGGAGGAGGATTTGGTCTATTACTTCTATAATGGTCTTCTTGATGAAGATCAAATATTGGTAAGAAGTTCTTGTGATGGCACCCTTGGAAACAAAACATCCTCCGAGGCTATGCAATTGTAGGAGGAGCTAGCGGAAGAATCGAGAAACTTTAGCTCAAGGGCCAATTTGAGAAGGAGAAATCCAATGCCTGCAAGTGACTCTTCGAATAGTGGGAACCTCGAGGATCAATTCTTGGTCCTTGCATCCATGGTGAAATCTTTGATGACAAAGCCCGGAAATGCACCACATGTTAAGTTATGTGAAATTTGTTACTTGGCGCATCCTATGGACACTTTCCCTACATTGCAAGAGAACCATGTTTAGGAGGTGAGGGCTATGGGATATCAAGGAGATCAAGGCTACCAAGGAAGCCAAGGGTATCAAGTTGGCCAAGGCTACCAAGGTCACCAAGGCTACCAAGGTTATCAAGGGTACCAAAATCGGCCTTACAATTCGCAAAATTGTGATAACCCAAACCTCCGGTATGGAAACCCTCAAGGAAACCAAAACCCCCAACCATATCAGAATTCTCAACAACAATATAGGCCACCTCAACAACAATTTCGAAGGCTCCCAGACAAACCCCGAGACCAAGGGGAGAGCTCGGGGCTAACAAAGGATGAGGTGATGCAAGTCATTCACCGGTTGGGCATGTGTGCATAGAAAAGTGAGAAATTCCAAGATGAAGCCAATGCAAGTATCAGGAACTTGGAAACTCAAGTGAGCCAAACAGCTCAAGTGGTGAATCGGATGGAAGCCCGGGAAAGGGTAAGCTACCTTCCCAACCAGAGATCAACCCTCAACAAAAATGCAAGTGCTATCACTTTGAGAAGTGGTAAAGAGGTTGGCTCTCCCATGCTTGGTGAAGTTATTAAGGACAAACATAGGAAGCTTGAAATGTTTGAGGAAGAAGTGAAAGAAGAGAACGAGGAGGAGGCTAAGGAGCAAGCAAGGAAGGGAAAGGAGAAGGAAGAGTAGATCACCGTTGAGAAATCAACCTTCATTTCCAAACCTTCATCCCCCCCCCCCTCACAAGAAGGCAAGAGCAGTGGAGATCCCTTCATATGTTCCTGAGCCACCATTCCCGAAAGCTCTAAAATACAAATGGAGGAAGGAATCCAACAAGGACATCTACGAAGTCTTTTGTAGGTGTGAGGTAAATATCCCTCTTTTGCATGCGATTGAACAAATTCCTAGCTATGCAAAATTTTTGAAGGAATTATATGTAGTACATAGGAAACAAAGAACGAAGAACAAGGTTAAAAATGGGAGAAGTGAACATGTCTCCGCTTTGTGCCAAAGGGAGTTACCCCCTAATTGTAGCGATCCCATCATGTTCACGATCCCTTGCATGATAGGAAATACACATTTTGAAAAAGCAATGCTTGACTTAGGTGCATCAATAAATTTGATTCATTATTCTTTGTATGAAAGCCTCACTCTTGGTACTTTGCACAAAACTGGGGTAATGATCCAACTAGCTGTTCATTCGAGTGCATACCATAAGGGTATCGTCGAGGATGTGTTAGTTAGGGTAGATTCTTTAATATTCCCGGTGGATATTTACGTCCTAAACATGGAGCATGATAAACAAGCCGCCCCAATCTTGTTGGGGAGGCTATTTTTTAAGACCTCTGGGACCATCATTAATGTGCATAACAGTACCTTCACCATGGAATTTGATGGGATTAAAGTAGAGTTTAGCATAAATGACTCTATGAAGTATCCTCTTGAAGAGTATTCTTGCAATGCTATTGATTTTGTTGACAATGTTGTGCAAGATGTTTTTGAATTGAGTGGTGATGATTCCTTGTTGGTTTCTTTGGAAAATAATGTTGAAAATGCATGTCTTGTGTATTCGATGAGTACTAACTTAAAGGAAAGCATTGAGGAGTTGAGCATTCTTGACAAGTTGTGCACAGTCCCGACCCTCTAGTCTTAGAGGAACCCAAAGAACCGGAATTCCTCCCATCACTTGTGAAAGCTCCGGTGATTGAGCTTAAACCCTTACCAAGTAACCTCAAGTACGCATTTCCTGGGGAAGGGGAGACACTTCCGGTCATCATTTCAAGCAAGCTCACCAAGGAGTAAGAAAAAATGTTGATGGCGGTGTTGCAAGAGAACAAGAAAGCAATTGGATGGACTGTTGTTGACATCAGAGGCATAAGTCCATCCACTTTCATGCATAGAATCTTATTGGAAGAAGATACAATACCTATCCGGCAACCCCAACACCATTTAAAACCACTTATGATGGAGGTGGTGAAGGCAAAAATCCTCAAGTTACTCCAAGCGGGCATGATCTATCCAATCTCGGATAGCAAGTGGGTGAGCCCAACTCAAGTGAAACCCAAGAAAAGTGGGGTGATGGTGGTCAAAAATGAGAAGGGTGAAATGGTTCCCACCCGAGTTCAAAATGGGTGGCGCATTTGCATTGACTACCGGAGGCTAAATGTGGAAACCCAAAAGGATCACTTCCTATTGCCATTCATTCATCAAATGTTTGAGAGGTTAGCAAGCCACCCCTTCTATTTATTTTTGGATGGGTACTCGAGGTATTTTCAAGTGGCTATCGCCCTGGAAGACCAAGAAAAGACCACCTTCACGTACCCCTTTGGTACGTTTGCTTACCGGCACTTGCCTTTTGGGTTATGTAATGTCCCCACAACTTTCCAAAGGTGTATAGTAAGCATTTTCTCACAATTTGTTGAAAATTTTGTCAAGGTATTCATGGATGATTTCACCATTCATGGTAATTCTTTTGACAATTGTTTATCAAATTTGGCACAAGTTCTTAAACGTTGCATTGATACTAATCTTGTGTTAAATTCTGAAAAGTGTCATTTTATGGTAGAGCAAAGCATTGTTTTAGGCCATATTGTCTCCTCTAAGGGTATAGAGGTTGAAAAGGCAAAGATAGACACAATTTAAACTTTGCCTTATCCTACTAATGTGCGCATAGGGCACTCTTTTCTTGGCCATGGAGGATTATATCGCCGGTTCATCAAGGACTTCTCAAATATAGCATCTCCTTTATTCCAGTTGTTATAAAAAGAGGTTGAATTTGTGATGGATGATGGTTGTAAAGGGGCCTTCGATACATTGAAAGGAAGGTTAGTTTCAGCTCATATTATACGACCCCTGGATTGGTCGTTACCTTTTGAGATTATGTGAGATGCTAGTGATTACGTCGTTGGAGCGGTGCTTGGTCAAAGGGTGGTGAGAGTGCCTCACACCATCTACTACGCATCTATGTCTCTCAATGAAGCCTAAAGAAACTATTCCACCACCGAAAAGGAGTTGCTAGCAGTGGTATTTTCTTTGGAAAAATTTTGATCTTACTTGCTTGGTACAAATGTTATTGTGTACACTGACCATGCAACGCTTTGTCATTTAATGACGAAGAAAGAGGCCAAGCCAAGATTGATTAGGTTGATCCTGCTTCTGAGTAAATTTGAGCAAGAGGTGCGAGAGAAGAAAGGCACGAAGAACCTCGTGGCTGATCACCTAAGCCGGTTGGCACCCTGTCAAGATAGTGAGGTAAATCTATTAATAAAGGAGCAACTACATGAGGAGTTCCCCGATGAACAATTGTTCGCTATCAGGTACCTCCAACCATGGTATGCCGAAACTGTGAATTTTCTTGTCTCTGGTAAATTTCCTCTTCACTTTTCTAAAACACATAAAGCTAAGCTAAAGAGCGATGCTAAATATTATGTGTGGGATGATCCCTTTTTGTGGAAACATTGTGTAGACTAAGTTGTTAGGAGATGCATCCCCGGTGATAAAGTGCATTCAATTCTCACTTTTTGTCATTCTCATGCATGCGGCAGTCATTTTGGAGCTAAAAGGACCGTTAGGAAAGTCTTGGAAAGTGGTTTTTGTTGGCCTACTTTGAATAAGCATGCATACATATTTTGTAAGGCTTGTGACAAGTGTCAAAGAGTAGGAAATATCTCATCTAGAAATGAGATGCCCCAAAAAGCTATGCTATATTGTGAAATCTTTGATGTTTGGGGTATTGACTTCATGGGACCTTTCCCTAGTGTTATGGTTTTACATATATTCTTCTTGTCATTGATTATGCGTCGAAGTGGGTTGAAGCAAAACCCATTAGGACAAATGATTCTAAAGTGGTTGTATAATTCCTGAAAGATAACATCTTCTCTAGGTTTGGGGTACCCCGAGCTTTGATTAGTGACCGTGGCACCAATTTTGCAATCGGACCATAGAGGCACTCTTGAAGAAGTATGGTGTCACCCACAAGACATCCACCGCCTATCACCCACAAACCAACGGGCAAGCCAAAGTTTCCAATCGAGAAATCAAGTTCATCCTTCAAAAAATGGTTAACCCTAACCGGAAGGATTGGAGTTCTCGGTTGAATGATGCCTTGTGGGCGTATAGGATGGCTTACAAGACACCAATTAGTATGCCACTATACCGGTTAGTGTTTGGTAAGCCCTGTCATCTACCGGTGGAAATTTAACATAAGGCTTACTGGGCGGTCAAAAAATTCAATCTCAATATAGATGAGGCCGGTTTGCATAGGAAGTTACAATTGGATGAACTAGATGAGATCTCGAGAGAGTCCTATGAGAACACTGAAATCTATAAAGAGAAGACAAAGGTGTGGCATGACAAGATGATTATTAGGAAGGAATTTGACGTTGGTCAAAAGGTTCTCCTATTCCAATCCCGCCTTTGCCTATTCCAAGGTAAGTTGAGGTCCCGATGGATCGGTCATTTTGAGATGGTTAAGGTATTCTCGCATGGCACGGTGGAGATTCTAGATTGAGCTAAGTTCAATACATTCAAGGTTAATGGACAACGTTTGAAACCTTACCACGAGAATTTTGTGCCAAAAAAAGGAGAGGACTTTGATCTCCTCGATCTGATTTGTGAGAAAACTCCAAGAAAAGGGAGTAAGTTGTGCCAATGACGTTAAATAAACTTGGTTTTGATCATCCGGATCATCGTTCATGACTTTTCGTTGATGTTGCTTAGTTTTGGATTTTGTCATTAGTTTCATTGTTTTTCTTTGTGCTTTTCACGGGTTATTTTTCCATTATTTTGTAGAAATTTTAAAGCCATGGCATTGGACTTTTGAAGGGATAAATGCTTGGAGTCAAGAAGGAAAGACTTGGACAAGAGAAGGAATCTATAAATCTTTCTAAGTATCAGGTTAGTAGTTTGTCGCGAGTCGCGACCACATCATCGGAACTCGCGATAATCCATAGCGAATCGCGACTCAGCCATTGTGACTCGCGAAAAATGGAGGCTGAAAGCTGAAATCTCACCAAAACTTACTAAGCCCATCACGACTCGCGACGATGTTCTCCCGACAGGCTCAGTAATTTTTGGTGAGATTTCAGCTTTTAGCCTCCACTTTTCGCGAATCACAATGGCCGAGTTGCTATTCCCTATGGACTATCGTGAGTTCCGATGATGTGGTCGCGAGTCGCGACCAAATCAGGGACTTTGGCTAAAAATGGAGGTCTCGGCCACCACTTTTCGCGAGTCGTGACAGACCATCGTGAGTCACGACAGAGTGGTTGCGAGTCGCGACGTAATCAGAAATTTTGGGTTAAAATTCAGCACCTAGCCTCCACTTTTTGCGAGTCACGATGGCCTCGTTGTGATTCGCAACCAACCATCGTGAGTCGCAACGAAGTGGTCGCGAGTCGCGACACAAATAGTGACTTCCGGTATTCTTTTCCCTACCTATCGCTTCTCACCATTTCATTTTTTCCTTGAGGGCTCGCCTTAGCTGTCGCCTCGAGGGCTTGAACCCATGAGCCCATCATCCCTCGAGCCATCAGCCCCTTGAGACCAGCCCTTCGACATCGGCCCCTCGAGACCAGCCCCTTGAGACCAGCCCCTCGAGACCAGACACACACGTATTCCCATCATCCCTCGAGACATTATTCCCTCAAGACCTTGGGTCCTTGAAGCTGCAAGCCCTCGACTCGAGCTGAAGCCCTCGAGACATCAGCCCTAGAGACCAGTCAAACCTATAATCCCATCATCTCTCGAGACATCATCCCCTCGAGACCTCGGGTCCTCGAGGCTACAAGTCCTTGACTCGAGTCGAACCCAAAAGTCCATAATCTCTTGAGACGTCACCCTCTCAGGACCTCAGGTACTCTAAGCCAGAAGCCCTCAAACCAGTGAAGCCTTTTAACCCCTCGAGAACCACTTGCCTCACAAATTTGAAGGCCAACACCCCACGAGACGTCATCTTTCATCCTCAATCCTAGCTAGACCCGAGCCCTCCCTACCCATAGCGAGTCGCGACCGGCGTACAACTCTATTTTAAAAAATGAGCAGATTCATTTTTTTGCCACAAATATCAAACCTTCAATCTTCTCCATTTCGCCGCCGCTCACCACCTCGCCGCCGCTCACCACCTCGCCGCCGCTCACAATCTCACCGCTCTCACTCCATACTTCCATCCTTTCTTCCCAATCTTAACCCACAAATCACCATAAAACTTTGAAGAACACAAACCTTAGAATTTGAGGGTTTTATGACTTTGGGAAATTCAATTTCGAATTGATTGTGGGCTTCCTCCTTTCTTCTTCCAAAGCATCTAAGTGGTACATTTCTTCACTTTATTGAGCTTCAATTGTGATTATGAATGTATACTCTATTTATTGGATATTGTGTAGATTATGTGTGATGCCTTAGGAAATTAAATTGTTAGACCTTTGTTGATTTTGGTGAATATATTGTGCTTCCAATTTAATTTAATGGGTATTGTGTGCATATTTTGTGGTTGTGGTTTGGATTGTATATTTTGTGGTTGCAGTTTGGATTGTATTATGCTTGTTTGATTTTGGATTGTGTGCATTTGTGTTGCTTTGGTTGAGAATGGATTGTAACTTGTGCTAGCTATGAGGCATGTTGGCCCTTGATTAAACATAGTTGCTATTTGGATAAAATGTTATTGTGGTTTGCAATGTTAATTTGCTTAGGGTAGTTTAGCCATGGGATGTGGATATTGACATTGTGGATGTACTAATGGTGGCTAAACTAGTTGAGCACAACTGTGGTTTTTAGATATAGCATATTGATTTCAACTATGTGAGAACTTCATGGACTTGAGAATATGGGCTTGTTGGACATAATATGGATTGTATATGAAATTGTGATTAGGACTTGAACTAGTTGACTTGATTTTGATTTGGCTTGTGATGATGAACTAGTTTAAGGTTGAGTATGAATTTTCAATATTACATATACATATATTCATGTGCGTTTGACTTGTTTGTTGTGGTTGTTAGATATGGCCCCCACAAAGAGACCCAGGGCTCCCCCCCCCCCGAGGCAGGCACACCACCGCTCCATCTCCACCTCTACCACTGGCTCCAGAATTGAGACTTGTACCTCTCCTGCCGGATAGGTACATGGTTTTGACCCGGATCACTGGGTCCTATGCTGAAAGTTGGGAAGCCCTGGCAAGTCGTCAACTCAAGGAGACGAGCTTTGTAGATGTACCCACACTAGATGCTCTTGGGCTCACCCAGCCTATCAGATGCCTCCTCACCATGGGGGGAATAGAAGGGTTCATGAGTAGGAGCGCACCCTCTTACCAGAGATACACACTAGAGTTCATGTCCACGGTCAGGATTTGCAGCAACAGAAATGTTCAACCATGTGAGAGGTATATTGCTTTCCACTTGGATCATATATCTGGGCAAATGACCATCTCACATATTTATGAGGCGTTTGGATTTAACACTGTGGAGATACGGGCTAAGCTAGACCCACAGGTCCATGAGCGATCGATCGAGGATGACATGCAATTTTGGAATGTCATCAACATAAGGCCAAAGAACTCCCATGATAAGAGTAGCATCATTATCCAACATGCACTCTGTTATGTGCACCAACTGTTGGCTGGCACAGTACTTTGCTCCGCGGAGCTGACAAATGTGCTAGACAATGACATTCATTTTCTATGTCACTTAACGAGTGAGGGACCAGGATACAGGTTATGGACTGATTTGTGGATGAAGAGGATCATAGATGTGGATATTGACAGCAAAAGGGGAAGATCATGTTCGGAGGCATGATAGGCCTTTTAGCAGAGTACTTAGGATTGGTTCCTCTGGCTAACTTTCTGCACTTAGGGAGGCGCACTTCCTATCTTATCAGTGCTAAGAAGTTAGTTAGATTTGAGATGCTTAGTGCCACATGGACCACGGGGCTATTCCACTGGTTGTATGGCTCCAGGAAGGTCACATTCATGGCACTTCCTTAGCCCAACAAGACGAAGCTGGAATTTGATACATCTCTAGGAGACTTGGCGATTTCACCTGACTCCTCATGTAGAGATAACTTCCAATGCAAGCTCCACAACCTTAGCCCAACTCTCGTCCAGCGCGATGATAGCACCCTACCTTTTTCCTAGCGACGGTAGCCGCAGCACTCCCCGCAGCACTCCCCGCAGCCTCCACTAGAGACCGATCCTATGCAGGAGGATGATGTGCCACCTCACTATTCCCAGCCTCCACCGGAGTTCTATGAGCAGAAGATGAAGACTATACAAGATGGATTCTACCCCCAGGACAGCATGATATTAGATCATAATGTATTTGTCTCACAGACCTTAATCAACAAGGATGAGGAGATTGATCACATGTCAGCTCGCATCCATGAGATGCAGTCCCAGGCAGATGGTGTCTTAGGCCCTGATCCGAGAGCGGAGAGGCGAAGAGCTAAGAGGCAGAGGAGCACTAAGTGGCTGGCTTATTATCAGCATCGCTATTTTGGCGGTGGCCCTCCTTCCTCACATCAATGATTTGTGAGCACCATATCTTTACCATTTCCATACTTCCCTTTGTATGTTTTTCCCTATTTTCTACATTGAGGGCAATCTAGTGTTCTATGTATGGGAGGGTATCTACTTTGAGGTGATTGGGGTTGAACATACTTTTGGATAACTCTTTTGTTTTGTTTTGGATATTTTTCCCTTTGTTTTGGGATGTTTTTCTTTTGATGTATTTGGATAATGTTAGCTTTGATACTTTTCTTAGCCTTAACATTTGGATAGAACTTTGTTACTTTTTGGATTGGAGAAACATGAAAAATTTTGAAAAAAAAATATAAAATGAAAAATAAATAAATAAAAAGAATCCCGCTATGTTGAAAACCCAAGTGGGAATTTTAGGCAACATTGGGAGCCCGGATAGGTCAAAAACCCAAGAGGGTGACCTAGGCAAAAATGAGAGGCTAAATGTGTGGGAAAAGGTGAGATGTAAGCCGAAAACAAAAACATGACATGTGGCTAGGATGAAAAATTGAAAGGGCTCCTGGGCAAAATGAGAGAAAATGAGAGAAATTGAAAAATTTTATGTGTTCACTCATTTTCCGTCATTGGAGTCATAAGGTTGCAGGTTTCATACGGATGGATCCGGTAGCTTGACATCTTGAGGACCTTTTGGGAGTGGAAAAGTTAGCGGGAGAAGACGAAGTAAGTTATGAAACTCTTGATCGTTAATATGCTTCATTTTAAGGTTGATACATTGATATAAAGTGGAGCATGTGTTTTGAACCTTATACATGTCTTTATCTTCACCTTATACCATTGGATTTGGGATTGTCAATTCGGGATTTGGAGATGTTTTAGGGATATCGATGAATTGATGAGTTGATATGGTTTGGGTAGATTTAGGAATGGGGGTTGTGGGAAACTTCTCATTTGACCTTAACATTGGGATGTGTGATATTGAGAGTTTTGTGAGATATTGATTTGGGGGAATAGTAGTTAGGATGTGAATACGTCATTTCCTTCGTATGCTTGGATCTTTTCTTACTCGAGGGTGAGTAAGGTTTAAGTATGGGGAGGTTTGATATGTCCATTTTATGTGCATAATTTAGTACTATTTTGGGTCACTTTTGTGCTCTTTTATTAGCAAGAGCTTGTGTTTTACCTTGAAATTATCTTAGGAGGGGTAAGAGCAACTTTACGCTCTTTTTCCTCTTCTAAGTGGATTTTGTGTGACAAGGGAAGAACATGAAGACTGGAGGCCATTAAAGATCACATTTTAGAAGACTTTCTTTGAAGACATGAAGACCAGAGGCCATCGAAGACCATTTTTGAAGACATTGAAGACTTGAAAAATGAGAGGAATTGCTATGAAGATATATGTTTACCACAAGAAGAAGAAAAGAAAATGGGATTAAATTCTGGCACTCGTCGCTAGTCGCAATGGTCTTGTCGCAAGCCCGTCGCGAGTCGCGACCAATGGGTGGCCAGAATCTAACCTTATCCTCTTTGTACTATAAATAACACTCTCTTTCCTTTCATTCCTATCTGCTTCATCTGTATTTTTGGTACTGTTCAAAACCCTATTTTCTTCCATTTTCATCTTTGAATCATGTATTATGTTTGGTTGTTTAGCATTAATTAGTATGAACCCTTGTAGCTAAATCTAGTTCTTGGGAGCAATTGATTGAAGCTTCCAAGCTTATGTAGTAAGATTTTATGTTTGCTCATTTATGAACATTTATTGGAGAGCATTTATTATGTCATTAATGATGTGTTTTACCTCATTTATCCCATGGGTTGTTTGAGTATATGAAATTTTTGTAAGATTGAAATGTTAGGGTATTAGGAAATTTGCAAATTTCTTAACTCATTTGATATGGAAATCCACAAGCATGGATTTAGAACTTCTTGTGTATAATGTGTGGTAATTCTTGCTAGATGAGTATGTTAATGTGGTTTGTTTTCATATTTGTCACATAGATGTAAAGAAAGGTTGAACCTTGAATGTTATTTGTTCTAAGTTTAACCTAATGAATGATTTGTTTGGCTAAATGACTATGCCTTTGGTAGAAGGCTTGTTGTTATCTAACCTATTGTCATTTGGGTGAAATGCCATTGATGAAATACCCCTGTGATGTTGTTTGTCTATGGTGATCATCAATGAGTTTGCAAAGGGTCATTTTTTGTCTTTGCTAACTACTCTTAAGGAGGAATTAATGTTGATCTTTGAATGAGAAGTGATAACATTCCCTATGGAAAATAAAAGTAATTGAATGAGTGAATGAATCAATGAGCTATATGAAGTTTGGAAGTGGAAATCGATTGCCTTCAAGGCTCCGTTAATTATCATTTACATCGTATCTTTAGTTGTATTGCAGGATTAGAATAGTTCTCTTGCTTTGCTAGTTGTTGTATTTCAATTTGACAACTTAGGATCAAAAACCAACCAACCCTCCCCCCCCTTGTTTACATGCTTTTATATGTATCTATGTATGTATATGCCTAGTGTGTTTTCTCCTATATATGTTTAAACACTTAAAAAGATCCCTCTTCTCGTAGATGACCCTGACTTGCCATTATCTACTTAATTGTAGATAGGAAGCATTAGAGCTTAAAAGTATTAAATTTGAGAGGTACGGCGATGACCTTCCACACTCTTTGATAGAGACCATGTGCATATCCATGTAGGGGCAAGCCACATCTGAATTGCAAAAGACATACAAGTGTGCTTCATTTTTTGTGCATTAATCATTGCATTCGACATATTTTGTTTGGCAGATTGATAGTATTAGTTGAGTTTATATGACAAGGGGTTTAGACGGCTATGTTTTGTTTTCTTGTCTACATCCCGCATTTTGCAGACCTAATTAGTACTAATGGACATCTTGTATCCACGAGCTCCTAGATCTTCCATGTGATCACCTCAGTAGGTCGCCCGTGTGTACTTTTTGCTTACATTCTATGTGAAGGCCATTCGTAAGGGTGGTAGAAGATATTGAAGGCCATTTGCAAGAACGGTAGAAGAGATCGAAGGTCATTCACCTCTAGAATGGTAGTAGACAAAGGCCACAAACATTAATGCATGGTAGAAGGAGATTGGAGTCAAAGATAGGTGGCAACGGAGATCAAAGCGGCTAACGACGAATGGGGGATTGTGGTCCGATGAGTTGCACCAAAGTCTGAGAACAATCTGAGAAGAACTAGCCTATAAGGATAATTCTATTCGATTTGTCTTCTTGAGTGCTATAAAATAGACTATTAAAACTCTCAAATTGGACTAATGGCTCCCCCTTAGCGAAGGAAAGAAGTTCAACCGACCAAGGTACCACGCATGATTCCATGCATGTTTGGCACAAGGCTATGGCGCAGAGTGTGCCAAATACCATGGGCCGCACGTTCACGAGTTCAAAACCTCACCAAAAATTGGTTAAGTATGGGCCTCGGCCGTCCCATATACGATGGCCCGCGTCATTCCAAGTCCAAGATGTCGAGATCAGCCAGCGAGGTGTGGAGAATGACATGGTTCACACCAAGTCTCTAAGAAAATTAGCCTTCCATACCAAAATTCGTGCCATCGCATGATCAGGAGTCCAAGACACACCTTCCAGACGATGGCCCGCTTCAAAGGCCATGGTTTGTGCCAAAGGTGTTAGCACAGACTGTGCCAGATCCAGCAGCCCACAGCAATATGGATCCACGGCCCGTTCCAGATGCAGCGCCCCGTGCTAAGGCATTGGTATGGACCACACCAGATCCAGCAGCCCACAACAAGTACATGGCGCAAACTGCGCTATCCGCGATGGTCTGCGCTAGGCACTGTCTGACTTAGGGTACTATTTTTTCTATAACTCTCTCAATATTTATCCAATTTCCATCTTCCATATGTCAAAATCTTCATATTTCTGAGCTCTATATAACACACTAAATTTCAGCTCCAGAAAATTCACGAATTTGAGCAATTTATTCGAGAAATATTCAGTCACAAGAGGGAAAGGCGACTAGGCTTTTGACCTAATTTTGGCATATTTTGGGCCTATCTTTAGGCCCAATTTCCTACTAATATATATAGGATCCTTTAATCTTCTAGTAAACCTAAGTAGGAATAACATAGATTTTTCCTCTCTTTAGTTAGATATAAGGAAGAGGAGAATTCTCTCTAGAGTTCTTCTCCCCTCTTCCTTCTTTTTTCATTTCTTTTCTTTTATGTAGAGTAAAGTAGAGAGAAATGGATATAGATTTTATTCATAATTTTGTAGTGGGAGAAGCACTCTCTCTTTTCTTTTCTTTCTTTTTCTTTTTTGCTTTGATCCTAGATGTGGAATTCAAATCCATATTTGAATTCAATATCTATGGAGTAGTTTCCATAGCTTGGGGATAAATTGTAGACATGTTTGATTAATGCTTATGTGAGATTCATTAGATTTATCCTAGTATTTGTGTTCACGATATTATTGTGACTTGTTTTTGAATGTTTGAATTGCATGAATTAGCTCACACTTTGGGCTATATTCATGTATGGTGAAAATAATGATGCTCCCTTGGGAAGGGAAACGTGGATGCTATAATGGGTAAGGGAGTATGTTGTGTCTGCATGGGTGTGTGCACGAGACACCCGAGTATTTCTCTGACTTACTTGTCATTGTACTAGTCTTAGCTGATTACGTAAAGTAGTCCAAGAGGCTACGGGTAGAGATAGTGAAAAAGTAGAAATCTAGGGTTGTAAGAGGCCCTAGTGTTATAGATAAGGTGCCAACAACCCCTTGACCTAGCTGATAGGTGATTGGGAAGTAGTGCATTCGTGGTGGAAGCCCGGGACGTAATCGTATGGGAGAGAAAAAAACCTACAACAATGGTCGGACCTTGTTGTACTCCCTTAATTACAATGGCGGTGTCGATAGAGTAAATTTTACATGTGAATGAATCGAGGATCGAAGCCTTCGATGCCATAAGCACTTTTTCCCCATTAATTCCGTAAGCCTTCAATACCGTAAGCACTTTTGCCCCATTACATGCAAACTAATTTTTTACCAAAACAAGCACTTTTGCCCCATTAATTCCACATATTTCTTCTCCCCTAATTTGGTTAGTGTCAGTGGTACTACACTGAACATTATCACCTTCTTTGAGCATTAATTGATTAAAGCTTTTACTCTAAAAGTTTCCATTTTTCCCAAACCATTACAATCTCATTTTTTCCTCTCTCTCTCTCTTAAGCAACCCATTTTTAAAAGATCTTTGATTATCTGAATCTGAATTGAGAGTACCTTCTCCCATCCGGGGAGGCCATTTTACCCACTCCAAGTACTTCAAAAACACCCATTTTCACTTCACAATTTGAGTAATTCGGAAAAAAATTGGGCACTTTCTCTTAAGGGAGAGTACTCTTGCTTCTTCTTGTGTTGTTTTTAGCTTTTAGCTTTTTAGCTTTCATCAACTGTAGTATAGCCTTCAATACTGTCATTCCTTCGGGGCATCCATCATATAGAAGTGTCTCATTGTGTCCGTGGAGGTCTGAAAGTCTCTTAGGATTTCCACTATAGTTCTTGAAAATCTCCTCAGCGAACTCATCCATCCTATCATCTTTCTCGGCCTCTAATTCATTTCTTGTATGCTTATTCACATTCATCCCATGCCAAAACAAAATTTTGTATGTTGGATTAAAACAGTATATAAATAAGCCTTCCTTCAAAGAAGTTGCTTCTTTATGAATAGCGGTATTCAGGCACTTCTAGCAAGGACATTATACATACAACAAACTCTCCTTTGCGGTATTCGCAAATGCATATTTAATGAAGTTGGCTACAAAAGATTGATACCCCCCATAGACATTCTTACAATACAATAATAAGTACACATTCTTTAAGGACCTATGCATCCACTTACATTCAATCAACTCATGGCTTCCATGCATATATAAATCATGTATATATATGTGTGTGTGTGGATGTGTGTGTGTCAACGAAAACATTCTCTATATTACCATACACATATATATAACATCAACCATATACAATAATGCAATGCCTAATTTCAATCAACACTTACTTAAACACATCCTCTCATACGAAATGAACTAACCTGGAACCTAAATTGAAGATAAACCTACAAATTTTAGGTATTGGAAAACTTACTTGGTAATTGATTTAGCACAATCAACAATCCTATTTCCCACCTTCAACAATATGGATTTGGTTTTTAAAAAGGCATCTGGAATGGGGTGAAATATTTTGGGTATTATGATTGAATTTGGTCACTGGAACCAAACTTACTAACTAAATCCCGATAGATGTGACATTGCTTCATGCCATCGATAGGATATTGGTCAAACCGATGAAGAGAGCGAGGTCGGTCATGTCACAAATAACTACTATTGCTTGATCTGACCCATACTACCGACGTCGCGCATATATCCATCAAACTATTTACTAAGATATTCAAAATAATTTACCTTGGTTTCAATATAACTAAGGTAAAAAATCAATATTTACCTCTTTTTTTATAACTGAAGTAAAAGAACTTTTTACCTTGGTTATTTAATGTTAACCAAAAAACTGAGGCAAAGGGGGCAAAGTAATAGGTCATTTTTATTGAAGCTAAACAAGACCAACCTCAAAGAATAATAGATTGTTGTTGAGGAGAAACCCTCAAAGGAGTTCTCCACCATCGAGGCAAGGGTGAACCCTTGGTTGCCATTTCCTAGTGCTCTACGGGGAATACCCAAGGTGGCAACCAACGAGGCTCAAATTCACCAAGTCTCCGAGAAGGTTGAGGTTAGCATTCCAATTCTTGATGTCATTGAACAATTTACCTCACATGATAAATTTTTGAAAAATTCTTGCACTAAAAGAAGGAACAAACCAACTAGAAAAGTGTGCAAGTTAAAAATAGGGGGAGTGGCCACTTTAGCTCATCAGAACTTTTTTTTTTCCATTAAAACCATCCGAAGATGGGGGAAATTATATTAGGCCTTCCCAAGCCGTGTAAATGAGCAAAAACTGAAAAAATAGAAAGAAATCCGAAGATGGGGGAAATTATATTAGGCCTTCCCAAGCCGTGTAAATGAGCAAAAACTGAAAAAATAGAAAGAAGCCTTGGCTTAATTAGATTTACAAAGAAGAGCCTAAGCTGATGAAGCAACCATAATTGCTTCCAAAATGAAGATTAGCTAAAAGTTTGAGAAGAACAGGGATTTTTAGCAAATTTAGGAAGAAATCGAACTTGTTAGTGAATCGAGATTTCGGAACACAAGTCAGTCAGATGTTCCTAAATTTACTAAAATTCCATCCTCAAAGTAAGAGAATCTAAAAAAATAGACTGGAAAAAACATAGAATCTCCGGGCAACATCTCGTTCATCTCGTTCATCCGTTCATCCAGGCAGCATCTCCCAATCCGTGTAAACCATCTCGTTCATCCGTGTGCCTCCATGTACCTCCATATGAACATCCGTGTGCCTGCAAATATCATTTGATCAGTAGTATCCATTCAATGTGTAAATCTTAAGGAGGGAGTCCCTAACTGATCAAGCCTAATTAGCCCCTGAATATGATTAGGTAACATATTAAAAGAAAGCATGGATACACTTGTCTCATCTTTGAGACAATTCTTTGCTAGAGCATCTGCTACAAGGTTAGCTTGCCTCTGAATATGAATAAGATTAAAGTTTCCCAAAGATTGCTTAATGTCATCCACAAGTTGGAACAACTGCCAGGGAGCCTGTAATGGATCTAGGACTGATGAGACAGCATTCATGCAGTCAGATTCAATGCAAACATTGTCAAGGGGACCAGCATATTTAAGTATGGCAAACATAATTGCCTTCATTTCCGCTTCTTGAGGGGAATTAGCAACTGTAAAATTAGTATGAGCAGCAATAAAACTGCCTCTACTATCCCTTAATATCATACCAATTCCAGTCAAGTTCAGATGACAATTCCATGCTGCATCTACATTTAGTTTATACCCCCTAAGTGGTTTAGACCAAGCAATTTTCAGGATTTTCGGCTTAGGAAGAAGCTTAATTAGAGGTAGAAAAGAGTGATCAGCAATGTCTTTGTCAACTTTAGCTCTTATGAAAACAGATTTAGCAGTGAACATGTAAAAAATTTGTTCCTTGATGTTAGCTATCACTAAACCTGTTAGAGGAATGGCTGAATCATAAATAATTTTTTTCCTCATTTTCCACAAGTGCCAACAAGTTATAACAGCTGCAGATTTTATGATTTCTGTATGAAGGGCACTCAGGCCAGGGAAAGTCAGGTAGCAAGAGAGCCTCTCCCAAATAGATGGGTAAGCAACTACAGCAATTCCCATGAATGAGTGAACAGCTTTCCAGATATGAACAGCAAATGAGCATGAGTTAAAAAAGTGATCTAATGAATCCTCATGATTATTACACATACAGCATTTTGAAGTCAATGAGAAGCTCAATTTGCGCAACACATTATCAAAGGGGAGAAAGGAATTCATCATTTTCCACATGAAAACAGAAACCTTTTTTTCAATTCTTGCACTCCACAAATATTGAGCAGAGTGGACATTACCTCTCTGGTTTCTGAGCAGGAGATAGGTAGCTTTAAAAGAAAAATCACCTTTTAGACCCGGTTTCCATATGAGTCTATCTTTTCTATGTGGAGCTAACCTTGCTTCCTGTAAAAGAGTGACAGCATGAGGAGGGAGAAATGTAGGAATTTCCTAAAGCAGAGAAACTTTGTTTGTGATAAAGTCAGAGACAGTACATGTATGTGGGATATTTACAATGTTAGGATCACACCAATCCTCAACTGGGCCTATACCTAACCAATTAGAGATCCAGAAATTACAATCTCCTTTTCCCACCATAACCTTAGAATTTGTTTCTGCCCAATTATTAATGCCACGTATTCTCTTCCAGTTTGGTGAGGTTCTCGAAGATAAAGGCAGTGATGCCACTAGGGAAGACCATAGAGCCTCAGCCTTTTGGAACTTCCACCACAGCTTAACTGAACATGTCTTTATGATTGTGGATATAGATCTAAAACCTAAACCATTTTGTTTAATGGGATAACACAGTGCATCCCACTTCCTCCATGTTCTTTTTTATCCCTGCTCAGTTGTGCCCCAGAAAAACCTACTAAGTTTTTTCTCAATGGAAAGAATAATTTCATTGCTAGGTTTTAGGACTGACCAGATATGTTGGGGAATGGAGTATATGCATGACTGGATTAGAGTAATTCCCCCCCCCCCCCCGTAGAGAGCCACCTATTTTTCCAACCCCCAATTCTGTTTTCAATCTACTCAATTATCGGTTGGAAATATATTTTTTTGGCTATCCCTGTGAAAATTGGAACTCCTAAATATGTAAAGGGGAAACTACCTATTTTCATTCCTAGTACCCTTTTAATGTTGCTGACCCTATTAGCCGAGGCATGCTTTCCTATATAGATGTCACATACCTAAGAAGTGTGATAACCCTAGAATTTTTTCAATCCCTATTTCTCTAGGTGGTAAATTGGTCCAGAATGTTATTATTAACTTAGGTGCACCTATCAATGCTATCCCATTTAGCCTATATGAGAACCTTGACATAGGTGAGCTTAGGGACATTAGGGTTATTATCTAATGAGCCGATCATTTCCAAACTAGCTCTAGAGGTATAGTTAAGGACGTTGTGTTTTGAGATTTAAAAGTCTAAGCATGATTCACCTATTTCTTATCTTATGTGAAATGGCATATCTCTATGTGATAAAATTGTTCAATGTGATAATCCTTGCATGATTGATGATGGTGAATTCCTTGATGAGTTTCTTTATGAGAGTGATGAGAGAAATCATGTTTTGAGCTTTGATTGTAATGATAATTTTGATGACACATATGCCATGTGAAAGTTTAGTGACAATCTTTCTATTGTGGATTTCTTTTCTATGCTCACTAACTTGCAATGGTTTGTAGAGAGTGGAGGACCTAAAAACTCCTCGACCACCTCCTAAACCCAAGGAAATGGGTAAGGATTCAACATTAGCTAAGAATGGACATACATTCTCTAATTCGGGAAAGGAGCAAGAAGGTAAGGGTGACACTTTGTAGAGGCCTCCCCACCAAAGATATCATCGTGGGTAGAGTTGTGGATGGTGACTCCGGAGCCCAATAGTAGTTTGGTTTTAAGTAGAACGCATGAATAATAATTCGTGAGGACGGCAATAAATATACGGTGTTTTTCCTTGGTTTTCATTGATGTTTTTAATAATTGGAGGATTTTGTGTGAAATTTTGGCCAATTTTTTAATCTAAAGATCTAGTCTCGTGTTTTTGTTTAAAAGGAAATAGGATTTGGGCAAAAAACAATATTGAACATGAAGGTGGAGGGGAGGCACGGGTCGTGTAGTGTACATGGCTCGTGTAAGATGATCTAGCATAAGGCCTTCATGTGGCAAGGGTCGTTCCATGCCGTATGCCAGTTTGCAAATGGGTAAAATTGTAGAATTTTTGCAGAATTAATGTTTTTCCAAAACAAGCACTTTTCCACCCATTAATTCCGCATATTTATTCTCCCCTAAGTTGGTTAGTGTCAGTGGTACTACACCAAACATTATCACCTTCTTTGAGCATAAACTAATTAAAGATTTTACACTAAAAGTTTTCATTTTTTCCCAAACCACACTAGTGGAGAATGGCCCCATAGGCACCAGTAATTTCCCATCATAGGTACCAGTATTATTTGAATTTTCATACCAGTGCGTATGTGAGTGGTGCTAGTAATGTGGTACATAGGCACCGATATGTGTTACTAGTGCTAGAAATTTATGCCAGCACCGGTATGTGTGTTCAAAATACCAGTGCTAGAATTTGGGCAAAAATTTTAAAAAAATACAGCCAGTGATTTTAAACTCACTGGCTGGAAAAAGACCTTTAAGCCTTAATATAGTTTGTCATTCAGTCAAAACGATCAACATGTTAGTAATTCTAATGCAATTTACAACACTTTCGTAATGGAATAAGCATTACATAGTTAGAGGGCAACACATGAATCGAAGGCAACCTATGCAGTACCCTATAACTAATGCTTAGTCATTTAAAATGTCAAAATGAAGCAGTTCTCGGGCAACCGAAGCAAAGAGTGTTTAAACAAACCATGTCAAACACTCTTTGCTCCGGGGGCTCGTAGACTGTAACATGTCCATAGTTTAAACATCAACTACGAATAAACAAAAAACCAACAAATTATGCACAATTTAAATTACGAAGTTGTACAACAAAACAATATCTATCCTTGCTTCAGGGGAAATATCTATCCTGCACAAAACAATTAATTGTTGTCGATCATAAAAATTTCAAATTTTGTAATGATGCATCATTTAAGCACACTGAAAGAGGCATTGTGTGTTTACATGTGTCTTATCAATGAACACACCCTACCTCTTTTAGTGTGCTTAAACACTACAAAATTTCCACATTTGAAATACCGGAGTTCTACTAAATTCGTAGCTCCTTTGCAGAATGGAAGAAGCATAATTTAGTTAGAGGGCACTACATGAATGGAAAGCCATTGCAGTGCCATCAAACTAGTTCTTCCTCTATTAAGCTTGTTCTACAAATTCTATATGCATTATATAGTTAGAGAGTAATACATTAATCGTAAGCAACCTATGCAGTGCCTTTTAACTAATGCTTAGTCATTTAAAACGTCGAAATGAAGCAGTTCTCAGGAAACTCAAGCAAGAAGTGTTTAAACCAACCATGTCAAACACTCCTTGCCCCGGATGCCCTAGACTGTAACATCTCCATAATTTAAACATCTACAACCCATACTGTTTTCCCTACAGTATTAGTGTACCTTAATCATAACAAGCTTCAACCACTTTCACTTCACTAGGCTACACCTACTAGTATCGCAGTACATAAGTGAATAAGATACATAATAAAGAAACCAAATTCCAATTAACGAGTCCTAAGGAAGCCAATGAATACCAAATTCAAAACTTCCATATGAAAGCAGTCAAATAGCAACGATTAACAAATAGCATTAAACAAAGAAAACAAAGACAAAAACCATTCTTTTAGAAAGAATCAACAAACCTTGTAATCATAATAAATTATAGTAGCATCTCTTGTATATATTTCCCCACCCCATCTTTTCGCAGCTTCTCTCATGAACTAGCTGCATGAATAAAAGGCGTGTTAACAAAACTAAAATGAAATTGTTGAAAAAAAAAAAACCTACAAACAAACAAGAACAAGATAATCCCCTCCATCATAGATATCCCTGACCTACAAACAACAAAAACTACAAAAACTAGATATCCTAACCTTATTTCCAGGCACATACATACATATACATAATCATATACAAAAACTACACCTCTATAAACATCATTCAATAAAAAAAAAAAGGAAGAACTTTACAATCAAAACACCAAAAAAATATTTTTAAAAGCACGCATACTTTACTTCTGATTTTTTTTATTTGAGACCATGTACAGTAGAATCCAACAATGGGCTTGTGGATATGAATGGATTTGCATATCTGAATTCACAGCGGCAGTAGGATTATGGATATGAATTCAATGGTGGTCATTCAGTGGTGGTTCTTCATCAGTGGCGGTCTTTCAGCAGCAACAGTGGTCCTTCAGTGGTAGCAGTTATCCTTCAGCGGCGGTCCTTCAGTGGCAGCGGCGGTCCTTCAGTGGCAGCGGTGGCCCTTTATCAGCGGTGGTCCTTCATCAGCGGTGGTCCTTCATCAGTGGTGGTCCTTCATCAGCGGTGGTTCTTCATCAGCGGCAGCAGCTACGCCTAGTGCCGTCGTGACCGTACCTCCATCAGCTGCGGTGTCGGAGGTCTTGGCAGCAGCGGTGGTTGGCCTTTGTAGTGGCGGTTGTGAGGGAAAAACATAGGGTTGAGTTGAGTAATAGTAAACTCAGGTTTAACATTTAGTTGTTGAGTTTTAATAGTTGAGTTTTGATGAAGGGAAATACTGAACGGTTCATCTTAGCACCGGTAGGGATTGCAGAATATCGGTGCCCATAGAATAACGCAGCTGCTCCAGGTTGCGTATATTTGAATTTTTTGTCATTTTTGGAACCTGAAAGCAATAACAGAACTTTTCTAAGTATCAAGCACCGGTATTGTTACCGGTGCTACAAGAAATTGACCCGGTGCTCATATTTGTAACGCAGATGCCTGAGGCTGCTTCGGAATTTTTTTTTAGAAACAAAGAGGAATGGAGATAAAACATTTTCTAAGTGTCAAGCACCGGTATAGTTACCGGTGCTAAAAGTAGTCGACCTGGTGCTCATATTAGTAAACGCAGCTGCCCCAGGCTGCTTCGGAATTTTTTTTAGAAATAGAGAAGAATGGAGATAAAAAAATTTCTAAGTGTCAAGCACCGGTAAAGCTACCAGTGCTATAACTTCTCAAGTGGTGCTGAAATACTGGTGCTAGTTATATACTTTCCAAAATTTTAAATTTCACCCCAAACTGTTCATCCACTGACCAGTATCGTTGGATTATTTTTTTCAGTTATTGAAGTTAAGTAATTGGATTCATAAGAAATCAATTAAACATTCTGTCATTCCCATGTTTGGAACTTATGTATGACGGGTCCCTAAAATGGATATGTGAGTAACTTTGCTAAAATTGTACTATTGCTCAAAAATGTGCTACACCGTCATTTTTTGATCAAATATATTTCATATTAGGTTTCCATGGGTTAATTGAAGTTTTGAAACAAAAAGGTAACTTTTAGTGAAAATTTTTAAACCGCTAGTTGATGTGTCCATTTTAGATGGTTATTTTAGGATTTTTAGGATTAGGTTTTGTGCAATTTTGTGCTCTACATGTGGCATTTTGCCTTGAAATCATCTAAGGAGGGATAAAGGCGGCTTTGACGTTTTTATCACTTTTTAGATGATTTTGTGTGACAAGGTGATTTGTTTGAAGACTTTGAAGATTTGAAGACTTTGAAGATTTATCTTTGAAGATTTGAAGATTTGAAGACCTTTACATTTGAGCTTTGTGAAGATTTGAAGAAGTGAAGAGATGAAGAAAGGAGAGCAAAGCAACGGGTGAAAGATGGTCCGGGGTTCTCAGAATTTTCCGAGAAGAATCAGCCTTCAAGAGTGGCACCATTGGATTCCTCTTCTCGAGCACTATAAAATCGACTACAAGAACTCCCGAAACGGATCAACGGTTCACCCGGAGGAAGCAAAACAAAACAGCAAGGCTGAGTTACTGATTTGGTCGCGAGTCGCGACCAAGCTCGTCGCGACTCGCGACGACAGCTTAAAATCAGCCCTGTAGCAGCGTTTTCTCCCCTTTTTCTTCCCCCTATAAATACCCCTTCACTCCCTCTTCTCCACAGTTTTTTTCCCTCTTCTTCTTGCATTTTAGGGCTTGAAAACCCTTGGTTTTCTTCTCTTTCTTTTCTTAGTTTTTGTAGTTTAATTATGTCTCTTGTTATTCTAGAGTAGTTTTTGTTCTTGGGAGCAAAGGATTGAAGCTTCCATTATCTGTGTAGCAAGAACTCATTTCTATCTATCTATTTGGTGTTTTTGCTATTGTGCTTTTATTGTGCTTTGAATGTTAATTGTTGATTCTATTAATGTTGTTGAGAGCTTGAGGATATGAATGCTTGTATGAATTGCTAGCTAGGGTTTGGGGGATTTGGGTTAATTTCCCCCCTGTTCTTGTTAGGAATGTATGAGTGTGAATTAGAGCTTTTGATTGTGTTAGTGTGTTGACAATGTGCTAGACGAATGTGATTGATGTTGAACTCTTCGTCATGTTCGTTTGTGTAGCAAACGAGAGAGTCATATGCTTGTGGATGAATGTGCGTTGCACGTTCATCCAATCTCGTGTAATTGCATGAATTGGTTTAGTGCTTAGTCACGGTGTAGTGGTCATAGGCATTGCCAAGCTTGTTGGTCCTTCGTGCTAAATGCCACCAATGACACCTTGAGTCGTGGTCGCGACTCGGGAGTCATTGGTGAGGTTTGACGAGAGATGTCGAACTCATTCTCGCAAACTACGAACTAAGAAGGATAGGAGTTTAGTCTCCACGACAAGTAGTTGAAGTATTGAATAGATGATTTAAATTCATTCTTGAAGCATTTGTTATTTGGCATTTATGTATTCTTGACGGTGTGTTTCACTGCATGTATGCCATGAGTTGTTTGAGCATAGGTAGTGCTTGTGTGGTTGAATTGTTTAGGTGTAGGAACGTGACGAATTCCGTAGCGCCTTTGCATGAAGATCTATGAGCATGAGCTTAGAACTCCTTGTGATGTGTGTGTTGTGATACTTGCTAGATGGGTGTGTGAGTGTTGGGTCCTGAATGCTATATGATGGAATGTGTGAATGATTCGATGAACTACATTAGATGTGGAAGTGGATATCCGTTGCCCCCAAGGCATTTTATCTTTGTAGTTTAAAACCCCTTTTTCTTAGTTTTGTTTGATGATTAGCATAGTCACTTGACCTTGCTAGTTATCTTGTCTTTTTATCTTTGTTAACTTAGGAAACCAACCAACCAACCCCCCCCCCCCTTTACTTGCTTTTAAGTGTGTGTATATATTTACTCCTAGCCTAGTATCAACCATTGTGTGCTTAGACGCTTAGGAAGATCCCTCTTCTCTTTGGACGACCCCGATTTGCCACTATCTACCTAGTTGTAGAAAGTAAGCATTTAGGGCTTATAAATTATCTTTTGCACGGCGGGCGCGACGACCGCCCGCCCGTCACTAGTGCAAGCATTATAGTATCTTACTATAGATGACTAGGAAATTAGGAAATTCTAACGAGGAGGATTATTGGTAGTGTTTTGTGAAGATATATTCATAAAACTTTTGATTAATTCTTGGTATATACTTTACAGATTCATAATGTAGTATTACGTTCGAGCGGATTTTAATTTGGATTTTCCAGTGAACTTTTTACTTTTTGTACTTAGGTCCCTCCAAGAATCTTAGAATTGTCGAAACCAAAATTGGAAATTCCATAATGAAATTTCATAATTCAAGTTCAGAAATATGAGATTTGGACATGATTGGATAAATGGAACATCCCCAAAATGGACATGATTGCATAATGCTAAAATTGCACTATTGCCCAATTTTTTATGTACAAATAGCACCGGTTCTATGCCGGTGCTACAACCTAAAAAACCACACCGGTGCTACAATATTCCTATTTACCGCGTGCATTTTCCATTTTCCCGCTTGATTTTTGTGGAATAACAGGTTTTATGCACCGGTGCTCACAGTCAAACTCGATTCTCCTTCTTTTGAACTTGATTCTGCTTCCACGGTGCTCAGTTGGTGGATTCCATTCTGTTTCAATGCAATGCTAAGCCAATTCATCCAGTGAGTTTATGAAAACTCTCATGTGTAGGGATGGCAGTGGGGTGGGTTTGGTACGGATTATGGTACCTCTATACCCATGCCCACCTAAAATATTTCTACCCATCCCCGACCCATCGCCCATGGTAGGTATGATAATAAAATCCATCCCGCCCTGACTGATACGACATAAAATCCACCAATGCCCCATCACCCACCTGGGTATCCATACCCAACTTATACCCACTATACCAGACCGCCTGAATATTCAAATCTACTTAAAATTCACTTCAATATACAAAAGTATAAAGTATAAATAAATAAAGGTTTTCTTAAATGAAAATGTGTCCATTACAAATAATAAGCAAATGGTACTTATTAAATATATTTTTTCAAATGCTACTCAGTCTCGTTTGTATCTAAAATTTCACAAATCTAATCAATCAAACTCCATCAACAAAAGCAAGTAAAGGGAATCAAACATGTAGCACAAATCATTCGTTGAACTCCATCGGAACCTAAAAATTAAACTGGATACCATCATTACATTCAAAATCAAGAAGTCGAAAGGCAAAATACTAAGAGATTTAAGAAAGTAAACTAACTTTAATACAAAAAAAAACCACGAGTGAAACAAACTACACACAAGACTTAAACACTCTCAGATACATTGTAAGTAGAGACATTGTGGGCATTTAGACACCTATTTTGAGGAATGAAAATGTGCATATAGGATATATATTTTTATAGGTACAAAGCCATCTAAGAATAGAAGTCCAATAAAACTCGTGCAAACATATAGTTGCCATGCTTTCAATTGTTCTCGAATAATATTCATGAGTGCATTATATTCTGCTGACACAGTGCCAATTTAGTTAAAGTTCATGAATGTAAACTTCAATATTATTGATGAACTCATAAACTTGACATTTGTTTTATCTGGTAAACTCCGCTTATATATTCTGATGTGTTTACAAGAGATGAACTTGGTATATGTGTTATTAGTACTGTGTTTTGGGAGAAATCATAAAATTGCATGGGAGATAAATGTAGTTATAATAGGTATATAAAAAAACTCACTCGGTGCATTCAATAAGAGTAGTGAGAATTTGAACTATCATCATCCTCCATATCGGGATCCTACTTTTCTCCTATCAAGATAGGAACATCTTGTTCCTTCAATTCATTGGATGATGCATGTATAACATGTTCAATTACACCACAAATTTATATATATAATCAATATATAAAATATATGTTACCATTTATATTAGACCAAATCCAACTTTGAGCACACATCAAAGCCTTTAAGATCTCAGATTTAATCCGACTACGATAAGGGTTAAGAACTCGTCCACTTGTAATGAAAGAAGACTCTGATAGAACTCTAGAAACGGGGATGCTCAAAATGTCCATGGCCATTTGTTGAAGAATAGGATAATTGTTTCCATTTGTCTTCCACCAGTTTAGAATATCAAAATCAGCAACAAATGGTGTATTTTTGTCTCCCAAATACTTGTCCAAATCTGATTCTTCTTTACTTTGTCCTTGATTCTACCCTAGAAATTCAACAAAATCCTCCAGCTCATTTGCATTGCTATCACAACCATCCAATGGCTTTGAAGTCAGTGATTGACTTCTACCAATCTTAGCCTCATATTCATCCATTAATTAACTAAGAAGACCTTTGTTTCAATCAACCTCTGTATCAACATTACCTTGTTCATATATTTTTGTAAAATAGAAGCGAAGAAGATCCAATTTGTACCTCGGATCAAGCACCGCTGCCACTCCCATTAGACTATTAACACCAACCTAATACTTGTATTTTTCAATCATCACTTTCGCCATTCTTCTTATATAATCACGGGGAGATAAAAGCCAACCAGATATAGAAACTCGAATCTTACAAACATTCGGAAAATAAATATTAGCAGTTGGAAATTTTGAGGCAGATAATCATCAGTCATGACACTAAACACATCTAAATGTTTGCATATTTTCTCTACTTTTTTCCATTTTTCATTAGTCGGTGGATTCTTATAAGATTGTCACAGAGGCTTAATAGAGTAAACGCCTTTTTATACTTAATAGAAACTTCCAGCGCTTCATAGGTGGAGTTCTATCGAGTCTTGCAGTCAAGCACCAATTTCTTTGAACATTCTGTAACCATTGACTTAGCTACTTGTTCAAATTTATGAACCCTTTTGTCCGAAGCTATCCAAAAAAATGCACTGTCCCTAATTCTCGTAAGACTATCTGGCATCACAACACTTATCCCATTGTGAACAATCAAATTCAGTATATGAGCACAACAATGCATATGAAAAAACTCACCATGTTGCAAAAGCTCGTCATGAGAAAACCCTTATTGCACAATTTCCATCATCGCATCATTAGTCATGCAGTTATCCACAATAATAGACAACATTTTTAGCTCTAAATTCCAAGATTTAATGCATTCCTTCAAAGCCTCAGCAAGTACCTCGGCATTATAAAGGGGTGACACATGAAAAAACCCAAAGATTATAAACAAGAAGTTAGAGACATAATATAAAAATGAAAAGAATAGAAACTAATATAAAAAAAGATCTAAGGCATCAAAATTGAACGAATAGTATGTTATTCTATATATATTTTTTGGCACAACATGTAAAATCCCTCGATTAGGAATCACTTTATTTAGTTGAAAGTAGCATAACCGTAAAAGTAAAGTTCATTATAACCACATTAAAGAAAGAATTCCCATTCCATGCTTAACACATAAGCTTTCATATACCATACGAATTAATCAACTCCCAATTTCAATTCCTCATTAGTATACAATGCATAGCAAGATCTTAAAAATTCAAGCAATAAAGCGATACCTTAAAATTCAACTTTGCAATTTTCACGAGTTATCATTAAAGTGTGTTGTGACAACCATGCAGCCCTTTATTTGGTTATTTGACGACCACATATCAGTAGTCAAGGCAATTCTACTCTTCAATTTTCTAAATAATGAGATGATGCTCTCCTTTTTGGACTCATATATTTGCATGATATACTTTCTAGTTGTGCTGCGACATGGTACCTAATTTTTAAAAATACAAGTAAGAAAATCCCGCAATATGGTACTTATAGTTGTATTTAGGAATATATTTATTTCATGTATTAATCTAGTTTTAAAATATAGTTCCAATATCTAACTAAAAATTAATTAAAATACCTTGAATCCCAATTGAAGTGTTTTAGATACTCTCTGAAACCATAGTGTTCAAGCATGCTAGCAGGATACCAGTGTAGAATAATCATCTCAGCCAAATATCTTCTCTCATCCTCTTGCTGAAATTCATATGGTGCCAATGTCATTGTATCTTTCTTATATTATGGATTTAGTTTTGAACCAATGAACACCATTTGTCGAAGATCTTTACTTCTTCTCTTTGGACAAACTCGGGTATGCTTTCTCAAGTGGGTGGTTCCTGATTTTGGCCCAGGTGCAAGGTGCTTCAAATAATAATTTCATTCGAATTTTATGTCATCACCAACTCTCTTTCTCTTGAAGTTCTTCCAAACGTCTTAGACATGTCGATTGGACATAGGCAAAATGGAAGGATCTTGAGAAGCAGCACCATTTGGGCTCTCATCATCATTCAATAAAACAACATTATTACTTGTTTAAGGTGATTCCTTGGTGGGATTTGAAGTTATTTTATTTTCCTTATTGGACGCCCTTATCTCTTCTAAAATATCAATAATATCAATAAATGAATGATACACACAATAATTTTGCAAGTGAACCCATAAAATGATTGTGGTTTTATCAATAAGAATATCAATGAATGAATGAACCGCACACTAGCCTTCTAGTGAAACCATAAAATGATTGTGATTTTATCTCTTGCGTATGATTTTGTAATTTATTGATCTTAATCTTTGCACTTTCTTCGAGATTAAGAACCTTCGAGATTAAGAACACTGGTAATTTGGAGATTGCGTTTTACCTCAAACTCCTTCACCCAATGACCATGAAAATTAAGTTTTTATCATCACATATGCATGGCACCTCTATTTACTATTTCCTTCAGCTGAATATAGTAAATTGTTGGCTACAAATTTTAAATGGTTTATTCCCACAAACTTCTTTTTATGAATGAAATTATGCAGGTGCATTGTGCATAAATTCTACAAAAGATCATCTTCTAAGATAATAGTTGCTTCAGGAGCATCAGTTCTACAAAATATCACCTTCTAAGTAGTATATTCAACATAAATTTTTGCATAATCATAGCGAAGGTTACAGCCCCAAGAAACTCCATTCCCAGGGCCATCACTAAAACCCAAGCAACTCTCATCGAATTAATCTTTTCCATACTTAAACAAAAAATGGTTCAGAAGCCAACTCTTTCCAAAGCTTCCATATAGAAAGGTTTTGTCACTATTTCGGTTAACTGATTTCCTTAGACTTGTGAATGGGAGATGGACTTGGGACTTATGACTGTATTTATATGTAAAGAAACACGGAATGGGACTACACTAAACACGAAATAGTTGTCGATAAAATTCAGTTAGGGCCAATGGTTAACTTTGCATAGGGTAATGAAATTTAAAGATAAACAAGAGAACCGGCATCCGTAAACCACAAGTCTGTTAATATCATTCTAATAATCACTTAGTGCCACACAAAACTAAATAAAATATATATAAAAACTAACACATATCTATGGTTAACTATGTACCAGGAAATCAAGCAAACAAATATGTACCAGAAACTATTAACCAAAATTTAAGTTCTGCAGTTGTAATGGATACGATTACCTCTGGCTGAAGAATCGTATTTTGATCAAAGTGATGGTGAGAAGCTTGTTCAGTTTCAGGTTCAAAGGGCTAGCGAAAGTGATGGCGGTTAACAAAAGCATCAACAACAATGGAGGAACAGAGCAATGTGGTGGCAGTCAATCTTCTTGCACTTCGACTGAGAAGACGATGTCACTGGAGATGAGGAGACGTTTGCGGGATACTGAAGAGGAAAATTAATGGTTAATTTGGTGTTTAATATTAAATTTTAGATAATAGGTGATCCAACATGGGAAACTAATGAGGCAAAATTACTTCAACTTTGGTTTGCTGATTAACTATTAAATTTTATAATAAACTTAAAGTTATATCTTACAAATACATAGTGGGTATTTAATGGGTCAAGCGGGGCAGGCCGGGCGGGTGGGGTATAAATTAACATCCATACCCGACTTATTGGGGTGGGTACTCATGTGTGTCTTCCAATAGTTGTAGCTTGTTCCTTCCAACAGTGGTGGCCGAGACACAGAAGCTCCTTCTTTGATCGTCATTGGTAAAATTGGGTCACACTTTCCTTGACACAACCAAGGTAAGCATGAGTGACTTACCTCTATACCAATTGAAATTTGGTTTTACCTAATTAATTCAATAATTACTACTGTGTTCCAACATAACCTATCTAATCAAGTATGCAATAAAGTAAAGCATGAACACACAAGACTTGGTTACGCAGTTCGGTGAACTTCACCTACATCTGCGGGGCCTGATCTAGTTCAGAATAAATCCACTAATTAGAAATATACAATACAAAGTACACTACACAATTATCTTATCTAATACATGTGGATTCTGCAAGTTCCCCTTTCTACTGATCCACCTTGATCAAACTCCATGTGACCTCAAAACTCATCGATGTTGTATCTTCTCCTCTAGAGAAATTAAGCCATATGATTCTGAACTTGATCAACAGGTTATAGTATATTGGAACATATGTATCTAGCTCACGCAGTACTCTCGGAAAGATAGAAAATTCA
The DNA here is from genome assembly GCA_037428765.1 of Rubia yunnanensis. Classification (NCBI taxonomy): domain Eukaryota; kingdom Viridiplantae; phylum Streptophyta; class Magnoliopsida; order Gentianales; family Rubiaceae; genus Rubia; species Rubia yunnanensis. The sequence continues at coordinate 77,520,038 of CM075064.1, forward strand.
CATTTTCGCTATTAAGTTCGTGAGTAGCACCTCTGTGATGTCCCCTATTTATAGTCCATGAGCAGATCGAAAAATCTCTACCTGTCTCCATAATATTTCAATTCCTTATCTTCTTCTGAAGCATATCACAATCCCTTAAATAAATATTTTCCTTATCTCAACATATCCCACAATATACCATAAATCAAATTCCTTAAGAATAGAGATTTTCTGTAAATCCAGTATGCTTCAATCACACGCCTAAATCAATATTGTGAAATCTTCAATCTTCAATAAATCAATATCCTCACAATGTTCTGCAATCGGTTAAATCCATCTAAGCTCCAGTTTTCCGTGTATTCCAACATGGAAAAGTTTTCCTTTTTTCAAATTAGTTCACCAATGCCAATGTAAATAATAAATGCACACCACGTGACTTTTAGGGTATTCAAATTATAGATAAAAATATATGGGCAAAATACAAATATGACCCTATGTTTTTGGTCAAAAGTGCCAATATGATCCTGCAAGATCAAAAAGTGCGATTATAACCCTATCTTTTGCATCAGAAGTGCCGATATAACCTTTTTTTAACTATTATGGCATTGACCTGGCATTTTTTGGCATTGACCATAACTAAAAATACTAAAATAGCCCTAGTCTAAAAACTAAAAATGTAAAGATAAAACTACCCCTTGTTCTTCTTCTCCTCCATAACCATAGCCATTGCCGCTCTGCCACTGTGCCACCACCTCTGCAACTGCACCACCACCTCCGCCACTGCACCGCCACCTCCGCTGCAGCGGTGGCTAAGGCCAGAATTTGGAAAATTCCAAGTCACCGCCTCCAATCTCCCAGCATCACCACCTCTCCCCAAATCAAATCTCAGCCAAAATGCAGCAAAGATATAATCACTTTAACTGAATTTGGCATCTTATCTACCAAATCACAACAAAGTTACATTACCTGAGGCTGTGGATGACAAGCTCCTGATCAAAAAATCCTCTGAATATCTACAACTTTCTCAAGTTAAACCTAAGCAATTCACAATACACAATCAACTCGTACAACACACAATATGTAAACAGTGAAGGATACAGCATAATGCCATAGAAAGAGAACCAGACATGAGCACCACAATCCACCTGATTCAGCCGGTTCAGTAACAGCACCGCATTCAGAATTGCCAAAATCTAATTTAAAATCGTCCGAGAATGCTCGTCGACTGAAGCGCCACTCCTGCCCCTCTTGATTCCCAGCCTCACCATGGTGGTGCCACCTCTACCTGCCTATTACCACCTCACCTCCGCCACCATTGGCGCCGCTGCTTATCGGTTGTGCATCTGCATCTGCCGGAATCCCCATAGCCTGGAATCCCCCGCCGCTCCGCCGGGCACACCGCCACACCCCAAACCCTAGTAATGCTCTTCCACCGTTGGTCAGCACCGATTTGAACCCCCAGCTCAGCCCTACCCCGGCTCACCCCAACCCCAACACCTGTCCACCACCTCCCTCCACTAAACTGGTCTTCGGTGCCACCAACAAGGACGTAAGCCCAGCATTGTTGATGGTCCTTAGGCAACACAACATCAAGTGTCTTCTCCTTTGGCTCTTTAACCTCCAGAATCTCCGACGGCGATGAAAGAAAATGGAATTGGATTCAACATCCCATGTTGACGAGGTTGAATTAAATGTGGAGAGCCGATGGACCAAATTAAATGTAGGTTTTTCAGGTTTTTATTTTTTTTTTAAGTCAAGGGAGGATAACAAGGGTATGGTAGTCTTTTCTAATTTTCTAAATTTTTTTAAACAGGGGTAAAATAGTCAATTCACATAATTCTGACCAAATACAGGCTTCCAGGGTTAGATTGGCACTTCTGATGCAAAAGATAGGGTTATAATCGCACTTTCTGATCTTTCAGGATCATATTGGCACTTTTGACCAAAATATATGGTCATATGGCGCTTAACTCAAAATCTATTAAGTTAACTTTTGAAAATTAAAGTGTGGAATGAATAATTTCCATGTGGACAAATGGTTGACAAATGGAAAGTTTGACGCTCCTCCCCCCCAATCCAAAGACCAAACTAATGTAGTTGTTGTTAAGGGTATCGGGTTTCAATTTGTTTGGTTCAGTTTTTCTGGTTTTTCCCTAAAAATACCAAAACTAAAACCGACCCGAATTATCCTAACCGCATTCAAACCATTTAAACCGAATTATTTGACTTGTTTGGACATAAGTGGGTCTGAATAAACCCTCATCAAAAGCCCATAAGCATGTCAAAAATTGCACTTAAAAAGTTATCTTAAGGCTCATTTGTTCTACACCATGTTATAAAATGGCCTCCAAAATGGGTCTTGTTGACATTTAAATGAAGAGGAGAAGTGTGATACCCTATTTATAAGTAGTTTCTACTTAATAATTTCTACATGTTATCGATGTGGGCTAATGCACTTCCTTCTTCCATCCTTTCAAACATCTTTTCCCTTTGTTATTTTCATTCCAAGCGTGTTCATCTTTCAGAACCCAGAGAACAACTCAACTGTTGTAATGGCATCTACCTCAGCAGTCTCCATGGCTGTGCCATTGACGTATGCAACTCAGAAGAGGCAACAGCCCCCCAATGTCAATGCTTTCTTCAAGCTGTTTCCGGTGAGATCCTTCTTCAAGTGTAAGAGGAATCGCAAAAATAGAAACAGCGGGCATGGCTGAAGGAGAAACAAAAGCTACTGGAAGTGTAGAAATGATGGATCAGGCATCTCAAGGAGATGACCATAGGTTGGATTTCTTGCAGCAGGGCAGGCCGAAGGATGGGTTTGAATTCAACGATCTAAGCTTTCTGAATATGGATGGCAACTTGGGTATCTGAGTGATGTGTGGTTTGGATACGTGAGACGAGACGAAGGCATCATGCCAGAGCACAAAGAGAGGCTGTGGAACTTGAGCGACGTTTTCTTCTCTTCTTGTTTTATAAGAAGTTGTTCTGATTCTCTCTGTTTTTGTTGTATGAGCATCATGTAAAGAGGTAGCAATTGTTACTGTAGTTTTGTTCTGCAAGTGTATATGTCGAAGTCAATTAGCTTATAGTGAGTTAAAGGAAAGTTTTGTTTTCCTTTTCAACCAGTTGATGTACTCGTTGCCAGATGATCTTTATGAAAAGAACGATAAAATCATCTATTAATGAAAATGAAACATCTCGTTCCACTCTTTTTAGAATGTGAAGTTCTTATCTGTGAGTAAGCATTAGTTCTGTTTAAAATGATGTTTGGGTGGAGAAATTATGTTACCTAAACAGCCATGACAAATGGTGATGCACAAAAGCAATTCCTATAGTGTTGTTTCTGATCATTAGCTCATTGCTACATAGATGGTGTCGTAATTTTGATCAAGGAAGCTGGATACACGCTAGACATAAATATTGTGTTTCGTGACCTCAATGAATAACTAAACAAGCAAAAACTTCTTCAAGTTCATTAACAAATTAATAGTCATGATATTTGATTGATTCTTGTAGTAGCCAGTGAAGGAGAAACAGGTGGCAGAGAGAAACAATAAAGCTTAGAGCTAGTTCTTATTTATGTTCTCAAGCTTTTGTTATTATTGTCTGCCTTAAATTAAGGATATGTTTATGTGTAATTATTTCCCACCCCTAAATATATGCATCTGGGGTCTGTTAATTTTTTGGGCACACGGCCATGTTTATGTTTGAAGATTGATAATCTCTTCTCATAGATCCTGCGGCCAAACATGGATTAAAATCTCTTTCTAAGTTCCCTTGGTTCCCTTAGTTCATCCTCGAACTTAAATTTAATTATTATATATTTAATTTATTTAATTAATTACAATTCGGCAGTTTGAGTTTTGATTTAAGTTTTAATATCCAAAACCGATCCAAAAACCGTATTCAAAATTCATTTTATTCAATTCAGATATCCAAAATCGTATATTAAATTCGATTCGGGTTATTCAAATTCGTATAATTCAATTTTTGATTTTCGATTTCTTTTGCCCACTTATAGGTGTTGTTGGAACGGGATCTGAACAACCACACGATCGTCCAAGTGGTTAGGTGCATGACCTATGTCCTTGGGAGCATGGGTTCGACTTTCGGCAGCGGTAGTGTGGGAGTTCTTCCAGTGGAAAGACTCCTTGTGGTGACCGAACACAGTCGAGGGTCATGTGCTCGGCTACGAGAGTGCTGTGATTTACCTCTCCGATGATACATGTGGTGTCGGATGGCCGGGGCGACTGAGGGCGAGCCGTTGATCACCTTTTGGAACGGGATCTAAAAAAGAAAATAAAATTTTAGAGCGTAGAGCAATAAATAACACCACGTGGCATGTCAATATGACCGTTAGGGAATTGCTCCCAAATTCAAAAAAACATTAAAGAGTCACGCAGTTTGTTCAATTTGAATCCAATTGTCCACCCCTTTTTCTCTACCTTTGTCTTTCACTGCCACAATTTCTCTCTCATTGGGGATTATATTCTTCCTCTCTCTAGGATGGGAATCGCCACTGAGACGCACCAAGATCACCAGGTAATTTGTTATACAAGAACGAATTGGGGATTTTTTCTATGGCATCTTTTCACCGGTGATTCCTCAATGTTTTTTCCTTCGATTTTCGGGACATGGGGCTAGGGTTTGTGGCGAATGTTATTTTATTGATCGATCTGGTACTTTTTTATGATCTTTTTATTTTCGCTTGTTGATAAAATCGCCCGAACCTAGGTTTCTTTGAAAAAATTGTCTATTCTGAAATGTTCGTGTTTTATGCCGTGATTTTCATGTTTCGATTTCGTTTATACTTAATTCAATCTGCTCGTCGTTTTAATTTGCCTTCTGGTTAGAAGTCTGTGGGTTTTTAGCAATTAGGGCTTTTTTTTGAAATTCAAGTTCAGATTCAAGTTAATTAGATGGGAAACATCTGGAAATGAGCCATAATCTGTGTTTGGTTTTTCATTTGTGCTTGGATTTGGTTTAGGGTTCTTCGGAGGGTTCAGCAGCTGTGGAGAAAAGGCGGTGGACTTTGCATGACTTTGACATCGGGAAGCCCCTCGGCCGAGGGAAGTTTGGTCATGTATATTTGGCTAAGGAAATGAAGGTTATACTCAATTATTATCGACTCAATTTTATTTATATGCCTTTTTTTATCCTCAAAGGAATAGTTGATTTGTGTGAATATTGCATCAAGCATTTCCCGCGCTTCCCTTGTCCACATCTTCTAATCCCGGCATATGTTTTCCATTGCCATTATTACTTTGCATCAGTATGTAGAACATGGTGTAGTAATTTTTTTTGGTTTGAAAGTAGAGGATTTATTTACATTGCTTTCTTTTCAGATGTTTATACAATGACGGTGGAAATTAATTCTTCACTCTTTTGTTCCCTTTAAATAGAGTAATCACATCGTGGCACTGAAGGTATTGTTCAAGAGCCAGCTTAAACAGTCACAGGTTGAACACCAGCTTCGTCGTGAAGTTGAAATACAGAGTCACCTGCGACATCCAAATATTCTGAGACTCTATGGTTACTTCTATGATCAGGTAACATTGTTGTCTATTACTTACTTTTATCTGAGACAATTGAAATCAGGAAAAGGACTGACTACGGGTAACTGTGCAGAAAAGAGTTTATTTGATTCTGGAATATGCTGCTAAGGGTGAACTCTACAAGGAATTGCAGAAATGTAAATATTTCAGTGAAAGACGTGCAGCTACTGTGAGTCCTCCTCCTCTATGTTTCTTCTTTAGTTTATCTCTATCCTGCTGAAATTACTTTATATAGGTCTCATGATTTTCGGGTGCACTGACAACCAATCTATGATTACTTTTTCGCACAAGATTGTCTCAAACTCTCCTAGGTTTCTAATTTGTCTATAATTACTTTTTCGCATTCACTTAGTCTTTGTAAGCGTGTACATGAACTAACTTTGAAATATCTCTTTACCAGTATGTGGCGTCACTTGCTCGGGCGCTCATTTATTGTCATGGAAAGCATGTGATCCACCGAGATATTAAACCAGAAAACCTGCTAGTTGGTGCACAGGTGAATCTTGTCAAAGTGCTATTTCATTTTGAATTATATAAACGACTTTTGCTCATGGATTGTTATCTGTGACAGGGAGAGCTCAAGATAGCTGATTTTGGCTGGTCAGTTCATACATTCAATCGCAGACGTACTATGTGTGGGACTCTAGATTATTTGCCACCTGAGATGGGTATGTCACTTACAATTTGTCTTAGACACAGCTGTTAGAATATGCTTTTGTGTTCGGGTTCAAATGTGGTTGGCTTCCATGCTGTTAATAGTACTTGTTCACACTATATGTGAACCTTGCCGGTGAAGACTGACAGTTTCATCAATTACAGTGGAGAGTGTGGAGCATGATGCTAGCGTAGATATCTGGAGTCTTGGTGTTCTATGCTATGAATTCTTGTATGGGGTACCTCCTTTTGAAGCTAAGGAACATTCAGACACATATAAAAGGTAAATGTAGAGGTTCAAGCTAATGGAAATTTCTATCTGACCTAGAAATAAAAATGCTAGAGATTTCCTTAAGTGCGTGTACTAAAACAGCATACTGGAAAAAGCTGATATATTTGTGATATGCATGTTTTTCTGCGGACACCTGTACTTTTCTTCCATCACATGTTTGTGGTGTTTTACATTAAAGTGAAGTAGCATACTCTTATATCATCTTTAGAATGTCTTCATTTGCTCACATATATTCCTGAACTTTTCTGGAACGAACAGGATAATCCAAGTTGACTTGAAATTCCCTCCAAAACCAATTGTCTCATCAGCAGCCAAGGACCTCATTAGCAAGGTAGGTCCTCTTTTCCACCTTATTTGCAGCATCCTCATCATCAAACACTTTGATGGTCCTTCCATATGATATATATATTATGTTGACAGATGCTGGTCAAGGGCTCTGCAGAACGCCTGCCTCTACACAAGTTACTTGAGCACCCATGGATTGTACAAAATGCAGAACCGTCTGGCGTTTACAAGGGTTGAACTGCTGCTGTTTATCTACTGTATTTGTTTCATTCTTTAGCAGATATCAATTCTTATGAATCAAGAATCCAATTTAAGCTCTACTGTTTTGCTGTAGCATAAAATTTATACCGTTTAACATAGAAGACGGAGAGTGCCATTTACTATAAATGGATAGGAGCAAAATAGACTCTGATCAGTGATCAGTAGAAGCGTTCAACACTCCCCAGCTATTTTTTTGTAGTTTCTCGCTATCCTCCTTTCTTCCACATTCAATTGTCTTCTTAGATTTTCTTCAAGACTAGTGAAGGATGGGTTCTTGAATTTATGGAATGTTGTGCTCTAGTTTGTTTTGGATTGCGTTTTCCGATGATATTCAACTCGGGTCGGCGTTAGAAGGAGCAATCAAAGCATAATGGAGGAGCTGAATCCGGTGAGGTTTCGGGTTTTTTTGCCGGATTTCTAGTTGCGAACTAGAACTATACCAATATAAAATTAGGGTTCATCATTGAAACCAATTTTGTATTACCTTGAATCTTTGACTGTACAAGTCGCCAATGAAGAGCTTTCAATTCCCAATTGAGGTTGCTCAATCTTTTTTGTTAGAATTTTGACCATTAGCTTATAATAAATAGTGTGATAAAGTACGTGCCCCACTTTAATGGAGAGTTAAAATAGCGATGAGATTTTCTGAAATGAAATGAAGGCTTATTTGATGATTTCAATTTCAAATCTGTTAACGTCCAAAAAGTTTGAGTCAACATCAATCTCAAACTATAGGGGTACAAGCTTTTAATTCACTGCCGCTCAAATAAATAAGTGGAGGGAGCATAAAAGAATTGCACATAAATTTTAGCTCAAATTTTTAGTTAGAACAAACGAAAATATTAAATATGAACTTTATGCAGATAACAGCTTGAAGTAGAACTATAAAGCATGAGGTATTTCGGTTGTAGTTCTCTTCTAATTTTATAATAATAAGACTGTATATTTCATATAAGTGTTAATATAACATTTTAGGAAAAGTCTCAGGAAATGCGGTCTTTCCTTAACCTTATGGACAGTAGGGGTGGGCAAAAAAATCGAAAACCGAAAACCGAACCAAAAACCGAATTATCCGAATCCGAATAACCCGAACCGAATTTAAAATACGGTTTTTGGATAACCGAATTGAATAAACCGAATTTTGAATATGGTTTTTGGTTTGGTTTTGGATATTGAAACTCAAACCGAAAATCGACCCGAATACCGAATTGTAAATAAATAAATAAATAAAATATATAATAATAAATAAAATTTAAAAATACAAAACTAAATTTATAAGTAAATATAAGTGGGAGGACTAATCTATACATTTTAAAAAATTACCCCAAACATCTTAACATGAAAATGTGAAATGGATCAAATAGACAATAGATTGATATTCAAGTGGTTTACAATCCATATTCATTATAAAAAAAGTTTAATAAATTAGTTCGTTTAAATTTCTTATAAATTTAAAAATAAGTATATATATATGTATGTGTATATATATATTCTTATAAATTCTTATTGGAATGAACGTAAACGGAAAGTATTAACTGTAATCAATAAATATCCATATCTAAACTACAATGATCTTATTAATCACAGTGATAAGGTGCACGAATAATTAATTCTTCAACAGTAATCTTTCACTAGACTAAAGCATTCCTCAAACAATGGACATTTTCCTCTGCTCTAAAAAATTAACAAACTACAATTGACTCATAAGAGATTATTTGGTGAAGAGATGAAAACAGTGATTAGCCAACCGAGAAGCATAAACAAGTGAGGATGTGGATCGTTGTGTAATGGTTATGCTTCCGGTAGCATGAAAATGAGCCTATTTCAATCTGATTCGTAATCTCCCGTCTCCACTTCCCATATTCACTAAAACAGAAGAAGAAAATATGTCAGTTCAAAGTCAAAACCAACGTTTAAATCTACTCGTATATAACCTAAAGCAACTAGCCTGGTACAACCTTTATTTAACCGCAGACAGTGGCAGAACCAGAACTGATTTTAAGGAGGGGCGGGATGATAATAGTAGAAAAATAATTTCGCATAATACACGATCTAGAATGTATAAAATATCATTTTTACATAAACATAAAGATGTAAGAGATAAAATTAATGATAATTTAGACTAATCATGAAAAATCTCGTGTACATTTTAAAAGTTATGAGAAATTTGTTGCAATAAATAAAAATAAATATTAAATCAACTTATTAGTTATATCAGTTATAAAATAACCTTGTATAATGATTTGTCTGTCTAAAACAAGACATTGTGTTAATTTAATAGTGGAATTTTTGTTTCACCCTCTAAATATATTTAAATTACTTATATAAATAGAAGAGAAAGAAATCATAAAATATATTATAAACACATTCATCATGTATGGAAATGGTAAAAACATAAGTCAAATTAACAGGGTAATAATAATAAAAAGAATTTGAGATCAAACGACATTAAATAATCTTCAGTCACAAAATACTCCTCAAATTAAATAATGTAATAATAAATGGCAAAATCTTGAAAAATACAGTCTTTCCATTATTCCATAGGCTTATGGAAAGACAGGGTTTAATTATAATAATACAAAGTAAAAGGTATTAGTTGCAATATTAAAATTTTATTATGCAACGTGTAGTAGTTATAAAGTTTATAACCCGATTCATTCAACCCAAAAAATTATCTTCATTTCGTATAATTTGTATTTAAACCATAATATTTCCATGACTTATGAAAAGACTGTCTTTCAAGAGATAGACTCATAATAAATTCAAAAAAAAGTAATAAAATTGAAATTTTTGAAATGAATTTTGCATGTGACTATGTGATGTGAGTGAAGGCGTGAAGCCTGAAGGAAAAGCATGAAGAAAGAGGAAGAGTCAAGGGCCAAGCAAGGCAGCAAAGCCAAAGGCAACTTCTACATTACTTCATAGTCCCACATCGGAAATGGGTTTGATTTTGCCTTCAAATTTCACTATAAAAGTAGGGGACTTCTCCAGTTTTTTTAGGCAAAGCATAAGATGCAAATGCCATTTGGGCCTTTAATGGCAAATTACTTGGTCCTAATTTTTGGGCTGTAATTATTTATTTAAAATTAAAATTTTGGTATGATTATGGGCTATTTAGTTTATTTGGTCCAGAGTTGATTTAATTGATTTCAATTTGATAAAAATTGAAATTAATTCGGTTTAATCGGTTTCAAACTGATTTCGAACCGAATCCGAATTTCAAATTCGGTTCGGTTTATTTGGGTTATTCGGTTTATTCGGTTCGGTTTTGGTTTTGGCATTTTTTGAAAAAAAACTGAATAAACCGAACCGATTAAACCGAAAATCGAATAAACCGACTCGACGCCCACCCCTAATGGACAGTACTTAGGGGCATTTGCCTTAAATGTTGTAATTTTTTATAAAATTTAAATACTGCATTTTATAAGTTAAAACAAGTAATAATATGTATTTGAAGGTGAAAATATAAAAATATATCATATAAAATAATATTTTCAAAAAATTTAAATTTTGTATGTAATTTAAGAAATGCATTATATAAGGTAGAAAACAAGTGACATTTCCATAAACTTATGGACAGGCCGCCTGTCAGGAGACCCACTCAACATTTTAATAATTGAAAGTGCAAACCCGATTGTCCCCAAAAGCACGGATTTCGTTGCAAATCTTTATACTCCATGTCTTCCGTCCGCTCTATCTTCGTTGGCAAACACGACTCGAGGTGCCGCTCGGAGGACGCACGCTGTTCAGAGGATTTCGTTACACGAGGCGGTGGAATAACCACAACGTTGGTGGAGCGAGTCAAACCAGAGGTTGAAGAAGAGGCTGAAATGCTGTCGACGGAGGACAACGGCGGACGACCGGCGGCGATTGGAGCTGCAGCGGATGGCGACTTCTGGAGGTCGTTAGAGATGGGGACTCGATGGGGGGAACTGGAATCATCGGTGGAGCGAGTCGAATCCAGAGGTCGAAGAGGCCTAAACGTTGTCGGCAGAGGACATTGACGGTCGACCGGCGGCGATTGGAGCTTCGGCGGAGCAGCATGGGAGGAGAGGAGTAGGCTAGCCTAGCTAGGGTTTCGACATGGCTTGGTTGCAGGTGGCGTCGGCGGGATTGGGTGTGGGATGGTGGCTAGGAAGAGGTGGCGTAAGTGACATTTAGCTGGGCAATAGATATCCGCCTGTCAGGAGACCCACTCAATATTTTAATAATTGAAAGTGCACACACGTAAGTGACATTTGGCTGGGCAATAGATATCCATCACCTATTGTGTTCTGGTTGAGCTTTTTGTAGTCAACCAGGCCGCCTGACAGGTGAGAAATGGATATCTATTTAAGACCTTCATTTCCTTCCTCTAACTAACTGCTCCAGTGCTTCATTTCTCACCAATAGATATCCATTGGTGAGAAATGGATATCAGTAGGGCTGTATGCTGGATATCCATCCCCCAAACACACACACACCACAATGATGGGATACTCATTAATGGATCCTATTTCTTTGAAGATATGATCTATCATTATTGGTTCCGCAGGTCGGAAATTTGCAGCCCTACAAGAATTTGACTATCATTAAAGTTAAACCCATGCAATACAGCCCTACTGATAGACAAGAATTTGCACAAATAACAGAATTACTAAATCTACAAGTAATACAAAAAAGTAAATCACCACATTTCTCACCAACATTTATGGTTAGGAATAGAAGTGAACAAAAACGAGGAAAAGCTGGATTAGTGGTTGACTATAAAAAGCTCAACCAGAACACAATAGGTGATGGATATCTATTGCCAAGCTAAATGTCACTTACGTGTGTGCACTTTCAATTATTAAAATGTTGAGTGGGTCTCCTGACAGACGGCCTGTCAGGAGATTTCCATTGTGTTCTGGTGACACACACCATGCACACACGTAAGTGACATTTCCATAAACTTATGGACAAGCCGCTTGTCAGGAGACCCACTCAACAATTTAATAATTGAAAATGTTCTGGTGACACACACCATGCACACACGTAAGTGACATTTCCATAAACTTATGGACAGGCCGCCTGTCAGGAGACCCACTCAACATTTTAATAATTGAAAGTGCAAACCCGATTGTCCCCAAAAGCACAGATTTCGTTGCAAAGCTTTATACTCCCTGTCTTCCGTCCGCTCTATCTTCGTTGGCAAACACGACTCGAGGCGCCGCTCGGAGGACGCACGCTGTTCAGAGGATTTCATTACACGAGGCGGTGGAATAACCACAACGTTGGTGGAGCTAGTCAAACCAGAGGTTGAAGAAGAGGCTGAAATGCTGTCGACGGAGGACAACGGCGGACGACCGGCGGCGATTGGAGCTGCAGCATATGGCGACTTCTGGAGGTCGTTAAAGATGGGGACTCGATGGGGGGAACTGGAATCGTCGGTGGAGCAAGTCGAATCTAGAGGTTGAAGAGCCTAAACGTTGTCGGCAAAGGACATTGACGGTCGACCAGCGGCGATTGGAGCTTCGGCGGAGCGGCAGCGATTGGAGCTTCGGCGGAGCGGCATGGGAGGAGAGGAGTAGGCTAGCCTAGCTAAGGTTTCGACAGGGATTGGGTGTGGGATGGTGGCTAGGAAGAGGTGGCGTGGAGAGGGGTGGTGGTGGCTAGGTGAGGGTGAGGATGGGGTCGGTAATGCAGTGCAACAAGGTTGAGGTGGGTTTGTGGTTATGTGGAGGCGTCGTAAGGGTGGTGGCCAGGTGGGGGTGGTTAGGTCAAAGGATGTTTTAATAATTTTATATGTTGTCAACACCTGTCAACTCTTGAAATAATGATTTAGAGTTATATTACACTTATGTCAATTAATTATGATTATTTTTATACTAAAAATTATGAGTGTCCTTTGAAAGACGGTCTTTTCATAAGTTATGGAAAGATCAATGTTTAAAGTGTAAATTAGAAGAAATTAAGATAAAATTTTTTGGTTGGGATTATAAATTTTATAACTAGTACATGTTGCATACTAAAATTTTAATATTGCAACTAACACCTTTTACTTTTTATTATTCACATCAAACCCCGTCTTTCCATAAGCCTATGAAAAGACCATCTTTCCCAAGACTTTGCCAAAAATTATTGAAATATTATATTGACAATTACTCAACTAGATAGGAGTTAGTATATATCCCTAACACTTATTTTTCTTCAGGAGTCCACAACAGTTTTATGGAGCACCAAGATAAGCTCAATCGAAAAGAGCATTATACACGGTAAAATTAAAGTAGGGAGGGACCAGAAAGAAAGCATTCCGCCATCTTTAAAAAGCTTTATTGCACCATGCAACGGCTATCTTTCACGAGAAATGTAAGTGCCAAAATACAACTTTGAAGGCTGGATTAAAGTGCCTGGAACAAAGCCAAGCCTCATCTTCTTCCATGCTTATGACCCACACAATGACAATCGGGTCAAAATGCTACTTTTGAGATGTCGTAAGACATAGTTTAGTAGGGACGAAAACTTTTGCAATAATACAGAGGCACTAACTACAGTGCAGTGATCGTAATAGACCATCACAGTGCATTCCTACACTATCCGAGTTTATCAGAAATTACACCAAACTGTCCCAGCAGAGATGCAGCTTTGGCAGGTGCACAGATCAACTGCCATGGCTACTAGCCAAAAGATTAAATGCTTCAATTTTCATGAATACTACTGGAGTGTCATCATTTACCTGAATTTTCTTCAGTGTCACTCCCTCCACCCTCCAACATTTGGGTTGGAGGTTCTTCCAGATTTTTTACTTCCTTGAAGTCTTTGGGGCGTAAGAAGCTTGGCTGGTTGGTTGATGAAAGAAGTCGTGCCCACATCCGGTCTGTTATGACAACCTTGTTTTGACGCTCAGTAATACGCTGGATCAAAAGACATGTTTACAAATGCATCACAGAGATTTCTTTTATACAGAACATACCACTTAAAACTCCTAGGATATAAATAATACTTCAAAACAAATGTCCCTGCAAATTTCTAAAATGATCCAGTATAATTATATATCAAAACAGAACGTCAAAATTCAGATTTTTTTACCTATCACACACCACTAAATCTTCCTATATATACTACATTTTGTTGTTGGTTTTGCCTTCAAAAGACAATTATAATGTCATATAGAGAATGTCCAAATAAATCCAGATTGTAAAAAAAGATGAAAATTTTGAACCGGGAAGAAATCCCATCCAGGTCCTTAATGGTTTCAACTTCCATGTGCAGTTTCAAGCCCATTGTGAGGGGAGGATAAACCACAAAGTTAAGCTCTTCTATCATACAATACGGGTTAAGACAAAAATGCAGAAGAAAGCACATCTACTGCCTTCATACAAGGACTCCAAAATATGAGATCAATGCTTAACAATTTGACAAACTTACATTAAAAGGAATATATGTATGCCGGCCATTAACAAGACCAACAGTAAATCCTGTGTATCCAGCCATTGCTCCATGCACAGCACTTTGAGCAAGGAGCGTGCAGTAAACATTGTCAGAAGCATTGCTGGGAATAGCTCGAATCATGTAAGTTGGATCTGTAGATTAATCTTGTTAGATTCAAAATGTTTCTATAAATATTCCTACACACATGCAAGGGTGGAGACCACTCACCGATATATTTAAGAGTAATATCGAGTTTATTCGGCTGAGCAAAATGATCCTACAATAATACAAAAATCATTAGCAGCCAAGCGTATCACAGAATTTCTGTACATAACTTGAAAGCCAAGACATCCCTGAGGAGAAAATTGCAACAGAAAGACTGGAATGACTAGGTACATGTTTGGCAGGACTGGAGTTGTTCCTACATTCAAACCTCAGGCGTAAAAAGAAACGCATAAATAAAGTATAAATCAATTAATTTCATTATATTGCACCAAAAAAGTTGTCCTACAGAAATAGTGTACACAAATATCAAGTCGAGACAATCAGCTTGTGTGCGTGTGTGTGTGAGAGAGAGAGAGAGAGACCACATTGTAATAAAGAAAACATAGCTCGTCACCAAATATATAACCGGAAAATGCAGAAAAGAAATATTTATACCTTTATCTTATGTGAAATCCATAACCCTACATCTTTTAGAGACTTGTTTCCTGAAGCATCCTGTTCATTATTGACCTGCATACTTTCTGTAAGTAGTTCTTGGCCAGCCCCTTCAGCAATCACAATCACCATGTGTCCATTTTCCTTCAACCGTTTCTCAATGAATTCGAAGAGTCCACCCCGTCCTTCAAGGTAGAATGGTGATTCTGGAATCAAACAGCAATCAACATCTCGACTGGCCAGAGTAGCATACATTGCGATGAATCCTACAAAAATAATCCAATAAATTAAGTAAATAAGTGCACACACAAACACAGGTTAGTACTAGGGTAAAAAGAAACTCTGTAACTGTAATATAAGACTACCAGTTTCAGGCAAAACCATACATGCATTCCAGAGGTAGTTTTATGTCCATTTCCCATTTTCTAAACACGTACCTTACTTTTTCTAAAACCCTAAAAGGGGATCAAAACACATCTAAAGAAACCTCCACAATGCCCCCGTCTGCTGCAAGAAGCTAGACATGTACAGGGACTAGGTAAAACATAAAAGAACTTGAAAAGATACTAAAAAAACACATTTTATGTTTAAACAAAAATTGAACACAATGGTGAGATATTATTCATAGAGCCTAGTCCACACCTTCCAATACAATTAGTTCTGGTGGTTTCTAAGGAGATTTCACTTTAACCCCAAACTTGATGATAAACACACTTGTTTATACTCCAACAACTTGTCACACCAAGTGAGTATGATTACATGAGAACTCTGATACTGGTGAAAGGCAGAATACCCAAGGGCATGACATAGCTAAGGTCCCCTTTTACTTGCTGGCGTTGAGCATACAGAAGGATATCTTACCACAATATCGACCCATGAGCTTCACAACACCAATACCATTGTCTGCGCTTTGAGCTTCAACATGAGCAGCATTAATGGCGCGTTGAGCCTCCTCCACAGCAGTGTCAAACCCAAATGACCTATCAATGACCTGAACATACAGGCCAATGTAACATTCATATGCCAGATACTTATTCAGGAAGGATAATTTATTTTTCCAGTCAGATTAAAATTATCTGATGACATATAGTTATCTTCCCATTACTCAGATCATGCTGCTAACCAGTGTCATATATCTTATTCCTACAGACTGACTTCTAAGTTTTCTTCTGAAACTAATATCAGTAGAGAAAGTACAGGAAACCGAAACAAACATTAAATGCCCATATTTCATTAAGAGTGAACAGTACCGGGATATCATTATCAATAGTCTTAGGGACTCCTGCAACAGCAACTTTTAGACCACGACGCCTAATTTCCTGCGAAGAGTACAGAAGATATACCATATGAGCATTGAAGCATAAACTTCTACTATGGCCAATTACATTTTTAACAAATCAAGAAATATATTTCAAGGAGGTGAGCGGAGACCCTTTAGGGGTTATGCATTGCACTATAGCAGATTATTTTCAAGCAGGACATGGGGACTATCAGCAGTAATGGCTCCCCACAGACTAACTTCCAGATTAAGGCACAATACGATACTATCCTTATTGAGAGAACAAGCGTACCCTGTAAATTACGGATGCTCCTCTCTGAGTCCCGTCTCCTCCAATTATATAAACCTAGTCACAAAATAAAGCATTATTAAATGGACCAAAGAATTTCCACAAGCCAAAGCAATAAAACGTAAAACAGTGTCTTGAGAACTATAAAAAGAAGAGTCCATATCTTGAAAGACGGTCTTTCCATAAGTCAAGGAAAGACCAAGGTTTAAAGTGCAAATAAATGAAAGATAAAATTTTCAGGTTGCATGAATCGGGTTATAAACTTTATAAGTACTACACGTTGCATAATAAATTCTTAATATTGCAACTAAGACCTTTTACCTTTTATGATTCTAATTAAACTCCATCTTTTCATAAATCTATGGAAAGACGATCTTTCTCAAGACTTTGCGTAAAAAGATTATTATTTTTTTATTGCTACATCAAATCTGACAAACCTGATTTATTCCGCGATCCTGAATACTGTCAACTATCTTGGAGGTATCATGGCCTCCACGAGATGTACCAATGATTGTTCCACCACGTTTATGTATGTCATTCACAACCTTAGGCGTTAAGGTAACAGTATTCTTTGCATAGAAACCCCGATAACCTCCCTGTCAAAAAGGGATAGCATCAGACAATAACCTCAAAGTAATCCCCAAAAAGGGTAAAGAGTTTGCATATTACTAGATTTATTTTTAAAGAAAAATTTGATGTTGCTAAATTGTTCGTTCATAATACAATTAAGCTCTAGCTATGGTCAAAATTGATTGAATCCATCAAGATATCAGCTTTTCAAGTTTCAACACTTCTAACCAAGAAGTACATAGAATCAGCAAAATAAATGCTTAAGTTGACAGTATTGCTCAAATCCTGAATGCTCCAGTATTTCAAGAGGCTAACATGTAATTTATTGTGGGGCAGAAACCAGCACAAATTCTCAAACTAGGCAATCTTAAAAGGTATTATTGGGCCAAAGGCCAAAAAACAACCGCTTTGACAATTGTCGCATCCAAAATATAGATGGCTGCACGTAGATTTTAAAAAAACACATAAGTAATCATTCACCAATGATGCATATGCAGGCACAAACTTGAAGATGATAAGTTTTTACCTAAAAGGTGATTCATATACAGTTGCTCATATACTAATGTGAAGAAAACATAAGTTGTCAAATCGAAACTTAGAAATTTGTCAGCTTACATCAATTCCAAGGACTTTGTTAACACCATACATATAGTCAAGACTGTGAACAATTTCCCTGATCACTGTGTTTAGCCCTGGGCATAAGCCCCCACATGTCACAATACAAGCAGAAACCTCGTCTGATTTGAAATACACCTGAGAAATACAGCTTGCATCAAAACCAACCCATCGAAGAAAAAAAGGAAGGAGAAAACGAAGCACGATTCTGTGCACGTGTTTCCATGAGCTATCAGCATCGCTGATATCAACAAGAACTAATACGGCCATACCTTCTGTCGGGGCCCAGCACGTCGAAAATGTATCCCCCTTGGACTATCCTTGTGAACAACTACCTAAAAGGAGGAAGCCAACAAAGATGTCACCATTTCCAGACTCAAGAAGCCGTTGCTACAATTTCCTAATTAAGGTAAGGAAGCTCTCATAAAAGCTTCAAACTTTGTTGTGTAATTAAATAATGATATCAACTTGTTTAAAACTTACCTTTTGTGGCACAGTGTCATCCATATCAACAAAGTACTGCCTGCAGTAACGAAACAACTAACAGTTCAATTAAATGCCAAAGAATATATTAATGTGTGATGGACAAAGATAAGACTTAACTGGACTTACTTGACAACTGAATACGCAGGATTGAACCTCAGTGGATTAGGATAAGTCTGGCACAAATAAATAGCCAATAAGAAAAATTATGAAATAACTAAACGAGGGATCAAAAATATGATTTTTATTTTCCACATTAGAGCCAACTGATGCATCACAGTCTGTGTCAGCTAACAAACCAACTCCCATATTAGAAATATATTCAAGAAATGGCTTGCATATAAAGTAATGTGGATTCTAATGGACCCTAAGAGTCCGCACTCGCAAAAGCCACAACCAGCGAAATCTGTAGTTTGCTATTGTTATGGTTAACTAACTGAGGTGTGAATCTGAAGAGTAGAGTACGAGATTAAGAACAAACATTAAGTTGCCAAAATTAGTTAATAACATTTCAAATAAAAGCAACCAAAAAAACCCCAGCAAATTGCATTGATATTAAATTCAAATAAATATAAGGTATGAGAATGAATGCAAAGATGAAATAGGCGAACCTCGAGATCGGGGATGTAATCTGCGAAGTGAGGGACATCCTGAAGGACATAACCGCCGGTACCCTCCTCCACCTTCATCATGATGCCGGTGTCATCGCTCATCTCCGCCGTCATCCTCAGCCCGCCCACAGAGTTGACGCAACAATCAATAATCA
Organism: Rubia yunnanensis; assembly: GCA_037428765.1. Taxonomy (NCBI): domain Eukaryota; kingdom Viridiplantae; phylum Streptophyta; class Magnoliopsida; order Gentianales; family Rubiaceae; genus Rubia; species Rubia yunnanensis. Next base: position 77,539,115 of record CM075064.1, read on the forward strand.
AAATTTTAAAGGCTAATTTATTAGTTTTTTTAGGGCAAATTCTGTGAAAAGAACGTCGCTTCATATGCTTTTGGAAAAATGAGGATCTTAGAAAAATTGATGTTTAATTATATTAATAAAATGTAAAAAGAAATTTTGAATATTAAAAAATTATTATGCAATTTGTAATAGTTATAAAGTTTATAATACAATTTTAAAATTTAATTATTATTTTATATATTTATACTTCAAACCTTAATTTTTTCATAATTTATGAAAAAGACCATCTTGTCTTTCCAAAGACGCACTCTTATTTTTGTTTTGAGAAGGTCTCAGGAAATGCGGCATGTTCATAAACTTATGGACATGCCAGGGACTGATATGTAAAATGGGGTTCATATTATAATTATTTTTAAAATGGGGCACCTAATAATTAATTAAAGCTGATTATCTGTTTTTAATTTTCTTCCATGCCTAATTTTCCTTTTGTTACCAGTTTTGAGCAGGTAAATTTTTGGAAACTGTAATCATTTATCACGCGTGTTTAGAAGTCTCCTCATTATTCGCCCGTGTTTTGCCCTCTCTTCGTTCTTCAATTCCTCTGTACTCCGTTTTTTGTTTTGTTTCAATTTCGCTCTTTGTTCTTCACAAAATTTCGTCGAAATCGCGTTGTTCAAGTTTGCACCGGATTCGCCTGAATTCGGTAAGATTGATATTCTAGGTTTTGAAATTTCGTTGCTGTTCTTTTCCATTTTGCTTTATACTTGTACATGATTCTGATGTGAGATTTTTTTTGTGTATTTGACCTAGTCATGGGTAGGGCGAAGGGAAAAGTTATTCTTCCTAAAGTTGAGAAGTTGTCTTAGTCTTCTTGTTCTCCTAGTTCGTATTCTTCCTGTTTTCCGTTTTAAATATTTGGAGTCTCGTGCTTTTTTTGTTACTGTTGTGTGTATGTGTTTTTTCAATCTTATTGATGTTGACTTTTTTTAGAGTTTTATTCGTAAGTCAGATCTGCATATGAGTTGTTGTTGTTGACTTTTTTGTTAGTCAGATCTGTATGTTTTGAGTCTTTTTTATAACATGCATTTGATTGTTTAGAAGTTGCATTTGTTATTGTAAGATATGCACTAGTTAGTTGATTTATTTTTTCCCAGCATGTTATCAGTTCAGTTATAATGTGCATTTGTTTTCTTTGGAGTTGCATATGTTAGGTTAATAGCTGTATTAGTTAGTCATCCTATTTTTCTAATTTGTGTGTCAGATCCACATGTTTTGACTCTGTTTTATAATGTGCATTTGTTTTCTTATGATTTGCATATGTTAGGCTAACATTTGTCTAAGTTAGTTGCTCTGTTTTTCAAGTTACTTATTTTGTTGTTAACTTATTGTTATATTGTGTACTTGTTTTCTTAGAATCTTCATATGTTAATATAACTTATATATTAGTTACTTAGTCTGTGTTTGAGTTTCACTGATTGTTAGTTAGTTATTGTTATTCTTTCTGATTTGCTAGTATATATTTTGTTTCATTACAAGTTGCTTATGTTAGTTTACTATATGCATAAGTTAGTTATAATGTGTATGTCAGATTATGTTGCTTACTGACTGTCAGACTATGCATGCATTTGTTTCATTATAAGTTGCATATATTAGTATAGCCTATGCATTAGTTAGTCATACTGTTGTTTTCCTATATTAGGTTGCTTATTGGATGTCAGAGTATGCATGCATTTTTTTGTATGCTTTATGTATTAGTTTCTTACTGTGTGGTACATGATTATTTTTAGATGTTCCTGAACGAGGTGAAGATACTATTCAACGTCAAGAACCTGAGATAGAAGAAGGTGATGTAATTTTTCTTTATGTTTATTTACTTATTTGGTTATACATTTACTTATTCAAATATGTTATGTTTTTTAGCTTCTAAGAAGGTGGTTAGAAAATCTAAAAAGAAATATGGATCTTCTCTTCAAGATGAGCTGAAGAAGGTTCAGCAGTCTTATGCTTCTGGAGGTTTTTTTTACATGTTGCATTTTATTTGTGTGATTATGTTTGTTTTTTAAATATGTGCTTATACCGTTTTTTTCCAGTTTTTCTGTGTAGTAGTTGTATTGGCACTTAGGTCTGCCAGAATTGGTGGTGATGCTACTCCACATATTTCAGTTCCTGTCGTTCCTAAGCTGGGAAATAAGAAACGGATGAATGTGGGTATTAAGCAGTCGAAAGATGGTGAAGGTGTATCAGCTGTGGGTGAAGGTGGATCAAGTCAAGAATTTGACTATGAAACACTGTTGAATGATGTTGTTTGAATGAGTAGAGAAGTAGATGGTGTTGATGAAGCCAAGGGTTCTAAGGTAGTGAAGAAAGATATTAGGGACGTTTTGGATGTGATGATTGATAATGTTAATTCTGGTGTTGAAAGGGTTGATGCTAATGTTGGTGTTGAAGGTGGTGGTGTTGAGGGTTTTTATTGTGTTGAGGGTGTTAAGGGTGTTGAGGGTGTTGAGGGGAAGGATGGTTCAGCACAAACTGATGGAGTTGTTAGGTCTGCTGAGGGAAAAGATGTGTCAGCAGATATTGATGCTGAAGTTGAGGCATATTTTAGTAAGAATGATACTGATTTGAATAGGAAAGAGACTGAATCTGTTAGGGAGAAAGTTGTACCTGTCGGTGTAGTTTGTTCTAAGGATGTTGAGAATAATGGTGAAGGTGGGTCCATGGATGATAGTGACAGTATGAACAATATGCTTAGAGACTATATTAAGGAAAATCAGTGGGTTTTGGGTGCAGTTGCGAAGGCGGAGGTGGCACAAGCTGCTGCGGTTGCGTGTGAGAGGGAAAGTGAGGGTGGTGAAGCTGATGTGGATATGGGTGAGAGTGTTGAAGCTCGACCTACTGTGGTAGTCTCATTTGAATGAGAGAAGGATGGGTTGTCACCTCGTATCTTGAGCAATGATAAGGGTAAACAATGTGAGACCTATACTGGACAAAATAAAAGGGAGGCAGAAGAACTTGCTGCAAAGTCACCTGTTGAGAAGGCGATGAGGACAAAGACTAAAAAAGTTGTGAAGAAAGGTGCTGTAAAGGCGAAGAAATATAGTGGGGTTTTGAAGGAGTCTGCTGAGAAGGTGAAGAAAGTTGTTGAAGTAGCGAAAAAAACTGGTTTGAAAAGGAAAGTGTACAGTACTGCTAATGAAGCTTCAGGGTCAGGAAAAATGGTTGCTGGTGAAGAAAGAGCTGCGAAACAGCAGCGCAACCATCAGAAGAAGCAGGTGGTCCAATGTACTGATGAGGAGGGTAACACGTATGTGTATTTTAATATGTTATACATTGTACTTGATTCATAAGATGCTGCATTTGATAAGATTCTGCATTTGATAAGATTCAGTGTTTATGTGATATTCACAGCCTCAAATAAGCTCACACTTTTCATATTTTATTTTAGGTTTGCTAAGAAATTCTCAACCAGCTGTTGTCCTTCGAAGCTGAAATCGCTAATTGCCTTGCTCACTCCCGCTCAAAAGATTGATGTGGATGATATAGGTTTTGGTAGACTTCTTGCGTTTGACATCTAATCCATTCCTTTTGGAATTGTGCCTTGGCTGGTTGATAGGTTTGATTATGTGGGCTGATTTCATATTGTTTTATGCTGACTACAAATTGTTCTAGGCTAACTCCTTATTTTTTGTTCTAGGTTTGATCATGTTGGCTTTGTGCAAGAAATATCAAGCTCAAGGTACATCATTACACCTGACGATGTGTTTGATATATTCTGTATTCCTAGGATACCAGGTTATGACGTTGGTTTGGTTAGAAACAATGGGAGGGGTTTGTCAAGAGATGTGGACATTAGGAATAAATGGAGAGAAGAGTTAGGTACTGATAAATATGGTAATATTTCTCATGTTAATCTTTTTGAGGAGCTGTGTAAACTAAGTGATGGTGGTGAGCGCTTTAAGAGATTTTTTGTTATGTATGTCATGTATACTTTCTTGGCGCCAACTACCAGAAACTTGGTTGATTTTAAGCTGGTTAGTGCTTAAGAGAATGTTGGGCCATTTAAGAGTCTTGATTGGTGTGGCTTAGTGCTTGATCGTCTCTATGAGGGTGTTAGGAGCTTCAAATCAGATTCAAGTAAAAGAGATGTGTCTTGAGTTAGCGGTTGTGTGTTTGTGATGTTGTTGGCTTATATTTATAGGTTTCCTTTTAGAGATCAGCCTGACCCTACTAGACTTCCCTTATGCATGCATTGGTCGAACAAATCTTTGCTCGACAGGGCTCATTATCTAGGAAAAATGGGTATGATAAGGGAGTTATGGTAGTGGCTGGCTTTCCTTTGACAAAGGATGGGAGGATTAAAGATAACATAAGTAGCCAGCAGCAATCTAAGGGAACTCATAATGAGAATATTGGCCACGATGGGCTTCATACACCTACTGCTGCATGTGATGGTATTGCTCAGGAGTCAGGATTTATTTCTTATCGAATACCTAACGGCGTGATGAGCAATGAAGACATTGACAAAGCTACCAGCAATGTAAGTAATTTTTGTTTTTTTTATATAGATTGTAAAAATTAGTGCATGTTGTTTTAAAACTAATGCAGGTGTTAGTTAATCTAATACAGTTTATAGTTCATATTTCCTTTTTAGATAGTTTCTGGTTTTTTATTTGACTGATATTTATTCTTCTCTGTCAGCCTCTGAATAGGGTTTACCTCGTTTTCAAATGAGACATGGAGGTCACTACACGTGTGTTGGTTCAAAACCTTGAGAGGGCAAATGCTAGCCCGATTGTGCGACCACAACCGCAGCCGCAACCACAATCAAAACTTCAGGAAGAAGGAACAACCACAGCAAATGAGGATGATGTTCATGTCAAGACAACACAAGAAATTATGGTAGACCCAGCCACACATGAGTGGGTTGATAGGATAGTTGAAGAATACATGAGGAAAGCTCGTTCTATGATTCCTTCATTCTCCCTTGGGATTGAAGGACTTGAAGATTTGTAGCTTTAGCATCTTTGAATTGTTTTTGGATGATTTGTAATCAGCTTATTTTGTGACTGACTGGTTTTTTGGTGGTATGTTAAGCGCAATTGAGATGCTGTTTTAGGAGTTGTTTTTAAGGTTGAACGTGTATTTGGATGATTTGTGACTGATTGTTTTGTGGGTGATATGTTGAGCGCATTTGAGACGTTGTTTTAGGATTTGTTTGTAAGGTTGCAAGTTTTATGAAATAAATGCATGTTTAGTTTGAAGAAGTACTATTTGTATTCTTTTAATTCCAAGTTGATTTTTGAATTATTTGATGGGGTTGATTGTGTTGATTTTCTGAGCTTATAGGAAAACAAATGCAATTGGTAGGTTAATAAACAACATGTGTAAGCTAAGTAGTTCTACATGTATTCAGTGGTTTTTGTATCACTAAAATTATGTGAAATATAATACAAATCCTTTTTAGGGAAACAAGTACATGTTGAATGTTAAGAAGTAATATCTGTATGCTTATTAATATCAAGTTACATTTTAGTAATGTTATGTGGTTTATTGTGTTGGGTTTCTGAGCTTATAGGAAAACAAATGCAATTCATAGGTTAATAAATTACAGTTGTAAGCTAAGTAATCACATATCAGTTAGTTTGTAGTCAGTGTTTCCATATCAATAACATTTTATGAAACAAAGGTTAGTACTTGGGCAAGCAAAATAAATGCAAGTTATAATTTGATAATTTACAGTTGTAAGCTAAAAAATACATTATGTTATTGAATGCATACAGCATGTATTTTTATTTACCTATATATTGAATTTGCACTGGTACTTGTTCAATGGAATTTGTTTTTTATGCCAACAAGTCTTATATACTTACTGCACAGGTGTCAAACATCTCTTGAAGAACGCTTCTAACTTCTGAGTTTCCTTCGCTCTTTAGAACCAGATTGTAGAATCTGCTGGACATATGGTTCCTCCTTGAAAGTACGCTGTTGATGCTTTCCGATTGTTGTTTTTCTTGGCCAAGAATCCTATCCCAAACTTTTGTTTTGTCCTTTTTTGTCCACCTTTTGAGGATGTACTTTGCAGGTATTTCTGTGATGGAATTAAGGTGCAATATTATGAGAGTGTGAAAGTACAGCATACTTGACACCTCGAAGAACTTGCATGTGCATTGTACTTCAACCAGCCCATCTTCATTTTTGTACTCAACTGTCTCGTATTTAGATTCATCATGTTCTAGGCTGACCTCATATTTTTTTGTCGGTGGTTCTGAGAAAAGTTTCTTGACCTTAGTTGCCATTGCTAGGGAAAATTCCTTTTTGAATCCTTTGTACAATGCAAGTGTGTAAACCTGAGCAGCATATTTAACCAAACTTGTACAAGCCCAATAGTGGGAAATAAATGCATACTGTAAGTTAACAAATTCGTGTTCTAGACTAAGTAATACATATTTTTAAATGTGAACATATCTGCTTTGTTTTGATAATTTGGCTTTGCTTTTGTACATGCATTTTCTTTTTCTGCTTCATCTCTCATCCACTTTCTGATTGTTTGGTTGAAGAGCTCATAGAAGTGTGTCAGTGTTGTTGTTTTGTTTGCACTGAATCATAGTGCGTGGTTGCTGCTTCGCTTCGCTGTGATGATAAGATGCCTGCTGAGAAAATATCCTTGCTGAATGCCGTGCTCCATTTTTACGGATGTCGTATAGGCGTTGAAACCATGTGCTAGTTTCGAGCTTGTATGTGGTGATCATGGAGGTCCATTTTTCTTCAAATTCTATTGAATTACGACATCTTTTCATACAGTAGTCTAGATCGCTTTTGAAGATTCATCTTTCTTTAATCTCCCATAATGTTGTATTGCATTTTATTTTATGTGCCACAAGCACAACCTGTGTTTTGTGTTTTGGAAGACCTTGAAGTTGCAACAAGAAATGGATGTTGATCAGTATACATATTGTAAGCTGACACATGCAGAAGCTAACATTCCCTACTCAATTTCAGGTCTAAGAAATGGAATTTCTGTAGCTGCATCATTTTTCAGGAAACATGATTTCCAAAGTAACAAGTGCAACTTTAAAGATATGTAATGCATACTGTAAGGTAAGAGGTGCAATGTCTAAAAGTGCATATCCAGTGCTCAGAACTGTAAATTACAAATTTTCACAACATACCTCATTTATTGCTTTGCCCATTGCAGGATCTTGATCTGTGAATATTGTCACAGGTTCCCTTCCTTCCATTGATTTCCAGAAAGTGTTGAGGAGCCACACAAAAGTATCAGCCAACTCATTTGCTGTAAAAGCACAAACAAACATTGTTATGTTCCAGTGATTGTTGATTCTAACTATTGGCACACAAATCAAGTTATACTTGTTTGTTCTGTATGTAGTGTCAAATATGGTGACATCTCCGTAGAGTTTGTAGTCATCATTGAATCCCTCCAAAACACTGTTGATAGTTTTGTTTCCTTGTCAAACTTGACTTTGAAAAAGAAATCTTAATCCTTATCATTGATTTCCATGAGTGTGTCAACAAGTTTTTAAGCATCTCCACTTTCTATTTCTTTCATCCGAAGTCAACACACAAAGTCGAGGTGGTCTTTCATCGTATGCCCTAGACTTTCTTCTCCACCATCTTCAAAATACATGTATTTATATCCTACAGTAGGTCTTAAACCTGTTTGTTCCATTGTTCTGATGGATTTTCCTTTGTCTTCTATAATTCTCTGTTCACTCCTACTAAGATACTACCAGGCTGGTCTTGTTAACTCATGATTGTGTACGGTATTGTGGTGTGCCATTATGTAATAATCCTGCTCTAGCTTCACTCTAATTTCAGCTAGGCATCCTGTATTTGTAATCAGGTCATTTCTCTTCCTCTTCTTCTTCTTTTCAGAATGATTTTCATTATCCATGCAAGGAATATGACTGGTAGTGCTGGTTTTTAATCTTTTCAATTGGCCTCCAGTAGAGCACTTGTAGTACTTTTCACGAATCTGGCCTTTGCTGTTTTAACGTTGGCAGTCCTTCCTGAAGCTGAAACCAATAGCATTTGCATGCTTCTTGTACAGAGCATGAAGTGCTTCCAATGGTTTTGCTTTTACCCAGTAAGATTTTCAGTGGCATAAATTTCATTTAAATTTGGAAAATTTGTACCTATAATAATAAAGAATACAATTTCTAATGCAAGCTCTGTTCTGATAAGCATAAAAAATACTATTTGTAATGTAACATATGCAAAGTGTAGTGTATTTTGTACATGTTATAATCTGAACAACGCACAAGTTTGTCAAAAGTTGAAATTGACAAATGCATTTTCTGTGTTTTGTTCATTTTAATTTAATGCATGTTTATTTGTAACCTATATGTGATTTAAGTTAACAAATGCATAAATTATACTAAATTTCTGTGCAGCATGTAGTTTATATTGCTAATGTTTCCACATGTTCATACATGTTCACAACACTCAAATTTCAGTGTCCAGAAGTTTAAAAAACAACTATATTCATATCGATTGCATTTGAACACTTGAATTTCAGTCTGATGAGAGAAAATCATACCTTCATAGGAATTGAGCAGTATTTCAGCTTCTTGCAACCGAATTTCATCTGCTTGAAGTTGAATCCTGGAGTTTAGAATCGTGTTTTCTCTTGCAAATTCCGATTCGATAGCAGTAGTTTTTACGATTAAAGCAACTGAAATTTCATCTTCTTCAATAGGATTTAGCGACAGATTTGGTTATTCAATTCCGTTGAAATCACAACAGTTGTTGTTATCAGAGGACATCGGAAAGGCACCGTGAACGGATTGGACGAGAGGAATTGAAAACATGCAAGCGGACTGGTGAGGAAGAATTGATCGGCATTCAGAGGATTCAGGAGAACAAAAAGAGTCGGAATCACTTTGGTTGTTGTCATCAGAGTACATCGAAAAGGCGTCGTTGATGAGAAGATCGAAAATGCGCCGGCAAGAAGATCGAAAAATGCACCGGTGGACTGTTGAGAGCTTTTCGGAGAAAAAGAACAGAGTACTATGTGTTTATGTGTGAAAATTGTGTTTGTGCTTTTGCGTGATATTTTTGTTTAAGTTTGCATTATTTGCAATGTGGCCCCTTCCTGTCCATAAGCTTATGGACAAGCCACCTGTCAGGAGATCTACTCTTTTATTTTTATGTGAGTCAGAATCCTGAAATTGATTCACTTCTTCTGGCCTGTCCATAAGCTTATGGACAGGCCGCCTTTCAGGAGACCTACTATTTTATTTTTATATGAGTCAGAATCCGGAAATTGATTCACTTCTTCATGGCACCACCCTACCCTATATGAACTACATATAATTATAATTTAGAATTAATTAAACTCTAACGCACTCCTCATCCGTAATCATACTAGTACTATAGTACTGGTATTTTGATGACGTCGAGGTGCTTATCTGTTAATGTTAATTGGTCAATTATAGTATTTGTTAATAATTGAACCTTGTTACAACATTTTACCTTGTTACAACATTTTTTTAAAGTAGATTTTCTAATAAATTTTTTTATAAGTTTATGAATAGGTCAGAACCAATTTGCAAATTAGAGAAAATTAAAGAAATTGAGCCAGGTCATACACACTTAAATCACACAAATCACACTCATTCTCTCTCACGCACTCCACGCTCATTGTGTGATCCACACACTTCTGCAATTCACGTTTATCACACACCTCGGCCATGGAGGAGGAAGTTAACGGTAAGCGGTAATGCAGCATGATGGAGAGTGAGCTCGATGCAAAGCCGGTGAAGTTCGCCAACAATACGTACTCCTCGTTGGCAAGCGGCAAATGTTAGCTTCAAATATGATGTTGGAATTCATAGCAATGCTGTTGAATTTTTTGCTTCTATGGAATGTGCTTTACTGTATAGTTGATTAGGTTTTATGATCTGATATGGCCCTGAAAATCTTATCTATTCAACAATTTCTGTCAAATTTGTGATTTTTTTGTTGATGGGAAATGGTTCAGATGGGGTAGCATTTGTTTCCTTTGTGGCTAGATATGGTTCCCTTAAAGGAAGCTTCAAGAGGAGATCTATAGCTGTGATGGATTACAAGACACTAAAAACTGCTACAAGTAATTTTCTGGACAATCATATTCTGGGACGAGGTGGATTTAGATGTGTTTACTAGGGTGATTTGGGGGAGAATAGTTTATGGCAGTCAAGAGGTTAGTTGGGTAGACTCAGGATGCCATAAGAGAATTTGAGGTTGGTTTTTCTTGATTCTTCTAGTTTTAGCTTGTTTACATTTGGATGTTCTCTTAGGACCAATTCCATTTGGTTTCATCTTCTCTATGTGTTGCTGACTGAGGTGGAGTTATTGAGCCAAATTCAGCAGCCCAATATAATTTATTTGTTAGCCTATTGTGTTCATGGAGACACAAGACTTCTTGCGTTTGAACTGATGCAGAGTGTTTCTTTGGAAGCTCAGTTACATGGGAAAATCTTCTCCTTGATTATGTTGAACTGATGGTGCAGATTAAGCAAATTATGAATCTTCTGAAATGTACAGAAAAGAAAAGGAGGCCAGATTTGCATGACACTCGATTCTAAATGGTTTGAACCGAGGTCTGATTGTGATGAGGATAGAGATGCTGCAAGTAGAGCCGTCAATTTTACTCTTGGATGGTAATATAATATGCATTTTAAAGTTTACTAAGTCAAGTTTAAGATTTCAAAAGGGCTTTTTGTAACACAATAAGTGAATCTCAGGTTTCTTCATTCACTTCTTCTTTGGAACTATCCTGTTTCGATGCAAAATCTGGTGGGGGAAAGACTGCCTAAAATCAACCCTAAACTGTCGAAACTTTTGAATGGTTCGTTGGACTTCGTGGGCATAAACCACTACATGAATTTATATGTGCGTAACGATAGAGCAGGGATCAAGAAGCTTATAATGCGGGATGCTGCTTCTGATTTAACTGTCCTAACTTCAGGTACGAGGTAGATTGAAGCATAACAGGTAATAATCTCATGGTTCAAGAAGGAACTGAATTTGGAGAAATCGACTAATTTGTTCGCATGTAATCTAGTACATATACATGGAGTTCCTATTAGGAGATAAGGTGGCGTCTTTCTGGCTGCGCATTGTCCCATGGGGGATTCAGAGGGTTGCAAACCACGTAGAGGATAAGTATGGCAATCCACCAATGATCATAGCAGAAAATGGCAAGTCTCGTGAAACTGAATCGTGTTCAAATTTCAAACATACCTTAAAATGACACTTTCTGAATTTCATGTTTACAGGTATGGATGATCCATCTCATTGGTCACTAAACGAGGCTTTGCAAGATACGAAAAGGGTCCATTTCTTATAGAATTCAATATGTATTTGTTAGGTCACATAAAACTAACAAGTACATATTGGATTCTAACATAGTAAATATATAAGTAAACATATGCAGTTCTTAATTCAAAATGAACAACCAACAACAACTTTAAAAAAAATAGTCATACACAACACAACTAACAAGTACACACTGGATACTAATAAATTCAACGTATAAGTAAACGAATGTAACTCGTTATTCAAAACGCACAACTAACAACAACTGAAAACAAAAAGGTCATAGATAGTACAACTAACAAGTACACATTGAATACTAGCAGATGCAACATATAAGTAAACAAATGATGTTCGTAATTCAAAACAAAGGATCAGCAAAAAAGAGTAGAGAAAAATTTCATTCACAAAAGATCTATAGACATTACAACTAACAAATACACATTGAATACTAATATATGCAACATATAAGTAAACAGTTTCTAATTCAAAATGAACAATCAACAACAACTGAAAATAAAAAGGCATACACAACTAACTAGTACCAACTAAATACTAACAAATTCAACATTTAAGTAAACAAACTCAATATCTAATTCAAATGAATAATCACAACAACTGAAAATAAAAAGTCATATGCAACTAACTAGTGCCAACTGAATACTAACAAATTCAACATTTAAGTAAACAAACGCAGTTCCTAATTCAAAATGAACGATCCACAACAATTGAAAATAAAAAAATTATATATAACTAACTAGTACACACATAATACTAACGAATGCAACATTTAAGTAAAAGAATGCAGTTTTTATTTCGAATTGAACTATACACAGCATAGCTAACAAGTACACACTAAATACAAACAAATGCAATATATAAGTGAACAAATGCAATTTCTAATTCAAAATGAACAATCCACAACAAATGAGAATAAATACATAATACTAACGAATGCAACATTTAAGTAAAAGAATGCAGTTTCTAATTCGAAATAAATGATCAACAACAAATGAAAATAAAAAATTATATACAACTAATTATTGCATAATGAGTACTAACGAATGCAACAAATAATGAAACAAGTGCATATCATAACATCAACCTCACACAAATACAGAGCTTTACTTATACATCATTTAAATTAACATATACATATTTTTTTATACTAAAAAAAAGACTTCATATTACTTGACCATAGTATGTAGTTTAGACAATAGAAATAGCATACATGAATTAAAACCAACATTTGTGCCCTTCAAGAGAGAATGGTGGCATAACCTACACTCGATAGAACTACAGCTTGTTCAAAAAAACCCAAAGTTCATAAAAAAAATTCAAACATAACAAGGACAAAATTATAGTGCCCATAACTCTTCATCTCACAAGTGCCTGCTTAGAGCTTGTCCTCAAACTCAGATAGTGATGTCATGTGTGCTTTCAAATCCTTCCCGTTTCTGATATCAGTGACATGCTCTGCTGTAGTGGAACTAGGTTCCAGAGGATCAATTAACATATATGCTATGATCTGCAATAATGTTCAATTTAAATCTACATGTCAATCTTATGAGGAGAAAAAAACCTTAAAACATACTCATGTGCTAATGCGACAGAAATCGCAACAGTAATAATGCAATATACATTATTTCATTCCAGTGTATCAAATAATATGAATGTGCTAAGCCATTGTTCAGTATATGGAAATTTACAGATGCAACCTAAGAAGTCATTTTACACAACAGTACAACACAATGGCATGAACACACGAATTATAGGATCTCAGCTCTAAAAATAGCACTTATAGCTCTCGTACATACCATATAAGTGTATGTATCACATAACGAGAAAAGGAGGAAACATATCAAGGCTCCTCTGCACCTCCATCACCGTCATCTAGATTTTCATTTTCCTGTAGCATGTCCATGAGCATGTTAATCTGGTACTGCAACATTGCATTCTGGCGCTCAACATTAGATCGCTTGCTCCTTTCCTCGAGAAGATGAATTTGCAAATGTTCCAGGCACCGAGCATCATCTTCCGACTGCTCATTCAGACCGCCTATCTCCTTGTCCTGTAAACACAACATCAATTCTTTCTTAAACTCAGTAGAGCAAGACTTAGGTCAGTTTCACCATGTGTACTTGTTAGTATGCAATCAGTGTACAAGCAATAATACAATACAAACATGCCTTCAAAATCATGACAAAAAGTATGCAATTGTAGTAAATATACCCGCGAATCCGAACAATAAAGATCAACATAGCCTCGGGATTGACATAAAATCCTCTCTTAACATTTGCATTATTCCTTCTTATTGTTTGCATACTCAAATTTGATCCGACTGTACTAAACTATTTTAGCCTAGTCTATTTCCAATGTTTGCATTTCAGAACTTGGATCACTGCTATAGTTTCTCGCATTGCACTCTGAAACTCAGGCTAAGAAATTTCCAATCAATAGTAACACCACAACTTCCCAAACAAATAAGGACTAATTCAATAGAATCAGAATTGAATAGCTTCAAATGTAAGTGTCTAATTAAAACACTTGTAGCTTAAAACCTATAATCTGAGTGGTGTGCTTTACATATTGGAATGGAATGAAATTAGAGGAAAACTATAATCTGAAACATGGTGAATAAATCGGAGAAATTAAAGAGTGAAAAGATAAGGTGAATTACGAACCTTACTCTAGGTCTGTCAAATGGGTTAATTGGATCAACCTATTATCCAAACCCAATGAACTCATTATCCAATGAGTCTTATCCAATTAACCCATTTATTAATGGGTCAAAATGAGTTGGATCATACATAGGTTGGGTCATTAAATAAATAACCCATTAGTAACTCATGAGATAACTCATATGACCCAATGAGTTAAAATATATTATCCAATAAGTCATTATCTAATAAGTCATTATGTAACTAACCCAATAAGTTATCATTCAATATTTTCTTCTGATTTGGGTTACAAGTTGTCATTATTCAATGAGATCAGGTATTAAATGCTCATTAGTTCTTGAGATTTGGCGGGATGAGAATAATTATGTTAATAGGAAATTTTGATCTCAATGGGTCCCATATTATGTTAACACAATGAAAACCTAACAAATACCCAATAAATATCCAAAATTATTCAATTAAATGCATGTGTAATATTTAACATAAATATTCACTACAATTCACAAATTATACAAAATATAATTTACAAATTATTCGAGTTCAATCTCGTACAATATTCGAGTTCGAACAATATTCGAGCTCGGACAGTATTCGAATTCAATCTCATACAATATTCAAGTTCGTACAAAATTCGCACTCAATCTCGTACAATATTCGAGTTCGTACAATGTTCGAGTTCAATCTCGTACAATATTCGAGCTCAATCTCGTACAATATTCGAGTTCTTACAATATTTAAGTTCAATCTCGTACAGTATTCGAGTTCGTACAGTATCCGAGCTCCATCTCGTACAGTATTTGAGTTCATACAGTATTCGAGCTTAATCTCGTACAGTATTCGAGTTTGTACAATATTCGAGCTCGTACAGTATTTGAGCTTGAGCTCAATCCCAACTAATATTGTTCGTTAATTTCATCGAGTTTACAAAACCAACCTATTATATATATTTTTTATTAAATATAATATAGTGTACATAATATAATAAATAATTATATATTAGGGAAACATTAAATCATTCGTAATCAAACTTGTGAAAATTTAGTTATCTTGTGATATGAAATTATCCACGGGTCACCCATTACCCAACCCAACTCAACCCACCACACCCAAAATTATCCAACGGGTAGCCCATTATCCAACCCAACTAAATCCAATAACTACAACCCAATTATATCCATTACCCCAATGGGTCATTATCCAATAAGTCTTATCCAATAAGTGAAAATAGTATATGGATAACGGTTATTCAACGGGTGACCCGATCCGTTTGACGGGCTTACCTTACTCTCCATGGACTGGATGAGATTGGAGTCAATAGTGCCGGGATCCATCGCTGCTAGGAAATAGATACTCCGACGAGAGAAAGCGAGACTGTGATTGGATAAGAAGATCGGAGGAGGATGAGGAGAGATGGGACGAAAACTGGTGGGTAAGCAGGTCGTCGAAGGTGATCGAATTGGTGACTCATGGTTTCTGGAAGAGGAGGTTTTTCTGTAAGTGGTTGAAGAACGATGAGAGAAAGTGGAGATAGCAACGAGGAAGAAGAAAGGTCCAGGAGATAATTTCTCTAATTAGTACCTAAATTTTGATTAATTACAAACTAAACCCATTTTTCAAAATGGCCCCTCGCCTGTCCATAAGATTATGGACATGCCGTTGCTCCTGAAACTTACCCTTTTTTATGTTGCTACACTTACCATTTGTAAATTAAACCATACAACCCATTTACACTAAGAATGGTACTCTCAAATATATCAAGAATGTAAAAAATTGGTACTCGTTCTCTCCCGGCCCAATTTGCAATTTAACTATTTATTTAGTTAAAATTGTTTAACTTTGACCGTAAAATTGAATTGATAAACAAGTTATGATATTGATGTATGTGATCATGTTATATTCGTAATAGCATTTATATTTAAAACATCAAATTTTCATAAATTGTATTTACACACAATTATAAATATCAATGATCAAACTTTTTTGAGTCAATTGATGGAAGTCAAATTGTTTAGAATTAGGTGGAACGAAGGGAGTATTTTTTAAAAATCAAAGATAAAATTATTTCAGGAAACTTGAAATCATCCAGAAACATTTGAGTACAAGAAAATAGGTGGAGAGTGCCACACAACAGTATATGAAGAAATAAACTTGGCACCATTCGCTAAGCAATATGATTAATAATTCTCTTGTCGAGGAACCCAGCAAGAAACTGAAGATGATGGGCACCATTCGTTCAAATTGGACGGGTGAAGGAGCCATTTTCTATGAATGGCCTGATGGGCATAATGTTCCATTTGAGGATATTACCCTTAGGTACTTCATACAAAATAAAGCTAACCTCCTACCACAGCTGGAGCCATACCTGGCTACCAATATACTTACCATTTTGCAGGTAGCAAAATTGGAGTATCAACACGAGGATAGGCTGATCTGGACACCAAACACCAATGGTACGTTCACAATCAGGTCCGCATACCACACTTTTGGGAGAAGAAAAGTTAAAATCAGACACCTTTCCAAGGTATGGAGCAGTTTCATACCTAAGAAAATGTCAGTCATTTTGTGGCGTGCAATGAATGGCATTCTGCCTTTTGATAACATTTTAGTTAGGTTAGGCTTTCGATTAGCATCGAGGTGTCCTATGTGCATGAACCATAATGATAATCTAGACCATTATTTCAACTCTTGCCCATCCTCTATTGCTGTTTGGGAGGCAGTTGGAGATATGATCCATCTTCAGCAACCTAATTTCCATAAGTTGGAGCATAGAGTTGAATATTTCCTATCCTTTAATGCTGAAAATAAGATCCACTCTCAGATTATCACTGCTTCACTTCTGGTTACAATCTGGATCCTATGGATAAAGAGGAACAAAATCATTTATGATAATGAACCTTTCTCCACTGTAGCCTGTTTACATGAGTTTAAATGTATCATTCGTGATATATTTACAGTTCATCACCTTTTTGGCAAGATAGAAAAGCATATGTATTGGATTGAGTCTAACATTATCCCACACATTTATTCCAAGAAAAGGAAACCTTTAACTGCTGTAACATGGAAGAAACCTTTCTTGGGATATAAGATCAATACAGATGCCTCATGGAAAATGTTTGGATTCTCCTCTGCAGCTGTAGTAGTAAGGAATTCTATAGGGAATGTGATTACAATGAGAACAAAAATTTTCCAATCCCCCTCACCACTACACGCCGAATTAATAGCTATTCAGTTTGGATATGAATTATGTGCAGAACTGGAAATAACATACTGTTCTTTGGAATCAGATTGCTTAATTGCTATCAGAGGAATTCATAACCCCATGACTGCACCTTGGATAAACTTTTCTGTTTGTAGTTCACTTTTTCTTTTGCATACGAAATTCCCAATTACACATATTCCCAGAGAGGCAAATAATGTTGCAGATTTTTTGGCCAAATACTCACTAGAGAATGATTTACATGTTATTTTAGACATTCAATTAGACATTCAATTAGCTCCTCCTGTGCTCAGAGGACTCATATCTCTAGACAAAATTGGTTTGCCCTCCATACGAGTAGGTCCTTGATATTGCTTTCTTTTCTTGGAATGGAATCTACTCTGTTTTTTCTCTTCTTCCAGGTTTGCTAGTGCCTGGGATGATTAACTGGTCCTGGACGAACAAGGAATATGCAACGGCCATTTGCTCGAGCTCCTTCCCTCCTCACCCACAGAGAAACTTTAGGCCGACTCTAATCTTCTTCCTATATTTCTTTTTCCTTGTTTTCCACGGACATACTGGGGTTTCGATTTCTCGATTCGCCGACCGGTTCATGGAAAACAATGGAATGATATATAGAAAGCTACTCTCTCAACATTATTTTCATTTTAGGCTAATGTAGACATTTCATAGCAATTCTTTTGCTTCATGAGCTTCTCATAGCCCTCGGATCATCATAAGGATGACTCCTCTGTACTCATGTATGTACTCTCAGGCGATTTAGCCATTTCTAGGGTTAGGGGAGCCAATTAATTTCCCCCCATCTACGGATGGTTTAAACTAAAAAAAAAAAGAAGAAGATGATGGATATGAAATAAGAAGCATATTCCCGGTATCAATTCCTGCAAATCAAGTGGAATTGCCAGTTCTTCATCACCCATAACCACCTGTGTAATATTCAACACATCACCAATCAATGTGCCATTATGAAATTGGAGAGTTACAACCATCATAGTTGCCTCACGCAAAGCCAAAGCTTCAGCTTGGAGTGGAGAACGAATGCATAATCGACAATATGCTTGATCTCGAGCGAAGGAGCCATGATTATCAAGGATCAAAACACCCAAACCTGCAGATTCTGATGCTGATGAGAGGTCTGCATCAATGTAAATTTTAACACCTTTAATAGGAGGTCGTAGCAGCAAAGTCGAATGGAGATCAATTGGAAAACGTTCAGGCCAAATATTAGAGCCATGAAAACTCTTTAGATTGTGAATCGTTGGTGCTGCAACTAATTCCTCATGGGCATGTGATTGTTGAAAGCATTGTAGGTTACGTTGTCGCCAAATGGATTCACATAAAACCAAAAAAAGTTCAGCAGTAGGTGGATCATTATCTAAAATAAACTGACGGAAAGAAAGAATGGGCTTGTGCTGTATGTTTGGCCAGATGAAGTTGTGTATTCCGGCAATCTGATAAATGGTAGTCGCAAAATTGCAAGAGAAAAATAGATGAGTCGTGGAACAATCTTGCACTTGACATAGAGGTAAAAAATTGGGAATCTGAACATCCACTGATTTACAACGAAGATTTCATAAGTCGGCAAAGAATCCATTGCAAATCTCCACGCAAAGTGCTGAATCCATTTTTGTATGCGGGGATTCCATTTTTTTCCAAAACAGAACATCAGTACGTGAGGAAGACGAGAGATTAAGATTATGAAGATGCCGAGGCTGCTCTATCAGAACATGATACATAGATCGTACAATAAATCTTCCTGAAGTCGTAAAAGGCCACCACCAACAATCTCTATCATGATGTGAATCAAGGGGAATGGTTATGGTAATTTAAGCTTCATCCGGATCAAAAAGCTTTGTAAGTAATATTCTTTCGAGTAGCAAGATTGATGATCAATTAAATCGGACACCAAAGAAAGATTGTTTGGAATGCGATCAGGCATTTGAACAAAGAAATTGTGATCAAGGGTTGCTAAGGATCATAACAAATTATGGTTTGATTCCTAGTAGCAATATGTTTTCAACATCCAATTTTCAATGCAGCAATACCCTTAGAAGTACTTTGCCATGCCCAAGAAGGTCGAGAACCCAAACATGAATGCAAAATGGAGAAAGAAGAAAAGTACTTATCTTTGCAAACACGGGACAACAAAAGATGTGGATTTGTGAGCATTCCCTAAGAAGAACAATATTAAAAACCTCCAAATCACAGAAACCCAGCCTCCATTTTGCTTTGATCTCGACATTTTCGCCCAATAGACCTAAGGAATTTTCTTTTTGTCAGAATCTTTGCCCCACCAAAAATTGATAATCATGGAACGTAAATTCTGAATGATATTATTGGAATATGAAGGTAACTCATAGTATATGTTGGGATGGCCTGAAAGACTGACTTTATCAAAACTTCCTTTCTTGCTTTTGATTAATGTTTTTTGGTTCCAACCATGAATCCTTTGCCGAATATGATCTTTAATACCTTGAAAGACATCCATTTTGCTTCAACCAACTTCTAATGGTAGTCCCAAGTACTTTCCATGTGAGACAACTTTGGGAATTTTAGGAATGTCACAAAATTTTCTCTTCATGTCCAAAGCTATATTCGGACTGAAAAGAATCCTGGATTTATCATAGTTCACACATTGACCAGAGACTCTTAAATAAAGAAATCTCCCATTGTAGTGAGATGCTTTATCCATAGTTGCTTCACCAAAGAGTAAAGTATCATCAGCAAAAAATAAATGAGAAACCTTTGGTCCATACCTTGATGCACCTAGCCTTTGATTTTACCAGCCTTCAATAAACTTGTAATGTTGGAAAATATTTCCGAACAAAGGATAAAAAGGTATGGCAACAAAGGATCGCCTTGCCTAAGGCCCCCTATCGTGGTTTTAAGCGACCCAATTCACCACCATTTAAAATAAAAAGAAAATGATACCGTAAAGATGCAACGATCAATAAGTGCGATAAAAGGAGAGGGAAAACCCAATTAAGATAGAGTACTAGGGATAAACTCCCATTCAACACGATCAAATGCCTTACTCATATCAAGTTTCACACTCACAGGGATTTTCATTCTTGATTTCAACCCTTTTATAGTATGATGAAATTCATGTACAATCAAAACATTATCAGTAACCAAATAGCCTGGAACAGAAGCTGATTGAGATTCTGAAATAATGGTGGGAATAATCAATCACAATCTATTGGCGACAACTTTTGAGATAATTCTGTAAACAACATTGCATAGGCTAATTGGACGAAACTGTGTGATCATATCAGGCTGGGAACTTTTAGGATAAGTACGATATGCGTATAATTTATAGAGCGATCAAGAGTACTAGAATTAAGGAAATTTAGGGCAAAAGCAGTAACATCGTTCTTGATAATTCTCAAAATTTCTTTAAAAAAATGGACTCACACTGGGAGGCCATCACCGTACCTCTCAAAGTTAATATTTATAAGACCTAAATGCTTATTATCTACAACTAAGTAGATAGCGGCAAGTCGGGGTCGTCCATGAAGAAGGGGGATTTTCTCAAGCGTTTAAGCACAAAAGGTTGCTATTATGCTAGGAGTAGATATATATACATACATATAAAAGCATGTAAATGGGGGGGGTTGGTTGTTTGGTGGTCCTAAGTTATAAAAGTTAAAAGACAAGACAACTAGCAAAGTCAAGCAACTATGCTAAATACTCAAACAAAACTAAGAAAAGGGGTTTTAAAACTACAAAAGATAAAACCTTGGGGGCAGTCGATATCCACTTCTAAATCTAATGTAGATCATTGAACCATTCAATCATCCTATCACAATTGTTATCTATGGGGAATGCCAATGGAAGATTAACATTCATTTCTTCTTAAGAGTAGTTTGCAAAGACAAACAACGGCCATTTGCAAACCTCATTGATGATCACCCTAGACAAACAATGACCATAGGGGTATTTCATCAATGACATTATACATGAAGGATCATAGATTGGACAACGACAAGCCTTCTACCAAAGACATAGCTATTTAACCAAACATAGCATTCATTAGGCTAAACCTAGAACAAACCACATTCAAGGTTCAACCTTTCATTGCATCTATAGGATAAATATGAGAACAATCCACATTAACATACTTATCTAGCAAGATTCACAACACATTATGCACAAGAAGTCCTAAGTTCATATTCATAGACTTTCATGCAAAGGAGCTAAGGAATTCGTCACTTTGCTAACTCCCTAACACTTAAGTCGTACAAACACTTCCTATTCTCAAACAACAAATGACATAAATGAAGTGAAACATAGCATTAAGAACACATGAATGCTAAATAACAAAGGCTTCAAGAACGAATGACGAAATCCATTCACTAATTCCACTAATCATGCATTTACACAAGATTAGCCAAGAACAATCGACATTCATTAACTTCTCTCATTTGCTACCTAAAACAAACATGACAACAAATTCAACTAGCAAAAATCAACACATCAACATTATTAAGAAACTCTAACTCATGCTCTTGGATTCCACATTAAAAGAGGGGAGAATTAACTACTTTCTCCCAACCCTAACAAGTAATCATACAAGCAATTCATATACTCAAGCTTCCGACAACATTAATGCCATTAACAATTCACATTGAAAGTTCAATAAATGCACAATAGCAAAAGCACCAAATAGATATATATGTGGTTCTTACTACATAGAAATGGAAGTTTCAATCCATTGCTCCCAAGATAAAACTAAGCTAGATAATTAAAATACATGATTAACCTACAAAAACTAAGAAAAGAAAGGAAGAAAAACTAGGGTTTGAACCGACAAAAACGCAGGAAGAAGAGAGTGTCCAAAAACTTATTTTAGAGGAGAGGATAAGGTGAGTATTTATAGTGCAAAAAGCAAGAAGGGTTTCTGACCCCTCGTCCATTGCGAGTTGCGACACGCTCACGACGACCTCACGACGGACTCCAAGTCCAGCACCATTTCTTCTTTCTCCTTTTTTGTTTCATATCCTCCTATTCTCTTCACTTCTTCAATTCTTCAAATCTTCAAAAGCTCAATTACAAGTCTTCAAATATTCAAATCTTCAAAGGTATTCTTCAAAGTCTTCAAACAAATTACCTTGTCACACAAAATTCTCTAGAAAAGTAATAAAAGCGTAAAAGTTGCTTTTAATCCTCCTTAGAGAACTTCAAGGAAAAATGTCCCATTTAGAGCACAAAAGTATACAAAAGTTAATCCTAAAAGTCCTAATATAACCGTATAAACTGGGCACATCACACACCATCAGAACCGGGCGATTTAAAAGGATGCACCCATTTCACCGCAAGAGAAATTTTCTCCTCTAATTATGGTCGAATGAGAGTAGCACTATCCTCCAAAGAGATTGGGTTTGCAGTCATCCCAGAACTTGCAACGTAAGATCGGTTGGAGGGTTTGAAGAGGAAAATAAAACACCAAAATAGTCTAGGATAATATCATGCATATCTTCAACACCTGTCTCCAAAATAATAGCATTATTTCATAGACATGTGATATGATTTTTACACTACCATTGAGATGCAAAGCGATGAAAAAAAAACTAGTGTTTTTGTCACCCTCTTTATGTCAATGTTTTTTTGCACGTTGGCGCCATTTAATACTCTCTGCCTCCTGAAGCATGTCATATTCTTGTCGCAATGAAAAAAAACCCTAGACCTCTGTAGTAATAATTTCATTTGTGCATCCATATCAAAGTCTTCTTCAACTCCTCCATGCGTCAATAAATAATAAGGAAAGCCATTTTACTCCACAACAAACCCATGGAGCAGCTTGTTAATTTTTTGCTAAAACCCTTAGCCTAGTTTGTCCACCTTCTTCAACCAATTTTGCGAAATCAGAAGACTTAATCCAATGAGCCTCAAAATGAAACCATGGCCGACGTTTGAAGCGATGAACATTGAAATTACTTGATTTAAGTTGGACTAGAATGCTCATATGATCAGAAAATACCATAGGAATTGAAGAAACCGAAGACCAAGGAAAACAATTCAATGGTCGTTGGTTAAATGTGGCTCTATCCAACCTCCCTCACTGAGTGTTAAGATCACGTATCAACCCTCGCCATGTGAAAACACGTCTTGAACAACCCATATCAACAAGGCCACAATGATCAAGAGCCTCTTTAAAGCTTGATATTTTTCATTCTACATGTAAGTTACTGCCTTGGAACTCATCTTGAGAAAGAACTTCATTAAAATCACCAAGACATAACCATGAGATATTAGCATTAGAAGCTAAGTTTTAAAATTTTCCCCAAGTCGAACGACGACGAGAGACCTGCGGTTTACCACAAAAGCTTGTAACACGAATCTCTTGACCAAAGAAGTGTGCATGCACATCAATATACCGAGAATAATATTATTTAAATTCAACTTGAATCTATTTGTTCCATAACAAAGCAAGACTACCAGATTGGCCTTGTGGGCCTACTGCTAGCCCATCAAAATTAAATTGTGTCTTTAAAGTATCAATGAAAGTGATAGATGATTTAGTTTCACCTAATAAGATAATAAGAGGTTGCTATAAACACATCAAAGTGCGTAGTAGTTCATTAATCGCTCGATCCCGGCCAAACCCACGACAATTCCAACTAATAAGATTTATAATGGCGGGCATGACTAGGATTTGATGACATTTGGTGATGTAGATGATGCATTAGAAAGAATGCCAAGACTAGAAGCCTCCATCCCCCGAGCTTTCTTGTCCTTGTCTTGACTATCAGCCAACTCAACATCTCCAAGAGTTGGCTTGAGTTTAAAGATCTTCAGTGCAGTAACAGTACGAAACATCCTGGAGGGGATTACAGGTACGTGAATGTCACTTAAATTTCTTCATAATACTGCCAGCATCAGGAGCAAAATCAGTTGGAACCACGATTAGAAAATGATCTAGTAATTGGATGAGTGCAACTTCAGCAGTAGCACATAAAATATCCGAAACAGGAATTTTAGTAGTATCTGCCTCTATAACAGTATCTAAACGAATGAATTGCATATTGACATCAATTTTCTGAGAGAGGGTGTTAGATGGCCCCGGTGATGAATACTCCTCCAAAACAATGCAGCTACCGAAAACTGGGTGAGAAGAAGTATCCTTTGAAAGTGAAGTGAATAGATTTTAAAAATCTTGCTTAACATTAAAGATGGTTGAGGGATTGATGCCTCCATGGTCATCTTAAGACTTGGCGAATCAGCTGAAGGAGAAAAGACGCGAGAAACAGTGCTAGTAAAATTAGTAGGAGAATCAGTGAAGTTCTTGTTCTCATGGTCTGTTGTACCATCAGTAGTAGCTTCTAGGAAGATTTAGTTTCGGCACGACTAGAAGGAGATTGGAAATACGAAGAACCAACCCTTCCAAAGAGATGATGTCCATAGTGTTCACGATTTAGAATTTCGAAGGTGCTACAAATCGATAAACACAATCCTTCGAAACATGACCAATCCGTCCACAAAAAGAACAGAATTTTGGGAGCTTTCCATATCGTAATTGCACGGGAACCAAACCAGTAACATTGGCTATCACCTGAATCCTCTTCAAAGGCTTTGAGATATCAATGGTGCAATGAATACGAAGAAGCTGCCCTTTAAGACTGCCATGAGAATCTCGTTCAACATCGAGAAACCGTTCTATACAACTGCCAATACTGATGGAGACCTCTTCATTCATCAATGTGGTAGGAATATCCAAAACATGTACCTAGAAAGGGATTGAATTAAATGAAATATGAGAGGCAATCATCCTTAGAGAGGGTTCTCACAATACAGTGAGATATTTGTCAAAAGGCAAAGGTTGGGCATCTAAAACCTGGGCTTTATCAGCGACATTATCAAACCAAAATAAATAAACATTATCAGCTAGGGACATACCAGTTAACTGACCCTGAAGATGCCATAGTTGCCGGAAAAGCTTCAAAATTGCCTCAAGAGGGAGTTGCCGAGGGACAAAAATTTTCCCAACGGTCGATGAATTAAAATTGACAACATCGCCATGCAATTCTCCCATAGAAAGAGGATATAACTTATCTTCGGCCAGAGTTAGGTTAGGCCATAACTTCCCAAGATCTAAAATAAATGTTGAAATTTAGTTTTACCAATTTTCCTAGTTCTTACTAGTGTGTTCCAACATACCTAGTTTAACCAAGTGTAAAAATAACGTGAAACGTAAAAGACACACAACTTGGTTACGCAGTTCGGTGTAAATCACCTACATCTGCGGGGCCTGGCCCAGTTCAGAATGAATCCACTAATTAGAAAGATAGTACAGAGTACAACATACAAAATACTTATCTTTAACTAACTATGACGTGTGGACTCTGCTAGCTCCCCTAGCTACCGATCCGCCTTGATCAGACTCCCTCTGACCTCGAACTCCGTCGACGCAGGATCTCCTCCTCCCGAGGAATTAAGGTATATGATTCTGAACTTAGTGCGGCAGGACAGTGTTGGAACACAGTATATTGGCTCTAGCAAGTTTCATAAGATCTCAAAATCTGGGTGCAGATTTTGCTCTGTAAAATCGTTAGTTTTGCAGCCGTGTTTGTCCCATATTTATATCCACGAATCAGATCCGAATATCCATGATTATCTCCACAATATTCCTATTCCAAATCTGATTGTTGAAGCATATCCAAATCCCATAAATAAAGGGATTTACCTTATCTCAAACTCTCCCATATATTCGAATAAATCTTCTCCATATAAGTAGGGATTTTTCCATAAATCAAATATGCTTCTTACGCCCAATATATAGCCAAATATACAGTTACCATAAATTCTAAAACACTTCAATATTTCGGCTTGAATTCCATCGAAATCTTTGGCGTGAATTCTGCAGCAGCACCATGTTCCAACATGGTCTGTAGATCAGTTCAAAAACAATTCACACAAAATTGCCAATAAAATAATTAATTGCAAATCCTTGACTTTACAATCTCCCCCTTTGGCATTTTTGTGGACCCATAATATTTTGGACTGCAACCACATACTCAACAACAGTCAACGAGTAGAATACCGATCATAATACCAGAATTCAAATAATGAAAACCGAAATCCCAGAAGTCCAGAAAATCCAGCAATTAGACAACCAAATCGAAAAACAAAACCAAATATCAAGAATGAAAACCAGAAATCCAAAATCCAAATTTCTCCCCCTGGGCCACACATAGGCCAAAGGAACACCAAAATTAAAATCAGTCTTTTTTAAAAACTCCCCCTGAATCAACCTTCCAGCTTTGATTTTTCTTCTTCCAACCTTGCTTGTTCTGCTTGTAAGACAGCAATCTGAATTCCTACGGCTCCCAGTCTAGCATTAACAGCCATCAAACGAGTCGTCTTGGCTGCAGTGGTTGATGAGGAAGTTGAGCTCGAAGCCTTCGACGGGAGATTATGCACATGTCTGAGTCCGAATGTCTTCTTGTTCGGCCGCAAGAACTCCGTGTCAACTATCACATCCGTGGCCTTTCCCTTCACCTCTGCACTTTTGGCTAGTGCTGAGATCAGACATGGGTATATCACTGCGTCATTCACCTTAGGGGCTGTGGCCTGTCGAACCAAATGCTGCTGAATTAATAACCCGAGGTTGAGTTCCTGCTGTGTTCCAACACAGTAGAGCAGCTTGGCCATTTCTCTGGTTAATGCCGTGGTGTTACTGGATGGCAACCAGCAATGAACTGCAATTTGATATAATCCGAAAAACTTGGATGTCAAGCATGATGCTTGAGAATATCCTACTGCCGGCCACTTCTCCTTATATCCTCCCGAAATCACAGTCAAAATTTCATCATCAGTCAATTCCAAATCATTCGGGAACACTCCCCCTATGTCCGGTGTCTTTATTCCAAACAACATATTTATCTTTGTAGCAGACAATTCTATAACCTTCCCCCGAACATAAACTCTTCCGAACCACTGAGAGGAAATATCTAAATTTTCAGGCATGAGATTAGCATATACCTCGAGAACCACCTGTCGATTGAATTGCCTTTGAATTGTGGCCGCCTTCATCATCCCCATTGCCTTTAGAAAAGTTGTGAACCCACTCTCCTGATAAGCCTTCAAATCCAGGGGTCTCTCAGCAATAAACTTCTTCTCAGAGAAGAATTCTTCCATCTCAGCTCCCTTCTTGTCAAAATAAGCTGCAGAAAAAGCCTGAGTGATAGATGGGGGTGGCAGAGCCTTCCTTGGCTTGCTATCCTGTCTCTTCTTTCTTCTTTTTGCTGTCTCAGTATTCAAGGCAGAGCTAGCCTTCCTTTTTCCTTTTGCCTTTTTGAAAAATTCATCCAGGACCTCGTCACTGGAATATGTCAGGTCTGGGGCACCCTGTGTTGGAACACTGTCAGTTCTTCCTACTTGTTCTTCTTCTGACTCAACACCTTGATTCTGCAGATCTTCTTCAGCTTCTTCATTCTCCTGATTCCCTTCATCATCAGATTGATCAAGAACTCCATCATTCATTTCTTCTCGAACCTCTTCTCCCTGTGTACCCCCCAGATCAACATCAGATTCTTCCTCCATATACACAGATTCTTCTTCCTGTGTTGGAACACTGTCATCATCATCAGACAGTTCAATAATCACTGGTTCTCTCAATTTCTCCATCCTCTTTGAATTCTCATTATCATAAAATCCAACCTGTAGCTTGTCTCCATACCTTACTGTCTTCATCCCAACAGCTTGTTCCTCATTAATTTCTCTTATCCACACATAACTATGAGCAGTCATACGACAGAAAACATGAAATTTGTCTTTCCCTTTCCCATTCAACTGACCGTACATCCCTCTCAGAAACTTCACAGTCTTATACTCAATATCCCAGACATCAGTAAAGTGACCAGACACAATCTCCTTAATTTTGACATGCAACACTTCTAAATCCTTTCTTATACTCTTGATTTTGCTTAGATCCACAGAATATCTATTAGCTTGTAACCACTCAAAAATATCATCCACACTTCTACTTTCAAAACCCAAGAATTTCAATGGTCGAGGGTCAGGACCAGTTACCTTAGGTTTTTCCTGTTTCTTGCCTCCAGACGCATGCTCTTGAGCATCCGAATCTTTACTCTGTTTCTTGACAGATGTCTCTTCCTCTTCCTTTTCCTCTTCAGCTTTCTCAGGCTCTGCTTCAGCCATCTCCTCATCCTCTTCATGGTTAGCACTTACTTTGTTCTGTTCTTGAGTTTGTGACTCACCCACTTCAACATACCTTCTCGGCTCTTCAAACACTACCAATTCTGAATTCACTGAGCTCCGGTCTTCTTCCATAATTTCCGGCACTGAAGCTTCTTTTATCGGAGAATTTGGGTTTGACATTATTTGGAACAATGCCGAGATGGAGGAGAGTTTTGAGGCAAGATTTTTGGCAAGAGTTTTGGGGAAAAATCGAGCCAAAGGTAACAGAATGCGAAAGGGATTTTTTAGAGTTTGAGACAACTTTCAACTCTTCATGAACTTACCTCTTTTCCCACGAAGTCCCCTTTTTAGATTTCCCAAAAATTGCAATGATATCCCTTTTTCTTCTTGTCACATCACTTTGTCTTCCTTCATTAACTTCCAACACACATTACTTAACTACTCCTATTTTGGTAAGATAATAATTTTTTCTTTTCTAATTTTTGACGTAAATAACAAAAGGCAAAAATTATTTACACGAAAAAACTAATCCAAGGTAAAAGTTACCTCAGATTTGACAAACACCTAAGTGTTGTCGAAGGCTCTCGAAAGTGGTAGCATCAAGTGGCTTTGTAAATATATCAGCAAGCTGCTCGTGTGTTGGAACATAGACCACTTCCACTTCTTTTCTTTCCACCAAATCTCGAATAAAATGATGCCTTATGTCAATATGTTTGGTTCTTGAGTGTTGAACTGGATTCTTCGAAATATCGATTGCACTTGTATTATCACATAAAATCTTTAGAGGGCCTTGATGAATTCCATAATCTCTCAGCATTTGATTCATCCATAATAATTGTGCACAACAACTCCCTGCTGCAAGATACTCTGCTTCTGCAGTAGATAGAGAGATCGAGTTCTGTTTCTTGCTATACCAAGACACCAAATTTGTTCCAATAAAGAAACATCTGCCAGTGGTACTTTTTCGATCATCTGCATTACCAGCCCAATCAGAATCACTGTATCCTATCAACTCTGAATCTTGATTCTTTGAATACCAAACACCATATTCTGACGTTCCACTCACATATCTAATAATTCTCTTGACTGCAGTAAGATGAGATTCCTTAGGATCAGCCTGAAATCTAGCACATATTCCAACACTGAAACATATATCAGGTCTGCTTGCAGTGAGATATAATAGACTTCCAATCATTCCTCTATATAATTTCTGATCGACCGAAACTCCCTTTTCATCTTTTACCAGTTTATCAGAAACTCCCATAGGAGTTCGAACTGCACGAGCACTACTAAGTCTGAATTTCTTAATCAAGTTCAAGGCATACTTACTTTGATTGATGAATAGACCATTCCGTCCTTGTTTGACTTGTAACCCCAGAAAATAAGTCAATTCTCCAACCATGCTCATTTCGAATTCAGACTGCATCGTGGTGACGAAATTCTGTACCATAGATGGTGAAGTAGAGCCAAACACTATGTCATCGACATATATTTGAGCAATTAGAAACTTTGATGCCTTGTCAAGCACAAATAAAGTGCGATCTACTCCCCCTCGACGATAACCTTTCTGAAGCAAAAAGTTAGTAAGTCGTTCATACCATGCCCGAGGTGCCTGCTTTAAACCGTATAAGGCCTTCTTGAGACGATATACATGATGCGGATAATGTGGATCTTCAAAGCCTTTAGGTTGTTCCACATAAACTTCCTCATTCACCACTCCATTTAAAAAAGCACTCTTAACATCCATTTGATACAAAGTAAAGTTCAAAGAGCAGGCAATAGCTAGTAGAATACGGATAGATTCTAACCTGGCAACTGGTGCAAAGGTTTCATCAAAATCAACACCTTCCACTTGCGTATATCCTTGAGCAACAAGTCTGGCTTTGTTTCTGGTGACTAAGCCATCTGCATCGGACTTGTTCTTGAAGATCCATTTGGTGCCAATGACATTTATGCCTTCGGGGCGAGGAGTGAGATACCACACATCATTCCTGGTGAACTGGCCGAGTTCATCTTGCATTGCAGCAATCCAGTATTCATCAAGTAAGGCTTCTTTATAATTCTTGGGCTCTATAAGAGATACAAAACAGTGTAAACCAGCCAGTCGTCGATAATCAACTCGAGGTACTGATCGAGTACTTCTCAAATTTGAGCCAGGTTGAATGTGTGTTGCAACACGGTCATCAGTAGGAGGTAGCAGTGTTGGAACATGGTCATGTGTTGGACCATGGTCCAGTGTTGGAACATGGTCCGCTTCAGCAGAGTGAGGATTCTGGTGCTCATTCGGTTCTGACGGCTTTTCTCTGCCTGGAGTTTGAGACTGTGTTGGAACATGAGTGTTGGCGGATTCTTCCTCTACTGCTTCTGGAGGTTGCTCCTTTCCTGAATCATCCACAATGACATTTATGGATTCCATGAGAGTGTTAGTTCGATGATTGAAGACTCGGTAGGCACGACTGTTGATAGAATACCCTAGAAAAATTCCTGGATCACTCCGATTATCAAATTTTGCCAACTGTTCTCTGTCTCTGAGGATATAGCAAGTGCTTCCGAACACATGAAAATACGAAACATTTAGCTTCCTGCCTTTCCAGATCTCATAGGCTGTCTTATCAGTGAACGGTCGAAGATACACTCGATTGATTGTATAACACGCTGTATTGATCGCCTCTGCCCACAATTTCTTATGAACATCCTTCTCTGCCAACATAACTCGCGCCATCTCCTGGAGAGTTCTATTCTTTCTTTCGACAATACCATTCTGTTGAGGAGTGATAGGAGCCGAAAACTCATGTTGAATCCCCAGTTCATTGCAGAAGGAACTGAATTGTTCATTTTAAAACTCTCTGCCATGATCACTTCGAATTCGGATTATCTTTCCTACAGGACTTCCCTTTTCAGTTTGTAGCTTTACTACAAGGCTACGAAATACCTCAATCGTATCAGATTTCTCTTTCAAGAAGGCTACCCATGTAAACCTGGAGAAGTCATCAACACATACAAAAATATATTTCTTTCCTCCTATGCTAGGTGTGTGCACTGGCCCCATTAAATCCATATGTAATAATTCCAGATTTCTAGAAGTAGTAATAAACTGAACTGAAGAATGAGGAGCACGAGTTTGTTTACCTTGCTGACATGGTCCGCACATGATTTCATCATTCCCGGTCAAGGTCGGCATTCCACGTACAGCTTTCATGTTAGCAATTTTCACCAGTGTTTTATAGTTGATGTGTCCGAGTTTCCCGTGCCATAGAATTCCCTCGTCCTGCTTTGAAAACATGCATCAAACTTCTTGTTCCAAAACATAAAAATTGTCTGAAGATCGTATTCCAGAAAGAACCCTGTTTTCTCCATGCTTAACTACACATTTGTCCTTCTGAAATTCAACTATCATGTTGTCATCGCACAGCTGGCTTATACTTAGCAAATTTGCTTTTAGATCTTCAACAAATAATACACTTGTGAAGACAAAAAACCCTTCAATCTTTAATTCGCCCTTGCCAATTACTCTGCTTCTTTTTCCATCTCCAAAAGTTACATACCCGCCATCATATGGAGTAAGATTTGTAAGGTATTTTGAACTGCCAGTCATGTGGCGAGAGCAACCACTGTCAAAGTACCATGAGTCACTGGAATATGCTGATAAAGAAGTGTGTGCGACCATACACGTACTGGACCTTTTAATGACCCATATCTTCCTGATTCTTGTATGAGTATCGACTGTATTGGAACACAGTTGTCTTCCTGTCATTTGATCTCTGATCAGCTTTTTACACTGATGTTCAGCATGTCCCTGATACATGCAGTATCCGCAGATTAGAGGCTTTCTTTGAAACGGTTTCCCATACTTCCGTTTTACTTCTCGAATCCTTGCTTTGAGAGTTATTGGTTTTTCAAGCAATTCAACCTCTGGTTCTTTCCTGTATCCAATTCCGTGTCTATCACCAAAGTTCTTTCCCATATCTAGAATGTCATCAAGTTTCGCTTTCCCAGAATTCAATTTTGAGATAGTTGCTTCAGACATCTCAGCCCTCTTGACTGCTGCTATCAATTTCTGACTCAGTTCTTCATTTTGTTTTCCAAGTTCTGCAACCGTGGACCGTAACTCCTTTTCGCTGTCAATCAGCTTCCTTTTTTCTTCAATCAGTTCTTTGTTTTTGTCTGCTACTTGAACCCACATAGCATACATTTGTTCGTATGTGCTATATATCTCTTCATCACTTACAGAAAGATCATCTTCATCACTGCGAGCCTCGTCCAGATTCATATTGGAACTTACACCTTTCCCTTTGTTTAGTGTGTTGGAACACTGACTTTCTGAAGTATCATGGACCTTTGCTCCAAAGGCTACATAATTACTGGTTAGTTCTTCCTCATCTTTTTCATTCTCTTCATCATCACTCCAAGAGGTAACATATGATCTTCCTTGTTTCTTTCGGGTGTTAGCATATTCGGCCTGAATATGACCAAATCCTTCACATTCTCTGCATTGAATTCTTCCAGCCTGTTTTGGTTCAGTGTACTGATTTTTACAAAACTGCATATTTCCTTGTTCAAACCTCAATCCACGATTGTTGTTCGAATCTTGTTGCTTTTGTCTGTTTCCGCCAAACCTCTCCTGAGATTTCTTATTGACCACCTTTTTTAGCATCTTTGAGAAATTCTTTGTAATAAGTGCCAGTTTTTCAAACTCATCATCGCTGTCAGACTCGTTACTTCCTTTGGCTGAAGAAACTTTAAACGCCAAATCCTTGGAGACCCTTTTTATAGGTTGCTGGAATGTCATCTCATATGTTTGCAGCGACCCCATTAGTTCATCTAGGCTCATGGTGGATACATCTCTTGCCTCCTCTATTGCTGCTACTTTCATTGCAAACCTTTTAGGTAGAGATTGCAAGGTCTTTTTCACCAGCTTGGTTTCTTTGTACACTTTTCCAAGTTGATAAGCCATGTTGGAGATATCTCTAAGCTTTCCATTGAATGTGGCAATGGTGTTGTCCTCCTCCATTTTGAGTTCTTCAAACTTGGTAGCCAACATCTGTAGTTTGGATTCCCTCACTCGACTGGTTCCTTCATGAACCGTTTGTAGGATGTCCCATGCTCTCTTCGCTTGGTGGCATGTAGATATAAGCTTGAACTGGTTTTCATCTACTGCCGTGAATATTGCATTAAGTGCCTTTGAATTTGCTAGAGATTCTCTAAGATCACCTGGAGTCCATTTAGACTTGTCTTTGAGTTTTTGACTTGACTCCCCTTCCAACTCCTTAGAGCTGGTAGCATCTTCTGTAGGATGATTCCATTCATTCTCAACATAAAACCACGCCAGTTAATCCAGGGAATTAATAAACACCCTCATACGAGCCTTCCAATAGTTGTAGTTGTTTCCTTCTAACAGTGGTGGTCGAGAGATTGAAGCTCCTTCTCTTGTCGTCATGGTAAAACCGGATCTCACTTTCCTTGAAACAACCAAGGGAACAATAAGTGACTCAGCTCTGATACCAATTGAAATTTAGTTTTACCAATTTTCCTAGTTCTTACTAGTGTGTTCCAACATACCTAGTTTAACCAAGTGTAAAAATAACGTGAAACGTAAAAGACACACAACTTGGTTACGCAGTTCGGTGTAAATCACCTACATCTGCGGGGCCTGGCCCAGTTCAGAATGAATCCACTAAATAGAAAGATAGTACAGAGTACAGCATACAAAATACTTATCTTTAACTAACTATGACGTGTGGACTCTGCTAGCTCCCCTAGCTACCGATCCGCCTTGATCAGACTCCCTCTGACCTCGAACTCCGTCGACGCAGGATCTCCTCCTCCCGAGGAATTAAGGTATATGATTCTGAACTTAGTGCGGCAGGACAGTGTTGGAACACAGTATATTGGCTCTAGCAAGTTTCGTAAGATCTCAAAATCTGGGTGCAGATTTTGCTCTGTAAAATCGTTAGTTTTGCAGCCGTGTTTGTCCCATATTTATATCCACGAATCAGATCCGAATATCCATGATTATCTCCACAATATTCCTATTCCAAATCTGATTGTTGAAGCATATCCAAATCCCATAAATAAAGGGATTTACCTTATCTCAAACTCTCCCATATATTCGAATAAATCTTCTCCATATAAGTAGGGATTTTTCCATAAATCAAATATGCTTCTTACGCCCAATATATAGCCAAATATACAGTTACCATAAATTCTAAAACACTTCAATATTTCGGCTTGAATTCCATCGAAATCTTTGGCGTGAATTCTGCAGCAGCACCATGTTCCAACATGGTCTGTAGATCAGTTCAAAAACAATTCACACAAAATTGCCAATAAAATAATTAATTGCAAATCCTTGAATTTACAAATGTCATAGAAAACAAAGTATAGAATCCACATGATGTTTGTTGATGCGAAAAATGGAAAAGAAAAACCTTCCCACCAATGCAAAGATGTTGGCAAATAGAAGTGCAAAGCAAGAGAAACACCATCGCCTAATAGTGGGGAGACAAAGTGTTGCAAGAACAAAAAATTTAAAACAAGTAAATTTTTTTTTAAGCAAGCCATAGTAAGATGACATTAGTTTTTACAAAAGGCAACATCACTGCCTCCAAAAGAGATATCTACTACCAAGGATCAAATCTACAAGATCGATGGGAGTACCTAAATGAGTTAGTTGCAATTCCAAAGTAAACGAATCTCCACATCCCGTGTTAATTCGTACTTTGGCCAGGCAACTACCATTAGAAAATCTATCAGTAAGTTAGCATGCTAGAGATATTGGCTAGTGAACCATCAATGGTGATATTCTGGACAAAATCCCCAAAATCTTTCCTCTCTGCGCCGTTGCTTTGGGGGTGATATTTGAGTGAATGAACCGCCTTGTGTATAGCAAAGGAGATCGCGTTGGATCAGTTGTGTACAGAACCGAGGTCATACCTGCATTAGCAAAATATAACATCAGCAGTATCAATCCTTAGCATAGCTGTTTTTATGCAATCTTATATGCAGAATTTGTTCCTTGTCTAAGGCTATGAGACCTTTTATATGTACAGGAACATTAGAGAGATTAAGAGCCTGATTATGAGAAGAGTGATGTTTAGCGATTGCATTGGCCAGTGAGTTACATTCACTGTATACATATTTAAGCACAACACCACATAGAAGCCTTTTAACTTTATAAGCAAAATTGAAAAGTTGCCAGTGAGCAGAGTATGGATCATTTATCATGTTAACTGCTAACAGGGAATCTGATTCAATAATAAATGAATCATCTAACTGTTGGAAGTTTTGGCAAGCAAATTGTATGGCAAGTATTTCAGCATGAAGTGGAGATTCTGCAGAGATGGTTACTGAGTTAATCATGAGGGGAGTACCAGAGATATCCCTAGCAATTACCCCAACTGCAGCCATATGAGAAAACTAAGAAGCATCTGTGTTAATTTTGATGGAGTTTAAACTAGGCCTTTCCCAGCAAACAGTCCGTATGATTGGCTTAGGAGGTGGCCTAAGGTGAGGGATTAGATGCTTTAGTGAGTGTAGAATTGCTGTAGAAGGGCTCAGATGTGTAGGATTGGAATACAGAGATAGTTTGATGAGGTCCAGTACTTCCTTACAAATGAATTCAGTAGAGAATGAAATATGATCAAACAAATATCTATTTTGAGCTTTCCAAAGACACCAACATATGATAGAGGGGAGTATGTTACATAACAGTTGATGACATTTAGAGAGATCTAGACAATTCCAGAAAATGAAAAATCTCTGAGAAATGGAATGATGATCAGTGAGGTGGAATTGAACTAGAGGTGCCATGTTATTCCATATAGATTGGGCCATGGGACATGATATAAAAAAATGTTCAATTGAATCCGAGTGATAGCATACTGGGCATTTCGAAGCTAGACTATATCCACAACTAATAAGCACATCATCGAAAGGAAGAAAAGAGTGTAACATTTTCCATGTAAAAATGGAAACCTTTTTCTGAAGTGATGTGTTCCACGGGAACTTATTGGCCGGGAAATTACCTGATAAGCTTGTGAGAGCCCGGTATGCTGACTTGAAAGAGAAGGTGCCTGATGGATCTGGTTTCCATATAATCCTGTCATCTCTTTCCTCTACAACTTCTGCATTTTGCAAAAATAACAGAGTATCATTTTCCAGGAATGAAGAAATCTGTGCTAATATATCTGCTTTATTCCTGATAAAATCTAATACAGAACAGTGCTGTAATGCAGCAGATATATGATTAGGAATATAGTCAAGGAGTGGGCCATTCGGGCACCAATTAGCAGTCCATAGATTACAGCTACCTTTACCATGGATGATGAGAGAGTTATTTTCTGCAAAAAGATTAACTGAACAAATTATTTTCCAGGTAACTGATTTCCTATGAGATTCAGGCAGAGACCACAACAATTTAGTCCATAAGGTGATACCTAGCTGACTTTTCCACCACAGTTTAAGAGAGCATGCATCTAATATAGCTCGGATAGATCTAAACCCCAACCCATTCTGTGAAATAGGTGTAGCTAGATCAGCCCATTTTTTCCATACTTTGTTTCTTTTTCCTTCTGACTCACCCCAAAAGAATCTAGCCAATCTTTTTTCAAAAGTTTTGATTATAAATTTTGGGGGTTTAGTTACAGACCATAAGTGTTGTGGCATTGAGTACAAACAAGATTGAATTAGGATTAGTTTACCCCCTGTACTTAGCCACTTATTTTTCCAATTTTGCAATTTTCTATCCAGTTTTTCCATGAGAGGTTGGTAATACCTATTCAAAGTTCTACCTTTGAATATAGGACAGCCTAGGTACTGGAAAGAGAAGGAGCCTTGTTTCATTTTTAGAACCATCTTCATCTGATTTAATTTAGTAGTTGATGCCCTTTTACTAATGTAAAAATCAGATTTATGGAAATTGAATTTTTGACCCGAAGTCTATTCAAAGGTTTCTAAGAAAGCCTTAATCCTAATGAGGTTAGACTTGGAAGCTTGCATAAAGATGATAGTATCATCAGCATACATAAGGTGAGAAGCTGCTGAAATTGAAGATGGCAACTGGTAATATGAGAGTTTATTATTATGGAAAATAAATGATAGACTCCTAGAGAAAGCTTCCGAGAAAATGTTAAAGAGAAAAGGAGAGAGGGGATCACCTTGCTTAATTCCTCTTGTGGCCTTGAAAAAGCCCACTGGATTGCCATTAATAAGTATCGAAAAATAAGCTTGAGATAGGTTAGTCATAACAGCATTTAGAAATTTACCACCAAAACCAAACTTCATCAGAACGTTCTTGAGAAAATCCCAATTAACTCTATCAAATGCTTTCTGTAAATCTAACTTGAGAATGCAGTTAGGGACTCTAGCCTTTTTGTCAAGAAATCTAATCATTTCCTGAATATAAAGAATATTATCCGAAATATCCCTATTCTTCATGAAAGCCGATTGATTTGTAGAGATCAATTTATCCATTTAAGGTCTTAATCTTTCCATTAAAACTTTGGAACAAATCTTGTTAAGGACATTAGATAAACTAATAGGCCTAAAATCATCGAATGAACATGGTGTAGTCTTTTTAGGTATTAAGGTTATCCAGGTGCTGGATACTCCCCTGGGCAAGGCAGAGCCATTAATAAAATCATTAACTGCCTCAATTAGATCATTTTTTATGATAGACCAGCACTTAGAATAAAATTTGCTTGAAAAACCATCAGGTCCCGGACTGCTATTCTTGCTTAATCCCTTAATTACTGCCTCAATTTCAATTTCTGAGGCTGGTTTAGATAAGTCTAGGTTATCCTGAGCAGAGATGATGTTTGGGGTTTGGCTCAGAAAGTGTGGATAATAGGTATTATTTGGCATTTGGTTTGGTTCAGTTAACGGGTCAGAGTAATAGGAGATGGCTTCCTTATGAATTTCTGATTGTGAACTCAGCCATTGGCCATCTCTATTTTTAATTTTGGATATTTGTAACCTGCAATTTTTCTCTTGCACCACCTTATGAAAGAATTGCGTGTTATTATCACCTAACCTATGCCATTTCAATTTAGCTTTCTGTTTCCAAAACTTTTCCTTTTCTTTTTGAGCTCTCAATAGTAATGCTATTTTCACATTTAGTTTAATAAGTTCAGTATCCGAAGGATTCAAATCAAAAAGTAATTCCTGGATTCTAAGGGATTCTTAAGCATTAATAACATTAGTGCCAATGTTCCCAAAGCATTCTCTATTCCAAATTTTTATCTCCTTTCTCAGTCTGAGCAATTTAAGGAAAAAGCCTAGCAAACCAGTCCCAGCAATATGTTTTTCCCAATTATTCTTAATTAGGGTGGTGAAGTCCGGCCGGTTAAACCATACATTTAAGAATCTAAATGGTTTAGGATTGAGAATAGTCACATTAGAAATATGGAGGAGGAGAGGAGAGTGATCAGAAGTTTGCCTATTCAGGATTTGGATAGAGGATGAAGAAAACTTATAGTTCCATGAGATAGTGCATAAGCCTCTATCAAGCCTTTTTGAGGTCGGGTTCCTAAGTCTTGAGTTACACCAGGTGAAAAGGTTACCAACAGTGTTGATTTCCTGGACACCAGTGGTACTTATCCATGTATTCTGTGAGAGAGGTGATAGTATTGAAATCTCCTATAAAAATAGTATCACCTGTAGTAATAGCTGACAAATCTTTCCACAAAGCCTTTCTACCTTCCCTATTCCTAAGTGCATATATGAAAACAGCATCCATTTGCAAATGAAGGGATTTGTGAGATATATTAACATGTAGAAATTGCTCATGAAAGGAAATGAGGGTAACTGTCACCAAATTAGACCACATAAGCCAAATTTTACCATTATACAAAGTCAGACCATTAGAGAAGTTAAGTTTATCCATATAAGGTTGAAGTTTTGAGTTATCATGCATTGGTTCAATTATACACAACAACTGAATCTTATTAAGCTTAACAAGGTTGATTAGCCTAAGCATTGAAGATTCCATACCCCTAATGTTCCACACTAAAACGTTAACTGAGAGAGAACCTATCATTGCTCACTAGATTTATGACTTTTAGTGGATGATCTAAGCATCATTTTGTTAATTTGACTAAAGTAATTAATTTTTTTACCTTTCGCCCTACCTTGCAGTGGATTCTGACCCTGAGTAGGGGATGAAGTAGTAACCTATTGATTAGAAATTACCTCCTGATCAGGAGCCTGTTCTTCCGGTTCATCCTGCAAAACAGAAAACCTGTTTTCCAATCTTCCTTGTAAAGAAAGAGTTACATTGTTATGTCTTTTCAGGCTTGAGGGAAGTGTCCCCACCTGGATATCATCTGTGGCATATGCCATTGGAGTAAAATTAAGTAGAGCTGAATCATTTAATAGCTTAGTTATAGAGCTATCTATAGTATCATGGGTTTTGGGACTAGGACGAATATCAGGCGAAATAGCCCTATCAATTCCAGGGGCTCTAATAATCCCTACGGAGGAGCTAGAGTGAAAGTTAGGAGTGGGAGTTGACATAACTCCATGATTAGATACCTTATCCTTAACAGGAATGGGGGAATCAACCTGATCATTTAGGGAGATCAAAGGAGGTATATCAAACTTCTTCCCAGTTGCCTGCCATTGAGGCTGGCTGTGAATTATATTGTTGTCTTCTGGTCTAGCATTAAGGTTAGGGGGGAAGACTCTACATTGAACTTTAGAGTGACCTAATTTGGCGCAATGATCACAGTATAGAGGGATATC
Organism: Rubia yunnanensis; assembly: GCA_037428765.1. Lineage (NCBI taxonomy): Eukaryota > Viridiplantae > Streptophyta > Magnoliopsida > Gentianales > Rubiaceae > Rubia > Rubia yunnanensis. The sequence continues at coordinate 77,579,207 of CM075064.1, forward strand.
CTCATACTCTATTGGATATTTCATGTTATTAGATACTGAGCCCAAATGAATATGGTTACACAGAGGCATTTGAAGATCAATCTCTACACATAGTTTAATGGCTGACGGTCTTGTGAGCATGTCAGTGGCTAGATCGTTTTTAATAAAACAACCTATACTATTACCAATAGACTCAATTGAAGCTGAATTGTAATAATATAGCGGAACTTCCCTGATTGTACACCAAACCGGGACAATAGGTGATTCTTTGTGCGTTGAGAACTCTGGAGTCCATTTCAGCATCTTAAGGAGGATTCCGTTGAAGTTCCAAACTCCTTTCATCCAGCATCGTTGATAATCGTTGAGTAGCTCAAACCTGATTAGCACATATTTATAATCCAAAGAACCTAATTGGTATTTACCTGTGAAGCCCACGATTTTGAAGAATTGCTCCAGTTGCTCCATTGAACATCTCCCCTTTGTGAATTTGCCGACAAGGGCATTTGCGTAATGGGATGATAGCTTAGCTATTTGGTCATCTGAGTATAAACAAGCGGCACCGCCTAAGTGTTGTGATTTGGGGATAAGTTCAGGATTGCTCGGCAACAATTTTGATAACGGCGGGGATTTCATCTGTAGGGCAGCGGCGAAAGATAAAGGAGAAGGAGGTTGGTTAGCATTGTTAGTTTCCTGAACGGCCGAAATTGGGGAGGCCGTTATCATTGAGAACCGTTAACGGCTGAACTAGCCGTTACCGGCGAAACTAGTCGATACCGGTGACTATTACAGAGGAATTGGAACTGTTCAGAAGAGGAAGGAGGAGGGTTAGCAGGGGAAGTGTTTTCGCACACAACTTCGCACTTTTTCGCACACACAAACAGTGATCGCACGATCTTATGGTAACATGAAAACAAGTAAAACTTGGTATTATCTTTACCTAAATATTAGGCGTCGATGTTTAATTTTTAAATAAATAATAATTATCTTGTTATTTGTTTACCGTACACCGTGTATCCCACGGTGTACCATATGCAAATTATTATAAAAAAAATTGTCACATTTTTTCATTGGCAAAAAAGTGAATCATTTCCAACCTTTCATCAAACTTTTTACTCTTTTCAATTCTCTCCACATATTTTAACTTGTAAAAAAATCTAAGAATTATCAAAATATTGAGAAAGTCTCTTGTCAGACCGACTTGCGATTAAAAGTTCATAAAATTTTTTATTTTAATAACTTTTAGGACAACTATAATTATTATACATTATAATACATTTTAAAAGTTTTCACACTTATAGAAATCTCATTGCAATAAATACAACCATACATCAAATCTCAGTCAATTTTTTTTACATAAAATATTAGGCACAAGTATATCAAAAGAAAATAAATTAGGCATAGTACAAATAAGGAAACTATAGTAATCATAACACACATTTGATTTTTGCATTATCTATAAATAAAAGCAAACAAGACTCGTACTTATGGATTTATTAAGAATAATACTAGGCAAAGTCTTGGGAAAGACGGTCTTTCCATAGGCTTATGGAAAGACGGGGTTTAATTAGAATAATAAAAGGTAAAGGGTCTTAGTTGCAATATTAAAACTTTAGTATGAAACATGTAGTAGTTATAAATTTTATAACCCGGTTCATGCAACCCGAAAATTTTATCTTCATTTCTTCTAATTTACACTTTAAACCTTGGTCTTTCCATAACTTATGGAAAGACCGTCTTTCAAGAGACGGACTCATAATACTAACTCTGTTTGGAAATCATATTAAAGAATGAGAAATGTTAATTATTGATAGACGAAAAATTTTTTTGTTAGCCCGATTAACGATTTGAACAATTATGAGAGATCTCATTTCAATAACTTTTAGCATTAAATTGCAATTATTTACATTTTATGATACATTTTAAATATTTTTTAGAGTCATAAGAATCTAGTTTAACAATAAAATCACCACATTAATTACATCAATTAAAAAAGGAATAAATACATTTATAACCCTAACCTAAAGACGAAATATAACCCTGCAATATAAGAAAATATCAATTTAACCCTAATTAATTATTATATATGCCAATATAACCATTAGTTATTATACATGCCAATATAACCAAACTATCTAATTCCGACATTGACCCATCCGACAATGACAAAAACTGAAATGATACTACGAAGTTAAAATATTGATACCTAAAATACTATCGATCTTCTTGTCACTGCTGCTCCTCCGCCGCCACCGCCAGAGTCATAATTCTCTGCCGATCGGTTGATGGGTTATTTTTGGCAACCCTCCACCTCCTTCCGGTCACCTCAAAATGAACCCCCACCCTCCGGTCACCTAAAAACGCACCCCGACACCCTTCACCTCCCCCGGTCACCTCAAAACACACCCGACCACCCACCACCTGCCTCCGGTAACTTCAAAACACAACCCCATGTTCCGCCATCAACCACCACCTTTAACCCACATTCTCCCAAACCCAGAAACACTTTCCCTGGTTCAAAAATTTCTCCCTAAACCCAGAAACACCTATAATGGGTTCGAAAAAATTCGAAGAAAAGAAATAAAACAATCGAACATTCTCCTTAAACCCAGAAACACCTATAATGGGTTTGAAAACATTCGAAGAATAGAAATAGCGCAGTTGAAACATTCTCCCTGAACCCAGAAACCCAAAAACACCTATAATGGGTTCAAAAAAAGTCGAAGAAAGAAAATATCACAATCTGGTTGTTATCACAATTCAATCAACCTAGCTCCATTAACATCCAATCGCAACAGATTAACGCTTCTGTGCCGGAAATTCAGACACTTGGAGGTGGCGTGTGCTTCTGTCGGTGCCGCTGCCACCAAAAATTCCCCCACCCATCCCGCTGACACCCCTCCCGATCTCCTCCTCCTAACCCCACCCCTCCCTAGCCGCTTGCCACCACCCTACCACCCCTCCCAATCTCTTCCTCCCGCTGCCACCCTTCCCGATCTCCTCCGCCCTAGCCCAACCTCCCGATCTCCTCTGCCCTAGCCCCCGCCTCTCGATCTCCTCTTCTCGCTGCCACCCCCCTCCCAATCTCCTCCTCCCTAGCCCCGCCTCTGCGCTCCGTTTTGTTACACTGAAAGGAAGAATTTAATGGCCACTACCATCGAAGAAAGGAAAGTAAGGAAACAGAATGCGTTAAAGGAGAATTTTGAACTTGGCGGAGAATTTTGATGTGAGGGCCATCAAAGAAAGGAAACATAATGTGTGAAAGAAATCATTATAAAATTTTTTTTATAAAATTTTTGACAAGGTCAAAATGGTCTTTTTAACAAAATCCGGCCTTAAAATGGTTGGCTAACAAGTCAACGAGTCAAGGATTATTTTGATACTTTCTGAGATTTCAGGTTTATATTGACACTTTCAACCTAAAGTCATGGTCATTTTAGCACTTTACTTATTATAAAAACCCCTTTTAATAATTAGTCAGTTTAAAACCAAACTTTGTGGTCCTGAATAAGTATCATTCATTTAATTTTATTCTTCCAATTCAACTTCCTTCCCTCTTTTAACTTTTTAAAACTTCTTGTGGTTTTTAAAAATAAATTAAGACGATTATTCATGGCTCCTTCCAACCGAAAATAAAAATACAACATATTTTCAAAAGAGGAGTCAATTTGTAAGATTACAGAGAATATTCTATAGCTATGATAATACTAATCATTCTCTGTATCTGAAGCTGCAAGTACTAACAGCCAGAGCGGCTGACAAATATTTAAACTAAGACTAAAAAGGGGAAAAAAGAGAGCATTGAAATGTATCATACTAATCTTGTGGTATTTCATAAATAATGGATTTAGAGAAACTGATTATTTTGTATTCATCATTGAAAAATGAAAATTTAAGAATCAAATAAAATTACCTACTCCCTCCATCTCAAAGAAATCTCCAGAAAGAGAAAATTATGCTTTTAATTTTAGGGATGTGAAATGTCTAATATGCCTTTGTCTTCTTCAACCTTAGCCCATGTCTTATTCAACCTGGACGTTCTTCAACCACAATGTTTGGGACAACGTTTTGTCCCAAATCAAAGAAAAAAAAATCAAACCCACAAATCCAAAAACCCCTACTAACCTCATAGGAAAATCCCAAATCAGAGCAACCTACCATCGCATCTGACTTGTTCAGCCAGTTTCACATTACTTCTTCAACCCATCCTATCAACCATCCTATTTAGAAGTCGACGTCGGAGGAAGTTGACAGCGTGGGGAAGTCGACGGAGCAAATAAAGTCAACGATAGACTTCATATAGTAGAGCTTGATGGAGGATGGGCAGGTGCGCGGTGACCAAGCCAGCGCCGAGGGAGTCCAGGCCGAGGATTATTTTCTTGGGGGATTTGGACGGTGGCTGAGCGCTTTGGTTGAGATAAAACGTTAGGTGGAGTGGCTAGGGCGTTTTGATTGGGCTTGGTTAGTTGGTGGCGACGTCGACTCACTTGAGTGGTGTAGATTCGATTTGGTAAGGGTAGTAACGGTTTGATAGTGTAAATCGGATAATGGAGGGTTTGAGTGGTAAGGTTTGATTGTATAAATAATATTTTTTTTCAAAAATTGATTTTGTAGATCTAATAAAAAGTGTTTGGTTAGTTTAATTTTCTTTGTAGGTTCTGATGCAGAGGCAAGAGGGCTAAATCAATGACAGAGTAATGGATTTGAAATAAAATGGAGAGTTTGAGTGGTAAAGGTTTTTGGGTAAAAAAATTACTTTTTGGAAGGTAAGTACAATGTCTTTTTACATGTTAAATCTTTATTAAAATGGAAATTGTGCAGATTTGTTTGGGGCACATAAAAATGAAAAGTGTAAATATTCGGGTGGGAGAAGGGAGTATTTTAATTTAATACGAATCAATTTAGCTTAAACGAAATGAACACATTTTTTTTATCAAATGAAAAGAACACATTTTTTTATTGAATAATGGAAATTGGAGCTAAAACAGTATTTATAAAAAAGTTAAGACGAAGTCTTGTGCAAGACGGTCTCGCAGCGAGACCAATGATAAATTGTTAAGAATGTAACATGGGGTTTGAAATTGAAGTTTTAAAAGTTCAGGGGCTAGATGTATAATTTCATTAATTTACATTTAAGTCCAAGTAGAAATATTAATCTTTCATCTTCTTCTCCCATTATTTTCTCACGCATTCTCTCTCCTATCCTTTCTTCTCTCCTGTGCATAAAATCCTCTTCTTCTCACTCCTCTCCATTTCTCTTCCATTTTCCTTCAATTCAACCGATTCTTTTCTCCATTTTCTTCCATGTTTCTTGCGCAGGGAAGAACGCAGTGGCTCAAGGAAATTTGCTTCATTCTCCAGCGAATTTTTCGGCGAATTTTCCGGTTAAAGCTTTGGTTTCCTGTGGCCTAACACAATACAACCTTCCTTTCGTGTTTATCTTCGAATTCAATGTCTTTGCTCAGAGTTTTTATGCATATTTTGTTGTTTTTTTTTCAATTTTTGTTTGCTTTTTTTGGGTTCATGTGTTTTGCAAAGGTTTATATTGTTCACTGTGCTAATATTTGGGGATTTCTCTATTTTTTTTGTATTTTGTGAGTTGTTCTTATGGAATTTTGCTAATATTTGTGTTGCTGCTGGTGTTTGTTATATGTCTAAGGAGATTTGCATCACGCTGCTGCAATCGAGAAGGAAGGAGGATTTGTAAGTCTTCTTAATTTTTGGCCGTGATGTTTTAGGTACATGTATTGATGTTTCTTGTTTTTAGTTTGATGTTTCAAGTTTTAGGCTTCAAGTACTGTTATCAGAGTTGTTGGGATGTTTTAATTTCAGAGCTTGATACTTATGGTGTTTTCATACGTAAGTGTGCAATTGATGTTCAATTTTGATTGTGTGTGATATCTTAGGATTTTGTTACAATTTGTGCCAATTTTAGTGTTGTTATTACTATTTCTTAGATGTGTAAAAGTGCTTTCCCACTATTGCTGTAATCGAGAAGGAAAGAGGATCTGTAAATGTTGTTATTTTTCAGATGTGATGCTTTAGATTATGTTATTGATTTTTCAGGTTTTTTGTTTGACCTTTCATGTTTAGGTTTTAAATACTGTTATCTGTGTTGGTGTGATGATTTAACTTCAATATTTGATCCTTATAGGGCTTTAAGTGTGCAATTGATGTTCATTTTCATCTTTTGATTGTTCAGTTTTGATGTTCAACGTTTCATGCTTATGCTTATGTGTTTTAATTCAGTATTTGGTGATTGTAGTGTTTGATGTTCAATTTTGATTGTGTACGATATCTTGGGGTTTTGCTATGATTTGTGCTAAATTTTGTGTTATTGTTGCTGTTTCTTAGATGTGTAAAAATGCATGCCCATTGTTGCTGCAATTGAGAAGGAAAGAGGATCTGTAAATTTTGTTATTTTGCAGATGTGATGTTTTAAATACTGTTGTTAATGTTTCAGGTTTTATGTTTGATCTTTCATGTTTAGGTTTTAAGTACTGTTATATGTGTTGGTGTGATGATTTAACTTCATTATTTGATGCTTGTAGTGTTTTAAGTGTACAACTGATGTTCAATTTTGTTGTTTTGATTGTGTGTGTGATATCTTATGGTTTTGTTACTATTTGTGCTAATTGTTGTGTTGTTGTCGCTGTTTCTTAGATGTAAGAGCACTTGCCCACTGTTGCTGCATTCGAGAATGAAGTAGGAGCTGTAAGTTTTTTTTAGCTATGATGTTTTAGATACTGTTGTTGATATTTCAGGTTCTATCTCTGAGCTTTCATGTTTAAGCTCTAAGTATTGTTATGTGTGTTGGTGTTATGTTTTTAATTTCAGTGTTTGATGCTTGTGGTATTTGCATACTTAAGTATGCAACTAATGTTCAGTTTTGTTCTTTTGATATTTTGTACATACTTTTTGATGTTTTTAGATTTTGAGATTGATTTTTTAAATACCGTGTTTGATGTTTCTCAACGTAGTTGTCACTGATGTTATGTGTGTTATTGTGATGCTTTAATTTTAGATATCAATGTTTTAATTACTGTATGTGATGTTTTATATTATTTCACAGGAATACTTTCCATATTAGAGAGCTCTACGATGCCATTAATGCGTTAATAGAAAAATGGTACGAATGCTCTAAAGGTTTGGCCTGGAATAGAGAACCATAGTAAACCTTTTATTTGTGTGTTGATGAAGTAAGAGAGTCATCCTCTTCAAAACTAGCAGGAGAAGGCAAGTGTGTGAAAAAGTCAGCGGCAAAGGGAAACAAGTCATGGAAAAATAGAATTTGATATTTAGGATGTATTGTTTGACATTGATTTTTTAGTTATGATGGTTGATGTGGTAGAGTTGTCTTCTCCAAGAGTTCCTTTACCTGTAAGACTTGGCCCGGAAGTGATTCCGGGGAAAAGACTCCGACGATCAAGTCAGTACTTCCTCTTTAGAACTAGAATTTCTAGGAATATTTACTCTTACCTTAGCTCCTCCCGAGCTTGTTGTATTTGTAGAATGTCATAGTTATGGCTCCCTATTTTTAGGAACAAAGGTTGTGGGTCACATCACGATCCCCACACTCTTAGATCATGGCTAATGTGATCTTTGTTCGATCCACATTTTCTAGCTCACGTTCCCTGTATTGGTGCCTTGGGCCGAAATGGCTTCCCTTTGCTACTTGATGCAAACAGGTTGGGCCTAGCGAGCATCAACCCCTTGATCATTGAGCTACACATGCACCAAAAGCCTCCTAGCCATAAAGGCTGCAAGAAAGGAAGCGATGGCATGGTTGTGGAGCTTTCTTGCAAACCGATATTGCTCTTATGTCGAATGTTAGTCGCGTAACGCTATTGCAAAGTGATGTTGTCTTTTTGGCTATATTTCTATCCTCTTCCATTCCACGAATTTTGAATATTTGAATTTTGAGCTCCTCTTGGTGAGGGTATGTTTGTGATGATATAGTTCGTAAAGTCCGAGATTTGCTCCTCAACGTTCGGTATTTTACCCCGTAATTTTATGACGTTTGTTTTTGCTTCACCTCATAAATGAGGAATTTGAAACGGATAATTGAATGTGACTTTTGATCAGTGAGCTGTCACTTCACATACCGCTATCGTCTCGTTATAAGCAAAAGGTATTTTTCTTTTTGTGTCGGATTATCATTATTACATCTGTCAGATTGCTTTTTGTTAAATGTTTGTCTTCCTTGAGTATGCCTCTGATTGCCTATCTTTAAGCATCCCTTATCATTTTTTTTTTCAATTCTTCTCCTCCGTTGCCAAAGGTTTCTTCTCCCCTGAGCAATTCTAGGTTTTCCATGCAGCATTCTTCTCCATCTCCTTCCAGAGTAAGTTTTGTCCTTAAATACTTTGCCCGTCTCTTTTGTTGTATTTTCTGGGATTGAAATTTTGGGGTAGTTCTTCTAATTATAGTATTTTTGGTGATTTTCCTGATTGTTTTTTAGTTATCTTCTTCGGCCTGTTGTTTGTAACTCTTGTTCTACCAAACTCGTGTTCGTGGGTTTTGACCCTTACTGAGATATTTACTTCCACCTTTAGGATCTCTATGTCTTCCTCTAACCGTGGTAAGTCCCCTATGGAAGAAGCTCCCTCCGGTGAGGATTTTGACCATGTTGCCGGATCTCCCACCATCTCAGTATCCTGACCAGTTCTTATGTGAATGAGTTAAAGGTTTTTTCTCTTTTTTGTTCTCTTACAAGCTTCGTTAACCTTCTAAATCTGAATGTGCTCGCACTCTTCCTGTTGACTGCATTTCCTGTTACCTAGCCTACCTAAACTTTAATCTTTACTTTCCTATTCCTAGGCACGTGATTGAACTTCTTCGCTCGTATAGAGTTTTGTTGTCCCAATTTCACACTAAGGGGGTCGCAATCATTATGGGGTTCCTTCGTGTGTGTGAGAATGCAAATTTGCCTTTCTAGATTGACCTATTTTCTAACTTCTATCACCTTCGAATGGTGAAGAAAACTATAGAAGAATTCACTTTTTATCCCGTGATTCCTAGGGTAGAACTTGTGAGCGGTTTCCCTAGTAATGTTGGTGATTGGTGTAGGAAATATTTTTTCATTAAAATAAAACAAGCTCCTGAATCTGATGTACCTTCCTGGAACTACAAAGTTCCTAGATCTAAGCTTCCTAATCTGAGTGTTCGTTATACCAAAAAGACGGAGATCATGGCCACGCCTCATGTGCATACCCAATATCCCTGCCACGCTGACTCTAAAGCCGAAGGTTTTTTGTTTGCTTTTATGTTGATGCATTAAATCTGTACTACTTTTTATTTGATGAACTATTTTATTTTTGTGAGTGTTTGTTTTGATCTATGTTATTGAACCTGTAATATATATAAACCTTTCCAAAGGTGAGTTTGACATATCCCTCATCAAAGGCAATGGCGAAGAGATGTATGCGGCTACCGTCCTGGATGGAATTGCTACTGGTGGTGACACCATGGCAAAGAATGTAAACACTACAGGCCTTAATGACTAGGAAAAATAGGGGTAGTGGGTCTTCGGGACACACTGTTCCCTCCTTTAAAAAGGGGTATGGTAATCAAACTGGTCCTTAAATAATGGTGCGAACTGAAAATATATTGGTGGAGGGGATGGTTTCTGATATCATCTCTAACCTTCTTTACCTGACATGCTGGCCGCTGTAAGTCTGCAAGCAAACTTTGGTATTGTTCCGTAAATATTAATCCGTCGTTCATATGATGTTAAATATCTTTATTCCATGTTTTCGTCTTATAAGGTCGGTGAAAATATTCACATAGCAAGTGAGCACTTGTCTAAACATCCTTCTCCTGATGATTCAATATCTGAGAAGTTCAAAACCTTGGAGTTAAAATGTCCCACTGTAGAGAAATCTCTTAAAGTTGTCTAGGAGAAGGCAAAGACTGCTGAGGAAAAGGTTAGCGCTACTGAGGAGTGTGCTAGCTTACAGGAGTGGAGGTGACTCAGCTTCGTTCTAAGTTAAACGAAATGCGCATCATTGGGCCTGCCTCACCCCAATATCCCCAGGTGTTGGTGGATCGTCTTTGCATGAAAAAGTTGTTCTATTAGTTTTCAAGAAAGCTTGCACAGTCGAGTATTTTGAGGCTTTGAAGAATCATCACTAGTGAAACCCTACTTGTGACTGTAAGAGTTTGCCTATGATGAGGCAATGCATTAATACTCCGGAGAAGAGGAAAGGTGATCTGAACAAAGCCTTCACCTAGAAGGTTGCTGATGGGGGGCATCCGTATGCTTTGCTTGTTCATCTTGCTAGCCTTCCCAACTTTCCTTCTGTGGCCGAGCTGAAGAGGTGCGAAGTGGATTATTTAGAAGAACTTCCATTAAAGCTTAGCATTGATGCTGCCACTTCTAATGTCAATGCTAGTGCGAGTACTGCGAATGCAGAAACTCCCATCCAGTAGCTCAATGAGGGAGATTCGACTCAGCAACCGAGCCAAGACGCTGGTGCCATTGTTGCTCAGACTCTGCCTAACCCTAACAACGAAGTTAGTTGATTCTTAGAGTATTTTGTTTGTTGGATTTTAGATTGTAATATTAAATTAATATTTTGATGTTTGTGTGTACTATTTATGTGATTGAAGTTGATATGTTTGTTGTCATATGCTTGCTCATTGCCCCTACTTGTGTGCAGGGTTTCAATATTTCGGTTGATCATAAACTTGAAAAGTTTTGATTTTATGGGATGCAACGATACTTTTTCCATTCCTATTAGTTTGCTTCATGCCACCCTATCATTTACCGAGGAGTGTATGTGATATGTCCATTTTATATGCATATTTTAGTACCTTTTGGAATCAATTTGTGCTCTTTTGTTATCAATAGCTTGTGTTTTACCTTGAAATTCTCTTAGGAGAGATAAGAGCGACTTTACGCTCTTTTACCTTTTCTAAGTGGATTTTGTGTGACAAAGGAAGAACGTCAAGACTTGAAGACCGGAGGCCATTAAAGATAACCTTTTGAAGACTTTGAAAATTTGAAGACTAGATTTGAAGAATGAAGACAAGAAGAATCAAGTATTTGAAGGCAAGGCGACAAAGGAAAGAGGAATCGACACAAGGATGAAATGAGCAGCCCGCCAGGGAGCGCCCATTCCCGCCCAGGCGGGATCCTACTACACTTTTTATAACATTGAGACTTGAAGACCTGGTTCCATTGAAAATCACCTTTTGAAGACTAGCTTTGAAGATTGAAGACAAGAAGAATCGGGGATTTTAAGGCAAGGAGACAAAGCAAAGAGGAATCGACACAAGGGTGAAAATGAGCAGCCCACTAGGGCGAGCCCATTCCTGCTCGGGCGAGATCCTGCTACACTTTTACTTTTTCCTTTTCTTCTCCTCTCTCTTGTACTATAAAAGAAATTTTTGGCCCCCCACTTCTCATCTTCTCCCTTTTGGCCGAACTTCCTCATCTCCAAACCCTAGTTCTCCATTTTCTTTCTTCCTTTCCCTTTTTGTTTATGTATGAATTTATCCATGAAGGTTAGTATGATTTGTATTAGCGAAACTAGTTCTTGGGAGCAATTGACTAAGGCTTCCAAGCCCATGTCTTAAGAACAAGTTGTAGCTTATTTAATACTCTTACTATTATGCATTTATGGAACATTGAATGTGTTGTTAATGTCATTAATATTCTTGAAAGCTTGAGTATATGAAGTACTTGTATGATATGCTTGTTAGGGTTTGGGGAAATGAGTTGATTTCCCCTTTTCTTGATAGGAAATCCAAGAGTATGATTTAAAGCTTTTGACTGTGTTGATGGATTTATAATTGGTAGATGAACATGATAATGTTGAACTCTTTGTCATGTTTGTTGCTTGTAGCAAATGAGAGAAGTTGGGAGGTCATCGTCGTACCTCTCAAAGTTATAATTTATAAGCCCTTTATGCTTACTAAATACAATTAAGTAGATAGTGGCAAATCAGGGTCGTCCACGAAGAAGAGGGATTTTCTTAAGCGTTTAAACATATAAAGTTCATATTAGGCTAGAAGTAGATATATATAGATATATAAAAGCAAGTAAATGAGGGGGGGGAAGATTTTGATTGGTTGGTTTTCCTAAGTTATGAAATTAAAAGACAAACTAACTAGCAAAGTTAAGTAACTATGCTAATCATCAAACAAACTAGGAAAAGGGGTAAAAACTACAAAAGATAAAGCCTAGGGGGCAGTTGATATCCACTTCCAAACCTCATGTAGATCATTGAACTATTCACTCATCCTATCACATTTTTTACCTATGGGGAATGTTATAACTTCTCATTCGAAGATCAAAATTCATTCCTTCTTATTAGTAATTTGCAAAGACAAACAACGACTATTTGAAAACCTTGTTGGCAATCACTCTAAGCAAACCAAACCATAGAGGTATTTCATCAATGGAATTTCACACGAAGAACCATAGATTTGACAACAACAAGCCTTCTACCAAAGACATAGCCATTTAACCAAACATAGCATTCATTAGGCTAAACCTAGAGCAAACCACAATCAAGATTAAACCTTTGATTTCATCTATATGATAAATATGAGAAAAATCCACATTAACATACTTGTCTAGTAAGAATCACAACACATTATGCACGAGAAGTTCTAAGTCCATGTTCTTGGATTTTCATGCCAAAGAGCTAAGGAATTTGCCACTTTCCTAACACCCTAACACTTTAATCATACAAATAATTCCTATTATCAAACACCCCCATGGCATAAGTGAAGTAAAATATAGCATTAAAAACACTTGAATGCTAAATAACAAAAGTTTCAAGAATGAGTGAACCAATCTATTCATTGGTTTAACTATTTGTTGTGAAGATAAATCTTCTATCCTTCTTATATAGTAGTTTGCAAGAGTGAATTCAGCATCTCTTGTAAAACCTCACTAATGACTCCCTTAGTCGAAACATGACCAAACGTATCCCATTGATGGTATTGAGCACGAAGAATCAACAAGCTTGGTAACACTTATAAATACTACACCGTGTCTAAGCATTTAACCAATTCATGCATATACACAAGATTAGTCAAGAACGATAGACATTCATAGACTTATCTCATTTTCTACCTAAAAAAAATATGACAACGAGTTCAACACCATCACATTCATCTAGAAATTATCAACACATCAACATCATTTAGAAGCTCTAACTCATGCTCTTAGATTCCACATTAAAAGGGGGGGAAGTTAGCTACTTTCTCCCAACCCTAACAAGCAATTCATATACTCAAACTTCCAACAACATTAATGCCATTAACAATCCACATTCAAAGCTCAATAAATGCACAATAGAGAAAGCAATAGATAGATAGAAATAATTCTCAAGACATTAGCAAGGAAGTCTCAATCAATTGCTCCCAAGTGCAAAACTAAGCTAGATAATCAAAACCCATAACATGGAACAAAAATCTACAAAGAAAGAAGAAGAAATGGAAGAAAATAGTGAAAAACTAGGGTTTTGGAGCCCCAAGTCAGGCTTGGGCAAATGGGGAAGAAAATGGGCTATTTATAGCTCAAGTTGGTCAAAAAGAAGGTCAAAACGCAGCAGGCGTCACCCGAGAAAAAATGGCGTTACCCGGGCAGAAATAGCCTCGCCCGGGCGGCGGAGGTCTCAGCCTAAAATTCAGATCCATCCGCTCGGGCGACACCATTTCCGCCAGGGCGAGCTACAATTCGTGGCTTCTTGTTTTACTTCCCACGGTTGAACCGTTGATCTGTGTTGGGAGTTCTTGTAGTCGATTTTATAGTGCTCGAGAAGACAAATCCAATGACGCCACCCTTGTAGGCTGATTCGTCTCGGATAATTTTAAGAACTTTGCCTAAACTTCCGGGTGACAATTCATCCGCTTCTTTGCCTTCCTTCTTCGACCCTTCTATCTTCTACCACGTTTTGGCACGTGGCCTTCACTAAACCACTCCAAAAGGCTCATGAGACATCTAAAAAGGAAGCTCACAAAATGGAATCTAGATGCTCGTAAGGATCAAAATCCATTAGACTAAACATAGGTTACACAATGAAGGATTTAGATACAAAAACCGAAAATGGTCATTCAAACCCCTTATCATGTAAACCTACATAAATCTAGCAATCTTACAAAAAAATGACAAAAGTGATGTTAAATGCTTTGAAAAATACATGCATTTGACGTCTCATCAGAAGTCTATGAACAGTGAACGTTCTTGACTAATCTTGTGTAAATGCATAGATTGGTTAAATGCTTAGACACGGTGTAGTATTTATAAGTGTTGCCAAGATTGTTGATTCTTCATGTTCAACGTCATTAATGGAATACTTTTAGTCTTGTTTCGACTAAGGGAGTCATTGGTGAGGTTTGACAAGAGATGTTGAATTCACTCTTGCAAACTACAATCTAAGAAGGATAGAAGTTTAGTCTTCACAAAAAGTAGTGAAAGTAGTAAATATATTGCATGTTCAATGATGGTAAGAGGCTTGGAAGTGGAAGTCAATTGTGTCCAAGGTTTCTTTAATTGCTGGTTTAATCCCCTTTTAGTTGTTGTTGCATGCTTTGCATATTTAACTTGCTTGATTAGATAACTTGTCTTTCAATTTTATAACTTAGGACCAAAAACCAACCAAACCCCACTTTTACATGCTTTTATATGTATCTATATATATCTATACCTAGTATGTTTTCCACTCTATATGTTTAAACACTTGAAAAGATTCCTCTTTTTTGTGGACGACCCCGACTTTCCATTATCTACTTAATTGTAGATAGGAAGCATAAAGGCTTATAAATATGAACTTTGAGAGGTACAGAGATGACCTCCCAGTATAAGAGTTCTTTCTTTTGATTTATTTACTCGTATGGAATCGCTTCCTTTATGCATTTGGTGGCAACTTCCCATTTTTTCTTCGCCTCCTTCTTTGTTTACAAATTTCCCTTGTAGTAAGCTCATTTATGATGGATACAATGTTGAACTACTTGTAAAGGACATTGTTTGTGGTTTAGCCAATCTTAAGTTTGTTGAGAAATATATACGATCGCTTAACCATCTTGTTTGTGTTCAAGAGTGGGCTCTATGTTTGGGAATTCACTTAAAGTATATGCTGCTGGATATAAATGACCTTGAGAATAAGTGGAATGCAACTGTAAAAAACATTGAGGATGCTAGAATTCTTATCTAGCAGAACAGTCTTATTCATCGTCAGCAATTGAACCTGGTGAAGATGCTTCATCAACAAGTGGAAGCTAGAGAATATGACCCAAGTAATACTCGCAAAGCTTATAAAAAAACCTTAATAATTGATAAGCTCGTATTGATGATTTGATGGTGAGGCTAAAGAAAAAGAAGGATGAGTGTGATCACTTCTCCACCTCTACTTCTGGATGGCAGAAAAAAATTTCACGAACAGTTTGCTAGAAACATCCAACTTCGAAGTGAGAATGAAGATCTTCGCACTAAATGTAATCATCTTGATTTGTCTGTACGCGAATTAGAGCAAGCTTGTGTTGATTAATGGGATAGGCATGAAGCTCCCCCTTTATCATCATGTCGGTCTATTAATCCTGGTGATTTAACTGTTGGAGCTGGCAGGGAAAGGGTCAAACTGTCTAATGCAGTGAGATCCCACATTTGGTGTATTGAAGAGGAAGTGCGGAACTTGAAGGCTAGGATGGAACAATGTGAGGAAATAGTTAATGTAATGAGTATGCAGCTGGATCGTGAGGAATTTGGTCCTATAAGTGACTTCAAGGCCTATTATGCTAGGTATCTTGATCTCATGGAGAGAAGGGGTATGACCCATCATCTTGCATACTTACACATGAGATGGAGATATGAGCATTTAGTTAGTGAGGAGCGCGAGGTCAAGGAGAATTATCATAGAACTGAGCGCTGCCTTCACGAAGCTGAATGCCCATCTCGTAAAGCTGAATGCCCTCCTCACAAAGCTAAGCCTGGTCGTTATCGTGGTGGTTCCTTTTCTGTTGGACCATCCCGATCGTCTAGGCGTAGATAGTATGTTATCATTTTTCTATTTTTACTGATGATATCTCCTTTTATCCTCTAGGTGGTGTGATTGTCCATTTGTTCGTATGTTCTTTGAGCCTGTGATTTGTCTTGTTTTGAAATGATTTTTCTTATATGTTTGTTTTTGTGGTTTTCTCTTTTTGTGCGTTGACTTATTGCAACCCTATAAGGGTTACTCTACTTTTTTGTCTTGGGGCATATATGCATTGTAGCAAGGTTTCCTGGTAGGTTGTTAATAGTGCTAAAGCACAAGATCTATTGCTTGCCTTTATCGCTGTAATCGAGGCAAGTTTTCCTAATAGCAAGATCTAAAGCTTGCGTTCATGATCTTGCAAGATCCAAGGCTTACGAAGACGAATTATTGCACAAGATCTATCACTCTCAATTTTTTTTCATATGCGAAGTTGCAAGATAAAAAGCTTGCAAACGACTATAAGTGTGCAAGGTCTATAGCTTACATTTGCTTAGCTTTTATGATCTAGGTGGTGTGATTGTCCATTTGTTCGTATGTTCTTTGAGCCCGTGACTTTTCTTGTTTTGAAATAATTTTTCTTATATGTTTGTTGTAGTGGTTTTCTCTTTTTGTGCGTTGACTTATTGCAACCCTGTAAGGGTTACTCTAGTTTTTGTCTTGGGGCATATATACATTGTAGCAAGGTCTCCTGGTAGGTTGTTAATAGTGCTAAAGCACAAGATCTATTACTTGCCTTTGTTGCTGTAATCGAGGCAAGTTTTCCTAATAGCAAGATCTAAAGCTTGCATTCGTGATCCTACAAGATCCAAGGCTTACAAAGATGAATTATTGCACAAGATCTATCGCTCTCAATTTTTTTTTCATATGTGAAGTTGCAAGATAAAAAGCTTGCAAACGTCTATAAGTGTGCAAGGTCTATAGCTTACATTTGCTTAGTTTTGCGAATATGCAAGATCCAAAGCTTGCAATCAACGATAAATATGAAGGATCTATGGCATGATATCTGTCGTAGTAAGTTTCGAGTAACTTGGTCATATCATGTTACGAACAAATTGTTAAAATGTGCAAATAAAGAAAGAGAGATGCAATCATGTTCCCGCAGAGTGGATTTTTATATTAAATATGTACGACTGCGATCATATCGCTATGGAATAATAAAAAGAAAGTGACCAAGGATAATATCCTGGTTTCTATACATGTAGTTGTATGTCAGCTCTTTTTTGAACGTAAAACTCTCTTAAGTTGGTCACATGCCATGTGTTAGGGACTGTTGTGTCGCCCATCATTTCCAGTTCGTAGTTGTTGGACCTGTGAACCTTTGTGACCTTGTATAGTCCCTCCCACTTTGGGCATAGCTTTCCTCGTTCTTTAGCCAGGCTAGCTTCGTTCTTTCTTAATACAAGGTCTCCGATCTGAAACCACGTGTTCTTCACCTTCTGATTGTGAACCTTAGTTATCCTTTCCTTGTACTTAGCTTCTGTGATTGTTTCTAAGTCCCTCTTTTCTTCTAGCTCATCCAACTCAAGCATCGTCATCTCTGGGTTATCCTTTTTGTTATAATTGCTCACCCAAAGACTTGAATTACCAACTTCTATTGGTATAACCGATTCATGACCATAGTACGGGGTCTTTCCCGTCGGTTCTCGAACAGATATTCTGTATGACCATAGCGTGTTTGGTAACTCATCTACCAATCTGGTTCATCTTCCTTCCAAACGCTTCTAAATTCCTTGGATGGTGGTCCTGTTTGTTACTTCCACTTGGCCGTTTGCTTGGGGGTGTTGGGAGGCCATCGCCATACCTCTCAAAGTTAATATTTATAAGCCCTAAATGCTTACTATCTACAACTAAGTAGATAACGGCAAGTCAGGGTCGTCCACGAAGAAGAGGGATCTTCCTAAGCGTTTAGGCACAAAAGGTTGATATTAGGCTAGAAGTAGATATATGTACACATATAAAAGCGAGTAAAAAATGGGGGTTTGGTTGTTTGGTGGTCCTAAGTTATGAAATTTAAAAGACAAGATAACTAGCAAGGTTAAGTAACTATGCTAATCATCAAACAAAACTAAGAAAAAGGTTTTAAAACTACAAAAGATAAAGCCTTGAGGGCAATTGATATCCACTTCCAAACCTAATGTAGATCATTGAACCATTCACTCATTCTATCACATTCATTACTTGACTTAACATTAACATACTTATCTAGTAAGAATCACAACACATTATGCACAAGAAGTTCTAAGTTCATGTTCATAGATTTTCATGCAAAGGAGCTAAGGAATTCGTCACTTTCCTAACACGCGAACACTTCAATCATAAAAACACTTCCTATTCTCAAACAACCCATGGCATAAATGAAGTGAAACATAGCATCAAGAATACATAAATGCTAAATAATAAAGGCTTCAAGAACGAGTGAAACAATCTATTCACTACTTCAACTATTTGTTGTGAAGATAAATCTTCTATCCTTCTTAGATAGTAGTTTGCAAGAGTGAATTCGACATCTCTTGTCAAACCTCACCAATGACTCCCTTAGGACTAAGAGTATCCTATTGATGACATTTAGCATGAAGAATCAACAAGCTTGGCAACACTTATAAATACTACACCGTATCTAAGCATTTAACCAATTCATGCATTTACACAAGATTAGTCAAGAACGATTGACATTTAAAACAAACATGACAACGGGTTCGACATCATCACATTTATCTAGCAATTATCAACACACCAACATCATTTAAGAAGCTCTAACTCATGCTCTTGGATTCCACATTAAAAGAGGGGAGAATTAGCTACTTTCTCCCAACCCTAACAAGTAATCATACAAGCAATTCATATACTCAAGCTTCCAACAAATCAATGTAATTAACAATTCACATTCAAAGCTCAATAAATGCACAATAGCAAAAGCACTAAATAGATAGATATGGTTCTTACTACATAGATATGGAAGTTTCAATCCATTGCTCTCAAGATAAAACTAAGCTAGATAATCAAAACCCATAACATAGAACAAAGATCTACAAAGAAAGAAGAAGAAATGGAAGAAAATGGTGAAAAACTAGGGTTTTGGAGCCCCCAAGTCAGGCTTTGGCAAATGGGGAAGAAAGGGGGATATTTATAGCCCAAGTTGGTAAAAAAGAAGGTCAAAATGCAGCAGGTGTCGCCCGGGCAGGAATGGGCTCGCCCGGGTGGCGGAGGTCTCAGCCCAAAATTCAGATCCGTCCGCCTGGGCGAGCTACAATTCGTGGCTTCTTGTTTTGCTTCCCACGGGTGAACCGTTGATCCGTTTTGGGAATTCTTATAGTTGATTTTATAGTGCTCGAGAAGATGAATCCAATGATGCTACCTTTGTAGGCTGATTCTTCTTGGATAATTTTAAGAACTTTGTCTAAACTTCCGGGTGACAATTCATCCGCTTCTTTGCCTTCCTTCTTCGACCTTCTTTCTTCTACCACATTTTGGCACGTGGCCTTCACATAACCACTCCAAAGGGCTCACGAGACATCTATAAATGAAGCTTAGAAAATGGAATCTAGATGCTCGTAAGGACCAAAAATCCATTAGACTAAACATAGGTTACAAAATGAAGGATTTAGATATAAAAACCAAAAATGGTCATCTAAACCCCTTATTATGTAAACCTACGTAAATCTAGCAATATTACAACAAAAATATAACAAAAGTGATGTCAAATGCTTTGGAAAATACATGCATTTGACGTCTCATCAAATCTCCCCACACTTAAACCTTACTCGTCCTCGAGTAAATAAGAACAAGCAATGATCAAAGCGTAAACTAGCATGTAAAAGTTTTCCCAAAACATCCAACATCATATTCCTAGACTACCCTAACCCCCAAGACATAAGAATCTCTCACACTCTCACATCCCAAAGTCTAAGATAATCTAAACAACCAACAAACCATAACAAAAGTGAGGTATACATATAATGCCAAGCTAACTTACTCTACCGAAAAAGCCATTAATAGAAAAATCAAGAGAAGCATAAAAATTTTCAATTTCTCTCATTTTCTCTCATTTTGCCTAGGAGCCCTCTCGGGTTTTCATCCTAGCTTCACACATTTTTGTTTTTTCAATGCTCACCCTCACCTTTTTCCACACCATTTGGCCTCTCATTTTTGCATAGGTCGCCCTTTCGGGTTTTCGACCTATCCGGGCCTCCCACTTTTGCCTAAGTTTCCCTCTCGGGTTTTCTACTTAGCGGGATTTTTTTTTCATTTTTTTCAAACAAAACAAATCAAAGTGGAGCATATGCACACTACAATACAATACAATGCGATATATTTCTCTTTACCTCCCCACACTTGAAACACACATTGTCCTCAATGGGAAAAGAACAAGATAAAGAAATAAGGGGGAGAGAAAAAAATACTCACAACTAGGACATTGAAGGTCCTTCCCGGTGATGGCATTGCTCACTTCTCAGTGAATGTTCTCTCCTCCATGTTCTCGAACTACGTCCAACATACAACTTTGATCCATCCACTACGAAGCCACAACTATGCAAATCCCGATCAACACTCACAAAAGACAACAACTAGTAGTACTCCTAGATGGTGGTTTTGGTAGTGGTTTTTGGTGGTTTGTTGTAGTGGTATTCTTGTGGTTTTGAGTAAGGGTTTGAGGCCATGGTTGAGGATTTTTTTTTCAAGAAAAGAAAAACACTAACCTAATTTAAAAGCTTGGGTTACCTCCCGAGAAGCTCCGTATTTTTAAGGTCGTCGGCACGACCCTAATGTTATCCATATAATGAAAGTTTGAACCCCTTCACCACGAGTATCCAAAAGTAGAGAGGTGGGGGTGCAAAACTTTCAAGAGGAAAGTCTTGTGGAGGTGGAGATTGTTTGAAGGGATTTGGGTGGTTAGGAGGCTTGGGATTGTCTTTTGGCTCATCTCTTATCTCCCTAAAAACTTCCAAAAATGGTGGAGTTGGTTCACTAGGTGGGGGAAGGGGTGACGATGCTAATGAATGTAGCACAATCACCTTTTCCTCCATTTTTTCATCCTCAATAACCAACTCCTCATCCCCGTCGAACTCAAACTCATTTCCCATGGAGACCTCACTCACCGAATCCTTGAGTTCGACTTGGGATGGTGTATTTTCAGAATCATGAGCTTCCATTTGGACTAACGCTTCCAATATACTTCTCGCATACCCCTCAATAGCCTCAACACTAGAGGAGAGCCGAGTGTCCAGTTCCTCACTAGTAAAATTGTTCAAGTTTGCTATTGCATTCATGACTTCCTCACATGTCAAACTTGAACTTCCTTGTTGGGCTTGGTTTTGGGGTATGGTATAAGATGGTGATGGCCAACTATTTTGCTTGTATTGTTGGTTTTCTGGCTCATTCTCATACCACCAATCCAAATTACCACTCCACTCCAGATTGTAAGAATTGTGGTATGGATACCATTCTTGAGCTTCTTGCCCTTGAAAACCAACATCTCCTACCTCTTGGTAGCACTCTTCATAATACCCTTGGTTTTGGAAACCAAAGGTTCTTTCACCATCATAGTGCTCCTCTCTCAACAAATAGCAAGACTTGGTAGGATGGTGGTAATGACACATCTTACAAAACCTTGCTTGTTGAGCCTCTCTTCTCATCATGAGTTCCCTCAAGGTGAGACGTTCCATTTGATTTTGTTTTTTTTTAAAAGTCTGGAATCATATTGCAAGGATTCTCAATAAAAATTCACCAAGAACTCAAGCAATACCTACTCCGAACAAAATAACCAAAAATTAGCAAAAAATAAAAGCAACTAGCTAATATGCAACCAAATATTCCCAAACACTTAAAAATAAATGCCTCTTCCCCGGCAGCGGCACCAAAATTTGGGAGGCCGTAGCCATACCTCTCAAAGTTAATATTTATAAGCCCTAAATGCTTACTATCTAAAACTAAGTAGATAGCGGCAAGTCAGGGTCGTCCACGAAGAAGAGGGATCTTCCTAAGCGTTTAGGCATAAAAGGTTGATATTAGGCTAGAAGTAGATTTATGTACACATATAAAAGTGAGTAAAAAAATGGGGGTTTGGTTGTTTGGTGGTCCTAAGTTATGAAAGTTAAAAGACAAGATAACTAGCAAGGTTAAGTAACTATGCTAATCATCAAACAAAACTAAGAAAAGGGTTTTAAAACTACGAAAGATAAATCCTTGAGGACAATTGATATCCACTTCCAAACCTAATGTAGATCATTGAACCATTCACTCATTCTATCACATTCATTACTTGACTTAACATTAATATACTTATATAGTAAGAATCACAACACATTATGCACAAGAAGTTCTAAGTTCATGTTCATAGATTTTCATGCAAAGGAGCTAAGGAATTCGTCACTTTCCTAACACGCGAACACTTCAATCATAAAAACACTTCCTATTCTCAAACAACCCATGGCATAAATGAAGTGAAACATAGCATCAAGAATACATAAATGCTAAATAATAAAGGCTTCAAGAACGAGTGAAATAATCTATTCACTACTTCAACTACTTGTTGTGAAGATAAATCTTCTATCCTTCTTAGATAGTAGTTTGCAAGAGTGAATTCGACATCTCTTGTCAAACCTCACCAATGACTCCCTTAGGACTAAGAGTATCCCATTGATGACATTTAGCACGAAGAATCAACAAGCTTGACAACACTTATAAATACTACACCGTATCTAAGCATTTAACCAATTCATACATTTACACAAGATTAGTCAAGAACGATCGACATTTAAAACAAACATGACAAAGCGTTCGACATCATTACATTCATCTAGCAATTATCAACACACCAACATCATTTAAGAAGCTCTAACTCATGCTCTTGGATTCCACATTAAAAGAGGGGAGAATTAGCTACTTTCTCCCAACCCTAACAAGTAATCATACAAGCAATTGATATACTCAAGCTTCCAACAACATCAATGCAATTAATAATTCACATTCAAAGCTCAATAAATGCACAATAGCAAAAGCACTAAATAGATAGATATGGTTCTTACTACATAGATATGGAAGCTTCAATCCATTGCTCCCAAGATAAAACTAAGCTAGATAATCAAAACCCATAACATAGAACAAAGATCTACAAAGAAAGAAGAAGAAATGGAAGAAAATGGTGAAAACTAGGGTTTTGGAGCCCCCAAGTCGGGCTTTGGAAAATGGGGAAGAAAAGGGGCTATTTATAGCCCAAGTTGGTAAAAAAGAAGGTCAAAATGCAGCAGGCGTCGCCCGGGCAGGATTTGGCTCGCCCGGGCGGCGGAGGTCTCAGCCCAAAATTCAGATCCGTCCGCCCGGGCGAGCTACAATTCGCGACTTCTTGTTTTGCTTCCCACGGGTGAACCGTTAATCCGTTGTGGGAGTTCTTTTAGTCGATTTTATAGTGCTCGAGAAGATGAATCCAATGATGCTACCTTTGTAGGCTGATTATTCTCGGATAAGTTTAAGAACTTTGTCTAAACTTCCGGGTGACAATTCATCCGCTTCTTTGCCTTCCTTCTTCGTCCCTTCTATCTTCTATCACATTTTGGCACGTGGCCTTCACATAACCACTCCAAAGGGCTCACAAGACATCTATAAATGAAGCTTAGAAAATGGAATCTAGATGCTCGTAAGGACAAAAAATCCATTAGACTAAACATAGGTTACAAAATGAAGGATTTAGATATAAAAACCGAAAATAGTCATCTAAATCCCTTATTATGTAAACCTACGTAAATCTAGCAATCTTACAACAAAAATATGACAAAAGTGATGTTAAATGCTTTGGAAAATACATGCATTTGACGTCTCATCAATGGCGGATAAGGGAACAAGATTTTTTCACGGTTTGGTGGCCAGCAAGAAAGGTGGCGAGATTCCGGCAATCCTGGACGATGAAAATAGGATTGTCATATCCAGTGAAATAAAAGGGACACCATTTGCTGAATTTTACAGGGGCTTGTTTGGTACAGAAGTTCCACGAACCTCAATAGAGATAGATACACTCCACTCAGGTCCCTTACTCAACGATATGGAGAGAGCAATATTGAGCCAAGATATAGAAAGACATGAAATAAAGTCTACCCTCTTCTCCATGTCTGATGACAAAGCACCAAGCCCCGATGGTTTCACAGTGGTCTTCTTCAAAAGTCATTGGGAGACCGTGGGTCAAGATGTCACGGAATCAATCTTGGAATTCTTCCAAAACAGAAACTTGCCGAAAAGACTCAACCATACAGCCATTGCACTCATACCCAAGAAGGAAGATAATCTAAGGGTGGGCGACTTTCGACCCATCTCATGCTATAACAGCATCTATAAAGTCATCTCCAAAATCAATTCCAACAGAATCGAACCTTTCCTCCCCGGTCTTATTGACACCTGCCAAGCTGCATTTGTGAAAGGTCGGAAGCTATCAGATAATGTAATGTTGGTCCAAGAGATGGTAAGAGGATACGGCAAGTCAAGATCATCCCCCTGCTGTATGATTATGGTCGACCTCACAAAGGCATTCGACACAGTTTCTTGGGACTTCCTACAAGAGGTACTAACCGGCCTAGGCTTCCTGCACTTGTTGGTCGACAGAATAATGGAATGCGTAACAACTGTGACTTTCTCCATTGCGATCAATGGAAAATTATGTGACTTTTTCAAAAGCAAAAGGGGTGTTCGTTAGGGCGACCCTCTCCCCCCCTACTTTTTGTCATTTGCATAGAATACCTCTCCAGGCCGTTGAAAAGGAAGACAGAATTCACTCGGTTCTCGTTTCACCCCATATGCGAAAAACTGAAAATCACTCATCTAGCTTTTGGTACATTTGCTTACCGACGCATGTCTTTCGGGTTATGTAACGCCCCCGCAACCTTCCAAAGGTGTATGGTAAGCATTTTCTCCGAATTTGTTGAAAATTTCGTCGAGGTGTTTATGGATGATTTCACCATTCATGGTAATTCCTTTGACAATTTTTTAGCAAATTTAGCGCAAGTTCTTAAGCGTTGCATTGAAACTATTCTGATGCTAAATTCTGAGAAATGTTACTTTATGGTAGAGAGAGGCATTGTCTTAGGCCATGTTGTCTCCTCTAAGGGTATTGAGGTTGACAAGGCAAAGATAGACACGATTCAAACATTGCCTTATCCTACTAATGTGCGCGAAGTGCGCTTTTTTCTTGGCCATGTAGGATTCTATCGCCGGTTCATCAAGGACTTCTCAAAGATAGCATCTCCTCTATTCAAGTTGTTGCAAAAGGAGGTGGAATTTGTGATGGATGATGGGTGTAAAGGGACCTTCGATACATCGAAGGGAAGGTTAGTCTCGGCCCCTATCATACAACCCCCGGATTGGTCGTTGCCTTTTGAGATAATGTGCGATGCGAGTGACTACGCCGTTGGAGCTGTTCTTGGTCAAAGGGTGGGGAGAGTGCCTCACGCCATCTACTACACATCCATGTCCCTAAATGAATCCCAAAGGAACTACTCCACCACTAAAAGGAGTTGCTAGCAGTGGTATTCTCTTTAGAAAATTTTTGATCTTACTTGCTTGGTACAAAAATTATTGTGTACACTGACCATGCAGCGCTTCGTTATTTAATGACGAAGAAAGAGGCCAAACCAAGATTGATTAGGTGGATCCTGCTTTTGAGCGAATTTGAGTTGGAGGTGCGGGACAGGAAGGGTGTGGAAAACCTTGTGGTCAATCATTTGAGCCGGTTGACTCCGGGGGAAGACATTGAGGTAAGCCCCGCAATGAAGGAACAACTACGGGAGGAATTCCCTGATGAACAATTGTTCACCATTAGGGACCTCCAACCGTGGTATACCGACACTGTAAATTTTCTTGTTGCCGGTAAGTTCCCTCCTCATTTTTCTAAGGCCAAAAAAGATAGATTAAAGAGTGATGCCAAGTATTATGTGTGGGATGATCCCTTTTTGTGGAGACATTGTACAGATCAAGTTGTTAGGAGATGTATCCCTGATAGTGAAGTACACTCCATTCTTGAATTTTGTCATTCTCATGCATGTGGCGGTCATTTTGGAGCAAAGAGAACCACTAGGAAAGTTTTAGAGAGTGGGTTTTATTGGCCTACATTGAATAAGCATGCATACACCTTTTGCAAATCATGTGATGAATGCCAGAGAGTAGGAAATATCTCCACTAGGAATGAAATGCCCTAAAGACCTCTTTTGTACTGTGAAATCTTTGATGTTTGGGGTATTGACTTTATGGGGCCTTTCCCTAGTTCTTGTGGCTTTACGTACATTCTTCTTGCTGTTGATTATGTGTCGAAGTGGGTTGAAGCAAAACCCACTAGGACTGACGATTCTAAAGTGGTTGCAGAATTCTTGAAAGATAACATCTTTTCTAGGTTTGGGGTACCCCGAGCCTTGATTAGTGACCGTGGCACACATTTTCACAATCGGACCATAGCGGCACTCCTAAAGAAGTATGGCGTCACTCACAAGACATCCACCGCCTATCACCCACAAACCAATGGATAAGCCGAAGTTTCCAATCGGGAAATCAAGTTCATCCTTCAAAAAATGGTTAACCCTAACCGGAAGGATTGGAGTTCTTGGTTGAATGATGCCTTGTGGGCGTATAGGACGGCTTACAAGATACCAATCGGTATGTCCCCATACCGGTTAGTGTTTGGTAAGCCCTGTCATCTACCAGTGGAAATTTAACACAAGGCTTACTGGGTGGTCAAAGAGTTTAATCTTGATGTAGATGAAGCCGGTTTGCACAGGAATTTACAATTGGATGAACTGGATGAGATCCGGAGGGAGTCCTATGAGAACGCCGAGATCTACAAAGAGAAGACAAAGGCGTGGCATGACAAGATGATCATTAGGAAGGATTTTGATGTTGGCCAAAAGGTCCTCCTATTTCAATCTCGCCTTTGCCTATTCCCCGGTAAGTTAAGGTCCCGATGGATCGGTCCTTTTGAGGTGGTTAAGGTATTCCTGCATGGTGCGGTGGAGATTCTAAATCAAGCTAAGTCCAATACCTTTAAGGTTAATGGACAACGTTTGAAACCTTACCAGGAGACTTTTGTACCGGAAAAAGGAGAGGACGTTGATCTCCTCGATCCAGTTTGTGAGTAAGCTCCAAGAAGGGGAGTGAGTCGTGCCCACGATGTTAAATAAACTTGGTTTTGATCATCCGGATCGTCATTCGTGACTTTCTGTTGATATTGTTTAGTTTTGAGCTTTTATCCTTAAGCTTCATTGTTTTGCTTTATGCTTTTCACGGGTTGTCCTCTCCATGATTTTGTAGCAATTTTGAAGCCAAGGCATTGGATTTTGGAAGGGGGAAATACTTGAATTCGAGAAGGAAGAACTTGGACAAGAGAAAGAAGCAGAAAATTTTTCCAAGTGCTAGGTTAGTAGCCCGTCACGAGTCGCGATGAACACGTCGTGAGTCGCGATGGGCTTAGAAAATTTTGTGAAATTTTGGGCTTTCGGATCCCACTTTCCGCGAGTCGCGTTGACATCACGAGGCCTCATCGCGAGTCGCGATTAAAACGTCGCGAGTCACAACGGGCTCAGAAAATTTTGTGAAAATTTGGGCTTTCGGATCCCACTTTCCGCGAGTCGCGATGCCTCATCGCGAGTCGTGATGACACGTCACGAGCTGCGACGGGAACATCGCTAGTCGCGACTGACTCAGAAAATTTTGAAAAGAAATTGACCTCGGATCTCACTTTCCGCGAGTCGCGACGGACACGTCGCGAGTCACGATGACCTCGCGACGCTCTATTGCGAGTCGTGACGAACACGTCGCGAGTTGCGACGGTCGGGCAAAAATCAGATTTAAGAGGCGACTGTATAGAAATCAGATCTCTACCTTCCTCTTCAAATCGCCCGACGACCTCTTCATCTCCCTCCTCCCCACATCGCCGCGCCGCCACCACACTCTCAAGCCTTCCGCCACCACCTATCAAAACCCCACACTCTCCACACCTCAAATCACATCTCACCTTTGTGAAGAACCGAAACCCTAGATTTTAGGGGTTTTGACGCTTTAGGCAATTCAAACCCGAATTGATTGTGGGCTCCCATTTTTCTTCTTCCTAAGCGTATTATTGGTACACTTCTTCACTCTATTGAGCCCTAATTGTGATTACGAATGTATATGCTATTTATTGGATATTGTGTAGATTGTGTGTTATGGTGTTTGGAATTTAAATCGTTGATCCTGGTTGATTGTGGTAAATGTGTTGTGCATCCAATTTTATTTGACGGGTATTGTGTGCAAATTTTGTAATTGCAGTTTGCACGATATACTTCCTTAGTGCGGTTTTGACTGTATTATACCTGCTTGGTTTTGGAATGTGTGCATACGTGTTGTTTTGGCTGGGGAGTAGATGGTGACTCTGTATTTGAAGCATGTTAACCCGGGGGTAAACATAGTTGTTATTGAAATAAAGTGTTAGGGTGCTTTGGAACGCTATTTTGTTTAGAGAAGTTTGGCCATGGAACATTGAGGTTGACATTGTCACTGTACTAATGATGGCTAAATTAGTTGAGCATAACTGTGATTTTGGAATATAGCATATTGATTTAGACTAAGTGAGAACTTCGTGGATTTGATGGTATGGGATTGTTGGACATAATGTAGATTGTATATGCAATTGCAATTAGAACTTAAACTAGTTGAGTTGATTTCAATCCGGCTTGTGATGATGAACTAGTTTAAGATTGGTTACAGATTTGCCATATTGCTTATACATATATTCCTTCGCATTTAACCTGTGTGCTCTGCTTGCTGTGACTGAAAGATATGGCCCCCAAGAGGAGATTTAGGGCTCCCCCGCAAGACGAGCGCACTGCCGCTCCACCTCCACCTCCGGCTCCGGAATCGGGCCCTGTACCTTCCTCTCCAGATAGGTACATGGGCTTGACCCGGATCACCGGGTCCTATGCAGACAGATGGGAGGCCCTACAGAGGCGCCTGCTTAAGGAAACCAGTTTTGTTGATATGCCCACGTTGGATGCCCTCGGCCTTGTGTAGCCTGTCAGATGCCTCCTCGCCAAAGGGGGAATGGAGAGATTCATGAGCAAGAGCGCGCCCACTTACCAGAGGTACACACTGGAGTTCCTGTTCACTGTCCGTATAAGCAGCATGAGGGGTGATCAACCCTGTGAGAGGTACATCGCTTTTCACCTGGATGACCTGTCTTGGCAGATGACCGTCTCACAGGTTGAGGAGGCCTTTGGTTTTGACACTGCTGAGATACAAAATAGACTGGACCCAGAGGCCTAAGAGTGGACAATTGAAGATGACATGCAGTTGTGGAATGTCATCAATATGAGGCCAAAGAACTCCCACGACAAGAGCAGCGCCATCATTCACCCTGCACTCCATTATGTGCATAGACGCTTGGCTGGCACAGTCTTTTGCTCCGCGGAGCCGATGAATGTGCCAGACAATGACATTCACTTCCTATGGCACTTAACAAGCGAGGGGCAAGGATATGGGCTGTGGGCAGAGCTCTGGATGAAGAGAATTGTAGAAGTGGCAGGAAAGGCCAAGGGGAAGATCATGATCGGAGGGATGATCGGCCTTCTGGTAGAATACTTGGGATTAGTCTCTCCGGCCGACTTCCCACGTTTGGGGAGACAGATGTCTTATCTGATCACCGTCGAGTGACTTGTTTGATTTGAGATGCTTAGTGGTCCGGGGCTCTTCCATTGGCTATATGGTGCGAGAAAGGTCACATTCATGGCACTTCCTCAGCAGAGCAAGACGAAGCTGGAATTCGACACACCGCTGGGAGATTTGGCGATCTTCCCAGACTCCTCATGTACAACTAAGTTCCAGTGCGAGCTTCGCGACCTCGAGCCAGCCCCTGTCCAGCGTGATGATGGCCCCCTACCTCCCTCGGAGCCGCATCAGCAGCAGCAGTACTACTCTCCACACTCTCCACCACAGACGGATCCTATGCAGGAGGATGATGCTACACCTCACTTCTCCCAGCCTCCACCAGATTTCTATGAGCGGATGATGCAGACCATGCACGATGGTTTCCACCGCCAAGATAACATGATTTTGGAGCACAACGTGTTTGTCTTCCAGGCTCTGATCGATATGGATGAGGAGATTGACCACCTGTCAGCTCACATCCATGAGTTGCAGTCCCAGTCGGGTGGTGCATCAGGCCCCGATCCGAGAGCAGAGAGGCAGAGATCACAGAGGCAGAGGAACACGGAGTGGTTAGCACAGTACCAGCAGCGCTACTCCGGCGATGGCTCGTCCTTATCACATCATTGATTGAGTGAGCATCACACTTTTCCCTTTTTCCATACTTCGCTTTGTACGGTTTTGCCCTAGTCTACATTGAGGGCAATGTAGTGTTCTAAGTATAGGGAGGGGTATCTACTATTGTTAGGCGATTAGGGTTGGAGATACTTTTGTTCCTTTTTGTTTTGGATATTGTTTTGCTTTTGATGTACTTGGATAATGTTGGTTTTGATACTTTTATTAACTTTCACATTTGGAAAGAAATTTGCTACTTTTTGGATTGGAGACACGTGAAAAATAATTGAAAAATAAAAAAAAAGAAAAGAAAAGAGAATCCCGCTAAGTTGAAAACTCGAGAGGGAAACTTAGGTAACATTGGGCGGATAGGTCAAAAACCCGAAAGGGCAGCCTAGAAAAAAATGAGAGGCTAAATGTGCAGAAAAAGGTGAGATGTGAGCCAAAAGAAACATGATGTGTGGCTAGGATGAAAACCCGAAAGGGCTCCTAGGCAAAATGAGAGAAAGCGATAGAAATTGAAAAAAAAACAATAAGTTTTTACTCATTTGCCGGCGATGGAGTCATAAGGTTGCGGTGACCACACGGATGGATCGGGTAGCTTCACATCTTGAGGACCTTTCGGGAATGAAGAATTTAGCGGGAAAAGACGGAGTAAGTTATGAAATTCTTGATCACTAAGATGCTTCGTTTTTAGGTTGATATATTGATGTAAAGTGGAGCATGTGTTTTGAACCCTATATACACTTTTGGCTTCATCTTTTATCATTGGATTTGGGATTATCAATTCGGGATTTAGAGATGTCTTAGGGAAATTGATGAATTGATGGGATGATATGGTTTGGGTAGATTTAGGAAATAGGGGCTGTGGGAAACTTCTCATTTGACTTTAACATTGGCATGTGTGATATTGAGAGTTTTTGTGAGGAATTGATTTGGGGAATTAGTAGTTAGGATGTGGATATATCAATTCCTTCGTATACTTGGATCTTTTCTTACTCGAGGGCGAGTAAGGTTCAAGTGTGGGGAGGCTTGATGTGTCCATGTTATATGTATAATTTAGTACTATTTAGGGTCACTTTTGTGCTCTTTTATTATCGAGAGCTTGTGTTTTACCTTGAAATTCTCTTAGGAGGGGTAAGAGCAACTTTATGCTCTTTTACCTCTTCTAAGTGGATTTTGTGTGACAAGGGAAGAACACGGAGGCAATGAAGACCGGAGGCCATTGAAGACTACACTTTCGAAGACTTTTGAAAACTCGCTTCGAAGACATGAAGACCGGACCGGAGGCCGTTGAAGACCATTTTTGGAGCCGTTGAAGACTTGGAGATTGAGAGGGATAACTATGAAGATGACTGCATGCCACAAGAAGAAGAAAAAGACACAATGCAAAATTCTGGCACCCGTCGCGAGTCGCGATGGCTTCGTCGCGACGAGCCGTCACAAGTCGTGACCAATGGGTGGCCAGAATTCCACCTTATTTTCTTTGTACTATAAATACCATTCTTTTTCCTCTCGTTATCATCTCCCTTCCAGCTGCGATTAAAGTACTGTTCAAAACCCTTTTCTTCCATTTTTCATCCTTGAATTCTCTTATTTTTATGATTAGTTGTTTAGCATTGATTAGCATGAACTCTTATAGCTAATCTATCTCTTGGGAGCAATTGACTAAGGCTTCCAAACCCATGTCCTAAGAGCTATTTGTAGCTTATTTATTGCTCTTACTATTGTGCATTTATGGAGCATTGAATGTGTTTGTTGATATCATTAATATTATTGAAAGCTTGAGTATATGAAGTACTTGTATGAATTGCTTGCTAGGGTTTGGGGAAAGTGGGTTGATATCCCCCATTTTCTTGTTAGGAATATATGAGTATAATTTAGAGCTTTTGATTGTGTTGATGGATTGATGATTGCTAGATGGATATGATAATGTTGAACTCTTTGTCATGTTTGTTGTTTGTAGCAAACGAGAGAAGTCTATGAACGTCGATCGTTCTTGACCAATCTCGTGTAAATGCATAAATCAGTTAAATGCTTAGACGCGGTGTAGTGTTTATAAGTGTTACCGAGCTTGTTGATTCTTCGTGCTAAATGCCATCAATGGGATACCTTGAGTCATGTTTCGACTACGGGAGTCATTGGTGAGGTTTGACAAGAGATGTCGAATTCACTCTTGCAAACTACTATCTAAGAAGGATAGAAGTTTAGCCTTCACAACAAGTAGTGAAAGTAGTAAATAAGTTGCATGTTCAATGATGGATAAGAGGTTTGGAAGTGGAAGTCAATTGCACCCAAGGTTCCGTAAATTGTTATTTTCATCTTACTATTAGTTGTATTGCATGATTAGCATTGTTCTATTGCTTGTTGTACTTTAATTTGTTAACTTAGGAACAACTCTCAACCAAAACCCCCCTTGTTTACATGCTTTTTTATATATCTATGTATGTATGCGCTTAGTATGTTTTCTCCTTTATATGTTTAAAACCCTTAAAAAGATCTCTCTTCTCGTGGACGACCCCGACTTGCCATTATCTTATTAATTGTAGATATGAAGCATTTAGGTCTTAAAAGTATTAACTTTGAGAGGTACGGTGACGACCTCCCAAAGGCGGATCGAGACTCGGTTCATACCCTCGTGTCTGTCCTCAATGATTTTCAACAGACCTCTTGCTTGGCCATCAATGTTACAAAGACGCAATTCTTCGGGGTGGGTATTAAAGATGACTTAAGCTTCACAGGTATACCTTGCGCTACCTTCCCGATCAGATACTTGGGTATCCCACTGGACTCCAGTAAATTGAAGGTCTCTCAGTTTCATAAGCTCCTCGACAGCGTCAACAACAAAATTGCAAAATTCAAAGGGCACACGTTATCATATGCGGGAAAATGGAACTCATCAAATCCGTGGTCCAGGGCATCATTGGTTTCTGGATACATCACTTCATCATACAGGGTAATGTCATTGAATCACTTGAAAAAAAATGTAAACACTTCCTGTGGGGAGAAAAGAAACAGAATAAGGTATCTTGGAAGAGGTTGTGTACTCCGAAAAGTAATGGGGGTCTGGGAATTCGGGACTTTAAGATATGGAATATGACCATCATCGCACAACAACTATGGGATATACACTCGAAAAAGGATTTGCTCTGGATCCGATGGGTTCATTCACAAT
Organism: Rubia yunnanensis; assembly: GCA_037428765.1. NCBI lineage: Eukaryota > Viridiplantae > Streptophyta > Magnoliopsida > Gentianales > Rubiaceae > Rubia > Rubia yunnanensis. The sequence continues at coordinate 77,612,609 of CM075064.1, forward strand.
TCCTGGCCATCAGCAGTATTTGGCTTGCACATCCAAGGGCTCCATGTGGCAAAATCTCGAAAAAATTTTCACTCTTCTTCACAAATCTGTGTGAACTCCAGGACAAACTGATCATCATATCCGGTGGCTCAGTCGACTCGCTCAAGGACATGCTGGCAGTTTGGGCAGGATCTGGCAAATTCACGGCAATGGCCCATGATCACATACACAGGTCTACCTACCCTCACTTATATGATATACCCACCCTCCCAATGGACAAATTCTACAATTCCTTCTGGCGCAGATCCATTCCCCCCGGTTCTCGTTCATTACCTGACTTGCTTCTCTTGGTTGACTTCAAATGAAAGACAGGCTCCACGGAGGCGAAGAGGCACACACAGACCAATCTGCTCCCTATGTTATTCTCAGGTCAAGACGCATGAACACTTGTTCTTCCAGTGTGACTTTACCCGAACTGTATGGGATAGGGTGCGAATCTGGATGGGTTTGAGAAGGGCCACAGATTCCATTGCAACCTCTGAAAAATGGATCAGAAGACAGGTTTGAGGATCGAAGTTGAAAACGAAAATGGGATCACTGGCATTAGCAACTACTGTATACTATATATGGAGTGAAAGGAATAAATTTTTCAAAAAAGGTCTTCGATCGGATTCAGCAAGGGCATTCAAGCTTATTCAAAAAGACTGCTACCTCATCCTCAATAGATTATTTCCCTATGAGTTGCTGTTCTAACAAACGGCACAAATGCAGCCAACCTTGGTCGAAGAATTTCACTAAAGTTTTCTTGCAGGTAAACTCATTGGCGGACTTCGGAAGCCCATCCAGGCGGTTAATATTTTGTGCGGGTAATTAAAATAGCGGTAAATATTTCTTATGGTTTGGACCTCCTAATTGCTCGGAGATTGTTTTTGGAAGGCCAACAACACCACAACCAATTTATGTGCATATGGTAGAACCGGTCTACACCACTTCATCTTTTTACAGAAGTTGCATGGAGGTGTCATCCCATCTAATCTTTTTGCAGGACTGGGAGAAAAAAAAACCTTTGCGGGCCATGATAGGAGTTCGAGGGGACTGGTGGTTCGATGGGTATGGTAGTTGCTCAAGGGACAGGGTTGATCGAAGGACTTGGGTGGTGGTTCGAGGGGTAGGATGGTTCGAGGGGAATGGTGGTTTGAGGGGAGCATTCGAGTTCTGGAGGCTTCCGAATGATCGAGGAGCCATTCGAGTGCTGGAGGCTTCCGAGTGCTCGAGGAGGCATTCGAGTCCTCCCGGGGTATGGTAGAGGTTTAAGGGATTGGGTGATGATTCAAGGCGTATAGTGGTTCAAGGGGAGCTTTTGAGTGCTGGAGGTCTTCGAGTGCTCGAGGAGGCATTCGAGTACTTGAGGCGTTCGAGGCCTCGAGGCATTCGAAGCCTCGAGGCATTCGAGTCCTGGAGGCATTCGACTCCTGGAGACATCGAGGGGTAGGGTGGTTCGAGGAGGCATTCCACTCCCAGAGCCATTCGAGTGCTCGAGGGGGTATGGTTGTTAGAGTGTTCGAGGGGTTAGGGTGGTGGTTAGAGGGGCAAAATGACTCGAGGGCCATGGTGGTTCGAGGGGCATGGTGGTTCGAGGGGAGATTTCAAGTGTTGGAGGTCTTCGAGTGCTCGAGGAGGCATTCAAGTCCTCGAAGCGTTTGAGTCCTTGAGGCATTCCAGTCCTCGAGGTTTTCGAGTCCTCGAGGCATTCCAGTCCTGGAGGTATTCGAGTCCTAGAGGCATTTGAGTCATGCGGGCGTTCGAGTCCTCGAGGAGGGATTCGAGTCCTAGAGGAGGCCTCTAAGTCCTGGAGGCGTTCGAGTGCTCCAGGGGGCATTCAGGTGACAAAGGCATTTCGCCCCCTGGGGGTTCAAGTCCTCGAAGGGATCCGCGATAAAAAAATCTCTCTCCACTTGGCTGCGCAATCAAGGATCACCAGCCTTTCTTCAGTTGGCTGCACGACCGCTCAGGTCGGGTAAGGGGTCTATTAATTTTGCATACGCTAATTAATTAACCCCTTGCTAGGTATTACTTGGAATTGATGGTTGCACTATTTGCCTACGCTGCACTGAAAAGTGTAAAATGGCATCAGGCTGTCCATTTGCCTTAACTGGAAAGAGCGGTTACAAAACCATTACGCGGGGCATGCACGGTAGAAGTCATGCCCAGTCTCTTCATCATTAGGAGGCCTATCCACGAGGAACACTTGGGAGCAACACAGACTACGGTCAATCTGCTCCTAACCCCAACGACAAAACCTCGGCACTCATCCAGAGATTGTTATCGAAGGCCAATAAAACCTCTTTATCTTCATCTTAGAGGTGTAAATGGTAGAAGTGGTGTGCCACCTCTTCCCAGAAAAGACGTTATATTACTTCACTTGAAGGCCGAGACCATTCTCAGTTCGGAAGACACCCGTGGAGAACAAACCACGGCTGAAGAGCCGGTTCACACAGCCGGTTGTATGGAAGTTTCATGGAGTGATGGGCTAGTGAGTTTGTTCTCATTCCCCTTGGTATTTTCACAGATGGTTTTGTACAGGCCCCTGTCATCACGAATGGGTTAGCATATTTTTCTCATGGATGGTCTCTACAGGCCCCTGTCACCACGAAGGGGTAAGCATTTTTTGGGCCACCTGGCTGTATCATCTAGTCCAGGGGTAGCTTAGTAGGTATCATGTATTCACGGACAAGGTTCCCATTCCCGTAGACTTTTCTGGTTACTTTGGGGCCACCTGATTTTATCATCTAGATCAGAGATAGTTCAGTAGGTTTCATTGTATCATGGGAGTGGGACAATGTACCCACTCCGGTACACTCTCACGGTTTCTTTTTATTTACCATTACTTTCGACTAGTGACTAAGCTGACTTTAACTAATCAACGGTAGACATTTACTCGACTTCAATATATAAACACTAATAACTAGGTTGACTTTGTCTAATCAATGGTTAAACCTTACTTGACATTCAATATATAAACACTAATAAAAAAGTTGACTTTAACTAATTAACGGTCAGACTTTATTTGAATTAGAATATAATAAATAATAATAAAAATGTTGACTTTGTCTAATTAATGGTCAAACCTTACTTGACTTTCAATAAATAAACACTAATAATAAAGTTAACTTTAACTAATCAATGATCAAACTTTACTTGACTCTCTCTATATAGAAACTGTAGTGACTAAGCTGACTTTAACTAATCAACGCTCAAACTTTACTCGACTTTCAATGTATAAACACTATTAACTAGGTTGACTTTGTCTAATCAACGATGAACTTTTCCTTGACTTTCAATATATAAACATTAATAACAAAGTTGCCTTTAATTAATTTACGGTCAAACTTTGTTTGAATAAGTATATAATAAATACTAATAAAAATGTTTGACTTTTTCTAATCAACGGTCAAACCTTACTTAACCTTCTATATATAAATATTAGTCACTAAGTTGATTTTAACTAATTAACCGTCAAACTTTACTTGACTCTCTTTATATAGAAACACCAGTGACTAATATAGAGAGAGGAGCAAAAATAGGGCGCAACCCTGCACTGTTCATCGTGTTAGGTTTTTGCCGGGTCTTTCTTCTACAGCTCCCCTTCTCCAGCGAGGAGCCTGACATTAATGTTGGGCTTCTTGTTGGAGTGTTTCCATGTATGGTTTTCCTTAGTTTTGGATGATTTGAATTCGGGATCTGGGTCCCCGTTTTGCAAAACAAAGCTTGATTATTGAACTTTTGGAAGAAGATCTGCAGTCCGAACATGGATTTGGAAAACCCATAGCCTCTTTATGGGTTTTCTGGGATGAAGACTTGCTTTTTGGTCTTCAAGCTAGGAGCTTTTGGGTTCTTGAAGTTCGAATATCGGACTTTTCGAACTGGAATTTGAAGACCCATGGATCCACGATGAGTTTTACTGGAGGAAGACCTGCCCACCGGTCTTGATGAGTGGAATTTTCTACCGGACAAGGAAGACAAAGTTCTGGCGGAGGAGGAAGACCTGTACCCGATGCAAACATGGAGAGCTTGGCGAACACCCATGTAAGTCTTGCACTATATAAATTTTGTGCGGACTTTAATGGATGAATTTCTTGTGCGGATTTTCTGGGGATTTGTTGTGTAAATTTTTGAAGAGGAACTTGTCGTCTGGGAGGCTGTCTTCGATTTCATTTAGTGCTATTTGTATATAATTTATTTTTGGTGAGGCCTCCTGTGGAAAGAAGTAATTCGTACGCTAAACCCATGTGGATTACTGTGGTACTCTGTTCTGAGTAGTTTTACTGGGAACAGGAGAAGCTTTGCATATCTAATTTTGTAGAATGTGTGGATTACCGACGCATACTGGGAAGGTTTGGTAGGAAGAGATGGGCTATTTATGAGAATCTGTGCGGGTTAGTGCGCCACTCCTACTGAAAGTGGCCTGTAAATATGATGTTCATAGGAGATTAATATTAATGAAGGGTCTCAGGCATGGAAATTGTTAGCACTAGGGTAAGTTCTAATCGATTTGGGTAAACTTGGGCTCAAACCTCAAGCCCGATTGGCCTAGCTTGTGTCTAAACCCCGGCCTTGCTAGTGCCCAGATCCCAGTCACCTTCCGACCTTGCTTGTGTTCAAAACCTGGGCAACCTCCGACCTTGCAAGTGATTAAAACCCAGCCTGCCCACCCGGCCTTGCTCCCGGTAACCCACCCAGCCTTGCTCGTGCTCAGAACCTGAAAAATGCTCGACCTTGTTTACTCGAATTTAAATTAGAGCTTAGACCAATAGGCTATCCAAACTAATTCAGGGGACCTTGTGTTCAAACCCCGAGCACCTGACCGACCTAGCTTGTGTTCAAAACCCGGACAGATCATCCAGCTTCGCTAGTGCTCAGAACTCAGCCACCTTCCGGCCTAGTGTGTGTTCAAATCCTTGGAAACCTCCGGCCTTGCAATTGAACATAACCTGATTCCTTTCTCGACCTTACTTGTGCTCAGAACCCAGTAAACTCTCAGCCTTGCTTGTGTTCAGAGCCCGGACACCCCCCGACTTTGTGTTCCCTGACCTAGTCTGCACTTAGACGCTTTATGCCAAAAACACAGATTTAAAATTTTCTCTCACTCATGAACATTCATACGGTGACCTTCATTCCAGGTATAATTGAGGTGGCATATACTTTGGGGCTATTCGGATTCATCATAGATGTTATGAGATGTTTCACTGTGTGTTAGTTGGATCTAGCTGTTTGGCGGCTGGCCATGGTGGATTGTTTTAATCGGAATCATAAAGAATAGTACTCCCAATTTGTTGGCCTTGTTTCTCAGTTTCATAAGAATCCACAGAAGAAGAGGAAAGGAAGATCAGATTCTCGTAATTAGTGGTTTTTCTCAAATTTTGCCCAGATTCCGGTGACTCAATAATGCCAAAAAATATGGTCCGGCAATCACATCTATCAGCTGGCAGTGGCAACTCGATTGGTATGCTGGACAGTAACCCCTCGAGGAGTGGAGGTTCGAGTACTCGAAGGGAAGCGGAGGGATGGTTTGAGGTTGGAAGGATGGTCCGAGGGCTGAAGGAGTATTTGATGGATTTGAGTGCTGAAGGCATTCGAGTGCTGGATATGCTCGAGTATTCGAGGATGGTTCGAGGATAGACAAATTGAAGTATTCGAGTTTGAGGGATGGTTCGAGGATGGAAGGATACTCCGACGGCTGATTGATTCGAGTACCGAATGTCCTCGAGTGCTCGAGGGGGCATTCGAGTTTAGTAGGAGTTCGAGTGCTCGAGGGGGCAATCACGGAAAGGCTCTCGAGGAATGGCTACTGCTAAAAAAAATTGCAGCAGCTTCTCTCCATATGGCTGAAAGGATTTCCCATGGTAGCAGCATGGCCATGTAGGTCGGGTAGGGGGTAAATTAATTCTGCGTAGCATATTAATTAACCCCTTGCTAGGTATCACTTGGAATTAACGGTTGCGCTATTTTCCTGCGCTGCACTGAAAAGTGTAAAATGGCATCAGGCTGTCCATTTGGCTAAAATGGAAAGAATGGTTACAAAACCGTTACGTGGGGCATGCGCGGTAGAAGTCATGCCCAGTCTCTTATGCCTAGGAGGTCTATCCACGAGGAACACTTGGGAGCACAACGGACTACGGTCAAACTGCTCCTAACCCCACATAGAAAGCCTCGGCCCTCATCCAGAGACCATTATCGAAGGCCAATAACACCTCTTTATCTTCATCTTAGAGGTGTACATGGTAGAAGCGGTGTGCAAGCCCTTTTAGGAGGACAGGTCATACTACTTCATTCATTGGAAGACCGAGACCACTCTCAGATTTGAAGATACCCATGGGGAGCAAACCACGGCACAAGAGCCGGTTCACACCACCGGTAGCATGGATGCAAAATGGAGCGAGGAGGCAAGTGAGTTTGTTCTCACGCCCCTCTGTTTTTCAGGGATGGTTTATACAGGCCCCGGTCACCACGAAGGGACTCTGTTGAAGGGATGGCTCATACAGGCCCTGGTCACCACGATGGACATGGATGGTTTCCACAGGCCCCGGTCATAACGACGGGACTAGCTACTTTTGGTCATCCGGTTGTAACATTTAGATCTGGGGTAGTATTTTAGGTAACATGTATTAAGGGAGTGGGCTAATGTCCCCACTCCTATACACTCCCACGGCATTTTTTTGGGCCACCTAATTATACCATCTTGATCAGGGTAGTTCAGTAGGTTTCACTGTATCATGGGAGTGGGACAATGTTCCCACTCCCATAGTCTCTCACGGTTTCTTTTTATTTACCATTACCTTCGACTAGTGACTAAGCTGACTTTCACTAATCAATGGTCAAGCTTTACTCGAATTTCAATATATAAACACTATAAACTAGTCTAATCAACAATGAACTCTTACTTGACGCTCAATATATAAACACTAATAACAAAGTTGCCTTTAACTAATTTACGGTCGAACTTTGTCTGAATAGGTATATAATAAATACTAATAAAAAAATTTTACTTTGTCAAATCAACTATCAAACCATACTTGACTTTCTATATATAAATACTAGTAACTAAGTTGATTTTAACTAATCAACCGTCAAACTTTACTTGACTCTCTCAATATAGAAACACTAGTGACTAAGCTGAGGGGCTACGGACTATCACAATCCTCTCCCCACTGTATGATTATGGTAGACCTCCCAAAGGCATTCGACACAGTTTCCTTGGATTTCATACAGGAGGTACTAAATGGCCTAGGCTTCCTGAAAACATGGGTTGATAGAATCATGGAATGCGTAACAACATCGACGTTCTCCATTGCGATAAATGGCAAATTGTGTGATTTCTTCAAAGCCAAAAGGGGAATGCGACAAGGCGACCCCCTTTCACCCCAACCTTTTGTCATTTGCATGGAATACCTTTCCAGGTTACTGAAAAACAGGGCAGAAACCTCTCCGTTCTCCTACCACCCGAGATGTGAACACCTAAAAATCACCCACCTGGCATTCGCGGACGACCTGATGCTTTTTTCGAAGGCAGACCGGAACTCTGTCCATACCATCATATCTGCTCTAAACAATTTCCAGCAGACCTCATGCCTAGCCATCAATGCCGCAAAGTCAAAATTCTTCGGAGTGGGTATAAAGGAGAACTTAAGCTTCACCGGCATTCTGTGGGCTACTTTTTCGGTCAGGTACTTAGGTATCCCATTGGATTCCAGTAAACAGAAGGTCTCTCAGTTTTAAACGCTTCTCGACAGCGTCGACAAGGAAATTGTAAGATTCAAAGGTCATACATTATCTTATACGGGGAAACTGGAACTTATAAAATCCGTGGTACAGGGAGTTGTCGGATTCTGGATACAACACTTCATCATCCAGGGAAATGTTATGGACTCACTGGAACAAAAATGTAAACACTTCCTGTAGGGTGAAAAGAAGCAGAAAAAGGTTTCCTGGAAAAAGCTTTGCACCCCGAGGAGTAATGGGGGTTTGGGAATTCGGGACTTCAAGACTTGGAATATGGCCATCCTCACATAGCAACTATGGGATATACACTCAACAAAGGAATCACTCTGGATCAAACGGGTCCATTCACAGTTCCTGAGCACCAGCAATATTTGGAATGTACACACAAGGGCTCCGTGCGGTAGAATCTCAGAGAAGTTCTCACTCTACTTCACGAATCTGTGCAAAATACGAGACAACCTGATAATTATGTGTGGAGGCTCAAGGGAAACACTCATCGACTTGCTGGAGGTTTGGACAGGATCCCGAAAATTCACGGCGATGGCTCATGATCATTTCCATAGGTTCACTTACCCCCATCTGTATGACATATCCACCCTCCCAAGACCAAGATTTTCAAATCAATTTGGATTGGCTCGATACCACCCTGGTTCTCTTTCATTACATGGCTTACATCACTTGGTCATCTCCAAACCAAGGACAGATACCATGGAGGAGATAATGAACCCGCAGACGACATCTGCTGCCTATGTCACTTCCAAGCAGAGACACACGATCATTTGTTCTTCAACTATGATTTCGTCAAACCGGTATAGGAGCGAGTACAAAAATGGATTGGATTGAGACGAGCTACCACCTCCATTGCAGCCTTGGAAAAATGGATCAGAAGACAGGTAAGAGGATCGAAACTGAAAAAAAGATGGGTCCACTGGCGCTGACAACCACAATGTACTACATATGGAGTGAAAGGAACGGAGTTCTCAAAAACGGACTTCGCCCGGACTCGGAAAGGGTTTTCAAGCTTATTCAAAAAGACTGTTACCTCATCCTCAATAGACTATTCCCGTACGAACTACTGTTCTAGATAAGGATCCTTCGCAAACAAACGTCAAAAAATGAGGAAGTCCCTTCTTTTTTCCTAAAGTTTCCTGCAGGTAAGCTTAGGGGACACCATCGATACAACACCAGAGAGTTAAATATTTCTTTTATAGGTAACAACAGATGCAGACATCCACCTAGCGGCCAGAAGAAGCAGAAGGAAGATTTTTGTTTTTTGAAAACGATAAATATTTTTGGGTCTCGAAGGGCTAGATGTTCGAGAGGTCTCAAGGTCTAGTTGATCGAGGGGTCTCGAGGACTAGTTGTTCGAGAGGTCTCGAGGACCAGCTATTCGAGAGGTCTCGAGGGCCAGTGGTTCAAGAGGTCTCGAGGGCCAGTGGTTCGAGAGGTCTCGAGGGTCAGTGGTTCGAGAGGTCTCGAGGGCCAGTGGTTGGAGAGGTCTCGAGGGACAGTGGTTCGAGAGGTCTCGAGGGCCAGTGGTTCGAGAGGTCTCGAGGGCTAGTAGTTCGAGAGGTCTCGAGGGCCAATGGTTCGAGAGGACTCGACGGTAACTGGTCCAAGAAATCTCGAGAGCCACTGGTTCAAGAGGTCTCAATGGCCACTTAGAGTGGTCTCGAGGGCCACTAGTTCGAGAGATCGCGAGGGCCATTGGTTCGAGAGGTCCCCAGACCCAGAGGTTAGGGAGGTCTCGAGGACCAGCGGTTCGACAGGTCTCGCGGGCCACCGGTTCGACAGGTCCAGAGGACCAGGGGTTCGACAGGTCACGAGGGGCAGTGTTCTGAGAGATCTCAAGGGCCAATGGTTCGAGAGATCTCGAGGACCACTGGTTTGAGAGGCCTCAAAGGCCACCAGCTCGAGAGGTCTCGAGGGCCAGAGGTTTGAGAGATCCCGAGGGCCAGCGGTTCGAGAGGTACAAAGGTCCAGAGGTTCGTGATATCCCGTAGTCCAGTGGTCCAAGAGATCTCAAGGGCCACTGGTTCGAGAGGTCTCAAGGGCCACAGGTCCGAGAGGCATCGAAGACCAGTGGTCCGAGTGGTCTTGAATACTACGGGTAAAAAAATTTTTTAAAAAAAATTGAAAATGATAAATATTTTTTGGGTCTCGAAGGGCCAGATTTTTGAGAGGTCTTAAGGTCTAATTGATCGAGGGGTATTGAGGACCAGTTATTCGAGAGGTCTCGAGGACCAGCCCATTCAAGAGGTCTCGAGAGCCAGTGGTTCGAGAGGTCTCGAGGGCCAGTGGTTCAAGAGGTCTCGAGGGCCAGTGGTTCGAGAGGTCTCGAGGGCCAGTGGTTCGAGAGGTCTCGAGGGCCAGTGGTTCAAGAGGTCTCGAGGGCCAGTAGTTTGAGAGGTCTCGAGGGCCAATGGTTTGAGAGGCCTCAACGGTAACTGGTCCAAGAAATCTCGAGAGCCACTAGTTCGAGAGGTCTCGATGGCCACCGATTTGAGAGGTCCCAGACCCAGAGGTTCGGGAGGTCTCGAGGACCAGCGGTTTGGCAGGTCTCGCGGGCCACTGGTTCAACAGGTCCAGAGGACCAGGGGTTCGACAGGTCGCGAGGGGCAGTGTTCTGAGAGGTCTCGAGGGCCAACAGTTCGAGAGACCTCGAGGACCACTGGTTCGAGAGGTCTCAAAGGCCACCAGCTTGAGAGGTCTCGAGGGCCAGGGGTTTAAGAGGTCCCGAGGGCCAGCAGTTCGAGAGGTACAGAGGTCCAAAGGTTCGTGATGTCCCAAAGGGCAGTGGTCCGAGACATCTCGAGGGGCACTGGTTCGAGAGGTCTCGAGGGCCACAGGTCTGAGAGGCCTCGAAGGCCAGTGGTCCGAGTGGTCTCGAAGACTACGGGTAAAAAAAATTAACTAAGCCTTCTTTTTCCTGGGCAGAAACTGTGGATCACGGGAAAGGGAATTCTCAGTTTCCCCATCCACTGGGGAGAAAGCTTTCATCACTTGATTTGCACAACTACTTGAATTGGGTAGTGGATTAATTCATTAGCGTACACAAAATTAACTAACCCACTACTAGCTGAGATACTTGGATTTGACGGTTGCGCAATTTGCCTGTGCTACACTGAAAAGTGTAAAATGGCATACGGCTGTCCATTTGCCTAAAATGGAGAGAACGGTTACAAAACTATTACACGGTCTCTTATCATTAGGAGGTCTATCCGCAGGGAAAACTAGAAGCACCATCGACTACGGTCTACTAGCTCCCTTCCCCAAAGGAAAAACCTCGGCACCCACACAAAGATCATTACCGAAGGCCAATAACAACCCTTTATCTTCATCTTAGGGGTGTACATGGTAGAAGCGGTGCACCAACTCCATCAGGAGAGGACGATTTGCTTCATTCCTTGGAAGGCTGAGACCTCTCTCGGTTTCGAAGGTCGTCGCCGCATTTCAGTGATGGTTGGGATTACACCTATGGGGAACAAACCATGGGTCAAGAGCCGGTTAAGACTTCTGGTTGGATGGAGGTTCCATGGAGGAGGGGCTAGCGAGATTGTTCTCATGATCCTCTGTTCTCTTTATTATTAAGTCACCTGGATGTAGCATTTAGACAAGGGGTAGTATTTTCGGTAACATATATTGAGGGAGTGGGCCAATGTCCCCACTCCCATACACTCCCACGGTATTTTTTGGGGCCACCTGATTGTACCATCTAGATCAGGGGTAGTTTAGTAGGTTTCATTGTATCACGGGAGTGGGACAATGTTCCCACTCCCGTAGACTCTCACGGTTTCTTTTTATTTACCATTACCTTCAACTAGTGACTAAGCTGAAGGGCGTGGTGAGGAGGAGGAGTGCTGAGGAGAGGCGAAAATAGGGCGTAACCCTGCACTGTTCATCCTGTTCAATTTTTACCGGTTTCTCTTCCGGAGCTCTCCCTCTCTGGCGACGGACCCGACATTAATGTTAGGTTCCTCACCGGGAATCTTTTCATGTATGGCACACCGCTGTTCTCTAAGGATTGAAACCCAAATCTAGGTTTCTTGCAAATTTTTTTCACTTGAAATTTTGCTTGGATTTTGGAGTTAGATCGGCCCTCCGATCTCAGATCTTATACCAACACCACCACAAGTAAGTTCTACTCACTAAACTCAGGTTGATATGTGAGGATTGGTGAGAATGGTGTGGATTTGTATGATAAATTTATGTGGGATACCAATACGGATTTTATGCGGATTCTATGTGTGAATATGTGCGGATTAATGCTGTTTTGGAATGGAAGTATATGTTGCTTTCTTCATATACGAAATGGGTGGATTTGCTAGGCAAAATTGGGGGAATAATTGGCAGGGAGCTCTGTCTTTCTGAAACAGAGGATGGAAGATGGTTTTCTTGTCTTCTGGTGTCATTTATATGGATTCATATTTTGTGGGAACCCTATTTTCGTAAGGATCTATGTATGGAACATAGTATGGAATCATGTCTCTTGGCTTTGTATTTGGATTGATGGGAAAAGGAGTAGCTTTGCATGTCCAATTTTGTAGAATGTGTGGATTGCCGTGGCATGTTGTTGAACTCAGCTTAGTGTGCTTGAAGTCAGTATGGCAGTGTTCATTTGCAAGAGGAATAGTGATGAATTTTAGACATAAAAATCCATAGCATTTGGGTGCTCTCATTCCGGCAAAATACTGCTGGTTTGATTGCTACCTTCGACCAAATGCTATGTTTTCTTATGAAGAAATTATGATCTATTCTCCTAGCTCATGAATTCTAATGTACGCTTCCTTATGGAGGTCTTCATGAAAAATCTGGGATGGTTGGTAGAAAGAGCTGGGTTGTTTATGAGAATCTGTGCGGGTTAGTGCGTCACTTCTATTGAAAGTGGACTGTAAATATGATGTTCATAGGAGATTAATATTAATGAAGGGTCTCAAGCATGGAAATTGTTAGCACTTGGGTTAGTTCTAATCGATTCGGGTAAACTTGTACTCAAACCTCGAGCCTGACCGGCTTAGCTTGTGTTCAAACCCCAGCCTTGCCCCTCGGCCTTTCTAGTGCCCAAAACCCGGTCACCTTTCGACCTTGCTTGTGTTCAAAACCTGAGCAACTTTCAGCCTTGCAAGAAATCAAAACCCAGCCTGCCCACCCAGCCTTGATCTCGGTAACCCACCCAGCCTTGCTCGTGCTCAAAACCCAGAAAATGCGTGACATTGTTTACTCGATTTAATTGGAACTTAGACCAATAGGCTACCCTAACTGATTCAGGTGAACTTGTGCTCAAACTCCAGGCACCCAACCAGCCTAGCTTGTGCTTAAATCCCGGACTGGTCATCTGGCCTTGCTAGTGCTCAGAACCCGGCCACCTTTCGGCCAAGTGTGTGTTCAAATCCTCGGAAACCTCCAGCCTTGCAAGTGAACAGAACCCGGTTCCTTTCTCGGCCTTACTTGTACTCAGAACCCAGTAAACTCTCAGCCTCGCTTGGGTTTATAACCCGGACACCGCCCGGCCTTGTTTTCCCTGAACTAGTTGGTACTTAGATACTCTATGCCGAAAACACAGACTTAAATTTTCTCTCACTCATGAACATTCATACGGTGATCTTCATTCTGGGTATACTGGAATGCTATGGGTGGAGGAGGCACATAGTTTGGGGCTATTCGGAATTATCAAGAATAGTTCTTCCAATTTGTTGGCATTGTTCCTCAGTTTCATAATAACCCCCAGAAGAAGAGAAACAGAAGAGCAGATTCTTGTAATTGGTGGTTTTCTCAATTTTTGCCCAGATTCCGGTGACTCAACAACATCGAAAAATATGGTCCGACAACCCATCTACCTGCTAGCAGTGGCAACTCGAATGGTATGCTGGACAGTAACCCCTCGAGGGGTGAAGGTTCGAGTACTCCAAGGGAAGTTAAGGGATGGTTCGAGGATGGAAGGATTGTCCGAGGGTTGAAGGAGATTTCGAGGGATTCGATAGTTGAAGGCATTCGAGTGCTTGAGAATGGCATTCGAGTGCTGGAAGTACTCGAGTACTCGAGGGTGGTTCGAGGATAGATAGATTGAGGTATTCCAGGGTTGGAAGTGATCGAGTACTCGAGGGGGACATTCGAGTATTGGAAGCTTTCGAGTGCTCGGTGAGGGGCATTCGGGGATTGAAGGTTTTCGAGTGCTTTGTCCACGAGGTATGGAGGTTTGAGTACTCGAAGGGAAGTTGAGGGATGGTTCGAGGATGGAAGTTGAGGGATGGTTCGAGTGTTCAAGGGGTTCGAATGATAGAGGTATTCAAGTGCTCGAATGGGACATTCGAGATATGGATGTGTTTGAGTGCTCGAGGGGGGCATTCGAGTCCTCGAGGGGGGCATTCGAGTCCTCGAAGGGGTCCGAAAAAAAAAGCACAGCAGCCTCTCTTCATCTGGCCAAAATGTTTTCCTATGTTAGTTGCAGGGCCATGCAGGCCGGGTAGGGGGTTAATTAATTTGGCGTACACAAATAAATTAACCTCTTGCTAGGTATCACTTGGATTTGACGGTTGTGCTATTTGCCTGCACTGCACTAAAAAGTGCAAAATGGCATCAGGCTGTCCATTTGCCAAAAATGGAGAGAACGGTTACAAAACCGTTACGTGGGGCGTGCGCGATAGAAGTCATGCTCGGTCTCTTCATCATTAGGAGGTCTATAAGCGGTGAACACTAGGGAGCAACATAGACTACGGTCAATCTGCTCCCAACCCCACCAAGATAACCTCGGCACTCATCCAGAGATCGTTATCGAAGGCTAATAACACCTCTTTATCTTCATCTTAGAGGTGTACATGGTAGAAATGGTGTGCCACCTCTTCATGGAGAAGACGTTATACTACTTCACTTGAAGGCCGAGACCATTCTCGGTTTGGAGGACACCCGTGGGGAACAAACCACAGCTGAAGAGCCAGGTCACATAACCGGTTGTATGGCAGTAGCATGGAGTGAGGGTCTAGTGAGGCTGTTCTCATGCCCCTCGGTATTTTCACAGATGATTTCTACATGCCCCTGTCATCACGAAGGGTTAACATCGTTTTTGGGCAACCTGGCTGTACCATCTAGCCCAGGGGTAGCTTAGTAGGTATCATGTATTCACGGAGTGGGACTAGGTTCCCATTCCCGTAGACTTTTCCAGTTCCTTCTGGGCCACCTGATTGTACCATCTAGATCAGGGGTAGTTTAGTAGGTCTCATTGTATCACGTGAGTGAGATAATGTTCCCATTCCCGTAGACTCTCACAGTTTCTTTTTATTTACCATTACCTTTGACTAGTGACTAAGCTGACTTTAACTAATCAACGGTTGAACTTTACTCAACTTTCAATATATAAACACTAATAACTAGGTTCACTTTCTCTAATCAATGGTCAAACCTTACTTGACATTCAATATCTAAACACTAATAACAAAGTTGACTTTAACTAAAAATGGCCAGACTTTATTTGAATTAGAATATAATAAATAATAATAAAAATGTCTGACTTTGTCTAATCAATGGTCAAACCTTACTTAACTTTCAATAAATAAACACTAATAATAAAGTTGACTTTAACTAATCAACGATCAAACTTTACTTGATGAAAACAGGGCACATCCCTGCTACTGTTCATCGTAGTCAGTTTTCATCGGGTTTCTCTTTCACAGCTCTTCTTCTCAAGCGAGGAGTTCGACATTAATGTTGGGCTCCTCGCCGGGAGTGTTTTCATGTATGGTTTGTTTTGGTTTTTGAAGTTTTGAATTCGGGATTTGGGTTCCCCATTTTGCAAAATAAAGTTCGCTTCTTGAACTTTTGGAGGAAGATCCGCATTCTAAACATGGATTTTGAAAACCCATAGCCTCTTTATAGGTTTTCTGGGATGAAGACTTGCTTTTCGGCCTTCAATCTAGGAGCTTTTGGGTTCTTGAAGTTCGAGTATCAGACTTTTCAAACTTGGATTTGAAGACCCATGGATCCACGATGGGTTTTCTTGGCGGAAGACCTGCCCACCGGTCTTGATGGGTGGAGTTTTCTACTGGAGGAGGAAGACGAATTTCTGGCGGAGGAGGAAGACATGAACCCGATGCAAATAAGGAGAGCTTGGCGAACACCCGTGTAAGTCTTGCTCTCTAAATTTAAGAGGTGCGGATTGGTGTGAATGGTGTTCATTTGTATGATAAATTTTGTGCAGATTTTATTGTGCGAATTTCTGCGGACTTTATTGGATGAATTTCTTGTGCGAATATTCTGTGGATTTGTTTTACGAATTTGTGAGGAAGAATCCTGTGGAGGAACTTGTGCGAGAGGCTGTCTTTGATTTCATTTAGTGCAATTTGTATAGTAATCTATTTTTGGTGAGGCCTCCTGTGGATTGCTGTGGTACTCTGTTTTTCGTACGCTAAACCCGTGTGGATTGCTGTGGTACTCTGTTTTGAGTAGTTTTACTGGGAACAGGAGAAGCTTTGCATATCTAATTTTGTAGAATGTGTGGATTACCGTCACATGCTGGGATGGTTTGGTAGGAAGAGATGGGCTGTTTATGAGAATCTGTGCGGGTTAGTGTGCCACTTCTATTGAAAGTGACCTGTAAATATGATGTTCATAGGAGATTAATATTAATGAAGGGTCTTAGGCATGGAAATTGTTAGCACTTGGGTCAGTTCTAATCGATTCGGGTAAACCTGTGCTCAAACCTTGAGCTCAACCGGCCTAGCTTATGTCCAAACCCCGACATTATCCCCCGGCCCTGCTAGTGCCCAGATCCTGGTCACATTCCGGCCTTGCTTCGGTTTAAAACCTGGGAAACTTCTGGCCTTGTAAGTGATCAAAACCCGGCCTGCCCGCCCGGCCTTGCTCCCAGTAAACCACCCAGCCTTGCTCGTGCTCAGAACCCGGAAAATGCTCGTTCTTGTTTACTCGATTTAAATTGGAACTTAGACCTAGGCTACCCTAAATAATTCAGGTTACCTTGTGTTCAAACCCCGGGCACCCGACCGGCCTAGCTTGTGTTCAAATTTCATAATAGTCTTCCGGCCTCGCTAGTGCTCACAACCCGGCCACCTTCCGGCCAAGCGTGTGTTCAAATCCTGGGAAACCTCCGGCCATGCAAGTGAACAGAACCCGGTTCCTTTCCCGACCTTGCTCGTGCTCAGAACCCAGTAAACTCTCAGCCTCGCTTGTGTTCAGAACTTGGACGCCGCCCGACCCTGTTCTCCCTGAGCTAGTTGGCACTTAGACGCTCCATGCCAAAAATACGGACTTAAATTTTCTCTCACACATGAATATTCATACGGCGACCTTCATTCTTGATATACTGGAATGCTATGGGTGGTGGAGACACATACTTTGGGGCTATTCGGATTCATCATAGATGTTATGAGATGTTTCATTGTGTGTTGGTTGGATCTATCCATTTGGCGGCCAGCCATGGTGGATTGTTTTAATCGGAATCATATAGAATAGTACTCCTAATTTGTTGGCCTTGTTCCTTAGTTTCATAAGAATCCCTGGAAGAAGAGGAACGGAAAAGCAGATTCTCGTAATTGATGGTTTTCTCAATTTTTGCCCAGACTCTGGCAACTCAACAATGCCGGAAGATATGGTCCGGCAATCACATCTATCAGTTGGCAGTGGCAACTCGAATGGTATGCTGAACGGTAATCCTTCCAGGGGTGGGGTTCGAGAACTCGAAGGGAAGTTGAGGGATGGTGCAGGATGGTTCGAGTTCTTTGTCCTCAAGGGGTAGAGGTTCGAATACTCGAAGGAAAGCTAAGGATGGAAGGATGGTCCGAGGGCTAAAGAAAATGTCAAGGGATTTGAGTACTGAGGGCATTTAAGTGCTCGAGAAGGGCTTTCGAGTGCTGGAAGTGCTCGAGTACTCGAGTGTCCAAGTGCTGGTGGATCGAGATCCGAAGGTTGGTTCGAGGATAGATGGACTGAGGTATTCGAGTGCTTAAGGCTTTTCAGTGCTCGAGAGGGGCTTTCGAGAGCTGGAAGTGTTCGAGTGCTCAAGGGGGGCATTCAAGTGTTGGAGATGTTTGAGTGCTCGAGATGGGCATTCCAGTACCAAATATCCTCGAGTGCTCGAGGGTGCATTAGAGTGTAGTAGGAGTTTGAGTACTCGAGGGGTGCATTCGTGGAAAGGCTCTCGAGGGGTGGCTACTGCTCGAAAAAAAATTGCAGCAGCGTCTCTCCATATGGCTGAAAGGATTTCCCATGGTAGTAGCATGGCCATGTAGGTCGGGTAGGGGGTAAATTAATTCTACGTACGTAAATTAATTAACCTCTTGCTAGGTATCACTTGGAATTAACGGTTGCACTATTTGCTTGCGCTGTACTGAAAAGTGTAAAATGGCATCAAGCTGTCCATTTGCCTAAAATGGAAATAACGGTTACAAAACCATTACATGGGGCATGCACGGTAGAAGTCATGCCCGGTCTCTTATGCCTAGGAGGTCTATCCGCAGGGAACAGTTGGGAGCACAACTGACTACGGTCAAACTGCTCCCAACCCCAAAGAGAAAGCCTCGGCCCTCATCCAGAGACCATTAACGAAGGCCAATAACACCTCTTTCTCTTCATCTTAGAGGTGTACATGGTAGAAGTGGTGTGCAAGCCCTTTTAGGAGGACAGGTCATACAACTTCATTCATTGGAAGGCCGAGACCACTCTCAGTTTCAAAGACACCCGTGGGGAGCAAACCACGGTGCGAGAGCCAGTTCACACCACCAGTAGCATGGATGTAACATGGAGCAAGGAGGCTAGTGAGTTTGTTCTCATGCCCCTCTATTTTTCAGGGATGGCTTACACAGGCACCGGTCACCAAGACGGGTTGTAATATTTTTCCATGGATGGTTTCCACGGGCCTCTGTCATCACGACGGGTCTAGCTTCTTTTGGTCACCTGGTTGTAATATTTAGATCAGGGGTAGTATTTTAGGTAACATGTATTGAGGGAGTGGGCCAATGTCCCCACTCCCGTACATTCCCATGGCATTTTTTGGGCCACCTGATTGTACCATCTAGATCAGGTGTAGTTTAGTAGGTTTCATTGTATCACGGGAGTGGGCCAATGTTCCCACTCCCGTAGACTCTCACGGTTTCTTTTTATTTACCATTACCTTCGACTAGTGGCTAAGCAGACTTTAACTAATCGACGGTCAAACTCTACTCGACTTACAATATATAAATACTATAAACTAGGTTGACTTGGTCTAATCAACGATGAACTCTTACTTGACTTTCAATATATAACACTAATAACAAAGTTGCCTTTAATTAATTTACGGTCAAACTTTGTTTGAATAAGTATATAATAAATACTAATAAAAATGTTTGATTTTGTCTAATCAACGATCAAGCCTTACTTAACTTTCTATATATAAATATTAGTGACTAAGTTGATTTTTACTAATCAACCATCAAACTTTACTTGGTTATCTCTATATAGAAATACTAGTGACTAAACTGAATTTTCCACAGGTTGATTAGACAGGTTTACTTACCGTAAATTAGTCAAGCCTTACTTGACTCTCTCTTTATAGAGACACTTCGATAACGGTCCCTGGATGAGGGCCTTACTTAATTTTCCACAGGTTTACTTACCCTCACCTGTATAATATATCCACCCTCCCAAGGCCAAGTTTCTTCAAATCAATTTGGAGTGGATCGATACCCCCCGGCTCTCCTTCATTACATGGCTTGCATCGCTTGGTCATCTTCAAACCAAGGACAGGTACCACGGAGGAGATGACGAACCCACAGACCACATCTGCTGCCTATGTCGCTCCGATGTAGAGAAACACGATCATTTGTTCTTCAAATGTGATTTCGTCAAACCGCTATGGGATAGAGTGCGAAACTGGATTGGATTGAGACGAGCCACCACCTCCATTGCAGCCTCGGACAAATGGATCAGAAGACAGGTAAGAGGATCAAAATTGAAAAGAAAGATGGGTCCACTGGCACTGACAACCACAGTGTACTACATATGGAGTGAAAGGAACGGAGTTTTCAAAAAAGGACTTCGCCCGGACTAGGCTAGGGCTTTCAAGCTTATCCAAAATGACTGCTATCTCATCCTCAACGGATTATTCCTGCATGAACTACTGTTCTAGACATGGATCCTTCGCTAACAGTCGGAAAAATGAGGAAGTCCTTTCTCTTTTCCCAAAAGTTTGTTGCAGGTAAGCTTAGTGGAGGCCATCGATACCACACCCGGGAGGTAAATATTTCTTTTGCAGGTAACAACAGATGCTGGCGTCTACATGAAGGCCAAAAAAAATTGGGGACCATACTCGAAGGGATCACACCCTCAAAGGGGCTCTGCCCTCGAAGGAATTATACCCTCAAAGGGGCTCTACCCTCAAAGGGGTCATACTCTCGAAGGGGCTCTGCCCTTGAAGGGGTCATAACCCTGGAAGGGGCTCTGCCCTCGAAGGGGTCATACCCTCGAAGAGGCACTTCCCTTGAAGGGTCACTGCCCTCGAAGGGGGTCATACCCTCGAAGGGGTTATACCCTCGAAGGGGCTCTGCCATCGAAGGGGTCATACCCTCGAAGGGGCTCTGCCTTTGAAGGGGTCATACCGTCCAAAGGGATCGGCCCTTCAAGGGGTCATACCCTCGAAGGGGCTATGCACTCGAAGGGGTCCAAAAAAAATTATTTAATTAAATTAATTTTATACACACACACACACATATATATATATATATATATATATATATTGGTGGCAATCTCGAGGGTTACAGGGTGGCTGGGGAGGGGTAGGTGGTTCAAGGGTTGTGGATTGGTTCGAGGGCTGGTGGACTGGCTCGAGGGCTGGTGGATTGGTTCGAGGGCTGAGGGATGGTTCAAGGGCAAAAGGTTGGTTCGAGATTCAAAGGGGTGTTGGAGAGTAGGGTGGTTTCCAGGGTCGATTGGTTGATTTTGAGGGTTGAGAGAGGTCGAGGGTTGAAGGATGGTTATAGGAAAGGCTAGAATGACTCTCGAATGGTGTTACTGAAGAGGGCTTCGGGGATAGGTGGTCAGTAAGGCGGTTCGAGAAGGCATTCGAGTGTCAAACGTATACAAGTACTCGAGGGAGGCATTCGTGTATAGTCGAGTACTCGAGGGGGGATTCGAGTGATGGTGGTGTTTTTCAATTTTGAGTGCTCGAGGAAGGCATTCAATTACTGGAGAGGGTTTTTCATTTCTCCAGGGGGGCATTCGAGTGCAGGAGTCATCGAAGGGGCTACACACTCGAAGGGGCTACACACTCGAAGGGGCACTGCCCTCGAAGGTGTAATACCCTCTAAGGGGCTCTGCACTCGAAGGGGTGATACCCTCGAAGGCATTTTGAGTGCTTGAGGTGTTTTTGAGCGCCCCTGGGGGCATTCGAGTACTGGAGGCATCGAAGGGGCTATACCCTCGAAGGGGCTATACCCTCGAAGGGGCTCTGCCCACGAAGGGGTCACATCCCTTGAAAGGGCTCTGCCCTCGAGAGGGTCATACCCGCGAAGGGACTCTGCCCTCGAAGGGGTCATACCCTCGAAGGGGCTAAGCCCTAGAAGGGGTCATACTCTCGAAGGGGTCATACCCTCGAAAGGTCTTGGCCTCCGATGTGGTCATACCCTCGAAGAGGCTCTACCCTAGCAGGGGTCGTACCCACGAAGGAGCTCTGCACTTGAAGGGGTTATACCCTCGAATGGGTTAAAAAAATAAATAAATAATAAAAAATAAATTTTAGCGGCAGATTATCTCCAAAAGGCTGAAAGAACTTCCCATGGCAGCAGCATGGCCATGTAGGTTGGGTAGGTGGTCAATTAATTATGCGTACACAAATTAATTAACCCCTTGTCAGGTATCACTTGGAATTAACGGTTGCGCTATTTGCCTGCGCTGCACTGAAAAGTGGAAAATGGCATCAGGCTGTCCATTTGCCTAAAATGGAAAGAACGGTTATAAAACCGTTACGCGGGGCGTGCGCGGTAGAAGTCATGCCTGGTCTCTTATCACTACGAGGACTATCCGCGGGGAACACTTGGGAGCACAACGGACCACGGTCAAACTGCTCCTGACCCCAAAGAGAAAGCCTCGGCCATCAGCCAGAGACTGTTATCGAAGGCCAATAACACCTCTTTATCTTCATCTTAGAGGTGTACATGGTAGAAGCGGTGTACGAGCCCTTTTAGGAGGATAGGACATATTATTTCATTCATTGGAAGGCCGAGACCACCCTCGGATTTGAATACACCCGTGGGGAGCAAACCACGGCGCAAGAGCTGGTTCACACCACCGGTAGCATGGATGTAACATAGAGTGAGGAGGAAAGCCCCGGTCATCATGACGGGACTAGCTTCTTTTGGTGACCTGGTTGTAACATTTAGATTAGTGGTAGTATTTTAGGTAACATGTATTGAGGGAGTGGGCCAATGTCCCCACTCCCGTACATTCCCACGACATTTTTTGGGGCCACCTAATTGTACCATCTAGATCAGAGGTAGTTTATTAGGTTTCATTGTATCGCGGGAGTGGGACAATGTTCCCACTCCCGTAGACTCTCACAGTTTCTTTTTATTTACCATTACCTTCGACTAGTGACTAAACTGACTTTAACAAATCAACGGCAAATCTTTACTAGATTTTTAACATATTAACACTAATAACTACGTTATCTTTGTCTATTCAACGGTCAAGTTTTACTTGACTTACAATAAATAAACACTTATAACTAAGTTTTTTTTTAAATAATTATTGGTCAAACTTTATTTGAATTTATATATAATAAATACTAATAAAAATGTTTGACTTTTTCTATTCAATGGTCAAAGCTTACTTGACTTTCAATATATAAACACTAATAATAAAATTGACTTTAATTAATTAACGGTCAAACTTTATTTGAATTAGTATATAATAAATACTAATAAAAAATATTTGACTTTGTCTAATCAACGGTCAAACCTTACTAGACATTCAATAAATAAACACTAATAATAAAGTTGACTTTATCTAATCAATGGTCAAACCTTACTTAACTTTTATTAAATAAATATTAATAATAAAATCGACTTTAACTAATCAATGGTCAAACTTTACTTGACTTTCTCTATATAGAAACACTAGTAACTAAACTGAGACACTAGTGACAAAGCTAAGAAACTGGGCGCAATTTCTGGGCGAAAAAGGTGCAACCTTCTCCCACGATCTACGGGAGCATTTGTTTTTATCAATCGGTAAATCTAGGCCTGTAACCAGATTATTCAGATTCCCCATTTCCAATCATAATCATCTCCAGGTTGGGGTTTTCCGATGTTTTTCCACCGGCATTGCGAGGGTTTCTGAAAAATTGTTCTTCTTAGTCACTTTGGTTTTGAACTAGTTCGATTCCTGTTTGTGTATTGAAGCTTTATTCATCTGTTGAGTACTTGGATTGTGTATCTGTTTGTGTCCCTGTTTGTCTATTTGTTTGAGTAATATCTGGACTGTGTACCATTTTCATCTGCCCATATACTAATCCCCTGTTGAAGGAAAAGGAATTAGGACCTTCTGTATTGTCTTTTCGGAGTAGAATATTGTGTGGGAGATAAGTTAGTCTCCCTTGTGCATCCGATACGTTAGTCGGATTGTTTGCCTAACCCCCTTTTGTCTTCTCTTACTGTCACTGAGAATGGGAAAACATGGACCAAACTCTTCCATCACCCCCTGCCACCAAATCGGTAAATCATCCGGGCCTGACTGAATAGGTTGACACGACCTTCAAGACCAGAGAATGGCATGATCCGCTATTACAGAGAAAAAGGGCTAGGGACGATGCTGATATCGCCTTGAACAAAGTAGACATTACTACAGACCAGGATGTGGATTTTGTCCTCTCAGAGGAAGAAGTTAACAAGGAGCAAGTTCGGGTGTTCTACGGATTTCTAGGCATCTTCCCAGGATCCTTCCCAGGTACACACGCTGTCCGAAAATTGCTCATGGCAAAGTGGGATGTCCAGTGCTGGGTTCAGACAATTACAAATGGGTATCTAAAATTCCGATTCAAAATAGCGGAGAACAGGGACAAAGTGCTACAGGGTTCGGACCATTTCCTCCACGGTAAAAAGTTATTCATTGTTTTTCGACCTGAGTCTGGGTAGTACGATATGCGCATCATGGCCAAGAAACCGATCTGGATTGGCATGAACTACTTACCCAAGTCTTGCTGGCACAAAAAAAGCTCTCGAGAAAATAGCTTCCACTTTTGGAGATACCATCCTTGTGGACAATGGAACTCGAGACCTCGTGGGCTACTACGCTAGGATTCTGGTCCTCATCGACACCTCCAAACAGCTCAAAGAAATTGTAAAATTCCGTATGCCTGATGGAACTACCCACTCGCAACGGATACTTTACGACTATTGCAAACCGTGGTGCCCTAAGTGTGGAGAAAATACACACCTCTTTGAAGGTTGCGATGAATTGTTTCGGGCTAGGGACAGGGTTTTTCAGGAATGCATGGCTAAAAGAAATCGAGATGAAAACATCGACAAAGGTGTTCAGCACACACGGGTAAATGAAGAAAAAAACCAGACGGGGAGCTCTCCCGTACCAATGGACACACAGTTTTGGGTTCTAAATCAGAAATTTCAGGACCTAGCACCACGTATCAAGAAGTAAACTCGGTGAAGGAAAAGTGCGACGACACAGAGGTGGTCATGGAGATGGACCGGGACAAGGAAATAGGAGATCCTACACCACCGGGCTCTCAAGTCCGTCTCAGTGATGATGTTAGCTTGGTAGGACCACCGGCTTTCGGTGATGCAGACAGACCGATAAATGGTACAGGAAATATACCGGACAGCATGCTCCATCCGGAGGCAAGAAGGAGCAACCCCCTTCGGGCAGGAAGACCTCCTGCGCCAAAAGGAAAAACCATAGTTGAGAAACATTTGTTCAAGAGAAGCGGTAGAACCAGATTTTCTTCCATGCCGCTCAACCCATCGAAGAAGACTTACCAAAAAGTGGCGGAAGCAGCAAAGAGCTCCTCTTCAAATGATAGCAGCAAAGAGCTCCTCTTCATCGAGGCCTAAAGGAACCTTCGGTTCCCAATGAATGCGACCTGCCTAAATATACGGGGCCTTGGTGCCCCAGAAAAAAGGAGACGGCGAAGAACATCATCTCTGAAAATAATGTCAATTTTTTAGGTATTCTGGAAACAAAGGCAAGTGAACGAACACTGAACAACTTCATGAGGAGTCTCAAAGGATGGAGATACACCCACAATTTTGAACTGGCACCCAATTCCAGAATTCTTGTTGTTTGGGACCCCAAAAAGTTTTATGTTGAGACAACGGGAAAAATGGCACAGCTGATCCACCTTAGAGTACGACACATATCATTGAATGTGAAATTTCTTTGCACTTATACGTATGGAAACAGTGAGGGAAGATTACACAGACAGCCCCTTTGGGCAGAGCTGAAGCGATACGGTGCAAACCTTGACTCACCATGGATGGTTCTTGGCGATTTCAACGCCATCCTCAGTGCCAATGATCATATGGGTAGCACATCCCCGGGGTCTACCAAATGAGAGAATTTCAAGAATCTTGTACTGCCTGTGGTCTGAGGGACGCTCCAGCAATCAAGGATAATCTAACATGGCACAATGCGGATTTCACAATTAGGTGCAAACTGGACCGCGTCCTTCTGAATCACAAATGGGATGAAGACTCCTGTCGTGCCACCTTTCTTCCTGGATCAGCCCTCTCAGATCACCTACCTTTTGTAATAGCTTTAGCGCAAGATAATGAGCAGCTAAACAGACCCTTCAGGTATCAAAATATGTGGAACACGCATCCGAGGTGCAAACAGATTGTGCATGATCACCGGTCACCAGCGTTACAAGGGGTAAGACATTATGTTTTATGCCGCAAACTACAAAGATTGAAGAAACCCCTTAAAGAGCTGGGGAAAAGGGACTTTCACCACATTTCCGAAAAGGCAAAAAGATCAGATATGGAGTACGCGAATGCGTTGAAAATTTTAACGCCGGAGAACGCATCACATGAACTGATACACCAACTGATTGTTCTCAAGCAAACTGCATTGCTCTTCTACACGGCGGAGTCGAAATTCCTAACCCAAAAGGGAAGAATAAACTTTGTCACTTTGGCGGATAAGGGCACAAGTTTTTTCCACGGCTTGGTGGCTAACAGGAAAGGGGGCGGAGTCCCGGCAATCTTGGACGCTGATGAAAGGTTAGTCACATCCAGCGAGAAAAAAAGGTCATTACTTGCGGAGTTTTATAAGGGCTTATTCGGTACAGATGTTCCACGTACACCAATCGACCCAGATATAATCCATACAGCCTTAGTTACCGACATGGAGAGAGCAACACTGAGCCAAGATATCAAAAGACATGAAATAAAGTCAGCCCTCTTCTCCATGTCCATTGATAAAGCACCGGGCTCTGATAGCTTCACTGCAGCTTTTTTCAAGAGTCAATGGGAGATCGTGGGAAAGGATATCACAGAATCGGGCTTGGAATTCTCCCGCACTGGTGAACTGCTAAAAAGGCTAAATCATACCGCAGTTGCACTTATTCCCAAGAAAGAAGACAACTTAAGGGTGGCCAACTTTAGACCCATCTCCTGCTGCAATATCATTTACAAGTTTATCTCCAAAGTCATCGCCAACAGAATCGACCCTCTCCTCCCCGGCCTCATTGACCCCTGCCAAGCAGCGTTTGTAAAGGGACAGAAACTTTTTGATAATGTCATGATGGCCCAAGAGCTGGTGCGGGGCTACGAACTATCACGATCCTCTCCACGCTGTATGATTATGGTAGACCTCGCAAAGGCATTCGACACCGTTTCCTGGGATTTCATACAGGAGGTACTAAATGGCCTAGGCTTCCCGCAAGCATGGGTTCATAGAATTATGGAATGCGTAACAACATCGACTTTCTCCATTGCGATAAATGGAAAATTGTGTGAATTCTTCAAAGCCAAAAGGGGACTGCGACAAGGTGACCCCTTATCTCCCCTACTATTTGTCATTTGTATGGAATACCTTTCCAGGTTACTGAAAAACAGGGCAGAAACCACTCTGTTCTCCTATCACCCGAGATGTGAACACCTAAAAATCACCCATCTGGCTTTCGTGGATGACTTGATGCTTTTTTTGAAGGCAGACCAGAATTCTGTTCGTACTATCATGTCTGTTCTAAATAATTTCCAACAGACCTCATGCCTAGCCATCAACGCCGCAAAGTTAAAATTCTTCGGAGTGGGTATAAAGGAGGAATTAAGCTTCACAGGTATTCCGTGGGCTACTTTTCCGATCAGGTACTTGGGTATCCCATTGGATTCCAGTAAACTGAAGGTCTCTCAGTTTCATACGCTTCTCTACAGCGTCGACAAGGAAATTTCAAGATTCAAAGGTCATACATTATCTTATGCAGGGAAACTGGAACTCATAAAATCTGTGGTACAGGGAATTGTTGGATTCTGGATACAACACTTCATCATTCAGGGTAATGTCATGGATTCACTAGAACAAAAATGCAAACATTTCCTGTGGGGAGAAAAGAAACAGAAAAAGGTTTCCTGGAAAAGGCTTTGTACCCCGATGAGTAATGGGGGTTTGGGAATTCGGGACTTCAAGACATGGAATATGGCCATCCTCGCACAGCAACTATGGAATATACACTCACAAAAGGAATTAGTCTGGATCAAATAGGTCCATTCCCAGTTCCTGAGCACGAGCAATATATTGAATGTACACCCAAGGGCTCCGTGTGGCAGAATCTCGGAGAAGTTCTCACTCTACTTCACGAATCTGTGTGAACTATGGGACAACCTAGTAATCATATGTGGTGGCTCAAGGGAAACACTCATCGACTTGTTGGCAGTTTGGATAGGATCTGGAAAATTCATGGCGATGGCTCATGATCATTTCCACAGGTTTACTTAACCTCACCTGTATGATATATCCACCCTCCCAAGGCCAAGTTTCTTCAAATCAATTTGGAGTGGATCGATACCCCCCGGTTCTCCTTCATTACATGGCTTGCATCGCTTGGTCGTCTTCAAACCAAGGACAGGTACCACGGAGGAGATGACAAACCCACAGACCACATCTGCTGCCTATGTTGCTCCAATGTAGAGACACTCGATCACTTGTTCTTCAAATGTGATTTTGTCAAACCGGTATGGGATAGAGTGCAAAACTGGATTGGATTGAGACGAGCCACCACCTCCATTGCAGCCTCGGATAAATAGATCAGAAGATAGGTAAGAGGATCAAAATTGAAAAGAAAGATTGGTCCACTGGCGCTGACAACCACAGTGTACTACATATGGAGTGAAAGGAACGGAGTTCTCAAGAAAGGACTTCACCTGGACTCGGCTAAGGCTTTCAAGCTTAACCAAAAGGACTGCTACCTCATCCTCAATAGATTATTCCCGCACGAACTGCTGTTCTAGACAAGGATCCTTCGCTAACAATCGACAAAAATGAGGAAGTCCTTTCTCTTTTCCCAAAAGTTTCTTGCAGGTAAGCTTAGTGGAGGCCATCGATACCACACCTGGGAGGTAAATATTTCTTTTGCAGGTAACAACAGATGCGAACATCTACATGGCGGCTAAAACAAAATTGGGAACCATACTCGAACGGATCACACCCTCGAAGGGGCTCTGCCCTCGAAGGGATCATAACCTCGAAGGGGCTCTGCCCTCGAAGGGGTCATACTCTCGAAGGGGCTCTGCCCTCGAAGGGGTCATAACCCTAGAAGGGGCTCTGCCCTTGAAGGGGCCATACCCTTGAAGGGGTCATACCCTTGAAGGGGTCATACCCTCAAAGGGGCACTGCCCTCGAAGGGGTCATACCCTCGAAGGGGCTCTGCCATCAAAGGGGTCGTACCCTTGAAGGGGCTCTGCCCTCGAAGAGGTCATACCCTTCAAAGGGCTCGGCCCTTCAAGGGGTCATACCCTCGAAGGGGCTCGGCCCTCGAAGGGGCTATGCACTCGAAGGGGTCTGAAAAAAAAAATTTTAATTAAATTAATTTTATACACATATATATATTTTGGTAGCAGTCTCGAGGGTTAAAGGGTGGCTGGGGAGGGGTAGGTGGTTCGAGGGTTGTGGATTGGTTCGAGGGCTGAGGGATGGTTTGAGGGCAAAAGGTTGGTTCGAGATTCAAAGGGGGGTTGGAGAGTAGGGTGGTTTCCAGGGTCGATTGGTTGTTTTTGAGGGTTGAGGGAGGTCAAGGGTTGAAGGATGGTTATAGGAAAGGCTAGAATGACTCTCGAATGGTGTTGCTGAAGAGGGCTTCAGGGATAGGTGATCAGTAAGGCGGTTTGAGAAGGCATTTGAGTGTCAAACGTATACAAGTACTCGAGGGAGGCATTTGTGTATAGTCGAGTACTCGAGGGGGATTCGAGTGATGGTGGTGTTTTTCAGTTTTGAGTGCTCGAGGAAGGCATTCGATTGCTGGAAAGTGTTTTTCAGTTCTCCAGGGGGGCATTCGAGTGCAGGAGTCATAGAAGGGGCTACACCCTCGAAGGGGCACTGCCCTCAAAGGTGTAAACCCTATAAGGGGTTCTGCACTCGAAGGGGTGATACCCTCGAAGGCATTTCGAGTGCTTGAGGTGTTTTTAAGCTCCCCTGGGGGGCATTCGAGTACTGGAGGCATCGAAGGGGTTATACCCTCGAAGGTGCTCTGCCCACGAAGAGGTCACATCTCTTGAAGGGCTCTGCCCTCGAGGGGGTCATAACTGCGAAGGGACTCTGCCCTCGAAGGGGCTAAGCCCTAGAAGGGGTCATACTCTCGAAGGGGTCATACCCTCGAAGGGGCTTAGACCCCGATGTGGTCATACCCTCGAAAGGGCTCTACCCTAGCAGGGGTAGTACCCACGAAGGAGCTCTGCACTCGAAGGGTTATACCCTCGAAAGGGTTCAAAAAAAATAAAAATTTTGGTGGCAGATTATCTCCAAAAGACTGAAAGGATTTCCCATGGCAGCAGCATGGCCATGTAGGTTGGGTAGGGGGTCAATTAATTATGCGTACGCAAATTAATTAACCCCTTGCCAGGTATCACTTGGAATTAACAGTTGCGCTATTTGCCTGCGTTGCACTGAAAAGTGGAAAATGACATCAGGCTGTCCATTTGCCTAAAATGGAAAGAACGGTTACAAAACCATTACGCGGGGCATGCGCAGTAGAAGTCATGCCCGGTCTCTTATCACTATGAGGACTATCCGCGGGGAACACTTGGGAGCACAATGGACCACTGTCAAACTGCTCCCAACCCCAAAGAGAAAGCCTCGGCCATCAGCCAGAGACTGTTATCGAAGGCCAATAACACCTCTTTATCTTCATCTTAGATGTGTACATGGTAGAAGCGGTATGCAAGCCCTTTTAGGAGGACAAGACATACTACTTCATTCATTGGAAGGCCGAGACCACCCTCGGATTTGAATACACCCGTGGGGAGCAAACCACGGCGCAAGAGCCGGTTCACACCACCGGTAGCATGGATGTAACATGGTGCGAGGAAGAAAGTCCCGGTCATCACGATGGGACTAGCTTCTTTTGGTGACCTGGTTGTAACATTTAGATCAGTGGTAGTATTTTAGGTAACATGTATTGAGAGAGTGGGCCAATGTCCCCACTTCGGTACATTCCCACGGCATTTTTTGGGGTCACCTGATTGTACCATCTAGATCAGGGGTAGTTTATTAGGTTTCATTGTATCGCGGGAGTGGGACAATGTTCCCACTCCCGTAGACTCTCACAATTTCTTTTTATTTACCATTACCTTCGACTAGTAACTAAACTGAGAAGGTGGGAGACGAAAATAGGGCGCAACCCTGCTAGTGTTCACCATACGGCGAAAATAGGGCTTCTCCTCCGCGGCTCTTCTCCTACGGCGATGGACCCAACATTAATGTTGGTTGACAGGCGCGGGCGGTCGTCGCGCCCGTGCGCCAAAAGATAATTTATAAGCCCTCAATGCTTACTTTCTACAGCTAGGTAGATAGTGGCAAATCGGGGTCGTCCAAAGAGAAGAGGGATCTTCCTAAGCGTCTAAGCACACAAATGGTTGATATACTAGGCTAGGAGTAAATATATATACACACACTTAAAAGCAAGTAAAGGGGGGGTTGGTTGGTTGGTTTCCTAAGTTAACAAAGATAACTAGCAACGTCAAGTGACTATGCTAATCATCAAACGAAACTAAGAAAAAGGGGTTTTAAACTACAAAGATAAAATGCCTTGGGGGCAACGGATATCCACTTCCACATCTAATGTAGTTCATCGAATCATTCACACATTCCATCATATAGCATTCATAACCCAACACTTACACACCCCATCTAGCAAGTACCACAACACACACACCACAAGGAGTTCTAAGTTCATGCTCATGGATCTTCATGCAAAGGCGCTACGGAATTCGTCACGTTCCTACACCTAAGCAATTCAACCACACAAGCACTCCCTATGCTCAAACCACTCATGGCACACATGCAGTGAAACACACCGTCAAGAATACATAAACGCCAAATAACAAATGCTTCAGGAATGAATTTAAATCATCTATCCAATACTTCAACTACTTGTCGTGGAGACTAAACTCCTATCCTTCTTAGTTCGTAGTTTGCGAGAGTGAATTCGACATCTCTCGTCAAACCTCACCAATGGCTCCCGAGTCGCGACCACGACTCAAGGTGTCATTGGTGGCATTTAGCACGAAGGACCAACAAGCTTGGCAATGCCTATGACCACTACACCGTGACTAGGCATTGAACCAATTCATGCAATTACACGAGATTGGATGAACGTGCAACGCACATTCATCCGCGAGCATATGACTCTCTCGTTTGCTACACAAACGAACATGACGAAGAGTTCGACATCAATCACATTCGCCTAGCACATTGTCAACACACTAACACAATCAAAAGCTCTAATTCATACTCTCACATTACTAACAAGAACAGGGGGGAAATTAACCCAAATCCCCCAAACCCTAGCTAGCAATTGATACAAGCATTTCATATCATCAAGCTCTCAACAACATCAATGCAATCAACAATTAACATTCAAAGCACAATAAATGCACAATAGCAAAAACATCAAATAGATAGATATAAATGAGTTCTTGCTACATAGATAGTGGAAGCTTCAATCCTTTGCTCCCAAGAACAAGAACTACTCTAGAACAACAACAAAAGACATAATCAAACTAAGAGAAAGCTAAGAAAAGAAAGAAGAAGAAAAACCTAAAATTGGCGCCCAAAACCAGAGAAAACGCGGGCTGGAAAAGCTGGAGAAGAAGAGGAAAGAGAGAGTATTTATAGTGCAAAGAAAATAAAGTTGGTTTCTGGCTGCCCGTTGGTCGCGACTCGCAACGGGGTTCGTCGCGACTCGCGACGGTGTTGCGACGGGATCGCGACGGTGTCGCGACGGGGTCGCGACGGCAACCACAGTTTTGCATTGTTTCTTTGTCTTCTTCATAGCCATCCCTCTCACTCTTCAAGTCTTCAACAGCTCCAAAATGGTCTTCAACGGCCTCCGGTCTTCATGTCTTCGAAGTGAGTATCCAAAAGTCTTCGAAAGTATAGTCTTCAATGTCTTCCGGTCTTCGTTGCTTCCGTGTTCTTCCCTTGTCACATAAAATCCACTTAAAAGAGGTAAAAGAGTACAAAGTTGCTTTTACCTCTCCTAAGTGAATTTCAAGGTAAAACACAAGCTCTCGATAATAAAAGAGCACAAAAGTGATCCTAAATACCACTAAATAATGCGCCTAAAATGGACACATCAAACCTCCCCACACTTAAACCTTACTCGTCCTCGAGTAAGAAAAGATTTAAGCATACGGAGGAAATGGCATATCCACATCCTAAAACCCCCAAAATAACCACACAAAATGGACACATCAAACCTCCCCACACTTAAACCTTACTCGCCCTCGAGTAAGAAAAGATTCAAGCATACGGAGTAAATGATATATCCCAAAACCTAAACTAATCCCCCAATCAAAGCCTCACCAAAACTCTCAATCTCAAAAATCCCAAAATAAAAGCTCACATGAGAATTTTGCACACACACATCCCCAATCCTAAATCTAACCAAACCTACCACTTATCAATTCACTACCCATAAAAATATTTCATAGCCCAGAATTGATATTCCCATAATCCAATGACACAAAATGAAGCTAAAACCATAGAGGAAGTTTTAAACACATGCTTCACCTAATGCCAATATATCAACCAAAAACGAAGTAGAAAGAGATCAAGAATTTCATAACCATACTCCGTTTCCTAACCCACTAAGCTACCCAATCCCAAGAGGTCTAAAGATATTGAGCTACCCAATCCATCCGTGTGACAACCGCAACCTTATGACTCCAACGCCGGCAATTGAGTAAAATCATAGCATTTTTCAATTTCCCTCAATTTCTCTCATTTTGCCTAGGAGCTCTTTCGAGTTTTCATCCTAGCCACACATCATGTTTCTGTAGCTCACATCTCACCTTTTTCCACACATTTTAGCCTCTCATTTTTGCCTAGGCCGCCCTTTAAGGGTTTTCGACCTACCCGGGCCCCCAATGTTGCCTAAGTTGCCCTCTCGGGTTTTCAACTTAGCGGGTTTTCTTTTTCTTTTTTTTTTCAATTTTTTTTCCTCATGTTTTTCCAATGAAAAGTAGCAAAAAGCATTCCAAAACAATGTCGCATGCATGTGAATCCTCTAACCCCTCCCCACACTTAAAACATTACATTGCCCGAAATGTAAACACGTAAGGCAAGAACAATAAAAATCAAGGTAAGGGAGTTAGAGTGACACCCGTGTCTCCGTAATTCGCCGGTGATATGGCGATATCCAAGTACTTGGATGGTCCCGAGATAGGTTTCGGAACCGGAAGGGTGAGCAAAAAAATGCCGTAGAAGAACTCACCCCTCGAGAAAAGCATTTTCTCCATGGCGCCGTTTGATCAAGACTACACCACGAAGAACACATTAAACTCACAAGTACATAAGGATATGCAATACTAGGTTTAGCATCAAGAGTTAATAACCATAGTATTGTCAAAGAACAACCAATCAACCCTCAATCACCACTATAAGATTATGCATGAAAAATATCCAACATATATTGACATGTATACAAGCATCATTATAGGCTAAGAACTTACGGTCACATGATGTAGTCGGCATACTACAATCAACAAATGTACTATAAAGATGCAAGAATGTTCATATGCCAATATATGTAGGATGGTGGAAGAAATGAGAGGTATGTGATGTTCTCGGGAGTGTTGGGTGGAGAAGAAGGAAGGATCATGCAATGTTTAAAATCATTTGGAAACTTGGAAGCTTGGAAATTTGAAATCCAGGCTCAAAAAATTTTCAAAAGTTACTGAGCACGTCGCGACTCGCGACGAGGTTCGTCGCGACTCGCGACGAGGTTCGTCGCGACTCGCGACGAGCCTCGCGACGTCATCGCGACGCGCGGAAAGTAGAGCCTGGGAGCTCAAAATGATCTGAGCTCGTCGCGACTCGCGACGAAGGGTGTCGCGACTCGCGACGGGCCTCGCGACGTCAGGGCGACTCGCGGAAAGTGGAGTCCGGAAGCTCAAAATTTTCTGAGCTCGTCGCGACTCGCGACGAAGGGTGTCGCGACTCGCGACGAGCCTCGCAAAGTCATCGCGACTCGCGGAAAGGTGAGTCCGAGAGCTCCAAATTTTCTGAGCTCGTCGCGACTCGCGACGAAGGGTGTCGCGACTCGCGATGAGCCTCGCGACGTCAGGGCGACTCGTGGAAAGTTGGCGCTGGGAGTGGATTTTGCTCCCCTGTTCGTCGCGACTCGCGACGAAGCCCATCGCGACTCGCGACGGCAGGGTATCCCAGGCTTAAAATTTTTTCATTTTCTTACCAACTGTCCAAGCTTGCTTCCCTCGTTCATTGATCTCGTTCCTTCATCTCCTTCATTGCAATGCACTTCATGTTGCTACAAAATCATAGAAAAACATGCCATAAAAAGAACAAAACAAAACAACAACGAAAACAAATTAAGAAACATAAACTAAGAAACAAAAACTAAAAGAAATGCCGAATTTATTTAACGTCATCGGCACGACGAAGCTCCGTATTTTTAAGGTCGTCTGCACGACCCTAATGTTATCAGTATGGTGAAGGCTTGAAGCTCTTCACCATGAGCATCCAAAATAAGAGAGGTGGGGGCACAAAACTTCCAAGAGGAAAGTCTTGTGGAGGTGGAGATGGTTCAAAGGGAATTAAGTGGTTAGGGAGCTTGGGATAGTCTTTTGGCTCCTCTCTCGTTTCCCTCAAAACTTCCAAAAATATTAGAGTTGGTTCACTAGGTGGGAGAAGGGGTGACAATGCTAATGGATGATATAGCACTATCACCTCTTCCTCCATTTTTCTATCCTCTACAACCAACTCCTCATCCCTTTCAAACTCAAAATCATTTTTATTGGTGACTTCACTCACCGAATCATCGAGTTCAAGTTGGGATGGTGTGTTTTCGGAATCACGAGCTTCCATGCGGGCCAATACCTCTAATATGTTCCTCACATGCCCCTCAATGGCCTCAACACTAGAGGAGAGCTGGGTATCCGGCTCTTCACTAGTAAAGGATTTCAAGTTTGCTATGGTATTTAAGACATCCTCACGTGTCAAACTTGAACTTCCTTGTTGGGCTTGGTTTTGGGGTATGGTATAGGGTGGTGATGGCCAACTAGGTTGCTCGTAATATTGGTTTTCCGGCTCATTCTCATACCACAAATCCGGACTACCACTCTATTCCGGATTGTAAGAGTTGTGGTATGGATAGCATTCATGAGCTTCTTGCCCTTGAAAACCAATATCTCCTACCTCTTGATAGCACTCTTCATAGTACCCATGGTTTTGGAAACCAAGGGTTCTTTCTCGGTCATAGTGCTCTTCCCACAACAAAGGGCAAGATTCGGTAGGATGATCGGAATGACACATCCTACAAAACCTTGCTTGTTGAGCCTCTCTTCTCATCATGAGTTCCCTCAAGGTGAGACGCTCCATTAAAATTTTGTTTATTTTTTTTATTTTTCAAAAGTTTGGAATCATAGTGCAAGGATTCTCAATAAAATAAATTACCAAGAACTCAAGCAATACCTACTCCGAACAAAAACAACCACCAAGTAGTGGAAAATAAAAACAACTAGCTAATACACAACCAAATACACCTAAATACTTAAGAATAAACGCCTCTTCCCCGGCAACGGCACCATTTTGACAGGCGCGGGCGGTCGTCGCGCCCGCGCGCTAAAAGATAATTTATAAGCCCTCAATGCTTACTTTCTACAGCTAGGTAGATAGTGGCAAATCGGGGTCGTCCAAAGAGAAGAGGGATCTTCCTAAGCGTCTAAGCACACAAATGGTTGATATACTAGGCTAGGAGTAAATATATATACACACACTTAAAAGCAAGTAAAGGGGGGGTTGGTTGGTTGGTTTCCTAAGTTAACAAAGATAACTAGCAACGTCAAGTGACTATGCTAATCATCAAACGAAACTAAGAAAAAGGGGTTTTAAACTACAAAGATAAAATGCCTTGGGGACAACGGATATCCACTTCCACATCTAATGTAGTTCATCGAATCATTCACACATTCCATCATATAGCATTCATAACCCAACACTCACACACCCCATCTAGCAAGTACCACAACACACACACCACAAGGAGTTCTAAGTTCATGCTCATGGATCTTCATGCAAAGGCGCTACGGAATTCGTCACGTTCCTACACCTAAGCAATTCAACCACACAAGCACTCCCTATGCTCAAACCACTCATGGCACACATGCAGTGAAACACACCGTCAAGAATACATAAACGCCAAATAACAAATGCTTCAGGAATGAATTTAAATCATCTATCCAATACTTCAACTACTTGTCGTGGAGACTAAACTCCTATCCTTCTTAGTTCGTAGTTTGCGAGAGTGAATTCGACATCTCTCGTCAAACCTCACCAATGGCTCCCGAGTCGCGACCACGACTCAAGGTGTCATTGGTGGCATTTAGCACGAAGGACCAACAAGCTTGGCAATGCCTATGACCACTACACCGTGACTAGGCATTGAACCAATTCATGCAATTACACGAGATTGGATGAACGTGCAACGCACATTCATCCGCGAGCATATGACTCTCTCGTTTGCTACACAAACGAACATGACGAAGAGTTCGACATCAATCACATTCGCCTAGCACATTGTCAACACACTAACACAATCAAAAGCTCTAATTCATACTCTCACATTACTAACAAGAACAGGGGGAAATTAACCCAAATCCCCCAAACCCTAGCTAGCAATTGATACAAGCATTTCATATCATCAAGCTCTCAACAACATCAATGCAATCAACAATTAACATTCAAAGCACAATAAATGCACAATAGCAAAAACATCAAATAGATAGATATAAATGAGTTCTTGCTACATAGATAGTGGAAGCTTCAATCCTTTGCTCCCAAGAACAAGAACTACTCTAGAACAACAACAAAAGACATAATCAAACTAAGAGAAAGCTAAGAAAAGAAAGAAGAAGAAAAACCTAAAATTGGTGCCCAAAACCAGAGAAAACGCGGGCTGGAAAAGCTGGAGAAGAAGAGGAAAGAGAGAGTATTTATAGTGCAAAGAAAATAAAGTTGGTTTCTGGCTGCCCGTTGGTCGCGACTCGCGATGGGGTTCGTCGTGACTCGCGACGGTGTCGCTACGGGATCGCGACGGTGTCGCGACGGGGTCGCGACGGCAACCACAGTTTTGCATTGTTTCTTTGTCTTCTTCATAGCCATCCCTCTCACTCTTCAAGTCTTCAACAGCTCCAAAATGGTCTTCAACGGCCTCTGGTCTTCATGTCTTCGAAGTGAGTATCCAAAAGTCTTCGAAAGTATAGTCTTCAATGTCTTCCGGTCTTCGTTGCTTCCGTGTTCTTCCCTTGTCACATAAAATCCACTTAAAAGAGGTAAAAGAGTACAAAGTTGCTTTTACCTCTCCTAAGTGAATTTCAAGGTAAAACACAAGCTCTCGATAATAAAAGAGCACAAAAGTGATCCTAAATACCACTAAATAATGCGCCTAAAATGGACACATCATTGGTTCCTCGCCGGGAATCTTTAGATGTATGGTATGTCACTATTCTTGAAGGATCGAAGCCTGAATCTGGGTTTCTCGCAATATTTCTCTTCTCAAAATTTCACTTGGATTTTAGAGTAAGATCGGCCTTTCAATCTCAGATTTTGAAGACCTATGTCAAGGCACATCTCAGAGGAAGTCAATTTCACAAATCTGTTCTTCGATCTTGAAATTGGGAATTCTACTTTTACGGAGGAACACTCACGAACACCACGGAGGAAGTTGGCGAAGGATTTGGTGACCCAAGGAGGAGGTTGTCCTTCTCTAAACACGGAGGAAGACGAATGGGAATCCGACCCAGACCCGAATCTGACGCAATCTAGGGTTGAAGCCTGGTCCTCAATTCTGGGTTGCTGACGAGGATAGTTTAGCAAACGCCGTCATTGTCCCAAGTAAGTTTTCTCTTTGAACTTATGAGGATTTGTGCTGATTGGTGCGAATGGTGTCGATTTTGTGTGAATTTGTTGTATGAATTGTGTGGATTGATGTACGGGTTGAGATGCAAATTTGAGTGTATTTATGTGCGAATCTATGTGAAAATCTGTATGGACCTGTTGTTCTGGTATGAAATGGAGGGAACTCTATTTGTTTGAAACAGAGTATAGAGCGCTGATTTCTTGTCTTAGGATGTAATTAGTATAGAACTCTATTTTGTGCGGATGGCTGTGAAAGGTGTGGATTTGTATGCTAAATCTGTGCGGAATAGGCGTATTGATGTGACTGTTGTGGAACTCTGTAAGGAATGGTTCATGTTGAATGCAGAATTGTGACAAATTTTAGGCATAAAAAATTTATAGCATTTGGGTGCTCTCATTCTAGTAAACCTGTTTTGCTGGTTTTGTTTGCAACCTTCGATCAAATGCTATGCTTTTTTATGCCAAAATTCTGATCTATTTTACTGCCTCATGTACACATAAGTATGGATTCTTGGGGAGTTCTTCGTGGAAAATTTGGGCTGGATTAATGGTTAGGGAGAATCTGAACAACTATAAAAGCTACATTAGGTGGATTGCGGATAGGTAAAATGAGGTTCATATGGGAATGAGATTAATGTTGGGTTCTAAACATAGAGTTTTCAGCTGATGCAGGCGAATTTTATGCTCAAATCCCAGACACCCGACCGGCCTAGCTTGTGTACAAACCCCGGACTAGTCATCCGGCCTCGCTAGTGCTCAGAACCCGGTCACTTTCCAGCCTTGCGTCTGTCCAAAACCTGGGAAACTTCTGGCCTGGAAAGTGATCAAACCCCGGTCACCCCCTCCGGCCTTGCCAGTGCTCAGATCCTGGTAAACTCCCAGCCACGCATGTGCTCATTGTCCGGCTGTGCTAGGCCTGGTCTAGTTGGCATTTATACCAACAAGTTATGCTCTATGCCTAGAACACGGAGTTGTCTCTATTCACTCATTAACATTCATAAGGAGATCTTCATTTTGGCATATTGGAATGTTATTGTTACATGAGGCACATACCTTTGGGATGCTCTGATTCAAGACAGAAGTAAAGAGAAGTTCCACTATGCGTTGGTTGGATCTAGCCGTTTATCCCCGGCGGCCGGCCATGGTGGTTTGTTATCATCGGAATCATAAAAGAGAACATACCCAATAGGTTACCCTTATTCTTCAATTTCATAAAAATCCTAGGAAGAAGACGAATGGAAGAGCTGATTCTCGTAATTGGTGGTTTTCTACTTTGCCCAGACTCCGGTGACTCAACGACGCAGAAATACGCAATCTGGCAAGTTAGCTAACAGCTGGCAGTCTCGAGGGCTGAAGGGTGGTTGGGGAGGGGTAGGTGGTTTTAGGGCTGAGGGATGGTTCGAGGGCTGAGGGATGGTTCGAGGGCTGAAGGATGGTTCGAGGGTCCAAGGGTGGTTGGAGAGGCAGGTGGTTCGAGGGTTGAGGGATGGTCGAGGGCTGAAGTATGGTTTGATGATTCAGGGATGGTTCGAGGAAAGGCTAGAATGACTCTCGAACAGTATTTCGAGGGCCTCGAGGGTAGGTGGTAAGAATGGTGGTTCGAGGGGGCATTCGAGTGTCCGAGGTATTTGAGTACTCGAGGGAGGCATTCGAGTGATGGAGGTGTTTGAGTTCTCGAGGAAGGTATTCTAGTGCTAGAGGTGTTCGAGTGCTCCAGGGGGGCATTCGAATGCTTGAGGTATCGAATGGGCTATATTCTCGAAGGGGCACTACCCTCGAAGGT
Organism: Rubia yunnanensis; assembly: GCA_037428765.1. NCBI lineage: Eukaryota > Viridiplantae > Streptophyta > Magnoliopsida > Gentianales > Rubiaceae > Rubia > Rubia yunnanensis. Next base: position 77,652,735 of record CM075064.1, read on the forward strand.
GTTATACCCTCGAAGGGGCTCTACCCTCAAAGGGGCTCTGTCCTCGAAGGGGTTATACCCTCGAAGGGGCTCTTCCCTCGAAGGGATCATACCCTTGAAGGGGCTCTGCCCTTGAAGGGGTTTTACCCTCAAAGGGGCTCTGCCCTCGAAGGGATTTTACCCTCGAAGGGGCTCTGCCCTCGAAGGAGTTTTACCCTCGAAGGGGTCCGTAAAAAAAATTGCAGCAGCTTCTCTCCATATGGCCGAAAGGATTTCCCATGGTAGCAGCATGGCCATGTAGGTCGGGTAGGGGGTAAATTAATTCTGCGTACAAGAATTAATTAACCCCTTGCTAGGTATCACTTGGAATTAACGGTTGTGCTATTTGCCTGTGCTGCACTGAAAAGTGTAAAATGGCATCAGGCAGTCAATTTGCCTAAAATGGAAAGAACGGTTACAAAACCGTTACGTTGGGTGTGCGTGGTACAAGTCATGCCCGGTCTCTTATCTCTAGGAGGTCTATCTGCGGGGAACACTTGGGAGCACAACGGACTACGGTCAAACTGTTCCCAACCCCAAAGAGAAAGCCTTGGCCCTCATCCAGAGACCGTTATCGAAGGCCAATAACACCTCTTTATCTTCATCTTATAGGTGTACATGGTAGAAGTGGTGTGCAAGCCCTTTTAGGAGGACAGGTCATACTACTTCATTCAGTGGAAGGCCGAGACCCCTCTCGGATTTGAAGACACCTGTGGGGAGCAAACCACGGCGCAAGAGCCGGTTCACACCACCGGATGTAACATGGAGCGAGGAGGCTAGCTTGTGTTCATATCCCAAACTGGCCATCCGGCCTCGCTAGTGCTCAGAACCCGGACACCTTCCGGCTAAGTGTGTGTTCAAATCCTGGGAAACCTCCGGCCTTGCAAGTGAACAGAACCTGGTACCTTTCCCGGCCTTGCTTGTGCTCAGAACCCGGTAAACTCTCAGCCTCACTTGTGTTCACAACCCGGACACCGCCCGGCCTTGTTTTACCTGAACTAGTTGGTACTTAGATGCTCTATGCCGAAAACACGGATTTAAATTTTTTCTCACTCATGAACATTCATGCAGTGATCTTCATTTTGGGTGCACTGGAAAGCTATGGGTGGAGGAGGCACATAGTTTGGGGCTATTCGGATTCATCATAGATGTTATGAGATGTTTCACTGTGTGTTGGTTGGACCTAGCCATTTAGCTACCATGGTGAATCGTTTTAATTGGAATCATCAAGAGTGGTATTCCCAATTTGTTGGCCTTGCTCCTCAGTTTCATAAAAATCCCTGGAAGAAGAGGAACGGAAGTGCAGATTCTCGTAATTGGTGGTTCTCTCAATTTTACCCAGTTTCCGACAACTCAACAGTGTCGGAAAATACGATCCGGCAAATCACCTTGCAGCTAATGGCGGCAACTCATATGATATGCTAGAGGGTAACCCTCTACGAGTGGAGGTTCGAGTACTCGAGGGTTGGTTCGAGGAGGAAATGATGATCTGAGGGCTGAAGGAGGAGGTAACCCAGTGCTGAAGGCATTTCGAGTGCTTGACAGGGGCATTTCGAGTACTCGAGGGGCTCATGTGCTCGAGGTGGGCATTCGAATGCTCAAAGGGTGGCTCGAGGATAGACGGATTGAGGTATTCGAGTGCTCAAGGCATACAAGGGCTAGTGGTGCTCGAGTACTCGAGGGGGCCATTCGAGTGTTGGAAGTTTTTGAGTGCTCATGGGGGGCATTCGAGGGCTGAAGGTGTTCTAATGCTCTATCCTTGAGGTGGTGCTGGTGGTGCTGGTGGTGCTCGAGTACTCGAGGGGGCAATTCGAGTGTTGGAAGCTTTCGAGTATGCCTGGGGGGCATTCGAGGGCTGAAGGTGTTCGAGTGCTTTTTCCTCAAGGTGGTGTTGGTGGTGCTCGAGTACTCGAGGTGGCCATTCGAGTGTTGTAAGCTTTCGAGTGCTTGTGGGGGGGAATTCGAGGTCTGAAGGTGTTCGAGTGCTCTGTCCTCGAGGGGGGACTCGTGAAGTACCCTCGAGGGATAGCTACTGTGTATAAAAAAATGCAGTAGTTTTTCTCCATATGGCTGAAAGGATTTCCCATGGTAGTAGCATGGCCATGTAGGTCGTGTAGGGGGTAAATTAATTCCGCGTACGCAAATTAGTTAACCCCTTGCTAGGTATCACTTGGAATTAATGGTTATGCTATTTTCCTGCGCTGCACTGAAAAGTGTAAAATGGCATCAGGCAATCCATTTGCCTAAAATGGAAAGAACGGTTACAAAACCGTTACGCGGGGCGTGCGTGGTAGAAGTCATGCCCGGTCTCTTAAGCCTAGGAGGTCTATCCGCGGGGAACACTTTGGAGCACAACGGACTACGGTCAAACTGCCCCCAACCCCAAAGAAAAAGCCTCGGCCCTCATCCAGAGACCGTTATTGAATACCAATAACACCTCTTTATCTTCATCTTAGAGGTGTACATGGTAGAAGCGGTGTGCAAGCCCTTTTAGGAGGACAATTCATACTACTTCATTAATTGGAAGACCGAGACCACTCTCAGAGTTGAAGACACCCGTGGAGAGCAAACCACAGCGCAAGAGCCGATTCACACCACCGGTAGCATGGATGTAACATGGAGCGAGGAGGCTAGTGAGTTTGTTCTCCTGCCCCTCTGTTTTTCAGGGATGGCTTATACAGGCCCCGGTTACCATGACGGGTTGTAATATTTTTCCATGGATGGTTTCCACAGGCCCCGGTCATCACGTCGGGACTAGCTTCTTTTGGGTCACTTGGTTGTAACATTTAGATCAGGGGTAGTATTTTAGGTAACATGTATAAAGGGAGTGGGCCAATGTCCCCACTCCCGTACATTCCCACGGTATTTTTTTGGGGCCACCTGATTGTACCATCTAGATCAGGGGTAGTTTACTAGGTTTCATTGTATCACGGTAGTGGGACAATATTCCCACTCCCGTAGACTCTCACGTTTTCTTTTTATTTACCATTACCTTCGACTAGTGACTAAACTGACTTTAACGAATCAATGGTAAAACTTTACTCGATTTTCAAAATATAAACACTAACAACTAGGTTATCTTTGTCTAATCAACGGTCAAGTTTTACTTGACTTTCAATAAAGAAACACTTATAACTAAGTTTATTTTAAATAATTAATGGTCAAACGTTATTTGAATTAGTATATAATAAATACTTATAAAAATGTTTGACTTTTTCTAATCAATGGTCAAGCCTTACTTGACTTTCAATATATAAACACTAATAACAAAATTGACTTTAACTAATTAACAGTCCAAATTTATTTGGATTAGTATATAATAAATACTAATAAAAATGTTTGACTTTGTCTAATCAATGGTCAAACCTTACTAGACATTCAATAAATAAACACTGATAACAAAGTTGACTTTAACTAATTAATAGTCAAACTTTACTTGAATCAGTATATAATAAATACTAATAAAAATGTTTAGCTTCATCTAATCAACGATCAAACCTTACTTAACTTTCATTAAATAAATACTAATAACAAAATTCACTTTAACTAATCAACATTCAAACTTTACTTGACTCTCTCTATATAAAAATACTAGTGACTAAGCTGGTGACTAAGGTGAGAGAGGCGAAAATAGGATCGTAGTCAGTTTTTGTTGGGTTTCTCTTCCACGGCTCTTCTTCTACAGTAAGGAGTTCGACACCAATGTTGGGCTCCTCGCCAGGAGTGTTTTCATGTATGGTTTGTTTAGGTTTTTGAAGTTTTGAATTCGGGATCTAGGTTCCCTGTTTTGCAAAATAAAGTTCGATTCTTGAACTTTTGGAGGAAGATCCACTTTCCGAACGTGGATTTTTAAAACCCATAGCCTCTTTATGGGTTTTCTGGGATGAAGACTTGTTTTTCGGTCTTCAAGCTTGGAGCTTTTGGGTTCTTGAAGTTCGAATATCGGACTTTTCGAACTTGGATTTGAAGACCCATGGATCCACGATGGGTTTTCTTGGAGGAAGACCTGCCCACTGGTCTTGATGAGTGGAGTTTTCTGCCGAAGGAGGAAGATGATTTTCTGGCGGAGGAGGAAGACCCGAACCCGACGCAAACAAGGAGAGCTTGGCGAACACCCATGTAAGTCTTGCTCTCTAAAATTATGTAGCTTTGCGGATTGGTGTCAATGGTGGTATGATGAATTAAGTGCAGATTTTGCTGTGCAAATTTGTACGGTTCAATTTCTTGTGCGGATTTTGTGCAGAGTTGTTGTGCGAATTTGTGTGGATGAACTTGTTGTGCGGATTTTCTGTGTCATCTTATGCCCAACATGGGATTTAGGTGGAACAAATTTGTAAGGAACTCTGTTTCCACAAAACAGAGTGTTGTATAGAACTCTATTTTGTGTGAACTGCTGTGGAAAGGAGTTTGTATTGTATGCTAAACCAGTGGGGATTGTTGTGAAACTCTATTTGAGTAGTTCAATATTGCATGGAATCATTCTTTTTGGTCCACGGAATAGTAACCAATATTAGGCAAAAAAAATTATAGCATTTGAGTGCTTCCATTCTAGTAAACTTGTGCTCCACCCCGGCCTTGTTTGCTGGTTTGATTGCTACCCTCGACTAAATGCTATGCTTTTATGCCAAATTATGATCTATTTCTCGGCCTCATGAACACCCATGTATGGACTCTTAGGGATTTCCTTAGGGAAAAAAATGAGCTCATTTGTGAGGGGATGTTTTTGGAGTTTCTGTGATAGGGAATAGTTAGTATGAGTGTTCATTTGGGTATGGAACTAATGATAGGTCTCACACATATAGGGTATTACTATTCAGCTGATGCGGGTGAGCTTGGGCTCGAACCCCAGGCACCTGACCGGCCTAGCTTGTGTTCAGACCCCGGTCCACCCCTCCGGCCAAGCTGGTGCCCAGAACCCGGTCACCTTCCAGCCTCGCTTGTTAAAAACCCAGGATACTCCCACCCTTGCAAGTGCCCGATGAACCACGAACTTGCATGTGTTCAAACCCTGGTAAACTCCCAGCCGTTTGTGCTCAGTTCCCAAAAACCGCCCGACCTTGTCTTACCTGCATTAGTTGGAGACTGGACCAATTTGTTGTACTCTATGCCAGGGACACGTATTTCTTTTTATTCACTTATGGACACTCATATGTAATGCCTCATTTTTGGTGTGTTGATGCCTGGAAAAAAAAGATTGGAAATGCAGATTCTCGTATTGGTGGATTCACTGATTTTGCCCAGTATCCGGTGACTCACCGATGCTTTTTTACTCGAGGGGCTGATGTGTGAGCCCTCAAGAGCTGGAGGTATTTAACTGCTTGAATGGGAATTTGTGGTAGAGGTACACGAGTGCTGAAGGTGTTCGAGTGTTCCTGAGGGGCATTCGAGTGAAGGAGGTGTTCGTGTGCTGGAGGTGTTCGTGTGCTGGACGTGTTCGAGTGCTTGGGAGGGGCATTCATGTGCTGGAAGTCTGCGAGTGCTCTAGGGGGCATTCGAATATTAGAGGTGTTCGTGTGCTAGAGGCGTTCGTGTGCTCGAAAGGAGCACTCGAGTGCTGGAGGTCTTCAAGTGCTCGAGGAGGCATTCGAGTGCTATAGCCGTTCGAGTGCTCGAGGAGGCATTCGAGTGATGGTGGAGTTCGAGTGCTCGAATGGGACATTCGAGATATGGGTGTGTTCGAGTGCTCCAGGGGGGCATTCCAGTCCTCGAAGGGTCCGTGGGAAAAAAACCACAACAGCCTCTCTTCATCTAGCCAAAAGGATTTCCTATATTAGTTGCATGGCCATACAGGTCAGGTAGGGGGTTAATTAATTTTGCGTACACAAATAAATTAACCCTTTGCTAGGTATCACTTGGATTTGACGGTTGCGCTATTTGTCTGTGCTGCACTGAAAAGTGCAAAATGGCATCAGGCTTTCCATTTGCCTAAAATGGAGAGGATGGTTACAGAACCGTTGCGCGGGGCATGCACGGTAAAAGTTATGCCCGGTCTCTTCATCATTAGGAGGTTTATCTGCGGGGAACACTAGGGAGCAACACAGACTACGGCTAATCTACTCCCAACCCCACCGAGATAACCTCGTCCCTCATCTAGAGATCGTTATCGAAGGCTAATAACACCTCTTTATCTTCATCTTAGAGGTGTACATGGTAGAAGCGGTGTACCAGCTCATCCTGGAGAAGACGTCATACTACTTCACTTGAAGGCCGAGAACATTCTTAGTTTGGAAGACACCCGTGGGGAACAAACTACGGCTGAAGAGCCGGTTCACACAACTGGTTGTATGGAAGTAGCATGGAGTGAGGGGCTAGTGAAGCTGTTCTCATGCCCCTCGGTATTTTCACAGATAATTTCTACAGGCCCCTGTCATCACGAAGGGGTAGCATCTTTTTGGGCCACCTGGCAGTACATCTAGTCCAGGGGTATCTTAGTAGGTATCATGTATTCACGGAGTGGGACAAGGTTCCTATTCCTGTAGACTTTTCAGGTTCCTTTTGGGCCACCTGATTGTATCATCTAGATCAGGGGTAGTTTAGTAGGTTTCATTGTATCACGGGAGTGGCACAATGTTCCAACTCCCGTAGATTGTCACGGTTTCTTTTTATTTACCATTACCTTCGACTAGTAACTAAGCCGACTTTAACTAATCAACGGTCAAACTTTACATGACTTTCAATATATAAACACTATAAACTAGATTGACTTTTTCTAATCAACGATGAACCTTTACTTGACTTTCAATATATAAACACTAATAAAAAGGTTTCCTTTAACTAATTAACGGTCAAATTTTAATTGAATAAGTATATAATAAATACTAATAAAAATGTTTGACTTTGACTAATTCAATATATAAACATTGAGAACAAAGTTGACTTTAACAAATTAATAGTCAGACTTTATTTGAATTATAATATAATAAATAATAATAAAAATGTTTGACTTTGTCTAATCAACGGTCAAACCTTACTTGACTTTCAATAAATAAACACTAATAATAAAGTTAACTTTAACTAACCAACAATCAAACTTTACTAGACTCTCTCTATATAGAAACACTAGTGACTAAGGTGACTTTAACTAATCAACGCTCAAACTTTACTCGACTTTCAATATATAAAAACTATAAACTAGGTTGACTTTGTCTAATCAACGATGATCTCTTACTTGACTTTCAATATATAAACACTAATAAAAAAGTTGCCTTTAATTAATTTACGGTCGAACTTTGTTTGAATAAGTATATAATAAATACTAATAAAAATGTTTGACTTTGTCTAATCAACGATCAAACCTTGCTTAACTTTCTATATATAAATATTAGTTACCAAGTTGATTTTAACTAATCAACCGTCAAACTTTACTTGGCTCTCTCTATATAGAAACACTAGTGACTAAACTGATGGAAAGCTGAAAGGAGGAGGAAACTGAGAGCGAAAATAGGGCGCAATCCTGCACTGTTCATCGTGTTAGGTTTTCACCGGGTCTCTCTTCCACAGCTCCCCTTCTCCAGCGAGGAACCCGGCATTAATGTTGGGCTCCTCGCTGGGAGTGTTTCCATGTATGGTTTGCCTTGGTTTTGGATGATTTGAATTTGGGATCTAGGTCCCCGTTTTTCAAAACAAAGCTTGATTCTTAAACTTTTGGAAGAAGATCCGCAGTCCGAACGTGGATTTGGAAAACCCATAGCCTCTTTATGGGTTTTTTGGGATGAAGACTTGCTTTTCGGTCTTCAAGCTATGAGCTTTTGGGTTCTTGAAGTTCGAATATTGGACTTTTCGAACTGGAATTTGAAGCCCCATAGATCCATGATGGGTTTTACTGGAGGAAGACCTGCCCACCGGTCTTGATAAGTGGAATTTTCTTCCGGAGGAGGAAGACGAAGTTCTGGCAGAGGAGGAAGACCCATACCCGATGTAAACATGGAGAGCTTAGCGAACACCCATGTAAGTCTTGCACTATATAAATTTTGTGCGGACTTTAATGGATGAATTTCTTGTGCGGATTTTCTGGGGATTTTTTGTGCGAATTTTTGAAGAGGAACTTGTCGTCTGGGAGGCTGTCTTCTATTTCATTTAGTGCTATTTGTATAGAATCTATTTTTGGTGAGGCCTCCTGTGGAAAGAAGTAATTCGTACGCTAAACCCGTGTGGATTACTGTGGTACTCTAATCTGAGTAGTTTTACTGGGAACAGGAGAAGCTTTGCATATCTAATTTTGTAGAATGTGTGGATTGCCGACGTATGCTGGGAAGGTTTGGTAGGAAGAGATGGGCTGTTTATGAGAATCTGTGTGGGTTAGTGCGCCACCCCTACTGAAAGTGGCCTGTAAATATGATGTTCATAGGAGATTAATATTAATGAAGGGTCTCAGGCATGGAAATTGTTAGCACTAGGGTCAGTTCTAATCGATTTGGGTAAACTTGTGCTCAAACCTCGAGCCCGACTGGCCTAGCTGTGTCCAAACCCCGGCCATGTCCCCCGGCCTTGCTAGTGCCCAGATCCCAGTCACCTTCCGGCCTTGCTTGTGTTCAAAACCTGGGCAACCTCCGGCCTTGAAAGTGATCAAAACCCAGCCTGACCGCCCGGCCTTGCTCCCGGTAACCCACCCAGCCTTGCTCGTGCTCAGAACCTGGAAAATGCTCGACCTTGTTTACTTGAATTTAAATTGGAGCTTAGACCAATAGGCTACCCAAACTGATTTAGAGGACCTTGTGTTCAACCGGGCACCCGACCGGCCTAGCTTGTGTTCAAAACCCGGACTGATCATCCAGCCTCGCTAGTGCTTAGAACCCAACCACCTTCCGGCCAAGTGTGTGTTCAAATCCTGGGAAACCTCCGCCCTTGCAAGTGAACAGAACTCGATTCCTTTCCCGGCCTTGCTTGTGCTCAGAACCCGGTAAACTCTCAGCCTCACTTGTGTTCAGAACCCGGACACCCCCCGGCTTTATATTTCCTGACCTAGTCCGCACTTAGATGCTCTATGCCGAAAACACAGATTTAAAATTTTCTCTCACTCATGAACATTCATACGGTGATCTTCATTCTGGGTATAATTGAGGTGGCACATACTTTGGGGCTATTCGGATTCATCATAGATGTTATGAGATGTTTCACTGTGTGTTGGTTGGATCTAGCTATTTGGTGGCCAGCTATGGTGGATTGTTTTAATCAGAATCATAAAGAATAGTACTCCCAATTTGTTGGCCTTGTTTCTCAGTTTCATAAGAATCCCCAGAAGAAGAGGAATGGAAGATCAGATTCTCGTAATTGGTGGTTTTCTCAAAATTTTCCCAGATTCTGGCAACTCAATAATGCCAGAAAATATGGTCCGACAATCACATCTATCAACTGACAGTGGCAACTCGATTGGTATGCTGGACAGTAACCCCTCGAGGAGTGGAGGTTTGAGTACTCGAAGGGAAACGGAGGGATGGTTCGAGGTTGGAAGGATGGTCCAAGGGCTGAAGGAGTTTTCGATGGATTCGATTGCTGAAGGCATTCGAGTGCTGGATATGCTCGAGTATTCGAGGATGGTTCAAGGATAGAAGAATTGAGGTATTCGAGTTTGAGGGATGGTTCGAGGATGGAAGGATGCTCCGAGGGCTGATTGATTCGAGTACCAAATGTCCTCGAGTGCTCGAGGGGGGGCATTTCGAGTTTAGTGGGAGTTCAAGTGCTCAAGGGGGCATTCGTGGAAAAGCTCTCAAGGAATGGCTACTGCTAAAAAAATTGCAGCAGCTTCTCTCCATATGGCTGAAAGGATTTCCCACGGTAGCAGCATGACCATGTAGGTCGGGTAGGGGGTAAATTAATTCTGTGTATACATATTAATTAACCCCTTGCTAGGTATCACTTGGAATTAACGGTTGTGCTATTTGCCTGCGCTGCACAGAAAAGTGTAAAATGGCATCTGAGCTTTGAAAAATTAGTACGATTTTACTGTTTGTGCGTGCGATTATAGTGCGACATTGTGTGCGACTGAAATCTTTTAACTCACCACACTTTCCTACCTCTACCTTTTCGCCTTATCAGCCTGATAATAGTCACAAGCGGTGGAATTGGCCACCGGCCATGGCGTTGCCACCGCCAAACCTCCTAATAGAAACCTCCCCCCCCCCTCCCCCGCCAATAGTAAGAGCTTCCTCCAAGCTCTGAATGCTAAACCCTCTCCGCTCTTCACCTGTTTACCCGACATGCCTAATCTACACCCTATCACAGAATACAAGGGCAAAATTGCTTTTATTCTCCCACCGGAGGAAGGCGAGTTACTGGCGTCACACTACCAGAATGCGTTGGTCGGGAAGTTCAACAGAGGAAAGCCATCAATGGATACTCTTCAAGCCGCTTTACAAGTCTATAGGTTTCAAATCAAAGTTCCAATTGGGATTACTGGATTACCGCCACGTGTTTATCAGATTTCAGGAGAGTGAAGATTATCAAAGATGCTGGATAAAGGGACAGTGGATGATTCAAGGCTCAATAATGAAAGTACAAAAATGGTCACCGAACTTCTCCCCAGTAGCAGAATCATCTGCTGTTCCAGCTTGGGTAACAATCCATAAACTTCTTATTCATTTCTATAATACATCCGCAATCATAGGTATGAGTAGTCAGATTGGTAGATTCCTTAAAATGGATGCAGCAACTAGTGCTCTGACTAGGCCATCTGCAATCAAAGTGTGTGTTGAGGCTGGCCTTATGTCTCAGTTTCCATCTACCATAGTGGTTGGAATAGGTAGAAAAGTAGCTGAGTACCCTGTTGAATATGATGAACTGCCTTCATACTGTACTCAGTGTAGGATAATTGGTCATAGTCATGCTACTTGTAATTTCCTGCACCCAGAACTGAGGAAAAAGCATCTTTTGAATCCCACAACAAATGGAAAAAAGGAAAACAAAGCCATGGATCAGGTTGAACCCTTTCATGCCTTAGATTCCCATCCTACACAGGACTTACATGTTGCAGAATCCTCGGGTCTATCAGCCTTTCAGAAGGAATTAGGGTGTCAATTACAACAAAGTAAGACAGGTCTTCATCTGAAAAATAGTATTGTACAAGCTTTCCCTGGTATTCATAAGAAAAGAACCGGTTCCTTTTATTCACTGGATGACATCTCTAATCCTCTCACCGCCACTTTTTGGAGAAAGAAAAAACACCTGATTGAGTTAGTACCCATCCAGGAATCCCAAACAACAGAAAAAAACTATCAATATTTCAAATGCCTTTCAGACCTTAGAAGCTTTAAATGAGGGAGAGGATGAGGAGGAAGCAGCAGAAATATTCCATGAAACACTGGAATCTCAAGAAGGAGTGGTACCCCATAAAACAAATGACAAGATTACAGACACAACAGAACTTCACCCCACTGAAGAAATCAACCCCCATACCAGACACGCAGAGCTCCCCATTACTTTAGTAACAAATACACCTGTCACCCCAGATGCTGGCATCAACCATCTTCCACTGTTCATCATAGATGCTGGGCTAACACAGGGGCCGAATCAGCAACCTCAGCCAGTTCCTATAGTGGTAAAGAAGGGAGCTCAATCCTCAACTGATCAGAACACAAAGGTAGAGCAAAGCTCACAGTCAAAGGTTAGCACACACAAACCAATACATATTTAATGTTTAGATAAACTTGATAAGAATCAGGATAAGCAACCAAATAATAGTAAAGCCACTGCTGTTAAAACAAGAAACCTTAGATCCTCATAGAAAGCAACCACCACCTATTTTAAATGATTAAATAAAACATAATAGGAAACATGTTAGTCTGGAATGTTAGAGGCTACGGAACATCTTTGGATAGAATAAAATCTCTTATGTTGTCTCACAAGATTGCTATTCTCTGTTTGATAGAGCCTTGGCATGAAAAAAAGAAAATAAACACTCTGATGCATGATCTAGGTTTCAAAAATGCTCTCCCTGCTGAAAATGCTAAAATATGGATCTTATGGAACCATGCTTTTAATGTAATCAGTTTAAAAGAGTCAGATCAATTCCTACAGGCTAAAATTGCAGAAATTCATTCATCTGTCAGTTGGAACTGCTTTTTTATATATGCTAGTGTAAATAGACAATTGAGGGAAGCTCTTTGGAATGATTTAAAAAACCCCCCTCCAGAACCTTCTATATACATCGGAGACTTTAATACTGTGGTCTCAGTATCTGAGTATGAAGGAAGGAAAGCTCTCCCCACAAGAAGCATGAAAGATTTTAATGCCTTCATTAATAATCTGGACTTGCATGACATCCCCACTGTAGGAAATTCTTTTACATGGTGTAATAATAGATTCAGGAATAAATGTAAGGACCTTCTGTTCCAGAGATTAGACATGGGCATAAGCAATTTGGACTGGTTGGAACTCTTTCCAAACAGCTCAATTCAGGTACTAAATAGATTGACTTCTGACCACTCTCCATTATTCCTGTCCATTCAATCTTCGGAAGAAATGGTTCCCAGGCCTTTTAGATACCAAGAAATGTGGTCAAACAGACAAGACTTCCACAATTTAGTGGGAAAAAAACTAGAATTTACCGTCCCCCTATAGAGGAATGTACATATTAGTGCATAAGCTTAAGAGACTTAAGATTGACATTAACGTTTGGAACATAAATACTTTTGGAAATGTCAATCAAAACCTGGTTGAAGCTGAGGCTAAAGTCAGTGACCTAGAAATAAAATTTCAACATTCCCAAGCAGAGTCTGACTTAGCTGAACTCAATAAGTCCAAAGCTTTACTTCTTAGATCCCAGAAAGAAAAAAACATTTTCTTAAAACAGAAGGCAAGGTTAAATTGGCTTAAACAGGGGGATGCAAACACCAGTTATTTTCACCACACCATCAGGGAAAGGAGAGCTAGATCTAAAATCAGTAAAATCAAAGATGGAAATGGGAGCTGGATTACTGACCCACAACTGATTAAAGATGAAGGAGTTAGATTTTTTAAGGAACTCCTTAATGAGGATGCTCCTAAAAAAACAGGAACTTATCTGGAAAAAATTTTAGGGGAAATTCCTTCTCTGATTACTGATCAACAAAACCAACACCTGCTGGAATCTTTCAATATCCAGGAACTGGAATTTGCTGTCTTTGATTTAAATAAATCAGGTGCTCCGGGATCTAATGGTTACTCTGGTTATTTCTTCACATTCTTCTGGGAAACTATTAAAGATTACCTTCTGGAGGCAGCAAATGATTTTATAAGCGGTGGCATTATTCCTAAGGCCATCACAATCACCTGGCTCACTTTAATTCCCAAAAAACCAATTCCAATTTCTTTCTCAGATTTCAGACCTATTAGTTTATCCAATTTTGTCAATAAAGTCTTCTCAAAAATGCTTATGGAAAGAATTAAACCACTAATGCACAACCTAATCTCTCCTGAGCAAAGTGCTTTCATTAAAGGCAGGGAAATCACTGATAATATCCTTCAAATGCAAGAGATGACCAGGATGTTGTCCAGAAAATCAAAAGTTCCTAATTTAATAGTTAAACTAGATATGCAAAAGGCTTTTGATAGAGTCTCATGGTTCCTGAATTCCATTCTTCTTCATTTTGGCTTTCACGGGAAATTTGTCAAACTTATTATGCATAACATATCTGCTGCAAATTTTTCTGTTTTAATCAATAGAGCTACTTCAGGTTTTTTTGCATCTTCTAGGGGCATTGAACAAGGCGATCCTCTTTCACCATTTCTTTTTAATTTGCTTTCTGAAGCTTTTTCTAGAGGATTAAAGAAACTTTTTAGCACAGGGTACCTTCAAAATTTTTGTCTTCCTAAGACCTGTGCCCCGGTTTCAAATTTAATGTATGCTGATGACACAGCAGTTTTCTTGAATACTAACCCTAGAAACATGAAGAGGTTCAAAAAGTTCCTGCTTGCTTATGAACAAACCTCAGGACAACAGGTCAATTTCTCAAAATCAGATTTTTTTTGTATCCCAAAGGATTCTGGGAATGGAAAAAGGGTCTTTCCCATTTAAATATCTAGGAGTCCCTATTTTTTCTGGTAGAAATCTGCAGGTACACTACCAACCATTATTGGAAAGAATGGATAAATCAATCCATAATTAGAAGAACAGATGGCTCTCTACTGCAGGTAAAATTATTCTGATAAATCACCGCCTTTTCTCAATTCCAACTCATATTTTTTCTGTTTTGAGTCCACCAAAAATAGTTTTGAAAAAAATGGAGAAAATGGCCTCTAGCTTGTTTTGGGGGTATTATGATAATCTTGATAAGAAAAAATGGAGGTCTTGGAAAAATATGAGTGTACCTGTCGAAGAAAATGGAATAGGTTTTAGGGATTTAAAGGCCACTGTGGATGTTTTTTCATGTAAATTGTGGTGGAAACTGCAACTCAATTCCACGCAATGGACCTCACTCTTATAGTCACTCCCTAAGTCTTACAAAACCTCTCATACATGGTCCAGAATCTGTGCTATTACAGATATAGCAAATAGCAACTCCAGAGTAATACATGGAATCGGTGATTGCTCATTTTGGAACGCTAACTGGACTGGAGAAGGTGCTTTGTTTTACAAATGGCCTCCAGGAAGAGACATCCCCTTTGTGGACATCTCACTTAGGTCATTCATTAACAACAAAGCATCTATCCTCCCTCAACTGGAGCCATTTTTGGCGACCAATTTGTGTTCTCTTTTGCAGGAAGCTAAATTGGAAAATATACATGAGGATAGGCTCATCTGGATGCTAGCTACAAATGGAATTTTTTCCATCAAGTCAGCATACAAAATTCTAAGACAGAGAAAGCCGAAGATTCTTCATTTTCAAAAGGTATGGTCCTCTTTCATTCCCAAAAAAAATGTCAGTTTTTTTATGGAGAGCTCTGAATGGCTTACTTCCTTTTGACAAAATTTTAAGAAGGTTAGGTTTCTATTGCATCTAAATGTCCTCTGTGTCAGAATCACAGTGACTCTTTAGATCATTTTTTCAACTCTTGCCCCTCTTCTATTGCTGTCTGGAATTGTGTAACTAATTTTTTAAAGGTCCAACAAAATTCTTTTCCAAGTTTGAAGAGCAGAGTTGAATTTTATCTCTCTTTTAAGGCAGAATCCAGTATTCAGTCCAATATCACCATTGCTGCTCTTCTTGTAACAATCTGGATTCTATGGATTAGAAGGAATAAAATCTTGTTTGATAATGAATCCTTCTCCCAAGATGCTTGTATCCATGAAATAAAAGGCATGATCTATCAAATTTTCTCAGTGAATCATTTGATAGGTAATCTAGACAAGAACAGATACTGGACATAGGCTAACATTATTCCTCATATTCAACAAAAGAGAAGGAAATCTTTTACTGCAGTGAAATGGCAGAAACCCCTTACCGGATACAAGATAAATACATATGCAACATGGATTAGAGGGGGGTTTTCTGCTCTAGCAGTGATAGTTAGGAATTGTGAGGGGAAAGTGGTTAAAATGAGGGCAAAATCTTTTCATTCCCCATCACCTTTACAGGCAGAATTGATAGCCATCCAATGTGGATATGAGTTATATTCAGATTTGGATTTAAATAGATGTGAGGTGGAATTCGGCTGTTTAATTGCAGTACGGGGTATTCAAAACCCAAATACCTCACCATGGA
The DNA here is from genome assembly GCA_037428765.1 of Rubia yunnanensis. NCBI lineage: Eukaryota > Viridiplantae > Streptophyta > Magnoliopsida > Gentianales > Rubiaceae > Rubia > Rubia yunnanensis. Next base: position 77,668,370 of record CM075064.1, read on the forward strand.
GGACTTTCTCTATTTGCCAATCTCTACATTTAAAACATCATATATACCCAATCCAACACACTCCTAGAGAGGCTAATAATGCAGCTGATTTCCTTGCCAAATTTGCTTTACATAATAACTTTGATGGTGACCTAGAACTGAATTTAGCCCCTCCTTTTATTAAGGGACTCCTCTATCTAGATGTATGTGGAATCCCTTGGCTTAGAGATGACTCTTGATAGAATGCTGCATATGTTACAATAATCATATACATTTTAGAGGACTCTTCAGACTGGACTCATGACCTTTTCATAGGATAGATACTACTGATGTTTTTTGGTATTTTTTTGGTTTATTACAGGTTCTCAGGTCTACTCCACATCTATAATCTTAGCTGGTTATAATTGAGCATACACCAGAAAAGCAGCTCCATCTTCAAAATGTTTTGATGATCGTCGACATTGAAAGAGAGTGTTTCAAAACTCACGGCTTCACTGAAAAACTGCAGCAATCTTTGCGCTAATTAGATATGCTTTAATGTTGAAGTGGTAGTGTGTAGTTGCCTGGCCAAGGGAAAGAATTAACACATGGGGTGAAGATTCTTTCTTTTGGAATCGCAACTATCATATCAAACTTTTCGGTCTAATTACTTGATCTGAAATCCTTATTAGATGCTAGGTATTCTTTTGGAGGCAACTATATTGCCTCAATCATCGAATATGTACCAACTACTTTTTTTACGTAGGCTTGGGGAACCTTATACAATCCCTCACCTTAGGGTGTTTCAATTAAAAAAAAGTGTAAAATGGCATCAGGCTATCCATTTGCCTAAAATGGAAAGAACGGTTACAAAACCATTATGCGGGGCGTGCGCGGTAGAAGTCATGCCCGGTCTCTTATGCCTAGGAGGTCTATCTGCGGGGAACACTTGGGAGCACAACAGACTACGGTCAAACTGCTCCCAACCCCACAGAGAAAGCCTCGGCCCTCATCTAGAGACCGTCATCGAAGGCCAATAACACCTCTTTATCTTCATCTTAGAGGTGTACATGGTAGAAGCGGTGTGCAAGCCCTTTTAGGAGGACAGGTCATACTACTCCATTCATTGGAAGACCGAGATCACTCTCGGATTTGAAGACACCAGTGGGGAGAAAACCACGTCGCAAGAGCCGGTTCACACCACCGGTAGCATGGATGTAAAATGAAGCGAGAAGGCAAGTGAGTTTGTTCTCACGCCCCTCTGTTTTTTAGGGATGGCTTATACAGGCCCCGGTCACCACGACGGGTTGTAATATTTTCCATGGATGGTTTCCACAGGCCCCGGTCATCACGATGGGAATAGCTTCTTTTAGTCTCCTAGTTGTAACATTTAGATCAGGGGTAGTATTTTAGGTAACATGTATTAAGGGAGTGGGCTAATGTCTCCACTCCCGTACACTCCCACGGCATTTTTTTGGGCCACCTGATTGTACCATCTAGATCAGGAGTAGTTCAGTAGGTTTCACTGTATCACGGGAGTGGGACAATGTTCCCACTCCCGTAGTCCGTCACGGTTTCTTTTTATTTACCATTACCTTCGACTAGTGACTAAACTGACTTTAACAAATTAACGGTAGAACTTTACTCGATTTTCAATATATAAACACTAATAACTATGTTATCTTTTTGTAATCAACGGTCAAGGTTTACTTGACTTTCAATAAATAAACACTTATAACTAAGTTTATTTTAAATAATTAATGGTCAAACTTTATTTGAATTAGTATATAATAAATACTAATAAAAATGTTTGACTTTTTCTAATCAATGGTCAAACCTTACTTGACTTTCAATATATAAACACTAATAACAAAGTTGACTTTAACTAATTAACGGTCAAATTTTATTTGAATTAGTATATAATAAGTACTAATAAAAATGTTTGACTTTGTCTAATCAACGGTCAAACCTTACTAGACATTCAATAAAAAAATACTAATAACAAAGTTGACTTTAACTTATTAACAGTCAAACTTTATTTGAATTAGTATATAATAAATACTAATAAAAATGTTTGACTTTATCTGATCAACGGTCAAACCTTAACTTTCATTAAATAAATACTAATAACAAAATTGACTTTAACTAATCAAGGGTCAAACTTTATTAGAATAAGTATATAATAAATACTAATAAAAATGTTTGACTTTGTCTAATCAACGATCAAACCTTACTTAACCTTCTATATATAAATACTAGTAACTAAGTTGATTTTAACTAATCAACCGTCAAACTTTACTTGACTCTCTCTATATAGAAATAGTAGTGACTAAGCTGACTAGTGACTAAGCTGAAGGAGGCGAAAATAGGGCACAACCTTGCTACTGTTCATCGTAGTCAGTTTTCACCGGGTTTCTCTTCCGCGGCTCTTCCTCTCCGGCGAGGAGTCCGACATTAATGTTGGGCTCCTCGCCGGGAGTGCTTTCATGTAGGTTTGCTTCGATTTTTGAAGTTTTGAAGTCGGGATCTAGCTTTCCTATTTTGCAAAATAAAGTTCGATTCTTGAACTTTTGGAGGAAGATTCGTGTTCTGAACGTGGATTTTGAAAACCCATAGCCTCTTTATGGGTTTTCTGGGATGGAGACTTGCTTTTTGGTCTTCAAGCTAGGAGCTTTTGGGTTCTTGAAGTTCGAGTATCAGACTTTTTAAACTTGGATTTGAAGACCCATGGATCCACGATGGGTTTTCATGGAGGAAGACCTACCCACCAGTCTTGATGAGTGGAGTTTTATGCCAGAGAAGGAAGATAATTTTCTGGCGAAGGAGGAAGACCCAAACCCGATGCAAACAAGGAGAGCTTGGCGAACACCCATGTAAGTCTTGCTCTCTAAATTTATATGGCTTTGCGGATTGGTGTGAATGGTGGTATGATGAATTAAGTGCAGATTTTGCTGTGCGAATTTGTGCGGTTCAATTTCTTGTGCAGATTTTGTGCGGATTTGTTGTGCGAATTTGTGTGGATGAACTCGTTGTGCGGATTTGCTGTGTCATCTTGTGCTCAACCTAGGATTTAGGTGGAAAAATTTTGGAGGGAACTCTGTTTCCACGAAACAGAGTGTGTTGTATAGAACTCTATTTTGTGTGAACTGCTGTGGAATGGAGTTTGTATTGTATGCTAAACCAGTGTGGATTGCTGTGGAACTCTGTTTTAAGTATATTGGGTGGAATCGTTCATTTGGCACGTAGAATAGTGATGAAGCTCAGGCATAAAAAATTCATAGCACTTGACAGCTTCCATCCTAGTGAACTTGTGCTCTGTCCCGGCCATGTTTGCTGGTTTGATTTCAACCCTCAACCAAGTGCTATGTTTTTTATGTCGAATTTTTTATCTATTTTGTGGACTCATGAACACCCATGTACGGATTCTTACGGACTCCCTTAGGGAAAATCTGGGTTGCTTTGTGAGGGGATGTTTATGGAGAATCTATGCTGTTTCTTGTTGATAATGGATAGATAGTATGAAAGTTCAATTGGGAATGGAATGAATGATGAGTTTCATACATAGAGAGTATTGCTACTCAACTGATTTAGGTGAGCTTGGGCTCGAACCCTGGGCACCTGACCGGCCTAGCTTGTGTTCAGATCCCGGTCTACCCCTCCTGCCTAGCTAGTGCCCAAAACTCGGTCACCTTCCGGCCTTGCGTGCGTTCAAAACCAGGGAAATTCTCACCCTTGCAAGTGCCCGGAGAACCACGGCCTTGCATGTGTTCAAACCTAGGACCAGACTCGATTTTGCTCAATTCCCAGAAACCGCCCGGCCTTGTCTTACCTGAATTAGTTGGAATTCTGACTGATTTGCTGTGCTCTATGCCATGGACATGGATTTCACTTTTTCGCTTTTGAACACTCATATGTATTGCTTCATTTTCGGTGTGTTGATGCTCGAAAAAAGAATATTGGAAATGCAGATTCTCGTATTTAGTGGATTCACTGATTTTACCCATTATCCGGTGACTCACCGGTGCTTTTCACCGGTGAGCCCTCAAGAGCTGGAGGTATTTGACTGCTCGAAGGGGAATTTTTGGTACAGGTACTCGAGTGCTAAAGGTATTCGAGTGCTCCTGAGGGGCATTCGAGTGATGGAGATGCTCGTGTGCTGGACGTGTTCGAGTGCTCGGGAGGGGCATTCATGTGCTGGAGGTCTGCAAGTGCTCCAAGGGGCATTTGAGTGATCGAGGTGTTCATGTACTGGAGGTGTTCGAGTGCTCGAGGGGAGCATTCGAGTGCTGGAGGTCTACGAGTGCTCGAGGAGGCATTTGAGTGGTGGAGGCGCTCGAGTTCTCAAGAGGGCATTCGAGTGATGGAGGTGTTTGAGTGCTCGAATAGGAAATTTGAGATATGGATGTGTTCGAGTGCTCGAGGGGGGCATTTGAGTCCTCGAAAGGGTCCGCAGGAAAAAAACAAAGGCACAACAGCCTCTCTTCATCTGGCCAAAAGGATTTCCTATGTTAGTTGCAAAGCCATGCAGGTCGGGTAGGGGGTTAATTAAGTTGGTGTACAAAAATAAATTAACCCCTTGCTAGGTATCACTTGGATTTGACGGTTTCGCTATTTGCCTGCGCTGCACTGAAAAGTGTAAAATGGCAACAAGCTCTCCATTTGCCTAAAATGGAGAGGGCGGTTACAAAACTGTTACGCGTGGCATGCGTGGTAGAAGTCATGCCCGGTCTCCTCATCATTAGGAGGTCTATCGGCGGGGAACACTGGGAGCAACACAGACTACAGTCAATCTGCTCCCAACCCCACCGAGATAACCTCGACACTTATCCACAGATCATTATCGAAGGCCAATAACACCCCTTTATCTTCATTTTAGAGGTGTACATGGTAGAAGCGGTGTGCCTGCTCTTCCTGGAGAAGACGTCATACTACTTCACTTGAACGCCGAGACCATTCTTGGTTTGGAAGACACCTGTGGGGAACAAACCACGACTGAAGAGCCGGTTCACACAACCGGTTGTATGGAAGTAGCATGGAGTGAGGGGCTAGTGAGGCTGTTCTCATGCCCCTCGGTATTTTCACAGATGATTTCTACAGGCCTCTGTCATCACGAAGGGGTAGCATTGTTTTGGGGAGAAAAGTGCATATATAACCCTATATAATTGATGAAAGTGCAGATATAACCCTGCGATTATGAAAGTGCAGATATAATCCTGCGATAATTGAAAGTGCAAATGTAACCCTGGTCAGTCAATGCCGGAACAATGCCGGAATAATGCCAGAACTATTATACATATTTGCACATATGTATAATAGTTAGAGTTATATTTGCACATATGTATAATAATTAGGGTTATATTTGCACTAAAAAATAACTCAGGGTTATATTTGCATTTTCTCCAACATATAGGGTTATATTTGCATATTACCCTTTTTTGTGCCACCTGGCTGTATCATATAGCCCAGGGGTAGCTTAGTAGGTATCATGTATTCACGGAGTGGGACAAGGTTCCCATTCCCGTAGAATTTTCTGGTTCCTTCTGGGCCACCTGATTGTATCATCTTGATTAGGGGTAGTTTAGTAGGTTTCATTGTATCACGGGAGTGGGACAATGTACCCACTCCCGTAGACTCTCATGGTTTCTTTCTATTTACCATTACCATCGACTAGTGACTAAACTGACTTTAACAAATCAACGGTAAAACCTTACTTGATTTTCAATATATAAACACTAATAACAAGGTTATCTTTTTCTAATCAACGGTCAAGTTTTACTTGACTTTCAATAAATAAAAACTTATAACTAAGTTTATTTTAAATAATTATTGGTCAAACTTTATTTGAATTAGTATATAATAAATACTAATAAAAATATTTGAGTTTTTCTAATCAATGGCCAAACCTTACTTGACTTTCAATATATAAACACTAAACAAAGTTGACTCTAACTAATTAATAGTAAAACTTTATTTGAATTAGTATATAATAAAAACTAATAAAAATGTTTGACTTTATCTAATCAACGGTCAAACCTTACTTAACTTTCATTAAATAAATACTAATAACAAAATTGACTTTAACTAATTAACGGTCAAACTTTATTTGAATAAGTATATATAATAAATACTAATAAGAATGTTTGATTTTGTCTAATTAACGATCAAACATTACTTGACCTTCTATATGTAAATACTAGTAACTAAGTTGATTTTAACTAATCAACCGTCAAACTTTACTTGACTCTCTCAATATAGAAACACTAGTGATTAAGCTGACTTTAACTAATCAACAGTAGAAGTTTACTCGACTTTCAATATATAAACACTAATAACTAGGTTGACTTTGTCTAATCAATGGTCAAACCTTACTTGACATTCAATATATAAACACTAATAAAAAAGTTGACTTTAACTAATTAACGATTAAACTTTATTTGAATTAGAATATAATAAATAATAATAAAAATATTTGACTTTGTCTAATTAATGGTCAAACCTGACTTGACTTTCAATAAATAAACACTAATAATAAAGTTGACTTTAACTCATCAACGATCAAACTTTACTTGACTCTCTATATATAGAAACTCTAGTGACTAAGCTGACTTTAACTAATCAACGCTCAAACTTTACTTAACTTTCAATATATAAACACTATAAACTAGGTTGACTTTGTCTAATCAACGATGAACTCTTACTTGACTTTCAATATATAAACATTAATAACAAAGTTGCCTTTAATTAATTTCCGGTCAAACTTTGTTTGAATAAGTATATAATAAATACTAATAAAAATGTTTGACTTTGTCTAATCAACGGTCAAACCTTACTTAACTTTCTATATATAAATATTAGTGACTAAGTTGATTTTAACTAATCAACCGTCAAACTTTACTTGACTCTCTCTATATAGAAACACTAGGGGGAAAGCTGAGGCGGAATAGGGTGCAACCTTGCTACTGTTCACCGTAGTCCATTTTTGTCGGGCTTCTCCTCCTCGGCTCTTCTCCTCTGGCGAGGGACTCGACATTAATGTTGGGTTCCTCGCCGGGAATCTTTTGATGTATGGTATGTCGTTGTACTTGAAGGATCAAAACCCGAATCTGGGTTTCTCGCGAAATTTCTCTTCTCAAAATTTTGCTTGGATTTTAGAGTAAGATCAGCCTTCCGATCTCAGATTTTGAAGACCCATAACAAGGCACATCTCAGAGGAAGTCAATTTCACATATCTGTTCTTGGATCTTGAAATTGGGAATTCTACTTTTACGGAGGAACACTCACGAACACCACGGAGGAAGTTGGCGAAGGATTTGGCGACCCAAGGAGGAGGTTGTTCTCTGAACACGGAGGAAGAATCCTGAATGGGAATCTGACCCAGACCTGAATCTGATGCAATCTAGGGTTTAAGCCTGGTCCTTAATTCTGGGTTGCTGACGAGGATAGTTTGGCAAACGCCGTCCATTGTCCCAAGTAAGTTTGCTCTTTGAACTTATGAGGATTTGTGCGGATTGGTGCGAATGGTGTCAATTTTATGTGAATTTGTTGTATGAATTGTGTGGATTAATGTGCGGGTTGAGATGCAAATTTGAGTGTATTTATGTGCGAATCTATGTGAAAATCTATATGGATCTATTGTTCTGGTATGAAATTGAGGGAACTCTGTTTGTTTGAAACAGAGTATAGAGCGCTGCTTTCTTGTCTTAGGATGTAATTAGTATAGAACTCTATTTTGTGCGGATGGCTGTGAAAGGTGTGGATTTGTATGCTAAATCTGTGTGGAATAGGCGCATTGCTGTGACTGCTGTGGAACTCTATAAGGAATGGTTCATGTTGAATGCAGAATTGTGACGAATTTTAGGCATAAAAAATTTATAGCATTTGGGTGCTCTCATTCTAGTAAACCTGTTTTGCTGGTTTTGTTTGCAACCTTTGACCAAAGGCTATGCTCTTTTATGCCTAAATTCTGATCTGTTTTACTGCCTCATGTACACATAAGTATGGATTCTTAGGGAGTTCTGCGTGGAAAATCTGGGCTGGATTAATGGTTAGGGAGAATCTGAACAGCTCTAAAAGCTACATTAGGTGGATTGCGGATAGGTAAATTGAGGTTCATATGGGAATGAGATTAATGTTGGGTTCTAAACATAGAGTTTTCAGTTGATGCTGGCAAATTTTATGCTCAAATCCCTGACACCCGACCGGCCTAGCTTGTGTACAAACCTCGGACTTGTCATCCGGCCTCGCTAATACTCAGAACCCGGTCACCTTCCAGCTTGCGTGTGTCCAAAACCTAGGAAACTTCTGGCCTGGCAAGTGATCAAACCCCGGTCATCCCCTCCAGCCTTGCCAGTGCACAGATCCCAGTAAACTCCCAGCCACGCATGTGCTCATTATCTAGCTATGCTAGGCCTAGTCTAGTTGGCATTTAGACCAACAAGTTATGCTCTATGCCTAGAAAACGGAGTTGTCTCTATTCACTCATGAACATTCATAAGGAGATCTTTATTTCGGCATATTGGAATGTTATTGATACATGAGGCACATACCTTTGCGATGCTCTAATTCAAGACAGATGTAAAGAGAAGTTCCACTATGCGTTGGTTGGATCTAGCCATTTGTCCCCGGCGGCCGGCCATGGTGGTTTGTTTTCATCGGAATCATAAAAGAGAACATACCCAATAGGTTACCCTTATTCTTCAATTTCATAAAAATCCTAAGAAGAAGATGAATGGAAGAGCTAATTCTCGTAATTGGTGGTTTTCTACTTTTCCCAGACTCTGGTGACTCAACGATGCTGGAAATACGCAGTCCAGCAAGTCAGCTAACAGCTGGCAGTCTCGAGGGCTGAAGGGTGGTTGGGGAGGGGTAGGTGGTTCGAGGGCTGGGGATTAGTTTGAGGGCTAAGGATTGGTTTGAGGGCTGAAGGATGGTTCAAGGGTCCATGGGTGGTTGGAGAGGCAGGTGGTTCGAGGATTGACGGGTTGTTCGAGGGTTGAGGGATGGTCGAGGGCTGAAATATGGTTCGAGGGTTCATGGATGGTTAGAGGAAAGGCTAGAATAACTCTCGAACGGTATTTCGAGGGCCTCGAGGGTAGGTGGTCAGAATGGTGGTTCGAGGGGGTATTTGAGTACTCGAGGGAGGCATTCGAGTGATGGAGGTGTTCGAGTGCTCGAGGAAGGCATTCGAGTGCTGGAGGTGTTCGAGTGCTCCAGGGGGGCATTCGAATGCTTGAGGTATCGAAGGGGCTATACCCTCAAAGGGGCACTGCCCTCGAAGATGTTATACCCTTGAATGAGGCTCTGCCCTCGAAGGGGTTGTGCCCTCGAAGGGATCATACCCTTGAAGGGGCTCTGCCCTCGAAGGGGTTTTACCCTCAAAGGGGCTCTGCCCTCGAAGGGGTTTTACCCTCGAAGGGGCTCTGCCCTCGAAGGGGTTTTACCCTCGAAGGGGTCCGCAAAAAAAATTGTAGCAGCTTCTCTCCAATTGGCTAAAAGGATTTCCCATGGTAGCAGCATGACCATGTAGGTCGGGTAGGGGGTAAATTAATTCTGCGTACGCAAATTAATTAACCCCTTGCTAGGTATTACTTGGAATTAACGGTTACGCTATTTGCCCACGCTGCACTGAAAAGTGTAAAATGGCATCAGGCTGTCCATTTGCCTAAAATGGAAAGAACGGTTACAAAACCGTTACGCGGGGCGTGCGCGGTAGAAGTCATGCCCGGTCTCTTATCCCTAGGAGGTCTATCCGCAGGGAACACTTGGGAGCACAACGGACTACGGTTAAACTGTTCCCAACCCTAAGGAGAAAACCTCGACCTTCATCCAGAGACCATTATCGAAGGCCAATAACACCTCTTTATCTTCATCTTAGAGGTGTACATGGTAGAAGCGGTGTGCAAGCCCTTTTAGGAGGACATGTCATACTACTTCATTCATTGGAAGGTCGAGACCCCTCTCGGATTTGAAGACACTCGTGGGGAGCAAACCACGGTGCAAGAGCCTGTTCATACCGCCGGTAGCATGGATGTAACATGGAGCAAGGAGGCTAGTGAGTTTGTTCTCATGCACCTCTATTTTTCAGGGATGGCTTATACAGGCCTCAGTCACCACGACAAGTTGTAATATTTTTCCATGAATGGTTTCCACAGGCCCCGGTCATCACGACGGGACTAGCTTCTTTTGGCCACCTGGTTGTAACATCTAGATCAGGGGTAGTATTTTAGGTAACATGTATTAAGGGAGTGGGCCAATGTCCCGACTCCCGTACATTCCCACGGCATTTTTTTTGGGCCAGCTGATTGTACCATCTAGATCAGGGGTAGTTGAGTAGGTTTCATCGTATCACGGGAGTGGGACAATGTTCCCACTCCCGTAGACTCTCATAGTTTCTTTTTATTTACCATTACCTTCGACTAGTGACTAAAATGGGGCGCAGCCCTGCTACTGTTCATCGTAGTCAGTTTTCACCGGGTTTCTCTTCCATGGCTCTTCCTCTCTGGCGAGGTGTCTGACATTAATGTTGGGCTCCTTACCGGGAGTGTTTTCATGTATGGTTTGCTTCAGTTTTCAGAGTTTTGAATTCGGGATCTGGGTTCCCCATTTTGCAAAATAAAGTTCGATTCTAGAACTTTTGGAGGAAGATCCACTTTTCGAACGTGGATTTTGAAAACCCATAGCCTCTTTATGGGTTTTCTGGGATGAAGACTTGCTTACCGATCTTGATGAGTGGATTTTTCTACCGGAGGAGGTAGACGAATTTCTGGCGGATGAGGAAGACCTGAACCCGATGCAAACAAGGAGAGCTTGGCGAACACCCATGTAAGTCTTGCTCTCTAAATTCAAGTGGTGCAGATTGGTGTGAATGGTGTTCATATGTATGATAAATTTTGTGTTGATTTTATTGTGCAAATTTCTGCGGACCTTATTGGATGAATTTCTTGTGCGGATTTTCTGCGGATTTGTTTTGCGAATTTATGAGGAGGAACTTGTCGTGTGGGAGGCTGTCTTTGATTTCATTTAGTGCAATTTGTATAGAAATCTATTTTTGTGTAGCCTGGTGTGGAAAGAAGTAGTTTGTATGCTAAACCCGTGTCGATTGCTGTGGAGCTCTGTTTTGAGTAGTTCAATATTATGTGGAATCGTTCGTCCGGCGTGCAGAACAGTGATGAAGCTCAGGCATAAAAACTCATAGCATTTGAGTGCTTTCATTCTAGTGAACTTGCGCTCTACCCCGACCTTGTTTGCTGGTTTAATTGCAACCCTCGATCAACTGCTATGCTTTTTATGCCGAATTTTTGACCTATTTTCCAGCCTTATCAACACCCATGTATGGACTATTAGGGAGCTCCTTAGGGAAAAACTGGGCTAATTTGTGAGGGGATTTTTAAGGAGAATCTATGTTGTTCCTTGCTGATAGTGGATAGGTAGTATTAAAGTTCATTTGGGAATGGAATTAATGATGGGTTTTATACATAGAGATTGTTACTACCCAATTAATTCGGGCGAGCTTGGGCTCGAACCCCGGGCACTTGACCGGCCTAGCTTGTGTTCAGATCCTGGCCTATCCCTCTGGCCTAACTAGTGCCCAAAACCCCATCACCTTCTAGCCCTGCGTGCACTTGAAACCTGGGAAACTCTCACCCTTGCAAGCGCCTGGCGAACCACGGTCGTGCATGTGTTCAAACCCCGGCAAACTCCCAGCCTCGCTTATGCTCAGTTCCCGGAAATTGCCCAACCTAGTTTTACCTGGATTAGTTAGAGTTGAGACTGATTTGCTTTGCTCTATGCCATGGATGCGGATTTCATTTTATTCACTTTGAACATCCATATGTATGCCCGGAAAAAGACAAATGGAACAGCTTATTCTCGTAACTGGTGGATTCACTTATTTTTCCCAGTTCCCAGCAAGTCACGGGGTGCCAAAAAGTCGCGTTCGAGGTGAGTCAAGATGCGACATTTATTTTACAGCTTGATCGGGGCATTTTGAGTTTGGAGGGGCTTTGCTGTCGAAGGGGCTCTACCCTCGAAGGGGTTATAGACTCGAGGGGGCTCTGCCCTCGAAGGGCTTATACCCTCGAGGGGGCTCTGTCCTCGAAGGAGTTATACCATCGAAGAGGCCTTGCCCTCGAAGCGGTTATACCCTCGAAGGGGTTATACCCTCAAAGGGGCTCTGCCCTCGAAGGGGTTATACCCTCGAGGGGGCTCTGCCCTCGAAGGAGTTACACCCTTGAAGGGGCCCTGCCCTCAAAGGGGTCATACCCTTGAAGGGGATTTTCCCTCGAAGGGGTTATACCCTCGAAGGGGCTCTGCCCTCGAAGGGGTTATACCCTCAAATGGGCCCTGCCCTCGAAGGGGTTATACCCTCGAAGGGGATCTGCCCTCGAAGGGGTTATACCCTCGAGGGGGTGATGAGGCCATATTATGCGGTTATATTAGGGTTTTTAGGATTGGATTTTGTATAATTTTGTGCTCTACATGTGGCATTTTGCCTTGAAATCATTTAAGGAGGGATAAAAGCGACTTTGACGTTTTTATCACTTTTTAGATGATTTTGTGTGACAAGGTGATTTGTTTGAAGACTTTGAAAGATATCTTTGAAGATTTGAAGACTTACACTTGGGCTTTTTGAAGATTTGAAGAAGTGAAGAGGTGAAGAAAGGAGAGCAAAGCAACGGGTGAAGGATGGTCCAGGGTTTTCATAATTTTCCGAGAAGAATCAGCCTTCAAGAGTGGTACCATTGGATTCCTCTTCTCGAGCACTATAAAATCGACTACAAGAACTCCCAAAATGGATCAACGATTCACCCGGAGGAAGTAAAACAAAACTGGGCTGGAGTTTACTGATCTGGTCGCGACTCGCGATGGAACTGGTCGCGACGACAGCGTGAATTCAGCCCTGCAGCAGCATTTTTCTCCCCTTTTTCTTCCCCTATAAATACCTCTTAACTCCTTCTTCTCCAAAGCTTCCAAGCCCGATTTGGGGCTCCAAAACCCTAGTTTTTCTTCCATTCTTCTTTCTTTGTAGATTGTTGTTCTTTGTTATGGGTTTTGATTGTTTAGCTTAGTCTTTATCTTGGGAGCAACGGATTGAAGCTTCCATATCTATGTAGCAAGAACCATTTTTATCTATCTATTTGGTGTTTTTGCTATTGTGCATTTATTGTGCTTTGAATGTTAATTGTTGATTTCATTGATGTTGTTGAGAGCTTGAGCATATGAAATACTTGTATGAATTTCTAGCTAGGGTTTGGGGGATTTGGGTTGATTTCCCCCCTGTTCTTGTTAGGAATGTATGAGTATGATTTAGAGCTTTTGATTGTGTTGATGGATTGATAATGTGCTAGATGAATGTGATTGATGTTGAACTCTTCGTCATGTTCGTTTATGTAGCAAACGAGAGAGTTATATGCTCTTGGATGAATGTGCGTTGCACGTTCATCCAATCTCGTGTAATTACATGAATTGGTTAAATGCTTAGTCACGGTGTAGTGGTCATAAGCATTGCCAAGCTTGTTGGTTCTTCGTCATTAAATGCCATCAATGGGATACTCCTAGCAATAGGGGAGTCATTGGTGAGGTTTGACAAGAGATGTCGAATTCACTCTTGAAAACTATGAACTAAGAAGGATGGAAGATTTATCTTCACAACAAGTAGTTGAAGTATTGAATAGATGATTTTAATTCATCCTTGAAGCATTTGTTATTTAGCATCTATGTATTCTTGATGGTGTGTTTCACTTCATTTGTGCCATGAGTTGTTTGAGCATAGGGAGTACTTGTATGATTGAATTGGTTAGGTGTTAGGAACGTGACGAATTCCGTAGCTCCTTTGCATGAAAATCTACGAGCATGAACTTAGAACTTCTTGTGCATAATGTGTTGTGATTCTTGCTAGATGGGTATGTTGATGTTGAGTCATGTAATGCTATATGATAGAATGAGTGAATGGTTCAATGACCTATATTAGATTTGGAAGTGGATATCCCTTGCCCCCAAGGCTTTTTATCTTTGTAGTTTTAAAACCCCCTTTTCTTAGTTTTGTTTGATGATTAGCATAGTCACTTGACCTTGCTAGTTATCTTGTCTTTTATTTATTCTCATAACTTAGGACAACCAACCAACCAAACCCCCCCTTTTTTACATGCTTTTATGTGTATGTATATATATCTACTCCTAGCATAATATCAACCATTTGTGCTTAAGCGCTTAGAAAGATCCCTCTTCTCCTTGGACGACCCCGATTTGCCGCTATCTACCTAGTTGTAGAAAGTAAGCAAAAAGGGCTTATAAATTATCTTTGAATAGGGGTGCGATAATCGCCCGCTATAAAAATAGCGCCGTTGCCGGGGAAGAGGCGTTTATTCTTAAGTATTTAGGTGTATTTGGTTGCATATTAGCTAGTTGTTTTTATTTTCCACTACTTGGTGGTTGTTTTTGTTCGGAGTAGGTATTGCTTGAGTTCTTGGTAATTTATTTTATCGAGAATCCTTGCACTATGATTCCGAACTTTTGAAAAAAAAATTTAATGGAGCTTCTCACCTTGAGGGAACTCATGATGAGAAGAGAGGCTCAACAAGCAAGGTTTTGTAGGATGTGTCATTCCGATCATCCTACCGAATCTTGCCCCTTGTTGTGGGAAGAGCACTATGACCGAGAAAGAACCCTTGGTTTTCAAAACCATGGGTACTATGAAGAGTGCTACCAAGAGGTAGGAGATGTTGGTTTTCAAGGGCAAGAAGCTCATGAATGCTATCCATACCACAACTCTTACAATCCGGAATGGAGTGGTAATCCGGATTGGTGGTATGAGAATGAGCCAGAAAACCAACCATACGAGCAACCTAGTTGGCCATCACCACCCTATACCATACCCCAAAACCAAGCCCAAAAAGGAAGTTCAAGTTTGACACATGAGGATGTCTTCAATACCATAGCAATCTTGAACTCCTTTACTAGTGAGGAGTCGGATACCCAGCTCTCCTCTAGTGTTGAGGTCATTGAGGGGCATGTGAGGAGTATAAGGGAAGCGTTGGCCCGAATGGAAGCTCGTGATTCCGAAAACACACCATCCCAACTTGAACTCGATGACTCGGTGAGTGAGGTCACCAATAAAAATGATTTTGAGTTCAAAGGGGATGATGAGTTGGTTGTAGAGGATAGCAAAATGGAGGAAGAGGTGATAGTGCTACATTCATTAGCATCGTCACCCATTCTCCCACTTAGTGAACCAACTCCACCATTTTCGGAAGTTGTGAGGGAGATAAGAGAGGAGCCAAAAGACTATCTTAAGCCTCCTAACCACTCAACTTTCCTCCAACCATCTCCACCTCAACAAAACTTTCCTCTTGAAAGTTTTGTACCCCCACCTCTCTTATTTTGGAAGCTCATGGTGAAGGGGTTCAAGCCTTCACTATACGGATAACATTAGGGTCATGCCGATGACCTTAAAAATACGGAGCTTCGTTGTGCCGACAGCGTGAAATAAATTCGGCATTTCTTTTAGTTTTTGTTTCTTAGTTTTTGTTTCTTAGTTTTTGTTTCTTAGTTTTTTGTTGTTTTGTTTTGTTCTTTTTATGGCGTGTTTTTCTGTGATTTTGTAGCAAAGTGAAGTGCATTGAAATGGAGGAGATGAAGGAATGAGATCAACAAACAAGGGAAGAAAGCTTGGACAGTTGGTAAGAAAACGAAAAAATTTAAGCCTGGGATACCCTGCCGTCGCGAGTCGCGACGAACAGGGGAGAAAAATCATTCCCAGCACCAACTTTCCATGAGTCGCGATGGACTCGTCGCGAGTTGTGACGTGATCAGAAAAATTTTGCTAAAAAACTGCTCTCGGCCTCAACTTTTTGCGAGTCGCGACGAAGCATCGTGAGTCGCGACCACTTCAGTCGCGAGTCGCGATGAAAATTCCAAGTTTTCATTTGATCTTAAACATTGCATGATTCTTCCTTCTTCTCCACCCAACACTCCCAAGAACCACCACATATCCACTCATTTCCACACCATCTTACATATATTGACACATGAAATTCTTGCATCTTTGTAGTATCTTTGTTGATTGTAGTATCCTGACTACATCATTGTGACTTAATTGCTATGTTCTATAGTGATGCTTGAATTTGTGTGGATTTATATATTGGATATTTTTTGTCCTTACGAGCATCTAGATTCCTTTTTGTAAGCTTAATTTGTAGATTGCACAAAAGTACTTCAGGTTGGTTTGGTGAAGGTCATTCACAAGGATGGTAGAAGATTGAATGCCACGAGTAAAAACTTGGTAGAAGATAGAAGGGTTAAAGAAGGAAGACAAAGAAGCGGATGAATTGTGACCCTGAAGTTTGGACCAAGTTCTTATAATTATCCGAGAAGAATTAGCCTCTAAGGGTGGTACCATTGGATTCATCTTCTCGAGCATTATAAAATCAATTACAAGAACTCCCAAAGAGGATTGGCAGTTCACCCGTAGCGATGGAAATAAGAAGAGGGCAGCAGCCCACACTACGGCCCACAACCAAAAATGCTCATTTTTCACGAACAGGGCAGAACCTTCAATGCGGGCTGCAACCCACTGCGGCCTGCAGTGGCCAGTTGTGGCCTGCTTTAAAAGCATATTTTTAGCCCAAAAATATCTATCTATTCATTCCCTTCTTCCCCAAACCCGAACTACCTCTTTAGAAACCCTAGTTCTTCATTTATTTTCCATCTTGTCTTCTATGTTTACCATAAAGTATTGTTGTTTTGTTATGGGTTTAGCTAATCTAGGATAAATATACTCTTGGGAGCAATTGGTAAGCATTTCTAGTATGCATTTGTGAGATTATAGTTATCCTATTTTGTGCTTTGATTATCAAGTATATTTGGTGCTTTCTTGAGTGATTGATGCATGATTTAGACTAGGATGATCAACTAGTTGATGATTGTGGATTGATTATGTGCTAGGTTTTTTTTCAAACCCTGAAGACTTTGACTTTTAGTCAATGTGATTGTTTTTGGTCAATGCTAGGTTATAATTAGGAATGACAACTATTTATGATTGTTGATTGATGGTGTTACTTAGACATAGGTTGAATTTAGATGGATTTGACTAATTATCAATGTTACCCACTAATAACGATTAGCATGAAAGCCAATCCTCGTAGTCATTATTAGTAAATATACTTGTGCTATCTATGTATCTCTCGCTTGTAGGATGTTGTGGTAGACGTGTTAGGTCTCCGTGTGTATTGTTATCCTCGGGAAAGTCTATGATGCTGATCATCTAGGTTGACCCAAGGATAAGGGTTATTGTGTGGCGCTGATCGCCCACTCTAACTATAACCGAGAAGATGTGAGAAATATCAACACTCGAAAGGTGTTGATAAGTTCTCCACAATATGTGATTAATGCATAAAAATAGAATAATTAATCTATGATCAAAGGATGACTAGAAATGTAAACCAATTGCGCCCAAGACTCGTTATAATCTTATTTAAGTTATTTGTGCTAGTTGTGATTGTAATTACTTTGCTTGCTCTAATTGTTGATTAATCTATTTGTTAAAGTAGTCGTAGTGTTTTCAAAATCAACCCCCCACCCCCCAAAACTTGGTTACCACACGCGAAGAGTGACTCCTTTTTAGTAGTGCTTTTTTACTACGCTTTAACACTTGATAAAAACCCTTTTTCCCTCGTGGATGGCCCTGTCTTACCACTAGCTACTATTTATAGTTAGCCGTAAGTTGGGCTTATAAATATTATATTTGAGAGGAGGCACGACGATAACCTCCCAAAAAGGTGAAGAAAAAGAAAATCCCAATAAGTGATCAAAGAAGGACAGATAGATATTTGCAAGAAATCAAGTAGTGTCTATAACACAAAGAAGATGAAAGGAAAGAAATATATAGAGGGAGGATATTACTAAGGCCTATTTATATATCCAACCTCCTAAGCCCTTTTTTTGAGACAATTAGACGATATAGCTGTCAAATCAATCAAGGTCATACCTTAATCAAGAAGCTAAAAAAGAAGCATCGTTTAAAAAAAGGATTACATTTCAAAGAGAATGACTCATAGATTGATTACATTGCCTACGTGTAAGCCTCAATGATAGTCCAAACCATGATTGATGAACTCTATTCACATTAACCAAGATTTTTTATTATTAACTATCCACGAATTCCTCTTGGTCACCACTGTGAAAAACTACATAGGACAATCCATCTCAACAATCACTTCATCAAAAAAACTCAGTATCATATGAATGATCATCCTATTAGTTTACACATAACAGCTTCATACTCACCATCATCGCTTTATGCTTAGGGTGGGGGCTTATGGTGTATATGAGTCCCAAATAGTAAGCCAGGTCTACCCTCGAATGAGCCTGCTAAAACCTATGAAGTCTTCCCCCTTGAACAATAGAGAACATGGGGCAATAATCACGTAGTGCGGGACC
This sequence comes from Rubia yunnanensis, assembly GCA_037428765.1. Taxonomy (NCBI): domain Eukaryota; kingdom Viridiplantae; phylum Streptophyta; class Magnoliopsida; order Gentianales; family Rubiaceae; genus Rubia; species Rubia yunnanensis. Next base: position 77,686,763 of record CM075064.1, read on the forward strand.
ACCACATAGCCCATGAACCATATATTGTGTCATAGGCTATCCGTGCAGAGGGTGGTCGTGCAGCCACCACAATTTTTACAATCAACATGATCCTCACGTCATACGTTACTCAGGTAATTATGGTTTAGGAGACCTATAAATCCTACGAACGCAAGACGTCAAGGTAAACAACAACTAGTAATTAAAGGGATTATATCTGTTAAGATAAAACACTGACTTAGGCATCAGAGCCTTTACCCTGAATTCAATCTAGGACTTTGGTTACATAATTAGGATAAAGTAGTGTGGCTTGACATAAACCTAGATCACGGTTATCATTTGGAAGGAACCAACCACATCAAGCATTTCCAGGTTAGACTGTGTTTTATAGTCAAAAAGTTTCAATATTGTTTCTTATAATAGAATAGCTTCAGTCATAATCTTTAGCTTTTATAAAATCAAATACCGTTATTGAATGAATCCCTCGTTATATCCGTTGGATTGTAGGGGTCACTGTCCCATAATTTGGCTGGTAATATCCGTGAGAGTCAATCGTTAATGACTAGGCTTTTTATTGAGATCTGATCTTCAATAGTAAAGCTTTCTGTAAGAGTCGATCCTAAATAGTTAGGCTTTTGTAAGAGTTGATCCTCAATAGTTAGGCTTTTTGTGAGTGTTGATATTCAACATTTAGCCTTTGTTGTGAGAGCCAATCTTCAAGAGTTAGTATTTTTGTGAGAGCCCTCAACACTTAGGCTTTTTTGTGAGAGAATATGCATGTTAAATAAAGGTATCCCTTTGATCCAAGATTCAAATACAATGTTTTTTAAAAAAATTCAACCATACTTTTACTGGAGAGTTTATAGCCTAATTGTTCCTCTTTTGGGTGAACGACTCACATGGCATCAAATTACAGAAAAGAAGAGTGTCTCCAACCTATAGCTTTTTTTATTGTGAGAAGTTATGCCTTGGACGGAATGTAGAGGTGCCTCAAATGGAGAATTCATTGTACTATTACTCGACAGTAGTATTTTTGGAGGTTGGAAATGTTTCATCTTCTGGGAACCGGATTTCCCATCATGTCCTCAAGTACGCAGCTTCCTTCGACGTGTGGCATAACAAATTTATAAGGACCTTCCCAATTGGGGTGCCAATTTTCCTTCCTTATCGTGTTATTTCTTCTTATTTCTTCTTATAACCAGCTCTTCCAGAGCAAACTAAGTTTTTTGTACCCTTCAACCATGGTAATTTTTCATATTGCTCATCACTTAAGCCTAGTGCATACTGGAACTTTCTTTCTTTTTGTCCACTAGACCTAGATCTATACTAAATTTTTTATCATTTTGACCTTCTTCTAGTATTTTTTTTTGCAGAGGCTAAGTAAGCCAACTGATGCATATGAACCACGAATGTGATATCTGAACTTGTATATACATAACTCACCCAGCCCCAATCAGGCACAACCTAGCACTAGAGTAACCACTCTGTAGGAACATACTGGTTCACTGGACACGCATGACACTTAGCCCAAAGGTAACCATTCCCAGAAATGGCATAAAGACACCACTCATCACGAATACCCTACATTAGGCCATGATCTAAGAAGGAGGATAATAATATGTGTCCACGATCACATGACCCAGTTTCTATAAATAAAGACAAAGGACAACAAACCAAGTAGGTCGATATTTTACTAAGAAAATACTCATGATATAAGTAACCCTAACTTGAGCATTACAGCTTTCTCCCTGGGACCACCCCATGGACTTTTACTGGTACTTGAAGTTCTAAACTCGCTGCAACCAAACCTAAAGCTATCATTACTCGAAAGGAGTCCTCCGCATCAGTGGCGCTTGTGGGGATCAGTTTTTTTTATCTTTCTAGATTTTTATAGTCCCTGGGAAAGGTCAAAGACCACGTTAGAGTCACCGCCCAATCATCAAGCATGCAAATAATAAGTCTAACACCCAACGAGGGTAGAAAGCAAACAAGTTTCACGGGCTAAGGAAGATCGCAGCAATGGTACAACCACTCTTTTATAAGTTCATCACATCCAGTCGCACCTGTACCAAAGGTACACTCTTGCATTTCAAAATTTTTGTATATACAAAAAAATATTATGAAACCCCTTCTAGAAGACATAGCTATAAGGACCACTTAGCCACAATTCGGCACACTAAACTAAGAACAGACAAATAAAATATATAGTTAGGGGAACATGGAACGACCAGAATCAGGTCAACTAATTATGATGAGAAGACCATAAGCAGTTGAAGCAGTACGAAACAGTTAGAACCCATTTGAAAAAACATTGGTGTAGGGATATCACTAGGAAATGTTATCAGGACATTGCTCATGAAGCTTTCCCCAAATCTGTAAGCTGTTGGACATCTTTAGCTAATTTTGGGGACTATTTTTTAAGGATGGCATCGACCTTTTCTGGATTGACTTTTATCCCTATGTTGGATATCATTCTCTTAACCCCTCATGTCGTCTATGTATATCTCCACGTTCCTACCGACCTTCTCCTTGAATATTTTATCTACCAAGCGTTGGTATGTGGCTCCTACCTTTTTGAACCCAAACAACATCTTTTGGTAGAAATATTTCCCTACATTTGTGATGAACCAGGTCTTTTCCTTTTCCTCCTCTTCCATAGGGGTTTGATAACAACACATTGTACCATTATATCTTCTATAACTTGATCGATCGGAGGTATCAAAGAAGGCTAACACATGGTACCCATTTATAGCTTTGATAACTTGATCGATCGGAGGTAGCATGTAACTATCCTTTGAGCAACATTTGTTTAAGTTGGTGAAGTCGATGCACATTCTCCATCACCCGTATTGTTTTTTAGCCATGACTATGTTGGCGAGCCACTCCGGGTAGACCATCACTTTGATCACGTCTACTTTTGATATTTTTGCTACTTCTTCCTCGATAGTATCCCCTCTTTGAGGAGAGAATATTCTTCTCTTTTGTTTTATAATTTTAATAATGGGATCAATATTAAGGTGGTGCATTGCTAAATTTTTTGGGGCCCTATTAGGTCAAAAACATGCCACGAGAAGACATTGAAATATTCATTAAGTAGAAGTTGTAATTATTATTTCACATAAACCTGCAGGGCTTTACCAATTTTCACAATTCATGATGATCATACCACCATTTTCTCTAAGTCAGTAGGTGAAGCTTTGACAACCTCCCCATGCATGGTGATTATTTTCTGCATTTTATTGAGATCGTTCCAAGCTACCATCATACAATGTTGAGCCATTGCTTAAACTCCCCTCACTGTGCAATACCATTCTCGGTGGGGAGTTTCATCGTCCGATGATATAGTGATAAAATGGCTCTAGCCTGACTTATCCTTGGTCGTCCAATGATTACATTGAAAGTTGGGGGCATTATTAACGATAAAATTGAAATTGATAGTGCTACTCTTCCTTCCCTCACTGATGGTTACGGGAAAACAAATTACCCTAATTGGAAATTCTACGCAACCAGTGATTCCCGACGATGGAGACGTTGACCTTCATAAATCTTTGCTATTGATCACTAAGTAGTCAAAGCAGGAAATGAACATGACCTCCACCACACTTTCACTTTCCGCAAAGACACTTTTCACCAAGACATCTTCGATATCGATAATTATCACCATGGGGTCAGAATGTAAAGTGTGGTTAGGTACTTCGTTGGTTTTTTAGAAGATGATGGTTTCATCTATCTTGTAACGCTAGTGTTTGGGTCACATCTTATATGCTGATGCCGCTCATGTAAAACAAACTCCTTGGGGTGTCGGGGGAAGAAACTTCAATGGTAAAGTCAAATCAAAAGTGTTTAATCTGAGTATTGAAAAGTGGATGAATAGAATGAATGAATGCCTCATAATTTATAAGGGTTGATCAGAGTGATCCTTTAATCATGCTAGGGTGTATATATATATATATATATATCTACTTTCCTTGTGGGAATAGTAGTTTACCATGATAAAATGGCCATATATTCAATGTACCAGAGTTGTACATGGATTGGAGGTGTTATCCAAATATGTACTCGATTTTAGAATTTACTGCTGGGGTTCGGCCCAGTAGGATGTTAGAAGGCCCACATGCAGAGCAGCAATGTGACCTTTGGTACAAATGGGAGCTTCGGCTCAACCCTTATCAACTATGACTATTAAATTACCAAACTAAGAACTAGATTCTAAATTGGCATGAGAATAACACAAAGGGTGTAAATATGAATCTAACAAGCCTTGCGCAAAATTGGTTCAAATTTTCAGACTTTGTCATCGACCTATTGTCCTACTCTATTGCCTCGACCATAAATTGTGGAGAGATAATCACCCATTTTGAATAAATATATCTCTCACCTCCCTTAGGTTATAACTATAGCTATAGTTGATGAACCGTGTCACACAATAGCCCTTACCGCCCGTGTCACTCTAGATGAACTGTAATATAAAAAAACCCGGAGATAGAAATAAGCATGAGGACCCAATATGAGTATTCAATGTTCTAAATGAACTGCGTCATAAAAACAGGGAAATAGCACAATCGTATCCTCTAAGAATAACTACAAGGATAAACTTGCATGCTAAAAACTCTTAGTTGGCTACAACGACAAAAAGACAAAACAAACTGATTTCATACTAAAAATATAATAAGTAATCGATCCACAAATATAAAATAGTTCTACTTCATAATCTATTCATGCACCAATCAGCAAAAAGTTGAATAAATCAAATCCCACAATTCATGCTAAAATGGCTTGTCAATAGCTCCCAAGATTAAATCTAGCCTATAATTATAAAATAGCAATAAATCTATAAGGAAACATGAAATACATTAGAGAATTTAATGATGAACTAGGGTTTTGGCCTGAAAGTTCAACATTTTGTCCAATGGGTAAGAGAGAGTATTTATAGAAGAAAGAAAGAGAAGGCAAAAAGCTAAAGTCAACTAGGGGTGAAAGGCAATCTTCATGAACCGTGATTATTTGTATGGTCTACAATCCAAGTTATGTATGGCTCCCAACTGAGCATAGCTGACCGCCCACATGTGGGAGCAGGGAGCCTGGATAATGCTTAGTTTCCCCCCCCCCCCCCCTGATTGTCACGGTCCGCATGAAAACATAGTCCGCGAGCTCAGGGTCTTCTAGTATCCTGGCTTGCTTCCTCCTTAGCCTTCAACTCTTCAACTATTCTACAACTCTCAAATCTTTCTTATTTCACGACCATATTTTCAAATGGCCTTCCTTCCAACGATCTAGTCTTTGCTTTGAATCTACTCTTTAACCCTCGACCCAATCATGGAAGGGCTCCAAGCTAATGCTCAAACACTTCACAAATCAAAGAGTTAGGGTATAAAATCATGCAATATGGTCCTAACCCTTAAATTGTAAAAGTATTCAATTAACTTACACTTAACCTACAGTATATTACAATTTTGAGCTTCAAATGCGCTACAAATAGGGTATAAATTGATCCTCAGTCAACAACTAACCAGAGAAAAATAAGGGTGAGTTTAGTTATACCTTTTAGTTGACACTTGGGAAATATGCATTGGACCCTTACTTACACACACTTAAAACCTCCACATCAAACTTTTCTGCTATTTCTTATTCGCTTAGAGCATCCTATTTTCTTCTTCCAACTTAGAACATCTCTATCTTTTCAAAAGCCACGTCTGATTTGATTGATTTTAGCTCTCAAATTAGTAGGTTTGCTTTCACATTAGTAACCATTTTTGCTACTCGCATAAAGGTAAGGTCAATTGAATTTTAAATATTGGTAGAGCTACTTCACAAGCATATATTTAGATATTTTAGTAACAATATATTGAAATATGCATGAGAGAGCAACCGACATTTTAAATTCATGAAATACTAATAGAGGCTTTTAGAGAGTAGTGAGATTAAAGAAAGGACCTCGAGGGTGTGTTTGGAAGGGTTTATAAGTATTTTAATTATAAGCTAAGCAGTTGTTACTATTTGATTAACAACTAAAAACGTACTTATTTTAGAAGCAAAAGCTATATTTTGTGTAAGCCCGTCAAATGGGTTAATTGGATAAACCCGTTATCCAAACCCAATAGATCATTATCCAATGGGTCATTATCCAATTAACTCGTTTATTAAATGGATCATAATGGGTTGGGTCATAAATGGGTTGGGTCATTAAATGGATAACCCATTGGATAACCCATGAGATATTCATATGACCCAATGGGTTAAAATATATTATCCAATAAGTCATTATCCAATAAATCATTATATAATTAACCCAATACGTTATCATTAAATATTTTCTATCAATTTGGCTTACAAGTTGTCATTATCCAATGGGATCAGGTATTAAATGCTCATTAGTTTTTGGGATTGAGCGGGATGAAAATAATTGTGTTAATGGAAAATTTTGATCTCCATGGGTCCCAGATTATGTCAATTCAATAAGAACGTAACAAATACCCAATAAATATCCAAAATTACCCAATTAAATGCATGTGTAATATTTAACATAAATATTCACTATAATTCACAAATTATACAAATTATAATTCACAAATTATTCAAGCTCAATCTCGTACAATATTCGAGTTCGTACAGTATTCGATCTCGTACAGTATTCGAACTCAATCTCGTACAGTATTCGAGTTCGTACAAAATTCACACTCAATCTCGTACAGTATTCGGGTTCGTACAAAATTCGCACTCAATCTCGTACAGTATTCGAGTTCGTACAATATTCGAGTTCAATCTCGTACAATATTCGAGCTCATACATTATTCGAGTTCAATCTCGTACAGTATTCGAGTTCGTACAGTATTCGAGCTCAATCTCGTACCGTATTCGAGTTCATAGAGTATTCGAGTTCGTACAGTATTCGAGCTCAATCTCGTACAGTTTCGAGTTCATGCAGTATTCGAGCTCAATCTCGTACAGTATTCAAGTTCATACAGTATTCAATCTCAATCTCGTACAGTATTCGAGTTCGTACAGTATTCGAGTTCAATCTAGTACAGTATTTGAGTTTGTATAGTATTCGAGCTCAATCTCGTACAGTATTCGAGCTCAATCCGTACAGTATTCGAGTTTGTACATTATTCGAATTCAATCTCGTACAGTATTTGAGTTCGTACAATATTCGAATTTGTACAGTATTTGAGCTCGAGCTCGATCCCAAGTAATATTGTTCGTTAGTTTCGTCGAGTTTACAAAGCCAACATAGTATATATTTTTTTTATTAAATATAATATAATATAATGTACATAATATAATATTACATAATATAATATTATGAACTCGAATATGAACAAAACGTAGACCAATTGATGAACAAAACGCAGACTGATTGATGAACAAAACGCAGACTGATGAAACAAAACGCAGTCTGGAAAGTGAGAACTGAGAAAGAACGCGGACTTGATGGGTAATTCACGTTTCACCCAAATAAATGACATATACCCAATTGGTCATTTAGTTCGACCCAATGGATAATTAGTATAGACCCAATGGATAAATAGTATAGACCCAATGGATAATTAGTATAGACCCAATGGATAACTAGTATATACCCAATGGATAATTCAGTATATACTCAATGGATCATTCATTATATACTCAATAGATAATTGGCGTTTTCAACCATTTAAACGTTAAATGGATAAGCTACGTAATATTTTACTTGGAGTGAAAAATTACGATTAACCGTAATCATTCTTTGATGTAGGCTGAATCGTGTACATAACTACAAAAAAAAGAAATATTTATTCAAGTGGCCAAATGTGGAAATTTCATTTATTATTTTCTTATGTTCAATAAAAGAAAATATTTTTAAAAATCTTCATATTTCGAGATTTTTCAAATTTAGTAAAAGTTTCTTAAATACTACTTCTACTTCTTTCGTCAAGATCATTTATCAAATTTTAATTGGTTCAAATTAAAATTGATTAAAACATGAACCGAAATCGACAAATATGATGAATCGAGAATTTGATCATTTCTAAGTTGATTATATGTTTTAGGGAAAAATTAAATGATTCGTAATCAAATTTGTGAAAATTTTGTTATCTTCTGATATGAAATTATCCACGGGTCACCCGTTATCCAACCCAACTCGACCAACCCAAAATTATCCAACGGATAACCAATTATCCAACCCAACTAAACCCAATAACTACAACCCAATTATATCCATTAACCCAATGGGTCATTATCCAATAAGTCTTATCCAATAAGTGAAATTAGTATATGGGTAACGGTTATCCAACGGGTGACCCAACCCGTTTGACGGGCCTAATTTTGTGTGAAAGCGGAAGCTAGTGTAAAATGTGTGGTTGATTGTATGCATCATGAAAGATTATAATATATATATAGGGCACCGTACAGAAGGCCAAAAGGAAAAGAGATTTATAATCTAATTCTTATTATGCAAGAAACAAAATAACACAAATATCCTAATACTCCTTCTCAAGTCGGGGCATGATAATCAAGAATGCCAAACTTGCGAGAAATATTATGAAACTCCTGACGACCAAGAGCTTTAGTGAAAATGCCAGCTGGTTGACTCGGGGTGCCAACATGATGAGTGACCACCTCGTCAGACTGAACAAGATCTTTAAAATGACTATCAATCCCAATATGCTTCTTATGGTCATGGAAAATGGGATTAGCCACAATGTGAATAGCCATCTGACTATCACAGGAGAAGTGCATAGCAGAGGAATAACTAACACCAAGTGAAAGAATGGGAGACCTTGAGCCAAAGTAATTCACAATAACTAACAGTCATAGCTCTGTACTCGGCTTCAGCGGACGAACGAGAAATCATAGGATGTTCTTAGTCTTCCAAGACACGGGAGACTCTTTGAGCATTACAAAATATCCAAATAATAAGCAACATGTAACTAGACACACAACCCAATCCGAATCAAAATAACTTGTTAACTGCAATAAGTTCTTAGCCTACACAAAAAGACTCTAACCTGAATGACTCTTCAAATGACAAAGAACGCGTAAGGTAGCATGTCAGTGTACCACACACGGTTCCTTCATAAAGTGAGCAAGAGTATGAAAAAAATAACCAAGCTCGGGGTGAGTGATGGTTAGATAGATCAATCTCCTATCTAAGCGGCCATAACCATGGCTCATTAAAACAGTCATTTGTGCGGGAGCCAGATCAGGGTGCTACTTCATCGAAATATCTGTTGGTTTGGCCACTAACATTCCAGAATCAAACAAAATATCAAGGGAATATTTCCATAGAGAAAGACATATCTCATCCGAACTGCGAGAAATCTCAATTACAAGAAAATACTTAAGTGAACCAAGATCCTTCATTTGAAAAAAAGAAATCAAGTCTGCCTTGAATTCACTCAAGAAAGCAGAAGAAGCACCTGCAATAATAAAATTATCAACATAGACAAGCACATGTAAAGAATTTGAATTTCGCATGTAAGAGAATAAAAAGTAATCTGCCTTACTCTGTTCAAAACCGAACACAATGAGAGCAGCCTCTAGCATAGCAAACCAATTGTAGAGAGCCTAACGAAGACCATATAATGACTTTTGATCAGAAGTAGAAACACTATATGCTTAAAATTAAGCATTATATGCTAGTAGAAACATTATATGCTAGAGACATTATATGCTAGAGACATTATATGCTAGAGGATGGGGCATATACACCTCCTTCTCAAAGTTTCCATGCATAAACATTTTAGACCTGTAGTAGAAACATTATATGCTAGAGGATGGGGCATATACACCTCCTTCTCAAAGTTTCCATGCAGAAAATCATTATGAACATCCATCTAGTGAGGTTCCCAGCCGTTGATAGCAATGGAAAGAAATATAAGAACTGAACTCATCTTAGCAACCAGGGCAAATGTTTTAGTGAAATCAGTCCCCTCAATCTAACAATTTTGAAGATCGACCAGACATGCTTTATATCGCTCAACCAAACCATCAAACTTGTATTTAGTACGAAATACCCACTTAAAACCTACAGCAGACTTACCAAATGGGAGATAAGACATGATCCAAGTTTTTTTCTGCTCAAGAGCATTAATTTCATATTCCATTGCCACTTGCCAATGTGCAAACCGGGAGGCCTAAGCATAATAAATGGGATATGAACTACGAGTCACGATACCAAAAATTCTAGAATACAAGACCCAATATTTATCATAGGAAAAATAATTGCCTCTAGGGTAAGAAGTACCTAAGAACAATGACGATGGCACAATGGATGAAGCAAATATAGGGGGATATTAATGCATGTGGAAAGGCAAACATAATATTTTAAGTGAGCTAGTGAATAGCTAGCATGCAAACTCTGTTGAGGAGGTATAGGCACCGGCAAAGACTCGGGCTCATAATCCATCTCTTCTATGGGGTTTGGAAGACTCGGAATGTGGACCGGGAGCATATGACAATGGCGGCACAGTTCCAGGAAGCGGTGATACCACTGCAGACGGTAGATGGTGGCGACAACTCCATGAACAACGGGAAAAGAGATGGAAACTCAGAGCTGGAAACTGGTTGTGTATCAATGGTAGATGCAGGCTGGAGATTGGAAGACGCAAGCTTAAGCTGCAACTCAGGCGTAGAAAATATGCTGAAAAGGAAGCTTGTCTTCATAGAACACAACATCACGACCATGAAACATAGTGCGTGATTTGAGATCATAAAGGCCCCATCCTTCCTTTCTAGTAGGATAACCAAAGAAGACACAACTGTGACTGCGAAATGCAAATTCATCGCATCTTTGAGGCCCTCTCCCCAAAAATCACTCAATAAATGAGCATGAAAACGAAGAGCACAAGCAACATTGAGAAGATGGCAAAGCTTGCGCTCAACCTGGCCATTCTGCAGAGATGTATCAACACACAATGCCTTAAACATAGTGCTTGCTACGGTCGAAGAGGTAAAAACTCACTCGTGTGTCAGCTTGAACCCGTCAAACCTGGAGGTGGTACTATGTATGAACAAAGGCCCAAAATACCTTCAATTTGGCAGCTAGTTCTAAACAACTCGAGAATAATCATCAACAATAGTTTTAAAAAATAATAAGCTCCACTAGTAGAAGGTGAGCTATAAGGCACAAGAATATCACAGTGAATCAACTCAAATTACTGATTGGTTTTATTTGAACTCAAAGGAAAACTACGGCAAGATTTTTTGTATCTATGTTAGACAGGGTATGGAACAAGATTATTGAAATCAGAACGACTCTTTAATAAATTATATAGAAGGTAGCACTAAAGTGGAAGGATAACCAAATCGTTGGAGCTAGAGACTCGCAGAAACAATAGGCTTGGAGGCAGCAGAAAAAGTCAGCAAAGTCGGTGAAAACGACTGTTGCAAATCCCAATCGTGTGAAGCCAATATACTCCACCCAAATTTTCCCCCATTCTAATCACTATCCTCATGCCGAATTATTGCAATTTACCCTTTTTTATGGTAAGCATAGCTAGACATGTTTTAGGCAGCAAGTAACTTAGCATAAGACAATAAATTGTAACGCAGATCAAGAATTAACAAAATATGCGGAAGAAATATACTTCCAAACCAAAGAGTTCCCTGTTTCACAATAGTACATTTGGTTCCATGAATTAAAATACATTAACAAATTCAACAACCAGTAAGATTATGAAAATGATCCTTGGCACCGGTCATATGATATGAAGCACAATAGTAAAGAATCCAAGGTAAGCTAACCTGACACACTATTAGATTATTTATGTAATTTAGAAAATAAATTTGACACTGAACTCTATTGAACATCGGACAGTGTTGGATTGACAACCGATCGATCAATCGTGGAGGCGACGGTGAAGGCAGCTGAAGCGGTGGTTGGGACTGAACCAACAAATGGTGTGCCAAAAGGAAAACGGGCAACAGATAAGGCAGCGGTGGCAGCGGACTCCAGCTTGGTAGCGGTGACTTCTTGGGTAATGTTGGTGGCATCGAGCTGATCGGTGGTGGTGGCCATGGAATTTGTTCGGCGGCGATGACATTAAGTAGTTTTTGGATAATATGGGTTTTAGGATTTGTTTTAACTCTGATACCATGTAAAATATGGATGGTTGATTGTATTCATCATGAAAATTTATAATATATAAGGCATTGTACAGAAGCCCAAAAGAAAATAATTATAACTAATCCTTATTATACAAGAAAGAGAATATTACAAATTATCATAATATATCCTAATAGATGGTGTCCCCAACTTTTAAAATAAAACAGGTTTACTTATGTGCACAATTCCACCAATCACAAAACTTAAAAGAAATGGCTTAGTAAGTGCAACTTGAATCAATTGATATGAATATGTGGCTAAAATGTTAGTAAAAAATTAAACTAGAATATCGCATTCTCAATTTTAATAAAGTTGCAAATTCTCAACTTTTTAACTACTAAATTGTTATATATTGAGAAACTAACAAAAACATACATTAACTAAAATCATAAAACATCAACATGGACATTTGAATCATCAATTTAAATATCAACTTAGGACTCAAAACAACAATTAATAAATAACATCAACTATCAACCAGAAAATTTGAAATGTCAAATTAAATACAAATATCATATGAAAGTTTTAGACACAAGTTGTGTCAAATTGTCGTATCTGTAAAGAAAAAAAAATCCAAAACAAAAAAAATCTTACTTGGAAACCTTCATCTTCAATCTTTCGTACTCTCTCCGTCCCTGCGTAAAATTCCTACTTTCCAGTTTCCTCCGTCCTAGCCAAATATTTCTATTTCCTTATTTGGACTAGAATTTGTGGATGAAATTTGATTAGATCATTTCAATCCCACATTTTTTTCTGCCACATCAACACATATAAATGCCCATACAAAAAGTTTATGGGAATCTTACGATGGGATGGAGGGAGTATATCAGGTGCAGTATTTAAAAAAAACTAATAATGCTCAAGCTGGCTAATATTGCTAAAACACTAAGGCCATGTCCAATAGGGTTTATTTGGTAATGAGTTGAGTTTTTTTTTAGGAAAAAGTTGAATTTCATTAAGAATTTGGGGGATGTTACAAAAATTGGAGTCGAACTCCATGAGTATGAGTACGAGCAATTTGTTTTCAGATATTGAACTAATTTGTGAGCTACATTATTTGCCTGCCTCGGGATCCATTGAACAATTGGATTGTGAAGTTTTCCTAACAACATTTTGATGTCAGTACATAGTATTCCATAATGTGCTAAAAATATTTGGTGTTGAATTGTGTTTATTGGTGTTAAGTTGAGTTTATGTTATTGAAATGTGCTGAAAATATTCCCAACTAGACAGAGTCTTAAACCCAAATTCATGTTCAATCACCTACCTTGCATTTGCCTCATAGGGAATGCAGTAACAAGAAAAAAAATATACACACCACTCACTAATTAACCCCAAATCACATTTAATTTGAGTGAACCTTACTCGATCTAAAGTAAAAGTAATTAAAACCCAAGGTTAAAATGTGAAGTTGGCAATTTCAATTCATGCCCCTTATATCCCCCAAACAATCCTTCACAAAAATTTTCACTACCCAACAATCTTAAGTACAAACCAAGTGAGAAATTTTCATACCTCAACCACAACTCCTATTTTCTAGCCAAAGCCTTCCACCTATCAATTCTAAAATTCCCATCAAATATTTCAATACCCGAATTGATTCATTCCAGTTTCCAATGACACAATATATCAACCATATCTGAAGTAGACGAATAATCAAGAAAACTATTGATGCTAGGCTACCCGAATCTCCAATTTACACTGCAATCTTATGACCTCCAACATCGGCAAATGGTGAAATCAAAATATTTTCATTTTCTCTCATTTTTCCTAGGAGACCTTTCGGGGTTTCATCCTAGCCACACTTTTTTCTTTAGGCTCACATCTCACCCACATTTAACCTCTCATTTTTACCTAGGCTACCCTCCCGGGTTTTTTACCTATATAGGTCCTCAATGTTGTCTAAACTGCCCTCTCGAGTTTTCAACTTAGCGGAATTTTTTTCCTTTTTTATTTTTCTCATTTTAATCTGCACCTCGCAGGGTCGTTAGTTAGGCATCAACCGCGAAGTGCTTTGGAATCAAAGATAAGAGATTTGTTTGTTGCACTCATTCTTACTACTAAACTACCTAAGGAGTAGATAGTGGCAATACTAGGGTCGTTCACAGAGATGCTAGGAATTCAAAGGTTAACTATACAAAGCCGCAATTGGTTCATCAATCCAATCACGTGTCAGGAATAACTAATGTTGAAAAACAGGTTTGGGGGGGTCTATCTAACAACTACAAGCATGCAAGAATAAGTGAGTAAAACTATATATAGCTAGAACTTAGGGAATATTTGTGTAACATGATAGGTAGTATATTTTGATCCTAGACTCAATCACATACAAGACATACAAACTTATCCTAATGCTTATGCTACATAGTGTGGTTGATAGTAAACACTACCCCTTATCTGTCACATAAGGGTGCACATGTATTCTTCTATCAGCACCGCCTCTGTAATTAGGGGAGTGAAATAACGACCCCGCCGGTGTGCATGTCTGATTCTTCCCCGTGCGATTATGTCCCGGACACTCCACTATGAATGCTTCTCCCTTGGCCTACAGTGGCAAAGGAATAGGCACCTTATCGTTAACTCTAAGGTTGCAACGACATATGTCAAATTACGCTAACCCTATCTGTAACCTTTCGGGCTCCCGTCCAACTAAACTAGTGTACGCCCATCAAAATGGTAACTTCGCGACTAACATGCATACACACAAATGGTCCTGGACCCCACTCCTTCTATTACATCTAGGTTTTACTCCCTAAGGGATATTAATAAATGCGCAACATAAAAGTAGACTAAGGTGTTGGCCAACATGGTGTAACAATCATGCAATTAACAAGGGTGTAAAGCCCAAGTCAAAATAATGTTCATAATCATAAAGGATATGGAGATCTTAGAATCTCACAAAATAAGAGTTAAAATATAGGGTAAATGCATTCATACACCCAGTTTCTTGTTATGTACACATATACCCCCGAGTTTTTTTAAAAGTGCACTCGTACCCCTATATTAGAAGTGCCTTAATAACTCATACCCTTCTTTCCTGAGTCCGGCCATTTTCGACCATTAACTGACCTGAAATGACCAAAATACCCTTTTCCTTAAGTCCCCCCATCATCTTCGTAGCATCACTACCACCTCCACCGTTGTACCACCAATCTGCCACCTCCATCACCACCCCTGCCACCACACTACCAATCCGCCACTCCAGCCCTCACCTCCATCCTAAGCAACGGTTCTCCTAGAGGTGGTTCACTCTGCTCATTCTGGTGACTCCACCGCCGTCCAATATGTTGGCGCCGACCATGAAACAAATGCGTTCCACACGCTGACTCCGGACAAAGAAAATGTTGTCGTCTCCAAGCCCCAGTAGTGAACTTGAGAAGATCAACAACGACAACTCACGGTGGTTCTCCTTGTTCCTACGCATAATCAAAATTGGTGGAGATGAAATGAATCAGGGCTTTAGGTTGCTGGTGTAGATGGTCGAATTGGGGGAACCGCCTAGGGCGAGGAGGATTTGCACTGTGGGTTCGAGAGAAATATCCTAGGAGTGTGTCTGGGTTCTCGAGGTGGTGGTGCACACCGGAGCATGGTGTGAGGAAGCGTTGTGTGCTTTTTGAGGTGGCCAGAGGGAAGTGGGGGGTGGCCGGAACTTGGAGGCATCATTGGCTCAGGAGAAGGATGGAAATATGGTGTTTCTGAAATTTTATTTCATTATCTTTAAGGGGCAAAATAGTCATTTCCATTAATTACGATATTGACCATTTTTTCTGACAGCAGGGATACAAGAACACTTTTAAAAAACTTGGGATTATATGTGCACATAAAAATATTTGGGGCATAGATGCACTTATTTCTAAAAGGGTAAGTCTCAGGAAAGGCGGTCTGTCCATAAGTTTATCATGTCAGGGACTATTTTGAAAAATGGGTTCAGTTTGTAATTAATCAAAAATAGGGTACTAATTAGAAAATCTCTCCTTACCATTTCTTCTTCCTCACATTTAGTCTGCACTTTCTCTCTCTTTATTCTTCTCCGCCTCTCATTTTTCCTCTCTTTCTCCTCTTGTTCTCCACCTATTCTCCACCTTATTTCAGCTCGTCACATGTGTACGTGGCTGGGGAAAAAAGTCCCTTCCCCACCGTATGGTGAGCTTTTCAGGCGGCGTTCTACAACCATCAGCAGGTGCCCAGCTCACGTAATGTGCATTGTAGGTTGCATTAGACATCAATCGTTCAACCATTATGTCGGATGGGAATCTACTGTTCAGTGATCTTCTAGATCGAACAACGAAGGTAAATGAGGCTGCAGATAGTTTTCTGGAGAACACCTCATTTAGCACATACTTTTGATTAGTGTATTTGTGTGTGATATATTTTCTTGTGATTCTCTATTTTCCTTTTGAAATTACAATTTGAATTTCGCTTTCAGTCAGATTAGCTATGTTGGTCGAAGGTTTTGTGAAGTTAATATTGATTATGTTTTCTTTAGCTTTTGGATGAAGCAATGCAAACATAGTTGAAGTCTGAGTTATGGTTTTGATTAGATGGCATCTTATTGATTAGCAATTGTGAACGTAAGTTTTTTTTCCATTGTTGATTGTTCGTCTTGAATTATGAGCAGCATTTGTTTACTTGTGTTGCAGATGTTATTATTCAACGTGTACCTGTTAGTTGTACTGTGAATGACCTTTTTTTTTCTTCTCTTTTTTTCTAATAGTTCATTTTGAATTACGAGCTGCATCTATTTACTTATCTGTTGCATATGTTAGTATTCAATGTGTACTTGTTAGTTGTACTGTCTATGACCTTTTGTGAATGACTTGTTTTTTCTTCTCTTTTTTGCTGATCATTCTTTTTTATTTACGAACTGCATCTGTTTACTTATATGTTGCATATATTAGTATTCAATGTGTAATTGTTAGTTGTACTGCCTATGACCTTTTATTTTCATTTGCTGTTAGTTGTACATTTTGAATAACGAGTTGCATTTGTTTACTTATATGTTGCAGCTGTTAGTATCTCGTATGAATTTGTTAGTTGTGTTGTGTGGGACTATTTTTTTTTTAAAAAAAAAAGTTGTTGTTGGTTCACTTTTGAATTAAGAACTGCATCTGTTTACTTATATATTACATCTAGTATTATATGTGTGTTTTTATTTAATCAATACATGTTGTAAAGTAATTAATGCAGAGTTAATATGACAATTTTACACTGTCAATTGTACACTGTCAAAATTTAGTCTCCTCTATCTGTGTAAACTATAATGTATACTAGTTGTAGACTAACATATTCATGTTTTAACAAAACATAAATGATTCATAACGTAACTTATACTTGATCTCATTGGAAAACGTTTCATAATCCAAGTTCAGAGCTTTTAAAACAAGTGCATGTTTTAATACAAACGATATATTTTGTAAGGTAACATGTACCTAGTATATACAAAAAATTTATGTTGCAACTATTTTGTTTTTTGAATATTTGCCACATGTTTTTTACATATTCATAGCAGCAGGATTCATATTCTGATTAATCTCCGACATCAAATAGTCCGAATAATCATGTCAATATCCTATTACAAAAACAGAAATTCTCATTTGTTACAAAAACATAAACTCTCTACTTAGCATTCTCTGTTGTAGGGAATTCAGAAGCTTTCCTTGTGTTTGCTTCATGGATGAATCTCAACATTCTTGTATGAAGGAGTCACTCATGTAACAGTGGAATGGTTTGTCTCTAATCTCAGTGGCTTATTACAGGAAATGTGCCTTGGCTGAAACAAAACTGTCCTTCACTAGGATTTCTTCATGGAAATTTCCTCCACTAAGAATCTGAGATATCATATTGGCATGGAAAATTCCCGGTTCCTTCTTGGAGGTAATATAAAATCACATTATCTTACCCCACTTCTTGTCTTTAGGGAACCAGCTGAAATACTCTGCTTTTCAGCCAAGAAATTTTGCTGACAGCTTAAAAACATGTGATCACAGGCACACATGTGATCATTTGAAATTCAATCTGGCAAAATGGGCAAATATTTGTGATTGAAGCCCAGATGTCAATGCATGTAAAACAGAACCTGAAATTCAAATGACAAACTCAGGCCATTGTTCAAATTCAATGTAAACAGGTACTTGCGAAATGCTAGTAAAATGTCCCATTTCGCTATAAAGACCAGGAAAATACACCTATAAAGAACCATACCAATGTAGGCAGCAATCGAGTACTCCTCTGACAATGACGACATCCATACATATACCACACCTTACGCCCGCAAAATCAATATACTCCTGCACATAAAGGGAGCTCGTTTCCAGTAGCTTCAGAACACACAGCACGACTAAACCCTCACCATACTGTAATAAACATTTCCAATGTCTTATCACCAAGAACAAGAAGCATGAAAACTGGATAAAAGTCTCCCCGACTCAAATAAATTATCCACATAGCCATAGTTTTATTAAACTCGTAAATTGCAAAGCTCGGTTACAACATTAACATCACGCCTTAAACAAATAACTCTGAATCACTAAAGTATGAGCTACACAAGATGGAAATTACCAATTCCCAAACACTATAAAGTATAACTGAAAGATAATTATTTCACAGGAGCATAATTCAAGCTCCAGGAATCAAAACCTCAAAACATGAAGAAGCACTTACAGCATTATTTTCATTGCTCAGATAATCTTCATCTTCTTTGGTAATCAATTCAACTGAAAATCCTTCTGAGTTGAGTACTCAAACACGCGCAAGAAGTGGTCTGTAACATAGAGCAGATTGTCACCACTCACAGAAAATGCAGGGCGTTCCCTCTCCAATTTGAACACAATCATGCCACTGTCGTGACCAGCTGCCAAGACAGTAATTGTACACATTACAACTCAACTACGAGTAACATGTAATAAAACCTACATCAGAACCAAGGTGTTTATGCATACTGAGAAAAGTGACAGGATGTAATAGGATCAAATCCTTTATTATGTGAATTGGGTGGTACTTTACTACTTTTCCTACAACAAAAATCATCAGAATGATCCTAAACAGCAAGCAGAAAAATCAATCACCATTTTCCATCCAAAATACCTCATTCCGCTACGAATTTGTAGATAACATCCCCAACTCTCGAACCAGGCAATGGAGGATCATTATGAAGAACTTCAACATGAAAAAACTTCTCAGCTTTCTTAAAGAACGAAGACTCCTTCTTCCACCGCCTCAAATGAGCCATCACGAACACCATCTTCTTCTCCACCATCTTCTTCTCCAACAGGAACCACTCCAATGTCTCAATCAAGGGGACATAAAGATTATCATGGTACACCACATCCGAACCCAACATTACATCGTACTCTCTCCCCATCGCCTCCATATCCCATGTTTCTCCCCAAGATAGGGCCGCCGCGTAAACTCTTCCCCCGTTGACTCTGATGACTTCGGAGTTTGCATCAATGTTGGTCTGCAGATTGGGGAGCACGTGGGAAAGGTCCGTGACCGTGAGTGCCGAGCAACGCCACCGCCACAATCCCAACCAGGTCGGTCCCTGAATCCAGCTCAAGAATGCGGAGGCGGCGGTGGTTGGGTTCTTTCCCGCCGAGAATCTCCGACAGGGCGGGGTGGCGGAGATTTTGCTGCAGTAGGAAATGTTTTCCGGCGGCGGGTTCTTCATGGTCTTCCGTCAGTGCTTCTTCCGGTAATGTGAACGGGAAGGGATCGGGTTCATCGTCGTCGGTATACATGGCGCAGTGGTGACACTAAATTTTGGGAAGTGCATGGTTTGGATATTTGCAATTTAACCCGCGAATTTTGTTTAATTTATGCTAATGGTAAATTGGCCTGACCGTGTACCCATCCTCCTAAAATATATTATTCCGTCCCAGCCGAATGTGCACACTTTTTGGTCAACTTTCTCAGGTCATGTTTGACCAACGATAACTTTAGTTACGTATATTAACGGTGTGTTAAAATTTGATATTTAGAAAATACAGCATGCAGAGAATCCAACAATATCTCACATGATGATATTGGTATCTATATACTAGTTGAAATTTATGGTCAAACGTGTCTTGAGAAGGTTGACCAAAAAGTGTGCAGATTCGGCTGGGACGGAGGGAGTACTATACAAAAAGAGTAGGTCTCTTGACATACTGTATGTTCATAAATTTATTGACAGGCCCATAAGCTTATGGACAGGGAGGGATCACTTTGCAAATAATGCAAACTTAAATAAAAGAAAAAAAATGTTTTTATAACCCTACCTACTACACATAAGTGTCAATATAACATTTTGATAATTGAAAGTGCAAATATAACCCTATATAGTTGATGTAAGTGCAATTTTACCCATTCCGACAATTTTACCCATTCTGCTTTCTTTTTCTTTCTCCGTCTTTCTCCTTCTCCGCCTCTTTCTTTCTCCTCTAGCGTCGTTCTTTCTCCTTCTCTGATGTGTCTTCAATTGAAGGCCAGAAACTTTGGCGAAGGCAACCCGTGGAAGGTGGTAGTGGCGCTAGGGTTCCGATGGCGCTAGGGTTCGCGGTGGGTGGCGGAGTGGTGACGCTAGGGTTTCAGTGACGGGGGTGGAAAATGAATGATGGTGGCGGGAATGACCGGGGGGCTGGAAGGTGGTGGTGGCGCTAGGGTTCGCGGTGTGTGTCGGGGTGGTGACGCTAGGGTTTCAATGGCGGGGGTGGAAGAGGAATGGTGGTGGCGGGAATGGCCGGAGGTAGCAGATTTGGCTGGAGGGGCTGGAAGGTGGTGGTGGCAGGGCTGAGGTCTCGACGGAGCGCGGTGGTGTGTCGGTGGATTATCCTTCCTGTCAGCAATTAAAAATTCTGAGAATTGTAGTCTTCTTCTATTTTATGAAAATTTCTGAGACCATTTGAGTTTTTATTTCCATTTGTTGTGAATCGTGTTCTTCTGAGTTTGTTTATGAGTTTGTGTGTGAACAATGTGTTGTTCTTGTGGATTTGTGTGTGAATTGTGTGAACAGTCTGAGTTTATTTATGAATTGTGTGTGGACAGTTTGTTGTTCTTGTTCGGTCTGTGGACGGTGGCGGTGGCGGAGCTCCTATGAAATAAGAGTGAAAAAAAAGTTAATATGGGCCCCACAGATAATAAGGGTAATTTTGTCAATTCAATTTTATATTTTAGTACAAAGGGTATTTTGGTCAATTTACATACGGCCAATGCCGAAAATTGTAAGTCAATGCCGGAAATGGAGTTCGAGGGTTATATTGGCACTTACATCAACTAGTTAGGGTTATATTTGCACTAAAAATTATCTGAGAATTATATTGGCACTTATGCAAGTAGATAGGATTTTATTGGCACTTTTCCCTAAATAAAAATATCACGCAAAAGCACAAACATAATTTCACACACAAACACATAGTACTCTGTTCTTCTTCTCTGAAAAGTTCTTAACAGTCCACCGGTGCATTTTCCGATCTTCTCGCCGACGCATTTTTGATCTTCTCATCAACGACATATTTTCGATGTACTCCGACAACAACAACCAGCGCGATTCTGACTCTTTTTGTTCTCCGAAATCCTCTGAACGACAATCAATTCTTCCTCACCAGTCCGCCGACGTGTTTTCAATTCCTCTCGTCCAATCCGTTCACGGCGCCTTTCCGATGTCCTCCGACAACAACAACTGTTGTGATTCCGACGGAATTGAACAACCAAATCTGCCGCTAGATCCTATTGAAGCAGATGAAATTTCAGCTGCTTTAATCGTAAAAACTACTGCTATTGAATCGGAATCTGCAAGAGAAAACACAATTATAAACGCCAGGATTCAACTTCAAGCAGATGAAATTCAGTTGCAAGAAGCTGAAATACTACTCAATTCCTATGAAGGTATGATTTTCTCTCATCATACTGAAATTCTATTGTTAAAATGCAATCGATATGATATAGTTGTTTTTTAAACTCTTGGACACTGAAATTCGAGTGCTATGAACATGTATGAACATGTGGAAACATTAGCAATATAAACTACATGCTACACAGAAATTTCGTATAATTTATGCATTTGTTAACTTAAATCACGTATAGGTTACAAATAAACATGCATTAGATTGAAATGATCAAAACACAGAAAATGCATTTGTCAATTCTAACTTTTGACAAACTTGTGCGTTGTTCAGATTATAACATGTACAAAATACACTACACTTTGAATATGTTACATTACAATTAGTATTTGTTATGCTTATCAGAATAGAACTTACATTAGAAATTGTATTCTTTATTATTACAGGTATAAAATTTCCAAATTTAAATGAAATTGATGCCACTGAAAATCTTACTGGCGTAAAAACAAAAACATTGGAAGCACTTCATGCTCTATACAAGAAGCATGCAAATGCTATTGGTTTCAGCTACAGGAAGGACTGCCAATGTCAAAACAGCAAAAGTCAGATTCGTGAAAAGTACTACAAGTGCTCTGCTAGAGGCCAATTGAAAAGATTAAAAACCAGCACTACCAGCCATGTTCCTTGCATGGATAATGAAAATCATTCTGAAAAGAAGAAGAAGAGGAAGAGAAATGACCTGATTACAAAAACAGGATGCCTAGTTGAAATTAGAGTGAAGCTAGAGCAGGATTATTACATCGTGGCACACCACAATACCGTACACAATCATGAGTTAACAAGACCAGCCTGGCAATATCTTAGTAGGAGTGAACGAAGGATTACAGAAAACAAAGAAAAACCATCAGAACAATGGAACAAACAGGCTTTAGACCTAGTGTAAGATATAAATACATGTTTTTTTAAGCTGGTGGAGAAGAAAATTTGGGGCATAGATGAAAGACCACCTCAACTTTGTGTGTCGACTTCGGATGAAAGAAATAGAAAGTGGAGGTGCTCGGAAACTTGTTGACACACTCATGGAAATCAATGACAAGGATAAAGATTCTTCTTCAAAGTCAAGTTCGACGAGGAAATAAAACTATCAGTTGTGCTTTGGAGGGATTCAATGATGCTGGAAGACTACAAATTCTACGGAGATGTCACCATATTTGACACTACATACAGAACAAACAAGTATAACTTGATTTGTGAGCCAATAGTTGGAATCAACAATCACTGGAACATAACAATATTTGCTTGTGCTTTTAAAGAAATGAGTTGGCTGATACTTTTGTGTGGCTCCTCAACACTTGCAAGAAATCAATGGAAGGAAGGGAACCTGTCACAATATTCACAGATCAAGATCCAGCAATGGGCAAAGCAATAAATGAGGTATGTTGTGAAAATTTGTAATTTACAGTTCTGAGCACTAGATATGCACTGTTAGACGTTGCACATATTACCTTACATTATGCATTACATATCTTAAAAGTTGCACTTGTTACTTTGGAAATCATGTTTCCTGAAAATGATGCAGCTACAGAAATTCCATTTCTTTGACCTGAAATTGAATAGGGAATGTTAGCTTCTGCACATGTCAGCTTACAATATGTACACTGATCAACATCCATTTCTTGTTGCAACTTCCGGGTCTTCCAAAACACAAAACACGGGCTGTGCTTGTGGAACATAAAACAAAATGCAATAAAACATTGTGGGAAATTAAAGAAAGATGAATCCTTCAAAATAGACTACTGTATGAAAAGATGTCGTAATCCAACAAAATTTGAAGAAAAATGGACCTCCATGACCGCCATAGACAAGCTCGAAACTAGCACATGGTTTCAACACCTGTATGGCATCCGTGAAAAATGAAGCACGACATTCAGCAAGGATATTTTCTCAGCAGGCATCTTATCATCACAGCGAAGTGAAAGCACCAACCACGCACTATGCTTTAATGCAAACAAAACAACAATACGAACAAACTTCTATGAGCTCTTTAACCAAACAATCAGAAAGTGGAGGAGAGATAAAAAAGAAAAGGAAAATGCATGTACAAAAGCAAAGCCTAATCATCAAAATAAAGCAGGTATGTTTACATTTAAAAATATGTACTACTTAGTCTAGAACACAAATTTTTTAACTCACAGTATGCATTTATTTCCCACTACTGGGCTTGTACAGGTTTGGTTAAATATGCTGCTCGGGTTTACAACTTGCATTGTACAAAGGATTCAAAAAGGAATTTTCCCTAGCAATGGCAACTAAGGTCACGGAACTTTTCTCAGAACCACCGACAAAAAAATATGAGGTCAGCCTAGAACATGATGAATCCAAATACGAGACAGTTGAGTACAAACCACATAACATTACTAAAATGTAACTTGGTATTAATAAGCATACAAATATTACTTCTTAACATTCAACATGCACTTGTTTCCCTAAAAGGGACTTGTATTATATTTCACATAATTTTAGTGATACGAAAACCACTGAATACATGTAGAACTACTTAGCTTACACATGTAGTTTATTAACCTACCAATTGCATTTGTTTTCCTATAAGCTCAGAAAATCAACACAATCAACCAATCAAATAATTCAAAAATCAACATGGAATTAAAAGCATACAAATAGTATTTCTTCAAACTAAACATGCATATGTTTCATAAAACCCGCAACCTTATAAACAAATCCTAAAACAGTGTCTCAAATGTGCTCAACATATCACCCACAAAACAATTAGTAACAAATCATCAAAATACACCTTCAACCTTAAAAACAACTCCTAAAACAGCGTCTCAATTGCGCTTAACATACCACCAACAAACCAATCAGTCACAAAAAAAACTGATTACAAATCATCCAAAAACAATTCAAAGATGCTAAAGCTACAAATCTTCAAGTCCTTCAATCCCAATGGAGAATGAAGGAATCATAGAACGAGCTTTCCTCATGTATTCTTCAACTATCTTATCAACCCACTCATGTGTGGCTGGGTCTTCTATAATTTCTTGTGTCATCTTGACATGAACAACATCCTCATTTGCTGTGGTTGTTCCTTCTCCTGAGGTTCTGATTGTGGTTGCGGTTGCGACTACGGTTGTGATTGCACAATCGGACTAGCATTTTCCCTCTCAAGGTTTTGAACCAACACACGTGTAATGACCTCCATGTCTCATTTGAAAATGAGGCAAGCCCTATTCATAGGCTGACAGAGAAGAACAAATATCAGTCCAATAAAAAATCAGAAACTGTCTAAAAAGGAAATATGAACTATAAACTGCATTAACTAACATCTGCATTAGTTTTAAAACAACATGCACTAATTTTTACAAACTATATAAAAAAGACAAAAAATACTTACATTGCTGGTAGCTTTGTCAATGTCTTCATTGCTCATCACGCCGTTAGGTATTCGGTAAGAAATAAATCCTGGCTCCTGAGCAATACCATCACATGCAGCAGTAGGTGTATGAAGCCCCTCATGGCCAATATTCTCGTTACGAGTTCCCTTAGATTGTTGTTAGCTGCTTATGTTATCTTTAACCCTCTAATCCTTTGTCAAAGGAAAACCATCCACTACCATAACCCCCTTATCATAACCTATTTTTTCCAGATAATGAGCCATGTCGAGCAAAGATTTGTTCGACTAATGCATGCATAAGGGAAGTCTAGTAGGGTCAGGCTGACCTCTAAAAGGAAACCTATAAATATAAGCCAACAACAACACAAACACACAACCGCCAACACAAGACACGTCTCTTTTACCTGAATTGGATTTGAAGCTCCTAACACCCTCACACAGACAAGCAAGCACTAAGCCACACCAATCAAGACTCTTAATAGCCCCAACATTCTCTAAAGCACTAACCAGCTTAAAATTAACCAAGTTTCTGGTAGTTGGTGCCAAGAAAGTACACATGACATACATAACAAAAAAATCTCTGCAAAGCGCTCACCACCATCACTTAGTTTACACAGCTCCTCAAAAAGATTAACATGAGAAATATTACCATATTTATCAGCACCTAACTCTTCTCTCCATTTATTCCTAATGTTCACATCTCTTGACAAACCCCTCCCATTGTTCCCAACCAAACCAATGGCACAACCTGGAATCCTAGGAATACATAATATATCAAACACATCATCAGGTGTAATTATGTACCCTGAGCTTGATATTTCTTGCACACAGCCAACAAGATCAAACCTTATTAAAAAAAATAGGAAGTCAGCTTAGAACAATTTGTAGTCAGCATAAAACAATATGAAATCAGCCCACATAATCAAACATGTCAACCAGCCAAGGCACAATTCCAAAAGGAATGGATGAGATGTCAAACGCAAGAAGATACCAAAACCTATATCTTCCACATCAATCTTTTGGGCAGGAGTGAGCAAGGCAATTAACGATTTCAACTTCGAAGGACAACAACTGGTTGAGAATTTCTTAGCAAACCTAAAATAAAATAAAATATGAAAAATGTAAGTTTATTTGAGATTGTGAATAACAAATAAACGCTGAATCTTATCAAATGCAGCATCTTAAGAATCAATTACAGTTTATAACATATTAAAATACACTTACGTGTTACCCTCTTCATCAGTACATTTGACCACTTGCTTCTTGTGACGGTTGCGATGCTGTTTCGCAACTCCTTCTTCACCAGCAACCATTTTTCCTGACCCTGAAGCTTCACCAGCAGTATTGTCCGCTTTCCTCTTCAACCCAATTTTTTTTGCTACTTCAACACTTATATTCACCTTCTCAGCAGACTCCTTCAAAACCCCACCATATTTCTTTGCCTTTACTGCACCTTTCTTCACAACAACTTTTTTAGTCTTTGTCTTCATCGCCTTCTCAACAGGAGACTTTGCAGCAAGTTCTTCTGCCTTCCTTTTATTCTGTCCAGTAGAGGTCTCACATTGTTTACCATTCTCCTTGCTCAACATACAAGGTGACAACCTCTCCTTCTCTCCTTCAAATGAGACCACCACATTAGGTCGAGCTTCAACACTCTTACCCACATCCACATCAGCTTCATCACCCTCACTTTCCCTCTCACACGCAGCCGCGGCAGCTTGCGCCACCTCTGCATTCGTAACTGCACCCAAAACCCACTGATTTTCATTAATATAGTCTATAATCATACTGTACATACTGTCACCATCATCCATGGACCCACATTCACCATTATTCTCAACATCCTTAGAACAACCTTCACCGGCAGGTTCAACTTCCTCCCTAACAGATTCAGTCTCTTTCCTATTCAAATCAGTATCATTCTCATTAAAATATACCTCAACTTCAGCATCAATATTTGCTGAAGCATCCTTCCCCTCAGCAGACCTAACAACTCCAATCAATTTGTGATGAACCATCCTTCCCATCAACACCATCAACACCCTCAACACAATCAACACCCTCAACACCACCACCTTCAACACCAGAATTAACATTATCAATCATCACATCCAAAACGTCCCTAATATCTTTCTTCACTACCTTGGAAACCTTGGCTTCATCAACACCAGCTACTTCTCTACTCATTCGAACAACATCATTCAGCAGTGTGCCATAGTCAAATTCTTGACTTGATTCACCTTCACCCACAGTTGATACACCTTCACCATCTTTCAACTACTTAACACCCACATTCATCCATTTCTTATTTCCCGGCTTAGGTAGGAACAACAGGAACTAAAATCTGTGGAGTAGCACCACTACCAATTCTGGTAGACCTACGTGCCAATACAACTACTACACAAAAAAATGGAAAAAAAATTGTATAAGCACATATTTAAAAAAACAACAAACATAATCACACAAATAAAATGCAACATGTAAAGAAAAAAAAACCTCCAAAAGCATAAGACTGCTGAACCTTCTTCAACTCATCTTGAAGAGAAGATCCATCTTTCTTTTTAGATTTTCTAACCACCTTCTTAGAAGCTAAACAACATAACATATTTGAACAAGTAAATGTATAAGCAAATAAGTAAATAAATATAAAAGAAAAATTACAATCACCTTCTTCTATCTCAGGTTCTTGACGTTGAATAATATCTTCACCTCCTTCAGGAACATCTAAAAATAATCATGTACCACACAGTAAGATACTAATACATAAAGCATACAAAAAAAATGCATGCATACTCTGACAGCCAATAAGCAACCTAATATAGGAAAACAACAGTATAACTAACTAATGCATAGGCTATACTAATATATGTAACTTATAATGAAACAAATGCATACATAGTCTGATAGTCAGCAAGCAACATAATCTGACATACACATTATAACTAACTTATGCATATAGTAAACTAACATAAGAAACTTATAATGAAACAAAATACATACTAGCAAATCAGAAAGAATAACAATAACTAACTAACAATCAGTGAAACTCAAACACAGACTAAATAACTAATGCATAAGTTATATTAACATATGAAGATTCTAAGAAAACAAGTACACAATATTACAATCAGTCAACAACAAAATAAGTAACTTGAAAAATAGAGTAACTAACTTAGACAAATGTTAGCCTAACATATGCAAATCATAAGAAAACAAATGCACATCATAAAACATAGTCAAAACACGCGGATTCGATATACAAATCAAAGAAATATGATGACTAACTAATACTATTGTTAACCTAACATATGCAACTCCTAAGAAACAAATGCACATTATAACTGAACTGATAACATGCTGGGAAAAAATAGAGCAACTAACTAGTGTATATCTTACAATAACAAATGCAACTTCTAAACAATCAACTGCATGTTATAAAAAGGACTCAAAACATACAGATCTGACTAACAAAAAAGTCAACAACAACTTAAAAAAGTCAACATCAACAAGACTGAAAAAACACATACACACAACAATATCAAAAAAAGCGCGAAACTCCAAATATTCAAAACGAAAAATAGGAAAAATACGCACTGAGAGAAGAAGAAGGCTGAGACAACTTCTTAGCTTTAGGAAGAATAGCTTTCCACTTCGCCCTACCCATGACTAGGTCAAATACACAAAAAAAACCTCACATCAGAATCGGGTACAACTATAAAGAAAAATGGAAAAGAACAACAACGGAATTTCAAAACCTAGAATATCAATCTTATTGAATTCAGGCGATTCCGGCGCAAACTTGAACGATGCAATTCCGGTGAAATTTCGTGAAGAACGAAGAGCAAAATTGAAAAAACAAAAAATTGGAGTACAAAGGAATTGAAAAACGAAGAGAGGAGAAGAGAGGGCAAAACACGCGCGAATAATGAGGAAACCTTCTAAACATGCGTGATAAATGATTACAATTTACAAAAATTTAACTGCTCAAAGCTGGTGACAAAAGGAAAATTAGTCATGGATGAAAATTAAAAACAAACAATCAGCTTTAATTAATTATTAGATACCCCATTTTAAAAATAATTATCATATGAACCCCATTTTGCATATCAGTCCCTGGCCTTTCCATAAGCTTATGGACATGCCGCCTTTCCCGAGACTTTCTCATACAAAAATATATAAAACAGAGTATGCAGAATGTGAGCTCTGAAATGTGCTAAGACCATCTCCAATGCGGTATTTAATATAGTGAAAAAATTTCATAAAAGTAACTGGCTCTCAACCCTAAATTTATTCTCCAATTTAAGGGGACGTAATGATGTGGATGAAAATTCAATTGACACTATCAATATGACCTTCTGTATTCAGACTGTCAATTTGAGTCCCGCTTTTTGCCAAATCAGCACACAATTACATTTTTTTTAATTAAATTCACCTGTGATGGTGAGGGGTTTGGCAGACCCTACCCATTTATTAATTAAAATAAAAGGTATAGAAAAAGAGGGAGACGTAATACCTTACCTCTGCGAGTTCATCTGATGATCTTTAATATCTAAACATTGACCTGATACTAACCTAAAGATCAACAGAAACAACTGTGGAAAAATAAATACAAAGTTACCAAATGACTACTCTAATCTAATTTGAGGAATTCCTTCCGCATCTAGCTGCACTTGACCAGCTACTATTGGAGGCAAACCTGCAGAAACATAGACGTTATTTACCTGCTCTCGGCTAGCCATTTTTGCAAGGGAGTCAGTGGCTCCATTTGCCTCTCTGAAAATGTGTTGCATTGAATAATCCATATGTTGAAGAAGATTCCGTATCTCCCTCATCAGCTGTTGTAACTTCCATGGAATCTTGAATTGTTGTTGAATCATACTATGTAGGACTTTTGAATCAGTTTCTATGTCAATACATTTGATGCCACGCTCTTGAGCTAGATATATACCATGTAATAATGCTGATGTTTCGGCCTGCAAAACAGATTCAGCCGATATGGACTTTGATAAAGCAACAATTACCTGACCATCATGATCTCTGATTATGCAACCGATACCAGCAGCACCATTGCTAAGATAAGAACCATCAGTGTTTAGTTTATATTTTGAAGGTAATAACCACTTAATGATTCTTATTGGTCTCTGACTTTTGGGTTTCTGATATAAAATTTTTGGAATATAAGATAATTCCCATTTAAAGTCCAGCTTGAATGCCAACATAGTGTCATTAAAATGATACAGTATTCTTTTGAATATGAGCATTATATCTGGCATTGTACCTTCAAAAATATAAGTACATCTGGCACACCACAGGTACCAGATTACTACACGCGGTAAGATTCTAATTAACTTAGCGAAAGATCCATCACAGGAGGAAACATTCCAATAAAAATAGACTCTATCCCACAATAGTTGAAATGTGTTTGTAGGCAAACTGAAAGCAGTATCCACTAAGTGCCAGACTTGTTTTACCTTAACACATGAGTTAAAACAGTGATGGATAGATTCTGAATCATATAAACAGAAGCAGCATCTTGAAGGTAGGTGAAACTGAAAATCCTCAAGCACATCTGGTAAAGCTATTAGTCTATTTAAGAGTTTCCAGTTAGACAAACTAATTTTCTTTGGTAAAAATGTAGACCACAGATGAATGAAAGAGGGGATATTCAGTTTCTTCTTTCTTATCAGCTCATATGTTGATTTTAATGTGAATGTTCCAGTATAAGTTGGTTTCCAAATAAGTGAATCCTCATAGTTAGGGAATAGTTTATAGTCCAGATCCAGAGTTGGAAAAATATGGTCAGGAAGCCAATTCCTGAGATGTGTAAAATAGAACACTTTATTATTTATGAATTCAGCTATTGTTAAGTTGGGGTAAGGAATTTCTAAAAAGTTCAGGAGGTGGTCTGTTAAAGGTCCCAATGTAGTCCAGTTTGCATTCCAAAAGGAAACCAATCCAGATCCAAGAAGGACCTCTGTATTACACAATGTTGTGTGTTGAACCTCCTTGATTCTTTTCTAAGTTCTGGATGTTTTATGAGTGTCACTCATAGACCACATGATTTTTTCCCACGGTGATTTCCCTAACTGAAGTTTCCACCACAGTATGATGGAAAAGGATTTTGTTAAAGTGTTCAAAATTTTAAAGTTTAAACCATTTTCCTCAGTAGGGAAGCATAAATTAGGATCTGATTTCCAGATTCTTTTTTTCTGGTTATTATCTGAGTTAGAGTTCCAGAAAAATCTTGCAAGTGTTTTATGAATTTGACTTATAATGTGTTTGGTTGGTTTCAACACAGTTATAAGATGTATTGTCATGGAGGTCAGTACATGTTTAATCAATATTGCCATTCCAGCTGGAGAGAGAAGCTTGTTATGCCAATGGTTAATTCTATTTTGGACTGAAATTAGCATTCCCTGGAAAAAGGAATTTTTAACTCTTCCTGTGAATATAGGACATCCCAAATACTTAAAAGGTAGGGATCCTTCCAGCATGTTTGTTTCATGTTTGATCAATGTTATGATTCTGTTAGGTGTGTGTTTTGAAATATAAAAAGAAGATTTCTCAAAATTAACTTTCTGTCCAGAAGCTAATTCATAAGATTTCAGGAAACTGATTATTGTTTGTATATTTTAACAGAATAGCTGTGTCATCAGCATAGGAGAGATGTGTAGATGATTTCATCCCATAGGGTAATTTGTAAGGCTGAATATTTCCGAATTGATAAAGAAAATTCAGGTTCTATGAAAAAGCCTCAGCCATTAATATGAAAAGCAAAGGGGATAATGGATCACCCTGTTTTAGACCCCTTGATGCAGAAAAAAAACCTACTGTTTTTCTATTAATTAATAATGAAAAATATGCAGATCTTATGTTTCTCATGATTAGATCAACTAGGATAGGTGAAAATCCTTGTTTGATCAGGATTTTGGCTAAAAATGACCAAGAAACTCTGTCAAATGCTTTCATCATGTCCAGCTTGATAATCATGTTAAAACCTTTTGTTTTTGAATATAAGTGATTGGTTAACTTTTGCATGAGAAGAACATTACCAGTAATTTCTCTTCCAGAAACAAATGCTAATTGTTTTGGGCTGATTATCTGATCTAGATAGCTTTTAAGTCTTGTTGAGATTATTTTTGAGAAGATTTTGTTTGTAAAATTGCATAGGCGTATAGGTCTATAGTCTTTAAAGGATGAGCACACATCTTTTTTGGGTATTAGAATTATTAGAGTTGATGATATGGCTGTGGGAATGTCTTTTCCAGCAAAGAACTCTTCCACTGCCATCAATACATCAGATTTGATTATTTCCCAACAGTTCTGGAAAAAGAAACCAGAGAAGCCATCTGAACCTGGAGCTGAGTGGCTATCCATGGAGTTAACTATGTAAGTTAATTCTTCCATAGTAATTTGGTTGAGTAAATTTTAATTCATTTCATTAGTTACTACTCTTGGAATATTTTCCAATATCCATGTAGTATTAATTCCTGAGGGGTCCATTTGTTCATTTGTAAGAAGTTTAGAGAAGAAGCTGATAGCTTCTTTCTCTATAGCTTCTGTTTTATTTAGCCATGTTCCATCATTATTTTTTATTAAAGAAAT
Organism: Rubia yunnanensis; assembly: GCA_037428765.1. Taxonomy (NCBI): domain Eukaryota; kingdom Viridiplantae; phylum Streptophyta; class Magnoliopsida; order Gentianales; family Rubiaceae; genus Rubia; species Rubia yunnanensis. The sequence continues at coordinate 77,719,665 of CM075064.1, forward strand.
TGCCTGCCTTTTTTGTTTACTTAAAATTGATTGATGAAAGAATTTTGAGTTTGCATCACCTTCTTTCATCCATTTTAACCTTGATTTCTGTTTTAGAAACACCTCTTGATTAGAAAGAGCTGTTTTCATTTTAGCCTTAGCTAGGTTTAGAGCTTGTAGATTTTTACTGGAATCATCCTGTTGTAAATCTTCTTCAGCCTTAACCACCAAATCTTCACAAATCTGGACAGCATCAAAGACATTCCCAAAGACATTTTTGTTCCAGATTTTAAGGAGTTGCTTTAAATTTTTTAGTTTGAAAATTAATCTTTTCATTCCTTTATTATTAGTGTGTACACTCCAAGCATCTTTAACCAGCTTCATAAAAGTGGGATGGTTTACCCAACATTCTTGAAACTTGAAGGGTTTTGGAATGGACATAGAGGATGTGTCAGATACAAGCAGGATAATTTTAGAATTAGGGAATTTAGACCACCAGAAATTATTAGAGATTCCTCTATCAAGTCTCTTCCATACCCTACCCTTTGGCCTCATTCCAGTCCAAGTGAACAAACTACCCGAAGTTGGGATTTCAGTCATGTTTTGGTCATTAAGGAATGTGTTAAAATTCCTTATACTGTTCTGATTAGGGATTGATTTACCTAGGTATTCCTCATTCTTAGTGATGACATTAAAGTCACCTATTAAACATAATGGTTCATTTTTCAGATTTGCTAAGACTTGCCACAATTTATTTCGTTCATGAATTGTGTGCTTAGCATAGATAAATCCCAGTTGACATTCCTTTGATAGAGTGAGGGATTTAATTTTCACAATGATAACCTGGTCTTCTACTGTACAGATGTCTACTGATAGTTCCTCATCCCACATAATCCAGATTTTACTAATTGGGTTTGCGTAAGATTTGCTGAATCCTAATTCTTTGGCAATGTTTTGTGCTTGATTAGGGTTCAATAAAGGTTCCATAAGGGCACAGAGTTTGATTGTGTTACGTCTTTTAATATCTTTTAATCGGATTTGAGTAGGTTTGTTACCTATTCCCCTTATATTCCATACGCATATATTAAGACTAATCATGGATATGTTTTGGAGAGGTTCAACGAGGAACGGGTGAAAACCGTTTTAGGTGTGGATGAGTAATCTTTTTTGGTATACTTCCTCTGTTTATTTTTTACCTCTGTGTGGTTAAGTTTAAGAATAGTGTTGAATCTTAATTGGTCTTTAGTTAGATTCGCCTTTATTTCTTCAAAATTAAGTTTCCCTAGTTTCAGATATTTTTCCTGTTGCCTCATAGAGGTTTCTATATTAAGCCAGTCAAGATTTTTAAGAGATTTCTTACTGGATGATAAAAAAGGGGAGTTACCTCCGTTGATTTCTATATAATCATCAGTATCATCCAAGTTAGAAATGTTCTGGATATCTATTTGGCAAGTATCTTTAGCATTGGATTTAATAGCTCTATTTTCTTTCTCCTAGGTATGTTTACCATCTTCTACAATCAGATTAGGATGGGTAAGGTCATCATCTAGATTGACTGAGTCATTTGTAGTATTAGCTTGTTGTTTCCCAGTTAACATTTCTTGTGATGGGGATCTATCTACATCCTGAGAAAAAGTTATCTTAGAGTTCTTAGAGCTAATTTGGTCTTTGTTGGAATTGTTAATCTCTGAGATAGGATTTAGTGTTACAGATGAAAGTCTAGTAATTTCAATCTGTTTTGCAGGGCTAATTCCATCCTTACTAGACAAAACTGAGGCAAAATCTGTTACCACTAACTGTTTTTAAGGAGATAAGACATTAGTAGCCTTATCATGAGTTGAAAGAGAAACCTGGGATCCTTGTCTAAGGATCAAATCTTCAGAACTTGCTCCTTTATTCAACTGTGAGTTCCCTTGTGATAAGTTATTTTCCTGAGATACCTGCTTAGCATTGTTATCCACTTTGCTCATGTAGATAAAATGTTTCTTTGGAACAGAAATACCTGATGAAGAAGTACCATTTCCTTTACCTTTATATCTGCCATGTTCATCATTGGAAATGGATTTATTACCTTCTTTTGTTGAGTAGCCTTTAGGTCTCCAGGGAGTGAATCTGGATGAGCTCTTGTCAAACCTGCAAGCTGTATCTAGATGTCCTAATTTAAGACAATTAGAGTAATACAGAGGAACTCCCTCATACTCTATATATTGCCAAAACCCTATATCTCTAAAGCTCAACCATATTCTTTCCAGTATAGGTTTAGTCACATCCAATTCAACACAAATCCTTGCCACATGAGGTCTGGTTCTGTAAGAGAGGCCCTGTCTACCCTAATTGGAGTTCCTATGATATTACCAATAGACATTAGAACGTTATGATCAAAGAATTGATGTGGCAAACCATAAAGGGAGATCCATATAGGGACAATTAGGGAATCTGCGTTAGGGTTAAAATTAGGAACCCATTTGGTCATTCTGATTGAGTAAGGTCCGAAATTCCATATTTTATGAAGCCAACAACGGTAATAATCATCAGGTAAAGAAAAAGGATATCAAAACCTGTCGATTATCAAGTAGAGTAATGTCATTGTGGCCTTTGAATCCAGCTGTATGAAAATCCTTTCGAAGCCTTTCCAGTTGCGGCGACTGCGCGAAAACTTCCCGACCAACGTCCATTTGAGGGGGGCTTCCAGCTTTATGCATTCCTCGTCTGTGAAATGGAGGCCGGGTTCTCCCAGATGATCGATTCTTGACTTTGGAATGAAGGGAGCGTTTTTATCCTCTTGATGATTGTGGAAAGGGAGATTGAGGGCTTCGCGAAGTTCTTGATTTAGTGCTTGGGCATAAGAAATCGGAGGGTTAGTGATGGCTGGTGGTGGTCCGCCACATCGGCGGTGCCGGAGATTGATGAAGAAGATGACACATAGCCGTTATCTCTAATCGCACCTTTAGTAGGTGTGGATCGCACACGATTACATTTTTTTTATTGATAACGATAAAATCTTTGTATTAAAAAAAAGAGACAAAGTCTTAGGAAAAACCGTCTTTCCAGGGAAGACAAGGTGAATTATAATTGTAGAAAGGTAAAATGTTTTAGTTGCAATATTAAAATTTTATTATGTAATGTGCAATAGTTTTAATGTAATGACCCAATTAGTGCAACCAAAAATTTTATGTTGATTTCTTCTAATTTGCATTTTAAACCTTGGTCTTTTCCGTCTTTAAAGAGACAGACTCAAAAAAAATGTGCACGATCAATCAGAATAAATCATAAATAAATCTACGCAACGAAAAATTCCATAACCAAAATTATTTTTAAATGCATGATACATTTAGTAAATTATGATTTTAAAATAAAATATCGAACATATAGTAAATTATGATTTTAAACATAAAATTGAATTACATTTTATAAATAAATTCTCAATTATTGTAGGTATTGTATTTTTATAAATATTATATGATTATAAATTTAATGTAGAGTAGAAATGTATCTGATCTTTTAATTACTCGATTTTGATGTAATATAATTTAATATAGAGTAGAAATGTATTCGATCTTTTAATAACTCAAATGTGTGTAATATAATTTAATGTAGAGTAAAAATTGCATTCAATCTCTTAATTACTTGAATTTGATGCAATATTATTTTAATATTATTTATTATCAAAGGCAAAGTCTTGGGAAAGACGGTCTTTCCATAGGCTTATGGAAAGACGGAGTTTAATTCGAATAATAAAAGATAAAAGGTCTTAGTTGCAACATCAAAATTTTAGTATGCAACATGTAGTAGTTAAAAAATTTATAACCCGGTTCATGCAACCCGAAAATTTTATCTTAATTTATTCTAATTTACACTTTAAACCTTGACTTATGGAAAGACCGTCTTGCAAGAGACGCACTCATTATCAAATATCATAAAAATAATAATTGGCGCAACATATAAATTTTTTATTAAACAAGTAAGAATTGAAGACCAAAGTTTTATGAAAAGTTACCGTCAAAACAATTGTTACATCGAAGTTTCACTCAAATTTTGACACACATATTTATGGACGACTATCCATACATTGGAGATTTCTAAGGTTTACAATGGGACGACCGTGTCTCTCTCTCTTGCTCACCCTATCAACCTCTGCGCCTCTTTTCGCTACTTCGATGTACCCCTCTTTCTGCTTTACAGTTACCCCTCAAATGTTTTATACAATTGTTTTAATTTATTTGAATCTTGTAGCAGTGCCACATATAGAAGGATACTTCCACTCGTTGGTACGAAGATTCGTTGTTTTGGTACTGTGGCAGCGGTTTCAGCAACGTCTTCCAGCAAGTAATGATTCACAAACCACCCTTCTTTGTTGAATTTTCAAATTTTCCCAGACTTGTGCAATTATTTTATTTTTTTTTGGTCGAATTTTCAATTTTTTCCATACCTTTGTGCAAGGGTTGATAATTTGGGTTTAGTTGATTATGTATGGCTTAGATTATGTGGTGCAAAATGCCGCATGGTTTTTTTTCTGCTTGGGGTTATTAGATCTAAAGAATTTGTTATTGTTGTGGATGCTTACAATGTTGTTTCAACCATTCTAGTGATGGGACGGAGGTATACTGTAATTTGATGGTTCCACTAGTTCGTTTACTGAGAATGTTGCATTGTAGCATTCTATATTGTTTTGATCAATTGAATGTTTGCATTACAACTCAATCGCCTGCGCTCTTTATTTAGTATAAAGATCCTTACTTTTTCAGGCTTATGATTGGTGGGGGATAAATGCAGGTTATTACTGTATGATTTATGTATCTTATTAGGTGTAATAACTTTAAATGCTTTAATTTCAGCTATAAGGGGAGTTCCCTGTAGTGAAATTTTGCACTTTTGTGTTTTGCGGCATATGTTTATTATGCATAAGGGGGAGGATCAGAAAGAGTTGTGATAAGTCCTTTTTAACTTTTAAATGATACCCTCTTGGAGTAATTGTGTAATCTCAAGTGGTGTATTCTGTTTTGCTTATTGAAAAATTTCCGGTATCTCAAGTTGGAAAGTGTTCCTTCTTTATCCTTTTTTTTTTCTGCAGGAAAAGAGTTGTCTCAGGTGTTCAGCCTACTGGATCCATACACCTAGGAAATTATCTTGGTGCCATAAAAAATTGGGTTGATTTGCAGGTGAGGTTTAATTGTGATATTTGATAGAGTTTAATGCCATTCATAAGTATTGCTACTCCCTCCCTCCCTCTATAATTGTCTTACCACAAAAAAAATAAAATCATTTTTTTTAAAGTTGTTGAAATAGCATGAAATGATTTGTGGACTAAAAATTATTTCATCAAATTTTTCACATCAATTTTTTTTTAACCAAAAATGGAAGTAAGACATTAATAGAGGGGCACCAAATAAGGCAAATAAGACACTTATAGGGGGGCGGAGGGAGTAGTCCTTTTGCAGAAAGCTAGTCATTTATTCACTTTTTAGTGTGTTATGGTTTTGTGGATTCCTGGACTAACTACGAAGACTTGCCCTCAGGAAACAGGCTGGATACCTTTTAGCTGATGAATTGCTTTTGGTGTTGTATCTGAAAACTGGGCAAAATGATGGATCCACGTAGCTTACAAAAAGAAAAGTGATTAGTTCATGCTTAGTTACTTTTCTGGGTGGAAAATTATCATTTTGTTCCCAGCAATAAAGTACTATAAATTGAACATCACAATCAGCATGAGACTTGGGTTCCATGGCTTCATTGTCCATGGTGTCAGCCATTCTTTAGTTGGCTTTTCATTATGTTTGGTGATCCCTTTGTAGCTCCCAAAGACCACTTGCTAGAGCAGTTTGATATTGTATTACATTATTCTTTTCAACTAATCAGTCACTTAAATTGGCTAATTGTTTGAGTGCTTATTTAAAGAAATTTTAACTATCAACGTTGTTTACTTTTGCAGAATACATATGATACTCTCTTCTTCATCGTCGACCTCCATGCGGTATGTTAAGATATTTCATTAATATCTTTAACTGCATATTGTTGATTGATAGTTTGCCTGATTATTCATACTATTGTAATACTCTCTAGCAGTATACAGTTTGCTATACTAAGGGTACATAAGTCTCTAACCAGTAACTTGCTTTAGTAACAGCATGTAAAGTTGTCTGACAAATGTGGGGAGTGAACAATTTTTGAGTCTGAGATATACTGCACCTAAGGAACCATTTTGTCACAATCACGATGATCTAGAATTCTTTCTCCCTTGTAGATAACCTTGCCTTATGATACACAACAACTATCAAGCGTGACGAGAGAAACGGCAGCCATTTATTTGGCATGTGGAGTGGACACCTCCAAGGTTTGGTGTTCTGATTGCTCTCATATACTGTTCAGAAAGGTTGAAATACTTCCAGAAGATCATACCCGTGTTTATGGTTTCCATGCTTAGGCATCAGTTTTTGTGCAATCTCATGTTCGTGCTCATGTAGAAATGATGTGGTTGCTGAGTTCTGCAACACCCATTGGTTGGCTCAACAGAATGATCCAATTTAAGGAGAAATCCCTGAAGGAGGTATATATATGCTTCAAAGATCCCCACATGTTTTTTGCAATCCAATTTTATATAATAATGCACATTAATGGATGGACAAAGTAGTTTTAAACAATTATATGGAAAACAAGTGGAGACCTTTTTTTTTGTGTGTGTGAATTTAAAACAATTTTAAGTAAATGTTTTCCAGGACCGCTTATAATTTAAATATATCCATTTGTTGCGCAACTTTTGAGAAAAACCAAGATGGCAGATTTCTACAATGTAAATTCGGAAAAAAAGCTGTTCAATAATCAGGTTTTGAATCTACTCCCCTCCCTCCACTTTTCTCATCTACATATATGCAGTCTTAACTCTTGGTACAACTCAGTTTAACATGGTAAGCAGTCTTATGTATTCTAATTATTTGGGGGTCGTGTCCCATGAACAACCTGGTTATTTCTACTCTCTGCAGGGAGATGAAAATGTTGGAGTTGCTTTGCTGACTTATCCTGTGCTGATGGCTTCTGATATTTTACTCTATCAGGTTTTCTACTGTCGACATGACATTTCTTAGGTTTAAATGTAGATAAAAGTTATCTGTGATGATGCATGTGTTGCATACAAAATGTTTAAGTTTAACCTCGAGATTCAGAAGAATCAGAGGCTGTGATGCATTGTTGATTGATCTTATTATGTTGACTATTTTAATTGTGCCTGCAATTGCAATTCTCTTTCATGCAAAAAGTTGACCTTTTATTATGTCTTGATACAAATCCTCATTGACGATAATTCCCTGAATATGCATAATTCTGATAAATTGCAGCATCTGTCTGCAGTCTGATTATGTCCCAGTTGGGGATGATCAGAAGCAACATCTGGAGTTAACTAGAGACCTTGCAGAACGGGTCAACTATCTATATGGTGGAAAGAAGTGGAAGAAATTGGGAGGGTAAGGAAAGACCTAATTAATGTTGGAGACAACTGTACTTCACGGTCTAGGATTTGGAATGTGGTTTCATTTCATTTTTCTTTTTTGGCACTAGCCTTGCTCATCGCTAATTCCAGTTTTTGTTACAGGCAAGGTGGTGCAATTTTAAAGGTGAACTCTCTTCTTTGGTGCCTGAATCGAGCCGTGCATATTTAATTTGTATTTATTGCCTTAACAAGAGTGCACTGCACAAGTTTTAGGTTCCTGAAGCCCTTATTCCTCCTACTGGAGCTCGAGTAATGTCCCTAACAGATGGTCTTTCTAAGGTTAGCTTCTCTTACATTATGTTTTAGTGTTAAACTTTCTTTTTCTTCCATATCTAAAGGGGATGATGAAAAGATAAGGGCATGATTTGCACAAAAGTTCATTTCCCCCCTCCTTTTGTTTCTGTTAAAGGAAGGGAGAAGTTGACTCTACCACCTACTGGAAAATGAGACCTAAGGACCCCTATCTGTTGAGTTTTCTTTTTTAAAAGAATAATCATGCGAAGGAGAACGAGGCTGAACCATTGTCTCGTGGTACCCATCTTATGTAACCGAGCTAGTTGGATCCCTGAGCATTTTTTACTCGAACATGAATGGTTCCGATCTCATGGCTTAGGTTTTGCCTTCTATTTGAACAAACTTTAAAAGAGTTGAAGAAACCCTCCATCCATTTAATTACCTATTAAACCGTTCTATCAAACTTGTCCTAATTGTCTTGCACTTGGTTTATTGCCCAGGGAAATAGCTATTCAACCCTATTTTCGTCCACTTCCTCTGCTATTTCTTGGTTTACATCGCACTGCTTTACATCTGATTGGCATACTTTGGAAAAATATACTTTCGGTCCCTCCCTTTGTCAATGTCTGGGATTGATGTATTACTTACAAGAATCCTTTTCTCTTAATTAACATGGAAAATAATAATGTTTACCTGGTGCTTACATAAAAATTTTAAAATTTTGGATTGCTTAGTAATGTGTTCTGCTTGTGTGATGCCACTATATGTGGCTGTTTTGCTTATCAAACATATTTTTGACTAGCTTCCTGAATTATATTGGTGCTATGGTTTGACATTTTTTGCAGATGTCCAAGTCATCACCTTCTGATCTATCTCGAATAAATTTGCTCGATCCAAAAGATGTGAGTAACATACTCTAAAGCTGTGATGTGCAATGTTTAATTTGTTTTTTGTGAAGTCAAACTCTCTCTATTTTTTATGTTAAATTGGGATAGACTCTGTAGAGAACAGCACCATGAGCTACTACTTCATTATGTTTGTGGTGCTAAGAAAGGAAGAGACTGCTGTAATTCTGTGGCATTGATATTGTGTTGTATTAGATCTTGTAAATAATTAAATGAGCATGTACCAGGATATATGCACTTTATCTGTGCTAATTGGTTCAAAAGACGATATTTTTACTTATGAAAATTGTTTACTATGGAGTATATAACCTGGATAAATGTATCTTGCATTCTTCAGGTAATTGCAAACAAAATAAAGCGTTGCAAGACTGACTCATCTTCAGGGTTGGTCTTTTGTTCCTTGTATATCTTATCAGTGATAATATCTCTCTTTTGTTTGGAACTGTCTTAGCGAATCTTTGGCAGTTCCATTATTTCCTGGCAAACTTCATGTCGTACCTTATTTTAATTTCTTGGTATTGCTTTTCTCTGGATTACTATACAGATTGGAATTTGATAACACTGAGAGACCCGAATGCAATAATCTTCTTTCGATTTATCAGATTGTCACAGGGAAGACAAAGCAGGTAAAACTTCCCCCTGTAATTAATTTTGTGGCTAGAAAGTAAAAACGTCTTCTCACCATTTCATGACCGAGGAATATTTTTTTGTTGTCCTTGTTGCTTTCTTATGTGGGTCAGAGATCATCATCTTAACTTTCTTCTTTAGATTGCTACCATTGCTGTAATGGATTTATGGCTGATAGCAGACTGTAAGGCTATGAAGGCATGATGACCTCGGGGACGGGTACCTAAACTGGTATGGGGACGGGAAATGGGAAAATTAAAAAATTATGGATACGGGTACGGCATGGGGACTGATAAAATATAATAATAAAAATATTATATATGTTTAAATAAAATTATTATAATACAGTATATAAAAGTAAATAATAAATAAAAATAACAAATTTAACTCAATTTATTAAATTAGATGAAAATAGTGAAATTAGTAATACATGACAATTTAATATTTAAAAAGGGGTACTACTCCATAAAGGGTACAAGTTTATTCACATTAAAATAATAGGTACTACATCATCACATAGAGGAGAAAAAAGAAATGTAAAAAGAAAGGAATTCACATCAAGATAAATCCGAGTAAACAGCACATTGAAATTAGAAAACAAGAAGAGGGTGAAGTAGAGTACCACGTGCTATCACTACTGGTATAATAAAATAAATTAAAGTAAGACTTGGAAAACTGTACTGCACATTGGAATTCACAAAAGAGAAACATTAAGAAGAAAGAAGACGAGCGGGGAAGAAGAAGCTGTTTTGCAGTGAAGAAGAAGGCGGAGGGGGGAATTTTGCAGCATCAAACAAGTAGTCTCTAATGTCGAGTCAACCCTTCACCGAAATGGCTGACCGTTTCCAGCATATTGGGGACGTTTCCAAGCAGTCCCCATGCCGGATTCCGTCCCTGTCGCGTCCCCTATAGGAATCTCCAAGCTTCCAGCTGTCCCCGTGCAACATAGATGATGACTACTCTTGAACCCTTAATTCCCTCCCTGTTTAAGGTGTTATAAGCTAGATCAGATTGGGACCTAAACTGCTGATACTGTTACATCACTTGCTCAATGTTTGTTGTGGAATCACTCTTCTATGATGTTCTGTTGCACAATCTTGTTGCATAATCGAACAACTATTGATCTGTGTCTGACTAAATTGAAATGATTTGATGATCTATTCATACGGGCATAAATGAATATAGATGCTGAGCACAAATGTACTGGTATTGCAATTAATGTGCTTATTTACACAGGAAGTTGCGGAAGAATGCGGAAGTATGACCTGGGGAACTTTCAAACCTGTTCTGACAGATGCTCTGATTGATCACTTACTTCCTATTCAGGTTTCAGTTCTGAGTCCTCAGTTAGACTGTATAAACAATCATGATCATATGTGAAGGCAGGGATTTTGACAGAAATGGCAATGCTAGTACAGTGGTGAAATTATTAGGTTTCTAGTCTCTCCTGTTGTTCTGTACAAGCCTACTAGCTTAACTGAGATTCTTCACTGGTTCTAGCATTTGTTGGTTTTAAGTTTTACTATGTTCACGGTAACTAATGAAAATCAGCCAAACCATGTAGTGGAAGAATTATGGAATAAAAGTGGCCTTATCAATTTGCACCTGGCATGTTAAAAAAGAAGGAACTGACATCCAGAGCAGGGGGTCTAAAGTGTTTTACGTTAAGTCATGAAAATTATTTGCATGATTATGCCTGCTTTCAATGCTGATCAGTTTCCATATTATCTGAATGCGTAATTTGTTTGCTTTGTTCAGCTCACTATAGGATATAGTTCCCTGTAAATAATTTGTGCGGCCAGACTCGTGCTGATGTAGCATACAGTTATTCTCACCTCACAAATTGTCGAGCCAGTAGGGCTGTATTGGGCCTAAATTGTCTCTGGAATTGCTGAAAATGGTTAGCACATGAACCCAAGCGAATGAAATTTCTGTGACACTGACTGTAATTTGCTGCATAATTTCTTGCTCCTATCATTACTAGCTTTTTATTTGTAGTATATTATTTCTAGAAATATGTACTAAGTGTCTTTGCAGAATGATCTCTTCCTCTTGATGATAATTAGCTTTTAGTTGTAATATATATTTCCACAAATACGTAAGCATCTATCTATCCATGTCCTTTTCATTTGTTGCTACCTCACTTAAGTAATTTATGATTGCTCAGGTTCGATATGGGGAAATTATGTCTGATGGAAGTTATCTAGATAATGTTTTGGCAGAAGGTGCTAAAAGAGCTACAGAAATAGCCGGTAATACTCTAAATAATGTTTATCAGGCAATGGGATTCTTGCGATGATGCTCATAGTTCTGCTTCAGGAACTTCATGATAGGTCAGCTGATGCCATATTTTTCTACTTGTCTTTTTTTCGCCTTTTCTTCTAAAATTTGCCGATGAGCTCAATATTTATGAGAAAAAAGAGTAGTTAAATATGAAGAAGCATGCCTGATTTACCTGTCTGTTCTAATTGGTGCCCTCAGTTTCTGTTGTCGGTTTAGTTCTTTGCATTATTTGTTTTTGTGTGTGACTATGTGCATTTAGTATTTGTGTGCGCAGACACAGTCTGAGATATGTTGCTCTGAATCCAAGTGCATCCCTCCTGTAACTTCAAGGCCAATATATTAATGCTTAGCCATAGGCATTACAAAACTTCATGTCATTTCTCTGGAATAATATGCCACAAAAACTGTTCTAGGAGTTAGGATGACTTAACTATTGTTTGATAAACCTTGGCATCCTACCATAGGCTAAGGCGAGAAATACTTGTGTCCTGGGTTTTAAAAAGCGCAAAGTGTAGCGAAGCGCTAACGGTAAAATTTACCGAAGCGCTGAGCGCAAGTGCTCGCTTTTCGGAAAAAAGCGCTCCCAAATCATATACTAGGATTATTTCAATAAAGACACAATATAGAATTTTGAATAATAACACAATATCATAAAAGACAAATAAAACATTCAACACATTAATAACACAATCGTTTCTGTCCGATTTCTGTCTTTTTTTTGTTTAATCCATAAATAAATTATATAACCCTAATACTATTTATTTCAGCCCAAAACATCAGCCCAAACTCCTTTCATTTAAGGAAAAAAAGGCCCATTTCAGCACAAAAACGAAAAGCGCGCTTTTTTGAGCGCTTCGCAGGCGCTAAAAAGCGCGCGCTTTTAGTTGGCGCTGGCGCTTTTCAATACAAAGCGCTCACTTGAGCGCTTAGCGCTTTTTTTGCGCTTTAAGCGCGCTTTTTTAATCCCAGCTTGTGTCAATTAGCACAGTAGCCCTCTAGAATATAGATGCCTATAAAGAAGGCAGTTTCTGTGATAATATGTTGTGCTCTTCATAGATTAACGTAATTTGTTTATTTCTGTCCAACTCATGACTTGGTAGACAACTAGTAAACTAGTATGCTTAGGCAGTCCTGACATGAGTTTCTTGTCCAGCAGTTGAAAAATCTAGAGGCAAACTGGCTTAGTAAACGGAAAAACACGTTCATGTTTTTTTTCCGCCCACGGTAGTGTAAGGGAGAACCTAGAACCTGTTCTTATCATTACTTGGAAGCTTTTGGAGGTGGACAGGAATTCTTTTCACAGTTCACTTGTCACTGGTAGTGTCAGTTGAGCTTTTTCTTTGTTAATGGGGGATTGCCACATCCTCTTCAGGTTCCTTATCAACATAGTGGATAATGATTGAAGAAAGAGTATGCATCTGTTCCAATAGAAGGAAGAGGAACATCTAATCATATAATTCTGATACAGTTTCACTACCCACCCACAATGTTAGAATCTTTTAAAAATGCTGGTGTTGGACCGTACAACTATTTACAATATAAAAGTGGCAGGGGAGGTAAATGATCCTATGAAAGCTATGCTCTTGCCTTCTCTGATCTTCTGCACCCTTTGATTGGGTGGCAAAGGAATAAAGAATGTCATTCTCAGTTGTGTCTTTTGTTTTGTATCTAGCAAAACAGCTAATGTGGATGATTTGACGGGACTTGGGATCCCGTCTGCTGGTGTAAAGGAGATGTTCTCTTCCATGCATCATTCAGATTTTTTTTTCTTCTCCATTGTCATTCAGCCTCATAGTGAGATGTTCTACTTTTTAATACTTCTGAGAAGTTTGTGTGTGTTATTTCTGTTTTTTTATGATAATGAGACTGCTATTCTTGGTTTATCTCTTATGAATTAGATTGTTAATAATGATTAATACGTTTTGCTTTTGGGTCCACAGCAGATTCGGTTCACACAGCTCTGTAGCTGAATTCGATTCATGACCCACAACTTCGTGGGCTAAGATAACTCTGATGGATTTAGTATCAATAGAAGCAGAGCAAAGCGAGGCAGCTAATTAGTTTTGTCGGTCAAGCTCAACGAAATATTGACATCCATTTGAGTTCATTGTTTGGAAGACCAGAAATTATGCATCCATGAGCAGATCATATTCACTATTCTGTATAAGCACATTTTCACTTTCACATTCACTATTAACTATTCTTTATTTCCAACTCCCTCTTCTGTATAAGCACATTTTCATCCACATTTACCAGTTCGATACATGTATAAACTTAGGGTACAATTAGGGTAAATGTTACAGTTCTCTCCTAGAGAAAGTCTACTTTATTCAAGGTACGGGCTAACTCTTTATGAGAGGTGAGGTAACTGTTTGATGCGAGCTCTACATATGTTGAATGGAATTTTTGGGGAGAGCTAAAAGGAGCATCTATCAATCCAGCAATAAGTTATGGACACATAACCCATTTGATTGATACTGTTTAGGTGCTGAGTGTGGTCGCATGGGGGTAATGCACGATTCATTCTGTCCGGCTCGTGGTCTGCAACATCAAGTTCCCATTTTCATTATAATAATATAATAAAAGAAAAAGAATTACTCCCTATATCTAAATAAGCGAGAGAAGTTCTTCCAATAGGTGGCATGTGTTTAAATTATTGACATTTTATTGTATTTTTATCACTTACAAACTACATTTATAAATTTAAATAAAGTATTTTAAAGTCAAACATTGTGCTTTTTGATATTTTCTATATTCACATTCAAACACATTTTATACATGTTTGAACTTATAAAAAAAATACTTAAGTTAAAAAGTAAAATGGTACATTAATAAACTTATGGATTGACCACCTTCCTAAAACTTCCCCAAGAAATAAAACTATATCAGAGTAGTCTGAATATATATATATATATATATATATATATATATATATATATATATATATATATATATGTATATGTTGAATGGATATATATCCAGGGTTTGGGTGTGTAGTTTTGTTGATTTACATTTAAGTCCAAGTATAAATAATAAACTTTTCACCTTTCCCTCTCACTTTCCCCTCACAAAATTCCATCGTCTCTCTGCATCTTCTCTTGCCATTTTCTTTGACCTCCAAATCTGAACTGCACACACGCTCCTTTCCTTCCAATAATTGCACATCCTCTCCATTTTTCTTCCTTCTTTCTTGCGCAGTGGTTCATAAAGATCTTTGGAATTTTTCGACGAATTTTCCGTTTTTAGCTTCGGTTTCCAGCGATCTAGCGCAATACGACCTTCGTTTTGTGTTTATTTTCGAAGATAATGTCTTCGCTATGTTTTTCTATGCATATATTTTTAAAATTTCATTTTTTTGGTTCATGTAATTTTCAAGTGTTTGTGTAGGTTATACTAAGTATTATTGTGCTTATTTTGTGTTATTTCTTTATTATGTAGTTGAATCGTGTTATATTGGGTGTTTTAGGGTTTATGCTGTTCACTGTGTTATTATTTGAGGATTTCTCTATTTCTTTTTGTGTTTGATGAATTGTTCTTACGAATTTGTGCTAATGTTAGTGTTGTTGTTGTCATTTCTTAGATGTTTAAGAAGACTTGCCTCACTGTTACTGCAATCAAGGAGGAGGATCTGTAAGTTTATTATTTTTCATTAGTGATGTTTTACATACTGTTGTTGATGTTTATCGTTTTCAGTTTTCAGTTTGATGATTAGATTTTAAGTACTCTTATCTGTGTTGGTGTGATGTTTTAACTTCAGTGCGTGATGCTTATGGTGTTTTCATGTTTAAGTGTGCAATTGATGTGCTTTTTTTTATTGTGTGTGATATCTTAGGGTTTTGTTATGATTTGTGCTAATTTTTGTGGTGATGTTGTTTCTTAGATGTCTAAGAAGACTTTCCACTACTGCTGCAATCAAGAGGGAAGGTGGATATGTAAGTTTTATTATTTTTCAGTTGTGATGTTTTACATACCGTTGTTGGTGCTTCTGGTTTTCTGTTTGATGTTTGATGTTTAGGTTTTAAGCTTTGCTATCTTTGTTAGTTTGATGTTTTAATTTCAATGTTTGATGCTTGTTGTATTTTCAAGCTTAAGTGTGCAATTGATGTGCAATTTTGATTGTGTGTAATATCTTAGAACTTTGTTACGATTTGTGCTAATTTTTGTGTTGTTGTTGTTGTTTCTTAGATGTCTAAGAAGACTTGCCCACTTATGCCGCAATCAAGAAGGAATAAGCATCTATAAGTTTTCTTCTTTTTCATCTGTGATGTTTTAGATACTGTTGTTGATGTTTCACAATGTAGTTGTCATTCATGTTGTGTGTGCTATTGTGATATTTTAATTTCAGATATTGATGTTTTTATTACTTTATGTGATGTTTTATATTTCTTTCACATGAATAGTTTCCAAGGTAGAGCTCTACGATGACATTGATAAAATAATAAAAAAAGTGCTATGAGGAATCATGCTATTGAAGATGTTCCCTTGAACAGAGGACCGGAGCCGACCTTTGATCTTTGCGTTGGTGGAGTAGAAGAGACATCCTCTTCAAAACCAGCAGGAGAGAAGACAAGTTTGTGAATAAGCGAGCGGCAAAGGGAAATAAGTTGTGGGTGGGGGGGGGGGGGGGGGGGTAGAATTTGATTGGGGTGTATTGTTTGAGAATGATATTTTTTTTAATTATTGTTTTATTTGTTAGAGCCGAGGTATTGGGTTGTTATTGATGTTTTAGGTTTATTTGGATTTTTCTGTTTTTATGTTAGCGGAATCTTAGGGCATCTGAACCTTTGAATGATGTTTAATAGTTCAATAGTTAAGACGATTGACATTTTCACATGCTGATATAAAACTTAATTTAAAGGTTTCCACTTTTATATGCTAATTTAATATGTTTTTGTTGTGCCAGCGATGATTCATTGAATTCATTCAATTTTGAGTAATTAGTGTTTGATGTTTTATATCTTGTTCATTAGTAATAAATATATAAAGTGATACGTATCATCTAACATTTATCAATTATCATGTAAAAACACAATAACATTAGTGGATAGAAATAGAACGTCAAAGAAATTATTTCAAATGTAACAACAGTGGAATGTATATTTTCAACTCTAGTCTGAGATATTTTCTTTTAGATTGAAGTGGTAGCTTTTGTGCATGTCATTTTAAAAATTGATATTGATGTTTCTTATGGTGTAACAATCATGCAATTAACAAGAGTGTAAAGCACAAGCCAAAATAATGTTCATAAGCATAAAGGGTATGTAGATTTTAGAATCTCACAAAATAAAGAGTTAAAATATAGGGTAAATGCATTTATACCCCCAGTTTCTTGTTATGTGCACATATACCCCCGAGTTTTTTTAAAGTGCACTCATACCCCTAGATTAGTGGTGCCTTAATAACTCGTACCCTTCTTCCCTGAGTTCGGCCATTTTTTACCATTGACCGACCTGAAATGACCAAAATACCCTTTTCCTTAAGTCCCTCCTCCATCTTCGTCGCACCACTACCACCTCCGCCGTTGTACCACCAATCTGTCACCTCCGTCACCAACCCTGCCACCACGCTGCCAATCCGCCACCCTTGCCCCCGCCTCCATCCCAAGCAACGGTTCTCCTGGAGATGGTTCACTCTGCACATTCTAGTAACTCCACCGCCGTCCAATATGTTGGCGCCGACCATGATACAAACGCGTTCCACGCGCTGACTCCGGACAAAGAAAATGGTGTCGTCTCCAAGCCCCGGTAGCGAACTTGAAGAGCAACAATGACAACTCACAGTGGTTCTCCTCGGTCCTACGCATAATCAAAATTGGGGGAGATGAATCGAATCAGGGCTTTAGGTTGCTGGTGTAAATGGTCGAATTGGGGGAACCGCCTAGGGCAATAAGGATTTGCATTGTGGGTTCGAGAGAAATATCCTAGGGGTGTTTCTGGGTTCTCGAGGCGGTGGTGCACAACGGAGCATGGTGGGAGGAAGCGTTGTGTGCTTTTTGAGGCGGTCGGAGGAGAGTGGAGGGTAGCCGGAACTTGGAGGCATTGTTGGCTCAGGAGAAGGATGAAAATATGGTGTTTCTGAAATTTTATTTTATTTTCTTTAAGGGGCAAAACGACCATTTCCACTAATTCCGATATTGACCATTTTTTTCTAACAGCAGGGATACAAGCACACTTTTTAAAAACTTGGGATTATATGCGCACATAAAAAAATTGGGGCATAGATGCACTTATTTTTAAAAGGGCAAGTCTCAGGAAAGACGGCATATCCATAAGCTTATAGATATGCCAGGGACTATTTTGAAAAATGGGGTCTAATTTGTAATTAATCAAATATATGGTACTAATTAGAAAGTCTCTCCTTACCATTTCTTCTTCTTCATATTTAGTCTGCACTTTCTCTCTTCATTCTTCTCCGCCTCTCGTTTTTCCTCTCCTTCTCCTCTTGTTCTCCACCTATTCTCCAACTTATTTCAACTCGTCACATGTGTACGCGGCTGGAAAAAAAAGTTCCTTCTCCGCCGTAAGGTGAGCTTTTCAGGCAGCTTCCTACAACCATCAGCAGGTGCCCACCTCACGTAATGTGCATTGTAGGTTGCATTGGACAACAATCGTTCAACCATTATGTCGGATGGGAATTTGATGTTCAATGATCTTCTAGATCGAACAACGAAGGTAAATGAGGTTGCAAATAGTTTTCTGGAGAACCCCTCATTTAGCACATACCTTTGGTTAGTGTATTTGTCTGTGATATATTTTCTTGTGATTCTCTATTTTCCTTTTGAAATTACAATTTGAATTTTGCTTTTGGTCGGAGTAGCTATGTTGGTCGAAGATTTTCTGAAGTTATTATTGATTTATGTTTGCTTTAGCTTTTGGATGAAGCAACGCAAACATAGCTGAAGTCTGAGTTATGGTTTTGATTAGATATCATCTGATTGATTAGCAATTGTGAACGTAAGTTTTTTTTCATTCGTTGTTGATTGTTCGTCTTGAATTACGAGCTGCATTTGTTTACTTATATGTTGCAGCTGTTATTATTCAAAGTGTACCTGTTAGTTGTACTGGGAATGACCTTTTTTTTCTTCTCTTTTTTGCTAATTGTTCTTTTTGAATTACGACTTGCATCTGTCTACTTATGTATATTGCATATGTTAGTATTCGATGTGTATTTGTTAGTTGTACTGTCTATGACCTTTTGTGAATGACTTTTTTTCCCCTCTCTTTTTTGTTGACCATTTGTTTTGATTTACGAACTGCATCTGTTTACTTATATGTTGCATCTATTAGTATTCAATGTGTACTTGTTAGTTGTACTGCCTATGACCTTTTGTTTTCATTTGTTGTTAGTTGTACGTTTTGAATAACGAGGTGCATTTGTTTACTTATATGTTGCAGCTGTAAGTATCTCGTATGAACTTGTTAGTTGTGTTGTGTATGACAATTTTTTTTCAAAAAAGTTGTTGTTGGTTCACTTTTAAATTTTTTTTTATAAAAAAATTGGTTAATAACTCTATTGAGCCCCCAATAAAATCCATCCCCTCCCCTTGCCCTTGGTGGGAATTGAACCCATGACCTCATGGTAGTAGCACTAGACTTCAACCGCTAGGCTAACATTCAATTCCCCACTTTGAATTAAGAACTGCATCTATTTACTTATATATTGCATCTGTTTACTTATATATTGCATCTGTTAGAATCTAGTATGTACTTGTTAGTTTTATTGTGTTTGACTTTTACTTTCATTGTTGGTTATTGTTCGTTTTGAATTAGAAGATGTACATGTTTGCTCATATGCTGCAACTGTTAATGTCCAGTATGTGTGGTTAGTTGGATCTAAACCTTTTTTGGTTTTATTTAAGGAATCGGACAACGTTGAACATTGCACTCCACAAGACGTTCCGACAAGAGGAGGATGCATATGAAGATAAAACTAAACTTTGAAGATTCGAAGATGATCCCCTTTTGAAGATTCATAATTGATGATTCATTGTATTAGAGGCGGTTAGTTAGTTTAGATAGGAAAATTGTTGTAATTGTAAGTTCCCAGTGGAAGAATTCTGTCACGAACACTTTATCGTCAATTTTGTTTAGATGTTGAGAGACCCAGAGACCCTTTAGTGTTTGAATTTGACAAAATTTGCATGTTTTTTATACAAAGTATGCAATGCTTTACATGTGTTATTTTCACATTAGCAATACTTTTTTGACCTCTCTTTGATTTAAATCAGGGAAATCTGCTTATGTTTTTTAAAAATAAACACATGTTTTAATGTAATCTGTATATATTTTAAGGTATTAAATGCTGTGCCTATGAAAATTTGAAAACTACAAAATCATGTGACCTCTTTTGTGTATACTACGACGTATAAGAGAGTACTTATTGTAGGCTAACATATGCATGTTTTAACAAAACATAAACGATTCATAAGGTAAATTATGCACTACCTCATGACAAAGTTTTGCTATTCATAAAAGAAATTGATAATTTAAAATCATATGCGTGTTTTTATTTAAACAATACATGTTGTAAAGTAATTAATGCAGGGTTAATATGACAATTTTAAACTGTCAAAATTTAGTCCCCATGTCTGTGTAAACTATAACGTATACTAGTTGTAGACTAACATATTCATGTTTTAACAAAACATAAATGATTCATAACTTAACTTATATATGATCTCATAGAAAAAAGTTTCATAATTCATATTCAGAGCTTTTAAAACAAGTGCATGTTTTAATACAAACGATACGTATTGTAAGGTAACATGTGCATTATAAATACGAAAATTTTCATTAGCATTTATTTTGTTTTTTGAATATTTGCCACATGTTTTTTACATGTTCATAACAGCAGGATTCATATTCTAATGAATCTCCGACATCAAATAGTCCGAATAATCATGTCAATATCCTATTACAAAAATAGAAATTCTCTATTGTTACAAAAACATAAACTCTCTACTTAGCATTCTCTGTTGTAGGGAATTCAGAAGCTTTCCTTATGTTAGCTTCATGGGATGATTCTCAACATTCTTGTATGAATGAGTCACTCATGTAACAGTGGAATGGTTTGTCTCTAATCTCAGTGGCTTATTACAGGAAATGTGCCTAGGCTGAAACAAAACTGTTCTTCACCAGGATTTCTTTATGGAAATTTCCTTCACTAAGAATCTGAGATATCATATTGGCATGGAAAATTCCAGGTTCCTTCTTGGAGGTAATATAAAATAACATTATCTTACCCCACTTCTTGTCTTTAGGGAACCAGCTGAAATACTCTGCTTTTCAGCCAAGAAATTTTGCTGACATCTTAAAATCATGTGATCACAGGCACACATGTGATCATTTGAAATTCAATCTGGCAAAATGGGCAAATATTTGTGATTGAAGCCCAGTTGTCAATGCATGTAAAACAGAACCTGAAATTAAAATGACAAACTCAGGCCATTGGTCAAATTCAATGTAAACAAGTACGTGCGAAATGCTAGTACAAATGTCTCATTTCGCTATAAAGACTAGTAAAAAACACCTATAAAGAACCATACCAATGTAAGCAGCAATCGAGTACTCCTCTGTCAATGACGACATCCATACATATACCACACCTTACGCCCGCAAAATCAATATACTCCTGCACATAAAGGTAGCTCGTTTCCAGTAGCTCCGGAACACACAGCACGACTACACCCTCACCATACTGTAATAAACATTTCCAATGTCTTATCACCAAGAACAAGAAGCATGGAAACTGGAAAAAAAGTCTCCCGGACTCAAATAAATCATCCACATGGCCATAGTTTTATTAAACCCGTAAATTGCAAAGCTCGGTTACAACATTAACATCACGCCGTAAACAAATTACTCTGAATCACTAAAGTATGAGCTACACAAGATGAAAATTACCAATTCCTAAACACTATAAAGTATAACTGAAAGATAATTGTTTCACAGGAGCATAATTCAAGCTCCAGGAATCAAAACCTCAAAACATGAAGAAGCACTTACAGCATTATTTTCATTGCTCAGATAATCTTCATCTTCTTCAGTAATCAATTCAACTGAATATCCTTCTGAGTCGAGTACTCAAACATGCGCAAGAAGTGGTCTGTAACATAGAGCAGATTGTCACCACTCACAGAAAATGCAGGGCGTTCCCTCTCCAATTTGAACACAATCATGCCACTGTTGTGACCAGCTGCCAAGACAGTAATTGTACACATTACAACTCAACTACGAGTAACATGTAATAAAACCTACATCAGAATTAAGGAGTTTATGCATACTGAGAAAGGTGACAAGATGTAATAGGATCAAATCCTTTATTATGTGAATTGGGTGGTACTTTACTACTTTTCCTACAACAAAAATCATCAGAATGATCCTAAACAGCAAGCAGCAAAATCAACCACCATTTTCCATCCAAAATACCTCATTTCGCTGCGAATTTGTAGACAACAGCCCCAACTCTGGAACCAGGCAATGGAGGATCAGTATGAAGAACTTCAACATGAAAAAACTTCTCAGCTTTCTTAAAGAACGAAGTCTCCTTCTTCCACCGCCTCAAATGAGCCATCACGAACACCATCTTCTTCTCCAACAGGAACCACTCCAATGTCTCAATCAAGGGGGCATAAAGAGTATCATGGTACACCACATCCGAACCCAACATTACATCGTACTCTCTCCCCATCGCCTCCATATCCCATGTTTCTCCCCAAGATAGGGCCGTCGCGTTAACCCTTCCCTCGTTGACTCTGATGACTTCGGAGTTTGCATCAATGTTGGTCTGCAGATTGGGGAGCACGTGGGAAGGTCCGTGACGGTGACGTGAGTGCCGAGCAATGCCGCCGCCACAATCCTAACCAGGTCGGTCCCTGAATCCAGCTCAAGAATGCGGAGGCGGCGGCGGTTGGGTTCTTTCCCGCCGAGAATCTCCGACAGGGCGGGGTGGTGGAGATATTGCTGCAGTAGGAATTTTTTTCCGGCGGCGGGTTGTTCGTGGTCTTCCGGCAGTGATTCTTCCGGTATTGTGAACTGGAAGGGGTCGGGTTCATCGTCGTCGCCTCGTCGGAATACATGGCGCAGTGGTGACACTAATTTTTGGGAAGAAGGAAATTTGCAATTCAACCCGCAAATCTTATTTAATTTATGTTAATTGTAAATTGGTCCCGGTCTGACCATTACCACTCTTTCTAAAATATACTATACAAAAAGATATAAAACAGAGGGGTATGCTGAAGGTGAGCTCTGAAAGGTATTAAGAGCACCTGTAATAGAAGTTTTTTAATTTTTAAAAATCGCTCTAGAAATTTAAAATACCCTTAGTGATAATTTTTAGGGCGGTTTCTTAACAAGAAATTGGTCATTGGTTTGTTACCGGTTAAAAAATTGGTGTGTGTCAATGTGAACATGGGCTAGGTGGCTGCTGCAATTTTTTTCTCATGAAGTAGGACCGTAGGACACCTCCAATTGGCCCACGTGTACCACTAAGTGCAGCCTTTATCTTTAATTTTAAAGTATGAGACACGTGGCATCCTCTGGTTTTTTTTAATAAAAACACCCGCAGATGGGGGAGATATGTATTAGGTTCCCCAAGCCTTTGCGCAAGATCAACAGTAGATACATTGAGTGAAACAAGTTCATCATGAGCAGTGAGACAACATGGTTGCCACCAAAAGTCCTAAAACTATCTATATCTGAGGATATATGAACATATTCCGTAAGGGAAACGAGATCTAAATTAAAGTTGCGATCCAAAAGAGAGAATCTCCACCCCTTGTGTTAATTCTCTCCTTTGGCCAGGCAACTCCAATGTCCATGAAGTCTAGAACTAAACAATGAAGTCCAGAATTACACTGAAATGCTGTCAATCGAAGATTAGATTAGTTGATTTTATACTGCACAGCCAAAAATGAGTATTTGCAGCAGCATGAGGAGGCCTATGATGTGTTAGAGTAAAAGCTGAGACCCCAGATCAATATCAGAGCAGCAAGTATTTCAAATCATCGTAACATCTGTCCATAAGGAAGTTAGACTGAGAGAGAGGTTGCAGCGGAAGACCTGTAGAAAACCAGCAACCATCAGCAGTATCTATTCAAACCATCAGAAGTTTTGAAAACCCGAATGTGTGGTGTAAGTTCTTTGTCCAAATTAATAAGGCCTTTAATGTGCACAGGGATATTAGATAGATGCAGGCCTTGATTATGGTTGAGATGGTGCTTGGCTACTGCATCCGCCACACTATTACACTCCCTAAAAACATGTTTAAGTTCAGCTCTACCAAGCAGGGATTTCACTTTGAAAACCATGTCAAAATTTTTTTCAATGAGCAGAATATGGATCATTGATCATACTAACCGCAAGTTTAGAATCAGATTCAATTATGAAGGTATGACCGAGATGAGGGAAAATGTGACAAGCATACAAAATGGCTTCAATTTCAGCATGTAGAGGGGTCTCAGCAGAGGAGACTGCAGAGCTGATCTGAATAGGACTACCAGAGGGATTCCTAGCAATCAGACCAACAGAAGCTTTGTTAAGGGTCCAGGATGCATCCACATTAATTTTTGTGAAGCCATACTTGGGCCTTTCCCACAGAACCGTCAATATATTTGGCTTAGGGGGAGGTCTAAGCAAAGGAGATAGATGCCTAAAGGATGCTGGGATAGTTGCGGAGGACAGCAATTTGGGGGGGCATACATGCAATGTTAATTTAATTAGTTCCTGAACCTCCTTACAATTCAGATTAACAGAAAAAGGTTTATTATCAAATAAAAATCTATTCCTAGCTTTCCAGAGAGACCAACACACCAGAGAAGGCAGAATTCCACAGTAGATTTGCTGAAACTTAGGGAGATCAGTGCAATTCCAAAAAATGTGAAATATATGAGGAATGGAATGCTGAGCATTAAGGTTAAACTGGAGCACAGCGGTCAGATTTGACCAGACAGCATGAGCCAAGTGACATGAAATGAAAAAATGCTGGATCGAGTCTGAATGACAACAAACAGGACATTTCGAAGCTAAACTGAATCCACAAGTAATCAGCACATCATCGAAAGGGAGAAAAGAATGCAACAGTTTCCATGTAAAAATAGTGATCTTTTTTTTGCAATGGAAGTTTCCATAAAGATTTACTTGCAGGGAAATTACCTGATGATAAAGTCAGGGCCATATAGGCTGACTTGAAAAAGAAATTACCAGAGAGTTCAGGTTTCCAAACCAATCTATCATCTCTATCTAATGTCAGTTGAGCACCCTGCAGAAAAGAAAGCGTATCATGTTCCAGAAAAGGCGAGATCAGATCTAAAATAGGGTTTCTGTTACTGATGAAATCAGCCACAGAGATGTCAGTCAATACAGAGATAAAACTATCTGGAACATAGTTAAGAAGAAGTCCATTTGGGCACCAGTTAGCAGATAAAAAATTACAACTGCCTTTGCCATGGATAATAATCGAATTATTTTCAGTAAACGAATTTATAGCACAAATTCTTTTCCATGTCACTGATTTCCTATGGGATGGTGGGAGTGCCCATAACAATTTAGCCCACAAGGAGGTACCTAGTTGGCTCTTCCACCATAGTTTAACTGAACAGGAGTCTATAATAGCTTTGATTGATCTGAAACCTGAACCATTCAAATGTGTAGGTTTAGCAATTTCTGCCCATCTTTTCCAAACCCTATTATTTTTATCCTCAGATCTTCCCCAGAAAAAGTGAGACATTTTTTTCTCAAATAATTTTGTTATACCTTTAGGGGGATTTGTGACAGACCAAATATGTTGAGGAATAGAGGACAAACAAGACTTAATTAAGATCATTTTACCTCCTCCACTAAGCCATTTATTTTTCCAGTTTTGAAGCTTATGGTCAACATTAGCCA
Source organism: Rubia yunnanensis (assembly GCA_037428765.1). Taxonomy (NCBI): domain Eukaryota; kingdom Viridiplantae; phylum Streptophyta; class Magnoliopsida; order Gentianales; family Rubiaceae; genus Rubia; species Rubia yunnanensis. The sequence continues at coordinate 77,745,056 of CM075064.1, forward strand.
GCAAAGGATGGAAATATCTCTTTAAAGTTCTTCCTCTAAAAATTGGACATCCTAAATATTTAAAAGGAAGGATCCTTTTTTCATTTTTAGAATAGCTTTGACCTGATTAAGTCTAGCTGGTGTAGCCCTTTTACTTAGATAAAAATCAGATTTGTCAAAGTTAAACTTTTGTCCTGAGGTATATTCAAATATTTCAAGGAAGACTTTGATCTTAATAAGGTTCGACCTAGATGCTTGCATAAAAATAATCGTGTCATCCGCATACATAAGGTGAGAAACCTCTGGAATTGAAGCTGGAATTTGATAACTAGCCAGGCTACGATTAAAGAATATGAATGATAGACTCCTAGAGAAAGCTTCAGAAAATATGTTAAAAAGGAAGGGTGAAAGAGGATCACCTTGTTTTATTCCCCTTGTAGCCCTGAAAAAACCTACAGGATTGCCATTAACAAGAATAGAAAAATAGGCCTGGGACAAATTATTCATTACAGCATTTAGAAACTTCCCTTTGAAACCAAACAATAGCAAGATTTGTCTAAGAAAATTCCAGTTAATTCTATCAAAAGCCTTTCTTAGATCTAGTTTAAGAATGCAGTTTGGAGTTCTATTTTTTTTATCAAGAAATCTAATCATTTCTTGTAAGTACAGGATATTATCTGATATGTCTCTATTTTTCATGAAGGCTGATTGATTAGGAGAGATCAGATTATCCATGTAAGGTTTCAACCTTTCCATTAGGACTTTAGAGCAGATTTTATTTAACACATTGGAAAGGCTAATTGGCCTAAAGTCATCAAATGAACATGGGGTAGGCTTTTTTGGTATTAGGGTAATCCAGGTACTAGAGATACCCCTAGGCATTTCAGAACCGGCTATAAATTCATTAACTGCAGAAATCATATCCAATTTTATAGTAGACCAACATTTGGTATAAAATTTTGGAGAGAAACCGTCAGGACCAGGACTACTGTTCTTATTCAAGCCTTTGATCACATTGAATAACTCAGATTCAGAGACCAGGGAGGCTAACACTTGGTTATCCCTATCCTTGATAATCTCAGGTATTTGACTTAGGAATTGAGGGTAGTAAGTTTCATCAGTGGACAGAGAAGGTTCAGTTAGCAATTCAGAAAAATAAGCAATTGCTTCTTTTTGAATTTCCAACTGAGAATTAATCCATTGGCCAGCACCATTTTTTATTTTTGTTATCTGCAATTTACAGTTTCTTTCCTGCACCACTTTATGAAAGAAGGAAGTGTTATTATCTCCTAGCTTGTGCCATTTAAGTCTAGCTTTCAGCTTCCAATATTTTTCCTTTTCTTTTAAAGCTTTTAGCAGTAAAGCATTTTTCTCATTAAGTTTTATACGCTCAGAGACAGAGGGGAGCAGATCATACTTAATTTCCTGAGTTCTTAAGGCCTCCTCTGCATTTTTAACATTTAGGTCAATATTACCAAAGTTATCTCTATTCCAGCTTTTAAGAGCTTTCTTAAGCCTAATTAATTTCAGGTAAAATCTGAGCATGCCAGTTTCAGCTATAGGAAGGTCCCAGCAATCATTAATTAATCCCATAAACTCATTTCTCTGAAACCAGGCGTCAATGAATCTAAAAGGCTTAGGACTGGAGGAGGTCATAGTGGAGACTTGGATGAGAAGTGGTGCATGATCAGATGTCTGCCTATTCAGGATTTGAATCGAAGAAGCTGAGAATTTGGAGTTCCATGAAACAGTACTGAGTCCTCTGTCTAATATTTTCGAGGTTGGGTTCCTAAGCCTAGAATTGCACCATGTGAAAAGATTACCCACTGTATTAATTTCTTGTATACCATTTAAATTAATCCAAGAGTTAAAATCCCTGATACTACCTAAGGCAGGTGAACTAGGACCTCTGTATTCGGACAGAGAGGTGATCGAGTTGAAATCTCCAATAAAAATAGTATTACCTTTAGAGATATGCTGCAGTTCATTCCATAAGGCCTTTCTACCCTCCCTATCCCTAAGAGCATAAATGAAAACTGCTTCCATGTGCCAATTAAGGTGATGATGTAAAATAGTGACATGCATGAATTGTTCATGATAAGATAGCAGAGAGATAAACAAAGAATTAGACCACATTAACCATATTTTCCCATTATACAGAGTCAAATTGTGGGCAAAGGAGAGTTTCTCCATATATGCTTGATAAGAAGAATTATCATGCATCGGTTCAATGATACATAAAAGCTGTATTTTCTTAAGTTTGCATAAATTTATCAGCCTAAGCATTGAAGTATCCATGCCTCTAAGATTCCACACTAAGAAATTTACATTACAGTTAACTAACATTGTTCACAAGATTTATTACTTTTTGTGGCTGATCTAAGCATCATTTTGTTTAATTGATTTAGGTAGTTATTTTTCTTTGGTTTAGATTTACCTTGCTGATTACCTGTAGGGGATGAGGTAGCAAGATTTTGATGGCTAGAACTGGCCTCCATCTTTGCCCCAGTCTCAGTCCGATCCACAGTCAGATCCTCATGTTCCATAGAGTAATTATCCAGAACCTGCAAAACAGAGAATCTATTTGCCATCTTTCCAGGCTGGGAAAGTGCAGTATTGTGATTTGGGCTACGCATAGAAAGTGTAAAAGATCCAACTTGAATATCATCTTTAGCATATGCCAGCAGGGTTGGTTTAGATATAGCCGTATCTTTTAGTAATGATAGCGGGCGGTCGTCGCACCCCCTATGCAAAAGATAATTTGTAAGCCCTTTTTGCTTACTTTCTACAACTAGGTAGATAGCGGCAAATCGGGGTCGTCCAAGGAGAAGAGGGATCTTCCTAAGCGCTTAAGCACAAATGGTTGATATTATGCTAGGAGTAGATATATATACACACACATAAAAGCAAGTAAAACGGGGGGGTTGGTTGGTTGGTTGTTCCTAAGTTACGAAAGTAAAAAGACAAGATAACTAGCAAGGTCAAGTGACTATGCTAATCATCAAACAAAACTAAGAAAAGGGGTTTTAAAACTACAAAGATAAAAAGCCTTGGGGGCAAGGGATATCCACTTCCAAATCTAATGTAGGTCATTGAATCATTCACTCATTCTATCATATAGCATTACATGACTCAACATCAACATACCCATCTAGCAAGAATCACAACACGTTATGCACAAGAAGTTCTAAGTTCACGCTCATAGATTTTCATGCAAAGGAGCTACGGAATTTGTCACGTTCCTAACACCTAACCAATTCAATCATACAAGCACTCCCTATGCTCAAGCAACTCATGGCACAAATGAAGTGAAACACACCATCAAGAATACATAAATGCTAAATAACAAATGCTTCAAGGATGAATTAAAACCATCTATTCAATACTTCAACTACTTGTTGTGGAGACTAAACTCATATCCTTCTTAGTTCGTAGTTTGCAAGAGTGAGTTCGACATCTCTCGTCAAACCTCACCAATGACTCCCGTTGTCGCGACCACGACTCAAGGTATCCCATTGGTGGCATTTAATCACGAAGAACCAACAAGCTTGGCAATGCTTATGACCACTACACCGTGACTAAGCATTTAACCAATTCATGCAATTACACGAGATTGGATGAACGTGCAACGCACATTCATCCAAGAGCATATAACTCTCTTGTTTGCTACACAAACGAACATGACGAAGAGTTCAACATCAATCACATTCATCTAGCACATTATCAATCCATCAACACAATCAAAAGCTCTAAATCATACTCATACATTCCTAACAAGAAAAGGGGGGAAATTAACCCAAATCCCCCAAACCCTAGCTAGCAATTCATACAAGTATTTCATTCAAGCTTTCAACAACATCAATGGCATCAACAATTAACATTCAAGCACAATAGCAAAAACACTAAATAGATAGATATAAATGCTCCTTACTACATAGAAATGGAAGCTTCAATCTTTGCTCCCAAGTACAAAAACTACTCTAGAACAACAAAAGACATAGAAACTAAGAAAACAAGAAGAGAAAAGCTAGGGTTTTGGCCCAAAACAGGGGCCAAAAGCTGTGGAGAAGAAGGGGTGAAGAGGTATTTATAGTGGAAGAAAAAGGGGAGAAAAATGCTGCTGCAGAGCTGGATTTGCGCTATCGTCGCGAGTCGCGACCAGTTCCATCGCGAGTCGCGACCAGCAGTGAAATCCAGCCCTGTTTTGTTTTGCTTCCTCCGGGTGAACCGTTGATCCGTTTCGGGAGTCCTTGTAGTCGATTTTATAGTGCTCGAGGAGAGGAATCCAATGGTGCCACTCTTGAGGGCTGATTCCTCTCGGAAAATTCTGAGAACCCTGGATCATCATTCATCTGTTGTTTTGCTCTCCTTTCTTCATCTCTTCACTTCTTCAAATCTTCACAAAGCTCAAATGTAAAGGTCTTCAAATCTTCAAAGATAAATCTTCAAAGTCTACAAATCTTCAAAGTCTTCAAACAAATCACCTTGTCACACAAAATCATCTAAAAAGTGATAAAAATGTCAAAGCCGCCTTTATCCCTCCTTAGATGATTTCAAGGCAAAATGCCACATGTAGAGCAAAAAATTGCACAAAACCTAATCCTAAAAAGCCTAAAATAACCATCTAAAATGGACACATCAAACCTCCCCACACTTAAACCTTACACGCCCTCGAGTAAGAAAAGATTCAAGCACACGGAGGAAATGACATATCCACATCCTAAAAACCCTAAAATAACTGCATAAAATGGCCTCATCAAACCTCCCCACACTTAAACCTTACTCGCCCTCGAGTAAGAAAAGATCCAAGCACACGGAGGAATTCATATGGCCATATCCTAAACTAATCCCAAAACAAAGCCTCACAAAAACTCTCAAAACTAATCCCCGGCAGCGGCGCCATTTTGATAGCGGGCGGTCGTCGCACCCCCTATGCAAAAGATAATTTGTAAGCCCTTTTTGCTTACTTTCTACAACTAGGTAGATAGCGGAAAATTGGGGTCGTCCAAGGAGAAGAGGGATCTTCCTAAGCGCTTAAGCACAAATGGTTGATATTATGCTAGGAGTAGATATATATACACACACATAAAAGCAAGTAAAATGGGGGGGGTTGGTTGGTTGTTCCTAAGTTACGAAAGTAAAAAGACAAGATAACTAGCAAGGTCAAGTGACTATGCTAATCATCAAACAAAACTAAGAAAAGGGGTTTTAAAACTACAAAGATAAAAAGCCTTGGGGGCAAGGGATATCCACTTCCAAATCTAATGTAGGTCATTGAATCATTCACTCATTCTATCATATAGCATTACATGACTCAACATTAACATACCCATCTAGCAAGAATCACAACACGTTATGCACAAGAAGTTCTAAGTTCACGCTCATAGATTTTCATGCAAAGGAGCTACAGAATTCGTCACGTTCCTAACACCTAACCAATTTAATCATACAAGCACTCCCTATGCTCAAGCAACTCATGGCACAAATGAAGTGAAACACACCATCAAGAATACATAAATGCTAAATAACAAATGCTTCAAGGATGAATTAAAACCATCTATTCAATACTTCAACTACTTGTTGTGGAGACTAAACTCATATCCTTCTTAGTTCGTAGTTTGCAAGAGTGAGTTCGACATCTCTCGTCAAACCTCACCAATGACTCCCGTTGTCGCGACCACGACTCAAGGTATCCCATTGGTGGCATTTAATCACGAAGAACCAACAAGCTTGGCAATGCTTATGACCACTACACCGTGACTAAGAATTTAACCAATTCATGCAATTACACGAGATTGGATGAACGTGCAACGCACATTCATCCAAGAGCATATAACTCTCTCGTTTGCTACACAAACGAACATGACGAAGAGTTCAACATCAATCACATTCATCTAGCACATTATCAATCCATCAACACAATCAAAAGCTCTAAATCATACTTATACATTCCTAACAAGAAAAGGGGGAAATTAACCCAAATCCCCCAAACCCTAGCTAGCAATTCATACAAGTATTTCATTCAAGCTTTCAACAACATCAATGGCATCAACAATTAACATTCAAGCACAATAAAAGCACAATAGAAAAAACACTAAATAGATAGATATAAATGCTCCTTACTACATAGAAATGGAAGCTTCCATCCTTGCTCCCAAGTACAAAAACTACTCTAGAACAACAAAAGACATAGAAACTAAGAAAACAAGAAGAGAAAAGCTAGGGTTTTGGCCCAAAACAGGGGCCAAAAGCTGTGGAGAAGAAGGGGTGAAGAGGTATTTATATTGGAAGAAAAAGGGGAGAAAAACGCTGCTGCAGAGCTGGATTTGCGCTGTCGTCGCGACTCGCGACCAGTTCCATCGCGAGTCGCGACTAGCAGTGAAATCCAGCCCTGTTTTGTTTTGCTTCCTCCGGGTGAACCGTTGATCCGTTTCGGGAGTCCTTGTAGTCGATTTTATAGTGCTCGAGGAGAGGAATCCAATGGTGCCACTCTTGAGGGCTGATTCCTCTCAGAAAATTCTGAGAACCCTGGATCATCATTCATCCGTTGCTTTGCTCTCCTTTCTTCATCTCTTCACTTCTTCAAATCTTCACAAAGCTCAAATGTAAAGGTCTTCAAATCTTCAAAGATAAATCTTCAAAGTCTTCAAATCTTCAAAGTCTTCAAACAAATCACCTTGTCACACAAAATCATCTAAAAAGTGATAAAAATGTCAAAGCCGCCTTTATCCCTCCTTAGATGATTTCAAGGCAAAATGCCACATGTAGAGCACAAAATTGCACAAAACCTAATCCTAAAAAGCCTAAAATAACCATCTAAAATGGACACATCAAACCTCCCCACACTTAAACCTTACTCGCCCTCGACTAAGAAAAGATTCAAGCACACGGAGGAAATGACATATCCACATCCTAAAAACCCTAAAATAACTGCATAAAATGGCCTCATCAAACCTCCCCACACTTAAACCTTACTCGCCCTCGAGTAAGAAAAGATCCAAGCACACGGAGGAATTCATATGGCCATATCCTAAACTAATCCCAAAACAAAGCCTCACAAAAACTCTCAAAACTAATCCCCGGCAGCGGCGCCATTTTGATAGCGGGCGGTCGTCGCACCCCCTATGCAAAAGATAATTTGTAAGCCCTTTTTGCTTACTTTCTACAACTAGGTAGATAGCGGAAAATTGGGGTCGTCCAAGGAGAAGAGGGATCTTCCTAAGCGCTTAAGCACAAATGGTTGATATTATGCTAGGAGTAGATATATATACACACACATAAAAGCAAGTAAAATGGGGGGGGGGGGGGTTGGTTGGTTGTTCCTAAGTTACGAAAGTAAAAAGACAAGATAACTAGCAAGGTCAAGTGACTATGCTAATCATCAAACAAAACTAAGAAAAGGGGTTTTAAAACTACAAAGATAAAAAGCCTTGGGGGCAAGGGATATCCACTTCCAAATCTAATGTAGGTCATTGAATCATTCACTCATTCTATCATATAGCATTACATGACTCAACATCAACATACCCATCTAGCAAGAATCACAACACGTTATGCACAAGAAGTTCTAAGTTCACGCTCATAGATTTTCATGCAAAGGAGCTACAGAATTCGTCACGTTCCTAACACCTAACCAATTTAATCATACAAGCACTCCCTATGCTCAAGCAACTCATGGCACAAATGAAGTGAAACACACCATCAAGAATACATAAATGCTAAATAACAAATGCTTCAAGGATGAATTAAAACCATCTATTCAATACTTCAACTACTTGTTGTGGAGACTAAACTCATATCCTTCTTAGTTCGTAGTTTGCAAGAGTGAGTTCGACATCTCTCGTCAAACCTCACCAATGACTCCCGTTGTCGCGACCACGACTCAAGGTATCCCATTGGTGGCATTTAATCACGAAGAACCAACAAGCTTGGCAATGCTTATGACCACTACACCGTGACTAAGAATTTAACCAATTCATGCAATTACACGAGATTGGATGAACGTGCAACGCACATTCATCCAAGAGCATATAACTCTCTCGTTTGCTACACAAACGAATATGACGAAGAGTTCAACATCAATCACATTCATCTAGCACATTATCAATCCATCAACACAATCAAAAGCTCTAAATCATACTTATACATTCCTAACAAGAAAAGGGGGAAATTAACCCAAATCCCCCAAACCCTAGCTAGCAATTCATACAAGTATTTCATTCAAGCTTTCAACAACATCAATGGCATCAACAATTAACATTCAAGCACAATAAAAGCACAATAGAAAAAACACTAAATAGATAGATATAAATGCTCCTTACTACATAGAAATGGAAGCTTCAATCCTTGCTCCCAAGTACAAAAACTACTCTAGAACAACAAAAGACATAGAAACTAAGAAAACAAGAAGAGAAAAGCTAGGGTTTTGGCCCAAAACAGGGGCCAAAAGCTGTGGAGAAGAAGGGGTGAAGAGGTATTTATAGTGGAAGAAAAAGGGGAGAAAAACGCTGCTGCAGAGCTGGATTTACGCTGTCGTCGCGACTCGCGACCAGTTCCATCGCGAGTCGCGACTAGCAGTGAAATCCAGCCCTGTTTTGTTTTGCTTCCTCCGGGTGAACCGTTGATCCGTTTCGGGAGTTCTTGTAGTCGATTTTATAGTGCTCGAGGAGAGGAATCCAATGGTGCCACTCTTGAGGGCTGATTCCTCTCGGAAAATTCTGAGAACCCTGGATCATCATTCATCCGTTGCTTTGCTCTCCTTTCTTCATCTCTTCACTTCTTCAAATCTTCACAAAGCTCAAATGTAAAGGTCTTCAAATCTTCAAATCTTCAAAGATAAATCTTCAAAGTCTTCAAATCTTCAAAGTCTTCAAACAAATCACCTTGTCACACAAAATCATCTAAAAAGTGATAAAAATGTCAAAGCCGCCTTTATCCCTCCTTAGATGATTTCAAGGCAAAATGCCACATGTAGAGCACAAAATTGCACAAAACCTAATCCTAAAAAGCCTAAAATAACCATCTAAAATGGACACATCAAACCTCCCCACACTTAAACCTTACTCGCCCTCGAGTAAGAAAAGATTCAAGCACACGGAGGAAATGACATATCCACATCCTAAAAACCCTAAAATAACTGCATAAAATGGCCTCATCAAACCTCCCCACACTTAAACCTTACTCGCCCTCGAGTAAGAAAAGATCCAAGCACACGGAGGAATTCATATGGCCATATCCTAAACTAATCCCAAAACAAAGCCTCACAAAAACTCTCAATATCATAAATCCCAAAATAAAAGCTCACATGAGAATTTTTCACACACACATCCCCAATCCTAAATCTAACCAAACCTACCACTTATCAATTCACTACCCATAAAAATATTTCAAAGCCCGGAATTGATATTCCCAAAGTCCAATGACACAAGATGAAGTTAAAACCATTTAAGAGGTTTAAGCACATACTTCACCTAATGCCAATATATCCACCAAAATCCAATGACATAAAATGAAGCTAAAGCCATATAAGAGGTTCAAACACATGCTTCACCTAATGCCAATATATCAACCAAAAACGAAGTAGAAAGAGATAAGGAATTTCATAACCACACTTCGTTTCCTAACCCACTAAGCTACCCAATCCCAAGAGGTCTATAGATGTTGAGCTACCCGATCCATCCATGTGACAACCGCAACCTTATGACTCCAACGCCGACAAATGAGTGAAATCTTAGATTTTTTTTTCTTTTTTTCTCTCATTTTGCCTAGGAGCTCTTTCGAGTTTTCATCCTAGCCACACATCATGTTTCTTTAGCTCACATCTCACCTTTTTCCGCACATTTTAGCCTCTCATTTTTGCCTAGGCCGCCCTTTCGGGTTTTCGACCTATCCGGGCCCCCAATGCTGCCTAAGTTGCCCTCTCGGGTTTTCAACTTAGCGGGTTTTCTTTTTCTGTTTTTTTTCTTTTTCTATATTTTTTTTCTATATTTTTTTTCTTTTTGTTTTTCTATTTTTTTTCTCATGTTTTTCCAATGAAAAGTAGCAAAAAGCATTCCAAAACTATCTAGCATGCATATGATTCCTCTAACCCCTCCCCACACTTAAAACATTACATTGCCCTCAATGTAAACATATAAGGCAAGAATAATAAAAATCAAGGTAAGGGGGTAGAATGACACCCGTGTCTCCGCAATTCGCCGGTGATATGGCGCAATCCAAGCACTTGTATGGTCCCGAAATAGGTGTCGGAACCGGACGGGTGAGCAAAGATGCCGTAGAAGAACTCACCCCTCGAGAAAAGCATTGTCTCCATGGCGCCGTTTGATCAAGACTAACACCACGAAGAACACATTAAACTCACAAGTACATAAGGATATGTAATACTAGGTTTAGCATCAAGAGTTAATAACCATAGTATTTTCAAAGAACAACCAAATCGCACTCAACCAACACTATAAGAATAATCATGAAAAATATCCAACATATATTGACATGTATACAAGCATCATTATAGGATATGCACTTACGATCACAATGATGTAGTCGACATACTACAATCAACAAATGTACTATAAAGATGCAAGAATGTTCATATGCCAATATATGTCGGATGGTTGAGAATGAGTGGAGATGTGGTGGTTCTTGGGAGTGTTGGGTGGAGAAGAAGGAAGAATCATGCAATGTTTAAGATCAAATGAAAACTTGGAATTTTCATCGCGACTCGCGACTGAAGTGGTCGCGACTCGCGACGGACTTCATCGCGACTCGCGACGGGTTCGTCGCGACTCGCGAAAAGTAGAGGCCGGGAGCATAATTTTTGGAAAAATTTTCTGATCACGTCGCGACTCGCGACTCGCGACCTCTTAGTCGCGACTCGCGATGGCCCATCGCGAGTCTGTCACGACTCGCGGAAAGTTGGTTCCGAGAGCTCAAAAATTCTGAGCTCGTCGCGACTCGCGATGAAGCTCATCGCGACTCGCGACGAGCATCGCGAGGTCATCGCGACTCGCGGAAAGTTGTTGCTGGGAGTGGATTTTTCTCCCCTGTTCGTTGCGACTCGCGACGAAGCTCATCGCGACTCGCGACGGCAGGGTATCCCAGGCTTAAAATTTTTTCGTTTTCTTACCAACTGTCCAAGCTTTCTTCCCTCGTTCATTGATCTCGTTCCTTCATCTCCTTCATTGCAATGCACTTCATGTTGCTACAAAATCACAGAAAAACATGCCATAAAAAGAATAAAACAAAACAACAACAAAAACAAACTAAGAAACACAAACTAAGGAACACAAACTAAGAAACAAAAACTAAAAGAAATGCCAAATTTATTTAACGTCGTCGGCACGACGAAGCTCCGTATTTTTATGGTCGTCGGCACGACCCTAATGTTATCCATATGGTGAAGGCTTGAACCCCTTCACCATGAGCTTCCAAAAGTCGAGAGGTGGGGGTACAAAACTTTCAAGAGGAAAGTTTTGTGGAGGTGGAGATGGTTCAAAGGGAATTGAGTGGTTAGGGAGCTTGGGATAATCTTTCGGCTCCTCTCTCGTTTCCCTCAAAACTTCCAAAAATGGTGGAGTTGGTTCACTAGGTGGGAGAAGGGGTGACGATGCTAATGGATGTAGCACTATCACCTCTTCCTCCATTTTTCTATCCTCTACAATCAACTCCTCATCCCTTTCAAACTCAAAATCATTTTTATTGGTGACCTCACTCACCGAGTCATCGAGTTCAAGTTGGGATGGTGTATTTTCGGAATCACGAGCTTCCATGCAGGCCAATACCTCTAATATGTTCCTCGCATGCCCCTCAATGGCCTCAACACTAGAGGAGAACTGGGTATCCGGCTCCTCACTAGTAAAGGAGTTCAAGTTTGCTATGGTATTTAAGACATCCTCACGTGTCAAACTTGAACTTCCTTGTTGGGCTTGGTTTTGGGGTATGGTATAGGGTGGTGATGGCCAACTAGGTTGCTCGTAATGTTGGTTTTCCGGCTCATTCTCATACCACCAATCCGGACTACCACTCCATTCCGGATTGTAAGAGTCGTGGTATGGATAGCATTCATGAGCTTCTTGCCCTTGGAAACCAACATCTCCTACCTCTTGGTAGCACTCTTCATAGTACCCATGGTTTTGGAAACCACGGGTTCTTTCTCGGTCATAGTGCTCTTCCCACAACAAATGGCAAGATTCGGTAGGATGGTCGGAATGCACATCCTACAAAACCTTGCTTGTTGAGCCTCTCTTCTCATCATGAGTTCCCTCAAGGTGAGACGCTCCATTAAATTTTTTTTTTCCAAAAGTTCGGAATCATAGTGCAAGGATTCTCGATAAAATAAATTACCAAGAACTCAAGCAATACCTACTCCGAACAAAACCAACCACCAAGTAGTGGAAAATAAAAACAACTAGCCAATACATAACCAAATACACCTAAATACTTAAAAATAAATGCCTCTTCCCCAGCAGCGGCGCCATTTTGATAGCGGGCGGTCATCGTACCCCCTATGCAAAAGATAATTTGTAAGCCCTTTTTGCTTACTTTCTACAACTAGGTAGATAGCGGCAAATCGGGGTCGTCCAAGGAGAAGAGGGATCTTCCTAAGCGCTTAAGCACAAATGGTTGATATTATGCTAGGAGTAGATATATATACACACACATAAAAGCAAGTAAAATGGGGGGGGGGGGGGTTGGTTGGTTGGTTGTTCCTAAGTTACGAAAGTAAAAAGACAAGATAACTAGCAAGGTTAAGTGACTATGCTAATCATCAAACAAAACTAAGAAAAGGGGTTTTAAAACTACAAAGATAAAAAGCCTTGGGGGCAAGGGATATCCACTTCCAAATCTAATGTAGGTCATTGAATCATTCACTCATTCTATCATATAGCATTACATGACTCAACATCAACATACCCATCTAGCAAGAATCACAACACGTTATGCACAAGAAGTTCTAAGTTCACGCTCATAGATTTTCATGCAAAGGAGCTACGGAATTCGTCACGTTCCTAACACCTAACCAATTCAATCATACAAGCACTCCCTATGCTCAAGCAACTCATGGCACAAATGAAGTGAAACACACCATCAAGAATACATAAATACTAAATAACAAATGCTTCAAGGATGAATTAAAACCATCTATTCAATACTTCAACTACTTGTTGTGGAGACTAAACTCATATCCTTCTTAGTTCGTAGTTTGCAAGAGTGAGTTCGACATCTCTCGTCAAACCTCACCAATGACTCCCATTGTCGCGACCACGACTCAAGGTATCCCATTGGTGGCATTTAATCACGAAGAACCAACAAGCTTGGCAATGCTTATGACCACTACACCGTGACTAAGCATTTAACCAATTCATGCAATTACACGAGATTGGATGAACGTGCAACGCACATTCATCCAAGAGCATATAACTCTCTTGTTTGCTACACAAACGAACATGACGAAGAGTTCAACATCAATCACATTCATCTAGCACATTATCAATCCATCAACACAATCAAAAGCTCTAAATCATACTCATACATTCCTAACAAGAAAAGGGGGAAATTAACCCAAATCCCCCAAACCCTAGCTAGCAATTCATACAAGTAATTCATACAAGTATTTCATTCAAGCTTTCAACAACATCAATGGCATCAACAATTAACATTCAAGCACAATAAAAGCACAATAGCAAAAACACTAAATAGATAGATATAAATGCTCCTTACTACATAGAAATGGAAGCTTCAATCCTTGCTCCCAAGTACAAAAACTACTCTAGAACAACAAAAGACATAGAAACTAAGAAAACAAGAAGAGAAAAGCTAGGGTTTTGGCCCAAACCAGGGGCCAAAAGCTGTGGAGAAGAAGGGGTGAAGAGGTATTTATAGTGGAAGAAAAAGGGGAGAAAAACACTGCTGCAGAGCTGGATTTGCGCTGTCGTCGCGACGCGCGACCAGTTCCATCGCGAGTCGCGACCAGCAGTGAAATCCAGCCCTGTTTTTGTTTTGCTTCCTCCGGGTGAACCGTTGATCCGTTTCGGGAGTTCTTGTAGTCGATTTTATAGTGCTCAAGGAGAGGACTCCAATGGTGCCACTCTTGAGGGCTGATTCTTCTCAGAAAATTCTGAGAACCCTGGATCATCATTCATCCGTTGCTTTGCTCTCCTTTCTTCATCTCTTCACTTCTTCAAATCTTCACAAAGCTCAAATGTAAAGGTCTTAAAATCTTAAAATCTTCAAAGATAAATCTTCAAAGTCTTCAAATCTTCAAAGTCTTCAAACAAATCACCTTGTCACACAAAATCATCTAAAAAGTGATAAAAATGTCAAAGCCGCCTTTATCCCTCCTTAGATGATTTCAAGGCAAAATGCCACATGTAGAGCACAAAATTGCACAAAACCTAATCCTAAAAAGCCTAAAATAACTATCTAAAATGGACACATCAAGTAACCTAGATATGGAGTTATCTGGACTATCCTGAGATTGTGTATTGGTAGTAGGGGCTCTGTCAGAAGTCTTGATAACCATAGAGGGTGAAGGTAGGTTATGGTTAGTATTAATATAGGTTCCTACATTCCTGTCCATCTGAGGGGGATGATCATCCAGAGCATCTAGGATTAGAGGAGGTTTATCAAATTTCTTACCAGTAGCCAGCCAGTGAGATTGAGGTAAACTGAGAGGTAAATTTGTATCCTGAGATTTTCCGTTGTTAGGCACAGGACTGGCTTTACACTGATCCAAGGAATGACCTAGTTTTGCACAGTGATCACAGTAGAGAGGAACATCCTCGTATTCAATTTGATATTTCCTGTTATTGGATACAGAACCTAGCCTTATGTACTGATTTAAAGGTTTTTACAGGTCAATTTCCACACAAAATTTAATTGCTGATGGCCTTATAAGCATATCTGTGGCTAGATCATTTTTTATAAAACTGCCAATGCTATTCCCTATTGCCTCTATAGAAGCTGAGTTATAGTAGTATAGAGGGACTTCCCTAATAGTACACCAGATAGGAACTATTGGTGATTCTATATGTGTTGAGAATTCAGGAGTCCATTTAAGTATCTTGAGAGAAATGCCATTAAAATTCCAAACACATTTCATCCAACACCTTTGATAATCGTTAATTAGCTCAAACCTAATTAAAACATGTTTATAATCAAGAGAGCCGAGCTGATACTTACCTTCAAAACCCACCGTTTTGAAAGCCTGTTCCAGGTGTTCCATCGAAATTCTCCCTTTAGTAAACTTACCCACCAAAGCATTTGCGTAATGGGCAGATAGGGTGGCTATTTGGTCATCAGAGTATAGACACGAGGGATCCCCCAAGTGGTTCATTTTAGGGACAATCTCTGGGTTACTAGGTAGAATTTTGGATAGAGGCGGAGATTTGGTTTGGAGTGCTGCTGCGAAGGTTTTGGGGGGGGGGGGGGGTTTGATCACTTGGGGTTGCCGCCATATCGGCCGGCATAGTAGTGGGGGCGAACCGACCTGGCTGTTGGTGAAATTGGCTAGCCGTTTCCGACGAATTAGCCGTTAACAGCGGACAGAGAGGGAGGAAGATGATGGAGGAAATGTTATTCAGAGAGCTTTTTGGGAGGCGTCCCAGAGAGCATTTTTTGTTTACAACCGAAAACCGTGAATGATGACGTGGCACCCTCTGGTTGGACCATGTATCCATACCTTTGTTTTTTATTATTTTTTTCAAAAAAATCTAATTTTTTTGTTTGTAAAATTTAATTTTAAATTTTTTTAAATTAAAAATCTTGACTGATTTTTTATTAAAATCTGGAATGATTTGGAATAATTTTTGAGAAAATTATTGAAGGAAAATTATTGAAAAAATTTAGAATAATTATTGAAAAAAATGAAATTCAATTTTTAAAGTTATAATGTATGATTAAATTTTACGTTTAACTTATTTTGGGTAGATAAATTAATTTAAATTAAATATTAATAATAAAATTAATGAGTAGGATAGAGAAAATTAAGTAGGGTACATAAATAATAAAAAGTGATTTCTTACCATGGTAAAGAAGAAAATTAGTGGTTTCTCAAATGATTTTTTAAAGTGAGATGATGGAAAAGAGAGAGTGCGTCTTTTGAAAGACGATCTTTCTATAAGTTATTGAAAGAGAGAAAGTCTCAGGAAAGGCGGCCTGTCCATAAGCTAATGGACAGGCTAGGGACCAATTTACGATTAACACAAAATCAGCGGTTAAATTGAATATCCAATTCATCCAAATTCCGAATGCCATAGCTACCGTAGTGGAAGCCCACCATGTGAGATTTCGTCAAGCAAGAGGTGGCCCTCTATTATTCCTCTTTAGATTCCCCATCTTCCCTTATTTCTGGAGCGTTATGGAAGTTCTGGTCACGATGGAGCTCGCCACCAGCTTCTCGGAGAACGACGGGCACATCATCTGGATCTCGTCGGCGCTTGGCACCTTCTGGTGCTTTCAATAACGGTTAGATTTTGGTTTATTGCTTTTCATGTTCTTAATTCTTGGAATTTGGTGTGGAAATGTAGGGAGATGTCTGTGCACTTCAGGTGTTTGATGTTATGTCTATTTGAATTGCACGGTTCATTTGCGCCTCTTGCATTTTGATGATACCTGGACCTAGATTGCCTAGAATATGTTATGGTTCGTCTAGAAGTTTAGACGAACTTGCAAACCTTCTCAAAATGCTATGTTTTTAGTCACTTCAAATTGACTATTTCATCCAGCATAGATCAAGGCTTTGAGCGCTTTTTGAATAGTTATGTTTGCAGTTTTCTGGACAAGAAGGGCCTGAAGGGAGACCAGTACGATGAAAAGCTGGCACCAGTGATACCTAAGAACAAATGGCGCACAGGATCACATATCTTCCCTTTAAATTGATCTTGTATCAGACTTTTTAGCTACATAAGCTTACTATATTTTCAATTGATATCACCTAAAACTTTGTTGGAGATTCCGTACTATTAGTATTGGCTGAATTTGGTTTCCTTTGATATCTCAGTGGATCACATTAGTCGCATCTTTGATATCTCATCTTCAGTTGTTGTATCTTTCTTTCTGTATGATATGTTGCTATGAATTAGAAACTGCATTCTTTTATTTAAATGTTGCATTCGTTAGTATTATGTATGTTCTAGTTAGTTGTATATGACTTTTTATTTTCATTTGTTGTTGATTGTTCAGTTTGAATTAGGAACTGCATTTGTTCACTTACATATTGCATTTGTTAGTATTCAGTGTGTACTTGTTAGTTGTACTATTTATCGTTCAATTCGAATTAGAAACTGCATTCTTTTACTAAAATGTTGCATACGTTAGTATTATGTATGTACTAGTTAGTTGTATATGAATTTTTATTTTCATTTGTTGTTAAGTGTTCATTTTGAATTAGGAATTGTTTTTGTTTACTCAAATGTTGAATTCTTTAGTATTCAGTGTGTACTTGTTAGTTGTATTATGTATCATTCAATTAGAATTAGAAACTGCATTCTTTTACTTAAATGTTGCATTTGTTAGTACTATGTATGTACTAGTTAGTTGTATATGACTTTTTATTTTCAGTTGTTGTTGATTGTTCATTTTGAATTAGGAACTGTTTTTGTTTACTCAAATGTTGAATTCGTTAGTATTCAGTTTGTACTTGTTAGTTGTATTATGTATCGTTCAATTAGAATTAGAAACTGCATTCTTTTGCTTAAATGTTGCATTTGTTAGCATTATGTATATACTAGTTAGTTGTATATGACTTTTTTTTAATTTTCAATTATTGTGGATCGTTCATTTGGAATTAGGATCTGCGTTTGTTTACTTAAATGTTGAATTTGTTAGTATTCAGTTGGTACTGGTTAATTGTATATGACTTTTTATTTTCTTTTTTATTTTCTTCTGTTGTGGATCGTTCATTTTAAATTAGGAACTGCGTTTGTTTACTTAAATATTGAATTTGTTAGTATAAAGTTGGTACTAGTTAGTTGTATATGACTTTTTATTTTCAGTTGTGAATCGTTCATTTTGAATTAGAACTGCGTTTGTTTACTTAAATGTTGAATTCATTAGTATTTAGTTCGTACTAGTTAGTTGTATATGAATTTTTATTTTCAGTTGTTGATCGTTTATTTTGAATTAGGAACTGCGTTTGTTTACTTAAATGTTGAATTTGTTAGTATTCAGCTGGTACTAGTTGGTTGTATATGACCTTTTTATTTTCAGTTGTTGTGGATAGTTCATTTTGAATTAGGAACTGCATTTGTTTAGTTATATGTTGCATTTGTAGTATTCAGTATGTACTAGTTAGTTGTACTGTGTATGTTATTTATTTTCATTTGTTATTAATTGTTCATTTTGAATTAGGAACTGCATTTGTTTATTAATATGTTGCATTTGTTAGTATTGGGATGTTAATAGGATTGGTCATTTATTCTCAAGAAGATTGGGATGTTCTCCTTCATAGGCGTGAATAAAACACAGGTAGGTGAGACTGTATAAAAGCTTTACCGTATGCTTGTATATGGAATTTTATATCTGGTTAGCAATGTTTAGGGAAAAGTATACTGATGATTTTCACGTCGTTCTATGTAGAGTGACAACATGACTAACAATTGGCCCGTGTACATAACAAAAGATGGGAGGATATCTTTGGCCAGATTATCTTCAGCAAACTGTGAACCGGCAGATGCAATTATCGATTCTTACCATAATGTCATCTAGAAGAGAGATTTAGAAAGCATAATTTATGATTCTTTAGTAATGAAAATTTTGTCCTTGAGATATAGTAGGGGATCCTAGAGTTGCACTTGCTATCTCATGTAATAATACATCGTCGAATTTGTTGAGATGAAAACACTTTGTTAAGAGTAATCTGTATGTGTTTCTTAAAGATTACATTGGCAATGTATACTGAAATAATTATCAGTGACTCCAACCATTCGGGATGCACAGAGTAACAACAAATGCAATACTATAATTAGAGCAAAAACAACCTATCTCAGGCGATCGATAGTGACTTCAAAGTTCAAACCAATACTAAGAGTTTTCTGATCCAATACCATGAACACAAACACAAAGGAGACAGTCTATGATCTGAAACCAATTTTATCCCTACTCTATCACATCTCTTTGTGGAAGCTCAAGTCGAAATGGATATTTCCAATCAAACATAATGAAAAGGCTATTCAAGAAGCACTAAATCAAATTAGCTGAACAAAACAACACTAGTTGTAACTCACAGGTTAAGCACAATCAGAGCAAGTGACACTGTTGCTGTGAAGAATGGTATAATAAAAAAACAACAGAAGTAGCCGCAATCAGATATTCTATACGAATTAAAGAATTAAAGAAATGCAATCTAGTTGGCTGCTTTACTTATTGGAGTCAACCTCCCCCATCACCAATCTGTAGTTGGCCAACAAACAGGACCAATTTGTTGTGTTCCAAAGACAATTCAACTAGTGCATCACACAGTCTTAGCTCAACTGTTAGAAATGCACACAAAGACAAGAAGGTAATACCAATGTCATTATACATACAAAGAAGAAGAACCAGCAAAATAATCACATAAGCCAACATTGCTCCACAAGAACAATCAATATGAAATTCACAGAGCAGCTGAAAGCTTACCAGGTATAGAGACCAGTAGGTTGTAATCGACTTCCAGAACTTTCAAGTTTTTCAACTCACCAAGCTCAGGAGGAAAATTGGTCAACTTATTGTTGTCAAGATAGCTTCTCAAGTAGAGGCAGTTGGGTTACCTCCACGGGCAAGACCTGAAAAGGTTTCCAATGATCACTTTCTATCCATTAAAAGCCAAAATTTTCAACAAATTCACAATCTAAAAAATTATA
The DNA here is from genome assembly GCA_037428765.1 of Rubia yunnanensis. Classification (NCBI taxonomy): domain Eukaryota; kingdom Viridiplantae; phylum Streptophyta; class Magnoliopsida; order Gentianales; family Rubiaceae; genus Rubia; species Rubia yunnanensis. The sequence goes on from CM075064.1 coordinate 77,764,873, forward strand.
GCTTTGCTAAAAGCATCCAACATGGCAACAACAAATCAAGAATGAATGAATACCGATGATCTAAGACCGTAGAGGCTGACAATAATGACACTCCTCCAGTGCTCAGAGCATCCCACAGTGGAAACCCTTGGAGAGCTATCCCCTTCAAAAACTTCAACATCATTCGTGAAATTCGTCCTCATCAGCTTCACATCATGCCCATTCCATAACTTTGCTGACCAGATATCAGAGAGTGTTCTTTAGGTAGTCATGCTCTAACCAAAGCTGCCTGTAATGCACTCCAAACGCCACGTTTAGAACAATCAGCATCGATTATAAAATCCTACCAAAAACTGAAAGTAAATGAAAATGTAGTAGCAACTAGCAATTCAGCATCGATTATAAAATTGAAAAATGAACAATCGACCGAAACATTGAAATACAATACCTACTACAGGCATGATAAATAGAGAGATCGTCAAGAGCGCTGAGAGCAACGCCGCTTCTCAAGCATATTACACACTATACTACTTACCAACCAAACGGAAAAGTTCACTAATGATCTTCGTATTACTATGAATCTCGATACACGAGGCAAAGAACAACTACAAATACTTCCTAGAAGAGCAAAAAAAAGGGGCATTTAGCTTACTTTCTGCTGTCAAAATACACAACTCCTTCAATAAAATAAACACATAAAACTACTCATAACATAATCTTAGCATATTTAGATAAATTCAAAGATTACACCCTGAATCAAGAACGAATCCTAATGAATTTGCTTCCAGATTGTTCTAACATTAGATACCAACGGATCAAACGATAACTGAAATCGCAAATTTGAAAAATTGGATGTAACCATACCACGTTTGCAGCACAATTCTTGTCGTCGTGAACCTGGTAGTGCAAAAAATCCTTCACCTTCTCCATCGAAATTACTGTATCCGCCATTGAAATTCTCCAAAATAAATTTGCCCTCCACCACTGTATCCACCATGTTTTCGACAATTTTTCAGTTCCTTCCTCCGCCAAGCTACTAAATCTACAAATTACGGAGCAATCAGATTCAATGTCACTGAGAATAACAACTGCGTTCTCATATCGGTACTCGAGCTTCTTCAAACTGTCACTCGCAGCCTTCCGCTCCCATTGATGATGAAGAAGAAACAAAATTGCAAAATTTGGAGAAGACGAAGGTCTCGATCCATGAAAGAGGCCGGTGGCAATTTACCTTTTGCTCCGGTGGATCTATGAAAGAGGCCGATGCAATTTACCTTTTGCTGGAACATTATGACCTAAAAAATAATCAAAGTTTTTTTAATTTCAAATAGGTCCCTGGCCTGTCCATACGCTTATGGACAGGCCGCCTGTCAGGATACCACTCATTGAAAGAAACGTGACAGAATAAGATATTAGAATCATGCCCCCTCATGTGCAGCGGCATGCAAACGTGACAGAATGGGGGTAACGGGCCAACCTTGGGCTCTGATACCATATTAGAATCATGAGCTTCTATCATAAAACCAATTGGTATTATGTAGAGGTGACCCATGATCTTATATACTGAGTTATATGAATGTCAACCACCAATGTGAGACTAACTCTAACAAAAGACCAAGGTTTAAAGTGTAAATTAGAAGAAATGAAGATAAAATTTTTGGGTTGCATAAATTGGGTTATAAACTTTATAACTACTACACGTTGCATAATAAATATTTAATATTGCAGCTAAGATCTTTAACCTTTTATTATTAAAATTAAACCCATCTTTCTTTCACAAAAATTTGTCAAGAGAAAATTGAAATTTAGTTTTACCAATTTTTCTAGTCCTTACTAGTGTGCTCCAACATGACTAATTTAACCAAGTGCATAATAACGTAACACGTAAAAGACACACGATTACGCAGTTCGGTGTAATCCACCTACATCTGCGGGGCCTGGCCCATTTCAGAATGAATCCACTAATTAGAAAGATACAGTACAGAGTACAGTTTACAAAATACTTATCTTTACTAACTATAGCGTGTGGACTCTGCTAGCTCTGCTAGCTCCCCTAGCTACCGATCTGCCTTGATCAGACTCCCTCTGATCTTGAACTCCATCGACGCAAGATCTCCTCCTCCCGAGGAATTAAGGTGTATGATTCTGAACTTAGTGCGGCAGGTCAGGTGTGTTGGAACACAGTAGTCTGACTCTTTGCAATTCTCGAAAGTCTAAAAAATCTATATGCTGATTTTTGCTCTGTTAAATCTGTGAGTATGCAGCCGTGTTTGTCCCCTATTTATATCCATGAATCAGATCTGAATACTCCTTGATTATCTCCACAATATTCCTATTCCAAATCTGATTCTTGAAGCATATCCAAATCCCATAAATAAAGGGATTTACCTTATATCATTCTATCTCATATATTCGAATAAATATTCTCCATATAAGTAGGGATTTTCCATAAACCAATTATGCTTCACACGCCTGATATATATAGTCAGATATACGAATTCCTTTTATTCCTAACTACTGCAATATTCTGACTTTGATTTCCATAAAACCTTGGCGTAAATATTCTGCACCAGCATGTTCCAACATGGTCAGAATTTCTGTTCAAAATTAATTCACACAAAATTGCCAATAAAATATTTACTTGCAAATCCCTTGACTTTACAATCTCCCCCTTTGGCATTTTTGTGGACCCATAATATTTTGGACATGTAATTCCCAAACCAGTAATCAACTTGTAAACCAGTAATCAACAAGATATCAGAAATCCAGAATTCCCTTAGGCATGAAATTCGAAAATCAGAAACCAGAAATCCAAAACATAAAAATCGTTACAGCCAAATTGAATCAAAGTCTAAATCATTCCAAAATTTCTCCCCCTAAGACCACACATAGGCCAAAGGCACTATAAAAAATTAGCAAAACAATACTCCCCTGCATTCAACCTTCAAGTCATGCTTCCAACCTTGACTTCTCTGCCTCTAGCGCAGCCATCTGTATGCCTAAAGCTCCAAGTCTTGCATTCAGAACCAGCAGCCGAGCCTCCTTTTCTGCTGCTGAAGACGAAGTCGACCCGGAAGGTTTCCATGGGAGATCATGAACATGTCTCAGCCCAAATGTCTTCTTGTTTGGCCTCAAAAACCATGGGGAGCTAATCTTTAAATTACCAGGCATAAGATTGGAGTATACCTCAAGTACAACATGCCTGTTGTACTGTAGCTGGATTCTTGCTGCTGTTGTCATGCCAGTCAGCTTTAGAAAATCTGTGAAGCCACTCTCCTTACAGGCTTTTGAATCCAGAGGCCTCTCTGCTATGAATTTCTTTTCTGAGAAAAAATCTCCCATTTCTGCACCTTTTTCATCAAAATAAACAGCAGAGAATGCCTTGCTAATAGAGGGTGGAGGTAAACCCTTCGTTTCCTTGCTGTCATGTCTTCTCTTGCTCCTCTTCGCTTGAGCAGAAGCCTCAGCATTGATGGCCTTCCTCTTGCCTTTAGCCAACTGAAAGAACTCATCAAGCACTTCATCGCTTGAGTATGCCACATCAGGAATGTCCTGTGTTGAAACATTCTCTAATCCTCCAGCTTCATCCTCCTTCTTAGAATCCTTTATATCCATCTCATCTTGATCCATGTCCTTTGGTTCAGTCATATCCTCATCAGATTCCACGTCACATTCATACATATTATTCTGGTCTTGACCTCCCAGATCAGCATCGGAATCCATATCCATAGAATTTGCAAGTCCACACTGCTGTGTTGGAACACTGTCTTCCTCATCACTGTCTGACAGTTCGATGATCACAGGTTCCCTGTGTTCTTCCATCCTTTTGGCAGCAGTTGAATCATAAAGACTCACCTGTAACCTATCTACATACTTCACAATCTCCCTTCCAGCTGCTTCTTCCTCACTAATCTCCCTTAACCATACATAGCTTCGGCGAGACATGCGACAGAAAATATGGAATTTATCCTTTCCCTTTCCACTTAGCCTACCATCATCCCCCTCAGATAACTCACTTTCTTGGTTTCTGTATCCCAAACATCCGTAAAATGACTCGAGACAATTTCTTCAATTTTAACATGCAAGAATTCCATATCCTTCTTTATAATTCTAATTTTGGTTAGGTCTACAGAATAACAATTTGCTTCTAACCATTCAAATATCTCATCAACAGTTCTGAACTCCATACCCATAATTTTTAGAGGACGAGGATCATGACCAGTTACCTTCCCATATCGACCTTTCCTTTTAGCTCCGAGGTGTTCTTCCTGAACGTCGCCATTGTTACCCGAATCCAGAGTCTCTGCATTCTTCACACCATCATCAGTTACCTCAGCTTCGACATTCTCCTTAGGCACCGGTTCAGCATCAACTTCTTCTGTACTGGGTTCGCCTTTGTCAGTCAAATTTGACTCCACATTATCCGTCCTCTGTTCCTCTGTCATGACTTCTGAGGATTGATTAACCTCTGGAACCTCTTCTTCTCGTGTGGAGATGATCGGGCTAGAAGCCATTTTTTTGTCAGGGATTCGGAGAGAGAAGTATCGGCCGAGAGTAGAGGAATGTGAGGGGATTTTTTGGGCGTTTGAATCCCACTTTAACTCTTCATGTATTCACCTCTTTTCCCGTGAAACCCCCTTTTTATTTCCCAAGCTTTGTAATGATGTCCCTTTCTCTTCTTGTCACATTAAGTTGTCATTCCTTACTTAACTTCCAACATACCAAACTAACATCTCCTATTTTTGCAAGCCTTTGCTTCCTTCCATATTTTTTGTTCTTTTCCAATTTTTGTAAAACGAAAATTACCAAAAGAAATATTTACAAACAATAGTAATTATGGTAAAAATTACCTCAGATTTGACAAACACCTAAGTGTTGTCGAAGGCTCTCAAAAGTGGTGGCATCCAACGGCTTTGTAAATATATCTGCAAATTGCTCGTGTGTTGGAACATAGACTACTTCCACTTCTTTTCTTTCAACTAGATCTCTAATAAAATGATGCCTTATGTCAATATGTTTGGTTCTCGAGTGCTGAACTGGATTCTTCGAAATATCAATAGCACTTGTATTGTCACATAGAATCTTCAAAGGGCCTTGATGAATTCCATAATCTTTCAACATTTGTTTCATCCATAACAGTTGTGCACAACAACTCCTTGCTGCAAGATACTCTGCTTCTGCAGTAGATAGAGAGATTGAATTTTGTTTCTTGCTATACCAAGACACCAAATTTGTTCCAATAAAGATACAGCCACCTGTGGTACTTTTTAGATCATCAGCATTACCAGCCCAATCAGAATCACTATACCCAACGAATTCTGAGTCTTGACTCTTAGAATACCAAACACCATACTCAGACGTCCCACTTACATATCGAATAACTCTTTTAACTGCCGTGAGATGAGATTCCTTAGGATCAGCTTGAAACCTCGCACATATTCCAACACTTAAACATATATCTGGTCTGCTTGCGGTTAGATATAATAGACTTCCAATCATGCCTCTATATAACTTTTGATCGACCAAAACTCCTTTTTCATCCTTCACCAATTTATCAGACACTCCCATAGGAGTTCGAACTGATCGAGCACTACTGAGTCCAAATTTTTAAACCAAATTTAAGGCATACTTACTTTTATTTATGAATAGGTCATTCCGTCCTTGTTTGACTTGCAGTCCAAGAAAGTAAGTTAGCTCTCCAACCATGCTCATTTCAAATTCATATTGCATAATGGTGACAAACTCCTGTACCATAGATTGTGAAGTAGAACCAAAAACTATGTCATCAACATAGATTTGAGCAATCAGAAAAATTGAAGCCTTGTCAAGCACAAACATAGTGCGATCTACTCCCCCTCGACGATAACCTTTCTGAAGAAGAAAGGTAGTAAGTCGTTTATACCATGCCCTGGGTGCTTGCTTGAGTCTGTACAACACCTTTTTAGATGATATACATGTTGTGGATAATGAGGATCTTCAAAGCCTTTCGGTTGTTCCACATATACTTCTTCATTCACCACTCCATTTAAAAAAGCACTTTTGACATCCATTTGATACAAAGTAAAATTCATAGAGCAAGCAATAGCTAGTAGAATTCGAATGGATTCTAACCTGGCAACTGGCGCAAAGGTTTCATCAAAATCAACACCTTCCACTTGTGTATAGCCTTGAGCAATAAGTCTTGCTTTGTTACGGGTGACTAAGCCATCTGCATCTGATTTATTCTTGAAGATCCACTTCGTACCAATGACATTAATGCCTTTGGGGCGAGGAGTAAGATACCAGACATCATTCCTTATAAACTGACCAAGTTCATCTTGCATTGCAGCAATCCAATATTCATCGAGTAAGGCTTCTTTATAGTTCCTGGGTTCAATTAGAGAAACAAAATAGTGTAGTCCAGCCAGTCGTCGGTAATCAACTCGAGGCACTGATCGAGTACTTCTCATGGTGGAACCAGGTTGGTCGTGTGTTGGAACATGGTCGTCAATAGTAGGGGACTGTGTTCCAACATGGTCAGCTTCGACAGAGTTAGGATCCTGTTGCTTATTTGGTCCAGCACGTTGGTGAAGGTCAACTGTTGGCTTTTCTTTGTCTGAAGTTTGAGACTGTGTTGAAACATGAGTGTTGCTAGGTTCTTCCTCTACACCTTCTGGTTGTTGTTCCTTCTCTGAATCATCCACAATAACATTTATGGATTCCATGAGAGTGTTGGTTCGATGATTATAAACTCTGTAGGCACGGCTGTTGATGGAGTACCCTAGAAAGATTCCTGGATCACTTCGATTATCAAACTTTGCCAACTGTTCTCTATCTTTGAGAATATAACATGTATTCCCGAACACGTGAAAATATGAAACATTTGGTTTCCTACCCTTCCAAATCTCGTAGGCTGTCTTGCTGGTGAATGGTCGAAGATACACTCGATTGATTGTATAACATGCTGTATTGATTGCTTCTGCCCACCATTTCTTGTGAATATCTTTCTCTACCAACATAACTCGAGCCATCTCTTGGAGAGTTCTGTTCTTTCATTCTACGATACCATTTTGTTGAGGAGTGATAGGAGCCGAGAACTCATGTTGGATTCCAAGCTCATCGCAGAAGGAACTGAACTGTTCATTTTCAAATTCTCTACCATGATCACTTCGGATTCAAATTATCTTTCCTACTGTGCTCCCTTTTTCAGTTTGTAATTTCACTACAAGACTTCTGAAAACTTCTATTGTATTGGATTTCTCTTTCAAGAAGGCTACCCATGTGAATCTAGAGAAGTCATCAACACATACAAATATATATATCTTTCCACCTATACTAGGTGTATTAATCGGACCCATCAAATCCATATGCAATAGTTCCAGATTTCTCGATGTAGTAATATACTGTACTGAAGAGTGAGGAGAACGAATTTGTTTACCTTGTTGACATGGTCCGCACACAATTCCATCATTGCTGGTTAAGGTAGGCATTCCTCGTACAGCTTTCACATTTGCGATTTTCACCAATGTTTTATAGTTGATGTGGCCGAGCTTCCTGTGCCAAAGAATTTCTTCATCATGTTTTGAAAGCATGCATCGAACTCCTTGTTCCAGCAAATAGCAATTGTCTGATGATCTTATTCCAGAAAGAACCTTGTTTTCTCCATGTTTTACTATACACTTGTCCTTATGAAATTCCACTACCATATTGTCGTCACACAGTTGGCTTATACTTAGCAAGTTTGCCTTTTGACCTTCAACAAATAATACACTTGTGAATACTGGAAAGCCTTCAATTTTCAATTCACCCTTGCCAATTACTCTGCTTCTCTTTCCATCACCAAAGGTTATATATCCGCCATTATACGGAGTAATGCTCGTGAGGTATTTTGGAGTGCCAGTCATGTGGCGAGAGCAACCGCTATCAAAGTACCACGAATCACTGGAATAGGCTGTTAAAGAAGTGTGTGCCACCAGACACGTACTGATTTTTTAACAACCCATATCTTTCTGATCATTTTTCCCGTATGAGTATCGCCTGTGTTGGAACACAGCAGAACTTGTCTTCCTGTCATTTAATCTCTGATCAGTCTTCTGCACTATTGTTCAGCATGTCCTTGGTACGCACAGTATGTGCAGATGAGTGGCTTTCTTTGATACGGCATCCCATACTTCCGTTTTACTTCTCGGATCCTAGCTTTGAGAGTTACTGGTTTTTCATGCAATTCAGTCTTGGGTTCTTTCCCATATCCAATCCCGTGTTTATCACCAAAGTTTCTTCCCATAACTAGAATATCATCAATCTTTGCCTTTCCAGAATTCAATTTAAAGATAGTTGCTTCAGACATCTCGGCCCTCTTGACTGCTGCAATCAGTTTCTTGTTTAGTTCTTCATTATGTTTTCCAAGTTCTGCAACCGTGAATCGTAATTCTTTTTCACTTTGAATTAGCTTTCTTTTTTCTTCATTCAGCTCTTTGTTCGTGTCAGCTACTTGAACCCACATGGCATACATTTGTTCATATGTGCTATAGATTTCTTCACTTACAGACAGATCATCATCTTCATCGTTGTGTGCATCATCCAGATCTATGTTGGAACATACAGCTTTACCTTTGTTCAGTGTGTTGGAACACTGATCCTCTGATGTACCATGGACCTTTGCTCCAAAAGATACATAAGTACTGGTAAGTTCCTCTTCATCTTTTTCATCATCTTCATCTTCACTCCAAGAGGTGACATATGATCTTCCTTGTTTCTTGCGAGTGTTAGCACATTCAGCCCGAATATGATCATATCCTTCACATTCTCTGCATTAAATTTGTCCAGCTTGTTTTGGTTCGTTGTTCTGATTTCTCCCGAACTGCATATTCCCTTGTTCAAATCTCATTCCACGATTATTGCTCGAATCTTGTTGTTTTTGTCTGTTTCTGCCAAACCTTTCCTGAGATTTCTTGTTGACCACCTTCTTTAGCATTCTTGAGAAATTCTTTGTAATAAGTGCCAGTTTTTCAATCTCATCATCGCTGTCAGACTCGTGACTTTCCTTAGCTGGAGAAACTTTGAACGCCATATCCTTGGAGACTCTTTTTGTAGGTTGCTGAAATGTCATCTCATAAGTTTGTAACGAACCCATTAGTTCATCTAGGCTCATGGTGGCTACGTCTCTTACTTCCTCTATTGCTGCTACTTTCATTGCAAATCGTTTGGGAAGAGATCGCAAGGTCTTTTTCACCAGTTTAGTTTCTTTGTACACCTTTCCAAGTTGATAAGCCATGTTGGAGATATCCCTGAGTTTTCCATTGAATATAGCAATGGTGTCGTCCTCCTCCATTTTGAGTTCTTCGAACTTGGTAGCCAGCATCTGTAGTTTGAATTCACGCACTCGACTGGTTCCTTCGTGAACAGTCTGTAGAATATCCCATGCTTTCTTTGCTTGGTGACACGTAGATATAAGCTTGAACTGATTTTCATCAAAAGCAGTGAAGATCGCATTAAGTGCCTTCGTATTCGCCAGAGATTCTTTAAGGTCATCTGGAGTCCATTTAGCCTTGTCTTTGGGTTTTTGACTTGACTCCCCTTCTACAGCCTTAGAACTTGTATCAGTATCTTCTGTAGGATGATTCCATTCATTCTCAACATAAAACCATGCCAGTTCATCCAGCGAATTGATGAAGACCCTCATGCATGCCTTCCAATAGTTGTAGTTGTTGCCTTCTAGCAGTGGTGATCGAGAGACTGAAGCTCCTTCTCTTGTCGTCATGGTAAAACTGGATCTCACTTTCCTTGAAACAACCAAGGGAACAATAAGTGACTCAGCTCTGATACCAATTGAAATTTAGTTTTACCAATTTTTCTAGTCCTTACTAGTGTGTTCCAACATGACTAATTTAACCAAGTGCATAATAACGTAACACGTAAAAGACACACGACTTGGTTACGCAGTTCGGTGTAATCCACCTACATTGCGGGGCCTGGCCCAGTTCAGAATGAATCCACTAATTAGAAAGATACAGTACAGAGTACAGTTTACAAAATACTTATCTAAACTAACTATAGCGTGTGGACTCTGCTAGCTCCCCTAGCTACCGATCTGCCTTGATCAGACTCCCTCTGATCTCAAACTCCGTCGATGCAAGATCTCCTCCTCCCGAGGAATTAAGGTGTATGATTCTGAACTTAGTACGGCAGGTCAGGTGTGTTGGAACACAGTAGTCTGACTCTTTGCAATTCTCGAAAGTCTAAAAAATCTATATGCAGATTTTTGCTCTGTTAAATCCGTGAGTATGCAGCCGTGTTTGTCCCCTATTTATATCCACGAATCAGATCTGAATACTCCTTGATTATCTCCACAATATTCCTATTCCAAATCTGATTCTTGAAGCATATCCAAATCCCATAAATAAAGGAATTTACCTTATATCATTCTATCCCATATATTTGAATAAATCTTCTCCATATAAGTAGGGATTTTCCATAAACCAATTATGCTTCACACGCCTGATATATATAGTCAGATATACGAATTCCTTTTATTCCAAACTACTGCAATATTCTGACTTTGATTTCCATAAAACCTTGGCGTAAATATTCTGCACCAGCATGTTTTAACATGGTCAGAATTTCTGTTCAAAATTAATTCACACAAAATTTCCAATAAAATATTTACTTGCAAATCCATTGACTTTACAAAAATAAAAAAAATAATATATTTAATTGATAAAAAACTTAACACGGCACTTGGTCTAAGGTTTACAATGGGAGTGGGTCTCCTGACAGGCGGCATGTCCACAAGCTTATGGACAGGCCAGGGGCTAATTTACAATTAACAGAAATTAAAAACAATCACAGGTCTGATTGCAAAAATCGGTAATAATCAATCCATACCAAACTCTTATGTGGCTAGCCCGGCGAGCATGGTGAATCCCAGATACAGTTGGAGGTGGTGGTACCGAACTTGCTCTTCCACCCTGAGCAGCTCATCTCCGACAAGGAGGACGCTACCAACAACTTCGCCCGTGGTCACTATGCCAGTAAGTACTCAAATCGATCGATTTCATGTAATTAGCCCTTTATAGTCACCGGCTCCACCAGCGGGATTGGTCGCAAAATCACTCACCAATTGGCCGAGGCCAGCGGCCGCGTTGTAATGGCATTGAAGAATTCCAGCGCTGCTCGCGATTTGATTCACGACCGCCCTTCTCTGGAGTTTCCACCGACTTGGCAAGGTACGAGCACTCAGGTTCTGTTTCTAATCCCAAAAAAATAGTATTCAAAGGGTTCTCTTTTATATGAAATACTGATCTTTCTATTTTCCATTTATTTTATGCATGGTTGAACCTGATCATTCACTAGTTGTTCAAGCATAAGAAGCAAGACATGTTGTATGAAGCCTTGGAGAAATTCAAGGCAGGTGTGTGATGATAACAAATGAACCTTACCCATTTTGAGTGTTTGAATTTGTATTGTAAAACGTGATTTGTAATTTTGTATGGAGTATCTGAAATGGTGGTTTGATTTGGAATGCATTGATGTTGATGATAAGTGGTTGGATTGTTACAGAATTGATGCTTCTAGGATTCATCTCCATGCTTTTAACCATGACACAAGGGCTAATGAGAAACCTTTGCATCCCTCCTCATGCTGCAAATATCAGGAAGTCTTTTTTATTGCAGCATTACTCGAAGATGTCTAGAGGTATCAAGCACTACTATGCTTCCTGCCCCTTTTTATTCCTTAGAATTTCGCATAAACAATAAAGAATTTAACGGACTTGTTAAGATGTGGTATCAAACTTCAAAAACCTGAAGTGAAAACCTGAAGCTCGCATTGAAGAAATTGTGATATTACTCACGCATTTGTTTGATCATTATAGGAGGATAGAAATGTCGCTCATCTCACACATGTGAGTGAAATGGAAAAGAAGATTGACACGGTGTCTCGTATCACATCCATACTCAAAGATGTTATCCCGAACAAGGTATACCTTCTCAAAGTTTTTGAAAGAATTGTAGCCCGGAGAGCATTTGGAAAAGTTGCATTTTTAACGATTCTGGGACAATTCAAGTCTCTTATTCTCATTCATACTATAGATGGCTTCGAGATGTAACTGCATGATGATACTTGATGCCACTTCTTTGTCCTTGGGAACATTACTTGATTCCTTTCATCTCCTTATGATGCTTGTTTTGTGTGTGGCCTTCCTTTCACATTGCTGAGGGTGTTTGGTTTTGGTTTTAGCTTTTCTGTGTGAAGGAAAAACTAGTAGATGATCAGTTTGAGAAGTTGGAAACACTCTTTGGACATAGGTGATATGTTTTCAATCTTGTGAGCTTTTAAGGATTAGGGAAGAGCTGTGTACGTGTTTCTGCATATTTGTTGTTCTAGGACTTTTTTAGGATGTGATTTTGTAAAAGGATATTTCTTTTAAGGCTTCTGAAATAGCCTTTGTTTTACAACAGTATGTCAAGTCATTGTGTTTCTTTTACTTGGTTCTTGAGTTCATGTGCCTGTAGAAAGTTATCGCTTCGGTTATAGTTTGTTTTTTTGGTTTCCCTACTTCCTTACATGACCTCCTTTTCTTTCCTTTTTTCTACAGGGTGGATGTTGTAGTATTCGTAATATGGGAGCTCGTCATATTAGCATTTATGGTTTTCTCAGCTATTTCAGTATATTTTAGACATCTGAGGCTTGCTTTCATTTTTTTGTTGCTTTTGTGCATGAGAATTGCAAAGCAAGTAAGACTAGCACGAAAAAGGGGCGAAGAATGCTTCTTCTTCAAACAATGTAACAGTTGGTCTAATGTCCTACTCTTTTTCTATACTGACCAACTTGACAGTGTAAGTTGTGCCAAATGCTACCCATTCTTTCCTCATTTTAAACTAGATTTTCTAGTCCTATCTCGTGCAATTTCCTTTTTCTTTGAAAGTATATGCATTTCTGTTTGGTATCAATTGTTGTACACAGATGGTCACCGAGGCCTGAAGAAATTTGACACCCTTCAGAATACAAGACGAAGGCGCTGGCTAATATTATCGAACATTTCACGTTTTGACTTCTTATTTGTTGAACCTTCCTCTGCTATCTTTTCATCTTGCACATGGGTTAAGATGAAACATATAAGCAAACTAATGCACCTTGTAATAAACTAACAAGTACATACTTGATTCTAATAGATGCAATATATAAGTAAACAGATGCAGTTCCTAATTCAAAATGAACGACCAAATATATATTTTTAATATAAAATGTCACAGAGTCACAACTAACAAGTACACACGAGATATCCACAGATGCAACATATAAGTAAACAGATGTAACTCATTATTCAAAACGTACAACTAACAACAAATGAAAATAAAAGGTCATAGACAGTACAACTAACAAGTACACAGTAAATACTAACAGATGCAGAGCAATAAAAGAAGAAAAAAAGGTCATTTATAATATAACTAACAAGTACATGTTGGATAATATCAGCTGCAACATATAAGCAAACTAATGCACCTCGTAATAAAACTAACAAGTACATACTGGATCCTAACATATGCAATGTATAGTAAACAAATGCAGTTCCTAATTCAAAATGAACAACCAACAACATATTTTTTTATAAAAAAAAGTCATACAGACACAACTAAGAAGTGCACATATGCAACATATAAGTAAACAGATGCAACTCATTATTTAAAACGTACAACTAACAACAAATGAAAAAAAGTCCTTCATTGTACGACTACAAGTTCACACTAAATACTAACAAATATAACATATAAGTGAACAAATGTTGTTTCTAATTCAAAATGAACAATCAACAACATATGAAAACAAAAAGTCATACACAATACAACAAACTAGTACACACTGAATCTTAACAAATGCAATATATAACTAAACAAATGCAGTTTTTTATTTAAAATGAACAATCAACTACAAATGAAAAAGAAAAAGTCATACTCATTACAAATAATTTGTACACGTTGAATACTAAATAATGCAACATATAACTAAACAATTGCAGTTCCTAATTCAAGATGAACAATAAAAAATAAATAAAAAGAAAATGTCTTACACAATAAACTAACTATTACACACTAAATATCAACAATTGCAACATATAACTAAACACATGCATAATATAACGTCTTTTGCAATTCAATCATGTTTGCTTCAATATCTTCGATGCTCTTCACACCCGATTGCTTCACTGGCCCCAGAATTATCTCTGCTTCCTTCTCCTTGTACTCCTTGTATTTCCCCCATAGCACAGAGTAGAGTCCAAACACAATCAAGATTGCCCAAGAACACTATAAACAAAACATAGAATTGGTATCATGATTCAAAATAAATAATAGAGAATAAGTTCATTCCTTTATTCTCATATTATACACCAAACATCTCAAATACCTCAAATTTACAACAACAAAAACACGAAAATAGGACTGTGTTCATTTTTTGCTTCATATCAAACTATCCCCTTTAATTTCATTAGGCAATTTGCCTAATAAGTGATGGAGAAAGAACAAACAACATGAATTCAACCGTAAATCCGACACAAAAACATACTATACCAAGTGCCAGGGGTTCATATCCTCACAACATACTTTCTCCTCGCCATTCTCTAGTGTATATCAAGTAGGAGAGAAGCGAGATAGAGCGGAGCACTGTATCTTCTCATCAAAATAGAGAAAAATACAACAACAAAAAAGCACACACTAGATAACCTATCAGGAATGCACAATCTCACTAAACAAATACACTTAATTCAGCTAGAGCCTTGTCAATTACAACAAAAAAACCTAAATTCCGCCACACAAAATAGCAAAAATAAAACCAAGGCTAAATAATAAAAAACTAATTGTATACCTGGCAGAACTTGAGGGGTGCTGTTCGCTGGGGAGCTGGAGGATGTCAGAGACGAAGACGAGCATGCCACCGGCGGACTGGCAGTCGACGGTGGAGATCTGGTGCTTGCACTGGTTGAAGGGGAGGGCAGAAAGCATGGCGACAATGGATAAGTATTCGAACAACTACAAAGTAAATGAATGTTCTGCTGCAACGTCGACACAACCTAAACATCCTATCATGATGTGCAAAAGTTGGTTTAGTTGTGATGTTCCAACTATGTCAAAACTATCTAGGTATAAGACATTTCAGATTAGGGAAGGATAATCATGTGCATACCAGAGACAGAGCATACTGAATTAGAAAGTTGTGGCAAGCTGATCCTTTAGGCTGCAAAATAATTACCACCTGGTTTTCTTCACAAAAAATCATAGAGAAGCTAGAAAAATTACTGCAATTATACATTGGAGAAAAACTGACACGAGTTGATGGTGAATTGCTCGCTTAACTTACCTAGCAGCAAACTAGGCGGAACAGGAGCACTTGCAATGTAGGAAGTTGATCAAGCAATGCAGGTCCAGTCAGGACTCGGGTTCTACTGTGTGCTTGATATAGCATTTACAATAGTTTGCATTAACTTAAACATTGCAATCAAAGCAGAGAACAGAAAAGCTCGCAAGATGTATCAAGCTTACAATGGTAACCGCACAGCACGAATTGCACAAATCCTTGCATCTCCATTGTCAGCAAACTCAGAAGCCAGGACACGACCATCATCTCCAACATACATCGCATAATATTTTGGAAATAAAAGGCAGCAACAACATTAAATACTACCAAAAGAACACCACAAACTTACGGTTCAGCAGGCCGCCTGAACTGAGAACTCACATACGCATCATCCCTAGACCTCATCTCTATCGACTATCTTTTATTCGTCAAAGAATCATCCTTTATTAACTGCAATCAGAATAAGTCTCAAAATCCTATAGCAGAAATCAGAATTCACAAACATAGACAAAGCAGCACAAACATATACAACTAACTAGTACATACATAATACTAACGAATGCAACATTTAAGTAAAAGAACGCAGTTTCTAATTCATAGCAACATATCATACAGAAAGAAAGATACGACAACTGAAGATGAGATATCAAAGATACGACTAATGTGATCCACTGAAATATCAAAGGAAACCAAATTCAGCCAATGCTAATAGTACGGAATCTCCAACAAAGTTTTAGGTGATATCAATCGAAAATATAGTAAGCTTATGTAGCTAAAAAGTCTGATACAAGATCAATTTAAAGGGAAGACCTGTGATCCTTTGCGCCATTTGTTCTTAGGTATCACTGGTGCCAACTTTTCATCGTACTGGTCTCCCTTCTTGTCCAGAAAACTGCAAACATAACAGAACAAAAAGCGCTCAAAGCCTTGATCTATGCTGGATGAAATAGTCAATTTGAAGTGACTAAAAACATAGCATTTTGAGAAGGTTTGCAAGTTCGTCTAAACTTGACAAACCATAACATATTCTGGGCAATCAAGGTTCAGGTATCATCCAAATGCAAGAGGCGCAAATGAACCGTGCAATTCAAATAGACATAACATCAAACACCTGAAGTGCACAGACATCTTCCTACATTTCCACACCAAATTCCAAGAATTAAGAACATGAAAAGCAATAAACCAAAATCTAACCGTTATTGAAAGCACCAGAAGGTGCCAAGCGCCGACGAGATCCAGATGATGTAGCCGTCGTTCTCCGAGAAGCTGGTGGCGAGCACTGTCGTGACCATAACTTCTAGAACGCTCCAGAAATAAGGGAAGATGAGGAATCTAAAGAGGGATAATAGAGGGACACCTCTTGCTCGACTAAATCTCACATGCCGGCGGTGGGCTTCCACTACGGTAGCTATGGCGTTCGGAATTAGGATGAACGGAATATTTGCAATTTAACCGCTGATTTTGTGTTAATTGTAAATTGGTCTCTGACCTGTCCATAAGCTCATGGACATGCCGCGTTTCCCGAGACTTTTCCTTACAATGGGACTACCGTGTCTCTATCACTTGCTCACCATATCAAACTCTGCGTCTCTATTCGCTACTTCAATGTATCCTCTCTTTCTGGTTTATTTTTACCCGTTAACTGTTTTATACAATTGTAATAGTTTGTTTGAATGTTGTAACAATGCCCCAGGTAGACGGATACTTCCCCTCGTTGGTACGAAGCGGTCTTTTGGTACTGTCGCAGCATCCGAGCCTACCGTTTCAGCAACGTCTTTCAGCTCCCTCAAGTAATGATACACAAACCACCCTTCCTTTGTCGAATTTTCAATTTCTACCACACCTTTGTGCAATTTTTTGTTGTTGTGGAATTTTCAATTTTTCCCCAAACTTTGTGCAAATGTTGATAATTTGGGTTTAGTTGATCATGCATGGCTTAGATTATGTGGTGCAAAATGCGCATGGTTGTTTTCTGCCTGGGATTATTAGATCTAAAGAATTTGTTATTGTTGGGGATGGTTACAATGTTGTTTCAACCATTCTAGTGATCAGACGGAGGTATACTGCAATTTGATGGTTCCACTAGTTCGTTTACTGAGAATGTTGCATTGTAGTATTCTATATTGTTTTGATCAATTGAATGTTTGCATTACAACTCAATCGCCTGCGCTCTTTATTTAGTATAAAGATCCTTACTTTTTCAGGCTTATGTTTGGTGGGGGATAAATGCATGTTATTACTGTATGATTTATGTATCTTATTAGGTGTAATAACTTTAAATGCTTTAATTTCAGCTATAAGGGGAGTTCCCTGTAGTGAAATTTTGCACTTTTGTGTTTTGCAGCATATGTTTATTATGCATAAGGGGGAGGATCAGAAAGAGTTGTGATAAGTCCTTTTTAACTTTTAAATGATACCCTCTTGGAGTAATTGTGTAATCTCAAGTGGTGTATTCTGTTTTTCTTATTGAAAAATTTCCGGTATCTCAAGTTGGAAAGTGTTCCTTCTTTATCCTTTTTTTTTTCTGCAGGAAAAGAGTTGTCTCAGGTGTTCAGCCTACTGGATCCATACACCTAGGAAATTATCTTGGTGCCATAAAAAATTGGGTTGATTTGCAGGTGAGGTTTAATTGTGATATTTGATGGAGTTTAATGCCATTCATAAGTATTGCTACTCCCTCCCTCCCTCTATAATTGTCTTGCCACAAAAAAAATAAAATCATTTTTTTAAAGTTGTTGAAATAGCATGAAATGATTTGTGGACTAAAAATTATTTCATCAAATTTTTCACATCAAATTTTTTTTTACCAAAAATGGAAGTAAGACATTAATAGAGGGGCACCAAATAAGGCAAATAAGGCACTTATAGGGGGGCGGAGGGAGTAGTCCTTTTGCAGAAAGCTAGTCATTTATTCACTTTTTAGTGTGTTATGGTTTTGTGGATTCCTGGACTAACTACGAAGACTTGCCCTCAGGAAACAGGCTGGATACCTTTTAGCTGATGAATTGTTTTTGGTGTTGTATCTGAAAACTGGGCAAAATGATGGATCCACGTAGCTTACAAAAAGAAAAGTGATTAGTTCATGCTTAGTTACTTTTCTGGGTGGAAAATTATCATTTTGTTCCCAGCAATAAAGTACTATAAATTGAACATCACAATCAGCATGAGACTTGGGTTCCATGGCTTCATTGTCCATGGTGTCAGCCATTCTTTAGTTGGCTTTTCATTATGTTTGGTGATCCCTTTGTAGCTCCCAAAGACCACTTGCTAGAGCAGTTTGATATTGTATTACATTATTCTTTTCAACTAATCAGTCACTTAAATTGGCTAATTGTTTGAGTGCTTATTTAAAGAAATTTTAACTATCAACTTTGTTTACTTTTGCAGAATACATATGATACTCTCTTCTTCATCGTCGACCTCCATGCGGTATGTTAAGATATTTCATTAATATCTTTAACTGCATATTGTTGATTGATAGTTTGCCTGATTATTCATACTATTGTAATACTCTCTAGCAGTATACAGTTTGCTATACTAAGGGTACATAAGTCTCTAACCAGTAACTTGCTTTAGTAACAGCATGTAAAGTTGTCTGACAAATGTGGGGAGTGAACAATTTTTGAGTCTGAGATATACTGCACCTAAGGAACCATTTTGTCACAATCACGATGATCTAGAATTCTTTCTCCCTTGTAGATAACCTTGCCTTATGATACACAACAACTATCAAGCGTGACGAGAGAAACGGCAGCCATTTATTTGGCATGTGGAGTGGACACCTCCAAGGTTTGGTGTTCTGATTGCTCTCATATACTGTTCAGAAAGGTTGAAATACTTCCAGAAGATCATACCCGTGTTTATGGTTTCCATGCTTAGGCATCAGTTTTTGTGCAATCTCATGTTCGTGCTCATGTAGAAATGATGTGGTTGCTGAGTTCTGCAACACCCATTGGTTGGCTCAACAGAATGATCCAATTTAAGGAGAAATCCCTGAAGGAGGTATATATATGCTTCAAAGATCCCCACATGTTTTTTGCAATCCAATTTTATATAATAATGCACATTAATGGATGGACAAAGTAGTTTTAAACAATTATATGGAAAACAAGTGGAGACCTTTTTTTTTGTGTGTGTGAATTTAAAACAATTTTAAGTAAATGTTTTCCAGGACCGCTTATAATTTAAATATATCCATTTGTTGCGCAACTTTTGAGAAAAACCAAGATGGCAGATTTCTACAATGTAAATTCGGAAAAAAAGCTGTTCAATAATCAGGTTTTGAATCTACTCCCCTCCCTCCACTTTTCTCATCTACATATATGCAGTCTTAACTCTTGGTACAACTCAGTTTAACATGGTAAGCAGTCTTATGTATTCTAATTATTTGGGGGTCGTGTCCCATGAACAACCTGGTTATTTCTACTCTCTGCAGGGAGATGAAAATGTTGGAGTTGCTTTGCTGACTTATCCTGTGCTGATGGCTTCTGATATTTTACTCTATCAGGTTTTCTACTGTCGACATGACATTTCTTAGGTTTAAATGTAGATAAAAGTTATCTGTGATGATGCATGTGTTGCATACAAAATGTTTAAGTTTAACCTCGAGATTCAGAAGAATCAGAGGCTGTGATGCATTGTTGATTGATCTTATTATGTTGACTATTTTAATTGTGCCTGCAATTGCAATTCTCTTTCATGCAAAAAGTTGACCCTTCCTCTTTTATTATGTCTTGATACAAATCCTCGTTGACGATAATTCCCTGAATATGCATAATTCTGATAAATTGCAGCATCTGTCTGCAGTCTGATTATGTCCCAGTTGGGGATGATCAGAAGCAACATCTGGAGTTAACTAGAGACCTTGCAGAACGGGTCAACTATCTATATGGTGGAAAGAAGTGGAAGAAATTGGGAGGGTAAGGAATGACCTAATTAATGTTGGAGACAACTGTACTTCACGGTCTAGGATTTGGAATGTGGTTTCATTTCATTTTTCTTTTTGGCACTAGCCTTGCTCGTCGCTAATTCCAGTTTTTGTTACAGGCAAGGTGGTGCAATTTTAAAGGTGAACTCTCTTCTTTGGTGCCTGAATCGAGCCGTGCATATTTAATTTGTATTTATTTCCTTAACAAGAGTGCACTGCACAAGTTTTAGGTTCCTGAAGCCCTTATTCCTCCTACTGGAACTCGAGTAATGTCCCTAACAGATGGTCTTTCTAAGGTTGTTAGCTTCTCTTGCATTATGTTTTAGTGTCAAAACTTTCATTTTCTTCCATATCTAAAGGGGATGATGAAAAGATAAGGGCATGATTTGCACAAAAGTTCATTTCCCCCCTCCTTTTGTTTCTGTTAAAGGAAGGGAGAAGTTGACTCTACCACCTACTGGAAAAGAGACCTAAGGACCCCTATCTGTTGAATTATCTTTTTTAAAAGAATAATCATGCGAAGGAGCACGAAGGCTGAACCAATGTCTCGTGGTACCCATCTTATGTAACCGTGCTAGTTGGACCCCTGAGCATTTTTTACTCGAACATGCATGGTTCTGATCTCATGGCTTAGGTTTTGCCTTCTATTTGAACAAACTAAAAAAGAGTCGAAGAAACCCTCCATCCATTTAATTACCTGTTAAACCGTTCTATCAAACTTGTCCTAATTGTCTTGCACTTGGTTTATTGCCCAGGAAAATAGCTGTTCAACCCTATTTTTGTCCACTTCCTCTGCTATTTCTTGGTTTACATCGCACTGCTTTACATCTGATTGGCATACTTTGGAAAAATATACTTTCGGTCCCTCCCTTTGTCAATGTCTGGGATTGATGTATTACTTACAAGAATCATTTTCTCTTAATTAACATGGGAAATAATAATGTTTATCCGGTTCTTACATAAATTTTTTTAAAATTTTGGATTGCTTAGTAGTGTGTTCTGCTTTTGTGATGCCACTATATGTGGCTGTTTTGCTTATCAAACTTTTTTTGACTAGCTTCCTATATTATCTTGGTGCTATGGTATTGGCATTTTTTGCAGATGTCCAAGTCATCACCTTCTGATCTATCTCGAATAAATTTGCTCGATCCAAAAGATGTGAGTAACATACTTTAAAGCTGTGATGTGCAATGTTTAATTTGTTTTTTGTGAAGTCAAACTCTCTCTATTTTTTATGTTAAATTGGGATAGACTCTGTAGAGAACAGCACCATGAGCTACTACTTCATTATGCTTGTGGTGCTAAGAAAGGAAGAGACTGCTGTAATTCTGTGGCATTAATATAGTGTTGTATTAGATCTTGTAAATAATTAAATGAGCATGTACCAGGATATATGCACTTTATCTGTGCTAATTGGCTCAAAAGACGATATTTTTACTTATGAAAATTGTTTACTATGGAGTATATAACCTGGATAAATGTATCTTGCATTCTTCAGGTAATTGCAAACAAAATAAAGCTTTTGATAAAATATAAATGACTTTATTATGGTGCACTGATATTAATCAATGACACATCTCATCAATGATTGATGAGAATTATAATGTATAGGCTTACAACAAACCAAAGTCTAACAGGAATATAATTCTAAGTCTATAAGGAAACTATCATTTATAACTAATTCTATAAGGTAATTACCACCTATAACTAATTCTATATTTTATCATGGTATCAGAGCCTAAAATTCTGAAACTTGAATAGAAAATTTTCTGCTGCATTAAAACCTGTCGTCTGACGTCCACGTGCCGCCGATCTTGATGCCACGCGCCAACCACCGCCATGCGTCGATCGCCGTTCGCCGCCGTTCAACGTCCGACGACCACTGCTCGCCCTCGCGCGCCGCTGCTTACTCTCTGTCGGTGTGTCCTGTGCTCCTGATTTGTACCTGATTTTTACAATATGTCTGGCTCTAAAGATCAGCCTCGTTCTGCTGTTCCGAAGATTCAGGATATGAGTGGTTATGATGTGATTACAGCTTTACTTCAGCAGTTGCAATTGTAATCTGGCCCTCGTACTACTTTACCGATTGGTCGTGTGTCGACTGATCCTTACTTCATTGGTCCTGGCGATGGTCCAGGTTTACAACTTGTATCGCCCATACTGATGTTGGTTTTGAGGCTACTGCGCTTCAGAACAATAATGGCTATGAGGTAATTGCGACTTTACTGAAACAGTTGCAGTTGCAATGTGGCCCTAAAATACCTATACATGTTGGTCGTTTGTCGACTAAGCCCTACTTCATTGGCACTTCTGACGGACCTGGTTTGGTTATTGCACCCACCATCCCGAAGGGTTAAGAGAATTACCTTGAATGGTCTCCTACAAATACTGCTCTACCAGTTGCTACTGTTACGGTTGTTGCTGCTACTTCTACCCCTACTGAGAATTTTTAAATTTTTATTTTGTTTTATTGATTAGCAATTTCATAATCTTATTCGCAAGTTGGACATTCTTGTCATCATGCTCCAACTTGAGGGCGGGTATTAAGGAAATAGAAACCCTTTCCTTGTAGGAAAGGTTATAGATGGTAGTTACCTTATAGAATTAGTTATAGATGATAGTTTCCTTATAGACTTAGGATTATATTCCTGTTAGACTTTGATTTATTGTAAGCCTATATATTGTAATCTCCTCATCACTGATGAGGTGTGTCATTGATCAATATTAATGCACCATAATAAAGTCATTTATATTTTATCAGCTTTGCACGACTGACTCATCTTCAGGCTTGGTATTTTGTTCTGTATATATCTTATCAGTGATAATATCTCTCTTTTGTTTGGAACTGTCTTAGCGAATCTTTGGCAGTTCCATTATTTCCTGGCAAACTTCATGTCGTATCTTATTTTAATTTCTTGGTATTGCTTTTCTCTGGATTACTATACAGATTGGAATTTGATAACACCGAGAGACCCGAATGCAATAATCTTCTTTCGATTTATCAGATTGTCACAGGGAAGACAAAGCAGTAAAACTTCCCCCTGTAATTAATTTTATGGCTAGAAAGTAAAAACGTCTTCGCACCATTTCATGGCCGAGGAATATTTTTTTGTTGTCCTTGTTGCTATCTTATGTGGGTCAAAGATCATCATCTTAACTTTCTTCTTTAGATTGTTACGATTGCTGTAATGGATTTATGGCTGATAGCAGACTGTACGGGGACCGGTACCCAAACTGATATGGGGACGGGAAACGGGAAAATTAAAAAATTATGAATATGGGTATGGTAAGGGGATGGATAAAATATAATAATAAAAATATTATATATGCTTAAATAAAATTATTATATATGCTTAAATAAAATTATTATAATACAGTAAAATAAATAATAAATAAAAATAACAAATTTAACTCAATTTATTAAATTAGAAGAAAATAGTGAAATTAATAATACATGATCAATTTAATATTTAAAAAGGGTACTACTCCATAAAGGGTACACGTTTACTCACATTAAAATAATAGGTACTACATCATCACATAGAGGAGAAAAAAGAAATGTAAAAAGAAAGGAATTCACATCAAGATAAATCAGAGTAAACAGCACATTGAAATTAGAAAACAAGAAAAGAGGGTGAAGTAGAGTACCAAGTGCTATCACTACTGGTATAATAAAATAAATTAAAGTAAGACTTAGAAAACTGTACTGCACATTGGAATTCACAAAAGAGAAACATTAAGAAGAAAGAAGACGAGCGGGGAAGAAGAATCAGTTTTGCAGCGAAGAAGAAGGCGGAGGATGGAATTTTGCAGCATCAAACAAGTAGTCTCTAATGTCGAGTCAACCCTTCACCGAAACGGCTGACCGTTTCCGGCATATCGGGGACGTTTCCAAGCCGTCCCCGTGCCGGATTCCATCCCCGTCGCGTCCCCTATAGGAATTTCCAAGCTTCCAGCTGTCCCCGTGCAACATAGATGATGACTACTCTTGAACCCTTAATTCCCTCCCTGTTTAAGGTGTTATAAGCTAGATCAGATTGGGACCTAAACTGCTGATACTGTTACATCACTTTCTCAATGTTTGTTGTGGAATCACTCTTCTATGAAGTTCTGTTGCACAATCTTGTTGCATAATCGAACAACTATTGATCTGTGTCTGACTAACTTGAAATGATTTGATGATCTATTCATACGGGCATAAATGAACATAGATGCTGAGCACATATGTACTGGTATTGCAATTAATGTGCTTATTTACACAGGAAGTTGCGGAAGAATGCAGAAGTATGACCTGGGGAGCTTTCAAACCTGTTCTGACAGATGCTCTAATTGATCACTTACTTCCTATTCAGGTTTCAGTTCTGAGTCCTCAGTTAGACTGTATAAACAATCATGATCATATGTGAAGCCAGGGATTTTGACAGAAATGGCAATGCTAGTACAGTGGTGAAATTGTTAGGTTTATAGTCTCGCCTGTTGTTCTGTACAAGCCTACTAGCTTAACTGAGATTCTTCACTGGTTCTAGCATTTGTTGGTTTTAAGTTTTACTATGTTCACGGTAACTAATGAAAATCAGCCAAACCATGTAGTGGAAGAATTATGGAATAAAAGTGGTGACCTTATCAATTTGCACCTGGCATGTTAAAAAAGAAGGAACTGACATCCAGAGCAGGGGGTCTAAAGTG
This sequence comes from Rubia yunnanensis, assembly GCA_037428765.1. Taxonomy (NCBI): domain Eukaryota; kingdom Viridiplantae; phylum Streptophyta; class Magnoliopsida; order Gentianales; family Rubiaceae; genus Rubia; species Rubia yunnanensis. The sequence continues at coordinate 77,789,795 of CM075064.1, forward strand.
TTTTACTTTAAGTCATGAAAATTATTTGTATGATTATGCCCGCTTTCAATGCTGATCAGTTTCCATATTATCTGAATGCGTATTTTGTTCTACTAGCCTTGTTCAGCTCACTATAGGATATAGTTCCCTGTAAATAATTTGTGCGGCCAGACTCGTGCTGATATAGCATACAGTTATTACCACCTCACAAATTGTCGAGCCAATAGGGCTGTATTGGGCCTAAATTGTCTCTGGAATTGCTGAAAATGGTTAGCACATGAACCCAAGCGAATGAAATTTCTGTGACACTGACTGTAATTTGCTGCATAATTTCTTGCTCCTATCATTACTAGCTTCTTATTTGTATTATATTATTTCTAGAAATATGTACTAAGTGTCTTTGCAGAATGATCTCTTCCTCTTGATGATAACTAGCTTTTAGTTGTAATATATATTTCCACAAATACATAAGCATCTATCTATCCATGTCCTTTTCATTTGTTGCTGCCTCACTTAAGTAATTTATGATTTTTCAGGTTCGATATGGGGAAATTATGTCTGATGGAAGTTATCTAGATAATGTTTTGGCAGAGGGTGCTAAAAGAGCTATAGAAATAGCCGATAATACTCTAAATAATGTTTGTCAGGCAATGGGATTCTTGCGATGATGCTCATAGTTCTGCTTCAGGAATAATATGCCACAAAAACTGTTCTAGGAGTTAGGATGACTTAACTATTGTTTGATAAACCTTGGCATCCTACCATAGGCTCAGGCGAGAGATACTTGTGTCAATTAGCACAGTAGCCCTCCAGAATATAGATGCCTATAAAGAAGGCAGTTTCTGTGATAATATGTTGTGCTCTTTATAGTTTAACGTAATTTGTGTATCTCTGTCCAAGCTCATGACTTGGTAGACAACTAATAACCTAGTATGCTTAGGCAGTCCTGACATGAGTTTCTTGTCCAGCAGTTGAAAAAAATCTAGAGGCAAACTGGCAAAGTAGTCAACGGAAAAACACGTTCATGTTTTTTTTTGCCCACGGTAGTGTAAGAGAGAACCTAGAACCTGTTCTTATCATTACTTGGAAACTTTTGGAGGTGGACAGGAATTCTTTTCGCAGTTCACTTGTCACTGGTAGTGTCAGTTGAGCTTTTTCTTTGTTAATGGAGGATTGCCACATCCTCTCTAGGTTCCTTATCAACATAGTGGATAATGATTGAAGAAAGAGTATGCATCTGTTCCAATAGAAGGAAGAGGAACATCTAATCATATAATTCTGATACCGTTTCACTACCCACCCACAATGTTAGAATCTTTTAAAAACGCTGGTGTTGGACCGCACAACTATTTACATATAAAAGTGGCAGGGGATGTCAATGGTCCTATGAAAGCTATGCTCTTGCCTTCTCTGATCTTCTGCACCCTTTGATTGGGTGGCAAAGGAATAAAGAATGTCATTCTCACTTGTGTCTTTTGCTTTGTATCTAGCAAAACAGCTAATGTGGATGTTTTGACGGGACTTGGGATCCGGTCTGCTAGTGTAAAGGAGATGTTCTCTTCCATGCATCATTCAGATTTTTTTTCTTCTCCATTGTCATTCAGTCTCATAGTGAGATGTTCTACTTTTTAATTCTTCTGAGAATTTGTGTGTTATTTCTGTTTGTTTATGATAATGAAACTGCTATTCTTGGTTTATCTCTTATGAATTATATTGTTAATAATGATTAATACGTTTTGCTTTTGGGTCCACAGCAGATTCGGTTCATACAGCTCCGTAGCTCAATTCGATTCATGACCTGCAACTTCGTGGGCTAAGATAACTCTGATGGATTTAGTATCAATAGAAGCAGAGCGAAGCAAGTATTAGACTCTGTCTTAGAGGCAGCTAATCAGTTTTGTCGGTCAAGCTCAACGAAATATTGACGTCCATTTGACTTCATTGTTTGGAAGACCAGAAATTAAGCATCCATGAGCAGATCAGATTCACTATTCTGTATAAGCACATTTTCACTTTCACAATCACTATTAACTATTCTTTATTTCCAACTCTCTATTCTGTATAAGCACATTTTCATCCACATTTACCAGTTCGATACATGTATAAACTTAGGGTACAATTAGGGTAAATGTTACAGTTGTCTCTCCTAGAGAAAGTCTACTTTATTCAAGGTACGAGCATAACTCTTTATGAGAGGTGAGGTAACTGTTTGATGCGAGCTCTACATATGTTGAATGTAATTTTTGGGGAGAGCTAAAAGGAGCATCTATCAATCCAACAATAAGTCATGGACACATAACCCATTTGATTGATACTGTTTAGGTGCTGAGTGTGGTCGTATTTTTTTTTTAAACAAATGTTCGTACTCCCTCTCATTAAATAAATCTATGGTGCCCCACACAAAGGGGGTGAGGCTCTCCTGTGTCTCACACAAAGGTGGGGTGAGACTCCCACACAACTCACACGAAGTGAGGTTCCTACACCGTGTTGTAATTGGAGACTGAATCTCAGAAACTTGCCCCAAGCCGGAATTAAACATGGGGTATTCCTGGGGCGGGCAAGAGCCCTGGCCACTGGGCTATTCCCAGTTGGTTGTGGTCGTATGGGGGTAACGCACGATTCATTCTGTCCGGCTCGTGGTCTGCAACATCACTATCCCATTTTCATTAAAATAATATTAAAATAAAAAGAATTACTCCCTATATCTAAATAAGCAAGAGAAGTTCTCCCGATAGGTTGCATGTGTTTAAGTTATGGACATTTTATTATATTTTTATCACTTACAAACTACATTTATAAATTTAAATAAAGTATTTTAAAGTCAAACATGACGATTTTTGATATTTTCTATATTCACATTCAAACACATTTTATTACATGTTTGGACTTAAAAAAAATAATATTTAAAAAAAACAACTCAAGTTAAAAAGTAAAATGGTATATTCATAAACTTATGGATCAACCACATTCTATATATATATATATATATATATATATATATATATACCATTTTACTCGGAGTATGATAATGATCACAATAAGATCTCCTAGGTAGTTATGGACAAAAGTTAAGGGCCAAGTATAAGACCGTCTTCCAGTGAGACCATGGATTAAATTGCAAAAAATTTAGTATAAGGTTTAAAATTAAAGTTTAAAAAGTTCAGGGGTTGGGTGTGTAGTTTTGTTGATTTACATTTAAGCCAAAGTATAAATAATAAACTTTTCACCTTTCCCTCTCACTTTCCCCTCACAAAATTCCATAGTCTCTCTGCATCTTCTCTCGCCTATTTCTTTGACCTCCAAATCCTAACTGCACATACGCTCCTTTCCTTCCAATAACTGCACATCTTCTCCATTTTCTTCCTCCTTTCTCCGTGCAGTGGTTCGTAGAGATCTTTGGATTTTTTCGACGAATTTTCCATTTTAATCTTCAGTTTTCGGCGATCTAGCACAATACGACCATTGTTTTGTATTTATTTGATAATGTCTTCGCTATGTTTTTCTATGCATATTTTATTGTTTTATTTTTTTGGTTCATGTAATTTTCTAGGGTTTGTGTAGGTTGTACTGAGTATTATTGTGCTTATTTTGTGTTATTTCTTTATTATGTAGTTGAATCGTGTTTTATTGTGTGTTTTAGGGCTTATGTTGTTCGCTCTGTCAATATTTGGGGATTTCTCTATTTTTTGTGTTTGATGAATTGTTCTTACAGATTTGTGCTAATTTTTGTGTTGTTGTTGGCGTTTCTTAGATGTTTAAGAAGACTTGCCTCACTGTTGCTGCAATCAAGAATGAGGAGGATCCGTAAGTTTTATTATTTTTCATCAGTGATGTTTTAGATACTTTTGTTGATGTTTCTCTTTTTTAGTTTGATGTTTGATGATTAGATTTTAAGTATTGTTATCTGTGTTGGCGTGATGTTTTAACTTCAGTGTGTGATGCTTGTGGTGTTTTCATACTTAAGTGTGCAATTGATGTGTATTTTTGATTGTGTGTGATATCTTAGGGATTGTGTTAACGATATCTTAGGGCATCTGAACCTTTTTGTAATGAATGATGTTTAATAGTTCGATAGATATGACGATTGACATTTTCACATGCTAATGTAAAACTTAATTTAAAGGATTCCACTTTTATTTGCTAATTTGATATGTTTTAGTTGTGCTAGTGATGATTCATTGAATTCATTCGATTTTGAGTCATTAGTGTTTGATGTTTTATGTCTTGTTCATTAGTAATATATATATATATATACAAATAAATATATATATATATATATATAAATATATAAATGTATAAATATATATACAAAGTGATATGTATCATCTAACATTTGTAAATTATCATGTAAAAAAAACAATAACACCAGTGGATAGAAGTGGAACGTTAAAGAAGTTATTTCAAATGTAACAACAGTGGAATGTATATTTTCAATTCTAGTTTGAGATATTTTGTTTTAGAAAGATGTGGTAGCTTTTGTTCATGTCATTTTAAAAAATTGATATTGATGTTTCTTATTATTAAATATTAGATTTTACTTTGATGTATTCTTGATGTTTCAATAGTGTGAATTGATCATTTAAATTTCAATATTGATGTTAATCTATTTTAATTTGATGAATTATTATTTAAATATGAAGTTTTAGGAATTATTTTTTTTTAATGTTTGACTATTTAAATTTTAATATGTATTTTTAGAGTTTTATGTGATGTTTAACTATTTTTATTTGATGTTTAATTAATTAATTTCATATGTTGTACTTGATTTTAAAGACATTTTTTTATCTGTGAAATCACCAATATACAAGTTAGGATGATCAAATTTCTCAACAGCTATATTTCAACTATCGCAACATGATCATTCCCCTTTCTGAAGATATCAGTGGACGAACATGGAAAAACCAAATGATCACATATCTACAAAGCTATTGATCACACCCCTACAATAATCAACTACGAATACATATACAAAGTGACTTACATATATCAATCTTGATTGCTAATCCACTAGTAAAACACACTAAACACATCTATAAGCTGATGTCAAAATCGCCCTTGCTGATTCAAAGGAACGGACTATAACCCCTCAAAACTAAGAAAATATAGGAAAGGATGCCAATGTGGGATTCATCTCATGCATTACATGTACATGCACTTAAGCAAACTACGCCAAAACCGAATGCATCAGAAAATGGTTTGAGCAAACTACACCCGGTAAGATTTCTAAGCTGTGACACTTGGGTTTTAAAGAATGTCACAGACGTTTCAATGGATAGAACAAGGCAATAAATCACATGACAACATGAACATTCTCCGGGGTTATATTGGAAGAGTTTTCCCAGATTTCTCTGCAACTTCTCCACTACTACAACCCCAACACGGCGGTGAAACTTCAAATTATCGCCAAATATCACTTTTTTCACCAGACGTATAAATCTCCACGGCAATCCTAACAACGCTGAACATCGCAGCAACTTCTCTCCTATCGTTTTCAATTTGCAGTCGGAGATGCCAAACCATGGAGAAGCAAAACCATGGAGAAGCAAAACTTTCACTGCCAAAAACTAAAATTTGACGACTGGGAGAATGGCACTGGTTCGCCGGAGCGAAATCGAAGTGAAATTAGAGCTGCCGAAGGAGGCGCGACGGAGAACATCACCATCGCAGTCAGAGAAGGAGGGGAGGAGAGAGGTAGAGAGAGTTCGGTTGAGGGGGGGCGGCGGAAGAGGGAGGCTGGGGAGAGGGTTTCTATTTTTTGTATTTGCATGTTCAGTCCCTAAACTTCATCACAAATTTTAAATTAAACCCTGAGCTAGAAATATTTCTAAATTGGCCCCCAAATTAGATTTTCTATATCTCTATTTTCATTCTAGTCCCTGGTCACGGTAAAACGGTTTTGCAGGAAGACATAATCAAAATTAAGTATGAACCAACATGATAAAATCACTCTTTTTATATATGAAAATATAGTTGTAAAATATTTATTTTACGTACAATTGACATAAATCATAAACTAAAAAACTTCTTTTACCTTTTAATTGAAAAACATTTTAATATGTCATTTGTTTGTACATTCCTTAAAATTTCAGTTTCAATACACAATTGTCAGTCAATTCAATTCTCGTGATATCAACAATCTCTAAAAAAATTTCATACCAAAATTCCTTGACTCTAAGTGAGATATCTATTTATATGGTAGAAATAGACATTTGAAATCATTAAGTGATATTAGCCATGAAAATAGATATGAAATAACACATCGAGCATTTCTTATCAATCTTGAAAATACAACAATAATACATCAAATGATTGAGATAACGTGAAATATACCAAGAAAAAAGAGAGAGAAGAAATACTAGAAGAAATTGCTTGGTTTAGGGTAGTAAAAATAAGAGAGAAGAAATACTAGAAGAAATTGCTTGGTTTAGGGTAGTAAAAATAAGAGAGAAGAAATACTAGAAGAAATTGCTTGGTTTAGGGTAGTAAAAATATGGGATGATGATAATGATAATAAGGTTTGACAACATTTTAAATGAATGGAGCTCATTAAATTTATAGCATCGCACTCTTTGTTTGCGCCATTAAATACGGTTATATCGGACAATTAAAGACACTTTTAAAGTGCCTTCTCTGATTTCATTTTTAATTGAAATTGATCAAACGTGGTTAAAAAATCGCCTTTAATTAGGGTTTAAAATAGGTTCTGAACTTGAAATATATTTATAAGATTTCAAAAAAATAGGTACTGGAAGCCTGAGGTTTTCGGCAAGGGAGCGAGTAGCACAAATATGGAAAAACACACTTTAATCGTTAGAGAACACAACAATAGCACAATTAAAATTAGAATGAAATCATGGAAACTACAATGTTAGAATAAATCAGATTATTGATTAGATTATAATTTATTATGATTAGAATTATTTCCTTATTTCACCTCTATTGTACTCTCTATATATTCAATCATCAATAATACAATTCCTCACGGTAAATCATTTTATCATGGTATCAGGGCCTCTACTGATCCAAAATAAAAAAACCTAAAATTTTCTCCCAAGTCTCCGCCGCCACCCCCTCTCGTCCAAATTCATCGCCAACTCCATCCGTGACCACCTCCAGCGTCCGTCACCAAGCGGCCACCTCCAGGGGCTCCAGTCTTCCATCCCCAGCGGTCACATCCGGTGATTTCCAGCGGTCGCCAACGGTCACCAACGATCTCCTCCACCAACGGCTCCGTCGTCTCTCTTCCAGCAGTCGATCCGTTGCTTTTCTGGCGTCCTCCTCCTCTCAGTCATGGCTCAAGTAAAACTCTCCTACAACACTCTGCTCCAGATGATGCAGATCAAACTCACTCCATAAAATTATTTTCTCTGGAAGCATCAAGCAGGTATGTCCTTCGTCCTCAAGGTCTGTACGGTTTCATTGATGGCACTAGATCTCGTCCCACTCTCCCATCACCATCGCAGACCCTGTCTTTTGCTGCCGCAGTCTCAACTCCTCCAGGTGGTAGCAAGGTTGATCTCCAAGAGGCTTATTTGAAAGAAAAAGAAGAGTATGATAAATGGGTTGATGAAGATCAATATCTCTACAGTCTCATGTTTTCCTCTCTCGCTCCTAAAGTTCTCGCGGAACTCCCAGATTGTGCCACTTCTAAAGTAATCTGGGATAATGTTGCTCTCATCTATCAGAATAGCAGTGCCTTCACCATTCGCTGTCTTCGCGCAGATGCGCATGGTATTCGTAAGTCTGGTACTATTTATGAAATTCATCTCAAATTTAAGGAGATTTTTGAACAACTGTCTGTCATTGGTAATCAGGTTTCAAATGTTGATAAAATTGTATGGTTCTTGACTGCTCTTAGTCCTGAGTATAAATATTTTTCTGGTCCTTTGATTAATGTTGTTCCAACCCCGCCTTATGCTAGTGTTCTTGCCCTTGCCAAAAACCACGAGGCCTTTTTGATGAATTTACAGGGACATTCAGGACCAACCGCATGACAAGTTGCGTTCCAGACCGACGCACCTCAAGCTGGCCGAGCATAGGATCACCCACTGACTCAAGGCAGCCGCAACAATCACTTCGATGACAGGTGCGGTGGTGGTTGGCAGTCCTTCTCCGGTTCTCAGGTGGGGTCCGGTCTCTGGTCGTGGTCGTCCTCACTATTCCTGGTGCAGACGGCTTGGTCATTGTGCTGCCACGTGTTACTAGATGCAGGAACAGATTGGTCGTCCACCAAGCACTTATTGGCAGAAAATCATCACTCTTCTCAGTAGTCCGATACTTCTTCTCATCTGTCAGATTGGTACCTTGATTTTGGCGCTACCAGTCATATGGCGACTTCCAGTTCAAGCCTAGACAGTTTCACTCCTTATACTGGTAAATCTTGTGTTCTTATTGGTAATAGTGCTCCAGTTATGATATCTTATATTGGTGATTCTAAAGTTTCTGAGAACTTGCATTTTTCTGGTGTTTTGGTTATGCCTAATTTTACTAAGAATTTACTGTCTATTAATCGGTTAACCAGAGATATGGGTGTCCTAATTACATTTGATGATTGGAATTTTATCATTCAGAACAAATTAACCAGGGCCATCGTGGGTCGGGGGCATAGTGAGGATGGATTGTATGTTTTGGACCGGGGAGATGTAGCATTTGTTTCAGTGCAGAATAAAAGTCGAGCTTCATATGAGTTGTGGCATGCATGCTTAGGTCATGTTCTTAGTGCAGTGATTGCTAGTTTACATAAGTCTGGTTTACTTTCAGTTTCTTCTTTGTTGCCTAAACTGCATACCTGAGCCCCCTGTGTTTTGGCGAAAGATCAACAGTTGGCTTTCGTTGAGAACCCTAAACGTGCTGACAATGTTCTTGATTTAATACATTGTGATTTGGGGGGTCCCTCCTCGGTTTTATCTGGCAATGGTTTTGCGTATTATGCATTATTTTTGAATGATTTTTTAAGATTCACTTGGCTGTACCCCCTTCGTTGCAAATCATATTTTGTTGACACTTATTTGCAGTTTGAGGCACTTGTTGGGACTCAATTTTCAGCAAAAATTAAAGTTTTTCAAAGTGATGGTGGCACTGGATTTTTGAACACTAGACTTAAATCACATTTTGAGGCGAAAGGTGACCATCATCAGGTTTCCTGTTTGGCTACTCCGGAACAGAATTGGCGCGTAGAGCACAAACATTGCCATGTTGTTAAAATGGGTCTCACGATGGTTTTCACTCACATATTCCAATTTCTCGTTGGAATGACGCGTTCACCACTGCTGCCTACATCATCAACCGTTCTCCAGTGCTACATGGATCAACAACTTATAGTATTCTTTATCGCCGGGATCCCATCTATGATAACTTTCATCCTTTTGATTGCCGTGTTTTTCCTTTTGTTCATCCATTTGCTGATCATAAGCTATCTCCCTATAGTATGCCATGTATATTTATCGGTTACAGCTCGTCCATGTTACTCGTTATGCTTAGTTTGACAAAAATATTTTCCTCTTGCTCCGGCATCAGGGACTAGTTCTCCCTCTTCAGGATTGGATGTCTCAGCTTTTATTGATCCAAATATTGTGTCCGAGTCATCGACAACCTTGGTTCCACTGCCTCGGTTCCATTTTCATGACGATGAGCAGTCTCAGCCATCTGCTCCGTAAGATAACTTGGTCTTGCATGCACCCATTCATTCTCGTGCGGTCTCAGTCTTGTCCTACGCTGGTGTCACGGGCTTGATCTCCATCCCGCGTGGCCTTAGTTCTCATCCCGTGCAACCTGGTCTCTAGCTCATGCGACCACGATCGTCTCTCACGATGGCGCCTTGGTCACGCTCTCTTCTCGCAAGGGCGCCATGGTCGCGTCCCCATCTCGCACTCCAACCCACGTCGCAATTTTGCTCCAGCATGGCACCACGACATGTGATAGTGCATCAGCCCCAGTCTCCTACCGTGATGGCACCACAGATACAAGTTCCTCTTGTGGTGCCACGGCCCCGGCTTCCATCCCGTTCCATGAGGGCACCACAGTCATGAATGCAGATGGCCCTGGCCATGCCCTAGGTTTTAGGTCTTCCGCATCCGGGACCTTCTCACATGGTTACTCGTTCTTCCACCGGAGTTATTCAACACCAATATTACTCAGATATTCACGCTCATGAACTTCTTATGGATCTTCTTACTCAGAAAGAGCCGACTGATCATCGTTCTGCACTTTAGGATCTTTCTTGAGGTTTCTGCCATGGATGAGAATATGGTATCTCTTCGTAGTTAACATACTTGGGATTTTGTTCCGTGCCCTCCAGACGTCAACATTGTTGAGTCCAAATGAGTTTATCGGCTGAAGTACAAACTAGATGGTTCGGTTAATCGCCATAAGGCATGCTTGGTAGCTCATGGTTTCTCTTAGATTCCTAGTTTTGAATTTGACCATACTTTCTGCCCTGTGCTTAAGGCATCTACAGTTCGGACAGTTCTTGCTATTGCTACTATGCGTGCTTGGTCTCCCCATCAGTTGGACATTAAGAATGCCTTTCTCAATGGTGCTCTTGATTCTCCAGTTTTTATGGCGCAACCGGTTGGCTATAAGGATCCCACTCATCAAGACTATGTTCGGCATCTATGTAAGGCCATTTATGGTCTGAAGCAGGCGCCTAGAGCATGGGTTTCTGCAGCTTGGGTTTTGTTGCAGTTCTTATGACAATTCATTATTTGTGTTGTCTCGTGTTTTATCATTTTTGTATTCGTTGGTCTATGTTGATGATATCATTTTGATTGGGAATGATTCTACTCTTCTTCGGCAGTTCATTGATCGCACCTATCAGGAGTTTTCCATCAAGGATTTGGGTGCCTTACACTACTTTCTTGACTTGGAGGTCACACCCATTACCTTGGGACTTCTTCTGGTAACGTGAAGTATGCTCGGGACATTCTTTCTCGAGCTGGAATGTTAGATGCAGTGCCTGTCTCTACACCATTTTTTTTGAATTCCCAGGTTCACAGTAGTATGAGTTCACAGTTCAAGAATCCGACGCTGTATTGCTCTTTGGTTGGTGTTCTCCAGTATCTAACCATCACTCGTCTAGACTTAGCATTTGCAGTTAATTCTGTCAGTCAGTATCTTCAGGACCCTTGGGAGGATCATTTTTTGGCTGTCACTCGGATTCTTCGCTATGTTCAAGGGACTCTACATTTTGACCTCAGTTTTCATGCAGCTTCTTTTACGAAAGTGCTCGGTTATTCTGATGCAGACTGGGCCATGTGTTTAGAGACTCATTGTTTTACTTATGGCTATGCTGTCTTCTTAGGCGGTAACTTGGTTTCTTAGAGTGCGAAGAAATAGCCCACTGTGTCCAGATCTAGCACTGAGTTAGAGTATTGTGCTTTGGAAAATACTGCTTCTGAGGTTATCTGGATGACTCATTTGCTTCGTGATCTTCATGTTCCTCTTTCTGGTGCACCTCTCCTGCTCTGCGGCAAACAATAGTACGATATTCTTGGCTCAAAATTTTGTCGCGCATAAGCGGGCTAAGCACATCGACATTGATTATCATTTTGTTCGTGAGTTAATTTCTTTGGGCAAGTTTTGTGTTGCTCATGTTCCCACATCACTACATATTGCGTATATCTTCACCAAGGGTCTCTCGTCCCTTGTTTCAGTTCTTCAGGCCCAAGCTTCGTGTCTATGCAAATTCGATGCTTTGCTTGAGGATGGTGTTAGAATAAATCAGATTAGTGATTATATTATGATTTATTATGATTATAATTCTTTCCTTATTTCACCTCTATTGTACTATCTATATATTCAATCATCAATAGTACAATTCCTTACGGGTAAATCATTCTATCATACAACAACAACATAAACAGATTCAGCAGTGGGAGGCAGAGGTAAGCGAGCGGCGCAACAGAGATCCAATAAGAAGAGGCAAAGGTGAGCGGATAGGCGGTCAACAGTGGAGGACAAGCAGTCAGCTGCAAAGGCAGAGGCGAGCGATGAGTGACCGGCAGAGCTTTACGATGAACAGACGGAGGTGAGCGGACAAGTGACCGATGGAGTTTCTCGGTAGAGGTAAGCAAATGATGAACTTCATGGTGGAGGCAAGCGATAGGTGACCGACAGAGCTTTACGATGAACAGGCGAAGGTGAGCGGACGAATGACCAGCTGAGTTTCTCGATAGAGGAAAGAAAATGATGGACTTCATGGCGGAGGCAAGTGAACAACGGACTTCATGGGAGAGTCGAGTGACTAGCGGAGGCGGCATGGCGGAGAGTGGAGGAAGAGGGCGGCGGCGTGAAAATTGAGTGAAGGAAGAGGGAAGAGAGGGAAGAAGAGGGAGGCGGGTTCAAAAATTAATACCCATGAATTTACATTCGGGAGAGTAAAACTGAAGGGACTAGAAAACCTTAAGGTGTGGTTATTATATTAGGCTATTATATTGGGCCAATGAGAGCCCATTGAAGGCGGTTATACCATTAGAACCACATTTAAAATAAAAGGGTGACCTAGGATAGCACTTCCGAACTCAGAACCTATTGTAAACCATCATTCAAAGGTGGTTCTACAAGTATAATTTCCTTTAATAAATTTTCATTAAAGGAGAAACCATCTTTCATCGATTTAGAACCGACTTTAAAAAGAAAATGATGAGTTTGAACCAAACTCGGAACCTATTTCCTCTGCCATGGGTACCAAATTGCACCAAAGATTATCCCACTGTTGGAGTTTTTGTTGGTGTGCCACTCAATTGACCGAAGGAATTCATAGATTACAAACGCAAGACGAAAAAGGAAACAATTCCTTCCTTCATCTGGTTACTATTTAAAAGGAATACTTGGAAATGGCACGCTTATGTCAACCATCATTATGGGCATAGTGGTCATTTCACAGCAGAGCCAAATGTGTGCCCTTTGATGTGCTCTCAAGTGGCTACCCAAATCACGTTGTTTCGGGCATCACTTTTGTCCTTTTGTGAATCCCGTTTGTCAAAAGTTACGGCGCCCCCATGTGCAGCTGTATGTGCTACCAGGTGGCCGACAAAAATGATGTCGTTCTGGGCACCCCTTCAGCCCTCGAGGTGGTGAGCATTCATCCCTCGAAGGGGGGGATTCTTCAGCCCTCGAAGGGGTGAGCGTTCAGTCCTCGAAGGGGTGATTCTTCAGTCCTTGAAGGGGTGAGGCTTTAGACCTCAAAGGGGTGAGCCTTCAGTCCTCGAAGGGGTGAGCCTTCAGCCCTTGAAGGAGAATTCTTCAGCCCTCAGACAGGTGATTCTTCAGCTCTCGAAGAGGTGGATGTTCAGCCCTCGAAGGGGTGGATCTTCAGCCCTTAAAGGGGTGAGCCTTCTGATCTTGAAGGGGTGATTCTTCAGACCTCGAAGAGGTCAGCCTTCAGCCCCCGAAGGGGTGAGGCTGAAGGCCCTTGAAGAGGTTAGCATTCAGCCCTCGAAGGGGTGAGCCTTCACACCTCGAAGGGGTGAGGCTTCAGCCCTTGAAGGGGTGAGCCTATAGTCCTCGAAGGGGTGAGCCTTCATGCCTCGAAAGGGTGATTTTTCAGACCTTGAAGGGGTTAGCCTTTATCCCTCGAAGGGGTGAGCCTTTATCCCTCGAAGGGGTGAGCCTTCAGCCCTCGAAGGGGTGAGCCTTCAGCCCTCGAAGGGGTGAGCCTTCAGCCCTCGAAGGGGTGAGCCTTCAGCCCTCGAAGGGGTGAGGCTTCAGACTTCGAAGGGGTGAGCCTCCAGCCCTCGAAGGGGTGAGCCTCCAGTCCTCGAAGGGGTGAGCCTTCAGCCCTCGAAGGGGTGGATCTTCAGCCCTCGAAGGGGTGAGCCTTCTGACCTCAAAGGGGTGATTCTTCAGACCTCGAAGGGTTAGCCTTCAGCCCTCGAAGGGGTGAGGCTTCAGCCCTCGATGGGGTGAGCCTTCAGCTCTTGAAGGGGTGAGCATTCAGACCTCGAAAGGGTGAGCCTTCAGCCCATGAAGGGGTGAGCCGTCAGACCTCAAAGGGATGGGCCTTCAGCCCTCGAATGGGTGCACCTTTAGTCCTCGAAGGGGTGAGGCTTCAGTCCTCAAAGGGGTGATTCTTCAGCCCTTGAAGGGGTGAGTCTGCAGCCCTCGAAGGGGTGATGCTTCAGCCCTCGAAGGGGTTCATCTTTTGCCCTCGAAAGGGTGAGGCTTCAGCCCTCGACGGGGTGGTTCTTCAGCCCTCAAAGTGATGATTCTTCAGCCCTCAAAGGGGTGGACCTTTAGCCCTCGAAGGGGTTATTCTTCAGCCCTTGAAGGGGTTGACCTTCAGCCCTCAAAGGGGGTGAGGCTTCAGCCGTCGAAGGGGTGATTCTTCAGCCGTCGAAGGGGTCATTCTTTATCCCTCGATGGGGTGATTCTTCAGCCCTCGAAGGGGTCATGCTTCAGCCCTCGAAAGGGTGAATCTTCAGCCCTCGAAGGGGTGAGGCTTCAGCTCTCGAAGGGGTGAGCCTTCAGCCCTCGAAGGGGTGATTCTACAGCCCTCGAAGGGATGGACCTTCAGCCCTCGAAGGTGTTATTCTTTGGCCCTCGAAGGGGTGAGCCTTCAGCCCTCAAAGGGATGAGTTTCCAGTGCCTCCATGTGCTTCTGTATATGCTGCTTGGTGGCCTACCAAAATGACATCGTTCTGGACATTCATTCGAGGGGTTCGGTCTTCTGTTGTCGAAGGGGTGGACGAATTAATAAATCATGCAAAAAGAAAATATTATAAACATTACTTAGTCAACGTGACTTATTCTAGAATCAATTATTGTAATGTAATAAAAAATATGATTTACTCTAATATCCCCTAATCCAAACTCTTTCCTCACAATATGATTTACTCTAATATCAGCTAATCCAAACTCTTTCCTCACAATTTGGAATCCCACCGTTCTCAAATCGTGTGGTTTTTTCTTCTCCCAGTAAATACTTGTGGGTTTTTGAATTTTGGGTGTTTGGCCAGGTTTACATAACATTAAGATTTATTTTTCTTATAAAACCTAGAAATATATCGATGAAGGCCGTTGATCGATTAAACGGAAATGCTAAAAGGAGGAAGGCTTATGCTGAATTATCACCTGAGGCAAAGGGACAATTGTTGCAGCGGAGAAGGGAGTAGGGTGCTTTAAAACGTTCTTTTAAGTCAATAGAGGGTTCAATGGTGAATGATATTGGTATGTGCTTGTGGTCATAATTTTTTCCTCTCATTATCAACACCAGTGTCATAATTACTGCTGATATTATCATTGCGTGCTTTCTTGATCAGCTCTATTTTCTGTTATTTTATTTTATCAACTGGTCATCGTGCAGGGGGTGTTTTGGTTTACCACTGTGACATATATATGCACCAACGGTAATCATGAACATTCATATCAGAATCAAATTTACCAAATTCTTTTGTACAAGGGCTGAAATTCAACAGGTTGCAGGAGATCCATAAGCTATTAACCATGAAATTTCTAAGAGAAGAAAGGCTTATGGTGAGATCCCTACGGAAAAAAATACGAATGCTCCAACAAAAAAGAGAGCAGGTTGCACTAAGACGTTCATCTCAAACATCCCATCAACAGCCAGTGGCAGGTTTGTGTGTCTACAATTTTAAACTCTGTTTATCTATAGATATTGTATAGGAATTTCATGATCCACTCCCATCGAGAAAGTTGATGGATAACAGTAGTTATGGCAATGCAGAGCTAGCAGGATTAATGGCTTCTCACGATGATTTATTAATCGTTGAGTCAAGTGATTTGAGTGTCCATCAAATTCAAAATCTGCGAGCTCGCTGCAGGGGTCAGTCCGTCTTTACATGTTCATTGTATTTTTTTGTACCTGGCTTTACAGCATTATGTTTTGTCACAGATTTTGGTTTATGCCTTTGGCATTATTTGGTCAAGATCAAACTTATTTGACTCTTGTATATACGTAAATTCATTCATAGCGATTGGTATAATCCATTTATCTATGTTTTTCTCCCACATACTTACTCTGGTGTGCAGCATATGGTTCATTTTCAAATTCTATTACATCTTCACGAGGAAATATTTCAGCTAATATTTATGCTGATGCTCACCACACAGTATCCTCTTCTTTGTCTGTTCATTTCGTCAACATGAGCTCTGCAGGTCTATATATATATTTGTGTATCATTCATCGGTCTTTCTTTGCATGTATAGCATTTTGTAGACTGTATATTCCAACGTTCAACGTATTATCTATTTTTTTTGTGATGGTTTGTTACAAGGAAATTCTCCAATTGATATTTCTGGCCATGTGCACCAAGCAGAGTGTTCCTCTTCTCATAGTCATTTACCAATTATCAGTTCTGCTATTCTTCATACTGCAAGGGATGGCAATTTACCTTCTACTTCTGCAGGTTTGTTTTTCTTGGTTTATCATCAATGTTATTTTCTTGTTTGCAGATATTTGTTTTAGCTATACGTTGGAATTCACATGTGATTAAATGGTTCATATTCAAATGTGATACTCTTCAGTAAAATAGTGAGTATTTGTATGTGTCATCAAGAAATTAAATTATATCTTTATTCAATTCACAATTGCAGCAAACCAGTCACATTATGTTAAAGGTAAATCATATTTATGATTAGATTATAATTGATTCTAAAATAAATTATGTTGATTAAGCTAGAGTTCTACTTCTATTCTATCACCTTATTGGACTCTATATATTTATGTCAACAATAGAATTTTTACCTACGTAAAATACATCTTTTCATACATGAGGTTTAACTGGCTGATGGTTATTTGTGGTATATTTAATTTGTTTTCTCTTCAGGTCCACTGAAAAAGAGAAAGTTTAAAAACATTGCTCTCGGAGATGACATTCCCACCTCTACATGGACATTACCTGTAATGACTGATTGTGTTCATTGCAAGGCAAAGAGATTTAAAGGAGAGTCAAATGTATTCTGTTGTTTTGGAGGGGAAATTTACTTGCCATCTGTGCCAATGCCATACCAATTAAAAGCTCTTTTTGTTGGCATCACACCGCAGTCTATCAATTTTAGGAAGAATGTTCAGACTTACAACAATAACTTAGCATTTACAACTTTGAGTGCAAGTTATGATCGCAACTTAACTGGTAATCCTGGCGGAATTTATACCTTCAAAGTCCATGGTAAAATGTATCACTATCTGAAACCTTTGAAAGGTTCTGAGGGAGTTGAACCTGCTGGTGTTCAGCTGTATTTTTTTGACACAGACTTTGAGTTCGAAAAGAGAACGGGGTCTGGCTGTGCTGACAAATTCGATCAGGCAACGATGAAATTGTTGATGGATATATTGAGAGATAATCCGTATTGCCAGTTCTTTAAACAGTTGAAAAATTTTGACAGCATCGAGATGAAGACTATTGTTCTAAATGCAGATCCAAAACTTGATCAGAGGCGATACAACATTCCAACAGTGTCACATGTTGGTAGTATATTTGTTGAACCGTTCGAGGAAGATGCAGTAAGGACTGTACCTGTTCAAGTCTACAGCACTGATGGTAAAACTTATAATATCAAACATTATCATGGATGTTATGATCCAATGCAATGTCCTTTAATTTTTTCGAAGGGCCAATCTGGTTGGCATTTGAATATTAAAAGGATTAGGAGGAGGCATATGGTCTGAGAAGAGTCTGGAGGTGAAATGATGGTGTTTGATTGTCCTGAATCACTGATAGATTCTGAGAGTAAAGGTCTGTAGTCAACTTTTAAATTCAGTAGTTGTGCTCTTTTGATTTTTTCAGAATTCAGATTAGTACATGTTTATGTTTTACTTTCCTTACAGTTGCCAGGGATGGGAAAAAAACAAGGATGCAGTTACTGCAAGAGAGTATTACTGCTATAAATTACAAATGAGGTTAGAGGACAAATCAATGTTTCTACATGTTGGACGCCTCTTACAACAGTTTGTTGTTGATGCTTACATTAAAATAGAAACCAGCCGGCTAGAATTTTTGAGGGACAAGTAGGGGCAGTTTCGAACTGAAATGGCACAGGGTCTTATAGATGGTATGAATGCTGGTTTAGTAGAAGGATCCACAGTTGGTTGTCGGGTGGTACTTCCAGCTTCATTTATAGGTGGTCCTAGAGATATGCGTCATAGGTATCTTGATGCCATGGCCATCGTTCAAAAATTTGGTAAGCCTGATATATTTCTGACCATCACTTGTAATCCGTATTGGGCAGAGATTCAAGAAAACCTTCTTTTTGGTGAGGCTGCAAATGATAGGCTAGATTTACTTGCAAGAATTTTCTGCGCTAAGGTTTATGAGCTGAAGGATGACATTATTTAGAAGGAAATTTTTGGTACTGTGCAATCTTTGTCGTACGTTATTGAGTACCAAAAAAGAGGTCTGCCTCACTGCCATATGTTAATTATTCTACAACCTGGTTGTAAACCTTTGGGGCCCGATGCTTATGATAAAATTATTTGTGTCGAGCTGCTGGATCCAGACAAAGAATCACATCTTTTTGGTATTGTGAGCAAAAATATGATGCATGGACCATGTGGTTGATTGAATCCTAAAAGCCCCTGCATGAGGAACGGTAAGTGTAAATTTGGATTCCCTAAACCATTTATACAGTCAACATGTCAGGCAAATTATGGTTATCCATTATATAGAAGGAGAGATAATGGTAGAACAGTTACCATTAAAAAACAAGCTCTAGGAAATAACTGGGTTGTTGGCTATAATAAATACTTATCCACAATGTATGAGTGTCATATAAATGTGGAGATTTGCTCAACTATTCAGCTCATCAAGTATGTTCACAAGAATATTTTCAAGGGCAGTGACTGAATTGGTTTTGCATTGCAGAGTGGTGGAGATGATACAATTATTGATGAAATCAAATTGTTTCAAAATGGGCGTTGGATTGGTCCATCTGAAGCAACTTGGAGAATATATGGTTTTAAGTTAAACCACGTACAACCTGCTGTTTACTCTCTTCAAGTCCACTTACCAGGTCAGCAATATATTACATTTCACAAGGATGCCGCTCTTGAGTCGATTGCTGCAAATGAGTTTCTTAGTAGAACTACACTTACATGTTTCTTTCAAATGAATGCATGCGACCCTCATGCTAAAGAACTGAAGCTTTTATATAAAGAATTTCCAGAACACTTTGTGTGGTCAACATCAAACCGGAGTTGGAGGAAGAGGAAATCCAAGAATGCTATCGGTAGGTTGGTTGCAGTGAGTCCCACAGAGGATGAGCACTATTACTTAAGGCTTCTTCTATCTCACGTTCGATCACCAACATCCTTTGAAAACTTGAAGAGTGTTGAAGAAAGTCAATACAATACTTATAGAGAGGTCGCAATTGCATATGGTTTGTTGACTTCAGATACTTATATTGAAGATGCCCTACAGGAAGCTTTTTCATTCAAGATGCCATCAATTTTGAGATCTTTATTTGCTGTTCTGCTGGTATTTTGCTCGCCACGTGATCCAAAATAATTATGGCTCCAGTTTAGAGATGAACTATGTTCAGATTTCGTCAAAAAATTATCAACACAGCCCCATCTCACTGAAGCCTTTATAAATACAAAGGTTTTGAATATTATAAATGGATTTTTTTTTGAAATGGGTAGAGATATTAAACAGTATGATTTGATGGATATTATTGTTGATGTATCACCTCATGAGATTTTAACACGTGAAATAGTCAGTGAGAGGAGTATTCAAATTTCAGATGAAGAATTACTACTGCCCGGTCTATTAAATGTTGAGCAAAGGCTTATGTATGATCTAATCATGCAAAGTGTTATGGTCAACAGTGGAAAATATTTCTTTATTGACGGGCCTAGTGGCACAGGGAAAACTTTTTTGTATAGAGCTTTGCTTGTGACGTTGTGGTGTTGCATCCTCTGGAGTAGCTACTTCTGTGTTGCCTGGAGGAAGGACTGCACATTCCCGTTTCAATTAGCCATTTGATTGTTCCGACACCAAAGTTTGTCAATTAAGCAAACAGTGTGGTTTAGCAAAGTTAATAATAGAGGCTAAATTGATTGTTTGGGATGAGGCCACAATGGCAAAACGGCAATCATTAGAAGCTTTGGATATGTTGCTAAAGGATCTCATGGATACCGATATTCCATTCGGTGGTAAGGTTGTTCTCTTAGGAGGAGATTTTAGGCAAACTTTAATTGTTATACAAGGTGCATCAAGAGATGAAACAGTTCAAGCATCCATTGTATATTCTCATTTATGGCCAAAATTGGAAATGTTTCATCTTCAACAAAACATGAGGGCCTTAAATGATCCTCTTTTGCTCTTTTTTATTACATATAGGTGAGGGAACAGAGTATATTAATTACAATGAGGAGATCGAATTGCCACCTCACATCATTATCCCATATATTGGGAAGGAAGCATCCATTTAAAGGTAAGACATTTTTACCCTTTTTCCACAGATCTTCTACATAATGAATAAATTATTAATGGAGACAGTCACAGAATTTGAATTGTTTACAGGTTAATTGAGTGTGTCTTCACAGATTTAACTGCATATGTAGTAAATCCAATTGATATGATAGGAAGGTGCGTTTTAGCTGCAACAAATGCTGCTGTTGACAACATAAATAACTTTTTGATTGATGCTTTTCCTGGCACTCCGAGATTATATATTAGTATGGATACAACTTTGGGTGAAAACAATCAGAGTGATCATGAGGATTTTCTTAATACACTTCATCCAAAAGGTCTCCCCCCACCCCATAAATTACTGTTAAAACCAAATTGTCCCATCATGCTCATACGTAATTTAAATCCAAATGAGGGAATATGTAATGGAACACGATTAATTTGTTGTGAGTTGTGTCAATCAACCATTAGGGCTGAGATAGCTTTTGGGCTTTATAAGGGCAAACATGTCTTCATTCCTAGAATACCAATCATTTGTGACCAAAGTAGTAAGACCTCCATACCATTTAAAAGATTTCAATTCCCAGTGAGACTCTGTTTTGCTATAACAATCAATAAGTCCCAATGCCAGACATTAGATTTTGTTGGACTATATTTAGAGCAGCCCGTCTTTTCCCATGGTCAGCTGTATGTTGCTTTATCCCAAGTAAAAACCTCTGAATCTGTTAAGGTTCTTTTGACACCTTCCACATTTGAAAGCGCACGAGTAAATAATAAAACTAAAAATATAGTTTACAAGGATATTTTTCAGGAGCAGTAGTTATTCTATTTTTCCTCATGCTGTGCTCCCCATTTTGGACCTGCAACATTTTGCCTTTTTCTGTTGCATATTTTGGAGTTCCCTCTGTTTTTCAACTTCTAGGTACTTCCTTATTTCATTTTGTATAGATGCCTTTAGGAACATTGTAGAGGTTTAAATTATTTATACATCTTGCTTCTGCGTGGTTATTATTCATGTGCAGATTTCAGATTTAAAGACTATTGTCCAATATAAATGCAATAGAGATCTGGTTATATACATCTGATTAAACCTATATTAAAGGTATATGTTTAATATTTCTTCATATAATTAACTTTAATAATACAATGTTTAAATTATTTAACCTCTGCATGTGCTACCAGATGGGCGACCAAAAGGACGTCGTTTTTGTCAGCCATTCGAGAGGTTGAATTTTCTGTGTTCGAGGAGTTGGAGCCTCCTCCCCTCGAAGGGGTCCAATTGTTGACCCTCGCAGAGATGGAGTCTTCTGCCATCAAAGGGGTTTAACTCTTCCTCTTTGCCCTCGAAGGGGTCCAGATGTTGACCCTCGAAAAGATGGAGTCTCCTGCCGTCGAAAAGGTTCAGCTCTTCGCCCTCAAAGGAATATGTCATTTTCTATCCTCGAAGGGGTCAACTTGTTGGGCATAAAACAAATCAACTCTCCTGGCCTCGAAGGTCCTGCCCATCGAAGGGATGGATTTTTCTGCCCTCCAAGGGGTTCGGTATTCTGCCCTCGAACCTCCAATGGAATTTTTACCTTTCCAACTTCCAATGCTAGGCTTGACTTCTAGAAAATCACCTATCAAACCTCCAATGAAAGCTTTCACCTCTTCCGGAGAGGATTTGACTGGAACGTTGGCAACACTTGAGTCAATACATCAGTCAAATGAGGTAGAGTATATTACTCTTTCACCATCTCTTAGGACGGATTGTTGACCGGAATGTTTCATCGGATATCGTGTTGTCGTGTGTTCCATCCTCTTGTCATCATTTTCACAATTTCCTATACTCTTCCATCTTATCTTCTTATTTTTTATATTTTTTTATATATATACATAAATACAACCTATTACTATTCTTCCTTATCTTAAAATTCTTTGTTTGCCGAAATCTTTTCTCGGGTCCAGTGTACTATTGTTCTGACTTCTCCCCATCATTAGCACAATTCCTTATATTTTTCCTTCTTATGTCCTTGTCTTATTATTATATGAGAATCTTTCTTCGAATACCATTCCACCTTCTTCTCATCATCTGCACCTTCTGCCTTCTCCTCATCATTAGCACAATTCCCTATATTTTCCTTCTTATGTCCTTGTCTTATTATTATATAAGAATCTTTCTTCGAATACTGTTCCACCTTCTTCTCATCATTCACACCCTCCGTAGTCAGTATACTACCTCCTTCTTATTATACCTCTGGTCCACCTTCTACTCATCATTAGAAGGTGTACTATTATTCTGCCTTTTCCTCATCATTAGCACAATTTCCTATACTTTTCCTTGTTATCTCATTGTCTTATTATTATATAAGATTTTTTTTGAATACTGTTTCACCTTCTTCTCATCATTTGTACCTTCTGTAGTCAGTATGGTACCTTGTTGTCATTATACCTTGTTCCACCTTCTACTCATCATTTGCACAATTTGATATGCTCTTTGTTGTTCTCTTTATTTTCTTAATTAATAATATTTTCTAATATAATAATAATAATATAAGAATATATATATATGTATATATATTGGAATATATTATTATATATTTCTTTATCATACATTTCTGTTCATATATTTACCTTGCTTCCCTTCCTTCGTCGTTATCATAATCATCATCTTCTCAGTTCATCTCAGGTAACAACAGAAGACGGAAAAAAACATTCAGAAGCTGCTGTAAACATAGCATCCTGGTAACTTCCTTCAATCTCCTTCACTTATTTGTTTTTTCCTTTTTAATGTTATTACACAATTTCAAAACATTATGCTCAAATATTTTAAATCTTTACTAAAATATTGAATCACTTAAACATCTCATTATATGTGATACAGAAACTATGGCATCAGAAAAAACTATTGATCAACTACGCAATTCTGATCGTCCTTGGATCAGATTTGTTACAGTCGATAAAAAATTTTCTGTACTTTAAAGCCAAAGGAGTCCTACAAAAGTCCAAAAAATTATTTTTTCTGATGAAAAGGTAATTAACTCTTTTTTTATAATATTCTATAATATCATCATTTCTTATACCGATAAATTTACTAATGATATAGGGAGCCAAAGCAGGTATAATGTTTAACAAAGCATGTGAAACCATGAGCCAAAGAATTCAGGTTTATAACCGGCACAAGATATCGAATGCAAACATAAGAGCAATTGATCCCAGATATAAAAAGGGCGATATAGCAATGCAGTGGATCATCGAAATGAGTACGGTTATTGAAGAAATGACTCATTCTGGCCATTGAATTTCAGCTCAATATTCTTATATACCATTTGAAAAAATCCATGAACTTGTCGACAAACCTCAGGAACTAATAGGTAATTATTTCTCAATAAGTCTCTAAACTTTAAATTTGAACATATTTTTTGTCTTTACTAATCGTATAAAATTACAGATGTTATAGGGAAAGTTTCTCAATGCCTCCCAATTCGTACTGTCAACACACTGAGTGGGTCTAAGAAAATTCAAAAGTTTGTTCTTGTTGATGAGAAGTAAGAAAAAATAGTATATGTTGGAAAATTATTATATAATTATCTTTTACATCCCAAATTTGCCTTAATGTTTTCATCCATGTTTAGATTACAAGCTATGACTTTTACTATGTGGCAAGAATTTATTGAAAATGAAGGCAAACAATTGCAAGCCATTGTCGATGACATGCTTGTAGTAATTTGTCGTCGACTCAAGGTTGACTCCTTTCAAGGTATTATATGTTTATAAAACCAATTTCCCATCGATCTCTAATTTCCATTCTGTTATCAAACAACTTCTATTATCATTTTTGCTTTTGCTTTATTCAGGGGTAGAGGTATCAACACATTACAGATCGTCCCTTTTAATTAATGGCACTGATAGTCAATCTTTGGAATTGAGGAAATGTACTATTTTTTCCCATTCATTTCATATGGTCATACGAATATTCAAAGCAATGTTTACATTTATTACTATACTAATTTTCTAGGGCAAAATAGCACCAGAGAGAGATCACGAATACCATCAGCATTCTCAACCAATCCTTGGGGAAAATGGCAGCAACAACTGTGGATACTGTCTACACTTCAGTTGGCTATATTCTACTAACTCAAAAGGTAAAAATAATGTCCATTTTTACCCAGTACTATGTTTTCCTCTTTGGTCTGGGCATTATTTGTGACTGAACAATTTTCTCCATAAATAGATGGTGACTTCAGAAGTGAGGATATCCTTCAAGGACATCTCTCAGAATTATTACTATATGGCATGCGTCAAATGTTTCCGATCAAAAAGTGACTCCTTACATTACGAATTCACCTGCAATTTATGCGAAGAGAAGCAGGTTGTTCAACCAAGGTTAGAAACTAACCAACTTCTTTCATTATATATTGTTAATGTCTTAAAAATATGTATTTATTTACATATCACATAGTTACTAGACTACTCCTACTCTTATTTTAAATGTGTTATTTGCATAGGTGTCGCTTCGAAGCATATCTTATTGATGACAGTGGTGTTATCACTACTACCTTATTCGGCGAACCTGCTGAGAGATTATTGGGGTTGACAGCAATGGAAGCTATAGATGGAGTTACACAGGTTAGTGCTTTCTATTTTGACATATCAATCAAGACTTTGAATTTATCACATGAAAACCCATGCATAGAGCTTAAACATAAGATAATTTTTATTATAGGAATACATCGAGGATCGCCATTCTATCATTCACAATGTTGACTACATTGTCCAAATTCAAATCTCCAAATTAAACGGTGGCCAGCATACTCCAAGATATACTGTGTTTAATTTTGCTGAATAACAATGCTTGCAAGACCAGGTTTCAACTTTTCTATTGCCCAAAAAAGGTGGCCACCAATCACATTTGGAGATTCAAACTCCACTTGCTGCAACACAACTTACTATTCAAGGTATAACTGCATTTAATCTAATATAATACTTCTACCTTACTATTATATTTGGTTACTTTATAATAAAAATATAATCCATACTCCTTCAATCACAGGCTCTGCAGATTGTGGACCACCTTCACCTAAGGCAAAAAAGAACCTTTTTCCCGAATTCGAAAGTGAGGAATTTCAGCTATCAAAAGCAGAAGGAAAGAAACCTAAATTAAGCTAACTCCAATAGAAACCTTTTCTTGCATTGTTTCTCAAATCAAGTGACTTTTTATTTTGCGGATATCCCTTTTTGTGACATCTTTCAGATATCATGTGGTGCAAGTGACCTCTAAGGCTGATAAATTAAAGTTGTAGCACCGTGTTGTGATCAATTCACCAACAATTCACTTGTTATGAGGCTTGTTGAATAAAAATTTTCCAATGTATTAGTATTGCATGCCTAAGAAATGTTTGACTTATTACTATATCACTGTATAGTTTTCAAATATTTTTACAAGTTTTTCACCAATGGCGTTTTAAATTTTACACTGAAAATTAAACTGCCATAAATATTGTACATTTCAAGTTTAACCAACATGAAATAATAGATATTAAATTTTAAACTAATCATATTCAAACTGTACAAATCGCTGTGGAACCTCAACATATGAAGGTACCGTCATAGAAGTAACTATTCAGCTTTCGAAGGGATTGAGTATCCTGTCCTCGAACAGGTTGAGTTGTTCACCCTGAAAGGGATGGACTTTTCTGTCCAGGAAAGTAAGGCTTCCACTGAACATGTTTGAGAACTACTCATTCGAATGGTGATGTTTGAAGTGAAAGAATTGCATTCGATCCATTCAACAACTCCCTATTCAAAACATGCCAATTCGAGAAGAACCCACTCACAAATTTGACTTTCTGATGCAGGTGATCAATTGGTTAGGTTGAAGAAGTACACACTCGGCCTTAAGGAGTTGAATTCTTGGCTTTTGAACAAATAGAGTCCTCATTCCTTGAAGGGGTCTACATCCCAACCCTTGAAGAGATCAGGTCGTCTGTCTTCGAGGACTAACAATCCATCCTTTTGAGGGTCTAAATGCCTATCCCTTCGATAGCTCAAAGCTTCACCCCTCAAGGGCTGCCAGTCCACCCCTTCGAAGGCTAAAAGCTAGCCCCCTTGAGGGCTTGAAGCTAGACCTCTTCGAAGGCTAATAGTCCCCCAAGGGCTGCGAGGGCTGAGAGCTCCTTCAAGGCCTCAAAGGGAAGAACTCTTCTCTCCTCGAAGGGGTCTAGCTCTCACTCATCGAAGGGGTCTAACTATTAGCCCTCGAAGGGGTCTAACTGTCAGCCCTCGAAGGGGTCTAACTGTCAGCTCTCGAAGGAATGGACTCTTACTCCTCGAAGGGGTGGGCTCTTAACTAACTAAGGGATGGACTCTTACTTCTCGAAGGGGTGGACAATTAACTGTTGAAGGGATGGAATCTTACTCCTCGAAGGGGTGGGCTCTCAGACCTTGAAGGGGTAGGCTCCCACTCCTCGAAAGAGTAGACTTTCAGCCCTCAAAGTGGTGGACTCTTACAGCTCGAATGTTAGTCCTCAAAGAGGTCAACCTCCCAGATATCAAAGGGGTCCAGCTCTCGGTACTCGAAGAGATGAAATCTTAGCCCTCGAAGGGGTCCAGCTCTCAGCCCTTGAAAAGATCAAGCTCTTAGCCCTCGAAAGGGTCTAGGTCTCAGCCCTCGAAATGGTCTACCTCTCAGCCGTTGAAGGGATGTACTCTTCTATTCTCGAAAGGGTCTAGCTCCCAGTCCTCGAAAGAGTCTAACTGTCAGGCCTTGAAGGGATGTGCTGTTACTCCTCAAAAGGGTGGACTCTTAACCAAACAACTTCTTAATTCAATATTAAAATAATAAATTCAAGAGGGAATAATTTTGTCACTACTCCTCCATAATTTGGATAAGAACTCATTGAATGAAATAAAATTATTTGTATTTGAAGGGTTGAGCCTCCATCCGTCGAAGGTCGAGTCTTCAATCCTCGAAGGGTTCGACTCTTTAGCCCTCAAAGGGTTTGACTCTTCAGTCCTCGAAGGGTTCAACTCTTCAGACCTTGAAAGGTTGATTTTTTAGTCCTCGAAGGATCGAGTCTCCAGCCCTCGAAGGGCTGAGTCTTCAGCACTTGAAGGGATGGAGCCTCAGCCCTTGAAGGGGTGAGTCTTCATCCCTTGAAGTGGTCAAGATGCCAAACCTCGAGGGGTTAAGCCTCCAGTCCTCGAAGGGGTGAGCCTCGAAGGGGTAAGTGTTCAGTCCTCAAAGGGGTGGAATCTTCAGTCCTCAAAGGGCCCAGCTCTTAGCCCTCGAAGGGTTGAGTCTTCAATCGTAGAAGGGTTGAGACTTCAATCCTCCAAGGGTTGGACTTTTCAGTCCTTGAAGGGTAGAGCCTCCAGTCCTCGAAGGGTTAAGCCTCTAGTCCTCGAAGAGTTGAGCCTCTTAGTACTCGAAGGGATGAGTCCAAGTCGTCGATGTGGTGAGTCTTCAGCCCTCGAATGGGTGAGTCTTCAGGCCTCGAAGTGGTCCAGATGCCAAGCCTCAAGGGGTTTAGCCTCCAGTTCTCGAAGGGTTGAGCCTCGAAGGGGTGAGTCTTCAGTCCTCGAAGGGTTGGACTCTTCAGTCCTCGGCGGGCCCAACTCTTAGCCCTTGAAGGGTTGAGTCTTCAGTCGTAGAAGGGTTGAGTCTTCAGTCCTCAAAGGGTTGAGTCTTCAGTCGTAGAAGGTGGGAGGTCATCGCCGTACCTCTCAAAGTTAATGTTTATAAGCCCTGAATGCTTACTATCTACAACCAAGTAGATAGCGGCAAGTTGGGGTCGTCCACGAAGAAGAGGGATCTTCCTAAGCGTTTAGGCACAAACGGTTGATATTAGGCTAGGAGTAGATATATATACATACATATAAAAGCATGTAAATGGGGGGGGGTTTGGTTGTTTGGTGGTCCTAAGTAATGAAATTAAAAAGACAAGATAACTAGCAAAGTCAAGTAACTAGGCTAATCATCAAACAAAACTAAGAAAAAGGGGTTTAAAACTACAAAGATAAAGTCTTAGGGGCAATTGATATCCACTTCCAAACCTAATGTAGATCATTGAACCATTCAATCATTCTATCACATTCATTACTTGACTTAACATTAACATACTTATCTAGCAAGAATCACAACACATTATGCACAAGGAGTTCTAAGTTCATGTTCATAGATTTTTCATGCAAAGGAGATAAGGAATTCGTCACTTTCCTAACACCCGAACACTTCAATCATATAAAAACTCCCTATTCTCAAACAACCCATGACATAAATGAAGTGAAACATAGCATCAAGAATACATAAATGCTAAATAATAAAGGCTTCAAGAATGAGTGAAACAATCTATTCATACTTCAACTACATGTTGTGAAAATAAATCTTCCATCCTTCTTATATAGTAGTTTGCAAGAGTGAATTCGACATCTCTTGTCAAACCTCACCAATGACTCCCTTAGTACTAAGAGTATCCCATTGACGGCATTTAGCACGAATAATCAACAAGCTTAACAATACTTATAAACACTACACCGTGTCTAAGCATTTAACCAATTCATGCATTTACGCAAGATTAGTCAAGAACGATCGACATTCATAGACCTCTCTTATTTGCTACCTAAAACAAACATGACAATGAGTTCGACATCATCACATTCATCTAGCAATTATCAGCACACCAACATCATTTAAGAAGCTCTAACTTATGCTCTTGGATTCCACATTAAAAGAGGGGAGAATTAGCTACTTTCTCCCAATCCTAACAAGTAATCATACAAGCAATTCATATACTCAAGCTTCCAACAACATCAATGCAATTAACAATTCACATTCAAAGCTCAATAAATGCACAATAGCAAAGCACCAAATTGATAGATATAATGGTTCTTACTACATAGAAATGGAAGCTTCACTCCTTTGCTCCCAAGATAAAACTATGCTAGAGAACTAAAAGACATAATTAATCTACAAAAACTAAGAAAAGAAAGAAGAGAAAACCTAGGGTTTTAACACCCAAAAATGCAGAAGAAAGAAATGGGCAAAAGCTGTTGAAGAAGAGAGGATAAGGGGAGTATTTATAGCACAAAAATTAAGAAGAAACTCAGACCACTCATCCATCACGAGTTGTGACGTGCTCGCGACGAGCTCGCGACATACCATCACGTGTCGCGACGGACACAAATTCCAGCATTATTTCTTCTTTCTCTTTTATATCTCATATCCTTCTCTTCTCTTCACTTCTTCAATTCTTCATATCTTCAAAAAACCCAAATCCAAGTCTTCAAATCTTCAAATATATTCTTCAAAGTATTCAAAATTTTCAAAGTCTTCAAACAAATTATCTTGTCACACAAAATTCTCTAAAAAGTGATAAAAATGTAAAAGTCGCTTTTAACCCTTCTTAGATAATTTCAAGGCAAAATGTCACATTTAGAGCACAAAAGTGTACAAAAGTTAATCCCAAAAGTCATAATATAACCGTATAAAATGGGCACATCAGAAGGGTTAAGTCTTCAATCCTCGAAGGGTTCGACTCTTCAGTCCTCGAAGGGTTCGACTCTTCAGTCCCCGAAGGGTTCGACTCTTCAGTCCTCGAAGGGTTCTACTCTTCAGTCCTTGAAGGGTTCGACTCTTCAGTCCTCAAATGATTGACTCTTCAGTCCTCAAAGGGTTGAGTCTCCAGTCCTCAAAGGGGTGAGTCTTCAGGCCTCGAAGGGTTGTGTCTCCAGTCCTCGAAGGGCCCAGCTCTCAGCCCTCGAAGGGTTTGACTCTTCAGTTCTCGAAGGGTTTGACTCCTCAGTCCTCAAAGGGTTCGACTCCTCAATCCTCGAAGGGTTCGACTCTTCAGTTCCTGAAGGGTTTGACTCTTCAGTCCTCGAAGGGTTCGACTCATCAGTCCCTGAAGGGTTCGACTCATCAGTCCCTGAAGGGTTCGACTCTTCAGTCCTCGAAGGGTTCGACTCATCAGTCCCTAAAGGGTTCGACTCTTTAGCTCTCAAAGGATTGACTCTTCAGTCCTCGAAGGTTTCAGTCTCTAGTCCTCGAAGGGTTGAGTTTTCAGGCCTCGAAGGGTTGAATCTCCAGTCCTCAAAGGGCCCAGCTCTCAGCCCTCGAAGGGTTGGACTCTTCAGTCCTTGAAGGGTTCGACTCTTCAGGCCTCGAAGGATTCGACTCTTCAGTCCTCGAAGGATTCGACTCTTCAGTCCTCAAAGGGTTTGACTCTTCAGTCCTCGAAGGGTCCGACTCCTCAGTCCTCGAAGGGTTTGACTCTACAGACCTTGAAGGGTCGAGTCTCTAACCCTTGAAGGGTCGAGTCTTCAGCCCTCGAAGAGCCAACTCCTAGCCCTCGAAGGTTTGAGTCTTCAGTCATGGAAAGGTTGAGTCTTCAGTCCTCGAAAGGTTGGACTTTCCAGTCTTCAAAGGGTAGAGCCTCTAGTCCTCGAAGGGTTGAGCCTCCAGTCCTCGAAAGGTTGAGCCTCCAGTCCTCGAAGGGTTGAGCCTCTAGTACTCGAAGGGATGGAGCCCCAGTCATCGAAGGGGTGAGTGTTCAACCCTCGAAGGGGTGAGTCTTCAGCCCTCGAAGTGGTCCAGATACTAGGCCTCGAGAGGTTTAGCCTCCAGTCCTCGAAGGGTTGAGCCTCGAAGGGGTGAGCCTTCAGTCCTCAAAAGGTTGGACTCTTCAGTCCTCGATGAGCCCGGCTCTTAGCCCTCGAAGGGTTGAGTCTTCAGTCATAGAAGGGTTGAGTCTTCAGTCATAGAAGGGTTGAGTCTTCAGTCCTCGAAGGGTTGAGTCTTCAGTCATAGAAGGGTTGAGTCTTCAGTCCTCGAAGGGTTGAGTCTTCAGTCCTCGAAGGGTTGAGTGTTCAGTCGTAGAAAGGTTGAGTCTTCAGTCCTCGAAGGGTTCGACTCTTTAGACCTCGAAGGGTTGACTCTTCAGTCCTCGAAGGGTTTGACTCTTCAGTCCTCAAAGGGTTGAGTTTTCAGTCCTCAAAGGGTCGAGTTATAGCCCTCGAAGGGCTGAGTCTTCACCACTCGAAGGGATGGATCCTCAACCCTTGAAGGGGTGAGTCTTCAGCCCTCAAAGTAGTCAAAATGCCAGGCCTCGAGGGATTGAGCCTCCAATCCTCGAGGGGGTGAGCCTTGAAGGGGTAAGTCTTCAGTCCTTGAAGGTTTGGAATCTTCAGTCCTCGAAGGGCCTAGCTCTTATCCCTCAAAGGGTTGAGTCTTCAATCATAGAAGAGTTGAGTCTTCAGTCCTCCAAGGGTTGGACTTTTCAGTCATTAATGGGTAGAGCCTCCAGTCCTCGAAGGGTTGAGCCTCCAGTAGTCGAAGGGATGGAGCTCTAGTCAACGAAGGGGTGAGTCTTCAGCCTTCGAAGGGGTGAGTCTTCAGGCCTCGAAGTGGTCCAGATGCTAGGGCTCGAGGGGTTGAGCATCCAGTTCTCGAAGGGTTGAGCCTCGATTAGGTGAATCTTCAGTCCTTGAAGGGTTGGACTCTTCAGTCCTCGACGGGCCCAACTCTTAGCCCTCAAAGGGTTGAGTCTTCAGTCCTCGAAATGTTGAATCTTCAGTCGTAGAAGGGTTGAGTCTTCAGTCCTTGAAGGTTTCGACTTTTTAGTCCTCAAAGGGTTCGACTCTTCAGTCCTCAAAGGATTGACTCTTCAGACCTCGAAGGGTTGAGTCTCTAGTCCTCAAAGGGTTGAGTCTTTAGGCCTCAAAAGGTTGAGTCTCCAGTCCTCGAAGGGCCCAGTTCTCAGCCCTCAAAGGGTTGGACTCTTCAGTCCTCGAAGGGTTCGACTCTTCAGTTCTCGAAGGATTCGACTCTTCAGTTCTCGAAGGATTCGACTCTTCAGTCCTCGAAGGGTTTGGCTCTTCAGTCCTCAAAGGGTTCGGCTTTTCAGTCCTCGAAGGGTTCTGCTCTTCAGTCCTCGAAGGGTTTGACTCTTCAGTCCTTAAAGGGTTTGACTCTTCAATCCTCGAAGGGTTGAGTCTTCAGTCCTCAAAGGGTCGAGTCTCCAGCCCTCGAAGGGCTAAGTTTTCAGCACTCGAAGGGATGGAGCCTTAGCCCTCGAAGGGGTGAGTCTTCAGCCCTCAAAGTGGTCCAGATGCCAGGCCTCGAGGGGTTGAGCTTCCAGTTCTCGAAGAGTTGAGCCTCAAAGGGGTGAGTCTTCAGTCCTTGAAGGGTTGGACTCTTCAGTCCTTGAAGGGCCCAGCTCTTAGCCCTCGAAGGGTTGATTTTACAGCCCTGGAAGGGCTGAGTCTTTAACACTCGAAGGGATGGAGCCTTAGCCCTTGAAGAGGTGAGTCTTCAGCCCTCAAAGTGGTCAAGATGCCAGGCCTTGAGGGATTGAGCCTCCAATCCTCGAGGGGGTGAGCCTCAAAGGGGTAAGTCTTCAGTCCTCGAAGGGTTGGAATCTTCATTCCTCGAAGGGCCCAGCTCTTAGTCCTCGAAGGGTTAAGTCTTCAGTCGTAGAGTCTTCAGTCCTCTAAGGGTTAAACATTTCAGTCCTCGAAGGGTAGAGCCTCCAGTCCTCAAAGGGTTGAGCCTCCAGCCCTCAAAGAGTTGAGCCTATTAGTACTCGAAGGGATGGAGTCCCAATCGTCGATGGGGTGAGTCTTTAGCCCTTGAAGGGGTGAGTCGTCAGGCCTCGAAGTGGTCCAGATGCTAGGCCTCGAGGGGTTGAGCCTTCAGTCCTCGAAGGGTTGAGCCTCGAAGGGGTGAGTCTTCAATCCTCGAAGGGTTGAGCCTCGAAGGGGTGAGTCTTCAGTCCTTGAAGGGTTAGACTCTTCAGTCCTTGATGGGCCTAGCTCTTAGCCCTTGAAGGGTTGAGTTTTCAGTCGTAGAAGGGTTCAACTCTTCAGTCCTCGAAGGGTTCGACCTTTCAGTCCCTGAAGGGTTTGACTCTTCAGTCCTTGAAGGGTTCGACTCTTCAGTCCTCGAAGGGTTTGACTCTTCAGTCCTCAAAGGGTTCGACTCTTCAGTCCTCAAATGATTGACTCTTCAGTCCTCGAAGGGTTCGACTCTTCAGTCCTTGAAGGGTTCGACTCTCCAGTCCTCGAAGGGTTGAGTCATCAGTCCTCGAAGGGTTGAGTCTCCAGCCATCAAAGGGCTGAGTCTTTAGCACTCGAAGGGATGAGTCTTCAGTCCTCAAAGGGGTGAGTCTTCAGCCCTCGAAGTGGTCTAGATGCCAGGCCTCGAGGGGTTGAGCCTCCAGTCATCGAAGGGTTGAGCCTCGAAGGGGTGAGTGTTCAGTCCTCGAAGGGTTAGACTTTTCAGTCCTCGAAAGGGCCAAACTCTTAGCCCTCGAAGGGTTGAGTCTTTAGTCTTAAAAGGGTTGAGTCTTTAGTCCTTGAAGGGTTGGACTTTTCAGTCCTCGAAGGGTAGAACTTCCAGTCCTCGAAGGGATGAGCCTCCATTCCTCGAAGGGTTGAGCTTCCAGTCCTCGAAGGTTACGACTCTTCAGTCCTCGAAGGGTTCGAATCTTCAGCCCTCAAAGGGTTAATTCTTCAATCCTTGAAAGGTCGAGTCTCTGGCCCTCGAAGGGCCGAGTCTTCAACACTCGAAGGGATGGAGCCTCACCCTTTGAAGGGGTGAGTCTTTATCCCTCGAAGCGGTCAAGATGCCAGGCCTCGGGGGGTTGAGCCTCTAGTCCTCGAAGGGGTAAGCCTCAAAGGGGTAAGTCTTCAGTCCTCGAAGGGTTGGAATCTTCAGTCCTCGAAAGGCTCGACTCTTAGCCCTCAAAGGGTTGAGTCTTCAGTCCTCCAAGGGTTGGACTTTTCAGTCCTCGAAGGGTAGATCCTCCAATCATCGAAGGGTTGAACCTCTAGTCCTCGAAGAGTTGAGCCTCCAGTACTCAAAGGGATGGAGTCCCAGTCGTCGACAAGGTGAGTCTTCAGCCCTCGAAGGGGTGAGTCTTCAGGCCTCGAAGTTGTCCAGATGCCAGGCCTCGAGGGGTTGAGCCTCCAGTCCTTGAAGGGTTGAGCCTCGAAGGGGTGAGTCTTTAGTCCCCGAAGGGTTAGACTCTTCAGTCCTCGACGGGCCCAGCTCTTAGCCCTCGAAGGGTTGAGTCTCCAGCCATCAAAGGGCTGAGTCTTTAGCACTCGAAGGGATGAGTCTTCAGTCCTCAAAGGGGTGAGTCTTCAGCCCTCGAAGTGGTCTAGATGCCAGGCCTCGAGGGGTTGAGCCTCCAGTCATCGAAGGGTTGAGCCTCGAAGGGGTGAGTGTTCAGTCCTCGAAGGGTTAGACTTTTCAGTCCTCGAAAGGGCCAACCTCTTAGCCCTCGAAGGGTTGAGTCTTTAGTCTTAGAAGGGTTGAGTCTTTAGTCCTTGAAGGGTTGGACTTTTCAGTCCTCGAAGGGTAGAACTTCCAGTCCTCGAAGGGATGAGCCTCCATTCCTCGAAGGGTTGAGCTTCCAGTCCTCGAAGGTTACGACTCTTCAGTCCTCGAAGGGTTCGAATCTTCAGCCCTCAAAGGGTTAATTCTTCAATCCTTGAAAGGTCGAGTCTCTGGCCCTCGAAGGGCCGAGTCTTCAACACTCGAAGGGATGGAGCCTCACCCTTTGAAGGGGTGAGTCTTTATCCCTCGAAGCGGTCAAGATGCCAGGCCTCGGGGGGTTGAGCCTCTAGTCCTCGAAGGGGTAAGCCTCAAAGGGGTAAGTCTTCAGTCCTCGAAGGGTTGGAATCTTCAGTCCTCGAAAGGCCCGACTCTTAGCCCTCAAAGGGTTGAGTCTTCAGTCCTCCAAGGGTTGGACTTTTCAGTCCTCGAAGGGTAGATCCTCCAATCATCGAAGGGTTGAACCTCTAGTCCTCGAAGAGTTGAGCCTCCAGTACTCAAAGGGATGGAGTCCCAGTCGTCGACAAGGTGAGTCTTCAGCCCTCGAAGGGGTGAGTCTTCAGGCCTCGAAGTTGTCCAGATGCCAGGCCTCGAGGGGTTGAGCCTCCAGTCCTTGAAGGGTTGAGCCTCGAAGGGGTGAGTCTTTAGTCCCCGAAGGGTTAGACTCTTCAGTCCTCGACGGGCCCAGCTCTTAGCCCTCGAAGGGTTGAGTCTCCAGCCATCAAAGGGCTGAGTCTTTAGCACTCGAAGGGATGAGTCTTCAGTCCTCAAAGGGGTGAGTCTTCAGCCCTCGAAGTGGTCTAGATGCCAGGCCTCGAGGGGTTGAGCCTCCAGTCATCGAAGGGTTGAGCCTC
Source organism: Rubia yunnanensis (assembly GCA_037428765.1). Classification (NCBI taxonomy): domain Eukaryota; kingdom Viridiplantae; phylum Streptophyta; class Magnoliopsida; order Gentianales; family Rubiaceae; genus Rubia; species Rubia yunnanensis. The sequence continues at coordinate 77,825,308 of CM075064.1, forward strand.
GAAGGGGTGAGTGTTCAGTCCTCGAAGGGTTAGACTTTTCAGTCCTCGAAAGGGCCAAACTCTTAGCCCTCGAAGGGTTGAGTCTTTAGTCTTAGAAGGGTTGAGTCTTTAGTCCTTGAAGGGTTGGACTTTTCAGTCCTCGAAGGGTAGAACTTCTAGTCCTCGAAGGGATGAGCCTCCATTCCTCGAAGGGTTGAGCTTCCAGTCCTCGAAGGTTACGACTCTTCAGTCCTCGAAGGGTTCGAATCTTCAGCCCTCAAAGGGTTAATTCTTCAATCCTTGAAAGGTCGAGTCTCTGGCCCTCGAAGGGCCGAGTCTTCAACACTCGAAGGGATGGAGCCTCACCCTTTGAAGGGGTGAGTCTTTATCCCTCGAAGCGGTCAAGATGCCAGGCCTCGGGGGGTTGAGCCTCTAGTCCTCGAAGGGGTAAGCTTCAAAGGGGTAAGTCTTCAGTCCTCGAAGGGTTGGAATCTTCAGTCCTCGAAAGGCCCGACTCTTAGCCCTCAAAGGGTTGAGTCTTCAGTCCTCCAAGGGTTGGACTTTTCAGTCCTCGAAGGGTAGATCCTCCAATCATCGAAGGGTTGAACCTCTAGTCCTCGAAGAGTTGAGCCTCCAGTACTCAAAGGGATGGAGTCCCAGTCGTCGACAAGGTGAGTCTTCAGCCCTCGAAGGGGTGAGTCTTCAGGCCTCGAAGTTGTCCAGATGCCAGGCCTCGAGGGGTTGAGCCTCCAGTCCTTGAAGGGTTGAGCCTCGAAGGGGTGAGTCTTTAGTCCCCGAAGGGTTAGACTCTTCAGTCCTCGACGGGCCCAGCTCTTAGCCCTCGAAGGGTTGAGTCTCTAGTCATAGAAGGGTTGAGTCTTAAGTTCTCAAAGGGTTGAGTCTTCAGTCGTAGAAGAGTTGAGTCTTCAGTTCTCGAAGGGTTTGACTATTCAGTCCTCAAAGGGTTCGACTCTTCATTCCCCAAAGGGTTTGACTCTTCATTCCTCAAAGGGTTCGACTCTTCATTCCTCGAAGGGTTCGCCTCTTCAGTCCTCGAAGGATTGACTCTTCAGTCCTCGAGGAGTTGAGTCTCCAGTCCTCAAAGGGTTGAGTCTTCAGGCCTCGAAGGGTTGAGTCTCCAGTCCTCGAAGGGTCCCGCTTTCAGCCCTCGAAAGGTTGGAATCTTCAGTCTTCGAAGGGTTCGACTCCTCAGTCCTCGAAGGGTTCTACTCTTCAGTCCCCGAAGGGTTTGACTCTTCAGTCCTTGAAGGGTTCGACTCTTCAGTCCTCGAAGGGTTCGACTCTTCAGTCCTCAAAGAATTGACTCTTCAGTCCTCGAAGGGTTCAGTCTCCAGTTCTCGAAGGGCCCAGCTCTCAGCCCTCGAAGGGTTGGACTCTTCAGTCATCGATGGGTTCGACTCCTCAGTCCTCGAAGGGTTCGACTCTTCAGTCCTCAAAGTTTTCAACTCTTCAGTCCTCAAAGTTTCTGACTCTTTAGGCCTCGAAGGGTCCGACTTTTCAGTCCTCGAAGGGTTCGACTCTTTAGTCCTCGAAGGGTTCGACTCTTCAGTCCTTGAAGGGTTCGACTCTTCAGTCCTCGAACGGTTCGACTCTACAGTCCTCGAAGGGTCCTACTATTCAGTCCTCGAAGGGCTCGACTCTGCAGTCTTCGAAGGGTTGAGTCTTCAGTCCTCAAAGGGTCGAGTCTCCAGCCCTCGAAGGGTCGAGTCTACAGCCCTCGAAGTGGTCCAAACGCCAGGCCTCGAGAGGTTGAGCCTCCATTCGCCGAAGGGGTGAGCGTCGAAGGGGTGAGTCTTCAGTCCTCAAAGGGTTGGACTCTTCAGTCCTTGAAGGGCCCAACTCTTAGCCCTCGAAGGGTTGAGTCTTTAGTCGTAGAAAAGATGAGTCTTTAGTCCTCGAAGAGTTCGACTCTTCAGTCCTCGAAGGGTCGACTCTCCAGCCCTTGAAGGGCTGGGTCTTCAGCACTCGAAGGGATGGAGCCTCAGCCCTCGAAGAGGTGAGTCTTTAGCCCTTGAACTAGTCCAAATGCCAGGCCTCGAGGGGTTGAGCCTCCAGTCCTCGAAGGGTTGAGCCTCCAGTTAAAGGAATCAAGTCGTACGCCGTCCAACTCTGGAGAGTTTAAGATTCCGATGTGTCCTTAATAAGAAACTCCCAATGTGTCCTGGCAAAGTGAGAATCTGGTTTTCTAATCAATTTGTCATTTAACATTCTGAAACAGTGCGCACATGGTAATCCAACCACGCGTGGTAATCCAACCACGCGTGGTAATCCAACCACGCGTGGTAATCCAACCACGCGTGGTAATCCAACCACGCGTGGTAATCCAACCATGCGTGTCACTGCCCCTCCAACGCCCCACTTTCAGAAGACGAAGAGGTGATCACATCTTTCCATAACTTTTTATATTTCCAATGAGGAAATTATGATCCGTCACTTCAGTCACCATATTTTCCTCTCATCCGCACCTCCATATTTCCTATTCTCCTTTGCAGGCATCTTTCTACAAAATTTGGCTTCTGTATTTCTCTTACAGATCGATCTGCACTTCCATCACTTCTTTCTAGAAATCCTAAGTTCTTTCATCCCTATTCTCCTTCTATAGTGTACTTTCATCCCTATTCTCCTTCTATAGTGTACTTTCATCCCTATTCTCCTTCTATAGTGTACTTTCATCCCTATTTTCCTTCTATAGTGTACTTTCATCCCTACTCTCTAAGTTCTTTCATCTCTATTTCTATTCTCTTTTTTCCTAGTTTCGCCCCGCTCCTCCCTCCCCCACATTATCATGGCTCGGTCTGACAAGAGTTTTGCCTCCGAGAAAGTTTCCGCTAGAATTAGTCTAAGCGAGTCCGTCGTTAGTACGCCGGTTAAAATTGCTACCGACCCAAAATATACCCATTCTGAAGGATTCCAGCCCAATCTAAGATGCTAAAAAGGGCATATCTTATCCTCGTGTCATTATTCCTGGGGAAGAAGGGTTCATTCTTACAACCCATATAATACCATTTCAGAGAAATGTGGAAATTGACTTTCGGGCATGGACAAACCTTACATAACGAGGTTCCTTACAAGTGGCAAAATTGCCTTTAATCCTCCTCCAACCCCAGAGGATAAAATGTTAGGGAACCCCACAAACCATCCTTGCCTCAAGATCATTTTTAGTAAACCTGTTGTGTTATTATTTTATCATTACTAGAGATCGTCATCAGTAAATCTGTTGTGTTATTAGATTTATCAGTATTAGCTAACTCTTTTTCTTTTACCAATTTCAGTGGGTTTCACAAAGGACTTAAAGAAGCAAAGACCGTGGAAGTAGAATCAAAGTCGGTCCGTGGGGGTACTTGATCCTTCACATCAGACTTCCACTCACACAACTTCAGTGTTTCCCATGTTAAATCAGGACTCCCTTCCTGGACCAGACCTCCAAAGGCCACTTATGGGAATTCAAGCTGGTGAAGATGTTCAACCACAAACTCTGCCCTTTTTAACTGATGCAGTGCCTACATTAGAGTTCAACCATCACCTTTCAAGAATTGCCTCCAATCCCAAGGTTGTTTTCCATTCTCCTATCTCTTTCTTTCTCTCCTATTTTTTAAAATTTTAATCCAACTCAGCTGAATCGTTTCATTAAGGCCTCTAGAGTTTACCATGAAGTGACAACCAGTATAGCATCCCTCCTTTCCATTAGCGCTGAAAGCCTTCGTGAGGATCTTAGCAAAAAGGATGCTGAAATTTTCCGCCTAACGGAATGTCTTGAAAAGAAGCAGAAAATGCTCGAACAAAAACAATAACTGTGGGACAGTGACATGCATGAATGGTTGATAGAAAGGGATACCCTCACTAAAGAGGTTCAGGCTGCAGAAGATAAAATTCAAGCTACAGAGAAGAACCTTACAGAGGTTGCAGGCATCCCTCCTCAACAAAATTCCCTAATCACTCACGTGGAAGAAATGATTTCTTCCACATCAAAGGAAGATAATTCTAAGGTTGGTCCCTGATAGGAAAATTTTCCCCCTCTGTTTTACTTTCAATTTTTATTTTTTGGGAATCAATTGAAATATCCATTTATTAGATTTTACCTTTGTTTTCTTTCATAGTATAATTCAATGAAATGGTACTCGAAAGCGCTTGCAAAGAGCTTTTAGGTGCCCAAAAAGAACTGGATGAAACAAATAAACAGTTGCTCATTGCACTTCGAGATGTTTGTAAATGCAATCAAGAGAAAGATTTGTTGAAGGACAAGTTCCACAACCTTGAGGCAGAAATGAAGCTGTGGCAATCTAGAGATCATCCTCCCTTCAAGGGATCATCCTACCTTCTGGAAAAAGGCAACCCTTATGATCATCCTGATAAAGAACTAGAGGAAATGATGCGGGAAATTTATTTGAAATTTGGTTCTTTGAAGTCATGCCTTACCGCTGCAACCAGGCTGTCATTAGTGGAAGGGCGTTTGATCGGTTGCATGGGCAAAAATAAAAAACTGGTAGCCCAGAGAAATTCAGCTGTCGAACATCATCTATTAGCTCAAGAGAAAGTGGCCAGCCTTGAGGATGACTTACTGGCTCTGAAAATAGCAGCTACTGAGGACTTCCCTTCAACAACTGAACCCGCTTTAGCCCCTCAAACCCCTCAAGAGAGCCCTCCAGCTGAAGACACCTCTTTGGTGGAATCTCCTTTATCATAAAACACCAAACTGTCTGGTGAAATCGAAGCTTGTAAGGTACAATCAACAGAAATGGAGCATCGTTTTGCTGAGTATGAAGAAGAAATCGCCACACACAAAGTAAGCCTTCATACTCATATGCTTTCTCACGGCATTCATTCCTCCTCTTTGATTACCAAAGACCAATCTTCCAAAATTTCTATTAAAAGCTGCACACCACTGGATGGAGAAGGTCAATGTTAATGAGAATGGGACTCCCCAACAAAAAAAGGCTTTGGACCTGATTCTCGGTTGGCTAGCGGAACTAAAGGTAAAGGGATTTACTCCCTAGAGTGGTGGCTCTGCCACTCAATCACAAAAGTCTTCCGTTAAAGAGGCTAAATGGCACCTGGTCCCATTAAGCAAAAATAACCAAGGTTCTTCCTCAAAATGCCACAGAAGCACTAGGTCATCCTCAAAGGCCCCCTTCGAACCTTCAACAAAGAAACGGTGTCAGACCGACACTGTCATTCCTACAGAATACCCTATAGAGGAATAAGTGAGGGATATCCGGAGGGCGGCTAGCATAAAGCTAGAAGAAGTCGAAGAGATAGAGGCAAATCTTAACAATCTGCGAACCTCTAAGTCCACTGATGATTTGTTTCAAGCGGGATTCCCCCCCCCCCAAGATGAGATTAACTTCAATAATAGTTAGTATCAAATAGTTGAGACTTACTGTATTTGTTGAAAGACTCCCAAAGTATTTTTATGACACTCACCGACCATTTTCAACCATTAAGTTAGCGGGCTGAAGACCAAAATTCCCTTCTAACCTAAAATAAATAAACACCTTCAAGTCGATTGAAACTAAAAAGACTCCCCTCATCAGAAGGCCCTTGGCTATAAATTTAATTTCCCAATTCAGTGGTTGTTTCTGCTTATTGAGCAATCTGACTTGATTCATGCATGGGCACAAGAAAAAACCAATCAAATAATTTTCACTCTATGATTCATACTCTGGATTACTTTTTTTCTTTAAATCAACCCATATTAATGGGAGGGATATATATATATATATATATTAAGTTCCCCAAACCTAAAAATGGTAAAAAGATTCTTTACAAGACTTTGCTTCAAGTAATTTTCAAGACTTCGTACGACGTCGTTCTCAAGGGGGTGACCCTTCACCCTCGAGGGGGTGAGCCTTCAACCCTCAGGGGGGGGTGACCCTTTAGCCCTCGAAGTGATCAGCCTTCAGCCCTCGAGGGGGTGAGCCTTCCGCTCTCGAGGGGGTGAGCCTTCAACCCTCGAAGGTGTGAGGTATTCATTTCTCCAAGGGGTAAGTCTTCAGCCCTCGAGGAGGTGAGTCTTCATCCCTCGAGGGGGTAAGTCTTCAGCCCTCGAGGGGGTGAGTCTTCAGCCCTTGAGGGGGTGAGTCTTCAGCCCTTGAGGGGGTGAGTCTTCAGCCCTCGAGGGGGTGAGTCTTCAGCCCCCAAGGAGTTGAGTGTTTAGACCTCGATGGGGTGGAGCTTCAGCCCTCAATGGAGTTGAGCTTCCACCCCCGAGGGGGTGAGTCTTCAGACCTCGAGGAGGTAGAGCTTTAGCCCTCAAAGGGGTGGCACTTCAGCCCTTGAAGGGATCGAACTTCAGCTTTCAAAGGGATAGAGGTTCAATCCTCGAATGGGTGGAGCTTCAGCCCTCGAAGAGGTGAAGCTTCAGCTCTCAAAATGGTGAGTCTTCATCCCTTGAAAGGGTAGAGCGTCAGCCCTCGAAGGAGTGAGTCTTCAGCCCTGAAAGGGGTCACTCTTCGGCCCTCGAGAGGGTGGGTCTTCTCCCCTCGACAGGGTGGAACTTCAGCCCTCCAAGGGGTGAGTCCTCAGCCCTTCAACCTCGAAGGGGTGAGTCTTGAGCCCTCGTAGCTCTGAGCCCCTCAAAGGGAAGGACTCTTCTATCCTCGAAAAGATGTAACTCACAGGCCTCAAAGGGATGGACTCTTAGTCCAACTCTCAGCCCTTGAAAGAGTCCATCTCTCAGCCCTCGACTAAGTCGACCTCTCACCCTTCAAAGCGATGGACTCTTCTATTACATGTCTAATTGGTACATTTATAGCTTCAATTACAACTCTTTTACCATTCTACAAAGTTTCTATAATTTGTTATCAAGCTCACCGCGCAATGCACGGTGTAACCAATCTAGTTAATATAGCTACTAATGAAAATATTTTGAATTGCATCTAACATGAAATTTTTATTCTACTTTGCACGTAGGACTCATCGAAAAAGGATGATCCCGAATACTAATATGACCGTGACAAGAAGTAGTTTTGACATTTACTTATACACTCCAACATTGTCTGTAAATTGGGTAAAAAACAACGTTACTTAAATAATGATTCTTTTATATTTTTAAGTTGTATGTTGGACAAAGTTTTCTGAAAAACCTAATATAGCTATTATCATTATAATGGAGGAATTTGACCACCACGTAAGAGACTATGTTGCTATGTTCATTGAAGAAATGAGTGCCTCTTTTTTGGATTCATTCATTCATTGATAAGGGAATGGGTGTTACATTATCATGTGCTAGATTATGCGCCTCAACGACTGCTAGTCTATCCACCTTAAGAATTGATAACCTATGAAACACCATCCCTAGAATTATAATTTTCTAAACGAATTGCCTTATATCTGGCGGGATATTTGGGTAATTGGTGATATGTCGTAACGCATTTTCACAGTCTGTCTTTATGAGTAGATACCAATTCCTTTTGTTGCTAGCCTGCTTCATAGCCTGGAATATAGCCATTAGCTAAGCCTGGACCGCCGAGGCTGCATGGATGGTTTCTTTTCCTTTCCACCCCGCCTATGTGGGAGGCTTTGCACACCACTCCGTCACTACTTTTCCATTACTGCTGTAGAACGCTGCATCTGTAGTGATAATTGTGCTATCATGAAAGATATGCTCTACACACCTATTCTTCTTGAGCCACATGAGGGTTATGTCTCCCATCTTTCTTGTCTCTTTGAGTGACTCCTCACCTGTATCATTTTGTGGTGTTGTACCTATGAGATCCAGATCGAGATCCAAAGTGTGCATTTCCGGAACCCTATCCCTTGTCCTAGCTCTGTTGGTGAATCCTGTATTTCATCCATTATATGTTTGAATGAAATAGGTGCTTGTTGAAGTGTAGCGGAGCATCTCGTGCACCAAATAAATCAGATTATAAACATGCGAGTTCTCGATCTTCCTTCTCCTGAGCAATGTTAAACCATTGTTAGATCCATACTTTGAAGGAAGTTGGGACACCTATGCTGAAATCTAAGCCCAATCTGCTATGCCTCCATTCCTTTTGGGCTATATCGCATTCGAACATCATATGCTCTATTGTTTCGTCCGCCATCGAGCACATTTGGCTTTTTTTTGGAAAGGATTATACCTCTTCTCAGGAGATTCGGAGCTATTGGGCATACCCCATTGATCATTCTCCAAATAAGAAATTTGATGTTTTCTGGGATGTTAGCATTCTATAGAACCTTCCACATTTTGGTTTCTGACTGATTTGCTGGTGGTGTCGTTGAGGATGAGGGTTTATCTCGAATCTTAGCTTCCTTTGGTGTGTGATAACCCATCTTGACTGTATATTTCCCTAATGCCTCTTTGTCCCATACCAAATAATCTACATCCCCAAAATTGTTCATCAGAATGTGTATTTTTTGCATTTCCTTGATTATGGTAGGTGTGAATAGAATTCTGAGTAGCAGCATCCTCCAGAATCTGTGTGCGTCGATGAGGTCAGATAATTTAAAACCCATAGATGGGAAGATACCTATTTCATATTTGATTGGGTTGATTGCATTTGGTATCCAATTATGTTGAATATCCACTGCCTCACCTGTCACAATCTTTCACTTGAGGTGAGGTTTGATTAGTTTAAGTCCCCAGAGTATTCCCCTCCATCCGTAAGTGTCTCCCTGCTTCTATTTTTTCTGAAGAAAGTCCTGGTTCCTGCAGTATTTAGCAAGAAAGAACTTTGAAAAGAATGAGTCTTTGTTTTGTATGAGTGTCCACGCCTGCTTCCCCATCATCGCTAAATTCATTTTAGCTGTAGATCACACCCCTAGTCCACCATTCCATTTTTATTCACACAGCTTATCCCATAACTTCCAGTGTATCTCTCTTCCTTCCGGATCTCCTGCCCAAATAAATCGTGCTATCTGTTTGTCAACTCTTTTGTAATTGTTTTTGGTATCCTAAAGGTGCCAATGGTATACTGTGATAATGAGCAAAGTACATGTTTACACAGTGTGATCTTGCCCATTACTGATAAATCGCTCTTCCTCCATACTGCCATCTTTGATATAATCTTCCTTTTCAAGCCTTTAAACAATTTGACTTTCGAACCCTTAAAATTGATGTCATGGCCTAGGTACTTCTCTTGCAGGAGATATGGTTTGATGTTGAATCTCAATTTAATCCGGTTCTTGGTGAAGTCATTTGCATTTGGGCTTATCATGAATGAAGATTTCTCAAAATTAAGTCTCTATCCCGAATATGCTGCAAACATATTTAATGTAGTTGCTAGTTTCTTCACACCCCTTTCCGTGACCTCAAAGAAAAGGATACAGTCATCCGCAAACATCAGGTTTGTGACACGTAGCACGCCAACGCCACATTGTATTCCCCTACACACCTGCTGGAATGGTAATGATGGAATCATGGACGACAATGCTTCCTGGCACAAGATGAATAGGAATGGGTAAAGTGGACAACCTTGTCTTAATCCTTGTTTGGGTTTAAACGGTTCCCAGAGCTCCCCGTTGAATTTGATAGAGTATGTGACCATAGTGACACACTCCATGATCCACTGAATCCACTTAATTGGAAATCCCATCCACCCCATGACATCCCTGAGAAAGTCCTAAGACACTTTATCGTATGCTTTGCTCATATCAATCTTCATAGCTGCAATGGCTACTTTCCCTCTCTTATGCTTCTTAACCTTCTCTCTTAGCTCGTGTGCTACTAATGATTTCTCGAATATGGACCTTCCTTTTACAAATGTCGCTTGGTTACCGGAGAATAGATACCCCATTATGTGCTTTAATCTATTCGCTAGTACCTATGCAATTACTTTATACGTAACATTGCACAAGCTAGTAGGTCTTAAATCAGCAGGTATTATGGGTACCTTTGTTTTTGGAATTAGTGTGATGTTGGTGGCATTCCATTCTTTCAGCATTCTTCTTGTTTTAAAGAACTCCTGAACTGCTTTGGTGAGATCATCCCCGACTTCGCTCCAATAGTGTTTATAAAATCCCACTGGGATTCCATCTAGTCCAGGTGCCTTCTAATTTCCCATTTGGAATACCGCGGCTCTAACTTCTTCTGCCATCACCCCTGCAGATAACTTTCGTTGTTGGTCTGAATTAACTGTTGGGTCAATAAGTTGTAGGCCGTCATTGATTGTAGTATCCTCGTATGCATTCTGTGGCATGATAGATTCATTGACAAAAACCATACTGACATGTTCTACCACCATCTGCCGCAGTTTGTTCGGATCGGTTACCCACCTCCCTTGATTGTTCCTCATCTGTGTAATTCAGTTCCTTCCTTGTTTCTTCTTGGCCTATTTGTAAAAGAAACTTGTATTCTTGTTGCCTTCTGCAACTTATGATTGCAGTCTTGGTTGCTTTTTACCTCTATGCTCTCTCCTAAAACACATGCTCACCAATTGTCTTTTCACAATCATTTCACCGCCGTAACAGTTGCACATCCACCACAACGATCTTTTTCTCCAATTATTACCTCTGAAAAACACCTCTTCTCCGCCATGGAGGCTCATGCTGAGATTTCCCACAAAGATATATTAGCAAAACCTAAAACCCTAAACCCCCAATTTCAAAACCAAAATCATAATCTGATTCAATTGAAGCCCACGACCGAATATAAAGGATAAATTAGAGTACTATTTGATGACAGTGCTCTTTTGACCTTTCAAAAGGCACCTAGTAGGAAAATTCCCAAGAGGTAGGCCAACTTTGGATTATATCATAGCTCATTTTTAAAAAAAAATAGGTTTTAAAGGTAATGCTCTTATTACTGCTTTAGATAAGTGGATATTTTCATAAAATTTGAGCATGATGAAGATATTCAAAGATTTTGGATCAAAAGAAACTTGAACACAGGAGGTTCATATATGAAGGTTTTAAAATGGACTAGAAACTTTGATGTCAGTGAGGAGCCCCCATTAGTCCCTATCTGGCTTACTATTAGTTCCCCCCTGCATACCACCTTCATAAAGATTCAATCTCTCCAATAGAATCTAGGCTAGGAGAGCTTATCTTTGCAAATCCTCCAACCTGAAACCAATCCAGACCTTATACACTCAATTATGTGTTGAAATTGGCCTCACAGGGCCATTCCCAAATAGAATCAGATTATGTTTTCTTAGAGAGTATGAAGATCACCCTCAATACTATATCAAATGCTCTGAAATTGGTCATAATAGCTCAGAATGTGGTATCAAGAAAGACATTAAATAATAACCAAACCTCCCTACTAAAGTGACCAACAAAGAGACCTTAACCACCAATGTAACACCTCATGTTCTCCCACCCTCTAGGTATAACCTTAAGTGGATTAAAAAAAAATCAACATGGAAGATGAGGTATTTCAGGATACCCAAGACCTAATGGAATCAACCATACCAGGTGTCATAGCATCACTAGAGAAGGAATACCAATTCTCTTATATGGTACAGGAACTCTTAAATGCAGGAACGCGACAGCAGTAAAAACCTAGAACTTAAATAAAACTTATCAAAAACAGAGAAAGCAAACAAAGATCCTTTTCTGCCCCAAAGCAACCAAAGGGAAACATCACATCAAGAAATTTCAACAAGCGGAGGGCCTTTGATGACCTGTCATCAAACAAAATAACTATAATCTTCCCTTGTCAATTAATGGTGAGAAATTGTCTTCCCAGCTCAAGAAATTCTGTAAAAGCTTGTTTAACAAATTGCACTCTTATTTGCTGGAAGTCTTTTTAGATCTCCGAACAAGATTATGATTCTCTTGATAGCTAAAAATCAATTCTTAAATGAGTGTTAAATGTTAGCTTGGAACCTAAGAGGGATAGAAGGCTTATTTGTTAGACTGAAAAATCATCTCACTATATAATACATCCATATTAATTATCATAGAAACTCAATAAAATTTTGATAAAATGACAAACTACCAGGTAAAATTAGGTTTTCAACATGCTTATCCATCTTCTGATGGTAGAACTTGGATCTTTTCAAAGAATAATCTTAGTGTTACATTAGGAACACAACATGATCAGTTTACACAGGTTGAAATATGTGACAACTTATATCACTTTATATGTTATACATGCTAAGCATTCTAGATAGGAATAAAGTGAATTTTTCAATGAAATTGAACTGCTAACATCCCAAACTGATATATCAGCTCTGATTGAGGGAGATTTCAATGAAATAAGATCAATTTATGAATACATAGGTAGCTCTGTGCTTGAATCTAATAGTATACTGGATTTTGACTCCTTTATAGTCAGAAACCTTCTAATAGAAATCCCCACCGTAAGCAATCTTTATACTAGGTTTATTGCTAGACCATGACTAGCTAGGGTTTGTAAGAGGCTAAATAGAATGTTAGCAAATTAATCATTCCTTAATCAGTAAACTAATGCATCAGTTTAGATCCTGAACAAGTTACAGTCTGACCATGCCCCTATACTATTAAACTATAACTTAGTAACTAAAACATACCCAAGGTCATTTATATTTTGAGAATTGTGGACTAGAAAGCATAAACTCCTAGAAGTTGTCAGGAACTGCTGGGGATCCCATACTAAACAAAGAATGCTGAGATTCAGCATTAAATTTAAAAGATTAAAAGCTACATTAAAAACATGGAATAAGAACTCTTTTGGAAATGTGGAGGACAACAATAAAGAAGATGAAAAACACATCCAAGATTTAGAGGCTAAATATGACTTAACAGGTGACCAAATTGACCTACTGAGCCTCAACCTACCAAAATATGAACTGACCAAGAGGCTTCACGGGGAGAATGACTTTTGGAAACAAAAGTATCTACTTAAATAGCTAGATAAGGGAGATAATAGCACACAATTATTTCACAAAAGTGTGAAAGAAAAACATTCCAGACTTATAATCAACAAAATCATTGATCAATACAAATCAGGATCAAATAGGAATGGCTGCAATAGACTTCTATAAAAACCTCTTATCTTAGGAACAAACTGACATATCAGGACATATTGTGCAACATTTCCTTAAATTCATTCCTGGTTTGGGACTTGACCAGGATAACATAATCCTGCTGCAACATGTACAAGTGGATGGACTAAAATAGGTAGTATATAGTTTAGGTCAAAATAGTTAGGCAGGAACTGATGGTTTCTCAGGGGTATTTTACAGGTGGGCTTGAGACATCATAAATCATGATCTGCTTAATATTGTAAAGGAATTCATGTGTGGAATTCCTTTACCTAAAGCCTTCTATAGCTACCTTTTATCCCTAATCCCTAAAATTATAATCCCTACCTCCTTTTCAAACTTTAGGCCTATAAGTTTGTCCAAGTTCTCTAATAAAATCCTTTCTAAGATCCTGGTTCTAAGGGTGAAACCATTGCTACAAAATTGAATATCTGCAGAACAATATGCCTTTATCAAAGGCAGGGAGATCTTAGATAACATCCTTGTAATGCAATAAGTGGTCAAAATGCTAGATAAACCTGGTTAGTCATTAAATATGATTGCAAAGCTGGATATGTCTAAGAATTTTGATAGAGTAGCATGGCCTATGCTTAACTCTTTACTGCTTAAACATGGATTTCATGGACATTTTGTAAAACTAATAACATACAGTCAGCTTATTTTTCTATAATCATTAATGGAGCTTCTTATGGTTATTTTTTCAGCCTCTAGGGGGCTAAAACAAGGTGAACCCTTGTCTCTTATCCTCTTTAACTTCATTACTAAGTTACTGAACAAAGAACTTACAGTTATGTCTGCTAAAGTTTCATTGATAAATTTATAACCCCAGCAAACACCTTTACACTAATCCATCTATCCTATGATGATGACACTGTCATCTTTCTGAGAGAAACAAAGATATCCTACCAAAACATTGTCAAATTCTTAAAACATTATGAAATTAAATGACTCAAAAAGTGCATTTTACATAGGGAAAAAGACAAGTAATATAACAAAAACCAGAATCAGCCACCTTACATGGATGAAACTGGTACTTTCCCCTATTAATACTGAAATGTTCCAAATCATAATGCCAAAAAACTGAATGCACAGTTTTAGGGAATATTAGAAAACATTAATTCAAAATTTGAAAGTGGAACAATATGTGGTTATTAGTTGCTAGGAGAACAATATTGATAAAGTACACATTAAGCTCCATCCCTTTGCACATTTGGAGTGTTTCCACCCCAACAAAACACATAATAGATAAGATACATGCAATCTTTGCAGATTTCTTGTGGGGGGATACACAAGAAGGTAAACGAAAACACTGGAAAAGCTGGAGTAATATGTGCTCTCCATTTTTAGAAAATGGATTAGGTTTTAGGGGAAATCACTATAAAGTCAAGTTGTGTTCATTGAATATTTTAATTGGCAATTTGTGAACTTATTTGGAAACGAAAAAACTTTCTATGTTCGAACACGCGGATGAGCTATAAATACGCCAAGCAAATCTTACGAGAAAAATGACAGAATATTATAGTATGTGTGATTTATGGAAATCTGAATATTCTGCAATATGATAGGCATTGGAAAAAGCATAGTTGGTTTATGGAAAATCTCTACAAATATGGTATCGAGATTATCGAATATATGAGAGATATTGTGATAAGGAAAATCCCTTTATTTATGGGATTTGGATATGCTTCAAGAAACAGATAAGGAATAGGAATATTATGGAGATAATCATGGAGAGTTCCGATCTGCTCATGGATTTAAAAGGGGACACCACAGCTGTATTCAACATAAGGATTTAACAGAGAAAATCTGCACACGGATTTTCATTCTTTCGAGAGAATCGTAAAGAGCCAGAGATCTATGTTCCAACATACCTGACACGCCGTTCAAAGTTCAGAATCGTATGCCTTAATTCCTCGGGAGGAGGACATCCAGCGTCAACGAGTTTTGAGGTCAGAGGGAGTATGATCAAGGTTGATCGGTAGCTAGGGGAGCTAGCAGAATTCACACGTTTGATTAGTAAAGATAAGTATTTTGTATGGTGTACTTTGTACTGTATCTTTCTGATTAGTGGATTCATTTTGAACTGGGCCAGGCCCCGCAGATGTAGGTGGATTTCACCGAACTGCGTAACCAAGTGTTGTGTCTTTAATACTTTAATTTATTGCATACTTGGTTAGATAGGTCATGTTGGAACATACTAGTAATAATAAGAGAATTCGGTAAAACCAAATTTATATTGGTATCAGAGCTTGGTCACTTATGTTTTCCCTTGGTTGTGGCAAGGAAAGTGTGATCCGAGTTTACCATGGAAACCAAAGAAGGAGGTTCAGTGTCTCAACCACCTCTGCTGGAAGGCAACAACTACAATTTTTGGAAGGCACGCATGAGGGTTTTCATCAACTCACTGGATGTTGCATGATACTATGTTGAAAATCAGTGGAATCACCCTTGAGAAGATGCTGATACAAGCTCTAAGGCGAAAGAAGGAGAGTCAAGTCAAAGGGAGCAAAAACTCAAAGACAAATCTACTTGGACTCCTGATGACCTCAAGGCATCTCTCGCGAATTCAAAAGCACTAAACGCTATCTTCACTGTTGTTGATGAAAACTAGTTCAAACTCATCTCTACATGTCATCAAGCCAAGAAAGCATGGGATATTCTGCAAATTCTTCATGAAGGAACTAGTCGAGTTTGAGAATCTAAACTACAGATGTTAGCTACTAACTTTGAGGAACTGAAGATGGAAGAAGATGAAACTATTGCTATATTCAACGAAAAATTCAGAGACATCTCCAATATGGCGTATCAACTTGGTAAAGTCTACAAAGAGGCTAAATTGGTGAAAAGACCTTGAGATCACTCCCCAAAAGGTTTGCAATAAAGGTTGCAGCAATAGAAGAAGCAAGAGATGTAGCCACCATGAGCCTAGATGAATTAATGGGATCATTACAAACGTATGAAATTACATTCCAGGCTACAAAAAGGGTTCAAAAGGAGTTGGCATTGAAAACATCCTCATCAAAGGATAATCACGAATATGACAGTGATGATAAGCTTGATAAACTTGCACTTATCACGAAAAACTTCTCAAGAATGCTGAAGAAAGTAATAAACAAGAAATCTCAGGAAAGGTATGGTGGAAATAGACCAAGGCCACAAGAAATTGGAGGCAATCGTGGGATGAGATTTGAACAAGAAATTCAGTAGTTCTCTAGAAATCAAAGTGGTGAACCAAAGCAGCCTAGACGAATACAATGCAGAGAATGTGAAGGATGTGGTCATATTTAGGCCGAACCCGGAAAAAGCAAGGAAAATCATATGTCACCTCATTGAGTGAAGATGAAGAGGACAACAAAGACGAAGAGGAACTCACAAGTAACTATGTGGCGCTTGGAGAAAGAATTTATGATGAGTCAGATGATGGATGTTCCAACACATCAGACAAAAATGAAGCCTTACGTTCTAACATAGACTCGTATGAAGTATCCAGTGATGAAGATGATGGACTTGCTGTAAGTGATGAAGAAATCTACAACACTTATGAAAAGATGTATGCTATGTGGCTCCAAGTAGTTGACACAAACAAAGAGCCGAAGGAAGAAAAAAGGCATTTAAATGAAATAGAAAAAGAATTTCGTGTGGAAGTTGTTGACATTAAAAAGGAGTGAAGATTGGAATGAAGATTTGAATGAAAAACTAATGTTAGCAACCAAGAGAGTTGAGACTTCTGAAGAAGTAATTTCTAAGCTGAACTCTGGAAACGTAAAACTCGACGATAATCTGGACATGGAAAGAACTTTGGAGATTGACACGGAATTGGGTATTACAACCCACTCAAAAACACAGTCACACTCAAGCCTGAGACATAAGAGATACTTAAGAGTCCAGTAACTCTCAAGACAAAGATTCGAGGGGTAAAGAGAAAGTTTGGCAAGCCTCATCAAAGGAAACCCCTCATCTGCAGCTACTGTTCATATCAGGGTCACTCAGAAGAAAATTGCCAGAAACTGCTCATAGACCTAATGACAAGAAGTCAACTCTTTGTATGTTCCAACATAGGTGAAGTCCAGAAAACAAAAATGTTCAGAAAGGTATGGGTTGTCAAACGTTCTGATACGTGCTTTGTTGCACATACTTCGCTTATACCATATTCTAGAGATTTCTGGTACTTTGATAGCGGCAGCTCTCTCCACATTACCGGCACTCAAGAATTCCTCACAAATATCACACCATAAGATGATAGTTATGTTACTTTTGGTGATGGAAAGAAGAGTAGAGTGGTTGGAAAAGGTGTATTGCGGATTGAAGGATTTCCAGTATTTACTAGTGTGTTGTTTGTTGAAGACTTGAAGGTTAATGTACTGAGCATAAGCCAATTGTGTGATGAAAATATGACTATGGAATTTTAGAAAGACAAATGCATAGTAAAACACGGAGAAGCCAAGGTTCTTTTAGGCATACGATCATCAGATAATTGCTATTTGCTAGAACATGAAGTATGGTGTGCGATCTCGAAATAGAAAGAAGGATTTCTGTGGCACAGGAAGCTCGGTCACATCAATTATAAAACCTTGGTGAAAATTGAAAATGTAAAGGTTGTACGAGGTATGCCTACCTTAACAAGCAAGGGCAGAATTGTATGCGGACCATGTCAACAAGGTAAACAAATTCGATCTCCTCACTCTTCAGTTCAATATATAACATCCTCAAGAAATTTGGAATTATTGCATATGGATTTGATGGGTCTGGTTAATACACCTAGTATAGGTGGAAAGAAGTATATCTTTGTATGTGTTGATGATTTCTCCAGATTTCATGGGTTGCTTTTCTAAAAGAAAAATCAGATACGATGGAAGTATTTAGAAGTCTTGTGATAAAGTTACAGACTAAAAAAGGAAGTCCCGTTGGGAAGATTGTTCAAATTCGTAGTGATTATGGCAGAGCGTTTGAAAATTCTCAATTCAGGGACTTCTGTGATGAGCTCGGGATTCAACACGAGTTTTCTGCACCAATCACTCCTCAACAGAATGGTGTTGTAGAATGGAAAAACATAACCTTGCAGAAGATGGCTTGAGTTATGTTGGCTGAGAAAGAAATTCACAAAAAATGGTGGGCATAGGCTATTAACATAGCTTGCTATACAATTAATCGAGTATATTGCGTCCATTCACCAACAAAACATCCTACCAGGTTTGAGACAATGTGAATTTTACTTGCTATTGCCCACTCTATGAACTTTACTTTGTATCAAATGGATGTCAAGAGTGCGTTTCTAAATGGTGTGGTAAATGAAGAAGTATATGTGGAACAACCTAAAGGATTTGAGGATCCTCATTACCCTTATCATGTGTATCGCTGATGTGTCCATTTTAGACGCATTATTTAGTAGTATTTAGGATCACTTTTGTGCTATTTTATTATCGAGAGCTTGTGTTTTACCTTGAAATTCACTTAGGAGAGGCAAAAGCAATTTGTACTCTTTTACCTCTTCTAAGTGGATTTTGTGTGACAAGGGAAGAACACGGAAGCAACGGAGACCGGAAGACATTGAAGACTATACTTTCGAAGACTTTTGGATACTCACTTCGAAGACATGAAGACCGGAGGCCGTTGAAGACCATTTTTGGAGCCGTTGAAGACTTGAAGATTGAGAGGGATGGCTATGAAGAAGACAAAGAAACAATGCAGAACTCTGGCTCCCGTCGCGACACCGTCGCGACACCATCGCGAGTCGGGGCATCGTCGCGAGTCGCGACGAACACCGTCGCGAGTCGCGACCAACGGGCGGCCAGAAATCAACTTTATCTTCTTCCGACTATAAATACTACTCTCTTTCTTCTTCTTCTCCAGCTTTTCCAGCCCGTTTTTCTCTCTGGTTTTTGGGCGCAAACCGTAGGTTTTTCTTCTTCTTTCTTTTCTTAGCTTTCTCTTAGTTTAATTATGTCTTTTGTTGTTCTAGAGTAGTTCTTGTACTTGGGAGCTATGGATTGAAGCTTCCACTTCTATGTATTGAGAACCATTTCTATCTATCTATTTGATGTTTTTGCTATTGTGCTTTTATTGTGCTTTGAATGTTAATTGTTGATTCTATTAATGTTGTTGAGAGCTTGATGATATGAATGCTTGTATGAATTGTTAGCTAGGGTTTGGGGGATTTGGGTTAATTCCCCCCCTGTTCTTGTTAGGAATGTATGAGTGTGAATTAGAGCTTTTGATTGTGTTAGTGTGTTGACAATGTGCTAGACGAATGTGATTGATGTCGAACTCTTCGTCATGTTCGTTTGTGTAGCAAACGAGAGAGTCATATGCTCGTGGATGAATGTGCGTTGCACGTTCATCCAATCTCGTGTAATTGCATGAATTGGTTTAATGCTTAGTCACGGTGTAGTGGTCATAGGCATTGCCAAGCTTGTTGGTCCTTCGTGATTAAATGCCACCAATGACACCTTGAGTCGTGGTCGCGACTAGGGAGTCATTGGTGAGGTTTGACGAGAGATGTCGAACTCACTCTCGCAAACTACGAACTAAGAAGGATAGGAGTTTAGTCTCCACGACAAGTAGTTGAAGTATTGAATAGATGATTTAAATTCATTCTTGAAGCATTTGTTATCTGGCGTTTATGTATTCCTGACGGTGTGTTTCACTGCATGTGTGCCATGAGTTGTTTGAGCATAGGGAGTGCTTGTGTGGTTGAATTGTTTAGGTGTAGGAACGTGACGAATTCCGTAGCGCCTTTGCATGAAGATCTATGAGCATGAACTTAGAACTCCTTGTGATGTGTGTGTTGTGGTACTTGCTAGATGGGTGTGTGAGCGTTGGGTCATGAATGCTATATGATCGAATGTGTGAATGATTCGATGAACTACATTAGATGTGGTAGTGGATATCCATTGCCCCCAAGGCATTTTATCTTTGTAGTTTAAAACCCCTTTTCTTTAGTTTCGTTTGATGATTAGCATAGTCGCTTGACGTTGCTAGTTATCTTGTCTTTTTACTTTCGTAACTTAGGAACCAACCAACCAACCCCCCCCCTTTACTTGCTTTTAAGTGTGTGTATATATATTTACTCCTAGCCTAGTATCAACCATTTGTGTGCTTAGACGCTTAGGAAGATCCCTCTTCTCATTGGACGACCCCGATTTGCCACTATCTACCTAGTTGTAGAAAGTAAGCATTTAGGGCTTATAAATTATCTTTTGCACGGCGGGCGCGATGACCGCCCACCTGTCAAAATGGCACCGTTGCCGGGGGCGAGGCGTTTATTCTTAAGTATTTAGGTGTATTTGGTTGTGTATTAGCTAGTTGTTTTTATTTTCCACTACTTGGTGGTTGTTTTTGTTCGGAGTAGGTATTGCTTGAGTTCTTGGTGATTTATTTTATCGAGAATCCTTGCACTATGATTCCGAACTTTTGAAAAAAAAAAGAAAATTTTTTTTAATGGAGCGTCTCACCTTGAGGGAACTCATGATGGGAAGAGAGGCTCAACAAGCAAGGTTTTGTAGGATGTGTCATTCCGACCATCCTACCGAATCTTGCCCTTTGTTGTGGGAACAACACGATGACCGAGAAAGAACCCTTGGTTTCCAAAACCATGGGTACTATGAAGAGTGCTATCAAGAGGTAGGAGATATTGGTTTTCAAGGGCAAGAAGCTCATGAATGCTATCCATACCACAACTCTTACAATCCGGAATGGAGTGGTAGTCCGGATTTGTGGTATGAGAATGAGCCAGAAAACCAATATTACGAGCAACCTAGTTGGCCATCACCACCCTATACCATACCCCAAAACCAAGCCCAACAAGGAAGTTCAAGTTTGACACGTGAGGATGTCTTAAATACCATAGCAAACTTGAACTCCTTTACTAGTGAGGAGCCAGATACCCAGCCCTCCTCTAGTGTTGAGGCCATTGAGGGGCATGTGAGGAACATATTAGAGGTATTGGGCCGCATGGAAGCTCGTGATTCCGAAAACACACCATCCCAACTTGAACTCGATGATTCGGTGAGTGAAGTCACCAATAAAAATGATTTTGAGTTTGAAAGGGATGAGGAGTTGGTTGTAGAGGATAGAAAAATGGAGGAAGAGGTGATAGTGCTACATCATCCATTAGCATTGTCACCCCTTCTCCCACCTAGTGAACCAACTCTAATATTTTTGGAAGTTTTGAGGGAAACGAGAGAGGAGCCAAAAGACTATCCCGAGCTCCCTAACCACTTAATTCCCTTTGAACCATCTCCACCTCCACAAGACTTTCCTCTTGAAGGTTTTGTGCCCCCACCTCTCTTATTTTGGATGCTCATGGTGAAGAGCTTCAAGCCTTCACCATACGGATAACATTAGGGTCGTGCCGACGACCTTAAAAATACGGAGCTTCGTCGTGCCGACGGCGTTAAATAAATTCTGCATTTCTTTTAGTTTTTATTTCTTAGTTTGTGTTTCTTAGTTTGTTTTTGTTGTTGTTTTGTTTTGTTCTTTTTATGGCATGTTTTTCTATGATTTTGTAGCAACATGAAGTGCATTGCAATGAAGGAGATGAAGGAACGAGATCAATGAACGAGGGAAGCAAGCTTGGACAGTTGGTAAGAAAACGGAAAAAATTTTAAGCCTGGGATACCCTGCCGTCGCGAGTCGCGATGGGCTTCGTCGCGAGTCGCGACGAACAGGGGAGAAAAATCACTCCCAGCGCCAACTTTCCGCGAGTCGCGATGAACTCGCGACGCTCGTCGCGAGTCACGATGAGCTTCGTCGCGAGTCGCGACGTGCTCAGAAAATTTTGAGCTTCCGGACTCCACTTTCCGCGAGTCGCGATGACTTCGCGAGGCTCGTCGCGAGTCGCGACGTGCTCAGTAACTTTTGAAAATTTTTTGAGCCCGGATTTCAAGTTTCCAAGCTTCCAAGTTTCCAAATGATTTTAAACATTGCATGATCCTACCTTCTTCTCCACCCAACACTCCCAAGAACCACCACATACTCACTCATTCCTCCACCATCCTACATATGTTGACATATGAACATTCTTGCATCTTTATAGTACATTTGTTGATTGTAGTATGCCGACTACATCATTGTGATCGTAAGTGCATATCCTATAATGATGCTTGTATACATGTCAATATATGTTGGATATTTTTCATGATTATTCTTATAGTGTTGGTTGAGTGTGATTTGGTTGTTCTTTGAAAATACTATGGTTATTAACTCTTGATGCTAAACCTAGTATTACATATCCTTATGTACTTGTGAGTTTAATGTGTTCTTCGTGGTGTAGTCTTGATCAAACGGCGCCATAGAGACAATGCTTTTCTCGAGGGGTGAGTTCTTCTACGGCATCTTTGCTCACCCTTCCGGTTCCGAAACCTATCTCGGGACCATCCAAGTACTTGGATATCGCCATATCACCGGCGAATTTGCGGAGAAATGGGTGTCACTCTAATTCCCTTACCTTGATTTTTATTGTTCTTGCCTTACGTGTTTACATTGAGGGCAATGTACTGTTTTAAGTGTGGGGAGGGGTTAGAGGACTCATATGCATGCTAGATTGTTTTGGAATGCTTTTTGCTACTTTTCATTGGAAAAACATGAGGAAAAAAAATAGAAAAACAAAAAGAAAAAGAAAATTAAAAAAAAAAAAAAGAAAACCCGCTAGGTTGAAAACCCGAGAGGGCAACTTAGGCAACATTGGGGGCCCGGATAGGTCGAAAACCCTTAAAGGGCGGCCTAGGCAAAAATGACAGGCTAAAATGTGCGGAAAAAGGTGAGATGTGAGCTAAAGAAACATGATGTGTGGCTAGGATGAAAACTCGAAAGAGCTCCTAGGCAAAATGAGAGAAAGTGAGAGAAATTGAAAAAAAATGCTATGATTTCACTCATTTGCCGGCGTTGGAGTCATAAGGTTGCGGTTGTCACACGGATGGATCGGGTAGCTCAATATCTATAGACCTCTTGGGATTGGGTAGCTTAGTGGGTTAGGAAACGAAGTGTGGTTATGAAATTCCTTATCTCTTTCTACTTCGTTTTTGGTTGATATATTGGCATTAAGTGAAGCATGTGTTTAAAACTTCCTCTATGGTTTTAGCTTCATTTTGTGTCATTGGATTCTGGGAATATCAATTCTGGGCTGTGAAATATTTTCATGGGTAGTGAATTGATAAGTGGTAGGTTTGGTTAGATTTAGGATTGGGGATGTGTGTGTGAAAAAAAAAAAAATTCTCATGTGAGTTTTTATTTTGGGATTTTTGTTATTGAGAGTTTTTGTGAGGCTTTGATTGGGGGATTAGTTTAGGTTTTGGATATATCATTTACTCCGTATGCTTGAATCTTTTCTTACTCGAGGGCGAGTAAGGTTTAAGTGTGGGGAGGTTTGATATGTCCATTTTGTGTGGTTATTTTAGGGGTTTTAGGATGTGGATATGCCATTTCCTCCGTAGGCTTAAATCTTTTCTTACTTGAGGGCGAGTAAGGTTTAAGTGTGGGGAGGTTTGATGTGTCCATTTTAGACGCATTATTTAGTAGTATTTAGGATCACTTTTGTGCTCTTTTATTATCGAGAGCTTGTGTTTTACCTTGAAATTCACTTAGGAGAGGCAAAAGCAATTTGTACTCTTTTACCTCTTCTAAGTGGATTTTGTGTGACAAGGGAAGAACACGGAAGCAACGGAGACCGGAAGACATTGAAGACTATACTTTCGAAGACTTTTGGATACTCACTTCGAAGACATGAAGACCGGAGGCCGTTGAAGACCATTTTTGGAGCCGTTGAAGACTTGAAGATTGAGAGGGATGGCTATGAAGAAGACAAAGAAATAATGCAGAACTTTGGCTCCCGTCGCGACACCGTCGCGACACCATCGCGAGTCGGGGCATCGTCGCGAGTCGCGACGAACACCGTCGCGAATCGCGACCAACGGGAGGCCAGAAATCAACTTTATCTTCTTCCGACTATAAATACTACTCTCTTTCTTCTTCTTCTCCAGCTTTTCCAGCCCGTTTTTCTCTCTGGTTTTTGGGCGCAAACCGTAGGTTTTTCTTCTTCTTTCTTTTCTTAGCTTTCTCTTAGTTTAATTATGTCTTTTGTTGTTCTAGAGTAGTTCTTGTACTTGGGAGCTATGGATTGAAGCTTCCACTTCTATGTATTGAGAACCATTTCTATCTATCTATTTGATGTTTTTGCTATTGTGCTTTTATTGTGCTTTGAATGTTAATTGTTGATTCTATTAATGTTGTTGAGAGCTTGATGATATGAATGCTTGTATGAATTGTTAGCTAGGGTTTGGGGGATTTGGGTTAATTCCCCCCCTGTTCTTGTTAGGAATGTATGAGTGTGAATTAGAGCTTTTGATTGTGTTAGTGTGTTGACAATGTGCTAGACGAATGTGATTGATGTCGAACTCTTCGTCATGTTCGTTTGTGTAGCAAACGAGAGAGTCATATGCTCGTGGATGAATGTGCGTTGCACGTTCATCCAATCTCGTGTAATTGCATGAATTGGTTTAATGCTTAGTCACGGTGTAGTGGTCATAGGCATTGCCAAGCTTGTTGGTCCTTCGTGATTAAATGCCACCAATGACACCTTGAGTCGTGGTCGCGACTAGGGAGTCATTGGTGAGGTTTGACGAGATATGTCGAACTCACTCTCGCAAACTACGAACTAAGAAGGATAGGAGTTTAGTCTCCACGACAAGTAGTTGAAGTATTGAATAGATGATTTAAATTCATTCTTGAAGCATTTGTTATCTAGCGTTTATGTATTCCTGACGGTGTGTTTCACTGCATGTGTGCCATGAGTTGTTTGAGCATAGGGAGTGCTTGTGTGGTTGAATTGTTTAGGTGTAGGAACGTGACGAATTCCGTAGCGCCTTTGCATGAAGATCTATGAGCATGAACTTAGAACTCCTTGTGATGTGTGTGTTGTGGTACTTGCTAGATGGGTGTGTGAGCGTTGGGTCATGAATGCTATATGATCGAATGTGTGAATGATTCGATGAACTACATTAGATGTGGAAGTGGATATCCGTTGCCCCCAAGGCATTTTATCTTTGTAGTTTAAAACCCCTTTTCTTTAGTTTCGTTTGATGATTAGCATAGTCGCTTGACGTTGCTAGTTATCTTGTCTTTTTACTTTCGTAACTTAGGAACCAACCAACCAACCAACCCCCCCCCCCTTTACTTGCTTTTAAGTGTGTGTATATATATTTACTCCTAGCCTAGTATCAACCATTTGTGTGCTTAGATGCTTAGGAAGATCCCTCTTCTCATTGGACGACCCCGATTTGCCACTATCTACCTAGTTGTAGAAAGTAAGCATTTAGGGCTTATAAATTATCTTTTGCACGGCGGGCGCGACGACCGCCCGCCTGTCAATCGCCTCAAGAAGGATTTATATGGCTTAAAGCAAGAACCCATGGCATGGTATGAACAACTTACTAACTTTCTTCTTAAGAAAGGTTATCGTTGAGGGGGAGTATATCGCACTTTATTTGTGCTTGAAAAGTCATCAAAAATTCCGATTGCTCAAATTTTATGTTGATAATATAGTATTCAGCTCTACTTCACCATCTATGGTACATGATTTTGTCACAGTTATGCAGGCTGAATTTGAAATGAGCATGGTTAGAGAGCTCACATACTTTCTAGGACTGCAAGTTAAGTAAGGAAAACATGGTCTGTTCATAAATCAGAGTAAGTATGCCTTGAATTTAGTAAGGAGATTTGGTTTAAGAAATGCTCGAGCAGTTCGAACACCTATGGAGGTTTCTGAAAAACTGGTCAATGATGAGCCGTAGTTGATCAAAATTTATCTAGGGGAATGATTGGGAGTCTATTGTATTTAACAGCAAGTAGACGAGATATATGTCTCAGCATAGGGATATGTGCAAAATTTCAGGCTGATCCAAAGGAGTCTCATCTCACTGCAGTTAAAAGAGTTATTCGATATGTAAGTAGGACTTCTTGAGTATGGTGTCTGGTATTCTAAGAATCAAGATTCTTATTTAATTGGATACAATGATTCTGATTGGGCTGGTAATGTTGATGATCGAAAGAGCACCACAGGTGGATGTTTCTTTATTGGTATGAACTTAGTGTCTTGGTATAGTAAGAAATAAAATTCGATCTCCTTGTCTACCGTGGAAACTGAATATCTTGCTACTGGAAGCTGTTGTGCACAATTGTTAGGGATGGAGCAAATGATGAACGACTATAGAATTCATCAAGGCCCTTTGAAGATTTTACGTGACAACACAAGTGCTATTGATATTTCAAAAAATCCAGTCCAGCACTCTTGAACTAAGCATAGTGACAAAAGGCATCATTTAATTAGAGATTTTGTTGAAAGGAAGGAAGTTGTGGTAGTCTATGTTCCAACATCTGAGCAATTTGCTGATATTTTTACAAAGCCATTGGACACTGCCACTTTTGAAAGTCTCAGGCAACACTTAAGTGTTTGTCAAATTTGAGGTAATTCCTGCCTTTATTTAGCTGTAAATATTTTGTTTTATTTTTATTCAGAAAATCAGAAAAATAAAAAATAGAAAGAAGAAAAATTTCTACAAAAATAGAAGCTGCATAGTTATGGTATGCTGGAAGTTGGTATGTCTTGAGTTGATGTCGTGAGTCGACAAGAGAGAAAAGAAGAATCATTGCACATCTTGGAAAAAGAAAAAGTTTTTGCAGAAAATGAGGAAGTGAAGTGAAGAGTTTGTGTTGGTTTCAAAGTTTTCTCAATCTCTCCAAATTCCTCTCTTTTTGGCCACTCTCCCACTCCTCTATGTTTCTTTTGGATTCTTGTTGCAAAATTCTTCCAAGATTTTCTCCTTCGCAACAAATCTCTACCGAAAAAAATGTCTTCAAGCCCTAATTCCCCCACGGTCGAAAAAGAAACTCAAGAAACTCCTCAAACTCTGGAGGATGACAATGTTGAGCAAAGGGAAGAGAATGTAGAGGCTTGTGATGACGGACAAAATGAACATCCTAGAGGCAAAGGGAAGGGTCCCTTTTAGAAGGTAACGGGTCATGATCCTCCTACTCTCAAAGTTCTTGGAATGGAATTTAATACTGTATATGATATTTTTGAATGACTTAAAGCCAATATAAGTACTATGGATTTGCATAAACTTAAGAGTATAGACGGAGAATTTTTGAATGTGAATGTCAAGGAGCTAGTATCTGGTGATATTGGTAACCTATGGGATATTGATAATTATGAAGTTAAATTTCTGAGGGGGAGATGTGAAGTTTACCATGGGAATGATATATTTCATGTTTATTCATCTATTCCTTGCCTGAGCTATGTTAGAATTAATGTTATAAGTGATGATGAGGTAGTAGGACTGGAAGTGGTTAAGTCTACGAACATGATGCCGGTAGGATTCTATGATTCTAAGGCTGCTCAGAGAATAGAGGAACTGAGAAAACTTGTAATAATAGAAGTTTTTGACAGTGAAGAAGAAGACAATGTTGGCTATGTTCCAACACAGAATGTAGATTATGAAAATATTGAGGAGATGGAGATTGATGATGAAGACATTGGAGGTGAAGACCAGTTTGATGTAACTGGTGATGCTGATATTGATGTGGACGGAGATCAGACTGTAGGATCTAATTGGAGACAAGGAGAACCAGATAAGGATTTGATGTTGGAACACAGGGCAGAACAACGACTGCTGAAGAAGAAGGGGCTGGAGATACTGAGTATGTTCTAACACAGGAGCAACCTGAGTTGAACTACTCCAGTGATGAGCTATGAGATAAGTTCTTATAAACTTCTAGGGGTATGAGAAAGATGGATGCTATTGAGGATTCCCCACCAACCAAAAAGGCCAAGAAAACTTAGGCTGCTCCTAAGAAGAAAGTGGTGCCACCTCCGTCTGTAAGTGAAGCACTGCCATTTTCTTACTTTGATATAAACTGTGAAGAAATGGGAGAAGTGTTTGCAGAGAGGAAGGTGATCTCTGAGAGACCTGTAAACCTAGATGCATATATGGCTAGTGAGTTTTCTGATTTTTTTTTTGAATTAGTTGGAATGAAAAGAGCTGCCACTGTATAACTTTAGTACAATAAACTGGTGGTCATTGAAATGTATTCCAATTCTATGGATGGAAATTTGGATTCTGATTCCCCTTGGTTTGAGAGGGTTTATGTAAGGGGGAAGGTTATTGACTTCTCAGCTGCCAGGATAAGCAGGACTTTGGGGTGCATACTCCAGAATTTGAGGGAATATTTCCAGATGATTTAGGAGTGTCAGATGATAAGATTTTGGAGGTAATCTCAGGAGGGTACAAGGCCAAATGGCCTGAGACTAGATATTCACAAGCTTCCTGCATGTCTTATAGATTCTTTGGTCTATATCAAGTAGCGGTGAACTACTGGATGCCATCCTCCAACACTACTGCCTTGACTAGAGAAATGGCTAAGTTGTTGTACTGTGTTGGAACACACAAATCAGTTAACCTGGGGTTGTTCATACAACAGAGTCTAGTGAGGCAAGCTACTGCTCCAAAGGAGAAACATGCTCTTGTGTATCCCTACTTAATTTTTGCTTTGGCTAAGAGTGCCAAGGTAAAGGGGAAGGCGAAATATGTGATCATCGATACGGAGTTCCTATGGCCTAACAAGAAGACCTTTGGTATGAGGCACGTTCATGATTTTCCTTGGAACCCTAAAGGCTCTACTTCTGCAGCTGCTGAAAAGAAGTCCAAATTAGTGATACTGAATGCAAGGTTGGGGGAGATAGCCATCCAAATGGCGGCACTAGAAGCAGAGAAGGCCAAACTTGAGGGGGAGAAAGCTCAGTTGGAGGCCTAGACTGCTGCTCATGAATGGGGTTGATTTTCTTATGTATCTATGTTCCAACATAGATCTAGTGTCATATTCAGGGAGGAGTCTATTTTCTGTTTCTTTCAAATTTATTGGTTTATTTGCCTTTGGCATATTCATGGCCCCAGGGGGAGAATATTTTGGTGATTCGAACGACTGTAATTTGATTATTATTTTGATGGTATTCTGGAATTCTGGTATTCGGTTGGTATTCTTTTATATCGGATTCAGTAGTTTGCATATGTTCCAACATAGGTGGAGTTTGGGAAGACTTATGTGTTTGATTAAAAGTTTTTCAAATGTGATTCTACTGTCCAAAATGGTTGGGTCCACAAAATGCCAAAGGGGGAGATTGTAAAGTCAAGTGGTGTTCATTGAATATTTTAATTGGCAATTTGTGAACTTATTTGGAAATGAAAAACTTTCTATGCTGGAACATGCGGATGAGCTGTAAATACGCCAAGAAAATCTTACGAGAAAAAGGACAGAATATTATGGTATGCGTGAGTTATGGAAATCTGAATATTCTGCTATATGATAGGCGTTGAAAGAAGCATAGCTGGTTTATGGAAAATCCCTACAAATATGGTATTGAGATTATCGGTTATATGAGAGATATTGTGATAAGGAAAATTCCTTCATTTATGGGATTTGGATATGCTTCAAGAAGTAGATAATATTATAGAGATAATCATGGAGAGTTCCGATCTGCTCATGGCTTTATAAGGGGACACCACGGCTATATTCAATACAAGGATTTAACAGAGAAAATCTGCACACAGATTTTCATGCTTTTGAGAGAATTGCAAAAAGCCAGAATTTTATGTTCCAACATATGTGACCTGTCGTTCAAAGTTTAAAATCGTATGCCTTAATTCCTCGGGAGGAGGAGATCTAACGTCAATGAGTTTCGAGGTCAGGGGGAGTCTGATCAAGGAGGATTGGTGGCTAGGGGAGCTAGCAGAATTCACACGTTTGATTAGTAAAGATAAATATTTTGTATGGTGTACTTTGTACTGTATCTTTCTGATTAGTGAATTCATTGTGAACAGGGCGAGGCCCAGCAGATGTAGGTGGATTTCACCGAACTGCGTAACCAAGTGTTGTGTCTTTTAATGCTTTACTTTATTGCATACTTGGTTAGATAGGTCATAGTAGAACATACTAGTAATAATTAAGAGAATTTAGTAAAACACAATTTCACTCAAGATGCAGTGGAATATTTCTCTCTTAAGGTTTGTTGGAAACTTCAAATAGGGCAATCATTATGGGCAAAGATCATATGGTCACTACCTGAAAATCATAGAAATTCAGATGCATGGAAAAGAACAACCCAGATTTCTCAGTTTGTGATGTGGTTGCTCCATTAAGTAGAAACACTGTTGTTCACCTTGTAATATCTTCTTCCTGCAAAATAGATCCCGGAAGTGATTCCAGGAAAAATATCCTGACGATCAAGTCAGTCTTCTCTTTAGAGAATTGGAATTCCTCAGTTTAGTGGGACTTACCTTAGATCCTCTTGAGCTTCTTGTATTTATAGGACCTTATTTTCGTGGTTCCATGTTTGTAGAGGTAGAGATCGTGGGTCATGCCACGATCCCCACATTCTTGGTTTATTGTTTAGTGTTCCTCATTTTCGCTCCATGTTTCTTGGCTCACAATCTATGCCACGACTACATAGTTCAATGCCTACCGTTTTCTGGTTGATCTGCACCTTGGGCTGAAATAACTTCATCTTGTTATGGAATGAGATTGGGCTAGGCCTAGAGGCCAGCCGTCTTCTGATTGTTGGGCTACATATACAACATAAGCCCCCCTTAGCCACAAAGTTAATACTACACGAAGCTATGGCTATGTTCAGGAGCTTATTTCAAACTTATTATTTTGTCTTCAACCGATGCATAATAATCAGTTCATTTTTCCTACGATATGAATTGTTCTCGCGAAGTGTTGTATGCTTCTTGGCTGTGTTTTGCTACTTCATTGAACCGTGTACTCTTTGATATTTGAATTTCAAAATTGAACCTAGACGTATCATATAGATTTCCAGCTATTGTGATATTGCAGCCGAGATTCGCTCATTTGTATTCGCTATTCATTTCAAGATGCCCGCCTCCATCGTTACACTTTTTTTATAATTGCATTGATTCTTGCGCTTTGAAGGCTTTCACTATTCAGTGTACTACTGCCGCCTTCTCGAGTTCCCAAAAAGGTATATCACTTTTTGTCAGGCCGTCACAATTACTTACTATTCACTTTTGTCTCTTCACTTTCCACTTTCTTTAATTAAAACTTCCAACAGTTTCAGACTTCTTCATCTTCTTCTTGTCTCTTTTATTGCTCTGATCTTCTCTCGTTTTCCCCGTTAAACTAGTAAGTTCTCTTGTTCTTCTTTTTTTCCTTTTCTGAAGCGAGTTCAGTAGGTTTGAATGTGTAGGAATTTGTTTCTGTAGTATTTTTCGGGTTCTATCTAATTGAGGTGATCTTTTTTTTTCTCCGGCGCTCTGTTTTTGTTTTGGAGTTTGGCAGGAATCTTCAATTCTAGATTTTTTTTGTTTTAATTGATGCCACCTTCATCTGAATTTTAGGGATTTTGAGCTCTTCAATGTCGTTCTCTAACAATATTGGAATTACTGCGCCAAATGCCCCTAAAAACGATGTTGATTCTGGGGAGGATTCTGAACACTTCCCCAGTTCTTTTATTATTAGTAATATTCTCTCCTATTCCTAGGTAGACGAGTTAAAACTTAGCTTCCCTTTTTTGTCTTCGTATGAGCTTAAGGCTCCCCAGGCCTCTAAGAGTGTTCACATTCCTCCTTTCATTACATTTCCTGTTACTTAGACAACCTTAAGTTCGGGCTTTCCTTCCTCTTGCCCCAACACATTTTGGACTTGCTTTCTCATTATGAAGTTTCTTTATATCAGTTGCATCTTAAAGCTGTTTCTATTTTTTTTCTTGTACCATGTGTGTGAAGCGGATGTATTTCCTTTCTCCATTTACTTATTTTGCAACCTTTACCATCTTCAAATGTAAAAAACACCTCTGATGAGTTCAGCCTTTATCTTATGATTCTAACAGTTGGGTTCGTTAGTGGGTTCCCTAATAATTATGGAGTGTGGTGTGAAAATTTTTCTATATAAAACTTGGTAGTGATAATAGACCAGCTTTTCTGATTTGGAACTATGATGTTCCAAACCAAAACTTCCTAAGGTTGTGGTTGGTTCTAATGCTGAGTCAAAAGTTGTAGCCTCTCTTATCCAGCATTCCATCACCCTTCGCCCTGCTACTTATTTGAGCAAAGGTGTTTTACTTGTCGTTGATTTGGTCGCTTATTTAGTCCAACTTGTTCTTCATTGCTGCTATTTTCAATATACTTCTATGTTTGTATGTTCGCCTAAATTTCTTTGTGTGCTTAGTTGTAGATATGTATCTAACCAAGTGTTCCGCTGATATAAACTTCATTTATTATGACAAGAGTGGTGACTTAGAGACTTTGGCGACTGAGACTAATAACAACTCTGCAGTTGTTATCCCTCAGGAAGTGATTACTGAAGCTACCGTTTGTCCAACAACTTCTGGGTCCCTGACCAAAAAAAGTTAAGGGAGGAGGTAATCACATGTCCAATGAGACGTCTCATAAAAAAAGGTGAAAGGAACAAACTGATGGCTCTACGATGACACTGGAGCCTATTAAGAAGAAGG
Source organism: Rubia yunnanensis (assembly GCA_037428765.1). Lineage (NCBI taxonomy): Eukaryota > Viridiplantae > Streptophyta > Magnoliopsida > Gentianales > Rubiaceae > Rubia > Rubia yunnanensis. The sequence continues at coordinate 77,857,732 of CM075064.1, forward strand.
GGTATGTTAATCATCCTCTTCCGAACCTTCTATCCCGAAGTCGCGATTTGATTGTGGAAGGAACTATTCCTGCCACTCTTTCTAAGTTGTCACTTCCTGAGACAATAGTTGTGGTATGTTCTCTTTCTGTTGAAGTGTTATCATGATTCAATTGGGGGTTTCCTAGTGTATAAGCATTCTATTTTTTTCTTTTTTTTTTAAAAAAACAAGTCTTGTGAGAGCCTTTAACTCGTCAGCGAACAGGTTGCTAAGTTTGCTAAGGGAGATGGTGCGATGCTGTAAAAGTTGCAAGCCAGCAAAGCAAAGTGTGCTGCTTTAAGTATGTCTATTAAAGCCACCGAAGAGCGAGCGTGTGTGGCTGAAGACTGCACTTTAGCTCCTGAGGAAGAAATGAAGAAGCATTGTTCCCAGTTAGAAGAGATTCATACCACTGGCCATGCTTCGCCTATATATCCCCAGGTTCTAGTTGATTGACTGGTGAAGACAAAATCCTTTATAATTTATTCGAGGAGGTCACAACTAGTGCTTGCGACATTGGGTACTGCGAGGCCTTGGTTGAATTGTAGAAGCTGAACCCAACTGCAAAGGTTGACAAGCTACCTAAGCTGTCCAAATCCGAGAAGGTTTTGGCAGAAGGAAATTCTGAACAAGGGTTTCCTTAAGAGCATTTCTGATGGTGGTCATCCCTTTATGCCACTATCCCATCTCGCCAGTCTTCCTAGTCTACCTTTCGTAACTGAGTTAAAGGAGTGTGCAGTTGGCTACCTTGAGGATCTACCGTTTGACTCTCCCTTTTTAGAGCTTTGCAGATTCCTGAACATACATATAATCTTAATGATGATACGAACCTTGGAGGTGATTTAAATGGCGAAGGCTCTACTCAACATGCCACCAAAGAGGGTTTTGCTACTGTTGTTTGCACTTCATCCGCTTCTCTTTCTAAAGTTAGTGGATCTTAGCGCTATGGACTTTAAGTATTTTCTTGTAATTTATGACAATATTCTGAAGTATGTGTCTACAATGTTGGTCTCCTTTTCTAATTTTACTGGTCTTCTCATATATATTTATTTGCATGACTTTGATATTATGGTTGATCATTTGTTTTTGAAAAGTGTTGAATATGTGGGGTGTTATGTTCGTTTTCCTCGTCATACCGGGTTTTTGTCTCCTCGCTTATGTTGCCCTATTGAATTGATTGAAGCTACTAAGCGTATATCCAAGGAATATCTCCAAATTATTTCCTATAATTTCCTATCTCGTGTAGAGCCCATTCCCGTACATATTGGGTGGGAAATTCCTACATCTTCCTCAACTCCATCTTCTTTCACAGCATGTCCTTGCAGCGAGTTTGCTCCCAATGGTTATAATGTTGAATCGCTTGGTAAGGATATTATTCGTGGTTTGGTTGATCTTGAATTCACTGGTGTGTACATACATTCGCTTAACCTCCTTGTCTGTGTCCATGAATGTGCATAATCTTTAGGCATTCATCTGAAGTACATGCTCCTAGGTATTAATGATCTTGAAACGAAGTGGGAAAAGAATGTAAAGGACACCCAAGATGTTGTGTGTGATTCACAAGGTATTTTTAAAGAGCAGAATAGTCTTATTCACTGTTAACAGTTAACCACGCTGAAGATGCTTCGAAAATATGAGGAGGCAAAAAATTATACTGCAAGTAAGACTCGCGAAGCCCATCAGAAACAATTGATCATTAGTAAACAATGTACTCTCCTTGAGAACTTGTTTGATTGGTTGAAGAAAAATCAGGATGAGTGTGATCACCTTTCATCTTCTGCCATCAGTTGGAAAAAAAGTTTGACGAACTGTTTGCTATAAACACGCAATTGCGAAGTGAAAATGAGCAGCTCTGCGCTGAGTGCGACCAACTTGATTTGTCTATGAACCAACTTGAGCAAGCTTGTGTTGAGTACAAAGAGAAACTTCAGGCTCTCTCTTCGTCATCTCGTAGGGCTACCGGTTATGGAGATCTTACTATGGAAATTGTTCGGCAGAGGATTAACTTGTCTGAGATTGTCTGATCTCATATTCGGTGCCTAGAGGAGAAGTAAAAAATTTGACAGCTGAGAATAAGAGATATGTAGAAAATGTTAATGTTAAGAGTATGCAGCTGGATCGCGAGGAGTTTGGCCCTATAACCAACTTCAAGGCATATTATGCTAGATACCTTGGTCATATGGAGCGAAGGGGTCAAATACGACATCTTGCTTATTTGCACATGAAATGGAGATATGACCATATAGTTAGTGAGGAGCGTAAGGTTGAAGAAAACCGGCTTAGGGCTGAGCACTCTTATCGCAAAGTCGAGCATGGTCGTCGTTGCGGTGATTCATCCTCTTCTGGATTATCACGAGCGTCTAGGTTTAGATAGATCTCTTGTTTTAAACTTTTTTGTCTTTCTTGTAATGCTCTGAATAATTTTGCTGTGATTTTGTAAACTTGCGTGTTCGCTATCACTTTATAAGCTATCTTCCATAAACTCTTATGCAGACATCATCTTGCCAGTTGTATGAGTTGTGTGATTGAGTTTGTGAAGTTACAAGATCTATGGCTTTTTCCTATTTCCTTATATTAGTTTGTTGGGATTTCATTCCTTTTCCACGATCTATAGCTTGCATAGTCAGTATAGCAAAGTTTCCAATTCTATTGCTTGCATATTTAAAGGATTCAGATTTTACGACGTGCAAGATCTATTGCTTGCTTGTGTCACTTTTATGGGCAAATCTGCCCTTGTGCATGATCTATAGCTTGCGATCGTAAGGTTTGCAAAGTTGCAAGATCTAAAGCTTGCAAGTATCGGTAGTTGTGCAATATCTATAGCTTTCAAGTGTATGATTTGCAAAGTTGCAAGATCTATAGCTTGCAGTTCAATGTTTGTTATGATACGCATGTTTGTTTTTTACTTTTGACAATCGAAAGGCCTTAGTACGTTGATTACAATGTACTACATATGTGTTATCATCTAAAATTTCCAAGTAGAGAACTAAATAAGTAATATTGGCCCGGAAAGACGGTTTTTAATATTTATAATGTACGACTGCAATAATGTCTTCTTGGAAACAAAGGAATGAATGCAACCAATGATAATCTCATGGTTTTTGTACAACTAGATGCTTTCTATGTTTTCCCCAAAATCTAGACATAGAACTTTCTGAAATTGATCATGTGCCATATATTGGGAACACTGCTGCCGTCCAACCTTTCTAGCTCGTAACAGTTGGATTTGTGAGCCTTCGTAACCTTTAATGTCCCTCCCACTTTGGACATAGCTTTCCTCATTATTCTGTCAGGCTTACCTCATTCTTCCTTAACATGAGATCGCCAATCTGAAATTGCATTTCTTTAACCTTCTGATTGTAGCTCCAACCATTCTTTCCTTATACCTAGCCTATGTGATTGTTGTCAATTATGTTTTTTCTTCCAGTTCATCACCTCATAATGTCCAGATTGTTCCCCTCCCTATAATTGCATACTCGGAGGCTTGAATTACCAATTTCGACTAGTATCACTGCTTCATGACCATAGACTAAACTGTATGGTATCTTTCCCGTTGGTTCTAGAACAGTCGTTATATATGACCATAGGGTGTTGGGTATCTCATCTACCCAGCCATTTCAATTTCCCTCCAATCACTTATGAATTCCTTGAACAGTGGTCATGTTTGTTACTTCTACTTGTCCGTTAGGTTGAGGGTGTGCTACATATGTAAATTTTTGAAGAATCCCAAGCTTTGAACACCAATCAGTGAAGGTTGCTGTCGTGAACTATGTACCATTGTCCATGACAATAGTACGTGGCACCACAAAGTGACACATTATATTCTGCCAGGCGAATTTACTTGTTACCACACTTGTGACTCGTCCTAATGGCTTCGCCTCCACCTACTTTGTGAAGTAAGCGATTGCCACAATTAGAAATTTAGTGTTGCTCTCACCCTTTGAGAAGGGTTTAACTAGGTAAATTCCCCATTTGTCGAACGACCAAGCTCCATATATACCTCTCAAAGCAGCATGTGGCTTATGTGACAACGAAGCATTGATCTCGCAACTTTCACATTTGAGCACGAAGTTATACGCGTTGTTAAACATGGTCACCAAGTAGTATCCTGGTCGGATGATCTTCTTTGTCACCGTTCTAGCTCCCTGATGCATTTCGCACAGCCCTTCGTGCACTTCTTTTATAATTTCCTTTGCTTTCACTGGTCCTACGCATTTTGCCCATGGAGATAGAAAGCATTTCCTGTATAAGACTCCTCCTTCATAGATGTAGTGAGATCGCAACTCCAACTTCCTAGCTTGTATGTTGTATGTTGGTAACTTTCCTTTTGTGAGGTATTTTATTAGAGGTGTCATATAACTTACTTCTTCTATCTGGACTGATGACACAGTTGTGATCATCGTGCTTCCGATAGGAATGACTTCCACTCTTACATCTCTATGTTCAATCAATGAATTGAACCCTTCAATTGCAAACTTGCTTACCGCATATGCTTTTGTATTTTTAGATCTAGGCACGTTCTAGATGTTGAAGTACTCAAGATGGGTAATGAGCTATCGAACACTCCTTCAGTATTTTACTAGATGTTCTTCTAACACTTTGTAGTCTTCCCGCACTTGTGGGACTAATATTTGGGAGTCGCTGAATCCTCGCATGCTTTTGACCTTCAATCTGATCGTAAGATCCAGACCACATATTAAAGCCTCGTACTCTGTTTCATTGGTCGTAAGCAGGAATTCGAAGCAAAGTGAATATCTATGCCCCCAACCTTTCGGGTACACTAGCAATAATCCTGCGCCGCACTCTTCCATGTTGGACGCTCCATCTATAAACAACTTCCACGCAACATCTGCCCACTTTGATTTTCCTTTATCGACTATAAGATTGTTACGCATGTTCACTCGTCATCTCCACAATGAAATCCACTAAGGCATGCGCCTTGATTGATGTCCTTGGCTGGAATTGGATCTCATGTTGCCCTAGTTCGAGATCCCATTTGGTCATTCTACCAGACGCATCAGGTTTGGTCAGGATGTTCTTGAATCTGTATAGACGACGGTCTGATGACCATGGAAATAGGTTCTCAACCTTCTTACTAAGTATACCAAAGCCGGGGTTAGCTTTTCAACTGGAAAGTATGCATTGTCTACACTTTGTAGTATTCTACTAATGTAGTAGAACGATACTTGTTTTTGACCTTCTTGGCGCACAAGAACTGAACTCACTGCGTTATGCGAAACTGCCAAGTACAAATAAAGGATCTCCCCAAAAACTGGTGACTTCAATCTTGGCAACATTTGAAGCAGCTCTTTTAAGGACTCGTATGATTTTTGACACTCCTTGTTCAATTTAAACCCTTTTAATTTCTTTATGACTTCAAAGAGTGAGAAGTGTTTCTCAGCCACCTTTGAAATGAACTTATTGGGTGCTGCCAACGATCCCATTAATATCTGCACTTCTTTAACTGTTCGTGGCTGGGGAAGATTTACTATAGTCTGAATTTTCTCTGGGATAACTTCGATCCTTTGGAGGATACTCTGCAGTCTAAAATGTTTTCTGTGCCTACTCTAATGACACATTTCTTAGGATTGAGATTCATCCCAATGCTGCGTAACATATCTAGAATTTCTTTTAATCTACAGCAAAGTCACCTATCCATCTACTTTTGATAACCATATCATCAACATATGCTTCCACATTCCGCCCTAGTTGCTTGCGAAATGCACTATCGAACACTATCTGATACGTTGCTTCTATGTTTTTAAGCAAAAAAGGAATTATCACGTAGAAGAATGTTCTGAAGCTTGTTATAAATGTTGTCTTTTCTGCGTCTTCTAGATCCATCAGTATTTGGTGGTATCACTTATACACGTCCAAGAAGGCTAGAACTCCATGGCCTAAAATTGCCTCAACTGGGTTCGCTAACCATTTTGGGTAGATAACCTCCCTTGATATACCTGCTTGAAGCAAGGCTTTGACTTCTTCTTCAATTGCTTTCTGCCTATCACTAGCGAAGTTACGCTGCTTCTGTTTGAATGCCTTAACCAATTTACTAATGTTCAAGGAGTGAATTACGATGCTTGGGTCAACCCCTCCCATGTTCTAGACGCTCCATGCAAATGTATCCCTATGACTTCGTAGGATTTGTATGACCTTCCCCTTTTCTTGTGATGGGAGAATTTTTCCTATCTTGATATACATGGAATTATCTTGGTCATCCAAGTGAGCAGTTCAGTTTCCTCCCCCAAATCTATTGTCGATTCCATTTGCCCGAGTGATCCAACCTTGGACACAATGTTAACCATCTTGGTTTTCTCTGTACTTTTCCCTTCCTTCATTGCGATTACCATGCATTGTCTTGTCGTTTGTTCGTTTCCCCTCACTGTTGTAGTTCCAGTCGGGGTTTGGAATTTCATTAGGATAAAATACAGATACAACCTTATGTTTTGGTCAAAATGCCAATATAACCCTGTAAAGTTCAAAAGTGCAATTATAACCCAATCTTTTGCATTAGAAGTGCTGATATAACCTTTTGGCACTATTCCAGTGTTAACTGGGTATTTTCTGGCATTGACCAAATACAAAAAGACTAAACTACCCATATTATAATAACTAAACATTTATGACATAACTACCCCTAGGGTTCTTTTTTTCTTCTTCTCCATAGACACATCCACTGCTCCTCTGCCACTCCGCTTCGCCGCTAGAATATAAATTTATGCCCGTCGCTGCCAGAATCTTGATTTCTGCTGTCCAAATCAGCTAGGTTTCCGCCCCTATTATTCCTCCTCAGCCACCATCTTTAGTTTCCACCACCATCTAGCAACATCAACACCACCACCTCAGCCAACCCCACCGCCTCATCCCCCCCGCCACCGCTCACTCCCATCTTCATTCCTTCCTGCCATCGCTCACCATCGATTCACCGCCATTATCCTAGCCCACCTTAGCCTAGCAACACCACTACCAACACCAACACCAACACCACCACCATTTCCATTCCCCCTCAACTAGTCCCGCTGTCTCATTCCCCACCACCGCTTGCCCCCATCTCCATTCCTCCTCGCCACCACTTGCCCCTGATTCACCACCACCATTCCTAGCCCACCTCACCCTAGCAACACCATCACCATCTTCATTCCTCCACCCGATTCACAACCACCATCCCCTAGCCTCACAACTCGATTCTCACTGCCACTGCATAACCCTAGCCCCACAGCTCGATTCACCACTACCATTCCCTAGCTCCACAGCTAGATTCTCACAGCCACCATATAACCCTAGCCCCACAACTTGATTCTCACCGCCACATCATAACCCTAGCCTCAAAGCCCCACACCATCATCCGCCACTATTTTCCAATGCCGCTCAGCTAAGCACCGGGAAGTGGAGAATCGAGCTGTGTGGAATTGATATTCCAACGGGGGATTACCACTAAATCGGGATGTGGGGAATCTGGATTTAAGTTTGAATGTAATATAGAATCGAGAGAAGAAGAAGGAATCAGAATGGAGAAGAAGGAAAAGAAAAATGGAAAATTGATTGGGGTTAATAGACAATAAGGGAATAATTATCCTTTCACATTTTTTGAATTTTTAACAGGGGTATAATAGTCAATTCACATAATTCTTGCCAAATTGTGGCCTCCAGGGCTATATTAGCACTTTCAAGCAAATAATAGGGTTATAATCACACTTTTCGATTTTACAGGGTCATATTGGCACTTTTGACCAAAACATAGGGTCATATGAGGACCATATTGCTTTTGCTGCGTTCATCCAAGGATTTCTAATGATGGCATTAAACGCACTTGGCGCATCCATGACCACAAAATCACACATTACCGTACAATGTTTATCGATGTCCCCAATGGTAACTGGTAGTTGTATATTGCCTAACGGTGTTTCTGCTCGCCCTGTAAATCTGACAAGAGAGGACATGGACTTCTATAAGTCAGCTCGCTTAAACCCTAACCTATCAAAGCAATCAACAAATATTATTTCAACTGTGCTTCCATTATCCGCGAATACCCTATAAACTGTTGTATTTCCAATTTTAGCGACCATAACCATTGGGTCCTTATGCGGCAAAGCGTTGGGGACTACATCTTCTTTGCTGAATGTGATCGCTTCGTCTGGGTGAAACCTCTTATTGCTAGGCTCTTGTGGGGAGGAATACCTGGCCTTAGCTTTCCAAGCATTTTTAGATAGCAATTCGTTAATCCATGTATGGACGAGATGACTTTTTATGGAACTTTATCCGCCATATCGTCGTTGTAATCTACCGCTGTCATAATTTATTATTCTTGGCAAGTGTGCTCATTGTTCCTTGGTTTCTTGCAACAGGGTTCCCTGTTTTTTTAGCTTTGCTATACCTAATTCCTCCTTCTTCCTTCTGCCTTCTTATATTGGCTCAGTTAACCATTCCTCAGGTTTTCTTCAATTTGCCTCCTCAAATCCCTACAATATTCTATGTTGTTGAAGGCACAATAATATTCTCTGGACCTCTTTTTTGGTGGTGCTATCGTTGGTGGTGGATCACAAAATAGCTCTTTATTTGCCTGCCATATGTCTTTTCTTGACTTCATTAAAGGGGTTTCTTGGATTGATGCCGATTGCATTCCTGGTTCTCTTCCTTTAAAAGGGGTGTTGCGCTTTCCCTTCTTCATGAACCCCTTCTGTGAGTCCTCAGTCATTATTTTTTCTCCTCGTTGTTGCTCTATTTTGTGATTGTTCACCTCTTTTATCCGAACATGCTGCTCTATCATCTTTTGTGATTCTCTTGGGTTTTCGGGCTTGTTTATCGTTAATTCCTTGTATAATTTTCTAGACCACATGCCTCCTGTGAATGCTCCCAATGACGATTGAAATGATAGATCTCAAACTTGCAAGCTCTCAGTGATGAACCTGCTATGATACTCTGCTAGAGTTTCATCGCATCGCTGAGCTATGTTGTTCAAATCCACAATTATTTTTGTGAATATATGTTTATGGTAGAAACGTCCCAAAAATAGATCTCACAATTGCACCCACGATTTGATACTTCCATTTGGCATATCTTCGTACCATGTGATCGATGTTTCTGACAAGAAAATGGGAAATTCCTTGCAAACCAGTTTGATGTTTGCATTATAAAATCTCATGCTATTTCAGTAAGAGTGTAGGAACTCTTTTGGGTCTGTGGTCCCATCCTAGATTTTCACGTGAAGAAGAAATTTTAAGTCCTTAGGAATTTTGTAATCTTGAAGATGCGGTGCTAGGGATGACTTGCCCACATCGTCTTCTGCCATTATATCTCGCAACTCCTCGTATTTAATACTTTCACGGTCTTAATTTATTTTCTTATCCATTTCTTGGGATTTGGGCTTGAGTGTTGTCAAAAACCGATTGTAGAGGTTCTCTTTGTTCGCTTCCAAAAATTCCGTGAACACCCTCCTTTCTTTCTACGGGTTTGTGTTAGGATATTCTGCTTCTTCCTCATTCTCTGTATCTTCTCGGTTATGTTCCCTCTCTCTACTAGGGATATAATATTGGTCTTGTGTGTTCTTGGTATGCCCAGCTATACATTCTTGGGGTCTGATGAATATAGTTTTTCTCACTTCTGGTGAACCCCATTGTTTACCTGAAAGATCTTAGAACCGAGAAAATTTTTCTGTTCCCCACAGACGGCGCCTAATTATGTGGTTGCTCTGTCAAGTACAAACATTGTTCACCTTGTAATCTCTTCTTCTTGCAAAATAGATCCCAGAAGTGATTCCGGGGAAAAGACTCTGATGATCAAGTTAGTCTTCTCTCTAGAGAATTAGAATTCCTCAGTTTAGTGGCACTTACTTTAGCTCCTCTTGAGCTTCTTGTATTTATAGGATCTTGTAGTCGTGGTTCCATGTTTATAGGGGTTGAGATTATGGGTTATGCCATGAACCCCACATTCTTGGTTCATGGTTAGTGTTCGTTTTCACTCCACGTTTCTCGGCCCACGATCCATGCCACCACGCCTACCATTTTCTAGTTGATACGTACCTTGGGCTGAAATAACTTTGTCTTGTTATGGAATGAGATTAGGGTGGGCCTAGAGGCCAGCAGTCTTCTAATTGTTGGGCTATATATACACCAGTTTGCATCTCAGAATTCTAGAATTTTGATAGAGGGTGAAGAGTCTTCAGCTAACTAGACTGCTTAAGGGTGCCTAATTGACTTAGAAAATCATGATTTATTTATTTCATTTCCACAATTAATTATTGCTGAATTCCAGGGGAATATAACTGCATATTTGCAAGAAACATAACAAGGATTGCCAATACACTACACTTGCAAATTGCATGAACCTATCAATATACTTGGGGAGAATAAGGAAATCGTGGTTTGGAAACCTTATATCTCAGGTAAGTTTTCCATCTCTTCAACTATATTTAACTTTGGAAATAGGAACCCTGAATCCACCTCAACGAAAAAAAGTGCGGCAACCACTCATCCCAGGTAAAATTTATTTTCTCATGTCGAAGATGCTAAATAAATGCTTACCATTGGATGATATACTTACTGGTATGGGTATAAAAATGGGTCAAAATGCTATTTCCGTAAAAAAAACTCTGAATCTTTAAACCATCTTTTCAATAATTGTGAATGGTTGTGGAACTATGGAATAAAGCTTTTAATCTGTTAGGATAGCAAAATGTAACTTTCAGGAACATATTTGATTTGGTCTCCTGGTTCTTGTCTGTTAAGGAATTTTCAAATTCAAGACAAGTGTCATTCATGTCCTCCCTCATATCATATGTTGGATTCTATTGAAAAATATATGCTCATATTTGTATGATAACAATAAGCCCCCTTTTCTAAGTATAAAAAAAGAAATGCTTTAGATCCCTAGGGATATTTTCACTCTTAATCCTTAGTTTAGAGAGCATGATATACAGTACTTAATAGCCCTGGGCCTAATTTCAAAATTCAAAACCAAAAGGCTGAAGGTTATTAAGTCCTACAAATGGAAACCCCCGAATGTTGGATATGAATTGAACTATGATGCATTATTTGGTGTGATACCTAATCATATAGGTGGTTTTCTTATTAGATATAAACCAGGGACAACCTATAAGCATGCTCACACTCAGAATTCACAATACAACCAGTCCCTTACATATTGAACTGATATGCTGTATAGAAGGGGTCAAATTCTATATAACTCATAGTTTATTCTCTCTAGTAGCTAAAAATGACTCCTTGTCGGTTACCCAGATGATCAAGGGACTAAAAACTGATCTTTGAAAACTAATAACTCAAATATGTGAATTGCGGAAACTAGAACAAGGAAGGAATATCTCTTGGGAGCACATCTATAGACAATAGAATACACCTGCTCATCTCCTGGATAGACTTTTACCTGCTGGTGTTTTATAAAATACAAAACTATTTAAGTATAATTGGATTCGAGTAATTGTAAACTCGGGACGTTAAAAAAATATTGGTGGTACGGAGTGCACACTTGTATAAACTATCTATGAGTTTACAGGTCTATAGGATAAGTATTAATGTGTTGGTGATGACTAATGACTTATCTTAGAATGAGGAAAGGTTGTGTCTTTTCATGACAGTGATGAAGTGTTGTGCCTTTTCACGACAATGGTGAAGTGTTGTGTCTTTTCACGACAATGTTTCCTATATATATATGTGTATACATGCATAGTAGATACACAGAACACGAACAACAGAAATGAATATTTCTAATTTTCCTAGACATACTCAGCAACAAAAAATACAGGTACTCAAAAGTATTCTCCTGATTCAAATAAAGTATTGGCTGTTTTGTTGCACATATTTACGTTTGGAGAATGCGTGATATATTGATTCAGCCCTAGGCTTTACATTAAAAAAATTGTACATATTTTGTGAATACAATTTGAATATTGATTTTTACAAATGAAATTCTGGATAATTATCTATTTACGTAGATTTGGCAATTTTGTATTGCAAAAATGAAGCCTATGGGCTCAATGAACACAATTTTGGTTATTATCGTATAACCGTAGAAATATGAACGGGTTTTGATTCTATAAATCATAACGATAAATTTGAAGTATGAGTTGGTGTAACTCTGCAAGAATGAACTATTAGTTATTCGTAATAGAATGATGGTTTTGAGAAAATCTAATTTTTTTGAAGTATAAAAGGTTCGTGAAAATTGTGATGCTGGGAAATCCTAGAAGAGTTTGGTTTATTACCCATATTTGAATTAGGAGAGTTCAATATCCACTTAACTCAAAGAATGCAAATTTAAATTGGTATAACTCAATTGACAATATTTGTGGAGAAGAAGAATCAAGAGACATGAGAGAGATAAGTACTTTTATTCATAAGTTTTTTATTTCAATTTCTAAATATTGGTTCATGATGATATGTTTTGTGATATCTATATGTGAAAGAGAAATATTGTTCATGTATGATTGATGTAAACTGCTGGTAAAGAGGCAGAATGGTTACGGAATCGGTATGTTATGGCCTAAACTGGTAGATGGCTAAGGCTTATAATGAAGTGTTTTTGGGAAAATTTAAACACTTGGGTGCTAGGAATAGCGTGAATCATGAGTTAATAACTCATCTGTGATTTCAGTTAATTTTGTAAGATATCAACACAATCCAGCGGAACACTTGATGAAGTGACTAGTTAAGGACTTGATAAACAAGTCAGTGATTGGGATAGATTTAAAGCCTATTTAAATCTTTGATAATGGGATACCCAATTTTTCTCTGATACGACGTTAGAGTAAAGTTCAACGTGGAAGGCCTATTGTTTTAGATTGAAACATATGATTTCATATCCCAAAGGTTATATGTTTGGACTTGCATGGAAGTTAGGTTGAAGCTTGAACTTCTTAATCAATCCTTTGTCAAAGTACATTTGCATGTGCACGATTAAAGAGATTCACCTATATGAAGTATGAAGTGTAGCCGCTTCAATAGGCTCAGGCTTGGCTTTGTATGCACTTATGAATGGATAGGGACACATGGCTTATATAGTGTCAAGTTCTAGCTTTTGAGTTGTATTTGAACTTGTGTGTGGATTATCTTAAAGTGTTCAAATGGGTTGAAGGGTTCAATCTTTAGAGACACCCCAATTCTCAAATATTTGGAATGTGTAGTTCATTAAGGAGAAAATTCAATCTTCAAGACATTTTCATTTATGCACTTTTTGGTTTGGTTGTTGGATTTTCCAAATCAAGGATAATACTTAAATAGGGGATGATTGTTGGTATTTTATGAAACACAAAGCTATATAAGTATAATTGGATTCGAGTAGTTGTAAACTTGGGATGTTAAAAAAAGTTTGGTAGTGCGAAGTGCACACTTGTATAAACTATCTACGAGTTTACAAGTTCATAGGATAAGAATTAATGTGTTGATGATTACTAATGTCTTGTCCTAGAATGAGGAAATGTTGTGTTTTTTCACGACAATGATGAAGTGTTGTGTCTTTTCACGACAATGTTTCCTATATATACATGCGTATACATGCATGGTAGATACACAGAACACGAACAACAGAAATGCATATTTCTTATTTTCCTAGACATACTCAGTGACCAAAAACACAAGTACTTAAAAGTATTCTCCTTATTCAAACCTAGAACATGAGTGATTCTCGATTTTTTTATCCTCGAAGGGAATTCGTATAACCCAAGGCTGTAATAGAGTTAAATTACTCTTTAAGGAAAAGCGTATTCAATGCGACTCATATCGATATTCAAGGGATTTTATACCACAATCATCCAAGCATGATTTCACGTTCTATTAGAATGCGGTATTACAGCAATCTGCCCCAACATCACGTCGGCATCAATTTGCACAACACCATTGTTTTAGAGACTTTCCAACAAGCTGAAAATAGCCATTAAGGTGACATTTTTGGACTATGAAGACTGAATGAGTTTTTGAGCAGATTTTCAAAATCAACTCAAGTTGGTGAAGTTGGCGGGTGTTCTTCACCTTCAAATTTATGGCACCAGCTTCAAACTTGATGAAACCCAACCAATAGCTGTCGTTTCATTTTTCTTTATTTTCTGTTATTAACTAGTACACGTGTCCTCTTGTAATTGGTTGGGCTATTTTGTTTGTCTGGTATAAACCAAACATCCCAGCTCATTCTGTGCTCTTTAATTTGTGGCACCATTATGTGGATATGGCTTATGAGAATCCAAATTCTTCTCCTTCTGTTTTCATCCTTTTTCGCTCTTTGTTTTAAATGAATTTTCATGGTATCATACCACACTGGGTAGATCTGGTGCTGTTCCTTTCACTTTTTAGAATTTTCTGCTAATTCTGAAATTCATAGCTCACGTCTTTAGACTTTGAGTCTGTGAATTCAGTTGTGAATCCATTGAGGACTGACAGAGGTTTCAACATATCTAGAAGGAGTGAAATAGATGATCCTTTCGATCTTCAAAGCTCTGACAACTCGAATTTGGTGCTAGTTACAGAGCCAATCAATGAATACAATTACATCACATGGAGCAGATCTATGGTTGTGGCAATCAGATCCAGAAGAAAGCTTAAGTTTCTGATAGGAGAATTAAAGCACCTGATATGGATGATCCATTGTATGACAGATGGGATAAGGTAAATTTAACCTTAATTTCCTAGATTTTGAACTCAATTTCTAAGAAGATAGCTAGAGGATTTATGTTCTGTGAAGATGCACATACTTTATAGAATGAACTACAGGAAAGATTTGGTGAAGGCAATGGATCTTTGATCCATAAATTGAAGAAAGACATATGTGAATTGTAACAGGGAAGTGATTATGTGGCTGTGTATTTTTACTGAATTTAAAGGTTTATAGGATGAGTATGCTTGTTTAAGACCTAGGAAGAGATGTAATGTGAATTGTATATACTATATATGTCTGCCTGCTGAAAAAGAAGATGATAAACTTCATCAATTATTGATGGGATTGAATGAGGAGTATAGTTCTATCAGTTATCAGATTTTACTGATGGATCCATTTCCTAGTGTTGGTAAAGCTTATCAGATGATCAGTATGATTGAGAAGCATAAAACAATACATAGAGGATACCAGGAGATTCAGAACAACTCTGCAATGGTAGTTAAATTTTACAAAGACACAAAGATACCTTATCAATTCAGAGATGGAACCACTGAGCAACATAAAGATGCAGATGGCATAAGAAAGAGAAATGTTAAGAGAACAGATCTTAGTTGTGATCACTGTGGAAAGCTGGGGCATGTGAAGGAGAATTGTTTCAAGATCAAGGGTTATCCAGAATGATGGGAAGGAAATAGAGACATGACAGTGAGGGTTCAACCACCATAGAAACCACAATTCACTCAACAGCCTTATTCGAAGCCATATCAGCCTAATCATGCTTATCAAAAGTTTTCTGCACATGCAATGACTGAAGAGGAAGAAAGTCCAGTCAGTGATGTGGATGGAAAGCTTCACGCTCTGATTGCAAAAATGGTGGAGGCTCAACTGGAGAAGAAGCAAAAGGCAAAAGAACCTGTACAAAATCAAGTTGGAATGGAACACTATGCTCATTATCATGACTTTGCAGGTAATATTACCACTAACTTCTCACTTAATGTGTTTTCTTTTAATGATGATAATTGGATTGTGGACAATAGGGCTTCAAGCCATATGTGCAGAGATATCACTCAATTTACTTTAGTATCACCTGTAAGCCATATCACTCCAGTTTATAAGCCAGATCATACTACCAAATTGGTTAAAGCAGTTACCTTGCTTGATTGTTTACATGTTCCAGACTTCAAGTAAAATCTTCTTTCCGTTAGTAAATTGTCTAGATCAATGCCAGTCTTGTTCAAATTCTCATCAAATCATTGCTTGCTGCAGGACTTTGGGACTAAGAAAATCCTTGCAGTAATTAAGGAAAACAATGGTCTATACATACTTGATCCTCACTCTTTTCAGTCAGATACCATTAATCAAAGAATTCAATCAGCTTGTTCCCAATCAATTTCAAGAACTCCTGATTTTAGTGCATCAACTAATTAAGCTATTTTATCCTTTAAGACTTGGCATTATAGACTAGGACACCCTTTTTTTTATGTATTAAGGCATTTTGATGTAATCAAAGAACTTCCTGATGAAAATGTGTGTTCTGTTTGTCCTATGGAAAAACAACATAGATTTCCTTTTCCATCTAGTACTTCTTTCACATCTTCTACTTTCACTTTGTTGCATGATGATCTTTGGGGACCATATAAAGTAAACTTAACTACAGCTTGAAAATATTTTTGGACTATAGTAGATGATTTTACAAGATGTACATGGGCTTATCTTCTTAAGACCAACGGTCAAGTACCATTTCTGCTGAAAACTTTTCTGATTATGATCAAAAATAAGTTTGATGCTTCTGTTAAATGTTTAAGATCAGACAATGGAGATGAATTTGTAAACCATGAATGTGAAAAACTTTTCTTAGAATATGGTATTCTGCATCAAAGATCTTGCTCTTACACTCCACAACAAAATGGAGTTGTTGAGAGAGAGCATTAGCATTTGCTTCAAGTAGCTAGAGCTCTCATGTTTCAATCTTATCTACCAAAAGTCTTTTGGGGTGATGCAATTCTGTCTGCTACCTATCTCATAAATAGATTTCCATCTCCAACTCTTTTCTGGCATTCTCCTTATCAGTTTCTCTTCAACCTCAATCCCGATATCCACAGTCTTAGATCTTTTGGTTGCCTAGCCTATGCCACAAATACTTCACCTCACAAAGACAAATTCACTGAAAGGGCATTTCCATGTATCTTTATTGGCTATCCTACAGGGAAAAATGCTTATAATTTTTTTGATCTTCATAATCATAGAATTATCACTTCCAGGGATATGGTATTTCACGAGTCTATCTTTCCTTATTCTAACCCTACTCAGTTTTATTTTTCCCTCTGTTACTTGGATTCAGAACATCTTTCGTCTCTTTCTAAATCACAGGTACCTATCTTCTCTAATCAACCTAATCTTGATACTCCTTCTCCTCCAGCTGATTCACATCTGAGACACAGTACTAGAGTAATTAAACTTCCAGTCTGGTCAAAAGATTATGTGTCTTCATCTTCTCTTCACCATATCCTACCTCAGTCTATTATCACTGCTGCTTGTAATTCTTCATAGATTCCAGAACCATCCACCTATCATTAAGAAAAGCACTCACCTGAGTGGATCAAAGCTATGGATGATGAGCTAGTTGCATTAGAACAGAGTCATAGTTGGGATCTGGTCCCATTGCCTCTTGGAAAGAAAGCCATTGGGCCAAATGGGTATACATGCTCAGATTTAATGCAGATGGTTCCCTTGCCAAGCACAAGGAAATATTGGTGGCTAAAGGGTTCAATCAAATTGAAGGAATTGACTTCTTTGAAATATTTTCTCCGGTTGCTAAAGCAGTTACTATCAGGATGCTTCTTGCCTTGGCATCTGCTTTCAGATGGCACATTCATCAACTGGATATCAATAATGCTTTCCTTCATAGCCATCTGGATGAGGAGGTTTATATGAAGTTACCCGATGGATATGTTGCTTCTGATTTTTCACTGGTTTGCAAGCTGACAAAGAGTCTCTATGGCTTAAAGCAGGCCTCTAGACAATGGAACAAAGAATTTACACATCATCTCTTATCCCTTAATTTCACTTAATCTCACTTAATCTCACCATGATCATTGTCTCTTCCTAAAATTCAGCTTCACTTATGTCCTGGCTTTGGTGGTCTATGTTGATGATGTTCTGCTCATGGGAACTTTTATGGATGCTATATATGAGATTAAGCATTCTTTACACCAGAAGTTCACAATCAAATATCTTGGAGATGCACATTATTTCCTGGGCTTAGATCTTCTCAGATCTGCCACTTGGATTATCCATGATGAATCTTCTCATTTCCTACCTGATCCAAATGTATATAGAAGACTGATTGGCAGATCGCTCTATCTCAACTACACAAGGCATGATGTAACTTTTGTTGTGCATCAATTAAGCCAATTTGTGCAGTCACCTACTCACCATCATCTCATAGGTGCCTTGCATATAGTCACCACCATCTAGATCATGGTCTCTTCTATGCTTTAGACAGTGATCTTAGGCTTCATGCCTACTATGATGCAGACTGGGCTACTTGCAAGGTTACAAGATGTTCTATTACTGGTTACACTGTTTTCATGGGTTCTGTTTTGATCTCTTGGAAACCTAAGAAGCAGTCGTCTCCAAATCTTTAGCTGAGGTATAATACAAAAGTCTGTCCATGACTTCCTGTGAACTCAAGTGGATCAGTTACTTAGCCCGGGATCTTCATCTTCAGGTTCATTTCCCCATTCCCTTGTTTTGTGACAATCAAGCTGCTCTCCACATCAAAACCAACCCAGTCTTCCATGTACGCACCAAACACCAGGATATCGATTGCCATTTGGTTAGGGATTATTATCTTGAAGGGTTTCTGCTTTCATCCTTTGTCTCTTCTCGGATGCAGCTGGCTGGTCTACTAATCAAGAATTTGCCTCTAGCCCCTTTTCGTGCTAATCTTTTCAAGGCCAGCTCATTCATTGCTTTGGAATTTTTTACACCATTTTGTGGATATGGCTTATGAGAATCCAAATTCTGCTCCTTCTGTTTTCATCCTTTTTCATTCTTCTTCTCTTCGCATTTTTGTAATAGTAGCAACAGGAACCATCACTGTAACATTCTTATTGATTCATATTGAAGAAGGGATTGGGGACCCTGAATATAAATTCCCCCCATCCACAATGTGATTTTTTAACTTAAAAATAAAATAAAAAAGTGTCCTTTATGGGCCATACATGTTGCAAATACTAGTGGGATGATTCGGTTTTTGGTTCCAAGCACAATAAGGTGATTCTGGATATCCTCGCCTTGACCAAATGGCTCGAAAGCATAGACTGCCTCAAACAGAAGTAGTGGATCTTCAGTTCGCAAATTAATATGGAGGAGGTGTAGTGTTTATAGTTTATACTCAATTCCACAAACCGAAGGTCTAATAGATACTTTCCATGATGATGTCTTAGAAAAGATAGCTCCCAAAAAGTGGGGAGATTTACAGTGTGCCAAAGATAAAGACTTAGGAAATTACTCAATCTTGAACACATTTAATTTATTAATAGTCTATAGTGAATATTTGTAAGTATGTTTGTAGAAACTGATGTTAATTTGGTCGTGGTACTTTAGAATTTCTAGTTTGGATTTTGGTAGTTTCTTAATGATGTAGGTTAGTAACATGAAATGGAACTTAGGTTTCAATGTAAAAATTGGTCGTTTAGTATTACTTGTCCTTTGGTAGAATGTACATCACCGGGAACGTATTTCTTGCATATTTTTAATCAAAGAATATGGTTTTTAGTATCTTCAAATAATGTGTTATGTGTTGTGGATTACTATAAATTATGATTGTGTTACACGATAATGCATAAAATGCAGGGATAGGGTATTTCAACTTTCACATTTTCTAAACTTTTAAATAAATATTTCAACGATTTTCCAGTATCGCTGAAATAATTTTTTCTCTTCCTCCTCCTCATAATATTTGACACCTATAGTTAGCATAAGAGTTGAGTCATCAACCAATAAAAAAGAAGGGAAAGTCTCAGAAAAGGCAGTCTTTCCATAAGCTTATGGACAGTACTCAGGGGCATTTGACTTAAATATTGTAATTTTTTATAAAATTTAAATATTGCAATTTATAAGTTAAACCAAGTAATAATATGTATTTGAAAGTGAAAATATAAAAATATATGATATAAAAAAATATTTTTAAAAAGTTTAAATTTTGCTTGTAATTTAAGAAATGCAATATATAAGATAAGAAATAAGTGGCATGTCCATAAGCTTACGGACATGCCGGCTGTCAGGAGATCCACTCATGAAAGAAGCATGGGCTCCATAATTTCACCGCC
Source organism: Rubia yunnanensis (assembly GCA_037428765.1). Lineage (NCBI taxonomy): Eukaryota > Viridiplantae > Streptophyta > Magnoliopsida > Gentianales > Rubiaceae > Rubia > Rubia yunnanensis. The sequence goes on from CM075064.1 coordinate 77,877,684, forward strand.
AAATTTTAATCGTTGCCATACCAAAATTATGTTCGGCCATCATAAATATATTGCCCAAGTTCACCATCAGTATTCGTCTATAATTTTTCAGCTTTTTTTAAACCAAGTTAAAGACAAACATTCAACAAAAACCATTCACATATTCAATAAGTGATTATACAATCTGCAATTGGATCCTATAACTGAGTTTTTTTTTAATCCACAGACATAAATTTTATAAATACATCAAGATCGTTGGAAAATGGGAAAAAAAATGTTAAGCGTCTTCCTAGTAGTGAAAGAGAGAGAGATATTTAATTCATGGAGCAAGTAGTAAATACTATCTTCCACATGTCTTATTCTTTTTTATCTATATAATATATCCACGTTACATTGTGGAAATATAAGATAGGAATAGGTTGGATGTGGACCCTTAAAGTATTGTTTTTATGTGGGTCTTGACTTGTATATAAATCCTAAGTTCAACTTGTTCCCTAAACCCTTCACTACAACGTAGTCACATATTGTGTTTTGTTTTCTGTGTTTCATCACTTTAAAGAACCAAATGGAGGGAAGCCAGCTGCAACGCCAAGTCGCCTACATGAGGAAAACACTCTTTGATCAGGTTAATATTCTTCCCAGTGAATTTAGATATTTTTATGTTTTACAAATTATAAGGTTTCAAAAAGTAATGCTTATAGAGGGACGAAAGAAATCCAAAGAATGTGATTGGATCATTGAACAATTTTAGTGGGACAGATGGAGTAGCAATAGAAAATAAAATGTAAATTGTCTAACATGAGTTAAGACAAAGTCGGTACCAACTATCATACTCCTCTCGCCTCAGGTTAAACTGCACACTTCAATTTATGTTACTATTCATTATCCAACTCTAACCACATATTTGAATAGATATATAAACAATAATACTATCATATGTTATATGGTTGGATTCGTCGTAACAAGTAGTTTTTGAAAAGTAACTTTTTATTTACCGTTATTATACGTAGTTAAACATATCAACGATTAGACAAATTTCTTGATGAGTGTGAAAAAGATTCTGTACAATTTAACCTGGTACAGAGGGAGTAATGTTAATGCATTGATGGTGCACAGGGTTTCCTTGACGAACAATTCATACAACTGGAAGAGCTGGAAGATGATGCAAACCCTCACTTTGTAGAAGAAGTGGTCAATGTTTTTTACACTGAATCCACAAGATTCATCCGCAACCTCGAACTGGCAATGTACTCAAAATAATTATTTTTAAATATTCTTTTTAATAGTTAAGTTAATTATAATTTACGATTTTTAATTACAGGGAGAAAGTGCCTCTGGATTTCGATAAGTTGGAAGATGTTATGCACCAGTTCAAGGGTAGTTGCTCAGGGTATAAATCTAGCTAGTTAATGATTTGATAAGTCCTGGATAATAACTTTGCAAGTGTCAAGACAAAAAATTCATGAATTTACTTAGCATCTTCTAAATTTTAGCGATAAAAAATGATGTGACACAAAAAAAATAAATCACAAAAAGGAGAGAAGAGAGAGAATACAATTACTTCTCCTTCCTGAACAACTCAAGCAACAATTCATGAGGAATTTTGTTATGTTAAAATTTTGCTTTAAAAAGGTTGATGCATGTTTTGTTATCCACACGTGGCAGCACAAGAATACATGTCCAAGTACGCAATCCTCGGCCGCGGTCTATAAAAAGGAAGAATTTCTAAGATTGGTTATTCATATTCTCAATTAGACTAGTGTAGTTGGAGTCAACAAAATATTAGATGTGTCGATCTCTAAGTGGCTCATATAGTCATATTCATACACATTCCATCTCTACAAAGTCTATCCAGGGATTCTCAATGTATAAAATACCACACAAAAACAACACAGTCATTTTGCACTGTAATTTTCTTTTTCTTTTTTATTAGGTGAGTAGGATAAAATACCACACCTTTTTCTTTCTTCTTAAAACTTCCTTTTTATTGTGGAGGTGAACAGATTTTTTACATTTTTCAAACTATTTATTGACTTTTCTTTGGCAGTATTGGTGCCAGAAAAGTAAAGAGAGAATGTACGCAGTTCCAAGATTACTGCAAGGCAAACAATGCTGAAGGGTACTTTATTAAATACTTCTTACATTTTCCATGAAAAATTCTATTATCACAATTAAAATAGCACACTAACGAGAAAAAAAATTATACAAAATAGAGGAAATATGTATATGTTTCAAGTGATTTGTATGGGTCATTAACATTGATGTTGCTATAGATGCATGCGGACGGTGGCAGCAGTGAAGCAGGAACATGCAAACCTAAAGAGGAGACTTGAGGCTTATTTTCAGGTCCCTAATCCATCTAATATCTATTGTTCATCCTCAACTGTGTATATATAGCTGTGTATATATAGCTAAAAAAAAGTACATATAGCTAACACAAAGCCTTATCAGACACCAATAAAGTGAACACACACCGTCATTAATTATTATTTTATTAGGCCACTTGTGTAATAAATTTTGTATAATAATTGTTCACGCTATTAGTCGCTTGATAATCTTACCAATTCTCTTATATTTATGTTGTGCTAATTATTTCAGCTAACAAGGCAATGCTGATGATGGTGATGCAATGCAACGATGGATTATTTCATAAAGGAGAGGCTATTAGTCGCTTGATAATCTTACCAATTCTCTTATATTTATGTTGTGCTAATTATTTCAGCTAACAAGGCAATGCTGATGATGGTGATGCAATGCAACGATGGATTATTTCATAAAGGAGAGGCATACAATATAGTAATGTCCAATTTATTTGTAGAATAAAGCGACCCGCTGAATCAAGAAATAGGTTTGATTGTCTATCTTTTTTTATATATCTGAAGCATTTTTTGAATAATTCAAATTGAGAAGTACTTGGATGTCCAACTCGAACCTATATAATAATAATATGACAAATCAATAAAATGAAAGAAATATCATATTGAGGGAATCATATATGTTTTGGTAAATATGATGATATAGTAATGTCATTTAACGTGCCATTTCATGTAATGATATGTATGAACGTGCAATAACATACAACTTCTATAATTCCAAAATCTATTACTACTTCCGTCGCAGCCGAATCTGCACACTTTTTGATCAACTTTCTCAAGACATGTTTGACCATAATTTTCAACTAGTATATAGACACCAATATCATCATGTGAGATATTGCTGGATACCCTGCATAATGTATTTTCTAAATATCAAATTTTAACATACCGTTAATATACGTAACTAAAGTTATCGTTGGTCAAACATGACCTGACAAACTTGACCAAAAAGTGTGCACATTCGGCTGGGACAGAGTAATACCAAAGGTAATCAAAGAAATTCACACTACTTTCTATCAAAGTTTGACCGCATTTAAATAGATATATGAATAATAATATTATTGTATAATATTGTTCAATTTATCGTAATAAATAACTTTTATCATTAATTTTTTATTTACCGTTATTATAATAAGTAAATATATATATATACAATCAAATATATATTTGTTGAACCGTGCTAATAATTGCCGAAGATATCAATTATACTCCAAATAATATGGATACACGAAGCTCCAATCCAATTCGCATGAGTGCAAAAACCTCAGGCCACAAAAGCAAACACACGAAATGCACCAAAAAGGATTCACCTCGCAGTCCAACCGGCCCAACTCCAATCACGCCTAAATTTTTATCTCCCACAAACAAGATACTCCTTCTCTCTCATTATAAAACATACTTTGACATTCATTGATTGACTTTTATCGGTTGACTTTTATTAGTTGAATTGGACTTTTATCGGTTGACTTTTATTAGTTGAATTGAAAAATATTTAATCCCTAAAATTTTTCACTAAGAATAATTTAATTTTGTGAAAAGCAACATACCCTACCCTTCATGCCTGCGTCAATAGACCATAAAGTCATAAAAGTAAAAGCTCCCTCTTCCTTTGCCCCATACGACGGACCACCCACACCAAAGTATTACTCCTGCTAAACAGTAAGGCAGTAGACAAGCCCTACCTCAAAGGTCTTTTCATGCATACAATTTAATGCTATGTTATTGCTCTTCTGTCTTAACTGAATGTGAATATTTTTTTATTAACTTTCTTAGATTATGATTGATTAATAATAACTTTAATTTAAGTACATTAACGAAACGTTAAAATTTGATATTTAAAAAATATATCGTTCAAAGAATCTAACAATATTTTACATGACGAAGTTGACCATAAAGTGTGTAATTTAACTAGGACATAGGGAGTACTAATACAAATCAATTTGCCTGTGCGAGTAGTATTTAATGTTACAAATCGTCTTTCAATGCTTAGTCACACTTTTCAACTCGTATGTACAAATACACCCACCCAAAAAAGAAATTCGATTCACAAGCCATAATTAATCACAGCCCATAAAATAGTGATGTGATAATCCACAATTAATTAATCACTTGGAGCATTCCAGTATCACATTCCACACTCTAATGTTCTTAATACTATATTCAATCGGAACTAGTTTACAATTTCAAACAGGAAGTATATCTCAAACAGGAACTAGTTTACAATTTCACCAGCCAAAATGAAACACAACATCGAAAGTGATACCTTCAAGCATTAGAATAAAATTCAGAGTTTGCAAATGACTCGATACTCCGTTCCCCTACCGGTAACCCGCCACAGTAGAGATTACATGTAGAAGTAAAAAAAAATATAAAAAATCCCCTAGCAGCACACACATATCTGACAGTAAATTCCACGGATGACACATAACAATATACACTTGCGACCAGCCGGAGAATGGATGCTTAAGGGACAAAGCCAATATCTTTGAAGTACTCATGCTCAAGGGCATGTCTGGCAGTGATTCTTTTGGTGGGATCCAAGCAAAGCATTTTCTGAAATACAAATTATCCAAGATACCAAAGACGGGAAAATCAAATTGATAATTCAAGTAAATACATTAGTCATGTCAAAATCAAAATCAGCTTACTTTAAGGAGATCAAGACCTCCTGCATCAAGGTTAGGCACCGCAGTTGCTAGATCCTACAAGATGATGCAGAAGGAGCAATCAGATCTCCGCATTAATAAACTACCATTGGCCTAAGAATGGTTGTTTCAGAGGCAGCAAAAGGGAACATGAAGCTACAATCACCTTTGATGGCCACTTAGGGAATGCAGACTTATAGTCGGGTAGAGAGGTCACTCCTGGCCAGGTATCCTCATTTGGGGTGCCCATTTCTCTGGATATAGAAAAAACTTTGATCAACAAAATGCCATTCCCCTATGGGTGCATTTACCTACAGAACTCAGTTCCATTTTGCAAACTATCACAAGTACGAAGGTAAATGCTGGTGGATGAATTGTCACACCTGAATATTCTGAAAAGTTCATCAATTTCAGAGTCCCCAGGGAATAGAGGTCGCTGGTTTACCATCTCAGCAAATATGCAGCCAACTGACCATATGTCAACCGGAGTTGAATAGTGTCGCGACCCAAGAAGTATTTCTGGTGCTCTGTACCAAAGTGTCACAACCTAAACATGCAAAGATCAAAAGATCAACTCAAGTACATCATTCAAAGTCTACTGTTTGTTAGGAAACTGTAACTGCATCCCTCCAAAACATTATAAAAACAGCTTAAAAGAAAAAAATGTTGACTTCACCTCATGAGTAAATGTCCTGACAGGAATACCAAATGCCCTTGCCAATCCAAAATCTGCAAGCTTCAGCGCATTGGTACGCCTATCAATCAGCAAGTTCTGTGGCTTCAAATCTCTATGAAGAACTCTATGCGAGTGACAATATGCGATTCCACGTAGGATTTGACACAGAAACGTCTGGCAAAATAAAATATAATGCATAAGATCATAATATTCTGCACATGAAATGCATTTCATCCCTGTAAAGTCCAGGTAACTAGAATCATGCCTACGCAATCAATCCCATCAAGAAATCTAACAAATCAAACAGAAACAAATAAACATATGCAATACTGAAACAATCAAAGAAACAAATTTTAAGAAATGTTGCTTCTCGGCACCAGGCTTCATGAACAAGCTTAACATCTTTAAAACAGAGTGAACAACTCAAACCAAGACACAGAAAAGCCCGACAGAGCACCAAAAGCAATCACTTCAAAGAAAATTCCAGTTATCATAAGCTTGCATACTAAGAGATTCAAGGAACTCACTTTGGCGAGGCGTGGATCCTTAGCGAATTCTGGACAGGAATCCATATGCTTCTTCAGATCCAGGTCCAGATACTCAAAAACGAGATACAAACGCTTCTCACTGTGTACTACATCCTGCAACCTGCCAGTAAATGCTGTGAGGACTTTGATGAACAGTATGCAATCTGCACGTATCCACAAAACTACACATAATTCTAAAAGTATTCAATAGAAGCAGGGCAAATCAATAAAATTTGGAGTTCAATATGTAATTAGACAAAAACAAGCCATCTATGACATAAGGAAAATAGTTAATTGCCTCCAATAACAACTAGAAAATTCAGATCCTACAGGCTGCAATGTTTAGATCCTTTACCTATCGTATCCAACACATTCTTCCTCTATAATGTGCCAAATTTATCAAGTGGAATATCCATATAATTAATGTTCTTCCATCATTAGATCATCCGGTGCCATCTTTAGATGACATATTTATCCTCTTCCATTAAAAAAATTGAAATGAATTCAGCAATTCAAATCCAATCTCAATGCCCCAACTACTGTAAGTGAGTAAAAAATAATAAAGCAGCTTTCAGTTCACATAGACATTACATACATGTAGCCATCAAAACAGAAGAGTACCTCACAATGTTCCCATGCTGCATTTCCTTCAAGAGAGAAATTTCTCTAATAGCCGTGCTCGGAACGCCCTCATCTTCCTGCTCCAGACGGATCTTCTTCAATGCAATAGTTTCATTAGTCAGCTTATCACGCGCCTTGTACACCACTCCATATGTACCTTCACCTATCTTCTCAACCTTTTCATACTGTAATATATTCACAAAATTCACACTATGAGACCTACACAAACCAAAATACACAAAACATAAATAAGTGAAACGGTTATCTACCTGATCCATCTCGTCTCCGTTTGCCAATCCGCTAACAGCAAAAACAAAAGAAAAGGGAAAATCATTTTAAATCACCAGTCCACTTCATTAAGACAACACATTCATAAACAATGATACCTTGATTTTACAATTTTTATAACAGTAAATGACGCAATTAATTAAAGATTTCACCGGGAAAACAAAAGAGCAAACTAAAACCAACATTGATGCCTCCTTTCTATTTATCCGAATTAATTTTAAAAGAAAAATCTGCCGGTCAGAGCAATAATTACAAAACGATCCGTTTCTCGTCCAAGGAAACGAATGCACAAATTATAAAAAAGGCATTAAAACACAGTTTCATTAACTCCAAACATCAGCAAAATCCAGCATTTCACAGCAATAAATAAATAGAAACGAACTTAAATTAATGAAGCAGCAGCAATAATCAAATTCATCCAGTAACAATATGGCGGATTAAATTGAAATGAGGAAATGATTGAGAGAGCCGATACTCACCAGAGAGATCGAAGACGGAGGGAGGAGCAGTGTGTGTGTGTGAAGAAAATATGAAATGAAAAATAATAGCGAAATACAGAGAAGAGCACAGTGGCTTGGGCAGGGTTTATAGAGTACTCTGCTTTTTATAATATTATTTATATAGAGAGGGAGGGAGCAGTTAAGTAAAAATATAAAGCGACGCATCGCTTTAATAAAATATAAAAAAGAGGATATGAATTTTTATTTCTCCGCTTTGGAGGGGGACGCAGCGGCTATTTGTTTTTTATTCACCACTCGGGTTGGAAGTTGACCTGACCATGGTTAATTTCTTCCCAAGTCAATGGTCTAACACTTAAAAAAAGCTCAAGGATCAACATATTTCTCTTTTTGAACTGTTTATGCGTGCGAAAAAGGTGCGATATTGTGTGAGAAACTTTTAGTTTTCTTTCTTTCTCCTATCTCTCCCCCTTATCTGCTTGATAACGGTCACAAAAGGTGGAATTGGCTGTCGGCCATGGCGACGCCACCGCCAAAACCCTTAACAGAAAACCCCTCCATCAATTGCAAAAGCTTCCTCCAAGCTCTGAATGCTAAACCCTCTCCACTATTCACTTCTTTACCCGACACGCCTAATCTCCACCCTATCACTGAATATAAGGGCAAAATTGCTTTTATCCTCCCACCGGAGGAAGGCGAGATATTGGCATCGCACTATCAGAATGCGTTGGTCGGAAAGTTCAACAAACGAGTTCATCACTCACTAGTCACTCCACTATTTGTATCTCACGCTTTTAACTAATATTTCTTCGTGTCATTTTAGTCCCTCGTATAATTATTGTGAAAGATTGAACCCATTCAAATAAGTTCATTACTCACTAGTCACCACACTATTTGTATCTCATGCTTTTGATCACTTTAGTCCCCTCATCTGAGTATTGTGAAAGGTTGAACCCATTTAAATGATTTCAATACTCTCTAGTCACCACACTATTTATATCTCACGCTTTTGATCAATAAATTACAAGAAATAGGATTTTTTGGTTCTAGGGGACTTTTTACCTTGTTTTTTGGTTTTAAAAGAACCGAAAAAAGTCAACTTTTTATCGCGATTTATAACCGAGGCGAAAAGTTATATAACCATAACTGAGACCGAATGTGGTGCGACGGCGATTGGTTTATGGTATGACAGAATGTGATCGACGATGATGATTAAGACAGACTTCAGTCTGATTGAATGCGCCAACGATGTTGCTCAATATTAATACCCTACGATCGGTCAACTCGAATGCGTGAGTAATATCAGACTTTTTCATCGGCAATGTCGGTCATTTTCATCAATGACGTCCCTATTCCATCAAATCGATCGACATCATTCATATGAACATGCCGTACCGGCCTGTACAATGTCAGTCGTTTAGCTTAGTGACGTCGGTAGTGTAGACATATTATTGTATTTTAGGCTCGATTGCATGGTTATTTAATATTTGATGCCCCAAATATTGGTTAAAGGTCACACTATTTATTTGATGTTCAATTCATGTGAAATAGAAGCACTTGACACAATCACCACTACAATAATATATTACATACTTACAATACAAGCTACTAGTTTAAAACACAAAATCATAATAAAAAGTATTAATGATACTCAATCTCCATTGCATAATCTCTTAACGGCATTAACAATGGTAACGTGACAAGTCTATTAATATTTACATTGAAATTTCATTGATAGTTCTCCTTGTCATGTCATGTAAATTGCACACAAACCATAGTTTGTGTTAGGAATGGGCAGCACCCGAGTGAAATATACACCAATTAATCATACTAATACATGAATAATACTTCGTGAAAGTAAAAGTTACCACTATTGACCTTATTCGAGTTGTCGTGGTTCAGCAAACTCAATTATGGTGCATCCTTTTACCTGTCATATAACAATGTCCACTAATGTTAGACATAGCATGAATTGGACATCTAAAGCGAACGAATATGAATTCATCTGCATATATGCAAATTTGATCGGGCATATTTTTGCCATTGTTTAAGTGGACTGATCAACAGACGTCGGACATTCACACTATGTTCTTGCAAAAATGATATTCTTGCCCAGAATTAACCTTAATCTATGCCTAATTCTTCGCGCTGGTTATACATAACATTATTTCGACAAAATTTACCACTAGATAACATTTTACACAATCATATAAATTCATGAATACATTCAATATTTCTTTAATACATAAAAACTTAGAATTCAACAGAAAGAATTTTAATTTGAACATGTAATGGATGAAAACAACCACATTTTGCATCCGGAAATGCTCCACCCTTCAGTACTTGTAGTAGCTTGATTCCACACTTAATTGTTTAATATGGTGTGGATGGAAAGTTGGGAGAATGTGTTTTGGTGGGGGGGGGGGGGGGGTAGAAGGAGATAAGAGATGGATACATTTTTTTTATTGGAAAGGAGTTGAGATAGGGTTGTGGGTATTTTTGCAGAATTGGGGCATCCTGACCCGCCTCCACTTGAGATTGTTAATTGTAGCTAATTAACCCGAGCGAAGACACTGTATCAAAGGTCAAATTTAAATTTATAGTTCTGCACCCAACTCACTACTATGCTATCGATTGGGTAGTTAGCGGCAAGCCCTGAGTATGTTCACAGAGATGATAGGGCCTAACAGTCAATTAAACACAACTACGTCTGGGTTGTCAATCCGTCCACGTTGCTAGGAGTAGATAGTATGGTAAACAGGGGGGTTGTTTTTTCAGCTAACAATTTCTAACATGAAAGTAAAAAGAGCAAGTAAATTATATTAGCTACACTTGGGGAATGTTTACATAACATGGTTGATTTAATGCTCCGATTCTCGATTTATTCACATGTGAGATTTCGACAACCTAATCTAATACTCATAACACATAGTGTGGTCGATTATCAGCACTTCCCCGTACCTTTCACGCAGGGTCTTATTGCAATATTCCATAGCACATCCTCCGTAATTAGGGGAGTACAACAAGGTCCGATCGTTGTTGTAGGTCTGTTACTCCCTCATATGATTACGTCCCAGGCACTCCACCACAGATGCTCTACTCCCTAGGCCTATAAACGAGGCAAAGAGAGGTAGGTACCTTATCTATGACACTAGGACCTCTTACAACCCTAGCTTGCTACTCTTTGCTATCTCTACTCGTAGCCCTTCAGACTAAATAGTCAGCTAAAACTGGTGTGTTGTCATCGTAACAGTAAAACTCAGAAAAGACCTACATGCACGCACCCTATTGGACCCGGGCCCTGCTACCAATATCACATCCAAGGTTTCTCTTCCTCGGGGGATATCAATATTTGCACCAACATAAATGTAGACTAGATTGTGTGCTAATAGAGTGTACCATTCATGCAATCATAACATTCAAGAATAAGTCATAATAATATCACAAAAACAATAATTAGAATGAACTAAAAATCTCACAAAAGCATAAATCAACACATGAATACAATTATCCCCAAGCTATAGATACTACTCCTTAGACATGGAATTTAAGTATTTAATTGAATTCCACATCATAGGGTTAAAGCAAAATAAAAAGAGAAAGAACCTAGAGAGAAGAGAGAGTGTTTATCTCTCTAAGTTGCTCTCCCAAACTACAAAATATGATCTAAGATTAAAGGGGTATGAAACCCTAGTAGACTAAGGATCCATATATAGTAGTCGGGATTGGGCCTAAAAACAGGCCTAAAATAGGTAAAAAATGTGTGAATACACTAGTTAGCCGCCACTGGTCTAGACCGCCACGGATGGCGCGATCCGCGCAGCTATGGCTCGTGCTAGCGCGGGGCACCAAATATGGCATGACCCGTTTACTTTGTGCTGGCACTGACCATGCTGCATCCTTGGCGCGGCCCTTGGTATCTGATACAGATCATGTCGGGTGCGGTTCGCGTCGTCTGGCACGACCTATTATCAGGAGAGTCATTTTTACACTTCTGATTTGCAGTCCGTGTTGTTTGGCGCAGGCCGTTATCAAAATCCTTGTTTTGCTTAGTATTTAGCACAGGCTGCTCAATTCTTCATATCCCGCTGGCTGGTCTTGATATTTTGCACTTGGAACGGCATGGGCCACCTAAAACGGGACGGTCCACGCCTATACTTAGCCATTTTGGAGTAAAAAGGGCACATGTGCACGCGAGTCGTATAGTGTTGATGTGTCTATTTTGTATGGTTAATTTAGGACTTTTTGGGTCACTTCTGCACACTTTTTTGCTTTAGATTTGGCATTTTTCTTTGAAATTCTCTAAGGATAGTCAAGAGCGACTTTTATGCTTTTATTACTTTTCTAGAGGATTTTGTGTGACAAGACAATTTGTTTGAAGACTACCTTTGAAGATTTGAAGATTTGAAGACTTGCATTTGAGCTTTTGAAGATTTGAAGATTTGAAGACTTGCATTTGAGCTTTTGAAGACTTGAAGAAGTGAAGATAAGTGGAGTGAAGAGGAAGACTTGAAATGAAAAGAAGAAAGAAATCAAGATGCTAAATCTTGGCTTGGTCGCAACTCGCGAAGAATTGGTCGTGAGTCGCGATGGACGGGTGGCCAGAATTCTTTCTTACTTTTTTGAAATATAAATACCAACCTTATCCCCACTCTCTCTCTCTTCCTCTCTTCTTCTTCTTCTTGCGACTTGGGGCAGAAAAACCCTAGGTTTTCTTCTTCTTCTTTTCTTAGTTTTTGTAGGTTAGTTATGTGTTTTCATTATATAGGTTAGTTTTGTACTTGGGAGCAGTTGATTTAAACTTTCAAATCTATGTAGTAAGAACCTCTATTTCACTCTTTCTTGAAGCTTTCGTTATTTAACATTCATATGTTCTTAATGTGATGTTTTACTTCATTTATGTCATGGGTTGTTTGAGAATAGGAAGTGTTTGTATGATTGAAGTGTTAGGGTGTTAGGAAAGTGTACAATTTCTTACCTCTTTGGCATGAAAATCCAAGAACATAGAATTAGAACTTCTTGTTGTATAATGTGAGGTAAATCTTGCTAGATGAGTATGTTAATGTGGATTGTTCTCATATTTGAGTAGCAACGAAAGTTTAAATATTTAATGTGGTTTGTTCTAGGTTTAAACTAATGAATGCTTTGTTTGGTTAAATGGCTATGCGTTTAGTCGAATGCTTGTTGTTATCAAAACTATTATTCTTCATGTATAATGACATTGATGAAAGACCTTTAGGCATTTTTTGTCTAAAGTGATCACCAATGGGGTTTGCAAAATGTCGTTGTTTCCGTTGAAAAACCTTCTATGTTCAAACGCTTAAGAAAATTCCTCTTCTTTGTGGATGCCCCGATTTGCCGCTATCTACTTAATTGTATTTAGTAAGCATTTAGGTATTATAAATATTAACTTTGAGAAGTAAGGTGACAACCTCTCAAATATTGGTGCCGCTGCCGGGGAAGGGACATTTATTTTTTAGTGTTTGGGCACATTTGGTTACATATTAGCTAGTTGTTTTTATTTTCCACTTCTTTGTGGTTGTTTTTGTTCGAAGTAGGTAGAGCTTGAGTTCTTACTGATTTTTTATCGAGAATCCTTGCAATACAATTTCAAACTTTTGAAGAAGAATTTTTTTAAAAAAATGGAACATCTCACCTTGAGGGAACTCATAATGAGAAGAGACGCTCAACAAACAAGGTTTTGTAGAATGTGACATTCGGACCATAAGGAGAACTATGAGGAGAGAAAGAAACATTGGTTTCCAAAACCAAGGGTATTATGAAGAGTACTACCAAGAGGATGGGGTTTTTGGTTTTCAATGGAGAGAAGCTCAAGAGTGGTATCCATACCACGAATCTTACAATCCAGAGTAAAGTGGTAATCCAGATTTGTGATATGAGAATGAACCGGAAAACTAACAATACAATCAAAGTAGTTAGCCTTCACCACCTTATACCATACCCCAAAATCAAGTCTAACAAGAAGGCTCAATTTTGACACATGAGGAGATCATGAATGCAATTGCATACTTGAGCAACTTGGCCAATACTAATGAGGAATCGAAACCCGAATCTACTCTAGTCTTGAAACTTTGGAGGTGCATGTGAACAACATAATAGAAATGGTGACTCGAATGGATCCTCATTATTCCAAAGATACACCATCCCAAGTCAAACTCAAAGATTCAGTGAGTGAGGTCACCTTGAGAAAGGAGTTCGAGTTCAAATGGGATGAGGAGTCAGTTGTTGAGGATAGCAAAGCTGAGGAAGAGGTGTGATGTGCTTCATTTTGCATGTGTTAACCGTTGCATTCGGCATAGTTTTGAGCTTGTTTTATTTGGTGGATTGCTAGTATTAGTTGAGTTTACTTGATAAGGGGTTTAGACAATCATGTTTGGTTTTCTTGTCAAAATCACACGTTTTGTAGACTTAATTAGTACTAATTAACATTTGGAATCCATGGGCTCCCAGGTCTTCCTTGTGATCATCTTTAGTAGGTCGCCCGTGGGTACATTTTGGTTACATTCTATGTGAAGGCCGTTCGTAAGGGTGGTAGAAGATACTGAAGGTCGTTCACAAGGATGGTAGAAGATATCGAAGTCCATTCACCTCTAGAATGGTAGTAGACAAAGGCCATGAACATCAAAGAATGGTAGAAGAAGATTAGAGCCAAAGATAGGCGGCATTGGAGTTCAAAGCGGCCAACGAATAAACGGTGAATCATGGTTTGATGAGTTAAGCTAAATCCTGAGAACGATCCAAGAATAATTAGCCTTCAAGGCTGATTCCATTGGATTTGGCTTCTTGAACACTACAAAAATGACTACCAGAACTCTCAAATTAGACTAATGGTTCACCAGTGGCGAAGGAAAGAAGTTCAGCCGGCCAAGGCACAAATGGGTCAGCATGGGCCGGTCATGCATAGCACTAAATGGCTCACACCAAATGAGTCATCCTGAGCCAAAGGGATCGGCGTGAGGGTATGGCACGACCCGAGCCAAATGCCACAGCTACAAACACAAGTCTCAATCCACACTCTAAATCGACAAAGTATGGGCACAGACTGTCCCATTTACGATGCCTCGCACCATTCCAATTCCAAGATGCCAAGACCAGCCGACGACCCATGCCAAGTTTTGGAGTAGACTGATGCTCCTGACGATGGCTCACCCCAAATGTGTCATGCGCCAAGTTTTTGAGCAGACCGAGCCTTCTGACGACGGCCCATGCCAAAATCCACGTCCGACAGATCACAAGTCCCAAATCAAGCACACTGATGGTGTCCCACGTCAAAGTCCACGGTCTGCACCAGATGATGCAACACCGCTCATGCCAGATCCTGTAGCATGCATAGAATTACGTGTCACGGGCAGCATCGTCTGGCACGACCTATCATCAGGAGAGTCATTTTTACACTTCTGATTTGCAGTCCGTGTTGTTTGGCGCAGGCCGTTATCAAAATCCTTGTTTTGCTTAGTATTTAGCACAGGCTGCTCAATTCTTCATATCCCGCTGGCTGGTCTTGACATTTTGCACTTGGAACGGTATGGGCTGCCTAAAACGGGACGGTCCACGCCTATACTTAGCCATTTTGGAGTAAAAAAGGGCACATGTGCACGCGAGTCGTATAGTGTTGATGTGTCTATTTTGTATGGTTAATTTAGGACTTTTTGGGTCACTTCTGCACACTTTTTTGCTTTAGATTTGGCATTTTTCTTTGAAATTCTCTAAGGATAGTCAAGAGCGACTTTTATGCTTTTATTACTTTTCTAGAGGATTTTGTGTGACAAGACAATTTGTTTGAATACTACCTTTGAAGATTTGAAGATTTGAAGACTTGCATTTGAGCTTTTGAAGATTTGAAGATTTGAAGACTTGCATTTGAGCTTTTGAAGACTTGAAGAATTGAAGATAAGTGGAGTGAAGAGGAAGACTTGAAATGAAAAGAAGAAAGAAATCAAGATGCTAAATCTTGGCTTGGTCGCAACTCGCGAAGAATTGGTCGTGAGTCGCGATGGACGGGTGGCCAGAATTCTTTCTTACTTTTTTGAAATATAAATACCAACCTTATCCCCACTCTCTCTCTCTTCCTCTCTTCTTCTTCTTCTTGCGACTTGGGGCAGAAAAACCCTAGGTTTTCTTCTTCTTCTTTTCTTAGTTTTTGTAGGTTAGTTATGTGTTTTCATTATATAGGTTAGTTTTGTACTTGGGAGCAGTTGATTTAAACTTTCAAATCTATGTAGTAAGAACCTCTATTTCACTCTTTCTTGAAGCTTTCGTTATTTAACATTCATATGTTCTTAATGTGATGTTTTACTTCATTTATGTCATGGGTTGTTTGAGAATAGGAAGTGTTTGTATGATTGAAGTGTTAGGGTGTTAGGAAAGTGTACAATTTCTTACCTCTTTGGCATGAAAATCCAAGAACATAGAATTAGAACTTCTTGTTGTATAATGTGAGGTAAATCTTGCTAGATGAGTATGTTAATGTGGATTGTTCTCATATTTGAGTAGCAACGAAAGTTTAAATATTTAATGTGGTTTGTTCTAGGTTTAAACTAATGAATGCTTTGTTTGGTTAAATGGCTATGCGTTTAGTCGAATGCTTGTTGTTATCAAAACTATTATTCTTCATGTATAATGACATTGATGAAAGACCTTTAGGCATTTTTTGTCTAAAGTGATCACCAATGGGGTTTGCAAAATGTCGTTGTTTCCGTTGAAAAACCTTCTATGTTCAAACGCTTAAGAAAATTCCTCTTCTTTGTGGATGCCCCGATTTGCCGCTATCTACTTAATTGTATTTAGTAAGCATTTAGGTATTATAAATATTAACTTTGAGAAGTAAGGTGACAACCTCTCAAATATTGGTGCCGCTGCCGGGGAAGGGACATTTATTTTTTAGTGTTTGGGCACATTTGGTTACATATTAGCTAGTTGTTTTTATTTTCCACTTCTTTGTGGTTGTTTTTGTTCGAAGTAGGTAGAGCTTGAGTTCTTACTGATTTTTTATCGAGAATCCTTGCAATACAATTTCAAACTTTTGAAGAAGAATTTTTTTTAAAAAATGGAACATCTCACCTTGAGGGAACTCATAATGAGAAGAGGCGCTCAACAAACAAGGTTTTGTAGAATGTGACATTCGGACCATAAGGAGAACTATGAGGAGAGAAAGAAACATTGGTTTCCAAAACCAAGGGTATTATGAAGAGTACTACCAAGAGGATGGGGTTTTTGGTTTTCAATGGAGAGAAGCTCAAGAGTGGTATCCATACCACGAATCTTACAATCCAGAGTAAAGTGGTAATCCAGATTTGTGATATGAGAATGAACCGGAAAACTAACAATACAATCAAAGTAGTTAGCCTTCACCACCTTATACCATACCCCAAAATCAAGTCTAACAAGAAGGCTCAATTTTGACACATGAGGAGATCATGAATGCAATTGCATACTTGAGCAACTTGGCCAATACTAATGAGGAATCGAAACCCGAATCTACTCTAGTCTTGAAACTTTGGAGGTGCATGTGAACAACATAATAGAAATGGTGACTCGAATGGATCCTCATTATTCCAAAGATACACCATCCCAAGTCAAACTCAAAGATTCAGTGAGTGAGGTCACCTTGAGAAAGGAGTTCGAGTTCAAATGGGATGAGGAGTCAGTTGTTGAGGATAGCAAAGCTGAGGAAGAGGTGTGATGTGCTTCATTTTGCATGTGTTAACCGTTGCATTCGGCATAGTTTTGAGCTTGTTTTATTTGGTGGATTGCTAGTATTAGTTGAGTTTACTTGATAAGGGGTTTAGACAATCATGTTTGGTTTTCTTGTCAAAATCACACGTTTTGTAGACTTAATTAGTACTAATTAACATTTGGAATCCATGGGCTCCCAGGTCTTCCTTGTGATCATCTTTAGTAGGTCGCCCGTGGGTACATTTTGGTTACATTCTATGTGAAGGCCGTTCGTAAGGGTGGTAGAAGATACTGAAGGTCGTTCACAAGGATGGTAGAAGATATCGAAGTCCATTCACCTCTAGAATGGTAGTAGACAAAGGCCATGAACATCAAAGCATGGTAGAAGAAGATTAGAGCCAAAGATAGGCGGCATTGGAGTTCAAAGCGGCCAACGAATAAACGGTGAATCATGGTTTGATGAGTTAAGCTAAATCCTAAGAACGATCCAAGAATAATTAGCCTTCAAGGCTGATTCCATTGGATTTGGCTTCTTGAACACTACAAAAATGACTACCAGAACTCTCAAATTAGACTAATGGTTCACCAGTGGCGAAGGAAAGAAGTTCAGCCGGCCAAGGCACAAATGGGTCAGCATGGGCCGGTCATGCATAGCACTAAATGGCTCAAACCAAATGAGTCATCCTGAGCCAAAGGGATCGGCGTGAGGGTATGGCACGACCCGAGCCAAATGCCACAGCTACAAACACAAGTCTCAATCCACACTCTAAATCGACAAAGTATGGGCACAGACTGTCCCATTTACGATGCCTCGCACCATTCCAATTCCAAGATGCCAAGACCAGCCGACGACCCATGCCAAGTTTTGGAGTAGACTGATGCTCCTGACGATGGCTCACCCCAAATGTGTCATGCGCCAAGTTTTTGAGCAGACCGAGCCTTCTGACGACGACCCATGCCAAAACCCACGTCCGACAGATCACAAGTCCCAAATCAAGCACACTGATGGTGTCCCACGTCAAAGTCCACGGTCTGCACCAGATGATGCAACACCGCTCATGCCAGATCCTGTAGCATGCATAGAATTACGTGTCACGGGCAGCATCGTCTGGCACGACCTATCATCAGGAGAGTCATTTTTACACTTCTGATTTGCAGTCCGTGTTGTTTGGCGCAGGCCGTTATCAAAATCCTTGTTTTGCTTAGTATTTAGCACAGGCTGCTCAATTCTTCATATCCCGCTGGCTGGTCTTGACATTTTGCACTTGGAACGGCATGGGCTGCCTAAAACGGGACGGTCCACGCCTATACTTAGCCATTTTGGAGTAAAAAAGGGCACATGTGCACGCGAGTCGTATAGTGTTGATGTGTCTATTTTGTATGGTTAATTTAGGACTTTTTGGGTCACTTCTGCACACTTTTTTGCTTTAGATTTGGCATTTTTCTTTGAAATTCTCTAAGGATAGTCAAGAGCGACTTTCATGCTTTTATTACTTTTCTAGAGGATTTTGTGTGACAAGACAATTTGTTTGAATACTACCTTTGAAGATTTGAAGATTTGAAGACTTGCATTTGAGCTTTTGAAGATTTGAAGATTTGAAGACTTGCATTTGAGCTTTTGAAGACTTGAAGAATTGAAGATAAGTGGAGTGAAGAGGAAGACTTGAAATGAAAAGAAGAAAGAAATCAAGATGCTAAATCTTGGCTTGGTCGCAACTCGCGAAGAATTGGTCGTGAGTCGCGATGGACGGGTGGCCAGAATTCTTTCTTACTTTTTTGAAATATAAATACCAACCTTATCCCCACTCTCTCTCTCTTCCTCTCTTCTTCTTCTTCTTGCGACTTGGGGCAGAAAAACCCTAGGTTTTCTTCTTCTTCTTTTCTTAGTTTTTGTAGGTTAGTTATGTGTTTTCATTATATAGGTTAGTTTTGTACTTGGGAGCAGTTGATTTAAACTTTCAAATCTATGTAGTAAGAACCTCTATTTCACTCTTTCTTGAAGCTTTCGTTATTTAACATTCATATGTTCTTAATGTGATGTTTTACTTCATTTATGTCATGGGTTGTTTGAGAATAGGAAGTGTTTGTATGATTGAAGTGTTAGGGTGTTAGGAAAGTGTACAATTTCTTACCTCTTTGGCATGAAAATCCAATAACATAGAATTAGAACTTCTTGTTGTATAATGTGAGGTAAATCTTGCTAGATGAGTATGTTAATGTGGATTGTTCTCATATTTGAGTAGCAACGAAAGTTTAAATATTTAATGTGGTTTGTTCTAGGTTTAAACTAATGAATGCTTTGTTTGGTTAAATGGCTATGCGTTTAGTCGAATGCTTGTTGTTATCAAAACTATTATTCTTCATGTATAATGACATTGATGAAAGACCTTTAGGCATTTTTTGTCTAAAGTGATCACCAATGGGGTTTGCAAAATGTCGTTGTTTCCGTTGAAAAACCTTCTATGTTCAAACGCTTAAGAAAATTCCTCTTCTTTGTGGATGCCCCGATTTGCCGCTATCTACTTAATTGTATTTAGTAAGCATTTAGGTATTATAAATATTAACTTTGAGAAGTAAGGTGACAACCTCTCAAATATTGGTGCCGCTGCCGGGGAAGGGACATTTATTTTTTAGTGTTTGGGCACATTTGGTTACATATTAGCTAGTTGTTTTTATTTTCCACTTCTTTGTGGTTGTTTTTGTTCGAAGTAGGTATAGCTTGAGTTCTTACTGATTTTTTATCGAGAATCCTTGCAATACAATTTCAAACTTTTGAAGAAGAATTTTTTTTAAAAAATGGAACATCTCACCTTGAGGGAACTCATAATGAGAAGAGACGCTCAACAAACAAGGTTTTGTAGAATGTGACATTCGGACCATAAGGAGAACTATGAGGAGAGAAAGAAACATTGGTTTCCAAAACCAAGGGTATTATGAAGAGTACTACCAAGAGGATGGGGTTTTTGGTTTTCAATGGAGAGAAGCTCAAGAGTGGTATCCATACCACGAATCTTACAATCCAGAGTAAAGTGGTAATCCAGATTTGTGATATGAGAATGAACCGGAAAACTAACAATACAATCAAAGTAGTTAGCCTTCACCACCTTATACCATACCCCAAAATCAAGTCTAACAAGAAGGCTCAATTTTGACACATGAGGAGATCATGAATGCAATTGCATACTTGAGCAACTTGGCCAATACTAATGAGGAATCGAAACCCGAATCTACTCTAGTCTTGAAACTTTGGAGGTGCATGTGAACAACATAATAGAAATGGTGACTCGAATGGATCCTCATTATTCCAAAGATACACCATCCCAAGTCAAACTCAAAGATTCAGTGAGTGAGGTCACCTTGAGAAAGGAGTTCGAGTTCAAATGGGATGAGGAGTCAGTTGTTGAGGATAGCAAAGCTGAGGAAGAGGTGTGATGTGCTTCATTTTGCATGTGTTAACCGTTGCATTCGGCATAGTTTTGAGCTTGTTTTATTTGGTGGATTGCTAGTATTAGTTGAGTTTACTTGATAAGGGGTTTAGACAATCATGTTTGGTTTTCTTGTCAAAATCACACGTTTTGTAGACTTAATTAGTACTAATTAACATTTGGAATCCATGGGCTCCCAGGTCTTCCTTGTGATCATCTTTAGTAGGTCGCCCGTGGGTACATTTTGGTTACATTCTATGTGAAGGCCGTTCGTAAGGGTGGTAGAAGATACTGAAGGTCGTTCACAAGGATGGTAGAAGATATCGAAGTCCATTCACCTCTAGAATGGTAGTAGACAAAGGCCATGAACATCAAAGCATGGTAGAAGAAGATTAGAGCCAAAGATAGGCGGCATTGGAGTTCAAAGCGGCCAACGAATAAACGGTGAATCATGGTTTGATGAGTTAAGCTAAATCCTGAGAACGATCCAAGAATAATTAGCCTTCAAGGCTGATTCCATTGGATTTGGCTTCTTGAACACTACAAAAATGACTACCAGAACTCTCAAATTAGACTAATGGTTCACCAGTGGCGAAGGAAAGAAGTTCAGCCGGCCAAGGCACAAATGGGTCAGCATGGGCCGGTCATGCATAGCACTAAATGGCTCAAACCAAATGAGTCATCCTGAGCCAAAGGGATCGGCGTGAGGGTATGGCACGACCCGAGCCAAATGCCACAGCTACAAACACAAGTCTCAATCCACACTCTAAATCGACAAAGTATGGGCACAGACTGTCCCATTTACGATGCCTCGCACCATTCCAATTCCAAGATGCCAAGACCAGCCGACGACCCATGCCAAGTTTTGGAGTAGACTGATGCTCCTGACGATGGCTCACCCCAAATGTGTCATGCGCCAAGTTTTTGAGCAGACCGAGCCTTCTGACGACGACCCATGCCAAAACCCACGTCCGACAGATCACAAGTCCCAAATCAAGCACAATGATGGTGTCCCACGTCAAAGTCCACGGTCTGCACCAGATGATGCAACACCGCTCATGCCAGATCCTGTAGCATGCATAGAATTACGTGTCACGGGCAGCATCGTCTGGCACGACCTATCATCAGGAGAGTCATTTTTACACTTCTGATTTGCAGTCCGTGTTGTTTGGCGCAGGCCGTTATCAAAATCCTTGTTTTGCTTAGTATTTAGCACAGGCTGCTCAATTCTTCATATCCCGCTGGCTGGTCTTGACATTTTGCACTTGGAACGGCATGGGCTGCCTAAAACGGGACGGTCCACGCCTATACTTAGCCATTTTGGAGTAAAAAAGGGCACATGTGCACGCGAGTCGTATAGTGTTGATGTGTCTATTTTGTATGGTTAATTTAGGACTTTTTGGGTCACTTCTGCACACTTTTTTGCTTTAGATTTGGCATTTTTCTTTGAAATTCTCTAAGGATAGTCAAGAGCGACTTTCATGCTTTTATTACTTTTCTAGAGGATTTTGTGTGACAAGACAATTTGTTTGAATACTACCTTTGAAGATTTGAAGATTTGAAGACTTGCATTTGAGCTTTTGAAGATTTGAAGATTTGAAGACTTGCATTTGAGCTTTTGAAGACTTGAAGAATTGAAGATAAGTGGAGTGAAGAGGAAGACTTGAAATGAAAAGAAGAAAGAAATCAAGATGCTAAATCTTGGCTTGGTCGCAACTCGCGAAGAATTGGTCGTGAGTCGCGATGGACGGGTGGCCAGAATTCTTTCTTACTTTTTTGAAATATAAATACCAACCTTATCCCCACTCTCTCTCTCTTCCTCTCTTCTTCTTCTTCTTGCGACTTGGGGCAGAAAAACCCTAGGTTTTCTTCTTCTTCTTTTCTTAGTTTTTGTAGGTTAGTTATGTGTTTTCATTATATAGGTTAGTTTTGTACTTGGGAGCAGTTGATTTAAACTTTCAAATCTATGTAGTAAGAACCTCTATTTCACTCTTTCTTGAAGCTTTCGTTATTTAACATTCATATGTTCTTAATGTGATGTTTTACTTCATTTATGTCATGGGTTGTTTGAGAATAGGAAGTGTTTGTATGATTGAAGTGTTAGGGTGTTAGGAAAGTGTACAATTTCTTACCTCTTTGGCATGAAAATCCAATAACATAGAATTAGAACTTCTTGTTGTATAATGTGAGGTAAATCTTGCTAGATGAGTATGTTAATGTGGATTGTTCTCATATTTGAGTAGCAACGAAAGTTTAAATATTTAATGTGGTTTGTTCTAGGTTTAAACTAATGAATGCTTTGTTTGGTTAAATGGCTATGCGTTTAGTCGAATGCTTGTTGTTATCAAAACTATTATTCTTCATGTATAATGACATTGATGAAAGACCTTTAGGCATTTTTTGTCTAAAGTGATCACCAATGGGGTTTGCAAAATGTCGTTGTTTCCGTTGAAAAACCTTCTATGTTCAAACGCTTAAGAAAATTCCTCTTCTTTGTGGATGCCCCGATTTGCCGCTATCTACTTAATTGTATTTAGTAAGCATTTAGGTATTATAAATATTAACTTTGAGAAGTAAGGTGACAACCTCTCAAATATTGGTGCCGCTGCCGGGGAAGGGACATTTATTTTTTAGTGTTTGGGCACATTTGGTTACATATTAGCTAGTTGTTTTTATTTTCCACTTCTTTGTGGTTGTTTTTGTTCGAAGTAGGTATAGCTTGAGTTCTTACTGATTTTTTATCGAGAATCCTTGCAATACAATTTCAAACTTTTGAAGAAGAATTTTTTTTAAAAAATGGAACATCTCACCTTGAGGGAACTCATAATGAGAAGAGACGCTCAACAAACAAGGTTTTGTAGAATGTGACATTCGGACCATAAGGAGAACTATGAGGAGAGAAAGAAACATTGGTTTCCAAAACCAAGGGTATTATGAAGAGTACTACCAAGAGGATGGGGTTTTTGGTTTTCAATGGAGAGAAGCTCAAGAGTGGTATCCATACCACGAATCTTACAATCCAGAGTAAAGTGGTAATCCAGATTTGTGATATGAGAATGAACCGGAAAACTAACAATACAATCAAAGTAGTTAGCCTTCACCACCTTATACCATACCCCAAAATCAAGTCTAACAAGAAGGCTCAATTTTGACACATGAGGAGATCATGAATGCAATTGCATACTTGAGCAACTTGGCCAATACTAATGAGGAATCGAAACCCGAATCTACTCTAGTCTTGAAACTTTGGAGGTGCATGTGAACAACATAATAGAAATGGTGACTCGAATGGATCCTCATTATTCCAAAGATACACCATCCCAAGTCAAACTCAAAGATTCAGTGAGTGAGGTCACCTTGAGAAAGGAGTTCGAGTTCAAATGGGATGAGGAGTCAGTTGTTGAGGATAGCAAAGCTGAGGAAGAGGTGTGATGTGCTTCATTTTGCATGTGTTAACCGTTGCATTCGGCATAGTTTTGAGCTTGTTTTATTTGGTGGATTGCTAGTATTAGTTGAGTTTACTTGATAAGGGGTTTAGACAATCATGTTTGGTTTTCTTGTCAAAATCACACGTTTTGTAGACTTAATTAGTACTAATTAACATTTGGAATCCATGGGCTCCCAGGTCTTCCTTGTGATCATCTTTAGTAGGTCGCCCGTGGGTACATTTTGGTTACATTCTATGTGAAGGCCGTTCGTAAGGGTGGTAGAAGATACTGAAGGTCGTTCACAAGGATGGTAGAAGATATCGAAGTCCATTCACCTCTAGAATGGTAGTAGACAAAGGCCATGAACATCAAAGCATGGTAGAAGAAGATTAGAGCCAAAGATAGGCGGCATTGGAGTTCAAAGCGGCCAACGAATAAACGGTGAATCATGGTTTGATGAGTTAAGCTAAATCCTGAGAACGATCCAAGAATAATTAGCCTTCAAGGCTGATTCCATTGGATTTGGCTTCTTGAACACTACAAAAATGACTAACAGAACTCTCAAATTGGACTAATGGTTCACCAGTGGCGAAGGAAAGAAGTTCAGCCGGCCAAGGCACAAATGGGTCAGCATGGGCCGGTTATGCATAGCACTAAATGGCTCACACCAAATGAGTCATCCTGAGCCAAAGGGATCGGCATGATGGTATGGCGCGACCCGAGTCAAATGCCACAGCTACAAACACAAGTCTCAATCCACACTCAAAATTGGCAAAGTATTGGCACAGACTGTCCCATTTACGATGCCTCTTACCATTCCAATTCCAAGATGCCAAGACCAGCCGGCGACCCATGCCAAGTTTTGGAGTAGACTGATGCTCCTGATGATGGCTCACCCCAAATGTGTCATGCGCCAAGTTTTTGAGCAGACCGAGCCTTCTGACGACGGCCCATGCCAAAACCCACGTCTAACAGATCACAAGTCCCAAATCAAGCACACTGATGGTGTCCCACGTCAAAGTCCACGGTCTGCACCAGATGATGCAACACCGCTTATGCCAGATCCTGTAGCATGCATAGAATTACGTGTCACGGGCAGCGTCGTTCATGACGACCCGTGCCAGGCGGCGGTTAAACTAGGGTTTACTCATTTTGGCCTATTTTGGGACTATTTTTAGGCCTAATCCTCTACTACTATAAATATAGCCTCATTCTACTAGGTTTAATGAGGTTAGATAATTTTTTAGACTTCATCTTGTATTAGGAGAGTAAATCTAGAGAGAGAAACACCCTATCATTTTTTTCTTTTGTTTTATTTTTTCTGTGATCCTATGATGTGGAATTCAAATCTATATTTGAATGACATATCTATGGAGTATATTTATAGCTTGTGGATACATTGAAGACATGTTTGATTAATGCTTCTGTGAGATTCATTAGATTCATCTTGGTATTTGTGTTCATGTCATCATTGTGACTTATTCTTGAATGTTTGAATTGCATGAATTGTACATCACATATGAGTACACACTTTGGTCGATATTCATGTTTGTGCAAATATTGATGCCCCATTGGGAAGAGAAACCTGGATGTTTGAATGGATAAGAGAGTACGAATCCGCATAGGTGTGTGCACAGGAGAGTCAAGTATTAGTCTGACTTATTTTCCATCACACTAGTCTTAGCTGATTATGTAAAGTAGTTTGAGAGGTTATGGGTAGAGATAGTGAAAAGTAGCAAGCTAAGGTTGTAAGAGACCTTAGTGTCACAGATAAGGTGCTAACGACCCCTTGACCTAATTGATCAGTGATTGGGAAGTAGTGCATTTGTGGTGGAAGCCCGGGACCTTATCAAACGGGGGAGAAACAAACCTACAACAATGGTCGGACCTTGTTGTACTCCCCTAATTACGATGACAGTGTCGATGGAGGGTTGTAAGCGCACTCGACGTGACGGGTACGGGGAAGTGTATGCCATCGTCCACACCACGTGTTATTAACACTCTGTTAGGTTTTTCTAAATCTTACATGTGAATGAATCAAGGATCAAAGCATTAAATCATTCATGACTCACAATGATTCCTTAAGTGCTTAGCTTTATAGATTAATTATTCTTTTTTACTTTTATGTTTAGTAGTGTTAATTGAAAAACCACCCATTTGTTTGCTTTACTAGCTATTCCTTTCACTCATACGGATTGACGACCCGTACAAGGTTGTGTTTTCATTGACTCTTAGGCCTTAGCATCTCTGTGGACATACCCAGGGCTTACCGCTAACTACCCTATCGGTAGCGTAGTAGTGAGAACGGGTGCAGAATATGAATTTTATCTTTGACCTTCCCAAAAGCCTCCGCTCGGGTTAATTAGCTACAATTAACAACCCCGGGTGGAGGCAGGTCAAATTTTGGTGTCGTTGCCAGGGATGCTATTCAGTCTAAGTGTCAATTAGCATAGTGTGTTAAAAGAGTAGTTAGTAATTGCATTTATTTTTATTTTGTTTTGATAATTTGGTTGTTGAGCTATTGTGATAGTTATCTTGTTACCTTTTTATCCATTTGCTAGTGTTGTATTCGGAAGAGTATTTGGTGTATACCTATCCCAGAGGCTAGGCCGGAGACCTAAAACCACAAATGGACCTAAACAGTAGAGACAATGGTAACTCATGAACCGTGAAAAGTGAAGATCATGGCCAGGTGCTGGCCACGAACCGTACATCTCAGAGCCTCGATCAAGCACACAATGGCAAACCCAAGAAAGGTGGAGACACATTCAGAACAGTCTATAAAAGGAATAGAGAGGACACATATACATCTAAGTGCAACCATACTAGAGAAGCTTGATTCTGAAAGGAAAGTATGGACTTAAGCGTTAAAGCCTTTTCCCCGGAACCATTTCTAGAATCTTTTTTTGCAGGCGCACCATGGTGGACAATGAATAATTGACCGGATAGGGAATACCACAACATTTGGCGCCGAGTGTAGGGATGGAATATTTTTTCCGGTCGTTCATTCTCATTGAGATTGATAATGGTGTTCACCAGGGATGAAAGAAGTCAAAACCACCACACTCAAGAGCAAATAGCTGGGAGATATAGGAATTTACATCCCAGTCAAATTCAAGATCACATTCCCAGCAGAGAGCAAGAACATGTTAGGGGTGACACAGAAGATGAAGAAGAGGCAGAATCTCCTAACACGAACAAGGAAAAGGAAAGGAGAGCATTCACGTCATTTCTAAAAGTGAACAAAGAGAAACTGTAAAATCAATTCCTAGCTACTCTAAAACCAAAGTCCCCAACGGTAAGTCAAATAATTGTTTAAAAATGATTATGACCTTAAATATGTGGACAAATTGAGAGACATAGTAGCGGATGACATTGCAGACAAGTCGCCACTAGCACCACATCTTTGCAACTTCAAGATTCCAAAGAACTTCAATTTACCATTACATGTTAAAATCTACGATGGGACAACTGATCCAAAGGAATTCCTACATTTTTATCATAATAGCATAAGACTTCGTGATGCTGAAATCGAGTTGGTATGCAAGGCATTCCCTATATTTTTGTTGGGAATAGTAATCACATGGTAATATGTTTTACCGAATGGAAGCATCACATCATTGGCATAACTATCAGATCTATTTTTGGGATGCTTCTACCAGAAGCAGAAGTTTACCAAGACAATCGGAGACCCAAATAATATAGCTCAACAAAGCGATGAAAGTTTGGTAGAATATCACAGTAGGTTCGTTACAGAAAGTTTGTAGGTTCAAGACCTTTCGTTTCAATCTTCTTTAGGTGCGTTCAAATAGGGAATACGACCAAGATAGTTCTACAAGGAACTAACAAAGAAAATGGCATAAAACCCAAGGGATCTACAAAAAAATGATAAAACAGTATGTGTGAACCGAGGAAGCCAACAACCGCAAAATAGAGTGGGAGTGAGGCGAGAAAAGAGTAATAGAGGACTCACAAAGAAATTTGGCAAAGAAAGGGAAAGGAAACTTTGGTTTCAAAGAAAGAGAAGTAGGGGCACAAACCATCTTGTCCAAGGAAACACCGCTAACAAAATAGCAAAGAAAGATCTGCAAAATACCAACAGTGACTCACTTAACCAGGTGGATCACCCAGTAGAAATAGGAGAACAAACTGAAGATGTCATTCTGGATGACAACGATGCATCTATGTGTGTCAAAATAGGGAAATATCTTCCAGATCAAGAGAAACAAAGGGTGATACAAATTCTAAGAGATCACAAGGACACATTCGCATGGAGTGTATAAAACATGGGAAGAGTTGACCCAAGTGTGGAAACTCATTCTTTGAACATCATTGATTCGATCAAGCCAGTTAACCAAAAAAAAAATCTTTGTCAGTGATAGACAAAAGGAAATCGACGAAGAAGTGAAGGTCTTGTTGTAAGTTGGGATCATTAAAAAGTTGATATAACCAACATGGCTAGCAAACTCGGTGATGGTGAAAAAGGCAGACTCTGGGTGGAGAATGTGTATAGATTTCAGCAATCTAAACAAAGCATACCCAAAGGATTGTTACCCCTTTTCAAAGATAAATCAGCTAGTAAAAGCAATCTTGGGGTACGAAGTCCTCACATTTTTGGATGTCTAGAAAGGGTATCATCAGATATTGATAAACCCTGAAGATGCAGAAAATTGGCTTTCATAACAAGTTTTGGAATATTTTGCTACGAGAAGATGCCATTAAGATTGAAAAATGCTGGGGCAACGTATCAGAGAGTGGTTGATAATGCATTCCGCAGCCAAATTGGGCGCAATATAGAGGCATATGTAAATAATGTGGTTATAAAAATTAGGCGAACAGGTGACTTTGCAAATGACTTAAAAAGAAAACCTAGATACATTAAGTGCAATTAGAATGAAGCTAAATCCAAAAAAGTACACAATTGGGGTTGGCACAGGTGAAATCCTTGGATACAAGGTATCCTCGAAGGTATCCTCAAAGGGGATTGAGGCTAATCCAGAGAAAATACAAGAAATCCTTAATCTTCACCAACCACGAATTGTAAAAGAAGTCCAAATCTTGATGGGATCACTGGCTTCGCTCAGTAGGTTTGGGTCAAAAGCAGCCAAAAGTTAATTCTCACTATTCGAAATCCTTAAGAAGGCCAAGAAGTTTAGCTGGAGTGAAGAGTGGTAATAAGCATATGAATTATGAAAGGACCAACATCAGACACTTCCAACCTTGAAAGCACCAATTCAAGAAGAAACACTATACTTGTATTTGGCGATTTCAATGAACGCGGTAAGCTCAGTCCTGGTAAGGCAAGAAGGACAAAAATAGATAACGACATTCTACACCAGCAGAATACTCTAGCAGACTGAAAGGGCGTATCTTCCAATAGAAAAATTGACCCTAGCATTGATATATTTGGCAAGAAGACTGTGAACCAATTTTCACCGTTCATCTGCACCATTACGCATGCTTTAACCAATGCATTTAGCATAGTTTTTAGTTATTTTTGGTTGGCGGTTTGGATACATTAGTTGAGTTACATGACAAGGGGGTTAGACAGCCATGTTCGGTTTTTTATTCTAAATCCCATGTTTTGTATACTTAACTAATGATTCTTGACATATTGTGTTCACGGGCTCCTTGGTCCTCATTATTAGTACCTTTAGTAGGTCGCCCATGAATGCTATTTTTTATATTACATTCTTGCGAAGTCTGTTTGCTTTTGACGGAAGAAGATTTGAAGGCCATTTGCATTTGAATGATAGTAGATGAAGGCCACAAACATCAATTCTTGGTAGAAGGAGATTGACGCCAAAGATAGGCCGCTTCAAAGTTCAAGACAACCAAAGGTGAAAATGGTGAATCGTGGTCCGAGGAGTGTTGCCTTAGTCCGAGAATGATCCAAGAATAATTAGTCTTCAAGGATGGTTCCATTGGATTCATCTTCTCAATTACTACAAAATGGACTACTAGAACTCCCAATTACGACTAACGAATCACCCGTGGCAAGTAAATGAAGTTCAGTCGATGAAAGGCCAGCAGCCCATGACAGCCCGCACTACACGAAGCACCAGCGGCCTATGAAAATGCCACCAGTTCACACTACACGAGAGATACAAGAAAATCCATGAAGGTTGGCACGAAACATTCACTAGGCATTAGGGCCGAGCCATGACAAAAAAGCCGGACCGTTAAGCATAGAGACAAAGATGTGAAGATTTTGGCTAAGCATGAAGTCAGTCCGTGAAAACCACCATGGGCCATGACAAATGTTCTGAGCAAAGACCCTATGCTAGTCGTAGTCCATGAAAAACATAATGGGTCGTGGCATGAGGAAAGCTTCATGGACTGTGCCAGATCCCACGGTCTGCCGATGAATGTTCAGAGATTGTGCCAAATCTGGCGCCCTGTACTTGAATGTTCACGGACCGTGGCATCTGTGCCGGTCCGTGAAATTGCGGTGGCTGACCATTTTTACCATAAATCTCTCAATGTTTATCCTATTTCCCTCTACCATATATCGAAATCTTTGTCTTTTTGAGCTCTATAATATAGCTCCAGAAGATTCACAGATTTGAGCAGTTTATTCGAGAAAGGGTCAGTAGCTAGAGGGAAAGGGTGACTAAGGTTTTGCTACTTTTGGCCTATTTTAGGCTTACCTTTAGGCCCAATATCCTACTAATATATATATATATATATGAGCCTTTGTCTTCGACTAAACCCTAAGTATAATAAAAGTAGGCGTAATGTAGATTATTTTCTCTTCTTCTCCTTCCTTCTTCTTCACTTTCTCTTATCTTTTTCTTTTCTTCTTATTTTCTTAGATCCATGGCATCTATTTTCATATTTTCTATAGATCTATAATTTTTAGAGTAGTTAGCTTAACTTGGGATATTTTTCGCACTTGTGTAGTTTCTATTTCTTTTATGAGATTCAAGTAGATTTATCACATCTTTGTGTTTATGTTATTATTGTGATTGTTCTTGAATGTTTCTAAATGCATGAGCACTACACCACATATAAGCATACACTTTGGGCTATGTTTATGTATAGTACATTTATTGATACCCCCTTGGGAAGAGAAACCTGGATGTTTGAATGGTCAGGGGAGAACGCGTCCACGTGGGTGTGTGAACGGGAGATTTGAGAATGCTCTAACCTATTTTCCGTCGCACCAGTCTTAGCTGGCTTCACAAATTTTCCCAAGAGGTTACGGGTAGAGATAGTTGATAGTAGCAAGGTAGGAGCTGTGTTGAAACCCTAGTATCTCAGGTAAGGTGCCTATGAACCTAAGGCCCCGCGTATAGAGGACCACTGGGAATTAGTGCATTTGTGGTGGAAGACCGGGACATAATAGAATGGGGGAGAAACAGAACCACAACAATGGTCAAACTTTGTTGTACTCCTCTAAATACGATGGCGGTGTCAATGGAGGGTTACGAGTGTACCCACCGTGACAAGGATGTGGAAGTGTATGCCATCGACCACACCACGTATTGTAACACACTGATAGGTCTTTTGTATGTCTATATGTGAATGAATCGATGATTGAAGCATTATAACTACCATGTTGCTAAATTAGTCCCAAGCACCTAGTATAAATAGTTTACTTGTTTGTTTATTTTATGCTTGTAGTTGTTAGTTGAAAATACCAAACTCCCCAGTTTGCATGTTTACATTAGTAGCTATTCCTTTCACTCATTCGGATTGATAACCAGCACGAGGCTATGTTTTTACTTTTACTTGAACCTTAGTATCTATGGGACAAACCCAGGGTTTGCTCTTTACTACCCTTTGGTAGCCTAGCAGCGAGAAACATGTGCATAATATAAATCTTATCTTTGACCATCTCACGGGACCAGTGCCTCGGCCAAGGTTAATAATTTTCATTGCTGTGACTGTGTTAACTACCTCGGGTCGGGACATGTCAAATTTTGGTGCCACTGCCGGGGATGCTTTCCAGTTCAAGTATTAGTTGAGCATAATGTGTTAGTGAGTAGTTAGTACTGCTTTTTTATATCTTTTTCTTGTTTATTGTTTGCCGGAGTAGGTATTGCTTGAGTTCTTGGTGAAAACCAAAGATTCTTGCACTAAGATTCCAAGTTTTGTGTGCTTTCTTTGTTGGTTTTAATAGAAAAGAAAACAAAATGTGGGAAAGCACTCAACGAAGGGCACTTTGTAGGGTGTGTCATTATGATAATATTATAGAGTGTTGCCCAAGGTTGAGTGAGTGTGGGAGAAGAATGGCTCAAAGAGTGAGATTTTCTGGATATGTCATTGCAACCACCCTACAGAGTCTTGCTCTTGGATGAGCAAAAATGAGAGAGATGTAGGAGTCGTTGGTTCCCAAGGCCAATGGGATCAATATTTTTACCCATACCATGACTCTCCAAATTCATGGTTTAGTGGTAACTCAAATTCGTGGTATGGAAATGAATTGGGAAACCAACACTTTAGGTTAGATAGTTGGATTTCACCAACTTACCCAATGCCCCAAAACCAATCCCCAGGATTGGTTCCCAAATCGGATTGTGTGAAAATTTTGTAAGCTATAGCTAATGTGACCAAGAGTAGTGATTTACTCCAATCTCATGTGCTTAGCGAGATTAGCGATTTGGGAACTCAACTATTCTCAAGCATTGAGAAAGTTGAAGGGCAAGTGCTTAATTTGATGAATAGGGTGAGCCAACTTGAAACCCAATATTCCAAAAATGAACCATCCCTAGTTGAATGTGAAATTTTGGTAGATGAAACTAAAGGGGATGGGGAATAGTTTTTTGAGAGTGAAGAAGTCGAGGAAGGGGTGATTATACTTAATTTTCCATATTACTTACTTGCACCCCTACCTCCACCTATAAAACCTACTCCCACATTTTTGGAAGCCTTAGAGGAAACCATAGGGAAGCCAATTGAATATGCTAAACTTCTAAACCACTATTCCCGCTAAAGTTGACTCCTCCTCTACTATATCTTCCACTTGGAAGATTCTTACCCCCACCTTTCCATGTTTGGTTGTCCATGGTGATGGGTTACAAACCCGCACCATATGGATAACATTAGGGTCGTGCCAATGACCTTAAAAATATGGAGCTTCTTGGGAGGCAACCCGAGCTTTGAAAAAATTAGATTAGTTTGATATTTTTGGTGTGTTTTCCTATTTGTAGCTTTCTTTTTGTTTTTGGGACACTATTACACTCGGTGTGCATGTTTGTTTTGTAGGAAGCATATGGTTCTTGGAGGAAGGTGAGCAAACGGGGAGTCCAACTCATGGACTATGTATAAGTACATGGTCTGTGACGCTCAAAATGGTGGACAAGAAGGAGAACCAAACCCCAAGTTCATGGGGCGTGTAGACTTGCATGACCCATATGGCTCACATACTTTCCTACACCACCCAATTACCATTTCTTCCCTACCACCACCCAACCACCACCAAATACCATCCAAAACCTACCTACCCTAAAAACCCTTGAGACACACACATTGAGACCTAAGAGGTAGCTCTCCACTGGTATTCAATTCTCCATTCGATTTGTGGTGCCTAATAGTGGTTAGATTGATCTTTCATGTTTAGAGGTTATGGGTAGTATATTGGGGTGATGGTAGTTTGTTCTTTAGGTTCAATGATTGTGCCACCAAGGGTAGTTTTTAGTGTTCAATTTTTATTGTAAGTGCTTTCCTATTTCTTTCCCTTGACACGTGTTCTTTGATTTTGTATATGCATTAAGGATAATGCAATCATTAAGTATGGGGAGTCTAGGGGATTGGATAGCACTTATGATTTTTATTTGTTTTTATGTAGCTAATAGCTCTTCCGAGAGCATTTCAAAAATTTTGAAAAAAAAGATTCAGAACCTGGACAAGTCGAAAACCCGAAAGGGCGATGTGGGTAATATTAGGAAAAGTCCGTATAGGTCGAAAGAACTAGGTAAAAATGAGAGGCTTGGCCCGGTTAGACTTACGAGTCTAGGAAAAAATATTAGGCTGTGTGGATAAAAATGAGAGGTGAGCACATTTTGTGGGATACCGCTAGGATGAAAACCCTAAAGGGCTCCTAGCTTGGGAATAAGTTGGATGCATTGGATATTTTTGCATGCTTCATGTTGCTTGAACCTTTTTCTTTGATTTTATTTACTCGAGGATGAGTAATGGTTTAAGTGTGGGGAGTCCAATCTTCACCATTACGCATGCTTTAACCAATGTATTTAGCATAGTTTTTGTTACTTTTGGTTGGCAGTTTGGAAACATTAGTTGAGTTTACATGACAAGGGGTTTAGACAACCATGTTCAGTTTTCTATTCTAAATCCCACATTTTTTAACTTAATTAGTGATTCTTGACACATTGTGTTCACGGGCTCCTTGGTCCTCATTATTAATACCTCTAGTAGGTCGCTCGTGAATGTAATTTGTTATGTTACATTATTGCGAAAGCTCTTTTTTTTAAGGGTAGAAGATTTGAAGGCCATTCACAATTGAATGGTAGTAGATGAAGGCCATGAATATCAATGTGTGGTAGAAGGAGATTGACGCCAAAGATAGGTGGCTTCGAAGTTCAAGACGACCAAAGGTGAAAGTGGAGAATTGTTGTCCCAGGAGTGTTTCCTTAGTCTGAGAGCGATCTAAGAAAAAATAGCCTTCAAGGCTGGTTCCATTGGATTCGTCTTCAAAAGTACTACAAAATTGACTACTAGAACTCCCGATTCGGATTAACGGTTCACCCGTGGCAAGCATAGAAAGTTCAGCCGATGAAGTGCCAGTAGCCTGTGACAGCCTGCACTACACAAAGCACTAGCTGCCCATGAAAATGCTCACGGTCCGCACTACACAAGGGACACAAGAGAATCCTAGAAGGCTAGAACGAGACATTCATGAGGTATCATCAATGGGCCATGACAAAAGAGCTGGGGCGTGAAGAATGGAGATAAAGATGTGAATATTTTGGCTAAATAAGAAGTCGATCCCTGAAAACCTTCACAGACCATGAGAATTTCTAAGCAAAGGCCCCCATGCTAGTCGTGGTCCGTTAAAACCACCATGGGCCCTGACAAATGTTCTGAGCAAAGACCCCGTGCTGGTCGCGGTCAGTGAAAACCACGATGGACCGTGGCACGAAGCAAGCTTCATGGATCGCACTAGATCCCATGGTCTGTCGATAAATGTTCATAGACCGTGCCAGATCTGATGCCCCGTGCTTGAATGTTCACGAACTGTGGCATCCTTGCTGGTCCATGA
This sequence comes from Rubia yunnanensis, assembly GCA_037428765.1. Taxonomy (NCBI): domain Eukaryota; kingdom Viridiplantae; phylum Streptophyta; class Magnoliopsida; order Gentianales; family Rubiaceae; genus Rubia; species Rubia yunnanensis. The sequence continues at coordinate 77,913,026 of CM075064.1, forward strand.
AACCGTGACAGTTGACCGTTTTTTCCACAACTCTCTCAATTATTATCCGATTTCCCTCTACCATATATTGTAATATTCTTCTTTCTGAGATCTATCCAACACTCTATAATTTAGCTCCACATGATTCATGGATTTGAGAAGTTTATTCGAGAAAGGTTTAGCGGCTAGAGGGAAAGGGTAACTAGGGTTTTGCTATGTTTGGCCTATTATGGGCCTTTCTTTAGGCCCAATATCCTACTACTATATATAGGTACCTTAGTATTATACTAAACCCTAGGTAGAATAGAAGCTAGAATAATGTAGATTAGTTTCTCTTTCTAGTTTAGAGAGAAGAAAAATGAGAGTTCTTTTTCTCATTCCTTATCCGTCTCTTTTATCTTTGTACTTTCTTTTTCTTTTCATCTTATTTTCCTAGATCCATGGAATCTAACAAAATATTTTCCATGGATCTAACCTTTGTAGAGTAGATCTTAGCTTGGGACATATTTGGTACTTGTGCAGTTTCTATTGCTTTATTAGATTCAACCAGATTCAACCTATCTTTGTGTTTATGATATTATTGTGATTTTTTTGAATGTTTCTAAATGCATGAACACTACACCACATATATGCACACACTTTGGGCTATTTTCATGTATGGTGCATTTATGGATACCTCATTGGGAAGAGAAACCTGGATGTTTGAATGGTAGAGGAGAACGCGTTCGCGTGGGTGTGTGCACATGGGATTTGAGAATGCTATGACCTATTTGCTATCGTAACAGTCTTAGCTGGCTTCGTAAAGTTTCCTGAGAGGTTAGTGGTTGAGATAGTTGATAGTAGCAAGCTAGAAATTGTGTTTAAATTCTAGTATCACAGATAAGGTGCCTATGAACCTAAGATCTCGTGTATAGAGGACCACTGGGAATTAGTGCAATTGTGGTGGAAGCCCAGGATGTAATAGCATGGGGGAGAAACCGAACCAAAATAATGGTCGGACCTTGTTGTGCTCCTTTAATTACGATGGCGGTGTCGATGGAGGAAGAACATCGATAGGGATGAGGAAGTGTATGCCATCAACCACACCACATGTTATGACACACTGATAGGTTTTTTTATATGTCTATATGTGAATGAAACGAGGATTGACGCATTAGAACTACCATGTTGCTAAATTACTCCCAAGTGCCTAGTATAAATAGTTTACATTTTTGTTGATTTCATGCTTAGTTGTTGTTAGTTGAAAATACCAAACCCCACAACTTGCATGTTTACATTACTAGCTATTCCTTTCACTCGTGCGGATTGATGACCCGCATGAGGCTGTGTTTTGACTTTTACTTAACTCTAGCATCTCTATGGACAAACCCTAGGGTTTGCCTCTTACTACCCTTTGGTAGCATTAGCAGTGAGAAACACGTGTAGAACTATAAATCTTATATTTGACCATCCCACAGGGGGAAGTCAAATCAGGTTAATTGATTGTGTCGCGATTGTATTAACGACCCCAGGTCGAGGCTGCTCAACAGTCATATGATTGTTGTCTATAATGACTACCCAATCAAGAACATCTTGAAAATCCCCGAGTCATCCATGAGAATAACCAAATGGGCTCTTGAATCGGGGTAGTTAGAGATTCAATTTCAACTGCGAACCTCAATCAAAGCACAAGCTTTAGTAGATTTCTTGCCAAAATGACAAGCGTGGGAGCGCAACAGGAGAAAACACAACAGTTTCTTGACGAAGACAAAGGAAAGGCTAAATGGGAAGATGTTGCATGGAAGCTGTTCATAGACGGGGCATCTAGCAAGGAAGGATGTGGAGCAGGACTATTGTTTATCAACCTAGAAGGTGGAGAATATAAATACTTGCTTTGCTTTAATTTCTCACTCACCAGTAATGAAGCTAAGTACAAGGTGTTAATATGTGGCTTAGACAGCGGGAGACATTCAAGGAAGAAAAGTAGAAATAAAGGATGGCTAGAGCTTACAACTAGAAAGTCAAGGAAACACAATTCCAAATTGACGATCTAGTGCTAAGGAAGAATGAAGCTAGCCTAGCCGAGGAAAGAGGAAAGTTGTGCCCAAAGTGGGAAAGGTCGTACAAGATAATGAAGGTGCACCGATCCAACAGCTACGAGCAGAGAGAATGGATGGTAGCAGCGTTCCTAACACTTTGCACATAGTCAATTTAGAGAGTTTTATGTGTCGAATCATCAAAGAGGCAGGAAAATATAGTTTCCATGTATAGAAACCATGATATAACCATTGGGATTTTCGTTCCTTTTTTTGCGTTGAGGACAATATGATCGCAATATAAATCTTTTGGAGTATCATCTTTTCTTTTCAATAGCCGTGGTTTGCATTTGCCAAACTAAGTTACAAATTCTTAACAGACGAACACATGATGGTAGTGGAATAAGTATCATTACAAATGTCACTCAACTTACCTCTTTGCAAAATACAAAGAAAAACAAGTCATGAACTTCCCAATAAGGTGGATATGCCCACAACAAAGTGACAAAAGCAAGTAATAGATCTTGCAGCTTATTCTCTCAATAAAAATCAAGCTATAGATCTTGCTACCAGGAAAACTTGGCTCAAATACAACGACAAAAGCAAGCAATAGATCTTGCAGCATCGCACAATAAAGCAAGCAATAGATCTTACTATATAACAAATATGCCTACGAAACAGTGACTAAAGCAAGCTATAGATCTTGCAGCTTCCTGATAAACAGAGTTTCAATACTCAACAAAAGTAATAGATATCTGAGAAGGAGATCCTACGAATAAAAAAGAACCACACAGTCAAGAGCATTCAAAAGTATGAAGACAAAAAAAGGACAACCACAACATCCAAAAACTGCAACAAAAACAACATAATTTTTTAGAAGAAAAATTCATCACATATTATCTACGCCTAGATGCTCGTGATGAACTGTAAGAAGATGGATTACCACAACAATGACTATGCTCAGCTTCATGATGGAGGTGCTCAGCCATATGCCAATTTTCTTCAGCCTTCACTCCTCGCTAACCATATGGTTATATTGCCATTTCATGTGTAAATAAGCAGGATGGCGTATTAGACCCCTTCACTCCATATGACCAAGATACCTAGCATAATACGCCTTAAAGTCGGTTATAGGGTGAAACCCCTTGTGGTCTAGGTATATACTCATCACATTAACAGTTTCCTCATACCGCTTCATTTCAGCTCTTAAATTCTACACTTCATCCTCTAAGCCATGAATATGCGATCGGGCAGCCTTAGACAACTTAATCCTCTGCCTGCCAGTTCCCACAATGAGATCTCCACGGCTAGTAGCTTTGCGAGATGAAGAAGGGAGAGCCTGAAGCCTGTCTTAGTACTCAACACAAGTTTCCTCGAGTTGATGCACTGAAAAATCAAGCCAATCGCACTCTGCGCAAAGTTACTCATTTTCACTTCACATCTATGTGTTTGTAGCAAACTGCTCATCAAACTAACTTTGCCAACCGAATGCAGAAGAAATTAAGTGATTACAATCATCATTCTTTTTCTTCAACTTGTTGAACAAATCATCAATATGAGCACATTGTTTATCAATAATCAACGTCTTCTGATAGGCCTTACGAGTCTTGCTAGCAGCATAATTCCTAGCCTCTTCATGTTGCCAGAGCATCTTCATCATGGCTAACTGTTGACACTGGATAAGAGCATTATGCTCGTTGCAAATCCTACGCAAGTCACGCACAACATCCTAGGTGTCTTTTTACATTCTTGCCCCATTTCACATCGAGATCCTTAATACCCAGGAGCATGTATTTCAGATGAATACCAAGAAACAATGCCCACTCCTGGACGTGAGCTGGGAGATTAAGAGATCGCATGTACACACTAGCAGATTCAAGATCAACAAGCCCACGAACAATAACTTTGACAAGTGATTCAATATTGCAATCATCATGAACAAACTGAGTGCAAGGACACTTTGTAGATGCAGAGGAAGGGGCATTGGGAATTGGAAGTTTCCACCCAAGGCATAGCGGAAGTGACTCCACATGATAGAAGTGATAAGAAGAATCAATCTCTTCATATTCTTTAATGAAGGACTGAGAAGCACAAATCAATCCAGTAGGGAATTTAAAATCAGTGGATGGAAATCCATAGCGATCAGAAAAACAATCACTATATCCAAGAAAGTGAATACGTTTAAAAAACATATAATCAATCAAAATATTGAAACCCTATATATAAATAGGTATGATTAGAGGTTGCAAAAGATGAATGATAAAGCAGCAGTGATAATCACAATCACAGAAATAGTACAAACATATACCACAATATTTTCTCAAATTACAGTTAAAAATCTAAAAAAGTCTAGTACACTAGGAATCAACTAACTTTGGAGGTAGTGGTAGGCGAAGGCTGAACAACGATAGCAATGTCTTCCTGGTCTGGTTGCTGAGTGGGAGTTATCTTGCTTGGTTGTTTGGATGGGGCTTCAATGCTCGATCAAATAACTGCAGTGGCCACACTGGCATCATGATTAGGAGTTGGAGTAAAAATGCGAGATTTAAATGAAAGATCTTCCAGATAATCCACCTCGCAGCCCTTTAGCTCAGCCATAGAAGGAAGACAGGGAAGGCTAGCAAGATGCGAGAGCAAAGCATAGGGATGTCCCCTTTTAGCAATCTTTTCGATAAAAGCTTTGTTGAGTTTTTCCTTATGCTTTTCCAGGGTCTCAGTACACTTCTTCAATAAGGCCAAACTCTTCAGTGTACAAGTTGGATTCCACTCGCGTTGATCCTTCACACCCTGGCTGTACCCAACGATGTGAGCTTTGCTAGAAACATCCTTAAATAATTTATAGAAAGACTTAGTCTTGCAAAGCTGATCTACCAGAATTTTAGGATATTTAGGGGAAACAGGTCTATTGGTGTGCATCTCCTCCAACAAAGAACGAAGCTGAGTCACTTTCACCTCCGCGACCCTGGCATGCTCCTAGAGGCTTTAAGGGAAATTTCTAGAGTCACACATTTTGTTTCCTGTACCTTATACTTCTCCATGAATGACTCATCAATAGGAGAGAACATAGAAAGATGCTCTCTTACGAGTTGAAGGCTTTCGCCAACCTTACAAAACAATAACACATGGGACAAAGTTAATCAACATTTTACATACAAAATATCACGGTATAGAAAAACTCACTAAAATCTAGCAGTGAACTTACCACAGCCAGTGTATCAGGGATAGAGAGGTTGGAGAGAATGTTAGATATCCTTACCTCCACTAGAGGATTCTCGGTTCGTGCTATAGTTTGCGTCCGAGATTGGTTACCACGCCCATTTTTTCACGAGGGGAAGCAAATGTACTGAAGGGCCATTAATCATATCCCTCTTGTGCTTATTCTCCTTCTGCCCACCAATGGAGCGATGACCACCTGTCTCCCCGCCCTCAGAAGTTTCACCCTTATAACCAGTGCCCATTTTGTTAACACCCTGCTGGGTTGTGTTACTTCCAGCAGTGTTATCAGGCTGAACAAAAGTCTCAGCCAACTCCTCATTGTCACCATCATTGAGCGATCTGTCAATGTCACCTCCAGCTAGATCCATGTTTAAAATAAAATGAACATTATATATCAAAAAAATGCACAAAACAAATAAGTCCTCACCAAAATAAGATAGAATACGGATTAAACACATTAAAATAATAACGAATAAAACACCTTCAGCATCAGAGTCAATTTGGCGGAGATGTTGGGTATGAGCACGAAGTGTGGCCACGATCTTCGTCTTAGTAGTAAAATAGACATTCAGATCAGGAAGCTTAAACTAGGGAACCTTGTAGTTATTAGAAAGCACAACCACTTCGGGATTTTGATTTAATTTTATAAAAAAATATTTTGTACGCCACAAACCAAAATTACTAGGGAAATTACTCACAAGCTCAACCCTAGAAATCAAGGATTAAAGGTAAACTCATTTACTCTATTTTTAACTTTTTGAAAATGATAGAGGTTGTGAAACAACTAAAGAGAGAAAGGAATATCTACTTTCTCACAAACATGAAGAAATCCCATCATAATTGTGATGCCCTTGTGGTATTGGGACAACACGACCTTGTACGAAAAGAGAAAATCAACCACATATTGGGGGAGAGGAAAATAAAGGCCAAAGTTCAAATAGGCTAAATAACATGATATATAGCCAGGCGGAGGAATGCGAACACATTTAGAATTTGTAGGAGCGCTGGGAGGTCATCGCCGTACCTCTTAAAGTTAATATTTATAAGCCCTAAATGCTTACTATTTACAACTAAGTAGATAGCGGCAAGTCGGGGTCATCCACGAAGAAGAGGGATCTTCCTAAACATTTAGGCACAAAAGGTTGATATTAGTCTAGGAGTAGATATATATACATACATATAAAAGCATGTAAATGGGGGGTTTGGTTGTTTGGTGGTTCTAAGTTATGAAATGAAAAAAGACAAGACAACTATCAAAGTCAAGTAACTAGGCTAATCATCAAACAAAACTAAGAAAAAGGGGGTTTAAAACTACAAAGATAATGCCTTGGGAGCAATTGATATTCACTTCCAAACCTAATGTAGATCATTGAACCATTCACCCATTATATCACATTCATTACTTAACTTAGCATTAACATACTTATCTAGCATTAATCACAACACATTATGCACAAGAAGTTCTAAGTTCATGTTCACAGATTTTCATGCAAAGGAGCTAAGGAATTCGTCACTTTCCTAACACCCGAACACTCCAATCATAAAAACACTTCCTATTCTCAAACAACCCATGGTATAAATGAAGTGAAACATAGCATCAAGAATACATAAATGCTAAATAATAAAGGCTTCAAGAACGAGTGAAACAGTCTATTCACTACTTCAACTACTTGTTGTGAAGATAAATCTTCTATCCTTCTTAGATAGTTGTTTGCAAGAGTGAATTCGACATCTCTTGTCAAACCTCACCAATGACTCCCTTAGGACTAAGAGTATCCCATTGATGGCATTTAGCACGAAGAATCAATAAGCTTGGATACACTTATAAATACTACACCATATCTAAGCATTTAACCAATTCATGTATTTACACAAGATTAGTCAAGAACGATCGACATTCATAGACTTCTCTCATTTTCTACCTAAAACAAACATGACAACGAGTTCAACATCATCATATTCATCTAGCAATTATCAACATACCAACATCATTTAAGAAGCTCTAACTCATGCTCTTGGATTCCACATTAAAAGAGGGGAGAATTAGCTACTTTCTCCCAACCCTAACAAGTAATCATACAAGAAATTCATATACTCAAGCTTCCTACAACATCAATGCAATTAACAATTCACATTCAAAGCTCAATAAATGCACAATAGCAAAAGCACCAAATAGATAGATATAATGGTTCTTACTACATAGAAATGGAAGCTTCAATCCTTTGCTCCCAAGATAAAGCTAAGCTAGAGAACTAAAAGACAAAATTAATCTACAAAAACTAAGAAAACAAAGAAGAGAAAACCTAGGGTTTAACACCCAAAAATGCAGAAGAAAGAACTGGGCCGAAGCTCTTGAAGAGGAGAGGATAAGGGGAGTATTTATAGCACAAAAATCAAGAAGAAACGCAGACCACTCGTCCGTCGTGAGCTCGCGATGTGCTCGTGACGAGCTCGCGACGTACCATCGCGTGTCGCGATGGTCTCGCGACGGACACAAATTCCAACATTATTTCTTTTTTCACTTTTATATCTCATATCCTTCTTTTCTCTTCACTTCTTCAATTCTTCATATCTTCAAAAAGCTCAAATCCAAGTCTTCAAATCTTCAAAGATATCCCTCAAAGTCTTCAAAGTTTTCAAAGTCTTCAATCAAATTACCTTGTCACACAAAATTCTCTAAAAAGTGATAAAAATGTAAAAGTCGCTTTTAACCCTCCTTAGATAATTTCAAGGCAAAATGTCACATGTAGAGAACAAAAGTGTACAAAAGTTAATCCCAAAAGTCCTAATATAACCGTATAAAATGGACATATCAAACCTCCTCGCACTTAAACCTTACTCGCCCTCGAGTAAGAAAAGATTCAAGCACACGGAGGAATTCATATGTCAATATCCTAAACTAGTATTCCCCAAATCAAAGCCTCACAAAAACTCTCAATATCATAAATCCCAAAATCAAAGCTCACATGAGAATTTTTCACACACACAACCCCAATCCTAAATCTAACCAAACCTACCACTTATCAATTCACTACCCATAAAAATGTTTCAAAGTCCCGAATTGATATTCCCAAAGTCCAATGACACAAAATGAAGTTAAAACCATTTAAGAGGTTTAAGCACATACTTCACCTAATGCCAATATATCAACAAAAAATGAAGCATAAAGGAATCAAGAATTTCACAACCATACTTCGTTTCCTAACCCGCTAAGTTACCCAATCCCAAGAGGTCTCTAGATGTTGAGCTACCCGATCCATCCGTATGACAACCGCAACCTTATGACTCCAACGCAAGCAAATGAGTGAAATCATAACATTTTCCTTTTCTCTCTTTTCTCTCATTTTTCCTAGGAGCCCTTTCAAGTTTTCATCCTAGCCACACATCATGTTTCTTCGGCTCACAGCTCACCTTTTTCCGCACATTTTAGCCTCTCATTTTTTCCTAGGCCACCCTTTCGGGGTTTCGACCTATCCGGGCCTCCAATGTTGCCTAAGTTGCCCTCTCGGGTTTTCAACTTAGCGAGTTTTATTTTATTTTCTTTTTTTTCTCATGTTTTTTCCAATCAAAAGTAGCAAAAAGCATTCCAAAACAAGCTAGCATGCATTGATTCCTCTAACCCCTCCCCGCACTTAAAACATTACATTGCACTCAATGTAAACATGTAAGGCAAGAACAATAAAAATTCAAGGCAAGAGGTAGAGTGACACCCGTTTCTCCGCGTAGTCGCCGGTGATATGGCGCAATCCCATGCACTTGTATAGAATCGGTCCCGCCATTGGTTTCAGAGCCGAAAGGGGGAGCAAAATGTTGTAGAAGAACTCACCCTCGAGCAAAACATTTCCTCCTTGGTGCCGTTTGATCAAGAGTACACCATAGAGAACTACATCAAACTCACAAGTACATAAGAATTTGTAATACTAGGTTTAACATAGAGAATTAATAACCATAGTATTCTCAAAGAACAACCAATCCACCCTGCTACCACCACTACAAGATTATCCATTAAAAATATCCAACATATATCGGCACATATGCAAGCATCATTATAGGATATGCAATTACAGTCACAATGATGTAGTTGGCACACTACAATCAACAAAGGTACTATAAAGATGCAAGAATGTTCATATGTCGATATATGTCGGATGGTGGAGGAATGAGCGGAGGTGAAATGGTGAGAGGCGGCAAAATGGAGAAGATTGAAGGTTTAATAAAAATTGAACAGCATGCCGTCGCGACTCGCGATGGATCCATCGCGACTAGTAGGGAAGGCATGGTCGCGACTCATGACGGTCTCATCACGACTCGTGATGGTCCGTCGCGAGGCTATTGCAGCCTGCAGAAGTGAAAGCCGGGAGCAGATTTTTAGCACATAAGTTCTGATCTCGTCGTGACTCGCGACCTCCCCATTGTGACTCACAATGGGCCATCACGACGCCATTGCGGCTCGCGGAAAGCTGGTGCTGGGAATGGATTTTTCTCCCTAGGCCATCGTGACTTACGATGACAGGGTTTCCCAGCACTTGGAAAAATTTTCTTACCAAGCTCTCTTCCCTCTCTTATGGATCTCATTCCTTCATTTCCTCCAATGCAATACATTACACTTTGCTACAAAATTATAGAAAAACACATCATAAAAAGAACAAGACTAAATAATAATAAAAATAAACAACAAAAACTAAAACAACGGCCAAATTTATTTACGTCATCGACACGACAAAGCTCCATATATTTAAGGTCGTCGGCATGACCCTAATGTTATCCATATGGTGAAGGCTTCAACCCCTACACCATGAGCCTCCAAAAGTAGAGAGGTGGGGGTACAAAACTTTCAAGAGGAAAGTTTTGTTGAGGTGGAGATGGTTTAAAGGGAGTTGGGTGGTTAGGAGGCTTGGGATAATCTTTCGGCTCCTCTCTCATCTCCCTCAAAACTTCCAAAAATGATAGAGTTGATTGACTAGGTGGGAGAAGGGGTGACAATGCTAATGAATGTAGCAAGACCACCTCTTCCTCCATTTTTCTATCCTCAACAACCAACTCCTCATCCCCTTCGAACTCAAAATCATTTCCCTTGGTAACCTCACTCACCGAATCCTCGAGTTCGATTTGGGATGGTGTATTTTTGGAATCACGAGCTTCCATTCGGGCCAACACTTCTAATATACTCCTCACATGCCCCTCAATAGCATCAACACTAGAGGAGAGCCGAGTGTCCAACTCCTCACTAGTAAAGGAGTTCAAGTTTTCTATTGTATTCATGACTTCCTCACGTGTCAAACTTGAACTTCCTTTTGGGCTTGGTTTTGGGGTACGGTATAAGGTGGTGATGGCCAACTATTTTGCTCGTATTGTTGGTTTTCCGGCTCATTCTCATACCACCAATCCGGATTGCCACTCCATTCCAGATTGTAAGGATTGTGGTATGGATACCATTCTTGAGCATCTTGCCCTTGAAAACTAACATCTCCTACCTCTTGGTAGCACTCCTCATAATATCCTTGGTTTTGGAAACCAAGGGTTCTTTCTCCCTCATAGTGCTCTTCCCACAACAAATAGCAAGACTCAATAGGATGGTCGGAATGACACATCCTACAAAACCTTGCTTGTTGAGCCTTTCTTCTCATCATGAGTTCCCTCAAGGTGAGACGCTTCATTTTTAAAAGAATTTTTTTTCATTTTCAAAAGTCCAAAATCATATTGCAAGTGTTCTCGATAAAAGCTCACCAAGAACTCAAGAAATACCTACTCCGAACAAAAACAACCACCAAGAAGTGGAGAATAAAAACAACTAGATAATATGCAACCGAAAATGCCCAAACACTTAAAAATAAACGCCTCTTCCCCAGCAGCGGTGCCAAAATTTGAGAGGTCATCTCCGTACCTCTCAAAGTTAATATTTATAAGCCCTAAATGCTTACTATCTACAACTAAGTAGATAGTTGCAAGTCGGCGTCGTCCACGAAGAAGAGGGATCTTCCTAAGCGTTTAGGCATAAAAGGTTGATATTAGGCTAGGAGTAGATATATATACATACATATAAAAGCATGTAAATGGGGGGTTTGGTTGTTTGGTGATCCTAAGTTATGAAATTAAAAAGACAAGACAACTAGCAAAGTCAAGTAACTAGGCTAATCATCAAACAAAACTAAGAAAAAAGGGGATTTAAAACTACAAAGATAAAGCCTTGGAGGCAATTGATATCCACTTCCAAACCTAATGTAGATCATTGAACCATTCACTCATCCTATCATATTCATTACTTGACTTAGCATTAACATACTTATCTAGCAAAAATCACAACACATTATGCACAAGAAGTTCTAAGTTCATGTTCACAGATTTTAATGCAAAGGAGCTAAGGAATTCGTCACTTTCCTAACACCCGAACACTCCAATCATAAAAACACTTCATATTCTCAAACAACCCATGGCATAAATGAAGTGAAACATAGCATCAAGAATACATAAATGCTAAATAATAAAGGCTTCAAGAACGAGTGAAACAATCTTTTCACTACTTCAACTACTTGTTGTGAAGATAAATCTTCTATCCTTCTTAGATAGTAGTTTACAAGAGTGAATTCGACATCTCTTGTCAAACCTCACCAATGACTCCCATAGGACTAAGAGTATCCCATTGATGCATTTAGCACGAAGAATCAACAAGCTTGGCTACACTTATAAATACTACACCATATCTAAGCATTTAACCAATTCATGCATTTACACAAGATTAGTCAAGAACGATCAACATTCATTGACTTCTCTCATTTGCTACCTAAAACAAATATGACAATGAGTTCGACATCATCATATTCATCTAGCAATTATCAACATACCAACATCATTTAAGAAGCTCTAACTCATGCTCTTGGATTCCACATTAAAAGAGGGGAGAATTAGCTACTTTCTCACAACCCTAACAAGTAATCATACAAGCAATTCATATACTCAAGCTTCCAACAACATCAATGCAATTAACAATTCACATTTAAAGCTCAATAAATGCACAATAACAAAAGCACCAAATAGATAGATATAATGGTTCTTACTACATAGAAATGGAAACTTCAATCCTTTGCTCCCAAGATAAAAGCTAGAGAACTAAAAGACATAATTAATCTACAAAAACTAAGAAAAGAAAGAAGAGAAAACCTAGGGTTTTAACACCCAAAAACACAGAAGAAAAAACTGGGCCGAAGCTCTTGAAGAGGAGAGGATAAGGGGAGTATTTATAGCACAAAAATCAAGAAGAAACTCATACCACTCGTCCGTCGCAAGTCGCAACGTACCATCGCGTGTCGCGACGGACATAAATTCCAGCATTATTTCTTCTTTCTCTTTTATATCTCATATCCTTCTCTTCTCTTCTCTTCTTCAATTCTTCATATCTTTAAAAAGCTCAAATCCAAATCTTCAAATCTTCAAATCTTCAAAGATATCCTTCAATGTCTTCAAAGTTTTCACAACCATACTTCGTTTCCTAACCCGCTAAGTTGCCCAATCCCAAGAGGTCTCTAGATGTTGAGCTACCTGATCCATCCGTATAACAACCGCAACCTTATGACTCCAACGCCGGCAAATGAGTGAAATCATAGCATTTTCCTTTTCTCTCTTTTTCTCTCATTTTGCCTAGGAGCCCTTTCGAGTTTTCATCCTAGCCACACATCACGTTTCTTCGGCTCACATCTCACCTTTTTCCGTACATTTTAGCCTCTCATTTTTTCCTAGGCCGCCCTTTCGGGTTTTCGACCTATCCGGGCCCCCAATGTTGCCTAAGTTGCCCTCTCGGGTTTTCAACTTAGCGAGTTTTCTTCTTTTTTCCCTTTTTTTCTCATATTTTTTCCAATCAAAAGTAGCAAAAAGCATTCCAAAACAAGCTAGCATGCATTGAGTCCTCTAACCCCTCCCCGCACTTAAAACATTACATTGCCCTCAATGTAAACATGTAAGGCAAGAACAATAAAAATTCAAGGCAAGAGGTAGAGTGACACCCGTTTCTCCACGTAGTCGCCGGTGATATGGCGCAATCCCATGCACTTGTATAGAATCGGTCCCGCCATTGGTTTCAGAGCTGAAATGGGGGAGCAAAATGCCGTAGAAGAACTCACCCCTCGATCAAAACATTTCCTCCTTGACGCCGTTTGATCAAGACTGCACCACAGAGAACAACATCAAACCCACAAGTATATAAGAATTTGTAATACTAGGTTTAGCATAGAGAATTAATAACCATAGTATTCTCAAAGAACAACCAATCCACCCTGCAATCACCACTACAAGATTATCCATTAAAAATATCCAACATATATCGGCACATATGCAAGCATCATTATAGGATATGCAATTACAGTCACAATGATGTAGTCGGCACACTACAATCAACAAAGGTACTATAAAGATGCAAGAATATTCATATGTCGATATATGTAGGATGGTGGAGGAATGAGCGGAGGTGAAATGGTGAGAGGCGGCGAAATGGAGGAGATTGAAGGTTTAAGAAAAATTGAGCAACACGCCATCACGACTCGCGATAGATCCATCGCAACTCATGACGGGTAGGGAAGGCGTGGTCGTGGCTCGCGATGGTCTCATTGCGACTCGTGATGGTCCACCGCGAGGCCGTTGCGGCTCACGGAATGTGGAGGCCGGGAGCAGATTTTTAGGACACAAGTTCTGATCTCGTCGCGACTCACAACTTCCCCGTTGTGACTCGCGATGGGCCGTCGTGATGCCATCGCGGCTCATGGAAAGCTGGTGCTGGAAATGGATTTTTATCCCCTGTTCATCGCGACTCGCGATGAGGTCATCGTGACGAGGCCATCACGACTTGCGATGATAGGGTTTCCCAGCACTTGGAAAAATTTTCTTACCAAGCTCTCTTCCCTCCCTTATGGATCTCATTCCTTCATTTCCTCCAATGCAATACATTACACTTTGCTACAAAATCATTGAAAAACACATCATAAAAAGAACAAGACTAAATAATTAAAGAAAATAAACAACAAAAACTAAAACAACGGCCGAATTTATTTACGTCGTCTGCATGACAAAGCTTCGTATATTTAAGGTCATCGGCACGACCCTGGTGTTATCCATTATGATGAAGGCTTGAACCCCTTCACCATGAGCCTCCAAAAGTAGAGAGGTGGGGGTACAAAACTTTCAAGAGGAAGGTTTTGTTGAGGTGGAGATGGCTTGAAGGGGGTTGGGTGGTTAGGAGGCTTGGGATAATCTTTCGGCTCCTCTCTCGTCTCTCTAAAAACTTCCAAAAATGATAGAGTTGGTTGACTAGGTGGGAGAAGGGGTGACGATGCTAATGAATGTAGCACGATCACCTCTTCCTCCATTTTTCTATCCTCAACAACCAACTCCTCATCCCCTTCGAACTCAAAATCATTTCCCTTGGTGACCTCACTCACCAAATCCTCGAGTTCGATTTGGGATGGTGTATTTTTGGGATCACGAGCTTCCATTCGGGCCAACACTTCTAATATACTCCTCACATGCCCCTCAATAGCCTCAACACTAGAGGAGAGCTGAGTGTCTGGCTCCTCACTAGTAAAGGAGTTCAAGTTTGCTATTGTATTCATGACTTCCTCACGTGTCAAACTTGAACTTCCTTGTTGGGCTTGGTTTTGGGGTACGGTATAAGGTGGCGATGGCCAACTATTTTGCTCGTATTGTTGGTTTTCCGGCTCATTCTCATACCACCAATCTGGATTACCACTCCATTCCGGATGGTAAGGATTGTGGTATGGATACCATTCTTGAGCATCTTGCCCTTGAAAACCAACATCTCCTACCTCTTGGTACCACTCCTCATAATATCCTTGGTTTTGGAAACCAAGGGTTCTTTCTCCCTCATAGTGCTCTTCCTAAAACAAATAGAAAGACTCGGTAGGATGGTCGGAATGACACATCCTACAAAAACCTTGCTTGTTGAGCCTCTCTTCTCATCATGAGTTCCCTCAAGGTGAGACACTCCATTTTTAAAAGAATTATTTTTTTCATTTTTAAAAGTCCGAAATCATATTGCAAGTGTTCTCGATAAAAGCTCACCAAGAACTCAAGAAATACCTACTCCGAACAAAAATAACCACCAAGAAGTGGAGAATAAAAACAACTAGCTAATATGCAACCAAAAATTCCCAAACACTTAAAAATAAACTCATCTTCCCCGGCAGCAGCGCCAAAATTTGGGAGGTCGTCGTCGTACCTCTCAAAGTTAATATTTATAAGCCATAAATGCTTACTATCTACAACTAAGTAGATAGCGGCAAGTCGGGGTCATCCTACGAAGAAGAGGGAACTTCCTAAGCGTTTAGGCACAAAAGGTTGATATTAGGCTTGGAGCAGATATATATACATACATATAAAAGCCTGTAAATGGGGGGTTTGGTTGTTTGGTGGTCCTAATTTATGAAATTAAAAAGATAAGAAAACTAGCAAAGTCAAGTAACTAGGCTGATCATCAAACAAAACTAAGAAAAAGGGGGTTTAAAACTACAAAGATAAAGCCTTGGAGGCAATTGATATCCACTTCCAAACCTAATGTAGATCATTGAACCATTCACTCATTCTATCACATTCATTACTTGACTTCACATTAACA
This sequence comes from Rubia yunnanensis, assembly GCA_037428765.1. Classification (NCBI taxonomy): domain Eukaryota; kingdom Viridiplantae; phylum Streptophyta; class Magnoliopsida; order Gentianales; family Rubiaceae; genus Rubia; species Rubia yunnanensis. Next base: position 77,928,854 of record CM075064.1, read on the forward strand.
TACTCATCTAGCAAAAATCACAACACATTATGTACAAGAAGTTCTAAGTTCATGTTCACAGATTTTCATGCAAAGGAGCTAAGGAATTCGTCACTTTCCTAACACCCGAACACTCCAATCATAAAAACACTTCATATTCTCAAACAACCCATGGCATAAATGAAGTGAAACATAGCATCAAGAATACATAAATGCTAAATAATAAAGGCTTCAAGAACGAGTGAAACAATCTTTTCACTACTTCAACTACTTGTTGTGAAGATAAATCTTCTATCCTTCTTAGATAGTAGTTTGCAAGAGTGAATTCGACATCTCTTGTCAAACCTCACCAATAACTCCCATAGGACTAAGAGTATCCCATTGATGCATTTAGCACGAAGAATCAACAAGCTTGGCTACAATTATAAATACTACACCGTATCTAAGCATTTAACCAATTCATGCATTTACACAAGATTAGTCAAGAACGATCAACATTCATTGACTTCTCTCATTTGCTACCTAAAACAAATATGACAACGAGTTCGACATCATCATATTCATCTAGCAATTATCAACATACCAACATCATTTAAGAAGCTCTAACTCATGCTCTTGGATTCCACATTAAAAGAGGGGAGAATTAGCTACTTTCTCACAACCCTAACAAGTAATCATACAAGCAATTCATATACTCAAGCTTCCAACAACATCAATGCAATTAACAATTCACATTTAAAGCTCAATAAATGCACAATAGCAAAAGCACCAAATAGATAGATATAATGGTTCTTACTACATATAAATGGAAGCTTCAATCCTTTGCTCCCAAGATAAAACTAAGCTAGAGAACTAAAAGACATAATTAATCTACAAAAACTAAGAAAAGAAAGAAGAGAAAACCTAGGGTTTTAAAACCCAAAAATGCAGAAGAAAGAACTGGGCCGAAGCACTTGAAGAGGAGAGGATAAGGGGAGTAATTATTGCACAAAAATCAAGAAGAAACTCAGACCACTCATCCGTCATGAGTCGCGACGAGCTTGTGACGTACCATCGCGTGTCGCGACAGACACAAATTCCAGCATTATTTCTTCTTTCTCTTTTATATCTCATATCCTTCTCTTCTCTTCACTTCTTCAATTCTTCTTATCTTCAAAAAGCTCAAATCCAAGTCTTCAAATCTTCAAATCTTCAAAGATATTCTTCAAAGTCTTCAAAGTTTTCAAAGTCTTCAAACAAATTACCTTGTCACACAAAATTCTCTAAAAAGTGATAAAAATGTAAAAGTCGCTTTTAACTCTCCTTAGATAATTTCAAGGTAAAATATCACATTTAGAGCACAAAAGTGTACAAAAGTTAATCCCAAAAGTCCAAATATAACTGTATAAAATGGGTACATCAAGCGCAAAGCTTAAAAGGAGCTAAAACGGCAAACATTTCTTCAAGTCATCTAGATACCAACCAGACAACATACTACATATGGTAGAAGATCCGGTAACATGACCGAAATCCCCATCGGAGCGAGCATCCTCTACAGGAGACTCGGCGTGAACATCTTGATAAACGAGGGTCCTAGAGTTAGAGATAACCACCTAATTAGGGTTAGACACTGCAGGCACAAGTTTTTTAGAGCAAAGATTAACAAAAGACGCACCTGAGAAGATGAATGGAAAATAGTAAGAAACGCAACAAGTACTAAAATTACCAGAAATTGAAGAAAAATTCAACTTATCAAGTCCAGAATATGCATCAAAGAAATTGGAGATTAAGTTAAGGAAAAAACTTACTCTTAAAAGGGATAAGGGAAGATGATACACAGAAAACCTAAGGATGATCAGAGAAGATGAAAGCTTGGGCAACAGAGCAGAGAAATTGAAATGAAAATGAGATAGGATACTTAAATATAAAAAATAAATGACAAGATTGAGTAAGACAATCTATTAAAAAAATGCAATTATGATAATCTAACACAAAAAGCAAATTACCTTTTGCTTATATCGAAATGACGCCGGTATATGAAAAGACAACACACTGAATGAGGGCAAGAATAAAATATTCGTTTCAAATTCCTCATTTAATAAGTAAAGTGAGAGAAAACATCAGAAAAATATAAAACAGAATAGAAAAAAATGAGGATCGAATCTTGGCATTTAGAAACAAAATCTTCACAAAAATAGCCTTATCACGAAGAATTCAAAATTTAAAATTTCAAATTCGAAGAGGGATCAAAGATAGAGATATAGCCAAAAAGCTAATGTCACTTTGCAATGACGACGAAGGTAGTATTAAATGACGAACAGTCTGTTTACGAACAACATCAGTTTGCATTTATACCACGAGTAACACTATTACACCATGTCTTTTAGTCTTCATGGCTAGAGGGAGCTTATGGTGTATACCTAGCCCAAAGGCTATGCCGCAGGCCCAAAACCGCAAATGAGCCCAAGATTAGTGTGCAATGCAAGCAGAGATAGATGCAATTTACGAATCGTGAAAAATGGAGATCATCAAGTGCCAGCCACGAACAGTCCTTCTCAGAGCCACGATCAAGCACACGATGGCAAACCCAAGAAAGGTGGAGCCACGTTTAAAACAAGCTATCAAAGGAATGGAGAGGACATAGATTAGGTAAGTGCAACCATACTAGAGAAACTTAATTCTGAAAGGAAAGTACTGACTTGAGCATCAGAGCCTTTTCCCAGGAACCACTTCTGGGATCTCTTTCGCAGGCACACAGTGATGGAAAAAGATCAATTGACCGGATTGGGAATACCACACAGTATTGTTAGCCCTATTTTATGGTACACACCCGTACCACTAATCTAGGCATCTTACATTACCAGACTGAGAACACAGGGTAACCAACCTCAAGGATACCAGGGTGGACGAGCCCTTCCTCAACCATACTCTTAAGGTGAAGGCCCTTCCAACAACCATGCCTCGATCTGCAAATTGGATCGTGAGGAGATCTTAGAACCCATCGGTCAATTGGGAAAGAAACATGAAGTTTTTGCAGAGAGGACAAGGCATGAGATCAAAGACCTTGGTAATGGAGCTTTCTCAAGTTTAAAAAATCTTTAAGTGGAAGTTGGGAAATTTTCCACCTTGGTGAGCTGACTTAAAGCCAAGGAGTTTGGAAAAATCCCTTCCCAATCAAATATCAATCCAAGGAACGTGAGTGCTCTTAAGTTTAGAAGTGGGAAGGAAGTTCGTGAGTCCAAGAAGAAGGTGATGCAAGAAGATGATAGGGTATTGGAGGCTACCAAGGAAGACTTTGAAGAAGAGGAGATTGGGGTCATGAAGGCACCTTCCAATGAGCTTCCACCGCCCGAGGCACAAGCTACCATTCCACCTCCATTCCCAAACGCTTTGAGGGGAAAGCTAATGGTGGTGACCAATGATGCAAACATTCGAAAAGTTTTCAAATAGTTCATCCCTATCTTGGAATTAATTAAAAATGTGCCATCTTATGCTAAGTTTCTTAAATTTTCATGTACAAAGAAGAGAAGTAGGCCAACTAAGAGGTTATGACCTTTAAAAATAGGGGGAGTTGCCGTTTTGAACCATAAAAATTTTCCTAAGAAATGCGATGACCCCAGAATGTTTTCTATCCATATATCTTTAGGTGGTAAACTCGTTGAATATTCCATGATAGATTTAGGACCATCCATCATTGTGATCCCATATAGTCTATATGAACACCTAGAAATAGGTGATCTTAGGGAAACTAGCGTGATTGTCCAACTCGCCGATCACTCCCAAGCTAGTCCTCGTGGACTAGTAAAGGATGTGATGGTGCGAGTTGGCAAGTTGGTTTTTCCGACAGACTTTTAAGTCCTAGACGTGGCGCATGACGAAAGTGCACCTCCAATACTTTTGGGGAGACCTTTTCTCAAAGCGTCTAGGACTAAAATCGATGTCCACTTGGGAACCTTGACTCTAGAAGATGATGTGGATAAAGTGGAGTTTGATATATATAAATATAAGCATGTTTCAACAAATTCATCTCTTATGTGTAAAGGTGTGACCCTATGTGATGAGCGTGAATTCTATGAAACCTCTTGTGTTACAAATGAACATGAATATTTGGATGAGTCCCATGTTGATAATGTTGTTAATGAGTCCCGTGCCAGATTATTTTTCCATGCTAACTAATTTGCAGCAGGAAAAAGAGAGTGTCGAGAGTTTAAAACCTCATTGACCTCCCTCTAACCCCAAAGTGACATTCACAGACTCAATGCTTGCAAGATATGGAAATTCATTTCCTATGATGGACAAGAGGTCTGAAGGTAAGGATGACTCGTTGTGGAGACCTCTCCACAATGACGTCACCATGGGTGGAGTCATCAATGGCGATTCCGCAGACCCACAGGTAGGTGTTTCTAACTAGACTTGCTTGAAAAAGAAATAAGTTATGAGGACAAAAATAAATATACAGTGTTTCCTTTTGCTTTCTTGTTTTGAGTAGTGAGTAGATAGATTATACATGTTCTTGTTTGCGATGGGATTTTTGAGATGAAATTCTTGTTTGATTTGAAAATTTGAGTTTGATACTTGTGATTGTGTTTGGATGGAATTAGACTAGATGGGCGACATAGTTTTTTTGAAAAAAAGAGGAAAAACTAAGGATTAGGTCAAAATTGTGGTGATCTTGTGCCAAAACCTGATATGGCCCGCGCCAAGAGCTTGGGTCCATGCTAGGAAAGTTGGAACGAGGGGATGCCTTGTGCCAAGTGAGTTGGAACGAGGGGATGCCTCGTGCCAAGTGAGTTGGCACGAGGGGATGCTTCGTGCCAAGAAGTTTCGAAAGAGGGGTGGATTCATGCTAGAAGATTTGGCACGAGGCTTTTGTCCGTGCCAAACATCTAATGCGCCCAAGTTTCAATTTTCCACTCTTAAATTTTTCCAAAAATGTAAAATTTTGAAAATTCTGAATTTCAAATTCAAAAATGCATTTTTTGTTCAAGAATTTTGAAGTCCCCGAATTCCATAGGATTTTTGATGCAAAAAGCACTTCCTATATTCATAGGAATTAATTGATTGGTATTATTGTCCCCTAATGTGAGATTTTGAAATTCCATTCTTATCCCAGTTGTACCTCTCTCTCTCTCTTATCATCTATGATGAAATTCTAAATCCGTAGTACATTTCTCCACCTAATTTCATCATTTAAAACATTCTTCCTTCTCAAGAAACACTCACTCATAGACACTCTTGGTGAAACTCAAAAAATTAGGAGAAGACTCTTTGATTTCTTTGGGGATCATTTTGGGAAAAGTAAGCTAGCTTAACACTTATCCTTTTGGCTTACCTTTTTCCACATTTTACTTTTGGGTGGTTAGACTGCTTATGTTCTTTGGGGAGTGTGAGAGTTGTGAGATTCTTACTCTTTTTGGGGGAAGGATATTCACCTCTAGAATGATAGTAGAGGAAAGCCACAAAAATCAAAACATGATATAAGGAGATTGGAGCCAAAGATAGGAGGCATTAGAGTTCAAACCGGCCAACGAAGAAATGATGAATCATGGTCCGATGAGTTGCGCTAAAGTCTGAGAATGATCCAAGAAGAATTATAGTTCAAGGATGATTCTATTGAATTCATCTTCTCTAGCACTACAAAATTGACTACTAGAAATCAAAAATTGGGCTAACGGTTCACCTGTAGCAAAGGAGAGAAGTTCAACTAGCAAAGGCACAAATTGGTTAGCACGGGCCGCTCATGGATAACATCAGCGATCCGTACCAATTGAGTCATCCTGCGCCAAAGGTATCAACATGAGGGTATGGCGCAGCCTACGCCATGCCACAGGCCGCAAACACAAGTCTAATCCACATTAAAAATTGGCTAAGTATAGGCGCATACCATCCCATTTACGATGGCTCACGCCATTCAAAGTCCAAGTTGCCAAGACCAGCCAACGACTTGCACCAAAGGCCACGTCCCATGCCAAGTTTCTAAGTAAACTGATGCTCCTAACAATGGCCTGCGCCAAAGGCCGCTTCCCATGCCAAGTTTCTAAGTAGACTGAGCCTTCTGACGATGGCCCACACCAAGAACCGTATCCTGTGGATCAGAAGTCCCAAATCAAGGATACTGATGGCATCCCGGATCAAAGGCTGCGGTTTGCACCAGATGATGCAATGCAGCTCGCACCAGATCCAGCACCCCGCGCAGGATGATGAGACACGACCCATTCTAGATCCTGCGGCCTGTGTGGAAATACTGGCCATGGCCACGCCATCGGCGATGCCCCACACCATGTGGCGGTTGAACTAGGGTTTACTCATTTTGGCCTATTTTTAGACCCAATCCCCTACTACTATAAATATAGCCTTAGTCTACTAGATTAAAAGTTGTTAGATCATTTTTTAGACTTTATCTTGCATTAGGAAAGTAACTCTAGAGAGAGAAACACTCTCTCATTTTCTTTTCTTTCCTTTTATTTATGCTTTGATACTATGATATGATATTCAAATCTATATTTGAATTCCATATCTATGGAGTAGATTTATAGCTTAGAGATAAATAGTAGACATGTTTGATTAATGCTTTTGTGAGATTCATTAGATTATCCTAGTATTTTTGTTCATGATATTATTGTGACTTGCTTTTAAATGTTTAAACTGCATGAACAGTACACCACATATAAGCACACACTTTGGTCTATATTCCTATTTGTGTAAATATTGATGCCCCATTGGGAAGAGAAACCTTGATGTTTGAATAAGCAAAGAGAGTACAGATCTGCGTGGGTGTGTGTACGGGAGGGCCGAGTATTACTTTGACTTATTTTCCATTACATCAGTCTTAGATGATTACGTAAAGTAGTCCGAGAGGTTATGGGTATAGATAGCAAAAAGTAGCAAGCTAGGGTTGTAAGAGAACCTAGTGCCATAGATAAGGTGCCAACAACCCCTTGACCCAATTGATAGGTGATTGGGAAGTAGTACATTCGCTGTGGAAGCCATGGATGTAAGTGCAAGGGGGAGAAATAGACCTACAACATAGGCCAGACCTTGTTGTACTCCCCTAAATATAATGGCGGTATCGATAGAGGGTTGCGAGCGCACCCGATGTGATAGGTAAGGGGAAGTGTATGCCATCGGCCACACTACGTGTCATGAACACTCTATTAGGTTTTTCTAAATCTTACATGTGAATGAGTCGATGATCGAAGCAGTAAATCATTCATGTCTCATAATGATTCCCCAAGTTCTTAGCTTTATAGATTAATTATTCTTTTTACTTTTATATTTAGTTAATTGAAAAACCAAACTCCCCATTTTTTTTCTTTACTAGATATTTCTTTCACTCGTACGGATTGACGACCATACAAGGTTGTGTTTTCATTGACTCTTAGGCCTTAGCATCTCTGTGGACATTCCCAGAGCTTACCGCTAATTATCCTATTGGTAGCGAAGGAGTGAGAATGGGTGCAGAATATAAATTTTATCTTTGACCTTCCCAAAAGCCTCCGCTCGAGTTAATTAGCTACAATTAAAGTCCCCGGGGTGGAGGTGGGTCAAGGTGATTGTTCTACATCCATTTCCATCATCACCCCTATCCCCACCAAATGAACCAACTCTACCACTTTCGGAATTCTTGAAGGAGAAAATAGAGGAGCCAAAAGACTATCCCAAGCCTCCTAACCACCTTACTCCTTTAGGACCAACTCCTCCTCCACAAAACTTTTCTCTTGAAAATTTTGTTCCTCCACCGTTGGATGCTCATGGTGAACGTGTTCAAGCCTTCACCATATGGATAACATTAGGGTCGTGCCGACGACCTTAAATATACGGAGCTAAGTCATTCTAACGATGTAAATAAAATTTTCTTTTATTTTTATTTTTGTTGATTATTTTTTGTTATTTTGTATTGTTCTTTTCACGGTGTGTTTTTATATGATTTTGTAGCAAAGTGAAGTGCATATCCTTGGAAAAGATAAAGGAATGAGACAAATGAGAAGGAAAGAAAGCTTGGAAACTTGGAAAGAAATTTCTTCTAAGTGTTGGGAAACTATGTTTGTCACGAGTCGCAACAAACAGGGGAAGTTTTTCACTTCCTAGCCTAAGATTTTCGTGAGTCATGACCTGAGCATCACGAGTCGTAACCAGATCAGAAATATTTGAGAAAATGTGAGTTCACAGGGCAAAGATTTTGCGAGTCGCGAAGGTTCTATCGCGAGTCGCGATGAAATCAGGAGACAAATGGAAAAAATTGATCTTACAGATCCAAATTTTTGTGAGTCGCGACTGGGCTTCAGGACTTCCGAAAGTACTTTCACGAGTCTCGAATGAGAGTCTGACTTAGAATATTGCACAACCCTTCCTTCTTCTCAACCAATTTCTCCCAAGAACCATCACACCTCCACTCATTCCTCCACCATCTTACATATATAGACATATGAATATTCTTGCATCTTTATAGTAGTTTTGTTGATTGTAGTATGCCGACTACATCATTGTGACTATGATTGCTATATTCTATAATAATGCTTGGGTATTTGTCGATATATTTTAGATAGTGTTATTGCAAAATTTCATAGTGGGATTTCATGATAGATTGGTTGTTCTTTGAGAATACTATAGTTATTAACTTTTGATGCTAAACCTAGTATTACAAATCCCTATGTACATGTGAGTTTGATGTTGTTCCATGTGATGTTAGTCTTGATCAAACGATGTCAAAGAGACAACTTGTTGCTCGAGGGGTGAGTTCTTCTATGACACCTTTACCTCCCCCTCCGGCTCTGAAACCAATTTGAGAACTGATTCCACACAAATACATGTTATTATACCGTATCACCGGCGACTATACGAAGAAATGAGAGTCACTGTAACCCTTACGTTGAATTTTATTTCCTTTTTGCCTTTTATATTTACATTGAGAGCAATGTAATGTTTTAAGTGTGGGGAGGGGTTAGAGGACTCACATGCATGTAAGCTTGATTTGAAATGCTTTTTGCTACTTTTGATTGGAAAAACATGAGAAGAATGTAGAAAAAAATTGAAAAAATTGAAAAAAAAGAATATGAAAAAAGAAAAAAGTATATAAAAAGAAAAACACGCTAAGTCAAAATTCGAGAGGGCAACTTAGGCAACATTGGGGTCCCTGATAGGTCAAAAAATTGAAAGGGTGGCCTAGGTAAAAGTGAGAGGCTAAATGTGGGTGAGATGTGAGATAAAATAAATATGATGTGTGGCTAGGATGAAAACCCAAAGGGGCTCTTAGGTAAAATGGGAGAAAGATAGAAAATGAAAGAAAAAGAAAAAATTGTTACTTTTCTACTCATTTGCCGGTGTTGGAGTCATAAGGTTTCGGTTGACATATGAATGGATTGGGTAGCCTAACATCATAGGACTTCTTGGGATTGGGTAACTCAACGGGGAAACGAAGTAGAGTTATAAAATTCTTGATTCTTGGTATGCTTCATTTTTGGGTTGATATATTGGTATAGTGTGAAGTATGTGTTTGAGCCTCCTATACGGTTTTGACTTCATTTTGTTCCATTGATTTTTGGTTGATATATTGGGAAGTGAAGTGTGTACTTAAACCTTAGATATGGTTTTAACTTCATTTTGTGCCATTAGACTTTGGGATTATCAATTTGGGACTTTGAAACATTTTTATGAGAAGTGAATTGATAAGTGATAGGTTTGGTTAAATTTAAGTATTGGGGTTGTGTGTGAGAATATTCTCATTTGAGGTTGAATTTTGGGATTTATGATATTTATAGTTTTTGTAAGACTTTGATTTAAGGTGATATTAGTGTTAGGATGTGGACATGTGAAATTCTTTGTAAGCTTGAATCGTTTCTTACTCGAGGAAGAGTAAGGTTCAAGTGTAGGGAGGTTTGATGTGTCCATTTTCTATGATTATTTTAGAACATTTAGGATTCACTTTTGTATGCTGTTGTCCTCTAGATGTGGCATTTTTCTTTGAAATTATCTAAGGAGAGTTGAGAGCGACTTTTACGCTTTTAATTTTCTAGAGGATTAATGCAATTTGTTTGAAGACTTTGAAGACTACCTTTGAAGATTTGAATATTTGAAGACTTGCATTTCATCTTTTTAAGACTTGAATAATTGATGATAAGTGGAGTAAAGAGGACTACTTGAAACAAAAAGAAGAAAAAAATTAAGATGCTTAATCTTGGTTTGGTCGCAACTCGCGAAGAATTGATCGAGAGTCACAATGGACGGGTGGCCGGAACTCTTTCTTACTTTTTTGTACTATAAATACCAACTTTATACTCTCATTCTTCATCTCTTCTTCTTTTCTTAGTTTTTGTAGGTTAGTTATGTGTTTTAATTATATATGTTAGTTTTGTACTCGGGAGCAATTGATTGAAGCTTCCAAACCTATGTAGTAAGAACCTCTATTTCACTCTTTCTTGAAGCTTTTGTTATTTACCATTCATGTGTTCTTAATGTGATGTTTTACTTCATTTATGCCATGGGTTGTTTGAGAATAGGAAGTGTTTGTATGATTGAAGCGTTAGGGTGTTAGGAAAGTGTACAATTTCTTAGCTCTTTGGCATGAAAATCCGAGAACATGGAATTAGAACTTCTTGTTGTATAATGTGAGGTAAATCGTGCTAGATGAGTATGTTAATGTGGATTGTTCTCATATTTGTCATAGGATAGCAATGAAAGTTTGAATCTTTAATGTGGTTTGTTCTAGGTTTAATCTAAGGAATGCTTTGTTTGGTTAAATGACTATCCATTTGGTTGAATGCTTGTCGTTATCAAATCTATGGTTCTTCGTGTATAATGCCATTGGTGATATACCTTTAGGCATTGTTTTTCTTAAGTGATTATCAGTGGGGTTTGCAAAATGTCGTTGTTTGCGTTTGCAAATTACTCTTAAGAGAAATGAATACTGATATTCAAAATGGAAGTGATAGCATTCCCATGGTAATGAATGTGATAGAATGAGTGAATGATTCTATGATCTACATTAGGTTTGGAAGTGGATATCAATTGCCCCCAAGGCTTTGTCTTTTGTAGTTTTTATCTCCTTTTCTTAGCCCTCTTTCTTTGCTAGTTGTTGTCTTTTAAATTCAAACCAAGGGTTTTATGTGGCCGCTGACGACCCATCAACATCATATGCCCCAAAAAGGTTGTTCAAGTCGAATTTGGTAACACTTCTATCCAGTCAATTCTAGCGACAAATGTTGCGATGTCACACCAACAGTGTTGTTAGGTCGACCGTGGCTTGACTTCTCTTGTAAATTGATATAGATGGCCAAAGGTTCAACCTCTAGTCTTGTTAGGTTGACTGTTGGATAAATTCTTTATAAACTGACATAGATGCCCAAAGGTTCGACCTTTAGTCTTGTTAGGTTAACCGTGGCATGATTTTTTTTGTAAATGGACATACATGCCCAAAGGTTCTACCTCTACTGGTGTTAGGTCGACCCTGGGTTGACTTCTTTAGTAAATTGACATAGATGCCCAAAGATTAGTTAGGCCGACCGTTGGTTGACTTCTTTCATAAATTGACATAGATGCTGAAAGGTTCGACCTTTAATCTTGTTAGGTCAACCGTGTGTTGACTCTCTCTTTTGTAAATTGACATACATTTCCAAAGGTTAGACCTTTACTCATGTTAGGTTGACTATGGGTTGACTTCTTTTGTAAATTGACATAGATGCATAGAGGCTCAACTATTAGTCTTGTTAGGTTAACCGTGGCTTGTCTACTTTCGTAAATTGACATACATACCCAAAGGTTTGACCTTTACTCGTGTTAGGTCTACCGTGGGTAGACTTCTTTAGTAAATTGACATAGATGCCAACCGGTTAGTTAGGTCGATCGTTGGTTGAATTCTTTTGTAAATTGAAATAGATGCCTAAAGGTTCAACCTTTAGGCTTGTTAGGTCAATCGTGGCTTGACTCCATTCCTAAATTGACATAGATTCTCAAAGGTCCGACTGTTAATCTTTTTAGGTCGACCGTTGGTTGACTTCTTTCATAAATTGACATGGGTACCCAAAGATTTGACCTTTAGTCTTGTTAGGTTAACCGTGACTTACTTCTTTCGTAAATTGACATACATGCCCAAAGGTTTGACCTCTACTCTCATTAGGTGGATCATAGGTTGAATTCTTTAGTAAATTAACATAGATGCCCAAAGGTTAGTTGGGTCAGCAGTTGGTTGTCTTTTTTAGTAAATTGACATAGATAGCCAAAAGATTTAGCCTTTAGTCTTGTTAGGTCAACCGTGAGTTGAGTGCCCTTTCATAAATTTACATAATGCCGAAAGGTTAAACCTTTATTCATCTTAAGTTGACCTTTTTGTAAATGGGCATAGATGCCCAAAGGTTCAACCATTAGTCTTATTAGTTCGACCGATGATTGACTTCTTTAGTAAATTGACATAGATACATAAAGGTTTGACCTTTTATCTTGTTAGTTTTTCCATTGGTTGACTTCTGTCGTTAGTTGACATGGATGCATAAAGGTTCGACCTTTAGTCTTGTTACTTCGACAATGGTTGACTTCTTTCTTAAATTGACCTAGATTAGACAACTAAAATGAAGAAGGATGGTCAATTTAGTATTGTCTTGTTTGGAACTGGATTAACCAATTTAAATATTTCTGTTACGCGGGGGAAAATATTTATTTAAGCTAGAAACCCACTTGGGCTTATTCGGTGTGCTATTTTCTTATGCTAGTGGGCTAAATGTTTTTGGCCCAGACTTAATATGACTGATGTTGGTCATTAATCTATAATCCTCTCCGTCTAATCGATAGGCGTCGAACATCACATGTCTGATGTGGATTTCCCTATGAATCAAAACGACATCCTTTCATAACGTATACATATACACACACACACATAGACACACACACACACACACATATTTAAGCTAACCTTGGAATTAATTCAAACTCTTCATTTTCCCTCGGATTTCAAAGGGTTCCCAACTGATTCCTTCCCTTATCCAAAAGGCATATTTTCTACATTTAGGCTCTAAATTCCAACTTGAATTACTTCATTGTTCTATGTTTTTTTGTTAAATTGTATTCATAGTTTTTATGGAATCGAGTTTTGTAAAATTTGTTGTTTATTTTATGTCAAATTCATGTTATAATTGTTCTTGAATGATAATATCTATCAATTTGGGTTGTTATGTGTGTTAGACTTGTTATATATGTCATTCTGGTTTAAGGATTTCTAGATTCATGTGGCCTCAGATGATTGTCGGTTACTAGTCGTTCTTATCAACTTTTAATATATGTCATCCTTTCTAATTAGTCATTTATAGTGGTTTAGGGTTTATTTTGAATGCGGTATCAGTCGCTTGTCAGTTACTATTTTGTTTTAACGACTTTGTAATCAAAGTCGGCCTTTCTTGTTAGTCATTCATAGTGGTTTATGGTTTTATTTTGAATGTGGCATTGGTCAGCAGTTGGTCCGGTGTCGACTTAACCAATTGTTGGCCGACATCGTATGTCTTTGTCTATCACAAATCTATTTATGATCAACGTTAGTTCCAACTTCGATCATGTGCTGTTGTTCTAACCAACGACATTTGAGAACCACCGTTGAGGTCACACACTATCTGTTTCCCTATAAATCCGAATGACTTATCATATTATGAATATTTCAGCTATGAAATTCAGAATCATGGCTGACAATGATGGTTCAACACATCTTTCCTCGATTGAAGTGAGCAATTTTTGTTTAGTTTGCTACATTTATTTGTATTAGGTTACTTATATTATTATTTAATTAGAAATAATTTCATTAACCGTTGTAGATCGCGAGCTATTCGGAGGAGGATTACTCGCAATATTACTTTCACAATACTAAACCATATTTCAACTCCACCTTGAAGCAACAGAACGTAAGTCAAGTTGTAATAATGGTACATCCTTCCTGTTGATATGCTTCTTTATGCGTGCGTTAACCGTTTCATTCAGCATAGTTTATTGCTAGTTTTATTTGGTGGATTGCTAGTATTAGTTGTGTTTACGTGACAAGGGTTTAGATGGACATATTTGGTTTTCTTGTCTAAATCCTGCATTTTGTAGACTTAATTAGTATTAATGGACATCTTACATCCACAGGCTCCTAGATCTTCCTTGTGATAATCTTTAGTAGGTCACCCATGGGTACGTTTTGGTTACATTCTATGTGAAGGCCATTGGCTAGGATAGTAGAAGATATTGAAGGCCATTCACCTCTAGAATGGTAGAAGACGAAGAATATGAACATCAATACATGGTAGAAAGAGATTGAAGCCAAAGATAGGCGGCATTGGAGTTCAAAATGGCTAAGGGAGAAATGGTGAATCGTGATGAGTTACGATAAAGTATGGGAACTATCCGAGAATAATCACCCTTCAAGGCTGATTCCATTGAATTATTCTTCTTGAGAAATATAAAATCGACTACTAAAACTCTGAAATCAGACTAACGATTCACCCATGGCAAAGGAAACAAGTTAAGCTGACCGAGGCACAAACGGGTCTATGTGGGCCATTTATGGATGGCACCAACGGCCCACGCAAAAGTAGCTTTCCCACTCCAAACTGATCAGCACCAGGCCATGGCATGTGGGAAATATTCGCGCCAAAATGTTTCGTGCGAGGCAAAGGTTCATGCCAAAATGTTCTGCGTGAGGCGCTAGAGTGGCCCGCGCTAAAAGCCACGGGCCACAAGCATATATATCAAGTTCCCACCAAATTGGCTAGGTATGGGTGTGAGACGTCCCGTTCTCGATGTCCCGTGCGGTTCCAAGCCCATGATACAAAGACCAGCAGACGAGGGGTGGGAAAACACATGGCCTGTGCCAAAGTTTCTGAGCAGATCAAAACTCCTGAGCATGCCCATGCCAATGACCATGATTACGACTCAGGGACTCCAAATCACACATGTTGTTGGCGCCCCACGCCAGACATCATGGCCTACGCTAGAAGTACGACGCAACCCACGCCAATCCCAGCATCCCACGCCAGATGATGCCTTATGGCCCACGCTAGGTACTACGTCCCATGCCAGCAAGGATGGAAGTACGTGCCATGGGCCGTACCATCTGCGATCGCCCGCACCAGGCGGCTGAACTAGGGTCTCTCACTATTTTTGCCATAACTCTCTCAATTTTCATCTGATTTCCCTCTACCATATATCAAAATGTTCATCTTTCCAAACTCTATCCAACGTACTAAATTTCAGATCCAGGAAGTTCACATATTTGAGAAGTTTATTCAAGAAATGTTTAGCAGCTAGATGGAAAGGTGATTAGGGTTTTGACGTAATTTGGCCTATTTTGGGCCTATTTTTAGGCCCAATCTCCTACTATTATGTATAGTAGCCTTAGTATTCTAGTAAAACCTATGTAGAAATTATGTAAATTTATTTCTCACTATCTTTTAGATAGAAGGAAGAGGAGAGCTCTCTCTCTAGAGTTCTTCTTCTTTTCCTTCCCTTTTTCTTTTATTTTTCCTTTCATCTTATTTTCTTAGATCCATGGTATCTAACTTAATAGTTTCCATGGATCTATCTTTTGTAGAGTAGTTTCTATAGCTTGGGGATAAATTGTAGGAGCATGGTTTGATTTAATCGTTTTGTGAGATTCTGTAGTTCATACTAATTTTGTGTTTATGATATTATTGTGATTGTTCTTGATTATTTGAATTGCATGAATAATACACCACATCTAAGCACACACTTTGGGCTATATTCATATATGGTGCAAATATCGATGTCCCCTTGGGAAGAGAAACCTGGATGTTAGAATGGGTAAGGGAGAATGCTTCCGTGAGTGTGTGTGCACGGGAGATTTGAGTATGCTCTAACTTATTTTCTGTCACACCTGTCTTAGCGGACTTCGTAAAGTTGTCCGAGAGGTTTTGGGTAGAGATAGCGAATAGTAGCAAGCTAGGGTGTGAGAGGCCTTAGATCAAGATGATAACAACCGTTTGGCCTGATTGATAGAACCATTAGGAAGTGGTGCATTCATGGTGGAAGCCCAAGATGTAATTGCACGGGGGAGAAATAGATCTACTACAACTGCCAGACCTTGTTGTACTCTCTTAGTCACGATGGCAGTGTCGATGGAGGGTTGAAAGTGCACCCCCCGTGACAGGGATTAGGAAGTGTATGTCATCGGCCACACCATGTATTATGAACACTCTATTAGGTTTGCCTAAATTTCTATGTGAATGAATTGAGGATCAAAACATTAGATTAACCATGTTGCTTAATTACTCCCCAAATGCTTAGTTCGATGGCTTATTTATCTTTTTTACTTTTATGTTTAGTAGTTGTTAGTTGAAAAACCAAACCCCCCTTTGCATATTTGCTTTACTAGCTATTCCTTTCACTCGTTCGTACGGATTGACGACCCGTATGAGGTTGTGTTTTGATTAGTACTTAAACCTAGTGTCTATGTGAACAAACCCATAGCTTACCGCTAACTACCCTCTAGGTAGCGTAGCAGTGAGAACAGGGTGCAGAACTATAAATTTCTTATCTTTTGACCACGTCCTCTGCCTGGATTAATTAGCTACAATTAACGACCCTGGGGGGAGGCAGGTCACCTATTACACATGTATTTTAATTTTCATTTAACATTTTCTTTAGATTATTGCATATATACTAATTTTTGTTTTTTTTGTTTATAATTTAGTACATCCCTGAGCACATCGTACAACACCTACCAAGTGTAACACCTTAGTTGTGTTGAGGTGCCACAGAAGAGAATGACACATGAACTACTCGGGGAAAAAGAGGACTGAATTCCTATCCCCAAAGGGTTTTTTCAAGTTTCTTAGTGGGCACAACCTGATGATTGGGGACACGCTCTTCTTCGAGCTGTTAGATGGTTCCAGACCCATAGTGTTCAAGCTCGTCATTCTTGGTCATGAATGAGTTTTACTGCTTGATTGATTGAGTGGAACAAATTTTCTTTTATTTGGAATATTTGTTTAATGTTGTCTTTGGGAATATCTTATTTATAGTTTTATTTTGTGAGATTCAATGCACTGATAATTTTGTTATTTACACATTTATCTACTGTCTCAATTTTTAACCCTACCTTTTAAAACCATTTTTTAAAATTACTTTCATAGACAAAATAAAACTATACTTGTGAAATGAAAAAATATTTCAATCATTTTGAAACAAGCAAATAATTTTTATGATCCATTTTTGAAATAAATTCAAACAGTTACCAACATTGGCCAACCTTTGTGTCTGACATCAATATTATCGACGCATGTTGCGAAGTCGGCCATACCACTGGTCACCATTTGCAATATCGGATACCGTTCGTTTAAATATTTTACTTTGATTTTCAAACGTTGTACTTCGGTTAAGAAATAGCCGAGGTAAAATACCTACCTTTTTCCTTATTTTTTAAAACTGAGGTAAAAACCTTTTAGTTCATTTTCAAAAAAAATCAAGGTAAAAGAACCATTTACCTCAGTTATTTGAAAAAAAAACTAAAGTAAAAGGCCAAAAGTAAAAAGTCATTTTTCTTGTAATGACATTTTCTCCGTGTCTCTTTATTCCATCATTTGATTATTATGAAAGATTAAACCCAATTAAACGAGTTCATCACTCAATAATCATTACACTATTTGTATCTCACACTTTTGATCAATATTTTCTCTGTGTCAAATTAGTCCCTCATCTGATTATTGTGAAAGGTTGAATCCATTAAAACAAGTTCATTACTCACTAGTCACCGCACTATTACACAATCAACCATTCAAACCTTTTATTTTTCTAAAATAATATTGAAAATTATATTTGCTGATGGGAGAAGTTTGTTCAACTCCCCAATCCTTCAAAATATTACATTTTGAGTTTTTGCATCTAAAAGAAATTTTCTATCTAACTGAAATGGATTAAATTGAAATAAAATGAACTAAAACTATGTATAGTAAAATTAATAGTAATAGATCATAAGTAAATTAAATAACAGTGATTCAAATTTTACTTACCTAAACATAATTGAACAAAAGTAGGAAAGAACAAGAAAATAGTTGTGATTGAATAGGTTAATGACTGTAAACATTCGGAAAGGAAAATTGTGAAGGACATGGGGACTATTTCATGGCTAGGGTTAGCAAAATGGTCAATAATCGCGTACGAAAAAACAGTAAGTTGTCAAAAATTGAATATATCAAATCACATGTATAATTTAAACATACTAGATTTTATTTATTTTGGGTTGTAACAATGTCAAAAATGTACTGTTTAGTTTCTAACAATATTGTGTTACTCCTAGAACAACAATAACCTTGGGCTGCAAGAAGAGTTACTTCAAGATTCTCTCAGATTGTATCCGAGGGGAAATCTCTGATGGTAAAATCAGTATCTTTGGTTGCATGCTAATACTATTGTAGTTACTTACTTTGGTTCTTTCATATGGATTCCATTTCTAGGGTTAGTTTCCCTATATTCCTGGTCGTCCGTCCCCACGTTAGATATGCCGACTTATCCGCTATTATAAGCCACAATTCTTAATTTGTGGCTATTGCGTTGCGTTACACGAGGTTACCTCTTACGAGCTCATGATCTTTGTGTGTTATATGAAGTTATCACTTCGTGTTCTTTATGCTAGTTCTTGCGAGATGGTCTTCTTGTTCGCTATGTATGGTGCCTTGCTTTCTTGCTTGCTTATATACCTCTCCTATACCATAAGCCCCCCAGTAGCGGAGGACGAAAACTGTAAGAAGAGGAAACACATTATGCTCCAAGGGGGCTTGATCATCGCATTCAGATACCTTGATTATTGCAATTCAAAAAGGTGACATTATTCCCGGGTTAACATTTATATATTCTTTCCCCAATGTGAATAATCTGTTGTGGACCCGACACTCTGGATACCTGTCAACATTAAACACTTTGGTAATTGCTCGGCTTTCATATTTTTTATATAAAAGCCTTTGGCTTTCCCCATATGTGATACATGTAAGATTTATTCTCCAGATTTTGGGATTTGAGATAGCCATGGTTATCTGTTTGATATCTATTTCTGCTGGTCTAGGTATTTTTAATCTTCCTCTGGCATGAATTTCCGTATGAATTCTACTTGTAAATCCTGATTTAGTTTTTTCTTCCTCTGGAGAATTGGATCATTTAAGTTATATGTTTTTGTGCCCTTCATTGTTATCCCACCAACTAAGACCAAGACTGAGGCTGCAGTGATTCATTAGAGCGTGGATCGAGGAGAGAAGCGTAATCCTCTATGTGCCAATTCTTCTTCCGATAATGTCAGAAAGGTTGTGAAAAAGTCTCGTACCCTTTCTTTTTTCCAAGAGAGAGGTAAACCCGATGAACGTGTTAGTGGTTACATTGATATGTCTACTCGTTAAGCCAGGGTATGCTATCGCATAATATGCTTAAGATATATAGTCATGGACATCGTGTAATGATGCTTCTCTTAGTTTGTAGGTTTTTGGTGATTCGTTTGCAATGGCAAGTAGTTTAAAAAGTGACAGAGCTTCTCATTCATAAGCTTAGTAATATGAAGGCTGAACTAGACAATGCCCGTGAGAAGTGTATCCAAGGAAGATGTTTCATGATAGCAGAGTGATATTGAATGTTTGGAGAATGCAAGGTATCCTAATAATGGTTATTCATGAGCTGTAGTTCAATGGGTTTTACAATCCTAGAGATTTTGCAAATTTATTTATGAAATCGCAGATGTTGCTTGTGATCTTGGAAGGTTTATTTGTTATAAATCAATATGGTCATCTAACCTCAGTTGTGTGCACAATCTTCCCCTTATGTCAGATATCAAACGAGCCTTAATCTGGCATCAGAATAAAGTTGGGAATTCCTGGTGGAGTTGGAAATTTCATGATGAGGTGGTAAGGGGACCAAATGTCTCGGGCCACATTCATCCATGATTTGCCTATAACTATATTAAATGATCTTGGTTCATCTATCACTATGTAGTCGCATAAAGCTGTACACTTCTTGTCATCTTGTCCAATTGTTATAGGTAAGATGATGCTACCGAGTGGCCACTCAGCTTTCCCTGTGAACCCGACTATTGAGGATGTTGTCCTCTTGAGATCTTCTCTTTTGAATCCCAGTTTGTTGAAGTAGTTTATAAATATTATTTTCACCGCGTTTCCATTATATACGAAGACCCAACTTACCTCAGAGTTACCTATCATTGTTGTAATGATTAGAGGATTGTTATGAGACGATGTGGTAGGGACTGCATCTTCTTCGCTGAACGTGATTGGTTTTCTTGGTGTCGTTCTTTTTCTCAAAGGGCACTTGTGGAGGTGGGAACCTCGCTTGTGCTTTCCATGCATTGATAGATGTTTTCCTAGTGGACCCGTAGATTGCACCAATAACATTTTCTAATACAACGTTACCAATGTTGTCGCCTAGATTTGTGACTGATGTCATCTTGGGTTTTGGTTTCACCTGGTTTTGGGTCGCTGGTAAGGTATTGTCAGTGCCATAGGCCAAAGATACCCCTGACTGGTTCTCTTCCTTTCTATATTGAGTGAGTTTTCCTTATTGAGTGAGTTTTCCTTATCGCAGTATTTCCTCTGCCCGTCTCCTTATATCGTTGCGGATGTTTGTGTCATGTTTGTGATCCTTGTGAAAGTTAGAATAATAATACTTGGATATTTTCTCTGCTGGAGCTCTCATGGGCTAGGGTCTCTAAATAGCTCTCTATGGTTTTTCCAAATATCCCTCTGGGATTTGGTTAGTAGAGTTTCGGTGAAGGGCAATTGATCCGCTACTGGTTTTCTTCCCCTTGTGAGTATGCCATCCTTTTTTTTGGTTCCTTTTGTGCTTAATGGGTTGTCTCTAGTTATTTTTTGCCCCTCTCATTTTTCCAACTTCTTGTTGTTTGCTTCTTTCATTCTGATGAATTTTTCTACTGCCTTTTGTAGGTCTTTTGGATTATTTGGCATGTCTGCTATGAGTTTCTTGTAAAACTCCCCCTAATCTCATGCCATTCACGAATGCTCCTTATGACATTTTATTTGTGAGATCCTTGACCTCCAGACTTTCTGTTACGAAGTGATCATGGTAATCCGCAATGCTCTCCCCGCTTCGTTGTAAAATGTTCATCAGGTCTGCGAATGTCTTCATGAACTTCTGTTTTTGGTAGAATCTACCTATGAACTGATATGCTAACTGGCTCCAAATTTGTATACTTCTACTGGGTAGGATGTCATACCAAATTATTGTTGTTCCTAAAAGAAAATTGAGAAGGATTTGCATACCAATTGGATGCACGTATCTCAATACCTTGTGCTTGTTATGTAGGAGTGAAAGAAATTATTTGGGTTAGTTGTTTCGTCACACATCTTGAGTTGGGGTGGTAGCTTGAATCCTTTTGGCATTGCAAAGTTTTACAAGTTTCCCATTAGCGGTGAGTGTTCAGCTTCATCTTTGACATGTGGGAAGTCATTGCCGTACCTCTCAAAGTTAATACTTTTAAGCCCTGATGCTTCCTATCTACAATTAAGTAGATAATGGCAAGTTGGGGTCGTCCAAGAGAAGAGGGATCTTCTTAAGTGTTCAAACACATAGCGGAGAAAATATACTAGGCATATACATACATGGATACATATAAAAGCATGTAAATAGGGGGGGGGGTTGGTTAGTTTTTGATCCTAGGTTATCAAATTGAAAGACAACAATTAGCAAAGCAAGTGAACTATGCTAATCATGCAATACAGCTAAAGAGATGATTAAAATGATAATTAACGGAGCTTTGGGGGCAATCGACTTCCACTTCCAAACTTCCTATAGTTCATTGATTCATTCACTCATTCAATTACATTTATGGTCTATGGGGGATGAAATCACTTCTCATTCGAAGAGCAACATTCGTTCCTTCTTAATAGTAGTTTGCAAAGACAAACAACGACCATTTGAAAACCTCATTGACGATCACCCTAGAAAAACAACATCATAGGGGTATTTTATAATGTCATTTCACCCAAAGGACCATAGGTTTGATAACAACAAGCCTTATACAAAAGACATAGCCATTTAACCAAACAAAGCATTTATTAGGTTAAACCTATAACAAACAACATTCAAGGTTCAACCTTTCTTTGCATCCATGGGATAAATATGAAAACAATCCACATTAACATACTCATCTAGCAAGAATTACCACACATTATACACAAGAAGTTCTAAACCCATGCTTTTGGATTTCATGTCAAATGAGTTTAGAAATTTTCACATTTTCTAACACCCTAACATTTCAATCATACAAACATTTCATATACTCAAACAACCCATGGTATAAATGAGGCAAAACAAAACATTAATGACATAATAAATGCTCTCCAATAAATGTTCATAAATGAGAAAATATAGAATCTTGCTACATAAGTTTGGAAGCTTCAATCAATTCCTCCCAAGAACTAGATTAGCTAATACAAATCATACTAACATCCATAAACAAATACATAGAGAAATAAAGAGAGAAGGGATGAAAAAGATGAAGAACCTAGGGTTTGAAGAAGGTATAATTCGTCCAAGAAGGATAAGATATGAAGTGGGTGACCAAAAAGTCTTTTTATAGTACAAGAGGGAGGAAAAGAAAAGCAAAAATCAAAAGTGTAGTAGGCTCCCGCTCGGGCAGGAATGGGCTCGCCCTGGCGGGCTGCCCATTTTCACCCTTGTGTCGCCTTGTCTTCAAATACTCGATTCTTTTTGTCTTCAATCTTCAAATATTCAAATCTAGTCTTCAAATCATCAAATTCTTCAAAATGGGATCTTTAATGGTTGTCGGTCTTCAAGGTTCGATGTTCTTCCTTTGTCACACAATATCTACTTAGAAAAAGGTAAAAGAGCGTAAAGTCGCTCTTACCTCTCCTAAGATAATTTCAAGGTAAAACACAAGCTCTTGATAACAAAAGATCACAAAAGGGATCCCAAAAAGTACTAAAATATGCACATAAAATGGACATATCAACATTTTATTCCACGTTCTGCTTTTGAACGTCACTGCTTTTGTTTGTTTTCTTATTCCCTTCTTTCTTTTGATTGTTCTTTTCATGATCCTTTTGGTCCATGGTGGAGTTCACAAATTGCTTGT
Source organism: Rubia yunnanensis (assembly GCA_037428765.1). Lineage (NCBI taxonomy): Eukaryota > Viridiplantae > Streptophyta > Magnoliopsida > Gentianales > Rubiaceae > Rubia > Rubia yunnanensis. Next base: position 77,951,889 of record CM075064.1, read on the forward strand.
ATAGTTTCTATCTGTTACCTTCTAAGAAAAATGCGAAGGAATTCTTTTCTTTGTCAATGAGTGGTAAGGACTACTGTTTATCTTCTAACTCCTAAATGTCTTCTGTATTCGTTGGAGGGGTTGTCTTTGGTGGAGGTGGTGGTGATGTTTATTTTTTGGTTCTCTATGCCTTTTAGCTGGCTTCTAGTCATCATGGTTTAGGGAAAACAATAGACTTAATACTTCAGTCCCCACAATTGGAGCCACTGATGTAGTTTGGAATCCTAGAACAACAATGACCTTGGGCTGCAGGAAGAGTTCCTGCATGAATCTCTCAGATTGTATTAAAGGGGAAATCTCCAATGGTAAAGTCAGTATCTTTGGTTGAATGCTGGAATACTATTGTAGTTACTTACCTTAGTTCTTTCATTTGGTTTCCATTTACAAGGTTAGTTTCCCTATAATCCTGGCCATTTGTGCCCACGTTGTACGTTCCGACTTATTTGCTATCATAGGCCACAATTCCTAATTCATAGCTATTGCGTTACATCACACAGTCCAACCGTGATTAGGAAAGTACATCAAACAGTTCAACTGTTATGCAGTTCTCTTTCCCCTAAGGAATTACATCCCGGGCCTCCACTATGAACACTTTTCCCTATGCCTATAGAGGCAAAGGGATTGGCATCTCAAGATGACACTATGGTTGAAACAACAATGGTCGCTACACTAAAACCCTAGCTGTTACAAACTATCATGCCCTCACCTATCGGGGTACAATCTTCCAGTCGAGTAAGGTCAGTTCACGACCTACATGTATACTCTCACATAACCGAGGACTCACAAACCCACAAATACCCTAGCCAAAACTCCCAAGGGGACAAATAAGCCTAGCACTATACATAAAACATATAACAATGGTGTATCATATGATATATAACACGCATTTCACAAGAACGTAAGATTAAATCATGCATGATATTCATAAAAATAAAAGGATAAAGAGACCTAGTATTTCACAAAGTCTCTACCTAATCATGAATACAAATTAAATCCCCAAGATAAGTAACTACTCCCTAAGCATTGAACTCAATTTTAACCTTGGATTTAATGCCCTTGAGAAAAACTAGGAAAGATTAAAAAAAGAGAGAAGGGTTATTCCCTTTCTCTCTCTACCTACTTAGAGGTCGTTGCCGTACCTCTCAAAAATACAATTTATAAGCCCCAATGCTTACTATCTATAATTAAGTAGATAATGGCAAGTCGGGGCCGTCCACGAAGAAGAGGGATCTTTTCAAGTGTTTAAACATATAAAGCGGAAAACATACTAGATATAGACACATATAGATACATATAAAAGCATTTAAAGGAGGGTTTTTGTTGGTTTTTCGTCCTAAGCTATGAAATTGAAAGATAAATTAACTAACAAGCAAGTTTAATATGCAAAGCATGCACCAATAACTAAAAAGTGATTAAATCAACAATTAACGAAACCTTAAGTGCAATTACTTCCACTTCCAAGCCTCTTATCTGTCATTGAACATGTATCATATTTTCTACTTTTGCTACTTGTCGGGAAGACTAATCTTCTACCCTTCTTAGATAGTAGTTTGCAAGAGTGAATTCGACATCATTTGTCAAACCTCACCAATAAATCCCTTAGTTGAGACATGACTAAAAGTATCCCATTGATGACATTGAGCATGAAGAATCAACAAGCTTGGTATCACTTATAAACACTACACCGTGTCTAAGCGTTGAACCAATTTGTGCATTTACACGAGATTAGTCAAGAATGATCTACATTTGTAGGATTCTCTCATTTTCTACCTAAAAAAACATGACAACGAGTTCAAAATCATCACATTCATCTAGCAATTATCAACCAATCAACACAATCAAAACTCTAATTCATACTCTCGGATTTCATATCAAGAAGAGGGAAACTTAGGTACTTTTTTCCAAACCCTAATAAGCAATCATACAAATATTTCATACACTCAAGCTTTCAAGAACATTAATGACATCAACAAACCACATTCAATGCTCCATAAATACACAATAGCAAGAGTATTAAATAGGCTACAAAGTGTTCTTAAGACATGGGCTTGGAAGACGTAGTCAATCGTACACCTATTCGCTACCAAGCGCTTTCTTTCTAGGAGGCAGAGAAAACAAACGCCAAGTAGAATTATCTTAAAACACAACCAGCAAAAGCAAAGTAACTTTATCGTCTACAGTAACTTTTCCTATTTTCTCTCACTTCTCAATCACTGAATCCGATGTCCTTTCACGCTGGTAACGGCTTTCTTTCGCCGCTAACGGCTCTTCCCTGTCAACAAGCGACGGTGCTGACCACGCCTCCGCCACGGCCGGCCACCATGGCAGAGAACGGAAACCCTATAACCATACAAAAAACATTCCTCTCTGCCCTCCAAGCAAAATACCCTCCTCTCCGACAATCCCTACCGGACAATCCCGAATTGATCCCAAAATTGGAACATTTGGGTGAGCCAGTATGTCTATACACTGAGGAAGAGATCTCAACACTCTCTGCCCACTATGCCAATGCCCTGGTAGGCAAATTTACTAAAGGCAGGCTCTCAATGGAGCAACTGGAGTCAGCATTCAAAACGGCGGGGTTTGCTGGAAAATACCAATAGGGTCACTGGACTTCAAGCACGTTCTCATAAGATTTGACCAAATTAATGATTATTAGAGATGCTAGATCAAAGGAAGCTGGGTTTTCAACGGAGTCCAGATGAAAATCGTCAAATAGTCTGCGGATTTTTCAACACACAAGATCTCCCCAATCGTTCCGGGATGGTGCACAATCAGGGAAGCTCCTTTGTACTATTATAATGCTTTTTCTATCGAATCTATTGGAAATAACATAGGTAATTTCATCAAGAAAGACTTAGCCACTGAAATGCTAACCAGGTCTTCTGCCATAAAGTTGTGTGTTGAGATAGATCTTCAGAAACCTCTAAACACCTCCATCAGATTAGGATCAAAAAATAACAATCGGAAATATAATATTGAGTATGAGGATATCCCCCTGTACTGTGATCACTGTGCTAAACTGGGACATTCACTTGGTCAGTGTAAAACTGTCTCCCATAATAATGCTGAACCAATGCCTAAATGGTATGCTACTGGGTATAAATTTGCAAAAGCCCCTGCTATGTTTACTAACAATCAGCCCTCCTCCAATAAACCCAACTCAGAAATCATATCTTATCAGCTAGCTAATACTAACCCTGCATCTAATCCTTTGGCATATGGCACCGGGACAACAGGGGCAATCGCTCAGATTACCACACCTCAGTTACCTCAACCACCTCCCCCAGACCACCCATCAGCAACACAAGCCTTGGATAAATCCCATACAGCCCTTAAGGAACTAATAAACCTAACAGAGGTTACTATCTCTATAAGTAAACCTAAAATATATGCTAAGGATGACATAGGGATTGGCTCTCACAACTTGACTCGTTTCCAGTGCTCCCCCGTTAACCCCCCACTTTCACACCAAGGAAAGATGGAAAACAGATTTGCTGTTTTGCAGGATATGGAGGATTTGTCTGACGAAGGCCTAATTCAAGACTCTCTGGAATCCTTTGGTGATGGGTGTGTAGCTGCCTCAGATAATCACTCTCAGGCCACCCCTGTGGCAGTTTCCAGTAATCGACCGGGTAAAAATGATGGCCAAGGTAAGATCAAGACCAAAAAAAATTACCTTGTCCAATTGAATAAGATGATGCTAAGATCGGCCACTAAAAGCCATAACTCAGTTGATCAATAATGCACACTGTCAAAATTAACTTTCTGGTTTGGAATCTAAGGGGAATTGAAACTTCTATGCTTAGACTGAAACATTTGATTTTGAAAAAGAAAATTCAACTTTTATGTATTATAGAACCTATGCATGATAACTCTCAATGTCAATCCTACATGTAGAAACTGAATTTTTCTAATAACCTTCCTCTCCATAATGGTAAGATCTGGTTAATGTGGAATGACTCACTGAATGTTAATCTCATATGTCACCACGAGCAATTCCTGAATGTTAAAATCTTTCACTCTGGCTCTAATTCTCAAATGGAAATAGTCTTTATTTATGCCCTTAGGAATCGAGAAGGTAGGAAGTTACTATGGCATGACCTAGGTCTTCTACCACTAAACGAAACTGTTTTCATAGGTGATTTTAACACAATTGTCACTCGTGATGAATATAGAGGTCCTAGCTCTCCTAATCTAGGAAGTATTCAGGATTTTCATAATTGGATTAACAACAACGAAATACAGGAGATTAATACTGTAGGGAACATTTTCACATGGACCAATGACAGACTGAGAAACCCAGCTTCTAAAAGATTGGATAGAGGTCTGTGTACACTCCAATGGAGCAATAAATTCCCAGCTTTCTCCATACAGATCCTCAATAGGCAATCCTCAGATCATTCAACCCTCTTGTTCCAAATTGATACTCAGACTCCCTCATACCCAAAACCTTTTAGATTTCTCAACGTTTGGTTCAATAGGCCGAATTTCTTGGATTTAATCAGAACGAACTGGGTCTCTCCTATTCACCAAACAGGTATGATGGGTCTATATCTTAAGCTAATTAGAGTTAAGAAAGTAATTAAAATATGGAACAAAGAAAGCTTTGGTAATATTGACTCTAATGTAACGATAGCTGAGGATAATCTCAAAAGACAGGAAGTAATCTATGATTTATCCCATTCAGAAACTGATCTTATCATTCTTAATGAAAAAGGGCACTTCTTCTCAGAGCTTTAAAGGAGAAAAAAAATTCTGGAAACATAAGTCAAGATTGAATTGGTTTAAATGTGGGGATAACAATACCCAATTTTTTCATAAATCTGTTCAGGGGAAGAACTGTAGATTGAATGTATCTAAAATCAAAAACTCGTCTGGTCAATGGCTGGACAATTTTTCAGACATTCAGAATGAAGCTGTCAAATATTTCTCAGACCTGCTAATGGAATCTAGGAACCCTGTGGATTCCACCCACTATCCACATTTCCTTAGCCAGATTCCTTCCATCATCAATGAGCAAGATAACGCCAGTTTATCTAGGCCTGTAACAGAAACTGAACTTAAATCTGTGGACATGGGGCTGAATAGGAATAGTAGCCCAGGGCCTGATGGCTTCTCCAGTAAATTTTACATCAAATGCTGGGACTTCATAAAAGATGACCTCCTATCTGCAATAAATGATTTTCTTCTAGGATCTAACATACCGAGAGGTATCTCTAGCACTTGGATAACTTTTATTCCTAAAAAACCTACCCCATCATCTTTTGATGATTTCAGACCTATTAGCCTTTCTAATGTTGCTAATAAAATTTGCTCTAAGGTTCTCATGGAAAGACTGAAACCATATATGGACAAACTAATCTCTCAAAACCAGACTGCTTTTATGAAAAATAGAGATATTTCAGACAATATCCTATATCTCCAGGAGATGGTTAGATTCCTTGACAAAAAATAGGGTACCAAATTGTATGCTCAAACTGGACCTGAAAAAGGCTTTTGATAAGGTTAGCTGGGGTTTTTTGCAGAATATTTTGCATAAATTTGGTTTCTCAGGTCAATTTCTTAAGGCGGTCATGAACAACCTTTCCCAGGCCTACTTCTCTGTGCTCATTAATGGTAATCCTGTTGGTTTTTTTAAATCAACCAGAGGTATCAAACAAGGTGATCCCCTCTCTCCTTTACTATTCAATATCTTCACAGAATCCTTCTCCAGGAGCCTTTCTTTCATCTTTCAAAATAACAGTTTGCAATATTTCTCCCTTCCCTCTACTATTCTACCAATCACCCACTTAAGCTATGCTGATGACACCATAATTTTTATGCAAGCTTCAAAATCTGGCCTAACTAAGATTAAAGCTTTTCTGCAGATATTTGAGTTAACATTAGGACAGGAAATCAGCTATGAAAAGTTAGAGTTTTACATTAGCAAGAGAGCTACAGTCACTAAGAAAAATCAGATCAGGTCTATCCTAGGAATGAAGAAAGGAATTTTTCCGTTTAAGTACCTAGGCTGCCATATTTTTAAAGGAAGAACCCTATCTAGATATTTTCATCCCTTTATTGAAATTATCGATAAGAGATTTAAAAATTGGAAGAATAGATGGTTAAGTACAGGAGGGAAGATGACACGCATCCAATCATGCATATACTCTCTCCCTCATCATATTTGGACTGTTTTGTAAACCACCGAAGTCTATTGTAAAATCCATGGAAAAAAGAATGGCTAGTTTCTTCTGGGGAGAGACTGAAGAAAGAAAAAATAGGGTGTGGAAAAGGTGGAATGACATTGGTATCCCTAAATCTCATTATGGTTTGGGCTTTAGATCTATTAGGTCAATTATTGAAGCTTGCTCCCTTAAATTATGGTGGAAGAGCCAATTAGGGGTCACCTCGTGGGCCAAATTACTGTGGTCCTTTCCACAGTCCCACAAGAACTCCAAAACATGGAAGAGAATCTGTGAGGTTAACCCTATTGCAGAGAAAAATTAATAGATTATTCATGGTCAAGGAAAATGTGATTTCTGGGCTGCTAACTAGTGTCAAAATGGCCCGTTGATAAACCGTGTCCCATCCCACATCACTTCCATGTTTTCCCCCTGCTCAGGAGCTGATTTCATAAATAACAAAGTGGCAATTTTACCTAAGATCGTTCCTTTCCTGGAAAATGATACTCTTCTATTTTTGCAGGGTGCAGAAATTGTACATGATAGAGAGGACAGGATGATCTGGAAACCTGAAGAGACTGGTAGATTCTCTTTCAAGTCAGCTTATAAAATTCTAACATTTATACTAGGTAACTTCCCAGTTTCTAAGCTCATATGGAACACTATCTCCATCTTTACATGGAAATTGCTCAATTCATTCTTACCTTTTGATGATGTCCTCATTAAATGTGATTTTAGCTTGGCTTCAAAATGCCCTATGTGCAATCAATCTGACTCTCTGGAACATTTTTTCATTAACTGCCTGCTTGCTAAATCTGTTTGGATTCAAAGTGCTCGTTTAGTTCATTTCAACGTTCAAAATGTCCACAGTGTTATACACACTTTCTTCATCTTCTAGAATTGTAGTGACCTTTCTGGGTTTCAGAAAATAATATGTCGTCTGTTGCCCCCTTTGATCTGCTAGGCTTTATGAAAGGCTAGAAATGCCTACCTTTTCGAGGACAAACCCTTTTCGTTTACCCATATAAGTAGGGAAGTTATAGATACTCTGAAACTTTCCATTTCAGCCTCTTCTTGCCTCCCTGATATACACCATAACTCATGCAATCAATTCCATTCTCTGATACCCTTACCCAGACCACCACCAAAGCCAACCATCTCCACAGTATACTAGGAATTTCAAAGTCCCAATGCCATCAAGGTTAATGTGGATGCCTCATGGTCTGCTACATTTATTTCTATTAGACTAATTACTCGTGATAACCAGGGTTTCCCACTCCTAATCAAGTCAGAGTCCATATCAGCCACTTCCCCACTGGAAGCTGAAATAAAGGCGATCCTTCTGGCTTGTGAAATCTGTATTCCTAGATATCCAAACTTAATTCTCGAATCCAATTCTTTACAGGTAGTTCATATGATCAATGACCCATCATGCTCCAAATGGACTATATATCCATTGGTTTTCCAAGTTCACACACTACTATCCCAAGTTTCTCTTAAGCACATATACAGAGAATGCAATGCAGTTGCTGATGCTATTGTTAAACACCACTCAACCTCCCGGATGGACTCTTCACTGAATTTGAATAATATTCTGGCGCATATTAAAGGGCTAGTTTATATGGATAGCATTCATATACCGTATGTTAGAATCCATAGTCAAGCCTCAAAAGATGATTGATATTGCTGATTCCCCTTTCCTGTTTGCTGCAGGTGTGCTCGAGGGGAAATTCGTGTGTTCGAAGGGACATCGTTGTGCTCGAGGGGACATCCGTCTGCTCGAAGGGACTTCCGACGGGTCGAGAAAACTTTTGTGTGCTCGAGAGGGCACCCGTGTGCTTGTGGGGAATCTCGTATGCTCGAGGGGATAGTGGTGTGCTCGAGGGGATCTTTTTCTCCTCGAGGGGTCACCAGTCTGCTCAAGGGGACATATATGCACGAGGGGACAAATATATGCATGAGGGAACAAATATATGCACGAGGGGACAATTTGTGCTCAAGGGGACATCCTGTGCTCGTGGGGACTTTTGTGTGCATGAGAGGACTACCGGCTGCTAGAGAGACTTTCGTGTGCTTGATGAGATACTCGTATGGTCGAAGGGACTCCCGACTGCTCGATGTGACATTCTATGCTCCGGACGACATCTGTGTGCTCGAGGGGACTATACTGTGCTCGAAGGGACTTTCGTGTGCTTGAGGGGATTTTCGTATCCACGAGGGGACTCCAGACTGCTCGACGGGACATTTGTGTGCTCAACGGGACATTCGTGTGCTCAATGGGACATTTGTGTGCTCGAGGGGATTTTCAACCGCTCGAAGGGACTTTTGATTGCTCGAATGGACTTCCGACTACTCGATGGGACATTCATGTGCTCGAGAGGACATCCATGTGCTCGAGGGGGTATTCGTGTGCTGGAGGGAAGTTTCAACTGCTCGACGGGTCGGTAGTATACTCGAAGGGACATCCGTGTACTCAAGGGGACATTCATGTGCTCGAGAGGACATCCGTGTACTCGAGGGGACTTTCAACTGCTCGAAGGGACATTTGTGTGCTCAAATGGACTTTCGACTACTCGATGGGACATTCGTGTGCTCGAGAGGATATCCGTGTACTCGAGGGGGTATTAGTGTGCTGGAGGGAAGTCTCGACTGCTCGAATGGGCCATTCGTACACTCGATGGGACATCCGTGTACTTGAGGGGACTTTCAACTGATCGAAGTGACATTCGGGTGCTCGAATGGACTACCAACTGCTTGATGAGATATTCGAGTTCTCGAGAGAACATCTGTGTGCTCGAGGGGACATTCGTGTGTTTCCTGGGGCCTCTCAAATGTTCGAAGGGAATTTCGACTACTCGAGGGGACATTCGTGTGCTCAACTAGTCTTTATACTGCACAACGGGATTTTTGTGTGCTCGATGGGACATGGGCTAGAGGGGATAATCGTGTTTCGAGGCAACCACCATCAGCTCGAGGGGACTTTCGTGTGCACGAGGGACTCTCGACTGCTCAAAGACTGACTAGCTCAATCCCTCCATCCGTTTTACTGACTGACTTCCTGAGTGGTAGTTGCTTGGCCAAAGTAATGAATTAACACTAGGTGTGGAGGTTCGTTACTTTGGAATCGTAACTACTTTTCCTCTAGTTCTTGTATATATGTAGACTCATAGATAATATTTTCTGACCATTCTTTTGGAGGCAATGATGTTGCCTTTTGTATAAACTACTATGATATCTCTGGCTCGCTCTTTAATGGCTTGGGGTACCAATATATCAACCCCCACCTTTGGGTGTTTTCACTTAAAAAAAATGGAAGACGTAGTCAATTGCTCCCAAGAACTAGATTTAGCTACTAAAACCCATACTAATTACCAACAACAATTCAAACATAAATCAAGCTAAAGCAAAGATGAAAATGGTGAAAAAATAGGGTAAGAATAGTATTAAATTGGGGAAGAGAAGAAGTTAGGAAAGAGAAAAGATAGAATGCTATTTATAGTACAAGAAAAAAGCAAAGGTGTTCTGGCCACCCTTTCATCATGAGTCGCGACAAGGTCCATCGCGACTCACGATGGGCACCCAGAATAGAACATATTTTTCTTCTTCTTATTTTCTTCTAGCCTTCAATCCATTACACACTCCTTCAACTCTTCAAGTCTTCCAGTGTTCAAAGCTAGTCTTCAAATCTTCAAAGTCTTCAAAAGATGATCTTCAATGGCCTTCGGTCTTCAAGTCTTGATGTTCTTTCCTTGTCACAAAAAAATCAATTAGAAAAGGTAAAAGTGCCTAAAGTCACGCTAACCTCTCCTAAGAGAATTTCAAGAAAAAACAAAAGCTCTTAATAACAAAAGAGCACAAAAGTGATCCCAAAAAGTCCTAAAATATGCACATAAAATGGTCACATCAAACCCCCCTGCACTTAAACCTTACTCACCCTTGAGTAAGAAAAGATTCAAGCACACAAAGGAATTCATGTATCCACATCCTAACTAACGTTCCCCCAAATCAATACCTCACAAAACTCTCAATATCACACATCCCAAAGTTAAGATCAAATGAGAATTCACCCACCCCATTCCTAAATATACACAAACTATATCAACCTATCAATTCATCGATATCCATAAAAAACATCCCTAAGTCCCAAATTGACAATCCCAAATCCAATGGCACAAAGTGAAGCCAGAAGCATGCATGGAGTTCAAAAACATACTTCATTTTATACCAATATATCATCACAAAAATGAAGTATATCAACAATCAAGAATTTCATACCATACTTCATTTTCCCCGCTAAATTACCCAATCCCAAGAGGTCTCAAGCTGTTAAGCTACCCGATTCATCCATATGGCCACTGAAACCTTATGACTCCAATGTCGACAAATGAGTGAAATCATAGCATTTTCCCCTTTTTTCTCTCTTTCTCTCATTTTACATAGGAGCCCTTTCAGGTTTTCATCCTAGCCACACATCACGTTTCTTTGGATCACATTTCACCTTTTTCCGCACATTTAGACTCTCATTTTTGCCTAAGTTTCCCTTTCAGGTTTTTGACCTATCCAGGCCCCACTGTTTCCTAAGTTTCCCTTTAGGGTTTTCAACTTAGCGGGTTTCTTTTTATTTTTGTTCTTTTTCATTTTCTATTTTTTTTCAAAATTTTCATTTTTTTCCATTTTTTGGCGTGTTTTGGATCAGAAGTAGCAAAAAAATTTCACATGTCAAAGCTAAGAGAATCCAAGTACATAAAGTGAAAAGCACCCCAAAAACAAAGAAAGACATTCCAACACCCAAGTCTATGGAAACATCCACAACAAAGCAATAAAAGAAATAAATACCCCTCCCACACTTAAAATGCTACATTGCCCTCAATGTAGATAAAACAGGGCAAAAACATACAAAGCAAAATATGAGGATGGTAAAAGCCATATGCTCTCAATCAGGAATGGAATGGCCCAACACCATCGTCCAGGTCACTATAAGTCTACTATACTGCACCATCCAATCGATGTTCCTCTGATGTCGCTCCTTTTGCCTCACTGCTCTGCTGGGGTTGGGGTCTAGGGCACTACTAGCCTGCGATTGTATCTTTGAAATCCTAGATAAGAAATACTCAATCTCCTCATCCATTTCCATGAGGCTCTGGGAGACAAATATGTTACGCTCAACCTATCTGCAGAAATTGTGCTGGACTCTCTACATCAGCCACTCATAAAAATTAGGTGGAGGCTTAGAGAGATGAGGTGGCACATGATCCTCTTGCATCAGCTCAGTTTATGGTTGAGGTGATATAAGATGCTACTCTCACTCAAAGACCTCCCTACATGAAGTGTCGGGAGAGATCGCCAAATCCTCCACCGGTGCATCAAACTCCAACTTGGTCCTATTGCGCCGAGGAAGTGTCATAAAGGTGACATTCCTTTCCCCATAGAACCAGTGATATACCCCTTGAGCCTATGTTGTGCGGATCATGTATAATTTCCCCATCCTCTTTAAAGTGATGAGGAATGAGGACCATCTGCCTAAGCGCAGAAAGGCAGCTAGGGCAACCAAGCCTAAGTGCTCCGCTAAGAGGGTAATCATGCCCCCTACAATAATCATTCCCTTTGGCTTCTCAACCACATGAACAACTCTGTTCATCAACATCTCAGCCCACACTCCATACTATATCCCCTTATTGATCAAATACCACAGGTAATGAATGTTATTGTCAGGCATGTTTGTCAGCTTTGTCAAAAATAACACTGTGCTTGATATGAACCTGTGCGTAAATCAGAGCGATGGATAGATGATGACACTACTATTGTCATGAGAGTTCCTCCTACTCCTCGTGACCCTGCTCCAAAATGGCATATCTTTCTCAATCGTGGGCTCCACCTCACCCGGATCTCTGGCGTGTCCCATCCAAAGGCTGCCTCTATCTATGAGACTATCATCTCTCAAGGTACATATATTAGGTGGAAACAAATGTACCTCTCATAGAGTTAGAGTGGCGGCTGGATGAGTGGAGGAGTGGTGGTAAGGGGTGAAGAGCGGAGGAGAGGAATGAGTGAAGGAGGAGGAGAATGAAATGTATTTTAGGTTAATCCCATTTTTTAAAGCTACTGTACAGCTGTCGCTAGTCGCAATTCACTCATCGTGACTCACAATGGGTAGGTCAACAAGCCCTTGAAGGTCAACCTCTGGCCACGAGTCGCGTCTCGCAAAATGTTGGTCCTGAAAGCCAACATTTTTCCATTGTTCCTTGATTTGGTCGCAACATGCGACCAATGCTTTGTGCATCGAAATAGGTCCATCGTGACTTGCGATGGCTTAGTTGCAATTCGCAGAATGTTGGACATGAAAGCTGAAAATTTCCATATTTCCCATGATTCATTCGCGACTCACAACCTAACCATCACGACTTGAAATGGCTTAGTCATGACTCGCGACAGACCCTTTGCGAGTTGGAAAATGTTGGGTCTGGGATCTCACAATTCCTCTAAGTTTTCTGATTTCTTCGCAACTTGCGACACACCTGTCGCGACTTGTGACAAAAGACACTACTCAACACTTAGAAAATTTTTCAGGGTTACCAAAGGTCCAAGCTTTACTTCATTTTTCCAAGCATTCCTCCTTCATCAAATCCAGCTCCATGCTCTTCAAATTGCTACAAAATTAAGTAAAACACAACCGTGAAAGGAACAAAACAAAATAATGAAAATAATTATAAAAAAAACTCGAATTGAAACAACATCGACGAAAAGTCATGAATGATGGTCCAGATGATAAAAAAAAGTTTATTTAACATTGTTGGCATGACCTACTCCCCTTATTGGAGCTTACTCACAAACTGGATCAAGAAGATCAACACCCTCTCCCTTTTCCGACATAAAACTCTCGTGGTAAGGTTTCAAACGTTGTCCATTACCTTGAATGTATTGGACTTAGCTCAATCTAGGATTTCCACCGCACCATGTGGGATTACCTTTACCACCTCAAAAGGACCAATCCACTGCGATCTCAACTTACCGGGAAATAGGAAAAGATGCGAATGAAATAGGAGGACCTTTTAACCCACGTCAAATTCCTTCCTAGTGACTATCTTGTCGTGCCACACCTTTGTCTCCTCTTTATAGATCTCAAACTTCTCACAGGCTTCCCTTCGGATCTCCTATTATTCTTGCAATTGTAGCTTCCTATGCAAATCAGCCTCATCTATATCAAGGTTGAATTCTTTGACCGCCTAATAAGCCTTGTGCTCTATTTCCACCGGTAGGTGAAAAGGCTTACCAAAGATTAACTGATATGGTAACATACCAATCAGTGTCTTGTAAGCCATCCTATATGCCCACAAGGCATCATTCAACTGAGAACTCTAATGCTTCCAGTTAGGATTAACTCTTTTTTGAAGGATGGACTTGATTTCCCTATAGGAAACTTCAGCTTGGCCATTGGTTTGTAGGTGATAGGTGGTGGATGTCTTGCGAGTGACACCATACTTCTTCAAAAGTGCCTCTCTGGTCTTGTTGCAAAAGTGGGTTCCACTGTCCCTAATCAAGGCCCGGGGAACCCCAAACATAGAAAAGATGTTCTCTTTCAAGAATTTTTCAACCATTTTAGAATCATCAGTTATATTGGATTTTTTGTCAACCCACTTCAACACATAATCAACGACTAGAAGAATATATGTAAAGCCATGAGAATTGGGAAAAGGTCCCATAAAGTCAATGCCCCAAACATCAAATATCTCACAATACAAAATAGATCATTGAGGAATTTCATTCCTAGAGGAGATATTTCCTACTCTTTGGCATTCATCACAAGATTTGGAAAAGGTATATGCATTCTTATTCAATGTAGGCCAATAAAAACCACTTTCTAAAACTTTCCTAGCGGTTCTCCTCGTGGGAGGTCATCAGCGTACCTCCCAAAGTTAAATTTCCCTAAATGCTTCCTAATGACAACTTAGTAGATAATGAAAAGTCAGGGTCGTACACAAAGACGAGGGATTGTTCCAAGGGTTTAAACATATAAGGTTGATATTAAGATAGAAGTAGATATATATATATATATATATACAGATATATAAAAGCAAGTAAAACAGGGATGGGAGGTGGGGGTTGGTTGGTTGGTTTTAGTCCTAAGTTATAAATTTAAAGACAAGCTAACTAGAAAAGTCAAGTAACTATGCTAACCATGCAACAAACTAAGAAAAGGGGTTTAAAATTACAAAAGACAAAACCTTGGAGGCAATTAATTTTCACTTCCAAACCTCTTATCTATCCTTGAATCTAAAACCTATTCATTACTTTAACTACTTTTTGTGAAGATAAATATTTTATCCTTTTTAGATAGTAGTTTTCAAGAGTGAATTTGATATCTCTTGTCAAACCTCACTAATGGCTCCTTTAGACGACAAATGGCTAATAGTATCCCATTAATGGCATTGAGAACGAAGAATCAACAAGCTCGGTACACCTTTAAACACTACACCGTGTCTAAGCATTGAACCAATTAATACATTTACACAAGATTAGTCAAGAATGTTCAATGCTCATAGACTTCTCTCATTTTCTACCTAAAACAAACATAACAATGAGTTCAACATTATCACATTCATCTAGCAATTATCAACACACCAATACCATTAGAAATTATAATTCATGCTCTTGTATTCCAAATAAAAAGAGGGAAAACTTAGCTACTTTTTCCCAACCCTAACAAGAAATCATACAAGCAATTCATATACTCAAAATTCTAACAACCTTAATGCCATTAACAATTCACATTCAAAGCTCAATAAATGCACAACAGAAAAAACACTAAATAGATAGATAGGATTCTCAACACATTTGCTTAGAAGCCTTAATCAATTGCTCCTAAGTATAAAACTAAGCGAGATAATCAAAACCCACAATATAGAACAAAAATCTACAAAGAAAGAAGAAAAAATAGGAAGAAAGGGTGAAAAACTAGGGTTTTAGGAGTCCCAAGTGGGGCTTTGGAAAATTGGGAAGAAAAATAGGCTATTTATAGACCAAGTTGGTCAAAAGGAAGGTCAAAATGCAGAAAACCTTAAGGGGCACACGCCAGAAGCATGAGGTACGCGCATCTAGGCTTGTGGAGCGAGCACGCGAGGCTGATGCGAGGGTGCTGGGCTACTGGGGCAAATGTGCTTCAAACGTGGGCATGCGGGATCAAGTGTGGGGCACACGTTTCTGGACCAAAGAGGTACGCCACGGTTTAGTTCTCTTGCGCCGGTGTGCGGTTATGGGTGCAGCCTACGTGCTACGGTGTTCTTCGCCCCACCGGTTGGCTGGCCAATCTTTATGTCATTTTGCGTGAATCGTTGCTCTAATTTTGGATTTCTTGTAGTCGATTTTATAGTGCTCAAGAAGATGAATCCAATGGTACCACCCTTAATGGATGGTTCTTCTCTGATCATTCTTAGAACTTTGTCAACTCTTCTGGGTCTCAATTCATCCGCTTCTTTGTCTTCCTTCTTTGACCCTTGTATCTTCTACCACGTTTTGACTCATGGCCTTTGCTAAACCACTCTAAAGTGCTCACGAGAAATCTACAAATTAAGCTCACAAAATGGAATATAGATGCTCGTAAGAACAAAAAATCCATTAGACTAAACGCAGGTTACAAAATGAAGGATTTAGATATGAAAATAAAAAATGGTCATTTAAACCCCATACAATGTAAACCTACCTAAATCTAGTAATCTTACAAAAAAAGACAAAAGAGATGGTAAATTCTTTGGAAAATACAAGCATTTGACGTCTCATCAAATCTCCCCACACTTAAACTTTTACTCATCCTCGAGTAAACAAGAAAAAGCAAAGATCAAAGCGTAAACTAGCATGCAAAATTTTCCCCAAAATACTCAACATTATATTTCTAGACTACTCTAACCCCCAAGACATAAGAATCTCTCACACTCTCACATTCCAAAGTTTAAGATAATCTAAACAACCATCATACAAATCAAAGGTGAGGTATACATATAATGCCAAGCTAACTTAATTTACCCAAAAAGCTACCCAATAGACAAATCAAGAGAAGCATAATTTTTTTTTTCAATTTCTCTCATTTTTCCTAGAAGCCCTCTCGGGTTTTCATCCTAGCTTCACACATTTTTCTTTTTCAATGCTCACTCTCACATTTTTCCACACCATTTGGCCTCTCATTTCTGGATAGTTAGCCCTTTTGGGTTTTTGACCTACCCGGACCTCCCATTTTTGCCTAAGTTGGCCTCTCGAATTTTCAACTTAGCGGGAAGTTTTTCTTTTTCTTTTTTCATTTTTTTTCAAACAAAACAAATAAAAGTGGAGCATATGCACACTACAATACGATAAAATGAGATATATTTCTCTTTACCTCTCCACACTTGAAACACACATTGTCCTCAATGTAAAGGACAAGATAAAGAAATAAGGGAGAAAGAAAAAATACTCACAACTAGGACCTTGAATGTCCTTCCCGGTGATGGAAATGCTCATTTCTCAATGAATGTTCTCTCCTCCATGTTCTCGAACTCCACCCAATATGCAACTTTGGTCCATCCACTACAAAGCCACAATTATGCGAATCCTGATAAACACTCACAAAAGACAACTAGTAGTACTCCTAGATGGTGGTTTTGGTAGTGGGTTTTGGTGGTGGATTGTGGTGGTATCTTTGTGGTTTTTGGTAAGATCTTGAGTACATGGTTGGGGATTTTGTTTTTCAAGAAAATAAAAACACTAACCTAACTCAAAAGCTCGGGTTGCCTCTCGAGAAGCTCCATATTTTTAAGGTCGTTGGCACAACCCTAATGTTATCCATATGGTAAAGGTTTGAACTTCTTCACCATGAGTATCTGAAAATAGAGAGGTAGGGGTACAAAAATTTCAAGTAGAAAGTCTTGCGGAGGTGTAGATGATTTAAAAGGAGTTGGGTGGTTAGGAGGCTTGGGGTAGTCTTTTGGCTCCTCTCTTATCTCCTTCAAAACTTTCAAAAATGGTGGAGGCAGTTCACTAGGTGGGGGCAGGGGTGATGATGTAAAGAATAATAAATGTAGCACAATCACATCTTTCTCCACTTTGTTGTCTTCAACAACCGACTCCTCATCCCCTTCGAACTCGAACTCATTTCTCATGGTGACCTCACCCACCAAATCTTTGAGTTTGACTTGGAAAGGTGTATCTTTAGAATTACGAGCTTTCATCTGGGCCACCATTTCCAATATATTACTCACATGCCCCTCAATAGGCTCAAGACTAGAGGAGATCAGAGTGTCCAGTTCCTCACTAGTCTTGGCCAAGTTGTTCAAGTTTGCTATTGTATTATTGATTTCCCCACGTATCAACCGTGAACCTTCTTGTTGGGATTGGTTTTGGGGTATGGTATAAGGTGGTGAAGGCCAACTATTTTGCTTGTATTTTTGGTTTTTTGGCTCATTCTCATACCACCAATCTGGATTACCACTCATCTCTGGATTGTAAGAATTGTGGTAATGATACCATTCTTGGGCTTCTTGCCCTTGAAAACCAACATCTCCAACCTCTTGGTAGTACTCTTCATAATACCATTCATTTTGGAAACTAAGGGTTCTTTCCTCCTCATAGTGCTCTTCTCTCAACAAATAGCAAGACTCGGTAGGATGGTCTGAATGACACATCCTACAAAACCTTTATTATGGAGCCTTTGTTCTCATCATGAACTCCCTCAAGGTGAGATATTCCATTTTTTTTACCATTTTTAAATTTTTCATAAGTCTGGAATCATATTGCAAGGATTCTCGATACAAATTCACCAAGAACTTAAGCAATACCTTGAACAAAAACAACCACAAGAAGTGGAGAATAAAAAAAACTAGCTCATATGCAACCAAATATGCCCAAACACTTAAAAATAAATGCCTCTTCCCTGGCAGCGGTGCCAAAATTTAGGGAGGTCATAGTCGTACCTCTCAAAGTTAAATTTATACCCTAAATGCTTCCTATCTACAACAAAGTGGATACTGGTAAGTCGGGGTATTCCACAGAGAAGAGGGATCTTTGCAAGGGTTTAAACATATAAGGTAGATATTAGGCTACAAGTAGATATATATATATATACAAAGATATATGAAAGTAAGTAAAAGGGAGGGGGGGTGGTGCGAGGGTTGGTTGGTTTTGGTCCTAAGTTATGATTTTAAAGACAATCTAACTAGCAAAGTCAAGTAACTATGCTAATCATGCAACAAACTAAGAAAAAGGATTTAAACTACAAAAGACAAAGCCTTGGGATTTTCACTTCCAAACCTCTTATCTATCTTTGAATCCAAAACCTATTCCTTACTTTAAGTACTTGTTGTGAAGATAAATATTCTATCCTTCTTAGATAGTACTTTGCAAGAGTAAATTCGACATCTCTTGTCAAACCTCACTAATGACTCCTTTAGACAATAAACAAGTAAAAGTATCCTATTAATGTCATCAAGCACGAAGAATCAACAAGCTTGGTAACACTTTTAAACACTACACAGTGTCTAAGCATTAAACCAATTCATACAAGCAATTCATAAACTCAAACTTCTAACAACATTAATGCCATTAACAATTCACATTTAAAGCTCAATAAATGCACAATAGCTAAAACACTAAATAGATAGATAGGATTCACAAGACACTGGCTTGGAGGCCTTAATCAATTGGGCCCAAGTATAAAACTAAGCAAGATAATCAAAACCCCTAACATAGAACAAAAATCTACAAAGAAAGATGAAGAAAATAGGAAGAAAGGGTGAAAAACTAGGGTTTTGGGAGCCCCAAGTTGGGCTTGGAAAAATGGGGAAGAAAAGGGGATATTTATAGCCCAATTTGGTAAAAAAGAAGGTAAAAAAGCAGTAGATCATGTGGGGCACCCATCAGAAATGTGGGGCGGGCGAGGCTATGTCGATGTCGTGAGTGCGCGAGGCTGATGCAAGGGTGATGGGCTGCTGATGTGAGGGTGTTTCTCACACGGGCACACAGGATCAGATGTTGAGCATGCATTTCTAAACTGAGAACGTGCACCACGGTTTGATTCTCTCATGTTGGCACACAGTTAAGGGCGTAACCCACGTGCTACAGTTTTCTTCACCCGGTCGGCCGACCGGCCGGTCTTTGCATCATTTTGGGTAAACCGTTACCCCGATTTTGGAGTTCTTGTAGGCCATTTTTTAGTGCTTGAGAAGACAAATCCAATGGTACAACCCTTGAAGGATGGTTCTTCTCCGGTCATTCTAAGAACTTTGTCCACACTTCTGGGTCACAATTGACCCGCTTCCTTGTCTTCTTTTATCGGCCCTTCTATCTTCTACCATGTTTTGACTCGTGGCCTTCACTAAAAACTCTAAAGAGATCACAAGAAATCTAAAAATTAAGCTCACAAAATGGAATCTAAATGCTCGTAAGAACCAAAAATCCATTAGACTAAACATAGGTTACAAAATGAAGGATTTAGATATGAAAACCAAAAATGGGTATCGAAACCTCACAATGTAAACCTACCTAAATATAGAAATATTACGACAAAAATATGACAGAAGAGATGGTAAATGCTTCGGAAAATACATGCATTTGAAGTCTCATCACTTTGCTCCAAAATGATTTCCACATGCATAAGAATGACAGAATGCAAGAATTGAATGCACATCATTATTGGGGAAACATCTTTGAACAACTTGATCTTAGTACATGGGCTTGGAAGCCTTAGTCAATTGCTCCCAAGAACTAGATTTAGCTACTAAAACCCATACTAATTACCAACAACAATTCAAACATAAATCAAGCTAAAGAAAAGATGAAAATGGTGAAAAACTAGGGTTAGAATAGTACTGAATCAGGGAATAGAAGAAGTTGGGAAAGAGAAAGGATAGAATGCTATTTACGGTACAAGAAAAAGGAAAAAGTGTTTTGGCCACCCGTTCGTTGTGAGTTGCGACAAGGTCCATTGCGACTCACGACGGGCATCCAGAACAAAACATATTTTTCTTCTTCTTTCTATATTCTTGAATCCATTATGCACTCTTTCAACTCTTTAATTCTTTAAGTTTTCAAATCTTCAAAGCTAGTCTTCAAATATTCAAAGTCTTCAAAAGATGATCTTCAATGGCCTCCGGTTTCATGTCTCAATGTTCTTTTCTTGTCACACAAAATTCACTTACAAAAGGTAAAAGAATGTAAATTTGGTCTTACCTCTCCTAGGAGAATTTCAAGGTAAAACACAAGCTCTTGATAATAAAAGAGCACAAAAGTGACCCCAAAAAGTCCTAAAATATGCACATAAAATGGACACATCACTACTCTTGGAAACTAGGAGAATAGAAACTACTACTAATGAATCTTATCTCTCTAACTACTAAACCTAGTAAACATAGGCTCTTTATATATTAGCTAGGAAATTGGCCTTAAGGAGGCCAAAAACTAGAGAATCCCTAGTCTGTTGCGTTGGAACGGCCTGTGGAAAAACACATGGGCCACCGATTGGGCAGGTTCTTTTGGCCAGCTGAGCGTTGCAGCCGTGCAAATCCTTACAAGCCACCGCCTAGAAGGTTTTTTGGCCGTTTGAGGTGTGGCTAGTGCAATTCCTTTTGGGCTGTGAACTGGAGTTGAGATCTTTTCTTTTTGATGGTACGACCGTGCAATACCTCGCGGGGTGTGGGATGGGTCTTCAATACTTAATCTTCGATGTGCACGTGCCATTCAAAATGACATAGCCCGCACTGGTACTTAGCCGAATGATAATGTTGAATGGAAAAGTCCATGCAAATGGACACAGCCCGCAGAGGTACTTAGAATATTCACCATTTGGTTGGAACGGGCCATGCAAAAGAGTACAACCATGCCAGTCTTCTAAGTCATCCGAAATTCAACTCCTTTCTCTTCTGTGCATTTCCATCTACTACAACGATTAAGCGCGTGGCCTTTAGTCTGCTACCATCCTTGCAAATGGCCTTAAAATATCTATTACCATTCTTACGAATGACCTTCTACTTCGAAGTTCTTACGAGCGATCTACAATGAAGCTCTTAATATAGGATCTAGATTCTCGTAAGGACACAGAATCCATTAGGTCTAAATATATCTACAAAATGAAGGATTTAGACAAAAAGAATCAACAAAGGCTATCTAATCCCCTTACGATGTAATTACAACTAAACCTAGCAATCAACCATACAAAAGCCACTAATAAATGTGCTAAATGCCTTCGAAAACACATGCTTTTAGGTGCACATCAATTTCCCTACACTTAAACATTTACTCGTCCTCGAGTAAACAAGAACGAGAAAAGATCCAAGCAGAAGATAGCATGCAAAGAATTTCTCAAGACATCTAATATTTTTTCCTAGACTACCCTAGTTCTCCCAAAGATGTAAGAATCTCACAATTCTCACTCCCCAAAGAAACTAAGATAACCTATCCAACCAATCATACCAACTAAAAGGTGAATTTCACAAAAATGAGTGTGTGAATCTAAGTTAGTCAACTAAAAGAACATCCAAAAGACAATAAAAAAGAACGATAGGATTTTTCAATTTCTCTTATTTTGTCCAGAAGCCCTTTCAGGTTTTCATCCCAGCATCCCACAATTATTCTTTTTGAGCTCACTTCTCACTTTGTTTTGCACTATGGACTCACTTTTGCATAGGTTTTTCAACCTATACAGGCCTTTTCCATTGTTGCCTAAGTTATTTCGAGTTTTCGACTTAGACGGGTATATATATATATATAGATTTTAAATTGTTTTCAAAATTTTCAACTTTTTTGTTTAGCACAAAATGCCCCAAAGGTGGGCTTCATACTATTGTGAAAAAAATAACACCAAAACACAAAGGAATCTTATTGGAACTCCTAAGTTCCTATGTACTCCCTCCCCAACATTTAAACCTTTCATTGTCCCCAATGCATCATAAAAATTAGAAATCAAAAGTGGAGCTGGGTTGATAGTAAGCACTTACTCTTGGGACTTCGAAGGACCCACTCTCATACGTCTCACTTCGCGCCTTCTTCTCCTTTCTTCTTGCCTAAATTCTTTCCTCTCAAATGGAAATAGGGCACTAAAGCCTTTAGGCTTTCAAGTATAAATTCTCTCAATCAATTACTCTAGCTCCTTCTTGCACATCGGCTCTCCCATCAACAATGGCAAACTCCTCATTCACTTCCCGCTCAATAGAATCTAACCTAACTCCTCAAGCTCTCATGGTGTCATTTGTAGTGTCAAGCCTAGAACAAAATTCCTCCATTTGAAAACTCATCCCTCCTACTGTGTGACCAACCTCTTGCACTGGTTGAACTCATGAGTTGTTCCCTAAAAGTGTGAAATCGGTCGAAGAAATCCACTGGTAGGTTAGCTCAGGTAGGTTGCACTCTAGGTGGGATCTCACCATCTTCCTTATTAATGTCCATGTACGTGGCCGATGGGGTGTTTTAGAAGGCTTTCTCGAACCTCAAACTCGGAGCTAGGAAGTGGTCTTCCAAGGCAGTTCCGTGGTTGATGGCCTTGCACTCGGGTTTCTGAAGTACCATACAGTTACAAACCATGGCACTACCGTATAAACAAATGAAGTGATCCTTAAAGGTAGTGGTAGCAATCATTGAGGCCCTTTCCAACTTATCCATGGTGTACCTTATCCCTGAACGACCTAAGTTTTTCACATCAAAGTGAGAGGGTGATGAATGTCCTAAGTATTGCGCCAAAAGCCCGACAATACCTCCTATAGGTATCTTGTTGCCTTTATTTTTCCTCATGACTATGCACTCTTCAAAGAAAGTCTCCACCAATTTGGGGTAGAAATTTCCTTCCGGAGTCATTGCCCAAAGGGTTTGCATGCTTCGGTTGGGGCTTTGAGAAATCTCCTCGTGGCAAAGAAATCTCATATATAGAAGATGGTGCACGTACTTTAAAGCTGGGTGGACTATTGGGATAATGTTTCCCAAAGGGTTCCTATCCACACCTGCGAAGTTTGACCAAAATCTGCTCAACGAGAACAGAAGCCCTTGTTGGTGATTGTTTGAAACCTCATTTCCATACCTACACCCAAATGCTTGAGCGACTTCCCTATGGGTCATTGAGTACTCCTTGTCATCCATATGGAATGCCAAGGTCCTCCTCCCATCAATATACGATGTTTACTCCATAATTGCTGATCTGCTTCAGTTCGCGTATGTTAACCGATGCATTTGACATACTTTTTAGTTACTTTTCCTTGGCGAATTGCTAGTATTAGTTGAGTTTACTTGACTAGGGGTTTATACAACCATGTTTGATTTTCTTCTCTAAATTTTGAATTTTGTAGACTTAATTGGTACTAATGGACATCTTGTATCCATGAGCTCCTTGATATTCCTTGTGATCATCTTTAGTAGGTCACCCTTGGGGACTTTTTGTTTACATTCTATGTGAAGTCTGTTTGTAAGGGTGGTAGAAGATATTGAAGGCTGTTCACAAGAACGGTAGTACAGATGAAGGGCATGCATATTAGGATTGTAGTAGACAAAGGCCACAATCATCAATTCATGGTAGAATGAGATTGAAGCCAATGATAGGCATCAATGGAGCTTATAGTGGCCAACGAAGAAACGGGAAATTGTGGTATGATAAGTTGTGCTTAAGTATGAGAAAGGTCCAATAATAATAAGCCTTCAATTTTGGTTTCATTGGATTCATCTTCTTGATAACTACAAAATTGACTATTAAAACTTTCAAATCAGACTAAAGGTTCTCCTGTAGTGAAGAAAACTAGTTTAGTTGGCCAACACACCAACGGGTTGGCGTGGCCTGTGCATGGTTTGGCACCAATGGCCTATGCTAAAGAAGATACCCCATGCCAAGTATACAAGATTGAGGCTATGGTGTGACCCACGCCAGAGGCCATGGGCCGCGAGTACAAAGTATTTGCATGGGACATCCTGTTTTAAGCATCTCGAGCGTTCAAAGTCTATTATGCCAAGACCAACACGCGGGGTGTGGGTAATCACACGGACCATGCCAAAGTTTCTGAGTGATCACCCTAGCTAACCATAACCTGAGCCAATGGCCACGGGCGCAAATTAGGACTTCAAGTCTCAGTGCTCAAACAACGCCCGTAGCATAAGACGCAGCCTGCGCCAGGTGTCAGATGCGACCCGTGCAAAGCCTTGCTCCCCGCAAAAGATGAAGATCCATGACGTGCCCAAGAACTGGCTCCCCACGCCTATGAAATAACATGGTCCATGCCAGTTCGCGTGTCCCGCGCCAAGTACATGCCACGAGCTGCATCATCCGTGCGTCCCGCATTTGTTCGGTGGCAGAGCTAGGGTTTACCCTATTATGGCCTTTTTGGGCCTATTTTTAGGCTCAATCTCCTACTAATATAATTAGAACCTTTTTCTACTAGGTTTTCATATCTCATACTTCATTTTAAAGAATAGTTTTTAGACTCTCTCCTTAGGAGAAACTTTATCTTTTTCTTCTTTTTATTTTTCTTTGATCCTAAGATGTGGAATTTAAATATTTATTTAAATTCCATGTCAAGGGAGTAGTTTCCATATATTGGGGATAAATTGTAGTGACTTGGTAGTCTATATGTTTTTTGAGATTCTCTAGTTCATCCTAATTTTGTGTTCATAATATTATTGTGACTTAATTTTGAGTTTGAATGCATGAATATTACACCACATATATAGCACACACTTTGGGATATATTCATGCCAGGCGCAAATATTGATGCCCCCTTGGGAAGAAAAACCTGGTTATTTGAATGGGTGCAGGAGAATGCGTCTGCGTGAGTGTGTGCACGGGAGTTCGAGGTCATTCTAATCCACTTACCATCGAACCAGTCTTTGTTGAATTCGTAAAGTTTTCCAAGAAGATCTAGGGAGAGATAATGAAATAGTAGAAAGATAGGGTTACAAGAAACCCTAGTATCATAGAAAAGGTGCTTACGATCCTTGGGCTAATTGATATGACTCGAGAGGAGTAGCGCATTCTTAGTGGAAGCTCGGGATGTAATTGCACGGGAGAGAATCTGACCATCTAAAATTGTTGGACCTTGTTGTACTCTCCTAATTATGATGGCGGTGTCGATGTAGGTTTGCAAGAGCACTCACTGTAACAGGGATGGGGAAATGTATGTCATCAGCCACACCACGTGTTATGGACACTCTAGTAGGTTTGTTTAGATCTCTATGTGATTAAATTGAGGATTGAAGCATTAGATTGACCAAGTTTCTCAATGATTTCCCCAAGTGCTTAGATAATATTGTAATTATGTTTTTTAATTTCCATGTTTTGTAGTTTATAGCTTGAAAGACCCCCCACCCCCATTTGCATGTTTGCTTTACTTGGTATTCCTTTCACTCATATGGATTGATGACTTATAAGAGGTTGTGTTTTGAGTTGATACATTAGACCTAAAATCTCCGTGGACAATCCTAGGGCTTACCGCTAACTACCCTATAGGTAGCATAGCAGTAAGAACAAGGTGCAAACCTATAAATTTCTATGTTCTGACCCTCACTGCCTCAAACCGGGTTAACTTCTATGCTACAGTTTTCAATGACCCTAGGGGGAGACAGGTTAGAATTTTGGCGCCAATGATGGGTATACTATCAGTCTAGGTATCAACTTAGGCATAACATGTTAGTAGGGTAGCTAGTATTGCGTTTATCCATTTTTGTTCTCTTTGCATGATTTTTGAAAAAGAAAATTTTGAAAATTCCCAAAAAGAGATATTTCCTAGCATAGAGACTTTGTATTTTCTATCCTGTGTGAATAATATATCTTGTGATAATATTCTTGTTGAGCATGCTTTTTCTAATTTTGGTGAAGATACTTCCCCACGGTATCTAATGTTTAATGTGCGGCGGGGAAAAAAGCAGGCCAAAGAACTAAAAGCTCCCAAGCCTCTTCCAACCCCCAAACTCAACAAGAATACATCCACACTTGAGAAGAACAGGTTTACTTGGTTCATCGCTTCAAAGGTAAAAGGTAAACCTAGGATGATGTGGTGGCCCACCCATCGTGATGTGGTCATTGGTGGTGTCAAAGATGGTGATTCCGGTGACCCACCAAGCCACTCTTTTTAGTTTCAAGTGATTAAGGAAAAAAATAAGCCGTGAAGACGATAATAAAGATACATTTTATTTTAAGAAGTATTTTTCTTTAAATTTTTAAAAGATTTTTGGGGATAAGTTTGATTTTTGGTGGAAAATATTTGGAAAATTTTAGTCATCTATAAGTTGTGTTGAACAGTACTACTTAGGTTTTTAATATTTTTGGATGCAGGTTCAAAACAAAAGTCATTGGAGAAAGGTGGGTTGGTGGTCCGCGCCAAGGCATTTGGCGCGAGGCTATGCCTTGTGCCCAAGTACTTGGAGCAAGACTATGCTTCACGCCCAAGTGTTTACTGCGACCCTTTTTATGCATCTAAGTCAACAAGCACAGAGCTGATGTGGTCTCTACATCATCACATAGCATGAAGCTGGAACGAACCAACATAGAACTAATTTGTGGGCGGCGCAGACTGGCACGTGCCTAACACGAATGCCAAATGCTAGAGCGGGATGCACTCCGGGATCCATGTTACCATCTACTTTCCCCAATCCTAGCCTATCCTAACTTCTAATTAAACCCTTAAAACCATACCCCTTTTCCACACTAGCCTTCTACTCTCCTCATTTTCTCTCTCGCCTAGAACCCTCTAACTGACCATCTCTCACAAAATCAACTGTAACTCTCTCATTTTTCATATAATGTTTCCACACTGTATACCAAATTCTTCATTTTTCTATGTTCTATCCAACCCACTAAGCTTTTAACCCAGAAAACCCATAAAACCGAGCAGTTTATTAGTGGAATATTACGCCAAAATTTGCATTTTATCTGGAGGGCTGAACATTCGATCCTTATTGGGCGTATCGGAGTTGCTTGGAATCACCCTAGGAGAAGTGGTACATACGCCTTGAGCCGAGACCCCACAAAACTTTCCACTCAAGGTAATTTTGGCCGAACCTAAATTTATTTTTGGAGAATCAGACTGGTTTTTTTGCTGCGGTATTATCCATGCATGTCTATTAAGTTTTGAAAATAGTGGTTGATAGATTTATTTTGGAGATATTATTCTGTGTTGGAAATAATGGGATAAAGATTTTTTTTGCAATATTTTATCTCTGGTTGGTTATTATAATTTGTGGAGAGTAGGCCTCGTGTGCCTAGAGAAAGGGGTGAGTCTAGTAGGTAACCCTTTATGGTTTTGACTACTCTGACTAGGGTCCACAAAGAAAGGTGAGGGTGATTTATAAACCACCCCATTTTAGAGATAAATTTTGTAGACGAGAGAACCCTCAAGGATCTCAAACTCTACAAACATGTCTGAAGGCTGTTAGGAAGTATATGTATGAAGGAGTTTACTACCCTATCTGCCCCCACCTACACTAGGTATACACTGGAGTTCTTGGCCACCAATGAGAAGTTTCGAGATGAACATGGAAGGTAGTGTATTAGTTTCCATTTGGGAGATGAACCCCACACCTTGACCTACAAGGAGTTGGGGAAAATTTTCAAATGGAAGGAGCAAAAGAATGTATCATGGTTCATGGAGCCAAACACATGTAATCTGCCCATCTTTCGGAGTTCCATCACCAAGCAGAATAAGAGTATGAATAGCAAGATCATTGACATAGTGCACCCGACACTCAGATATGTGGCTAGACTTTTGAGCGTGATAGTTAGCTACCATGGGAAGGCCACTTCCTCTTCTGATGAGGATTGTACGGTTCTTCTATGGTCTTTGTGCACAAGGAAGACTTGTCCCAAAATATCGATGGGGGAATGGTTAGATTTCTAGTTTGTTGCTGGGGTTATGAACCTGACTTTCTTAGCTGCCCATACTGGCAAAATATCGATGGGGGGAATGGTTACATTTCTAGTTCGACACTTTTCCCTCCTAGAGAGTGACGGCTTGAGAGAGAACCTAGGTGAAACTTTTATGCTCACCTTATCAGTTATGGCCTAGGCTAAATTGATAAAGAGAGAGCATGGTTATGTTTTCTGGCTATATAGGGGGGTAGGAATTCATGAGTCTTCCCATAATAAGGAGACCAAGTTGGGAAAGTCCTTTAGACTGACATATCTTATCATTGAGCCTGAAAAAGGTTTGGGGTCGGTTTGGGGTCAGTTTTAGGAGAGCATGATTCGGGAGACGAGGATCTTGAGGAGTACG
The DNA here is from genome assembly GCA_037428765.1 of Rubia yunnanensis. NCBI lineage: Eukaryota > Viridiplantae > Streptophyta > Magnoliopsida > Gentianales > Rubiaceae > Rubia > Rubia yunnanensis. Next base: position 77,980,291 of record CM075064.1, read on the forward strand.
AGCAATAGGATTAGGTTCCAGAGTAGCCAGATCAGCAGATTCCCCTTGGGATCACTATTGAGCAGCCAAGTTTGTCTCATGTTGTGCCACCACCTATGGGGAACCCTATAGCACCACCACCACCATCCCAGCATGAATTAGGAGTGCTACCCCATTTTCTGGGGACTATCGACCTATACGATGAGTCCTTCCACTCTATAAGGCATGGCACTATAAGTGCCCATAGACACAACATCTCCTCCAATTACTAGGATTTCTCAGAGCATAGTAGGCAAGAAAGCTAGAGTTCTGCTCCTTCTATCGAGCCTCACTGACACAGTGTTTCAGGGTATTCTCATCAGAGAGCTCACTCATGGCAGCATTTTCATTATAGCCCCTTCTGTGAGCACAGGTCACTGGGTTTTGAGTCTGCTGCTTATTATCCTATGTGGTCCAAACCATGGCCAGAGTACCAGTTGGAGAGGCCCTATCATTGGAGCAGTCAATCTTTTGGGTTAGACATGATTTGGCCACCACTAGGACACGATTGGCATATTTGATAGAGTGAATGACAAGCTGCATTATCTGATGGACAACATGGGTGCACTCCGTGATGGGATCATGGACATTAGTGGCAGGTTGAGGAGTGCAGGCATAAGGGAGCATAAAATTGTTCTTCCGCACGGGCAGGGGTAATGAGCCAGACGTCACAGGAAGGAATAATCTTTTATATGGCTACAACCTCTCTTTCACTTAGTTACTTGCATTAGAAATAATTCACGAACTAAGTGTGGGGATGGGTTGGAATGTCTTCTACTATGGTACCCCCCTTTTTCTAGTATCTCTTTCAACCTGTGTTCTACTGTTTTGGATTTCTTGATGACTATCTTTTTAATGTTTTTGTTCACATCCCTCATTAAACTCTTTGTTGTTTTTCGTGTGAGGGCACCTTTTGTAGGATTTTGGGATGTTTTGGGATGGTTTTGGTGGTGTATGTTTTTTGACTATCTTTTGTAGTATGAAGCCCACTTTCAGGGTAATTTTGTGCCAAACAAAAAAAATTGGAAAAACTTTAAAAAGTGAAAAAAAAATTACAAAAACCTGGACAAGTCGAAAACCTGAAAGGGCAACTTGGGTAACATGATGAATAACCCGGATAGATCGAAAAGCCTAGGTAAAAATAAGAGGCTAAGCCCGGCTAGGCTTACGAACCTATGCAAAAATGAGAAGTTGTGTGGAAAAGGTGAGAAGTGAGTACCCTTTGTGTGTTAAAGCTAGGATAAAAACCCGAACGAGCTCCTAGGATTAATGAGTGAAATTGAGAGAAAATAAAAACAACTAGGTTGAATGCATGCTTCCTCGATGAATTTTTTTTACGACTACTCTTTGATTGCTTTTGGGATCATTTCGGGAAAAGTAAGCTAGAATGACATTTATCTTTTTGACTTACCTATTACCACACTTTACTTTTTGGTGTTTGATTACTTATGTTTTTCGGGGAGTCTGAGAGTTGTGAGATTCTTACTTTCTTGGGGGAAACAAGGTAGTCTTTGAATTAGTTAAATGCCTCGGTTAACTTATGCTCACACACTATATTTTGCTTGATTCTTTATCTTGTTTTCTCTTTACTCGAGGACGAGTAAAGGGTTAAGTATGAGGAGTCTGATCGGCTTCATTTTACGTGCATAAACCAATGCATTTGGCATACATTTAAGTTACTTTTACTTGGTGGATTGCTAGTATTAGTTGAGTTTATGTGACAAGGGGTTTTGACGGCCATGTTTGGTTTTCTTGTCTAAATCCCAAGTTTTGTAGATTTAATTGTTACTAATGGACATCTTGTATCCATGGGCTCCTTTATTTTCATTGTGATCATCTTTAGTAGGTCGCCCGTGGGTACTTTTTGTTTACATTCTATGTGAAGGCCATTTGTAAGGGCGGTAGAAAATATTGAAGGCCATTCACAAGGACTATAGTAGAGACAACGGCTATTCACATTATAATGGTAGTAGACAAAGGCCACGATTATCAATGCATGGTAGAAGGATATTGATGCCAAAGATAGGCGGCAATGGAGTTCATAGCGGCCAATGAATAAATGGGGAATCGTGGTCCGATGATTTGTGCTACCGTACAAGAATAATTAGCCTTTAAGGATGGTTACATTGGATTCTTCTTCTTCAGCAATAAAAAATCGACTACTAAAACTCTTAAATTGGACTAATGGTTTTCTCGTTGCAAAGGAAACTAGTTCAGCCGGCCAATACACCAACGATCGTGCCAAAGGAGATGCCCCGCAACAAGGAGACCAACGCGAGGCTATGGCACGACCTATGACCCACCTCCATCCTAGGTCATTAATGGTAGCTAATTAACCTGGGTGTAGGGCTTATGGATCAAATGTACAGATTTATAATTTTTCACCCGTTCTCACTTCTAAGCTACCAAGGGGTAGTGAGCGACAAGTCCTAGGTTTGTCCACAAGGATGCTAGGGCTCAAGTACTAGTTAGAAACACAACCTCGTGTGTGCCATCAATCCACATGAGTTAAAGGAACAACTACTAATATAAACATGTAATTAGGGGGGGGGTTTAGTATTTTCAACTAACTACTACAAAGCATGAAATTAACAAACAAATAAACTATTTATACTAGGTACTAGGGAATCATTTAGAAAAATGGTAGTTCTAATGTTTCAATCCTCGTTTCATTCACATAAAGACTTATGAAAGACCTATCAGTGTTTTCACAACACATAGTGTGGCTGATGGCATACACTCTCACATCCCTATCACAGTGGGTGCGCTCGCAACCCTCTATCGGCATTGCCATCGTAATTAGGGGAGTACAACAAGGTTTGACCATCATTGTAGGTCCCTTTCTCCCCCGTGCTATAATATCCCAGGCTTCCACCACAAATGCAACTATCCAGACTTCAATCTCCTTCTACCACTCATTGATGTTCCTGGCCTTCATCTACTACCATTCAAATGCGAATGACCTTTGCCTCTTTACCGTCCTTGCGAACAACCTTCAATCTTCTACCACCCCTGTGAACAGCCTTCACATAGAATGTACCTAAAAAGTACCCATGGGCAACCTACTAAAGATGATAACAAGGAAGATTAATGAGTCTGAGGATACAAGATATCCATTAGTACCAATTAAGTATACAAAACAAGGAATTTAGACAAGAAAACCAAACAAGGCCATCTAAGCCCCTTGTCACGTAAACTCCACTAATACTAACAATTCACCAACTAAAACTAGCTAAAAAGTGGGCCAAATGCAATGCTTAACTCATGCAAACTGAAGCAGATCAGACTTCCCACACTTAAACCTTTACTCAACCTCAAGTAAATCTAAGATAGGAAAAAGAATAAAGTGAAATGTAGTGTGTAAGCATAAGTTAACAGAGGCATTCAACTCAATCCAAGCTACCATAGTGCTCCCAAAGAAGTGAAAATCCTCAAAAATCTCACACTCCCCGAAGATCCTAAAGTAACCTATCCACCCGAAATAAAATGGGGAAAAAGGTAGGCCAAAAAGATAATTGTCAAGCTAGCTTAATTTTCCCAAAATAATCCTAAAGCAATCAAAGAGTCATCTCAAAAAATAATACACCGCGGAAGCATGGATTCAACCTTGTTTTTTTGTTTTCTCTCAATTTCTCTCATTTTTCCTAGGAGCCCTTTCGGGTTTTCAGCCTAGCTTTAACGCACAAAGGTTACTCACTTCTCACCTTTTTCCACAAGGCCTCTCACTTTTACCTAGATTCGTAATTCTAGCCGGGACAAGCCTCTCACTTTTGCCTAGACTCGTAATTCTAGCCGGGCCAAGCCTCTCACTTTTACTTAGATTTTTTGACCTATCCATGCTTTTCCCAATGTTACCCAAGTCTCCCTTTTGGGTTTTTGACTTGTTTGGGTTTTAAATTTTTTTTAATTTTAAAAAATTTTCAAAATGCTCTTGGAATAGCTATTAGCTACATAAAAACAACTAAAATCATAACTGCTATCCAATTCCCTAGACTCCCCACACTTAAAGATTGATTTATCCTCAATGCACATACAAAATCAAAGAATACAAGTCAAGGGAAATAAATAGGAAAACACTTATAATGAAAAAGGAACACTAAAATCTACACTTGATGGCACAATCATGAAATGTAAAGAAAAAAACTAACATCACCCTCAATAGACTACCCATAACCTCTAATCAAGAAAGATTAATCTAGCCACTATCATGAACCACAAATCTAATGAAGAATTGAATCACAATGGAGAGTTACCTCTTAGGTCTCGATGTGTGTGTCTCAAGGGTTTTGAGGGTAGGTGGGGTTTGGGTGGTATTTGGGTGGTGGTAGGGTGGTGGTGGGGAATAAATGGTGAATGGGTGGTTTAGGAAAGTATGTGAGCTTCATGGGTCGAACACGTCCACGTACCCTATGAATTTGGGGTTTGGGTCTCCTCCTTTTCCACCATTTTGAGCATCACGAACCATGTACATATACATGGTCCATGAGTTGGACTCTCCATCTACTCACCTTCCTCCAAGGACCACGTGCTTCCTACATAATAAACATGCACACCATGTGTAATAGTGTTCCAAAAAAAAGAAGCTACGAATAGAAAAACACACCAAAAATGATAAACTAATCTAATTTTTTCAAGGATCGGGTTGCTTCCAGAGAAACTTCATATATTTATGGTCGATAACATGACCCTAATGTTATCCATAGGGTGCAGGTTTGTACCCCATCGCCTTAGACAATAAAAAATGAAGAGCAGGGGATAAGAATGTTCCAAGAGGAAGATATAGTAGAGGAGGAGTCAACCTTAGAGGGAATAGGTGGTATGGAAGCTTAACATTTTCAGTTGGTTTCCTAAAGTGTCCAAAATTATGGAAATTGTTTCTATAGGTGGAGCTAGGGGTGAAAATAAGTAATATGGTAAATTAGCTATAATTACCATTTCCTCGACTTCTTCACTTTCAACAAACAATTCCCTATCCCTTTTAGATTCATCTACCAAAAGTTCACACTCAACTAGGGATGGTTCATTTTCAGAATATTGGGTTTCTAGTTGGTTCACCCTTTTCATCAAATCATGCACTTGCCCTTCAACTTTCTCAATGCTTGAGAATATTTAAGTTCCCAAATTCCTAATCTCGCTAAGCACTTGTGATTGGAGTAAATCACTACTCTTGGTCATTTTAGTTATAGCTTGCAAAATTCCTAAACAATTCAATTTGGGAACCCATCTCAGGGATTGGTTTTTGGGCATTGGGTTAGTTGGTGAAATCCAATTATCTAACCCAAAGTGTTGGCTTCCCGATGCATTTCCATACCACGAATTTGAGTTACCACTAAAGCTCAAATTTGGAGAATCGTGGTATGGGTAACAATCTTGATCTCATCGGCCTTGGGAACCAATAACTCCTATCCTATTTTCAATTTCGGTCATCCAAGAGCAAGACTCCGTAGGGTGGTCGCAATGACGTATCCTACAAAATCTTGCTCTTTGAGCCATTCTTCTCCCATACTTACTTAACCTTTTGCAACACTCTATAGGATGATCACAATGACACAACCTAAAAAGTTCCCTCTATTGTGTGCTTTCCCACATTTTTTTATTTTCTATTAAGCCCTAACAAAGAAGACACAAAATTTGGAATCGTAGTTCAAGAGTCCTCAGTTTTCACCAAGAACTCAAGAAATCCTACTCTGGAAAAAAAATCAAGAAAAAGATAAAAACAATACTAACTACTCACGAACACGTTATGCTCAACTAATGATCGAACTGAAAAGCATCCCCAGTAATGGCGCAAAATTTGACCTACCTCCACCCGGGGGTCGTTAATTGTAGCTAATTAACCCGGGTGGGGGCTTATGGGTTAAAGATAGAGATTTATAATTCTGCACCAGTTCTCGCTGCTAATTTACTAAGGGGCAGTAAGCAGCAAGCCCTGGGTTCGTCCACAAGGATTCTAGGGCTCCATTTCTAGTTAGAAACACAACCTCGTGTGGATTGTCAATCTGCACGAGTGAAAGAACAACTAGTAATGTAAACATGCAATTAGGGGTGGGGGGTTGGTATTTTCAACTAACAAGTACAAAACATGAAATTAATAATCAAATAAAATATTTATACTTGGCACTTGGGAATTATTTAGCTACATTGTAATTCCAATGCCTGAATCCCTGATTCATTCACATAAAGACTTACAAAATACCTATCCGTTTGTTCACAACACGTGGTGTGGCCAATGGTATACACTTCCCCATCCCTGTCACGGTGGGTGCACTCGCAACCCTTCATTGGCACTGCCATCGTAATTAGGGGAGTACAACAAGGTCTGACCATCATTGTAGGTCCATTTCTCCTTTGTGCTCCTAAGTCTCGAGCTTTCACCACAAATGCAACTACTTCTCTAAGGTCCTATATACGCTAGAACCAAAGATTGTAAGCACCTTATCTAGGATACTAGGGTTTCAACACAACATCTAGCTTGCTACTATTAGCTATCTCTACCCGCAACCTCTCAGAAAATAGTTACATAGTCAAATAAGACTAGTGCAATGGCAAATAGGTTAGAGCATTCTCGAATCCCTCGTGCACACACCCACATGGACTTGTTCTCCCCTACCCATTCTAACATCCAGGTTTTTCTTCACAAGGGGGAATTAATATTTTCACCATACATGAATATATCCCAAAGTTTGTGCTTATATGTGGTGTACTATTCATGCATTTATAACATTCAAGAACAATCACAATAATATCCTAAACACAAAGATAGGATGAATCCAATGAATCTCATAAAGCAAATAGAACATACCAAGTGCCAAAATGAATCCCAAGCTAAAAATATAGTCTACAAAGGTTTGATCCATTGAAAATATTTGATTAGATGCCATGGATCTAGAAAATAAGATTAAGGAAAAACAAGACAAAAGAAAAAGAGAAGGAAGGAGAAGAAGAACTCTCCTTTTCCTTCTCTCTAAACTACAGAGAGAATTTAATCTACATTATGCCTATGTATGGTTTAGTAGAAGAATAAGGCTCCTATATAAAGTAATAGGAGATTTGGCTTTAAAATAAGGCTAAAAATAGCAAAACCCTAGGTCAGCTGCCAAGGCATCATGGACCGGCACGAATGTCAGGTCCGTGAAGCATTCAAGCTTGGTGTGCCAAATCTGGCATGGTTTGTGAAGCATTCATAGTTGCAGTCTGTGGGATCTGGCATTGTCCATGAAGATTCTCGCGTGCCACGGTCCGTGATGATTGTCACGGACCATGAACTGTACACGATCTTTGCCCAGAAGTTTTCACGTGGTCCGTGAAGGTTTTCACGGACCGCGAACAACACATTGTCTTGCTTAGGAATTTATTCACGGTCTGTGAAGGTTTTCATGGCCCAGCTTCATTTTTAGCCAAATCTTCAATTTTTCATCTCCTTACTTCATGGCCCGATGCTTTTGTCACAGCTTGATACCTTTGCCTCGTTAAGGGCTTGTTCAGGTCTTCACGGAACCCCTAGAAATATTTTGCAGTGTGGCTCATGTACTTTTTACAGGCCGCTGGTGGTTGACCATGGGCAGACCTTGACCGGCCGCTGGTGCTTTGTGAGTTGAGCTTCATTTGCTTGCCACGGGTGAACCGTTATTCCGAATCAGGAGTTTTAGTAGTCAATTTTTTGGTACTCAAGAAGTCCATTGGATACAACCTTGATTCTTCCTAGATCTTTGTCCGACTAAGGCAATACTTCTCAGACAACAATTTACCATTTTCTCCTTTGGCCATCTTGAACTTTGAAGCCGCCTATCTTTGGCTTCAATCTCCTTCTACCATGCATTGAAATTCATGGCCTTCATCTACTAACATTCAAATGCCAATGGCCTTCGCCTCTTCTACCGTCCTTGCAAACGATCTTCAATCTTCTACCGCTCTTACGAATAGCCTTCACATAGAATGTAACAAAAAAGTACCCACAGGCAACCTATTAAAGATGATCATAAGGAAGATCAAGGAGCCAGTTAATAAAAGATGTCCATTAGTACTAATTAAGTCTAAGAAATGTGGGATTTGGACAAGAAAACCAAACATGGTTATCTAAACCTCTTGTCATGTAAACTCAATTAATACTAGCCATCCACCAACTAAAACTAACTAAATGGTATGCCAAATGCAATGGTTAACGCACGCAAAATGAAGCAGAACAACTCAAGCAAGAGGTCACGGGCTGCCAGCACAAAGTGAAGAGCCCCCCACGTGGCTAAGTTTGGGTGCGGGACTTCCTATTTTAGGCATCTCACATCATGCCACGCCCATTATGTAAAGACCAGCACGCGGGGTGCTGGAAATCGCAAAGCCTGCGCTAAAGTTTATGAGTGAGCATCCTTACTGACCATGGCTCGTGCTAACAACCACATGCATGGATCAGGACTTTAAGTTTTAGCTCTCTGATATCTCCCCGCAACATACGATACGACCCAAGTCAAGTGTCAGATGCAACCTGCGCGGAGCCTCATACTTTGCATGATGAAGATCTACACCATGCCTAAGAACGGGCACCGTGAGCTCATGAAGTGACATGGCCCATGCTAGTCCTTGTACGCCGCGCCAAGTACATGCCACGGGTCATATCATCCTTGACGCCCCGTGCCAGGCGGCGGCTAAGCTAGGGTTTACCCTATTTTTGGCCTCTTTTGGGCCTCTTTTGGGCCTCTTTTTAGGCCCAATCTCCTACTTCTATAAATAGAAACTTTGTCTACTAGGTTTTCATATCTGATACTTCATTTTCAAGAGTAGTTTGTAGACTCTCTCCTTAGGAGAAACTTTGTCTTCTTCTTTTTATTTTGCTTTGATCCTAAGATGTGAAATTAAAATATTTATTTGAATTCCATATCAAGGGAGTAGTTTCCATAGTTTGGGGATAAATTTTAGTGACTTGGTAATCTATATGCTTTTTGAGATTCTCTAGTTCATCCTAAATTTGTGTTCATAATATTATTGTGATTTTCTTTTGAGTTTCAATGCATGAATATTACACCACATATATAGCACACACTTTGGGTAGTATTCATGCTAGGTGCAAATATCGATGGCCTCTTGGGAAGAGAAACCTAGTTGTGTGAATGGGTGGAAGAGAATGCATCAGCGTGAGTGTGTGCATGAGAGATTCGAGGTCACTTTTAATCATATACCATAGCACCAGTCTTAGCTGACTTTGTAAAGTTTTCTTAGAGGCTCTGGGTAGAGATACCTAAATAGTAGCAAGCTAGGTTTACGAGAAACCCTAGTATCATGATAAGGTTCTACAACCCTTGGGCCTAACCAATAGGACCAGATGGGAGTAGCGCATTTATGGTGGAAGCCCAAGCCGTAATCGCACAGGGGAGAATCTAACCTACAAAAATGGTCGAACCTTATTGTACTCCCCTAAATACGATGGAGGTATCGATGGAGGGTTACGAGAGCACTCACCGTGACAAGGATGTGGAAGTGTATGTCATCAGCCGCACCACATGTTATAGACACTCTATTAGGTTTATTTAGACCTCAATGTGAATGAATCGAGGATAAAAGCATTAGATTGACCAAGTTCCTCAATGATTTCCTAAGTGCTTAGCTAATATTGACTTTTCATATTTTGTAGTTTATAGCTTTAAAAATCAAACCCCCCCTATCTGCATGTTTGCTTTACTAGCTATTCCTTTCACTCGTACGGATTGATGACCTGTACGAGGTTGTGTTTTGAGTTGATACATTGAACCTAGCATCTTTGTGGACAAACCTAGGGTTTACCACTAACTATCCTATATGTAGCGCATCAGTAGGAACATGGTGTAGAATTATAAATTTATCTCTTTTAACCCTCACTACCTCCAACCAGGTTAACTTTTAAGCTACGGTTTTTAATGATCTTAGGGAGAGGTAGGTAAGTTGCCAAAAAATCCAAAGTACACCTAATAGACGTCTTGGAGTTCATCTCTAGGAAGTCCTCTAGGCCTATCCGACCTAGTAAGTGGGTGATATGCTTGAGTAGGCTTAGTGCTACCAAGGTCTCCTTGCACACAAAATTGATCTCAAAGATGGTCCTCTTTGGTCTATTTAGGTACTTCCATTTTAGGGCCATACTCATGGTAATGTTGGCCAATCCCATGAACTCATCAACAATAATGTTGGGGTTAGAAGGTGTGGGAGTTGTCGGCTCTTGTCTTCCAACTTCAGCCAACCTCTTTTGTTTATCACATAAAGAGTTGTTCCTTTCTCCGGCCTATTCCTTTTAGGACCCTTTCTACCACAGCAAGAGAAAGATGGTAGTGGTAAAAATACACAAGTATATGCGTCAAAGATCATTCAAAAAGATCTATCCTCCTTATACAACCAACGCTTAGAAAATCATGTTATCTTAATACAAGGATCATACCCTTCCCCCACACATAGTTCAACTCAACAACATGTATATAACCCACATAATTCCACAAAACATAAGGCATTTCCAATTTTCAAACCTTTCAATACATAACACAATCATGCTAAAGAAAACAAGTAAGCATAAAGTTCAAAGAGTTACTCGAAATTAGAGGTTAAGAGATGAAAATCACACAAAAAGAAGCAAGAGTGCCCCCCTTAAGAGAAAGTGCCCAATTTTCGAATTCCTTAAATTGTGAAATGAGGGTGGATGTTTTTTGAAGTACTCAAAAGTGGGTTAAACGACCTTTATTGATGGGAGAAGGTACCCTGAATTCATATTCCGAGAACCAAGATCTTCTAAAAGTGGGTTTTTTGGGGGAGAGGCAAAAAGGAGGTGGTAATGGTCTAGGCAAAAACAGAAACTTTTGGATTGAAAGCTTTTAATGAGTTAATGCTCAAAGAAGGTGTTAATGTTTTTTGTAGTACCATTGACATTAAAAAACTTAGGGAAGAATAAATATGTGGAATTAATAGGGAAAAAGTGCTGATTTTGGAAAAAATTCAATTCTGCCAAAATTCTGCCCGTTTGCAGTTTTTGCAGGCTGGCACGAGGCATGGAACGACCCATGCCATATGAAGGCCTCGTGCCAGCTCATCTTACAGGACCCGTGCTCCTGAACACCTTCATGTTTCTAATAAATTTTCATCCAAATCCTATTTCCTTCGAACCACAAAAATGAGACTCGATCCTTGACTCAACAATTAACCAGAATAAATCCATAATTGAAAGATCATCATTAAACTCATGCATGGCATAGGTGTCATCAACATTATTTTCACAATCAAAGCTCAAGGCATACTTTCTCTCATAAATGTCATAATCTAGGCACTCATTATGAAAGAATTATGGGAGGTCGTCACCATACCTCTCAAAGTTAATAATTTTAATCCCTAATGCTTCCTATCTACAATTAAGTAGATAATGGCAAGTCGGGGTCGTCCACGAGAAGAGGAATCTTTTCATGTGGTTTTTAAGCCCAAGCAATCAAATTTAAAGTCAACAATTAGCAAAGCAAGAGAACTATGCTAATCATGCAATACAACTAAATATACGATATAAATGATAGTTAACGGAGCCCTGGGGGCAAACGACTTCCACTTCCAAACATCCTATAGCTCATTGATTAATTCACTCTTTCAATTACATTTATTGTCTATGGGGAATGTTATCACTTCTCAATCAAAGATCAAAATTCATTCTTCCTTAAGAGTAGTTTACAAAGATAAACAACGACCATTTGCAAACCTTATTGATGATCACCAAAGAAAAACAACATCATAAGGGTATTTAATCAATGACATTTCACCCAAAGGTCCATAAGATTGATAACAAGCCTTCTACCAAAGACATAGTCATTTAACCAAAAAAAATCAATTATTAGGTTAAACTTAGAACAAACAACATTCAAGGCTCAACCTTTCTTTGCATCTATATGGAAAATATGAAAACAATCCACATTAACATACTCATCTAGCAAGAATTACAACACATTATACACAAGAAATTCTAAATCTATGCTTTTGGATTTCATATCAAATGAGTTAAGAAATTTGCAACTTTCCTAACACTCTAACCTTTCAATCTCACAAACATTTCATATAATCAAACAACCCATAGTATAAATGAGGTGAAACACAACATTATTGGTATAATAAATGCTCTCAAATAAATGTTCACAAATGAGCAAATATAGAATCTTACTACATAAGTTTGGAAGTAGTACGGAACTATAGAATCTTATATCGTCATCAGTGCAACTTTAAGTAGTACGGATTTTTTTGATATTGCTTTGTGCGATTATTACTGTTGCTCTGTGCGAACTATAGTGCGATTTAGCCAAAACGATTCACTGACTGTCGTTTTAACTTTCTCCTCCTTCTTCCTCTTCATTCTAACTAATAACGGTCACTGACCGGATTCACCTCCGCCGCTATGGTGGCTCCTCCGTCTGGCCGAGGAGGAGGCAAATCCTTCCTCCAGGCTCTAGCAAACCGACCTCCTCCTCTACGTGACTCCCTTCCTTTGAACCCAGAGATTGTTCCCAAAACACAATATAAGGAAGACATAGCTTGCTTGGTAAGCCGCAAAGACGCAGACATCCTCGCCTCCCACTACCGAAACGCTCTTGTGGGCAAATTTGCCAGGGGCAAACCATCCATGGCACAGCTCAACGATTCTTTCAACTCGGTGGGCTTCAAGGGCAAATTCCAGATTGGCTCAATTGACTTCCGTCATGTGCTTATTCGCTTCCAAGAGAAAGAAGATTACCAGAGGTTTTGGCTGAAGGGTCAATGGAGTTTCAATCACGCCCAAATGAAGGTTTTCAAATGGACGTCTGACTTCTCCCCTGAGGCAGAATCATCTATTGTTCCGGTATGGGTTTCTATACCTCATGTCCCTGTATATTTCTATAACTCTGCTATGCTTGAAATCATGGGAAACCAAATTGGAAACTTTATAAAAGTAGATGCTGCAACTACGGCTCTCTCAAGGCCATCGTGTGTTAAAATGTGCGTAGAAATATACCTGAAAAAAAAACTTCCGTTATTCATCAGAGTTGGAATTGAGGAAGATGGAAATGAATATAATGTGGTTAAACTCCCGTTAGAATTTGAGGATATTCCATCTTATTTCTATCACTGTAAATGTATAGGGAATGAGGATATATCCTGTATCTATTTGCATCCTGAGCTTAAGAGAACAAAGTCCCAGAGGTTTGAAAAGGTGTCTCATAACTCTATAAACTTAATAGATCAAACTGAAGTTTAACAAATAGGCCATGAATATCATGGTAGAATGAATTTAAATCTTAATCAGGATGGAAACACAAGAGCTGGGAGTTCAGGTGTTTCAGTGATAGAAAAACAAAAAACATTCCATGCTCATAAATTCAAATATGTCCCTAAGCAACAGTTGGTACCTACCCCAGTTAATGAACAAGGAACTAGAAGGGATATTTTAACTGACAAGACCCTACTAGGGATTGATCCAATGATCCCTGAGGCCCCCTGTGTCCAAAACCAAGAAGTAATAACTGAGCCTGAGGTTTCTACCTCCGGCGCTATCCAGGAAACTGTTACTGAGAATGTTTCTGAGCTCCATCCTATGGTTACTCAAATGGAAGGAGAAGTTCTCCTCCATTCCCAGTCACCTGAACCTGGTAAAGTCTTGACCAGTTCATTTATATCACAAAAGCCTTCCCCTAATCCCAGTACATCAAGACAATTACCTAGGCATTCGCTTTCTGCCCCTCCAAACCTTAGGACAGTGTTTGCTAAGGATGATTTGCCTAGCAAACGTGGCAGGTCTTTCTCACCTTTCAACTCTATCATTGCTGCAAAAAACTTTATCTTCTCTCAGCAGAAACACAAAGAGAACAGATTTCTACCTCTTGCTGATGAAGAGTTATCAAGTGAAGGGGTCACCCATGATGATAATACAATCAATGCAGACTTTCCTGATACACTGGACACTTTAGCAGCTCCATATTCTGACCAGGATGAAGGTGCTGATCAGGTAAGTAAGGTTAGCTCTCCAGCTTCTAATCCTGCTAGGCTGAAAAAGGATAAGTTAGTAGGGAAATCTAATAAATAGAGAAATGAGTCGTTTTTCTCACAGAAAAATACTATCATGACTAGATCAAAAAGCTCGAGTAATGTTTCCCTATGAATAATACAACAGTTAAGATAAAAATGCTGGTATGGAACATCAAGGGAATGGACACATCTATGTTAAGACTACATAATCTGATCAACAGGCACAAATTTGACCTCATATGTTTAATTGAGCCTAAACATGATAACATGAAATGCGATGTATATAGACAACTGTTGAACTATGATAATTGCATCCCTGCAAATAATGGCCAGATTTGGATCTTTTGGAACTCTAACTTAATCTTAACAGTGAAATGTGATAATTTACAGTTCCTTGCAGTTAATCTGAATTGCACTAATCTTCACAAGACTATGGATGTATTTTTTATTTATGGACTTAGAACTAGAACTGGTAGGAAATCCCTTTGGTCTGATCTCATGTCCTACACTCACTCTGAATCCCTATTCATAGGAGACTTTAATACAATTACATCTATAAATGAGTATAAAGGTCCTTCTACTCCCAAACTTGGGAGCATGAGGGATTTTAATGATTTTATAAATGCAATTGCATTGGAGGAAATTAACACTGTAGGTAATTTGTTTACTTGGACTAATAATAGACTACGAACTCCTACAGTTAAAAGATTAGACAGGGGTTTATGTACTTCCTCTTGGTCCCTATCTTATCCTGCATCCTCGGTTCAGATTTTGAATAGGGTTAGTTCAGATCACAACCCTATGCTGTTAACTGTTGGTACTGATATTCCATCCAATCCTAGACCATTTAGATTTCTGAACACATGGTTTAATAGAAAGGATTTTTATGAGGTAATCAAACAGAGTTGGGAGATTCCCCTACATAAGTCAGGAATGCTTTCTTTCTATCTTAAGCTTGTTAGACTTAAGAAGGAACTAAAAATCTGGAACAAAGAAAAATTTGGCAACATTCAAGATAATGTAGTGCAAGCTGAACTGGCTATGCAGGCTCAGGAGCTAATATCTGATCAGATTGACTCTGAAACTGAAAGGGTTAAACTCAGGGAGGCTAAGGCTTGGGTAGTTAGGGCTTTGGCTGAACAAAAAAAATTTTGGAAACACAAAGCTAAGATTAAATGGCTAAAGGAAGGGGATAATAACACAAGTTTCTTTCATAACTCTGTAAAGGAAAGAAATAATAGGTTGAAGATCACTAAAATTAAGAGCAGAAATAGCCAGTGGTTAGACAATATAAATGATATTAAGATGGAAGCTATTAATTTTTACCAGGACCTTCTAAATGAGGATAGCTCCCCTGACAGCTCTCTCTTCTTATCTCATTTTCTGAATCACATCCCTAAACTGATTAATCAGGAGGATAATGAACAACTACTGAAACCAGTTTCATTAACTGAGCTTAAAGGGATAGTTCTAAGTCTTAACAAACTGAGTAGCCCAGGTCCTGATGGCTTCACAGCTAAGTTCTACATAAAATCATGGAATATTATTGCAAATGATCTACTGTTGGCTGTACAGGACTTTCTTTCTGAAAATAATATGCCTAGGGGTATTAGCAGTACATGGATCACAATAATCCCCAAGAAAAAGACCCCCACCTCTTTTGAGGATTTCAGACCAATAAGTCTCTCTAATGTGATAAATAAGATATGCTCTAAATTGCTTATGGAAAGACTTAAGTCTTTAATGCCTAAGATTATTTCCCCTAATCAAACAGCCTTCCTACAAGGGAGAGACATATCTGATAATGTTATATATTTACAGGAGATGGTTAGGTTTCTGAATCGGAAACGAAGGGATCCAAACTGTATTGTTAAACTGGACCTTAAAAAGGCTTTTGATAGAGTTAGGTGGTCTTTTTTATATAATGTCTTAGCTAAATTTGGATTTCATGCTAAGTTTATTTTTTCCATCATGAAAAATTTGTCCCAGGCCTGGTTTTCTGTTCTAATTAATGGTAAGCCAGTGGGATTTTTTCAACCCACTAGGGGAATTAAGCAAGGTGATCCCCTATCTCCTTTCTTGTTTAATATTTTCTCTAAGGCTTTTTCTAGGAGCTTGGCATTCATTTTCAACAGTGGTAAGTTGTCATATTTTGACCTCCCAGGTAATCCTCCTAGAATCTCTCATCTATCATATGCAGATGATACTGTTGTTTTCTTTAAAGCAACTAACCTAACTTTGATTAGATTGAAAGCATTCCTGTCTACCTTTGAAAAGGTCACTGGTCAAAAAATTAATTATAATAAGAGTGATATCTTTATAGGGAAGCATGCTTCGGTTCAAAAGGTTAACCATATTAAAAGGATCTTGGGAATGAAAATTGGGACTCTCCCAGTTTCGTACCTGGGAGTACCTATTTTTACTGGGAGAGCAAAAAAGATATATTTTCAACCTCTTTTTGAGCAGATTGACGGCAAGATTGGTAATTGGAAAAATAAATGGATTTCTACAGGGGGTAAGATTATACTGATTGAATCTTGCATCTACTCTTTGCCTCAACACATTTGGTCGGTTTTGAAACCGAACAAAATGATCATAAAACACATAGAAAAAAAACTGAGTAACTTTTTCTGGGGGGATAATGAGTTGAAACATAAAAGATGTTGGAGAAAATGGACTGCTCTTTGCTTACCAACTAATCAAAATGGTTTAGGTTTCAGATCAATATCCACCATAATTAAAACATGCTCAGTTAAGCTTTGGTGGAAATACCAAAAAGAAGATGCTCTGTGGACTCATTTAGTGGCAGCACTCCCTCCCTCATATAGGTCTTCTTCAAATTGGAAAAGGATATGTTCTGTTAACACATGGGCAGAAGTTAACTCTAGAGTCATTATAGGAAAAGGGGAATGTAACTTTTGGACATCTAACTGGCTAAATATAGGTCCCCTTATTGACCATTGTGAACAGAACTTGGTGGATATTTCTGAGGACTGTACAGTCTCTGTATTTATATCTAAAAACACTGATTTCATCAGCAGAATTAGTCCTTTCCTACCACCTGAAGTCACTTCTCTTTTGCAGGAAGCCAAACTATCTCCACACAGGGAAGATAGGCTAATATGGAAACCGGGCATCAATGGTGATTTCTCTTTTAAATCGACATACCTTATGCTCAGCAACAGTCCAGGTTCTATTGCCTCTGTCCAAGATTTTTGGAATCATAGAATTGAGAAAAAAATTTCAGTTTTCATGTGGAAGATGACAAACTCATTTTTACCTTTTGATAACATCCTCAGAAATCTGAGATTCTCTTTACCTTCCAAATGTTGTATGTGTAATGTACATGAAGACTCCTTAGACCATTTTTTTAATTCCTGTGACTTTGCTGTGAATGTCTGGAAAATAGTTCATTAGTTTATGGGAATTAGGGATAGATTTTTCCCATCCATATGGGAGAGATTATCTTGCTACATTACTATTCCCACCCTAAGTTCATTACAATCCACTATGGTTCGAACAGCAGCTGTAATTACATGTTGGAACTTGTGGAAGATGAGGAATAAATTCCTATTTGATTCTATAAAGCCTTCTACAGTACTAGTTCTTCATCAAATTAGGGATCAGATTTTTTACTCATTTTGTTCTAAACCGGTTTTCATTAGATCTACTATTGACTTCAGTATTGCTCAACACTCTTTCCTGCCTTTGATCAAACTGCCTCCAAAGCCAAAAATTCTTAAAATTGCATGGGAAAGGCCTTGCTCAGGTTTTAAGATTAATGTAGATGCTTCATGGTGCTGCTATACTAATATGTGTGGGATTGGAATGATAATTAGGGATAGTAGAGGTAGTCTCAAAGGGGCCTTCACTATATATGATAGAGCTTCATCCCCCCTGGAAGCAGAACTGAAGGCAATTAAGTTTGCAATTCAGGAATCTATTGATTGCTCCTCACCTGTTCTTATTGAATCTGATTGTCTTAGTGCTGTACTTTTTGTGAATGATCCTAGTAGGGCTCACTGGAAATTGTTCACCTTATCTGATGAGATTCACCAATCTATGGGTGCTTTTAAATTAGTTCACATTTATAGACAGGTAAATCTTGTTGCACATACCCTTGCAAAAAACAGTCTAAAAAATAGGTCTAATTCTGTTTTTCTCAGTTTCTCTGAGCTCTCTAACTCAGTCCAGGGACTTATTAGATTTGATCAAATTGGTACTCCGTCGTTAAGGATGGTGAATTAGTTCGGATGCTACTGAATTCTACTCTCTCTATGCAGGTTCACTCTATTAGGATGGGGGATTCCTGATGAGTTCCTGATCCATTGGATGCCTCACCTGTCCCTCATCGAATACATATGGATTGAGTGCACGGAAGCTGTTACTGTGGCTCTGGCTCATAATGGAACACACATGATGATGGCTCATGCTCAATTGGTCTCGGGTTCCTCCATACTGCCTGACACTCATCTGTAGGAGTAAATTGATCACGGCAATTTCACTGTTTGGATAGTCACATGGTGGGAGCAACATACAACTCACTCTTGGATGGCTATCAAAGTTGCAATTGGCTTAGCGTTATCACATCACTCTTGGTTAGTAGAGGATATGATTCTAACCTATGTAGAATGTTTCAGACTGCCTTGTGTTTCTTTAACCAGATCCACTAATAAGTTTGAACATCTCTACTATAGATTAGGAGCTTTTGTAATCCTCTATCGATCTTCCGGGTTTCTTTCATTTTTTGGATGCAACAAATGTTGCTTCATGAGCCTACTGCTCGACATTGTATATTAGAACTTAGCTTTGGCTTCCTTTTAATATTTGCTTATTTCTTGGCTTGGGAAGGTCAAATATAATTTCCCCCATCTATGGATGGTTTAATTAAAAAAAATACGTAAGTTTGGAAGCTTCAATAAATTTCTCCCAAGAACTAGATTTAGCTAGAAGAGTTCATACTAATTAATGCTAACAAGCCAAACATAATACAAGAGAATTTAAAGATGAAAAATGGTAGAAACTAGGGTTGGAAACAGTACCAAAAATGCAGGAAGAAGAGCTTTGAATGAGAGGAAAGAGAGTTCTATTTATAGTATAAAAAAGGATAAGGTTAGGTTCTGGCCACCCATTGGTCGCGACTCGTGACGGGTTTGTCATGACTCGCGATGGGTTTGTCACGACTCGCGACGGGTTTGTCACGACTCGCGACGGGTTTGTCGCAACTCGCGGTTTGTTGTGACTCGCGACGGGCGCTAGAACTTAACCATGTTTTCTTTTCTTCTTCTTATGGTGAACACTTATCTTCACAATGATTTCTCTCATTTTCCAAGTCTTCAAATCCTTGAAGAAAGTCTTCAAAAATGGTCTTTGATGGCCTCCGGTCTTCAAGTCTTTGTGTCTTCAAAGAAAGTCTTCAAAGTCTTCGAAAAGTGATCTTTTAATGGCCTCCGGTCTTCAACCCTTTATGTTCTTCCTTTGTCACACAAAATCCACTTAGAAGAGGTAAAAGAGAATAAAGCTGCTCCTACCTCTCCTAAGAGAATTTCAAGGTAAAATACAAGCTCTTGATAATAAAAGAGCACAAAAGGGACCCCAAAAAGTACTAAATTATGCACATAAAATGGACATATCAAAGCTCCCCACACTTAAACCTTACCCACCCTCGAGTAAGAAAATATCCAAGCATACAAAGGAAATGACGTATCCACATCCTAACTACTATTCCTCCAAATCAATACCTCACAAAACTCTCATCATCACACATCCGAATGTTAAGGTCAAATGAGAAGTTTCCTATAACCCTCATTACTAAATCTACCCAAACCATATCAACCTATCAATTCATTGCTATCTCTAAAACATTTCCCCATCTCGAATTGACAATCCCAAATCCAATGGTATAGGGTGAAGTTAAAGGCATGTATAAGGTTCAAAACACATACTCCACTTTATATCAATGTATCAACCTAAAAATGAAGTATATCAACAATTAAGAGTTTCATAACTTACTTCGTCTTCTCCCGCTAAATTTTCCACTCCCAAGAGGTCCTCAAGATGTCAAGCTACCCGGTTCATCCGTATGGCCACCGTAACCTTATGACTCCAACGCCGGCAAATGAGTGAACACTTAACATTTTTCAATTTCTCCCATTTATCTCTAATTTTTCCTAGGCGCCCTTTAGGGTTTTCATCCTAGCCACACGTCATGTTTATTCGGCTTACATCTCACCTTTTTCCACACATTTAGCCTCTCATTTTTGCCTAGGTCACCCTCTCAGTGTTTTTACCTATCCAGGCCCCCAATGTTGCCTAAGATGCCCTCTAGGGTTTTCAACTTAGCGAGATTCTTTTTTTTTCTTTTTCTTTATTTTTTTTCAAAATTTTCATGTTTCTCCAATCCAAAAAGTAGAAAAATGCTTTCCAAATGTTAAGGCTAAGACAAGTTTCAAAGCCAACATTATCCACATACATCAAAAGAAAAACATCCCAAAATAAATGGGAAAATATCCAAAATAAAATAAAAGAGTTATCCAAAAGTAGCAAAGTCTTCAAAGTATCTCCAACCCCAACCGTGCAATCTGTATATACCCTTCCCCACACTTAGAACACTACATTGCCCTCAATGTAGACAATAGGGCAAAAGCATACAAAGCGAAGTATGAAAAGGGTAAGGATGTGATGCTCACAAATCACTGATGTGAGGAAGAAGGGCCACCGCCAAAATAGCGACGCTGATAATGAGCTAGCCAATCCGTGCCCCTCTGCCTCCTAGATTTTTGCCTCTCTGCTCCCAGATCAGGGCCTGGGACACTGCCTGCTGGGGATTGCATCTCATTGATGCAAGCTAACATGCAATCAATCTCCTCATCCATGTCGATCAAGGTCTGGGAGACAAACACGTTGTGCTCCAGTATCATGCTGTCCTGGCAGTGAAATCCATCCTGCATGGTCTGCATCATACACTCATAAAAATCCGATAGAGTCTGGAAGTAGTGAGGTGGCACATCATTTTCCTGCATCGACTCGGTCTCCGGTGGAGGCTGCAGGGAGTGCTGCTGTTGTTGGTCGGAGAAAGGCAGGCTGCTATCATCGCGCATGACAGGGGCTGAACCAAGGTCGTGGAGCTCGTGCTGGAAGTCCTCTTTGCACAAGGAGTTTGGTGAAATCACCAAGTCTCCTAGAGGTGTATCAAATTCCAGCTTCGTCTTGTTGGGCTGAGGAAGTGCCATGAATGTGACCTTCTTGGCGCCATACAACCAATGGAATACTCCCGTGGTCCGAGTGGCACTAAGCATCTCAAATTGAACCAACCTCTCAGCAGTGATGAGGTAGGAAGTGCGCCTCCCTAAGCGCAGATAACCAGCCGTAGGAACCAATCCTAGGTACTTCGCCAAGAGGCCTATCATACCTTCAACCATAATCTTCCCCTTTGGGTTTCCTGCCACCTCTATAATTCTCTTCATCCCCTGCTCAACCCATAACATGTATCCTCGTCCCTCACTTTTCAAGTGACACAGAAAGTGAATCTCATTGTTTGACACATCTGTCGGCTCCGCCGAGCAAAGGTCTGTGCCAGTCAACAGTCGGTGCATATAACGGAGTGCAGGGTGGATGATGACACAACCCTTGGCATAGGAGATCTTTGGCCTCATGTTGATGACAATCCAAAATTGCATGTCATCCTTGATCGATCGGTCCTGGGCCTGTGGGTCCAACCTTGCCTATATCTACGCAGTGTTCCATCCAAACGCCTCCTCAATCTGCGAGATGGTCATCTGTCACGATATTTCATCCAAGTGGAAAGTGATGTACCTCTCGTATGGTTGATCATCTCTCGTGTTACATATCCTGACCGTGGATAGGAACTCTAGCGTGTATCTTCGGTAAGAGGGTGCGCTTCTGCTCATGAATCCTTCAATCCCCCCTTTGGCGAGGAGGCATTGGATATGCTGAGTGAGCCCAAGAGTGTCTAGTGTGGGAACATCTACAAAGATTGTCTCCTTGAAGTGATGACTCACTAGGGCCTCCCACCTCTCAGCATAAGACCTGGTGATCCGGGTCAAACCCATGTACCTATCTGGAGGGGGGGTACAAGGCTTGATTCTGGAGCTGGTAGTGGAGGAGGAGGTAGAGCGGTGGTGCGCCCACCTTGGGGAGGAGCCCTGGGTCACTTCGTAGGGGCCATATCTAGCAACCACAACAAACAAGTCAAACACACAGGAATATGTACATATGCAATTTTGAAAATTCATACTCAACCTTAAACTAGTTTTTGTCAATCATTACAAGCCAAATCAAGTCCAAACCAACTAGTTCAAGTCCTAATCACAATTGCACATACAATCCATATTATGTCCAACATACACGTACTCTCAAGTCCATGAAGTTCTTACATAGTTGAATATCAAAATATTATATCTCAACATCACAGTCATGCCTAACTAGTTTAGCCACCATTAGTATATGCATAATGTCAACATTCAAGTCCCATGGTTAAACTACCCTAAGAAAAATAACATTGCAAAGCACAATAACATTTTATCCAAATAAAAACTATGTTTAATCAAGGGCCAACATGCCTCATATCCAGAATAAAACACAATCCATTCTCAACCAAAGCACACAAATGGTGCAATGTAAGCACAAGACCACACGAGCAACTCAATACAACCAAACAAACTATAAAAAAAAAATATGCATACAATCCCCATAAAATTAAATTGCAAACACAATATATTCACAAAAATCAACCAAGGTCCAACAATCTAATTTTCTAAGGCATTACACATAATCTACACAGTATCCAATAAATAGAGTATACAATCATAATCACAATTGAAGTTCAATAAAGTGAAGAAATGTACCAATTAGATGCCTAGGATGAGAAAGGAATGAAGCCCACAAGCAATTTGGATTTTAATTTCCAAAAATACAAAAATCCCAAATTCTAGGGTTTTGTGTTCTCGAACAAGTTTAGGGTGATTTGTGGGTAGAGCTTGGGAAGAAAGAAGGGGGTATGGAGCGGCGGCGGTGAGCGGCAGTGAGTGGCGGAAAGGTGGAGGTGGATGTTTGGAGAAGATGAAGGGGAATCGGGAAGGAGATTGGTTTGTGGTTTTGGAATTTGATTCTGCCCATTTTTGAAAACAAGTCTGCATGCCCATCGTGACTTGCGACGTGTTCGTCTCGACTCACAATGGGTACTTCAATGGGTACTTGAAGTCAATGCTTATGTCACGACTCGCAACCACTTTATCGTGACTCACGATGGTCCGTTGTGACTCGTAACGAGGCCATCACGACTGGCGAAAAGTGTACGATGAGAGCACTATTTTCATCCAAAATTTCTAATTTGGTCTCGACTCGCGATGATCCGTCGTGACTCGCGATGAGGCCATCGCGGCTCGTGGAAAGTGGAGACTGGAACCCAAAATGAGAACAAAATTTTCTGACCCCGTCGTGACTTGCGACGGGCTACCCACTTGGTACTGAGAAATTTTTGTATTCTTTCACCTCTTGTTTAAGCCTTTCCCTCTTGTTCAAGCCTTTCCCTCTTGACACCAAGTATTTCTCCCTTCAATGGTCCAGTGCCTTGGTTTCAAATCGCTGCAAAATCATGGAAAAAACCCGTGAAAAGCACAAAGAAAAAACAATGAAACTAATGACAAAATCCAAAACCAAGCAACATCAACAGAAGGTCACGAATGACGATCCAGACAATTAAAACCAAGTTTATTTAACGTCGTTGGCATTAATTACTCCCTTTCTTGGAGCTTACTCACAAAATGAACCGAGATGATTGGTCCCCTTTCCCCGATCTGGGTCAAAACAATCGGGATTCACATCATACCCTAACAAAACTTTCTTCAAATAACCTAGGATTTCTTCATGTTCCCTCAACATTTCTTACAACTCACCTTTTTGTTCTATGGTGATCTCTAGCACGTGAGCATTCAGGGGTTTCTCTCCTTCTCCAAGGGATGAACATTTAAGAGCTTTCAGTGGTGGTTTGCACTCTTCCACCAAAGTCTTTTCAAGAGAAGGAGGGAAAACCACCTCTATTGGCTTTCCCATTGACACACGAAAAGTGTTGGATGTTGCTTTACCAAGAGTGTATTCGCCATTTTTGTTTTCCTTCAAGTTAGTACTAACAACATTTGACATCAAAGCATCACTCAAAACATCATCTATGGCAATGTTTAAGGAACTACCATCTCTGGGCTTAATTACATCTTGCTCTTTATCATCTATAACATGAATAGCTTGGCAAGAATGGTATCTACTAGGATGATCCATAGAATTATAAGTGTCAAATTCTACCTTCCGCCCATTAAATTCCATGGTCAATGTTCCTTAATGCACGTCAATTATGGTCCTTGAAGTCTTTAGAAATGGCCTTCCTAAAAGAATAGGCTTATAACTATTGTCATCTCCCATTTCAAGAACATAAAAGTCCGCCGGTAATGACAAAGAGTCCACTTTCACCAACACATCCTTCACAATACCTTTTGGGTATGTGCTAGAGTGATTGGTTAGTCGGATAACAACCCCGATTTTGTGCAAAGTGCCTAGATTTAGAATTTCATACAAGGAATATGGGATCACATTTATTGAAGAACTTAAGTCTAACATGGCCTTGTTAACACATTTGCCTCCTATCTCACAAAGGATTATAAATATTCTCGGATCATCACATTTAGGGGGCATCTCATCATCAAAAATGGCGAAGACATATTCACTCTTCACACTCTTTTTCTTACTTTTCAATTGTTGTTTCCTATTGACAGTACACAATTCTTTAGAAAATTGAGAATGCTTAGGAACTTGATCTGGAGCATTTAAGAGTGGAATATTTACCTCGCATCTACGAAAGACTTCTTAGATATCCTTGGTGTCCTCCTATCCTTTAATGCCTCTGGAAATGGTGGTTCTAGCACATAGATATGGATCTACGCCCCTCTTGAATTCTTGTGTGGTGGGGATGATGTTTCAGGATTTGATCCCAATCTTGGCAAAATATTTGTCCACCTTGACTTCTTCTTCTTTTCTTTGTTTGGCCAACTCCTCAGCCTTCCTTTCATGGTCTTCTTCTTTCTTAACCATCCGCTCAACAACAACCCTTTCTTGGGGCTCATTCACTTCCCTTCCGCTTCTTAATGAGATTGCACTCACATTTTGTCAAGGGTTGATCTCCGGTTGGGAGGGGAGTTTACCTTTTTCACGGGCTTCCATACAATTCACTACTTGAGCTATTTGGCTCACTTGATTTCCAAGTTCTTAATACTCGCCTTAGCTTCATCTTGGAATTTCTCACTTTTCTCCACACACATGCCCAACCGTTGAATGGCTTGCATCACCTTATCCTTTGTTAGTCCTGAGCTCTCCCCTTGGTCTTGGGGTTTGTCTTGGAGCCTTTGAAATTATTGTTGAGGTAGCCTATATTATTATAGAGGAGGCCGATACGGTTGAGGGTTTTGGCTTCCTTGAGGGTTTTCATGCCGGAGGTTTGGGTTATCATGATTTCCTGAATTGTGCGACCAGTTTTGGTACCCTTGTTAACCTTGGTAGCCTTGGTGACCTTGGTAGCCTTGCCCACCTTGATATCCTTGGTTGCCTTAGTAGCCTTGATTTCCTTGTTATACCATTGCACTCACCTCCTCGACATAGTCCTCTTGCAAAGTAGAGCAAGTGTCCGTAGGATGCGCCAAGTAACGAATTTCACATGATTTAACAAGTGTCACATTCTCGGTCTTTATCATCAACAATTTCCCCATAGATGTAAGGGCCGAGACTTGGTCCTTGAGCTTCCCACTATTGGAAGAGTCACTTGCGGGCATTGGATTTGTCCTTCTCAAAGTTGAGCTAAAGTTTCTCTATTCTTCCACTAGTTCCTCATACAATTGCATCTCTTCAGATGAAGTTTTGTTCCCAAGAGTGCCACCACAAGAATTTCTTACCAACCTTTGATCCTCATTAAGAAGGCCATTGTAGAAGTAATAAACCAAATTCCCCTCGAATAACTATGGTAAGGGAAACTTGCGAGAAGCTTCTTGAACCTCTCCCAATAGTTGAAGAGGGATTATTCATGCCATTGGAGGATGTTGCTTATGTTCTTCTCAAGGCGGAAGATCTAGAGGCCAGGACGTATTTGGCTAGAAACTTCATTTTCATATCAAGCCAACTCTTGATGCTCTTGGGTGGTAGGTAGTGGAGCCAATCTCTTGCACCATCCCTTAGTATGAATGGGAATGCCTTCAAATTATAGAAATCTTCATCCACTCCATGGGGGACCGTACCACCACAAAAGAAGTGAAATTCAGTGAGGTGTTTGTTAGCCTTCTCCCCTTGCCTACCAAGGAAGATGGGTAGCATGTTGATGAAACTAGTCTTTAGCTTAAAGTTCCTGTTCAGTCCAACCATGGGATACTCAATGCACATTGGTTGTTCATCGAGGTTGGGGGCCATAATGTCTCTTAACAAAGCTTGCCCCAAAGGAATCTCCCTTTGGTGGAGAGAAGGAGATCGCCCTTAGAGAGGAGGATGTTGAGGTCCCCCTCCCAGAGGCTCATCTCCGTACTCAAGTTGATGTTCCATGGAGGAAGAGGTATCAGCAAAATGGTCACTAGGAAGGGTTTTGTTCACACTTTCCAAAGAAAGCCTCCTTACCCATCTCAAATTCAACTCTAACTCGGGGTCGTAGTGTTGGCGTTCTTGTAAAGAGGATCATGTATGAACCATATACCAAGAACTCGAACAATACACCTCCAAGACAAGTGAAAATGACAAATTAACTAAGAAATAAAAATAAAAGAAAACTAACAAATATTTACAAATAGCATATAATCACACATAATATGCCGAAACACTTAAAAATAAATGCCTCTTCCCTGGCAGCGGCACCAAAATTTGGATGGTCGTCGCCGTACCTCTCAAAGTTAATACTTTTAAACCCTAATGCTTCCTATCTACAATTCAGTAGATAATGGCAAGCCGAGGTGGTCCTCGAGAAGAGGGATCTTTTCAAGTGTTTAAACATATATAGGAGAAAATATACTAGGTATATACATACATAGATACATATAAAATCATGTAAAAAGGGGGGCTTGGTTGGTTTTTAAGCCTAAGTTATCAAATTGAAATTCAACAATTAGCAAAGCAAGAGAACTATGCTAATCATGCAATACAACAAAAGATGCGATGTAAATGATAATTACGGAGCCTTGGGGGCAACCGACATCCACTTCCAAACTTCCTATAGCTCATTGATTCATTCACTCATTCAATGACATTTATTGTCTATGGGGAATGTTATCACTTCTCAATCAAAGATCAACATTCATTCCTCCTTAAGAGTAGTTTGCAAAGAATAACAATGACTATTTGCAAACCTTATTGATGATCACCAAAGAAAAACAACATCATAAGGGTATTTCATCAATGGCATTTCACCCAAAGGTCCATAGGTTTGATAACAACAAGCTTTCTACCAAAGACATAGTCATTTAACCAAAAAAATCATTTATTAGATTAAACTTAGAACAAACAACATTCAAGGTTCAACCTTTTTTTGCATCTATATGGAAAATATGAAAACAATCCACATTAACATACTCATCTAGCAAGAATTACAACACATTAAACACAAGAAGTTCTAAATATATACTTTTGGATTTCATATCAAATGACTTAAGAAATTTGCAACTTTCTTAACACTCTAACATTTAAATCTTACAAAAATTTCATATACTCAAACAACCTATGGTATAAATGAGGTGAAACACAACATTATTGGTATAATAAATGCTCTCCAACATATGTTCATAAATGATCAAATATAGCATCTTACTACATATGTTTGGAAGCTTCAACCAATTGCTCCCAAGAACTAGATTTAGCTACAAGAGTTCATACTAATTAATGCTAACAAACCAAACATAATACAAGAGAATTTAAAGATGAAAAATGGTAGAAACTAGGGTTGGAAATAGTACCAAAAACGCAGGAAGAAGAGCTGTGAATGAGAGGAAAGAGAATGCTATTTATAGTACAAAAAGGATAAGGTTAGGTTCTGGCCACCCATTTGTTGCGACGGGTGCCAAAACTTAGCCTTGTTTTCTTTTCTTCTTCTTGTGGTGAACACTTATCCTCACAATGATTCCTCTCATTTTCCGAGTCTTCAACTCTTTAAAGAAAGTCTTCAAAGTCTTAAAAAATGGTCTTCGACGGCCTCCGGTCTTCAAGTCTTCGTGTCTTCAAAGAAAGTCTTCAAAAAGTGATCTTTTAATAGCCTCCGGTCTTCAAGCCTTCATGTTCTTCCCTTGTCACGCAAAATCCACTTAGAAGAGGTAAACGAGGATAAAGTTTCTCTTACCTCTCCTAAGAGAATTTCAAGGTAAAACACAAGCTCTTGATAGTAAAACAACACAAAAGTGACCCCAAAATGTCCTAAATTATGCACATAAAATGGACTTATCAAATTATCACATTGAACAAATTCCTCACACATGGTTATACCATTGCATACAAGGGAAGAAATAGGTGATTCATACTAAGACTTGTAAATTTCAAAACCAACCTTGTTAATGTCATCCTCTAGGGTTAGTGTCCCCAAATGGACATATACTTTGGTCATTGATGTTTATAAGAGCAGTCGCCCCAGTAGGGGGTGTACCTCCATCATGCACTACATCTAGAGCACAGAAGTCCGTTGGGAACACTTTATTATCTACCCTAACCATAACATCCTTAACTATCCCTTTTGGGCTAGCTTGGGAATGGTTGGCTTGTTGGATAGTAACCATAGTATCCCTAAGTTCACTTATGTCAAGATTCTCATATAGGCTAAATGAGATAACATTGGTAGAGGCACCTAAGTCAATCATAGCATTTTTCACCAATTTACCTCCTAGATAAATAGGGATTGAAATAATTCCATGGTCATCACACTTTTTAGGTATGTTCTTGTGAGCTAAAGTGGCTATTTTCAATTGGTCTATTTTTATAGTTGGTTAGTTCCTTGACCCACCTTCACTCGGAATTGTTAAATGAGCATATCTAACCCAAGCAAATGCGTTCAAAGATAGAATTTGTAATTTTTCTCCCAAACTCACTACTAAGCTACCTATGGGGTAGTTAGTGGCAGGACCAGGTGTATCTACAGAGATGCTAGGGTCTAATAGCCAACTAAACACAATCACGTATGGGTTTTGAATCCGTCCGTGTGCTAGGAATAACTAAGATTGTAAAATGGGATATTTGGGTTTTTTAATTAAAAACTATGAACATAAAAGATAACAAAAGATTAAACTATATAAACATTCACTTAGGGGTATTTGCGTTACATGATTGATAAATGGATTCTATCCTCGATTCATTCACATATAAACATATAAACCTATCTTATGCCTATGTCACACGGTGTGGAGATAACCAGGCATTTTTCCCGCCTGTAACACATGGTACGTACCACAATACTATATCTCACTGTTTCCATAACTTGGGGAATTTTTTCTAGTCTAGTGACATTGTAGACCATTCCTTATCACTTCACTCTCAATGCTAACGTGCCCCCGCTTAGAGGAATACAAAGCCGCCTAAAAGGGAAACGTCTCGCATAGGTCGCAACCGTTTGATATGTAGTGAGTGTATTACATCCTAGATACTTCTCTGTTGATCTCAATCCCTAGGCCTAGAGAGGCAAAGGAAAACACACCTTGTGATGACTCTAGAGTCCGAAAAACTCTTATCACTACAAATAATCACGCTAATCTACCGGGGTAAGCCAGGGAATTCTCCCCATCGGGATTTTTTGGATCGAATGCCCAACATGTGATTTCTCACACAACTAGCCAATTAGAATCATGGTATAACACATATAAGGATATTCTCTAAATGTATAAAAATGCACTCACCTCCCCAGTGTTTTTTACCTACTCCACAACTCTAACACTCCCAAGATAGTAATGAGGCCTAGTATGATTTTATACTACCACACATGCATGGGTGCATAATCATAATGAAATAGCATAGATCTCACAATATTGGAAAGCATAATTTCAAGCACAAATATTCATAGTACATAAAGATAGAAAAAATCATCAATACAAATACAATCTTAATCTATAAAACTACTCCCTATCGCGGGATGTGGGTTTTGGTATGATCGTGCTGGTGCGGTCCATATCAACCGACACGGCCCATGGCTGGAGCTTCATTTTTAACCTTCTGATCCGTACCCCATGTCATTTAGCGTGGGCCATCTATCGAATGCTCGTTTTACTCAATATGTTTGCACTGGCCGCATCATTATTCGCACCCCATGGGCTGGTTTTGACATTTGGGAATTAGAACGACGTGGACCATTTGAAATAGGATAGACCACACCCACACTTAGCTAAATTTTGTAGTGAAAAGAGGACTTGTGGACACAGCCAACCGAGCTTGGAACAACCCATGTTTTTTGGCATGGCTCGTGCGAAAGGTTCTTGATATGGGCTGTGTCGTTTGGTATAGGACATGTGTGGTTGATACTTGTGCTAGCTATGCATGGTCTTTGCTGCCCATGACTGGTTTAACCAGCTGACTTGTTTGCCCCGTTGTGGATGAACCATTGATCTGATTTGAGAGTTCTTGTAGTTGACTTATTTGCATTCAAGAAGGCATATATAATGGTGCCACCCTTAAGGGATGACTCTTCTCTAATATTTCTTAGATCTTTGTTCAACTCTCGGACAATAATCCTCCATTTTTCCTTGGCCTCTTTGAACTTCAAATCTTCTTTTCTTTAGCTCAATCCTTCTACTACCACTCTTTAGAGTCTGTGGCCTTCATCTACTACCATTATTATGAATTGATTTCAATATCTTCTACAGTTCTTGCGAACGGCCTTCTATACAATGATGATGAAAAGTTCCCACGGGCAACCTGCTAATGAGATCACAAAGGAAGATGTAGGTGCCTGCGGATATAAGGTGTCCATTAGTATCAATTACGCATACAAAACTCGGGATTTGGATAAGAAAACCAAACATGGCCATCTAAACCCTGTTTTGTGTAAACCTAACACACACTAGCAATCCAACAAGTAAAAAAAGCCAACTATTATGCTGAATGCATTGGTTAACGTATAAATTACGGTGCACATATTCCTTCTTTTAGTGTAAGCATTTTTCAATAATTTAGCATGTGAGGGAATGTTTTCAATGGCATCAAGACCTGGAATGCTAACCTCAACCTTCTTGAAGACTTGGCGAATTTGAGCTTCATTGGTTACCACATTTGGTCTTCCCTGTAGAGCACTAGGAAACAACGACGAAGGGTTGGCCTATGCCTCGGTGATTGGGAGCTCCTTTGAGGGCTCACCCTCAACTACTATATCATCTTCTTCGAGATTGGTTTTGTTGCTTTCCACAATTTTATCGTCCTCTTGCATGACCTCTTTCTCAGCTTTGCGTACCTCCTTCATGATTCTCAATTTCAAGGCACTCACATTTTGCGTGGATTCACCTCGGGTCGGGATGATAGCTTACTGGACTCTCTAGCCTCAAGCCAGCTCACCAAAGTGGCAAGTTGACCAACTTGCACTTCATGGTTCTTAATACTTGAAAAGGCCCTTGTGCTGAGTTCCTCAATTTCCCTTCAAGCTTTCTCTACCAACATATCATTCTTCTTTGCCAATTGTGTGATTGCCTCAAGAATCTCCTCCCAGTCTAAATTATACGATGGAGAATTGGTGTTGGAAGGCATGTATCCCCTCGAGTAGGGGTGAACCGGTCGACCTCGATTGTACCCATGGTTGTCCTTGCGCCACCAAAAGTTTAGGTGATCACGATATCAGGGATTGAACAAGTTTTCACAATGGCCTTGTCGATCTCTGCCTTACTTCCCACTGAACCCTTTTTGTTTCCCCCTTGCAGACTTCCTATTCCCACCAGTGAAGTCTATGGCCTTCACCTCTTTGAAGTTGTCCACCACTTCCTGAAATGTGTTGGGTGATCCAGATTGTAAATTCCACACACCTTCACTTATTGCGTCCTTTATTTCATGAACTCTTTCATCATGGAAGTAAGTACTTCAACTTGTTTCTCAAGATTGGGTGTATGAGCGGGCTTCTCTAAAGTCTTCACACGGGATCGTGCCATGTACCGTTGGCCATCTCCTCAAACAGTAGCATCACATGATTAGGGCTTTTGTTTGCTATTGAATCATTACATGCCACATTCACCATCCGCATGTGTTCATCACATAAACCTTCAAAGAATACACTACTTCTTCTGGGTCCTATCAATTAGGCCCAAGGGTTGATGTCACCTTATATATGATTTAAGGCATCTTACAACCTTAGTTTTCTACTATTTTCTATCTCTACCCAAAACCTCTCGGAAAAATTTACGAAGTCAGCTAAGACTGGTGCGATGGAAAATAAGTTAGAGCATTCTCAAATACCCCATTCACACAACCACATGGAAGCATTCTCCCTTACCCATTCGAAGATTATGGTTTCTCTTCCCAATGGGGCATCGATATTTGCACCATACATGACTATAGCCCAAAGTTTGTGTTATATGTGGTGTACTATTCATGCATCTCAAATAATCAAGCACAATAATAATAATATTATGAACACAAAATTAGGAAGAACTAAAGAATCTAAAAAACAAATAGATTTATACCATGCTCCTACAATTTATCCCCAAGCTATAGAAACTACTCCCTAGACATGGAATCCAAATAGAAATTTGAATTCCACATATTAGGATCAAAGCAAAAGATAGAAAAGAAAATTAGAGAGTTCTCTCCTAACCACAAAGATAGAATATGATATGATAGAGTCTCTAAGATATATAAACCAAGTAGAAAAATGATCTATTTATAGAAGTAGGAGATTGGGCATTAAAAGAGGCCTAAAATAGGCCAAAATAGGGTAAACTCTAGCTCAACGGCAGCCCACCGCGGGGCATCACAGATGGTGCAACCCGTGTAGTGTCCATGGCAGGGAAACGAGGCCTGGAGCGGACCACGTCCATTCATGTGGCCTGGGATGCGTGATCTGGTACATGGAGCTAATTTTTTGAAGGTATAGGGTGCAAACCTTGGTGTAGGTTGAGTCTACCCCCTAGTGCAGGCTGCATCGTCTAGTGCGGGGCACCATCATGGTGTTGAAAATAAAGGTTCTGATCTGCGCCCGTGGCTGTTGGCACAGGCTGTGGTCAGGAAGGGTGCTTTCTTAGAAACTTTGGTGGGGTCGTGTGATTTTCCACACCCCGCCAGCTGGTCTTGGTATATTAAGCTTGGAACGGCATGAGACGTTGAAAACAGGATGTTTTGCGCCCATACTTAGCTAGGTGGAATGGGTCTTCACTTTGTACTAGCAGCCCGTGGCGTCTGGTGTTGTTTGTGTCATAGCATTGTGCTAGTCTTCTTGGCACATGGTTACTTCTTTGGCATGGGCCTTTTGTGCCAAACCATGAACGGCCCATGCCGACCCGTTTATGCCTCAGCCGACTGAACTAGTTTCCTTGGCTACGGGTGAACCGTTAGTCCAATTTGAAAGTTTTAGTAGTCGATTTTATAGTGCTCAAGAAGAAAAATCCAATGAAACCATCTGTAAAGTTTTTTCATTCTCATTTCATTCTCATACTTAAGCACAACTCATTGGACCACGATTCACCATTTGTTCGTTGGCCTTTGAACTCTGTTGCCGCCTATCTTTGGCTTCAATATCCTTGTACCCCACATTGATGCTCATGGCCTTCATCTACTACCATTCTAGTGTGAATTACCTTTGTCTCTTCTACCGTCCATGCGAACGGCCTTTAATATCTTCTACCACCCTTTCGAACGACCTTCACATAAAATGTTAACAAAAAGTAACCATGGGAAACCTACTAAAGATGATCACAAGGAAGATCAAGGAGTCTGTGGATACAGGATGTTTATTAGTATCAATTAAGTCTACAAAATGTGGGATTTACACAAGAAAACCAAACATGGCTGTCTAAACCCCTTGTTGCGCAAACTTAACTAATACTAGCTATCCACCAAATAAAAGTAGCTAAAAACTATGCCAAATGCAATGGTTAATGCACGCATAATCAGGTAGATAAAACTCCCCACACTTAACCATTTACTCATCCTCGAGTAAATAAAAGACAAGAGAAAGAATCAAACAAAATGTAGCGTGCATACATAAGTTAACTGAGGCATTTGACTTATTTCTATATAATCCTATTTCCCCCAAAAGAGTAAGAATATAACAACTCTCACACTCCCAAAAAAACAAAAGTAATCAACCACCAAAAAGTAAAGTGTAGAAAAAGGTAAGTCAAAAAGATAAGTGTCAAGCTAGCTTACTTTTCCTGAAATGATCCCCGAAAGCAATCAAAGAGTAGTCTTCCAAAAAAATTCAATGCGGAAGCATGCATTCAACCTAGTTTTTTTTCTATCAATTTCTCTCATTTTTCCAAGGAGCCCTTTTTAGTTTTCATCCTAGCTTTAACACATAAAGGGTAGTCACTTCTCACCTTTTTCCACAAGGCCTCTCATTTTTGCCTAGGCTCAAAAGCCTAGACGGGCCTAGCCTCTCATTTTTACCTACGCCTTTCAACTTATCCAGAATTTTCCTAATGTTACCCAAGTCGCCCTTTCGGGCTTTTGAGTTGTCCAGGTTTTTATATATTTTTTTTTCATTTTTTCAAGTTTTCAAATTTTTTTGGTGTAGCACAAAATTACCCCAAAAGTTGGCTTCATACTACAAAAGATAATCAAACCCAAAAAATGCACCACCAAAAACTTCCCAAGACATCCCAAAAACAACTACAAAAGGTTCCCTCACACCAAAAACAATGAAAAGTTCAATGAGGGAAAGAAACTAAAACATGGAAAAGATAGTTATCAAGAAATCCAACAAAGTAGAACATAGGTTTAAAAGAAATACTAGCAAGGGGAATACCACTATAGAAGATGTTCCAACCCCTCCCCACATTTACTTCTTGCATTATTTCTAGTGCAAGTACCTAAGTGAAAGAAAGGAAAGAAATATATGAAAAATCACTCCATCCTTCGACGTTTAGCTCTGTGCCCCTGCTTATGCAAAGGATCCATGTAGTGCTCCCCTATGCCTACACTCCTCAACATGTAACTAATGTCCATGATCCCCTTGTGGAGTGCTCTTAAACCTTCCGTCAGATAATGTAGTTGACCATCAACTCTATCAAATCTATTAACCGTGTCCTAGTGATGATCATCTAGCTGAGCTTTGCCAGTGGCCAAGTCCGGTCTGACCCCAAAGATGGAATGCTCCAAAGATAGTTCCCACTCTAGCTAGAACTCTTGTGGTGGCCGGGCCCAAATGGGATAATAAGTAGCAGACTGAAAACCTAGCAACCTATGCTTTCAAAAGGGGTTGTACTGCGGATGCTACCATGAGTTAGTTCCCTACTGAGAATGGCCTGGAACACTATTCCTCTGAGGCTGGAAAGATGGAGAGGACCTCTGGCTGCCATGCCTACTATGCTCCAAGAAATTCTTATAATGAGAGGAGATGTTATGTCTGTGGGCATTCATAGTGCCATGCCTTGTAGAATGGAATGAATCTTTATGCATGTCGATTAGCCATAGAAAAGGGGGTGGTACTCCAGATACCGCCTGGAAGGGTAGCCATGGTGCTTGTGTATGGTCCATAGGTGGTGGCATAGCATAAGGCAGAGCTGGCTGCTCAATGGTAATCCCAAGGGGAATCTGTTGCTTGGGCTGCTCCAGAACATGCTCTTACGCCTCCTCAAGATTTTCATTTCCTGGGTTATGCTCCCCCAAAACTGTCCCCATACCTATATTGGGATTAATGATAAAATCTGACAGCCTGAAGGACTTACCCAACTTGGTTCTCTCACTTTAGGGAAGACTCGTGAATTTCTCCCCCCTGTACAACAAAAAAATAGAACCACGCTCTCTCCTTATCAGCCTAGCATCTTCCATGAATGATAAAATGATTATAAAGACTGTACCTGGAGCCCCCCTCATGCTCTCACTCTCTGGGAGGTCAAAGTGTCATACTAGAAATGTAACCATTATTCCCATTGAGATCTTGCCAATGCGAGTAGTTGAGAAACTAAGATCCATACTCCCAGCGACAAACTCCTCTACCAAGTTGGGATAAGCCTTCCCAGTGCACACAGACCATAGAAGAAGCATGCAATCCTCATCAGAGGAGATGGTGGCCTCCCTATGGAACCTAACTATCATGGTCAATAGCCTGGCCACATATCTGAGTGTCGGTTGCACTATGTCATTGATCTTGATATTCTTACTCCTAATCTTCCTGGTGATAGCACTTCAAAATATGGGTAGATTACACGTGTTTGGCTCCCTGAACCCTAATACCTTCCTCTGCTCCTTCCATTTGAAGATTTTTTCCAACTCCTTATAGGTCAAGATGCAGGGTTCATCTTCTAAATGAAAACTAATAAATTACCTTCCCTGTTCATCTTGGTACTTCTCGATAGTGGCAAAGAACTCCAGTGTATACCCAGTGTAGGTGGGGGTGGATAGGGTAACTAACTCGTTCATACCTACCCTTCCTTATAGTCTCCGGACATGTTTGTAGAGTTTGAGATCCTTAAGGGTCCCTTCGTCTACAAACTTTGTCACTGAAATGGGGCGATTCATAAGCCACCTCAACCTTTCCTTGTGGGTCATAGTCAGAGTAGTCAGACCCATATAGGGTTGCCTACTAGACCCACCCCTCTCTCTTGGTGCACAAGGCATACTCTTCAAAGAATATAGTAACTAACCACAGAAAAAATATTGCAAAAGAAACTTCTTCACCCCAAACATAGAATAATGTATGCAAAATAAATTTATCAACCTCTAGTCACCAAAACATCACAAGCATGCTAGTACATTACCATAGTAAACATGTCAGTCCGATTCTCCTAAAATAAAGCTAAGTTCGGCCAAAATTACCTTCAGTGGCGAGTGTGGGGGAATCTCCACTCAAGTTTTATGCAACACTTCTCCAAGGGTGAGTCCAAGCAACTCAAATGCTCCAAAAAGGATCAAAAGTTTAGCTCTCCAGAGAAAATACCAATTTTGGCTGAATCTTATCCAAATCAACTGCTTAGAGTTATGGACTTTCTTGGATAGAGTCTTAGTGGGTTAGAGAGAGCTTGGAAAGAGGAAATTTTTGATATATGGCATGGGAAAATTGGGTGACAAATGAGATAGTTATGGTTGATTTAGTGAGATGGGGTCGGCTGGAGGATTCTAGGTGAGAGAGAGCGGGAGGAATTGTATTATGAGGAGGAGAGGAGAGTAGAAGGCTGGTACGGAAGAGGGTTGTGGGCCTAGGGGTTCAAATATGAGTTAGGATTGGTTGATATGGGCGGTAGCACAGATCCCAGGGCGAGCCTCGCTCCAGCATTTGGCATCTGTTTCAGGCGTGTATTGATTTGTGCCGCCCACATGTTAGGTTCATGCAAGTCCATGCCATCTTTGTGCTCTGTGGTTATGTGGTGGCTACGTCAGCTTCGTGCTGGATGACCTTGGTGTGAAGTAAAGGGTCGTGCAAGACACCTTGGTGTGAAGCTTAGCCTCACGCCAAACACCATGGCACGAAGCATAGCCTCACGCCAAGGACCTGGGCACGAAGCATGGCCTCGCACCAAGCACTTGGGCATGAATCATTGATGTGCCCATTTTATATGGTTATATTAGGACTTTTGAGACTCACTTTTGTACACTTTTGTGCTCTAGATGTGGCATTTTTCCTTGAAAGTCTCTAAGAAGAGTTAAAAGTAACTTTTATGTTTTTATTACTTTTGCTAGAGGATTTTGTGTGACAAGGCAATTTGTTTGAAGACTTTGATGATTTTGAAAACTTTGAAGAATACCTTTGAAGATTTAAAGACTCGAAGACTTGTATTCGAGCTTTTGAAGACTTGAAGAATTGAAGATAAGTGAAGTGAAGAGGAGGACTTGAAAAAAAAAGAAATCAAGATGCTGAAACTAGGCTCGGTCATGACTCGCGACGAACCTATGACCAGTTACTTTCTTACTTTTTGTACTATAAATAATAAACTTTATCCTCTCCTCTTGACACCCCTCTTCTTCCTGTGATTTTTCTGGGTTCAAACCCTAGTTTTTCTTTCTTATTTTTTCTTAGTTTTTGTAGGTTAATCATGTATTTTAATATCTAGGTTAGTTTAATCCTGGGAACAATTGATTGAAGCTTACATATCTATGTCTTGAGAATCACATCTATCTATTTAGTGCTTTTCCTATTGTGCATTTATTGAGCTTTTAATGTGAATTGTTAATGGTATTTATGTTGTTGGAAGCTTGAGTATATGAATTTCTTGTATGATTACTTGTTAGGGTTGGGAGAAAGTAGCTAATTCTCCCCTCTTTTAATGTGGAATCCAAGTGCATGAGTTAGAGCTTCTTAATGATGTTGGTGTGTTGATAATCACTAGATGAATGTGATGATGATGAATTCTTTGTCATGTTTGTTTTAGGTAGCAAATGAGAGAATTGGATGAATGTCGGTCGTTCTTGACTAATCTTGTGTAAATGCATGAATTGGTTAAATGCTTAGAAACGGCGTAGTGTTTATAAGTGTTGCCAAGCTTGTTGATTCTTCGTACTCAATGCCACCAATGGGATACTCTTAGTCGTGTTTCAAATAAGGGAGTCATTGGTGAGGTTTGACAAGAGATATCGAATTCACTCTTGCAAACTACTATCTAAGAAGAATTGAAGATTTATCTCCACAACAAGTAGTGGAAGTAGTGAATAGATTCTGCCATTCGTTTTGAAGCCTTTGTTATATAGCATTCAAGTGCTCTTAATGCTATTTTTTACTTCATTTATGCCACGTGTTGTTTGATAATAGGAACTGTTTGAATGAATTAAGTGTTAGGGAGTTAGGAAAGTGGCGAATTCCTTAGACCCTTTGCATGAAAATCTAGAAACTTAGAACTTCTGGTGCATAGTGTGTTGTGATTCTTGCTAGATAAGTATTTTAATGTGGATTGTTCTCTTATTTATCCTATAGATGCAATGAAAGGTTGAACCTTGAATGTGGTTTGTTATAGGTTTTGCCTAATGAATTCTATGTTTGGTTAAATGACTATGTCTTTGGTAAAAAGGTTTTTTGTTATCAAATCTATGGTCCTTCGTGAATAATGCCGTTGATGAAATACCTCTATTGTGTGGTTTTCCTAGAGTGATTGTCAACGAGGTTTGCAAATGGTCGTTGTTTGTGTTTGCAAATTACTATTAAGAAGGAATGAATGTTGATCTTCCGTTCGTATTCCCCATAGGTAACAAATGTGATAGAATGAGTGAATGGTTCAATGATCTACATTAGGTTTGGAAGTGGATATCAATTGCCCCAAGGCTTTGTTGTTTGTAGTTTTAAACCCCTTTTTCTTTGTTTGTTTGATGTTAGCTTAGTTAATTGAATTTGCTAGTTATGTTGTCTTTTAATTTGATAACTTAGGAAAACCAACCAACCAAACCCCCCCCCCCCCCATTTACTCACTTTTATATGTATATATATATATATATATATCTACTCCTAGCCTAATATCAACCTTTTATTTAAACGCTTAAGAAAATCACTCTTCTTTATGGACTATCCCGATTTGCCGCTATCTACTTAGTTGTAGTTAATAAGTATTTAGGGCTTATAAATATTAACTTTTAGAGGTACGACGACGACCTCCCAAGCATGGCCTTTCACCATGCACCTAGGCACAGACCATTAGCCTGCCTTTCTCGAGTGATTTTTTTTAATCTGCATCTAAAGACATTAAAACCCCAAGTAGTACTATTCCACACAAATGATAAATGACTAAAATTTCCTAAACATTAACTTATCCAAAAATTTCAAAAACATTAAAAGATACCTACTACTTGAAATAAAAATAATGTTTCTTTATTGTCGTCTTCACGACTTATTTTTCTCTAATTCATTCAAACAAAAATGAAGTATAGGTTTAACTTTTACCTTTGGAGCGATGAACAAAGTAAACCCATTCTTCGTAAGCATGGATATATTCTTATCGAGTTTGGAAGTTGGAAGGGGCTTAGGATTTTTAATTCGTTAACCCGCTTCTTTCCCTACCGCACCTTAGACATGAGAAACCAAGGTGAAGTATCCTCGTTCAAATTAGAAGAAACATGCTCGACAAGAATAGTATCACAAGATAGATTATTCATACAAGATAACAAACATAAAGTCTCAAAGTCGGGAAATATCTCTTTTTGGGAATTTTCAAAATCTTCATTTTCAAACATCATGCAATTAAAACAAGAAACATATAAAAGTAATACTAGCTACTATACTAACAAGTTATGCTTTAATTGACACAGCATCCCTGGCAACAGCACCAAAATTTTGACTTGCCTCCCCCCGGGGTCATTAATTGTAGCTAATTAACCCAGGCGGAGGCTTGGGGGGTCAGAAGATAGAAATTTGTAATTCTGCACCCCGTTTTCACTAAGAGGGTATTTAGCGATAAGCCATGGGTTTGTCCACCGAGATGCTAGGTCTAATGTACCAATCAAAACTCAATCTTGTATGAGTCATCAATCTGTACTAATGAAAGGAATTGCTAGTAAAGAAAGCATGAAAAGGGGGATTTTTGGTTTTTAAAATTAGTAACAATTATGTATGAAAGTAAAAAAGTAAAGTACACTAATTAAACTAAGCATTTGGAGAATCATTGAGCAACATGATCAATCTAAAGCTTCTCTCCTTGATTCGTTCACATAAATATTTAGGCAACCCTAATAGAGTGTTCATAATATGTAGTGTGGCTAATATCATACACTTCCATGTCCTTATCATGACAGGTTCTCTCATAACCCTCTATTGACAGCGCCATCGTAAGAGTAGCTAGTGGCAAGTGTGAGGTCATCCACAGAGATACTAGGATTCAAAAGCTAACTACGTAAGACTCGTAATCGGGCGTCACTCCGATTGCGTGTCAAGAATAGCTAGTGTTGCAGACATTGTTTCTTAGGGGGGGGGTTCTCTGTAAACTACCAAACATGTAAAACAAGAGAATACAATAAATTAAGCTTAGACTTGGGGATATTTGCGTTAAATGACCGGTATATGATTTTGGTCCTAGATTCTATCCAATACAAGACATATAAACCTATCCCAATATTATGTCATATAGTGTGGTTGATAATCAATAATTCCCAATGTATGTCCCATAAAGGTGCCCATATCTTATTCTATCAATTCCACCTCTGTAGTTGGATAAGTGCGTGAAACAGTTCAATCGTTATGCACTCCTTTTCCCCTAAAGAACTACATCCCGGGTCTCCACTATGAATGCTTCTCCCTATGACTATAGAGGAAAAGGGATAGGAATCTCATGATAACTCTTAGGTTGAAATGACAATGGTCTCTACACTACAACCCTAGTTGCTACAAACTATCATGCCCTCACCTATCGGGTTACAATCTTCCAGACGAGTAGAGTCAGCTTATTGGAATGGTGCTCACGACCCACATGCATACACTCAGATAACCGAGGATTCACAA
The DNA here is from genome assembly GCA_037428765.1 of Rubia yunnanensis. NCBI lineage: Eukaryota > Viridiplantae > Streptophyta > Magnoliopsida > Gentianales > Rubiaceae > Rubia > Rubia yunnanensis. Next base: position 78,021,848 of record CM075064.1, read on the forward strand.
GCCATAAATACCCTAGCTAACACTACCAAGGGGAGAAAGAAGCCTAGCACCATATAAGAAACATATAACAATGGTGTATCATTGGATATATAAAATGCATTTCATAAGAACCTAAGATTAAATTAAGCATGATATTCATAAACATAAAAGGATAATGAGACCTAGAGTCTCACAAAATCTCAACCAAATCATGAATACAAATTAGATCCCCCAAACAAATTAATTACTCCTTAAGCAGTGGATCCAATTTTAACATTGGATTTAATGCCCTTTGGTAAAAATTGAAAAGATTAAAAGAAGAGAGAAGGGTTATTCCCTTTCTCTCTCTACCTACTCTTAGAAACTAGAAGAATAGAAATTTCAACTAATGAATGTTCTCTCTCTAACTACTAAACACTAGTAGACATAGGCTCTTTATATAGTTAGTAGGAAATGGACCTTAAAGAGGCCCAAAACTAGAGAAACCCTAGTCTGCTGCGTCAGCACGGGCCACGCAATAGCACACGGCTTGTGCGGTACGACCCATGCAAAAATGCACACGCCTTCGAATGGGAAATGCCAAGCAAATCCTTGTGCGCCGCCAGCTGGAATGGTCTTTTGCCCGTCTGAGCGGTGTGGCCTGTGCAATTTCTTGCGTGTCGCGGACTGGAGTTGAGATCTTTGCCTTCTGATGGAGAGACCATGTAATACGTTGTGGGATGCGAGCTGGGTCTTCAATTTTTTAATCTTCGAGACGCACTGGCTTTGCAAAAGGATATGGTCCATAGTGATACATAGCTTGCTGAATGTCACACGCCGTGCAAAAGGATACGGCTCGTGATGCTACTTAGCCACTTCACCATTCGGTTGGCACCATCTATGCAGAAGAGTGCGACCGATCCAACCTTCTAAGTCGTCCTAGCTTTAACTCTCTTCTCTTTGTTGCATTTCCATCTACTACCATTATTAAGCGCATGGCCTTCGGCCTACTACCATCTCTGTGAATGCCTTCAAATATCTATTGCCATTCTTGCGAATGACCTTCTACTCTAAAGTGCTTACGAGCAATCTAGAATGAATCTAAAAAATAGAATTTAAATGCTCGTAAGAACATAACATCCATTAATTAGGTCTAAATAAATCTAAAAAATGAAGGATTTAGAAAAGAAAATCAACAAAGGCTACTAAGACTCTTGTGATGTAAACCCAACTAAACCTAGTAACCAACCATTCAAAAGCCATTAATAAATGTTTAAAATGCATTCGAAAGCACATGCTTTTAGGTGCACATCAGTATCCAAGAGGCAAAACCATCCAAAGAAGCCTTGAGAGCATCTTTGAACCATGACTATTTTAGGAAAAATGAATTGTGGTAAGGAGTGTGCGGCGGAAGGAGACGTCGAAGATGTTGAAGCGGTAGAAGGAGATGCTGATGTGGAAGCAGCGAAAGAAGACATTAAAGGAGTGGAATGGGTAGATGTCGAGGTTAGGGTTTGAGCGATGAGGCTTAAGATGTCTTGCAGTTTGAAGCTTGTAGCAAATGCATATGAGCGGTGAGGATAATGTTCATAGCGGTGGCAAAAATGGTAATGGTGATGAAGTAGACTAGATGTAGGGGAAATACGATGGAGAAATGAGCCACTGTGGTGGAGGAGGAGCAAGAGAGAAAGAGTGGCATAGAAGAAGATGGAAGGAGGAAGAAAACAAAATAAATAATGAAGGAAAGTGGTATATATGGCCCACTCGGTCTAGCCTACTTAGCAATGCTAGACAAAGCAACGAGTTGAGCGGTACAAAATTACCACATCCTTACCAAGGATGAATAAGGTAGATTTCTAAAAAAATCCATAACCATTGCACACATGTTAAGGTCATACTCAATTGGGTGTGTTGTGGGTATAGTGGAAAGGCATGGTACTCCATATTCAGGCGTGTCACGAACAAGGTGGAATATCCTATTTTTACCACATTTTATATCTAATTTTATAATAGATTAGAAGTTTAATTGGAAGTGAGTTGACATTTTATCTATTAGAGAGTTTTTTTTTACACAAAAGAATGCTTGTTATCCATTAGGGAATGAAAAGAAGCAAACCAATCAAACTACATCCCAACTCAGCCAGAAGATAAAAGACTAAACTACTAAAGTTCAAAACCCTACATCACAAAAGATGAATATTCACCTCCATTTCCAGATCTAGGAGCTAGTAAACTTGGTAACCGCCTTGGTGCCCTCGGAGACGGCGTGCTTGTCCAATTTGCCGGGGAGGACGAGTCTGATGGCGGTCTGGATCTCCCGGGAAGTGATTGTCGGCTTCTTGTTGATCCTCGCGAGGCGCAAGCTCTCCTGAGCGAGCTTCTCGAAGATGTCGTTGATAAAGCTGTTCATGATCCCCATCACCTTGCTGGAAACTCCGATGTCGGGGTGGACCTGCTTTAGAACCTTGAAGATGTAGATCTTGTAGGTCTCGACGCTCTTCTTGATTCTCTTCTTCTTCTTGTCGCTGGCGCCGCGTCTTTTGGGAGATTCTTCCCGGCCTTAGGCTTCTTCTCCACCGCGGGGGCTTTCTCGGCGGCCGGTTTCTTCTCAGCGGGCTTCTTCTCTGCCTTGGGCGCCATCTGGGAATTCGAAGGGTTTTGAATTGGGGAAATTTGAGAATTTGATTTTGACTTGGAGCAAAAATGTTGGGGTGATCTATTAGAGAGTTAGAATGATAACACAAGTTTTTATGTCCTAATTATTTGGTTTATGAAGTGTTTGGAGATCATTTTGAAGACTTCCCGTGATCAAGTTGATTTTGAAGAGTTTGATGTTAAAGAGACGATGAGATTTTAGAGAGAAGAGTATTTTTTTCCAAAAGTTAATAGATTAGAGGTTTAATTGGAAGTGAATTGACATGTTATCTATTACAGGGTTAGGATGATATAACATGTTTTTATGGCCTAATTATTTGATTTATGAAGTGTTTGAAAATCATTTTGAAGACCTCTCATGATCGAAGTTGTTTTGAAGAGTTTGATGTTAAAGGGACGACAAGATTTTGGAGAGAAGGCTACTTTTTCTCAAAAGTGGTAGAAGCTGGGCAGATTTGTTTCCACAGATCGTAGTATATGCCACGGTCCATTGAAAACGGGCCACCATCCCATATGTTTAATTTTCTTCCTCATTTCTTAGAGACCATATATTTTCTGTCATTATCTTAGCCGAGCTCTCCCTTCGAGAACCCTAGCGATCAATGAATTCGGAATAATAATAATTGCCATTTTTACTTGTTGGATTACTAGTTTTAGTTAGGTTTACACAACAAAGGGTTTAGACGACCATGTTTGGTTTTCGTGTTTAAATCCCGAATTGTCTGGACTTAGCTGATACTAGTGGACACCTTGTATTCACAGGCACCTAGATTTTTCTTTGTGATCTCATTGGTAAGTTGGTCGTGGGTACTCTTCATCATCTTGGCAGAAGGCCATTTGCAAGGATGGTAGAAGATATCGAAGACCATTTGCAAAGGTGGTAGTAGATTGAAGACCACAAACTCTAAAGCGTGGTAGTACATGAAGTTGAGCCCAAGAAAGGCATATTCGAAGTTCAAAGAGGAGGTTGAGGAGGTTTTAAACCACTACCACAGAGACTCCACTCTAACACCGATTGTTTAGCACCGGTTTTCAAAATTGATGCCAAAAATGTAACAACACCGGTTTTGTTTTTTATTTTGACACTGGTTTTTAAAATTGGTGACACTGGATTTTTAATTTTAACACTGGTTTTTAAAAAATTGGTGTTTAATTTTTAATTTTAACACCGGTTTAGGAAACAAATAGCACCGATTTTTTAAAAATTGGTGCTAAAAATTTCAAAATTCATTTTTCCCGCCAAAGAAATAGCCAAAAATTTTAAAATAGCACCAGCTTTGAAAAAATTAGCACATTTTTTAAAAATTCTATCTTCCCGCCAAAAATTTTCCAACAAATTCAAAATAGCACAGGTTTTTAAAAACCGGTGATAAACAGTTTCAAAATTCATTTTTCCCGCCAAAAAATTTAAAATAGCACCGGTTTTTAAAAACGGGTGCTAAATATTTTTAAATTTCTATCTTTCTGCTAAAACATTGCCAAAAACTTCAGAATAGCACCTGTTTTGGAAAAAATAGCACTAGTTTTAAAAACCGTGCTAAAAATTTAAAAATAGCACTGCTTTTGGAATAAAATAGCACTCGTTTTTAAAAACCAGTGCTAAAAAGTTTAAAAATTCATTTTTCCCACCAAAGAAATTGCCAAAAATTTGTAAAATTCAATCTTCCCGCCAAAGATTTAAAAATATTTGTCAACATTTTTTAAAGTTCAATCTTTCTGCCAAAGAATTCCAAAAAAATTGCCAAAAAATTATAAAAGAATTGCCAAAAATTTCAAATAATCTTGCTAGAAATTTCATTGGCTAGGAGCAGCTGCGCGCAGCTGCTCTAAGCTAATTTTTTTTAACTTTCAAAATTGCCCACTTCTTTGTTGACTTAACTAAGTTAAGTTAAATTAATCAATGATCAACTTTTACTGACCTAATACATATAAATAAGAATAAAATTTGTTTACATTAACTAATTAATGTTCAATCCTTAATTGATTTAGTATACATAAATACAACTTTAACTAGTCAACGGTTAATCCTTATTTGACTTTCAATATGTAAACACTAATAACTTGGCTGACTTTGTGTAATCAACGGTCAAATTGTATTTGACTTTCAATATAAAAACACTAATAACTAAGTTGGTTTTAACTAATAAACGTTCAACCTTTACTTTACTTTCTATATATCAACATTAATAACTAGGTTGACTTTAACTAATGAACGGTCAAACTTTACTAGACTTTCAATTAAACACTTATAACTAAGATGACTTTAGCTAATTAACGGTCAAATTGTAGTTAACTTTCAATATGTAAACACCAGTGACTAATCTGACTTTAACTAATCAACAGTCAAACTTTACTCGACTTTAAATTTATAAACACTAATAACTAGGTTGATTTTGACTAATAAATGGTCTAACCTTACTTTACTTTTTATATATAAATACTAGTGACTAAGTTCACTTTAACGAATCAACGGTCAAACTTTATATGACTCTCTCTCTATATAGAAACACTAGTGACTAAGCTGACGTTGACTAATCAACGGTCAAACATTACTTTAATTTCTATGTGTAAACACTAGTAACTAAGTTGACTTTAACTAATCAACGATGAACCCTTACTTGACTTTCAATATATAAACACTAGTAACAAAGTTGACTTAATTAAAGGTCAAACTTTATTTGAATTAGTGTATCATAAATACTAATAAAAATGTTTGACTTTGACTAATCAACGGTTAAAGCTTACTTGACTTTCTAGAAAGGTTCAAACCATCGCGTGTCGCGACGGTCTCGCGACGGATACAAATTCCAGCATTATTTCTCCTTTCTCTTTTATATCTCATATACTTCTCTTCTCTTCACTTCTTCAATTCTTCATATCTTCAAAAAACTCAAATCAAAGTTTTCAAATCTTCAAAGAGATTCTTCAAAGTCTTCAAAGTTTTCAAAGTCTTCAAATAAATTACCCTGTCACACAAAATTCTCTAAAAATTGATAAAAACGTAAAAGTTGCTTATAACCCTCCTTAGATATTTCAAGGCAAAATGTCACATTTAGAGCACAAAAGTGTACAAAAGTTAATCCCAAAAGTCCTAATATAACCGTATAAAATGGGTACATCAATGACCCCAGGTGGAGGCGGGTCACGAGGATCTCTACAATCTTGATAGTTGAACCATTACTATTCAAAACATTACTCGTGTAAGAGGATTGATTGTTCTTGGTATACCCCATTCAATTGGTATAATTAATATCTACTAGTATCGAATAACATTAGTTGTAACACGCCCTAAAACATCGATAATATTGAATAGGTAATGTTTATCCTATTACTAGCATAATTGGATTGATGTTGTAACTGATGATAAGTTGTAACTGACCATCAACATATATACCATAACGATTGTGAAAGGGTTGAAATTACTTGTGGGCTAAAAATTAACAAAAACCACTGTAATTCGTGAAACATATATTTTTACTTGTCTAATAACTTTATCTATGACTTAATTTCTATAATAGAACTGATTATGGAAAACACAAAGATACCCTAGTTGTCAAACATCGCACGTAACCTGCATTTACCGAGGAGGAGAAAAAGACTTAGAAACACCGTACATGAGCGTGAAATGGGCCATTTGGTCAATAAGCAGGCCCATTATATGAATTCCAATCCACGAAGTTGTCGACGTTGGCTTAAACTTTGTGTAACCCAATACCTGACCTATCCTATTGCGATGTTGTACATTCTTATGAAATGGGCCTATAGGGACAATTTTGACCCACGTGAAGATCTAATTTAAACAAGATAGACATGGTGCATGAACCTTGCAACGTCGCATCACTGGCGGGAGAATACATTTATGCGTCATACTTAGACAAAAAAGGCAAAAGCTTTGAAAAGCATTTATTGCCAAAAATGGTGCCCTCCATTCTCTAAGCCCCAAATTTCATCATCCACATTTCCTTCCTCCTCCAACCTATCAAGCATAAAAATTCATCAAATCCATCTCTCACATATATGCTTAGTGGAGAAACAAATGGAAATTGAAGAGGTCACCATAGTGGGGGATTCCATAAATCAAAACTGTGGTAAGGTTCCATCTTTCAAACAACACACATGATCATATTGTCTTTACATTCCTTGGGATTGATTGTTGCATTAGGGTTTGATGTTGTTATGTGTCTTACTTTTCATCTGTTTTGTTTTGTGGCCAATGCATGAAGGGTTGTGTGGTTATTTTAAAGATTTCAATTTTTTAATGTGTATTGTGTGTACCACTTGTTGAAGTTTTCAAATGGTGGTTATTTGATATGGAAATGACATGAAATGTTTAATTTTCATCATTTCGTTTCTTCATATGAAGATCATCTTCAATGGAGATATATCTAGTGTGTCGCCTAATGGATGATATAGTGTTGTTGTGCCAAAATCTTGATTATTAGCATATTTCTAGAATTATTTTGTGAGGTTAATTAACTTAGTTTTGTGGATGACATAGTGTTGTGTGATTAATTAACTTTATTTTAGGTCGTGGAGTGGTGATCCACAATAAGAGGAAATGGTCCGATGGAAGGAGAGATGTAAATGTATCCAAAAGATGTAAGCAAGGTCGGGGTATGGCTACTTTCAAGAAATTAATAGACATGGTGGACAAAGGTATGAAATGTCTAAAGAAATTTGATAACATCGGAAATGCGATAGGCGAGGATGGAAATTGGTGGTCTAGTTACTTAGGATTGATTACTAGGATGAAGATTGACATTTTATTGTACGAGTCCTAGCCTCGGGTCGATGATGCTTACAAGGAAAAGCTGTGGAAGACCCTTGAATTGGCCTTCAAAATTGAGTGTGAAGATATGGCAAAGTCGAAGAGTAAAACAATATGCCGCTTTGGCGATAGATGGAGATATTTCAAAGCCAAATTGGCTAAGGATTACGTTTTCGGTAAGAAGAAAAATTTCATACCAAGAATTAAGTATCTGTTCATAATGATGACAACATCACTTTCCCCTAGGCCTCCCTATCCCGACTGAATGAGCAAACAGTTCCTTCACAACCTTACTATGTTCTTCAACTTCCCTAACTTATCGGATTTCTAGTCAATAGGTATAACACAATTCCATAATGCCATCACGTTGCCATCCATACACTTGATAAACATATATTTATCCATCTACACCACACAATTGTAAGGAAACTTATGCACAACCTGAATCCCTGCGATACTAGAGTAAAAGGTGACCAACCCTCCCTTGTTCCTCACCTTTCACAGTTGAAAGAACCCAGTAAATAGGTCTGCCTTCAATTCCTTATCATCCCTCCTACATACTTCAATAAAACCATCAATCATGGTCATCCCCCAAGTATGAACCTGGACTAGAGCAACATTGTAAACCTCCAACACGTCCAGTACGAAATCCGGGATGGGTAGGGTCAATTCATAAGTAAATGGTGTTTGTACACACCGAAATACCCAACAGGAGGCTTTCACACCCTCTTGTCGGTGCCCAGTATCCTAATATCACATCAATTCATAAATGAATGATATTTCCTCTACACAACCAAATCACTCTTAGACTTTACACTATCCCTATCATCAATGGGTTGACCACACCTTTCTTCCCTAACTTCGTCTTCTTCGACGACTATTTACACAAAATACAATTAATTTTTATTAAATATTTATCAATGACCCAACCCAACCAAATTTAAATTAAATTTTATATGTTTCTTATCCACATGCACAAAATACAAAAAAAAAATACTTTTAGAGATTTATCAGTGACCCAACACAATCAAACTTTATCTCTTGAAATATATTATTTTAATACCAAATAAAATTACATATATTGTAATATTAATTATTATTTAAATAATAGTAATATTTGAATAAAAATATATTTAAAGTTTGTAATTAAATATTTTCAATAATATAAATATAATAAATTAAATCATGGAAAAATTTTCAAATTGTATCACTTCAATATTGAGTTAAGCATTCAACTATATCAAAATTGGTCTCTATTTGTAGGGAATGAAAATGTAATTTATTTTATAAAAATATACGACTTCGGTCTCAAAAAAATTGCACATTTGCTTTTCGCTCGCTCTTTTATGCAACCAGGTATGGCAAAGAATAATTATGGAAAAGTAGTAATATTTTGGGAAAGTCGTGGGCCTAGTCTGGAAGTTGTTAAAGTTAAAGAAGACATTGTGGAAATTCAACAATTTCTTTGCTATTTTGGATAGTTTTCAAAGTATACCATTTTTGTTGAGACAGACGAAAAATATAAATTGTATCATTTTTGTTGGGATAGATGGAGTATATAATGTGAAATCAAATATTCAAGCATGAAAAAATGAATTTGATTGGATTCTGTAATGTATAATTTCAATCAATGGAGGTGGACAAATGATCACACCCCACTTTTTCACTTTGAGGGTCCCATCAACCCTTGGCTTTTCTTCCGGTTGAGATTTAGGCTCAAATTTTGAGGTTGGATCACCTTTTTTAATTTCCCCCTTTTCTTTAGGATGTTATTTGGGTGACATTTTCAATCTACCACTGATAAACGCGGTCTTAGAGCATGCACAATCATACAGGTCCATATAAGATCCTATTTGTTCTCTCTCCTCTCAAAAGTTTCAGATTTTGCAATCATCAAGTCTCATCCATATCATTTAGCCTTGTGCACATCAACTATTAGAGGTCTCATCACTACCACTGACACCCCTCTAGCACCAGTTTTGAAAATCGGTGTCAAAAATGTAATAGCACCGGTTTTTTTAATTTTAACACCGGCTTTTTAAAAATCGGTGTTAAATTTTAAATTTTACTTGTTTTGAAAAAAATAGCAATGGTTTTTAACAACCGGTGCTAAAATTTTAAAAATTCTATCTTCCCGACAAAAAATTGCAAAATATTTTAAAATAGCATTGATTTTTGAAAAAATAGCACCAATTTTTAAAAATTCTATCTTCCCACCAAAACAATTGCCAAAAAATTTTAAATAGCACCAGTTTTTAATAATCGGTGCTAAAAATTTTAAAATTTTAATTTTCCCGCCAAAGAAATTGACAAAAATTTTAAAACTCAATCTTCCCGCCAAAAATTTCAAAATATTTTCTAAATTTTTTAAAGTTTAATTTCCCTGCCAAAGAATTCAAAACAAATGCCAAAATATTTTTAAAAAATATGCCAAACATTTCAAATAATGTTGCCAGAAATGTCATGGGCTGGGAGCAGTTGCTCGCAGCCGCTATAAGCTAATTTTTTTAAAAAAACTTTTAAAATTGTTCACTTATTTTTGTTGACTTTAATTAATAACTAAGTTAAGTTAAAATTAATCAACGATTAACCTTTATTGACCTAATATATATAAATGAGAATAAAAATTTATTACATTAACTGATTAACATTTAACCCTTAATTGATTTAGTATATATAAATACTACTTTAACTAGTCAACGGTTAATCCTTATTTGACTTTCAATATATAAATACTAATAACTAGGCAGACTTTTCCTTATCAACGGTCAAATTGTATTTGGCTTTCAATATGTAAACACTAACAACTAAGTTGACTTTAACTAATAAACGTCCAACCCTTACTTTATTTTCTATATATGAATACTAATAACTATGTTGACTTTGACTAATCAACGGTCAAACTTTACTTGACTTTCAATTAAACACTAATAACTAAGATGAATTTAGCTAATTAACGGTGAAATTGTACTTAACTTTCTATATGTAAACACTAGGGACTAAGCTGACTTTAACTAATTAACAGTCAAACTTTACTCGACTTTTTATATATAAACAATAATAACTAGGTTGACTTTGACTAATCAATGGTCAAACCTTACTTGACTTTCTATATATAAACATTAGTGACTAAGTTGACTTTAACTAATCAACGGTCAAACTTTACTTGACTCTCTCTCTATATAGAAACACTAGTTACTAAGCTAAGTGACTAAGTTGAGACTCTCTCTGGCGATTTGGGCAAAAAAGGCACTGCCTTCTCCCAAGAACATCGGGAGTAATTTCGTCTGATTAATCAGCTAACCTTCGGCCTGTACATGATTATCCAGAATCCCATGGGATTCCAACCATAATCATCTATGGGTTGCAGATTTCTGATGGCTTCCACCCGCGGAACGAGGGTTTTCAAAACGCTTGACAATCCCGGTTGCTGGTCGGTAATTCAGTTCTTGTAAAACACCTACAATGATCTGGATAGCAGTGGATTTGGACTCACGGTATTCAGAATGGCCGACATTGTTTGAAGGCTCCACCTCCACCAGTGGTAAGTTCGACTCTGAACGGGGGGAATTTAATTCAACCACAAACAGGTTCTGTTGAAACTTTTTGTTCTTGAACTTTATTCCCTGATCATATTATGTGAAGCTCAAACTCTGTGCGTACTTGTATTCTCTGGGAGGATTTGTATTTTGCGTGGATTCTGTCGTACCAACTCTGTGTATACTTCTGTTCTCTGCGTGGATTTACTTTCTAAGTGTGGATTAATACTTCTTGTGTGAGAACTAGTTATATCCTCGTGTGTAGATTGTGTGGATTGTGTCCAATATTCTGCTGCTCTAATACTTATCCCCTGTTGCTGGGATAGGTACTAGAATTGTGTGTATTATCTATTTTGTGTGGAGTTTTGTGAGGGAAGATACGTTAGTCTTCTCCTGTGCATCCGATAAGTTAGTTGGATTGCTTGCCTAACCCTCTCTTGTCGTATCTTATTAACTTCACGGTTAAATATTGATCCAAAAGCTGCCTCCTCTACCGAACCCGCTGTTCCACTAGGCCAGGCCACAAAATCAACCATGACTTTTAAGTAGAGGGAATGGTGATCCGCTACTTGAGAGGAAAATGGCATGGAATGATGCCGAAATCACCATGGACAAAGTTGATATTTCTGCGGCACAGGATGTGGATTTCATTCTCTCCGAGGATGAAATTATCAAGGAAAAAATTAGGCTATTCTATGGCTTTCTTGGCATATTCCCAGGGTCTTTCCCTGGTACACATGCGGTAAGGAACTGGCTCATGGCAAAATGGGGTGCCCAGTGCTGGGTGCAAACAGTGACTAATGGCTATCTCAAATTCGGTTTCAAGAGAGCTGAGGATAGGGATAAAGTGCTGCAGGGTCCAGATCATTACCTCCATGGTAAAAAGCTATTTATCGTCCCTCTGCCTGAGTCTGGGAAGTTTGACATGTGAATCATGGCAAAAAAATAGATTTGGATACGTATGAATCACTTTCCCAAGTCCTCCTGGCACAAAAAGGCCCTGGAAAAGATAGCATCCACACTAGGAGATCCCATTCTCATGGACAACGCAACAAGAGACCTCGTTGGATACTACGCCATGATTCTTGTCCTCGTCGACACCTCAAAAAAGCTCAAGGAAATAGTTACATTCCGCATTCCTGATAGAGCCCCATTCGCAACAGATCCTTTATGACTATTGCAAATCGTGGTGCCCTAACTGCGGAGAAAATGCCCTTATTTTTGAGGTTTGTGATAAATTCTTCTAGGCCAGGGATAGAGCCATTCAGGAGTGCAGAGCAAAGATAAAAATAAATGCCGGCTGCGACAAATGTGCTTTTTCAGCACAGGTGGAGGAAGAAGAAAGCAACATTCCTATTGAGGTGTCCTCGCATACCCCATGGAGAAAAAGATATGGGTAAAAATACAGATAATATGGCTTCAAGCAGCATAGGACAAGACCTCAACTCAGAAAAGGAGAAAGATGAGGAGATGGGGAAAGAAATGGAGATGGATCAGAACAAAGAGGGAGATGTTACTATCAGCCAAATTCTCAGGCTCATAACAACAACGAGTTCAGTGGAGAAACCAGCCCAGATAGACACCGCGCTTATGGAGATGCAATACGACCAATGCAAGGTGTAGGAATCATATCGGAGAGCTTGCTGCATCCGAAGGCAAGACGAAGCAACCCCCCAAGAGCAGGGAGACCTCCAAAGCCAAAATCACAAATCACGGGTGGGAGAAAGCTGACCACAGGAAATTCCAGAACTGGATCATTTTCCATTTTGCTCAACCCGTTGAAGAAGACTTATCAAAAAGTGGCTGAAGTAGCGAGAAGATCATCGTTAACTGATAGTAGCAAAGGCGGCAATCCGAGGCCAAAAGGGACCTTCGTTTCCCAATAAATGTGGGCTACCTCAACATCATGGGCCTTGGCGCCCCGAAAAAAAGGAGATGGGTGAAGAAAATTATCTCTGAAAACAATATTGGTCTACTGGGTATTCTGGAAACAAAGGCAAGTGAACGAACGCTGAATATTTTCATGAAGAGTCTCAAGGGATGGAGATACACCCACAATTTTGATGTGGCACCCAACTCTAGGATTCTCATAGTTTGGGATCCCAAAAAGTTTATTGTTGAGATAATAGGTACAATGGCGCAGCTGATTCACCTTAAAGTACGCAGCGTGACGTTGAACGTGAAATTTCTATGCACTTACACATATGGGAATAGTGTACGAAGAGTACACAGATTGCCCCTTTGGGCAGAATTAAAGAGATACGGCGCAAGCCTAGACTCACCATGGATGGTACTTGGCAACTTTAATGCTATCCTCAACGTTAATGATCACATGGGAAACACATCCCCCGGGATTTACCAAATGAGGGAATTTCAAGAATCTTGCATCACATGTGGTCTCAGAGATGCTCCAGCACTGGGCGAACACTTTACGTGGCACAATGCGGATACACAATTAGGCGCAAACTGGACCGTGTCCTGCTCAACCACAAATGGGACGGTGACTCGTGTCGCACCACCTTTCTCTGACCACCTACCATTCGTAACATCACTGGCGCAAGATATGGACAAGCTAAATAGGCCCTTTAGGTTCCAAAACATATGGAACGCACATCCGAGGTCCAAACAGGTGGTACATGATCACTGGTCACCAGAGGTACATGGATTCAAACAATATGCTTTATGTCGCAAGCTACAGAGGTTGAAGAAACCCCTGAAGGAACTGGGTAAAAAAGATTTCAAACACATTTCAGAAAAGGAAAAAAGAGTAGATAAGGAATATGCGGCAGCATTGAAGAATCTTACATCGGTGAATGCATCACCCGTGCTGGTACATCAGCTGACTGTCTTAATGCAAAACGCACTGCTCCTCTACACAGCGGAGTCGAAGTTCCTTTCCCAAAAGGGAGAATTAACTTTGTCACCATGGTGGATAAGGGAATAAGATTTTTCACGGTTTGGTGGCCAACAGGAAAGGTGGTGGGATTCCGGCAATCCTGGACGATGAAAACAGGATAGTCACATCCAGTGAAAGAAAGGGGACACTATTCACTAAATTTTATAGGGGATTGTTCGGTACAGATGTTCCACGAACTTCGATAAAGCTAGATACACTCCGCTCAGGTCCCTTACTCAATGATATGGAGAGAGCAATATTGAGCCAAGATATAGAAAGACATGAAATAAAGTCTGCCCTATTCTTCATGTTTGATGACAAAGCACTAGGCCCCGATGGTTTCACAGCGGCTTTCTTCAAGAGTCATTGGGAGACCGTGGGTCAAGATGTCATGGAATCAATCTTGTAATTCTTCCAAAATGGAGATCTACTGAAAAAACTCAACCATACAGCCGTTGCACTCATACCCAAGAAGGAAGATAATCTAAGGGTGGGCCAGACCCATCTCTTCCTGCAACATCATTTATAAAGTCATCTCAAAAATCATCGCCAACAGAATCGAACCCATCCTCCTTGGTCTTATTGACCCCTGCCAGGCTGCGTTTGTGAAAGGTAGGATGTTATCAGATAATGTAATGTTGGCCCAAGAGATGGTAAGAGGATATGACAATTCAAGATCATCCCCCTGCTGTATGATTATAGTCGACCTTGCAAAAGCATTCGACACGGTGTCTTGGGACTTCATACAAGAGGTACTCACCGGCATGGGCTTCCCACACTAGTTGGTTGACAGAATTATGGAATGCGTAACAACTGCAACTTTCTCCATTGCGATCAACGGAAAATTATGTGACTTCTTCAAAGGCAAAAGGGGTGTTCATCAGGGCAACCCGCTCTCACCCCCACATTTTGTCATTTGCATAGAATACCTCTGCAGACTGCTGAAAAGAAAGATAGAATCCACTCGGTTCTCGTTTCACCCCAGATGCAAAAAACTAAAAATCACTCATCTAGCTTTTGCAGATGATTTGATGATCTTCTCAAAGGTGGATCAAGACTTGGTTCATACCCTGATGTCTGTTCTCAATGATTTTCAACAGACCTCCTGCTTGGCCATCAACGCTGCAAAGTCGCAGTTCTTCGGGGCGGGTATTAAAGATGACTTAAGCTTCACAGGCATACCTTGGGATACCTTCCCGGTCAGATATTTGGGCATCCCGCTGGACTCCAGTAAATTGAATGTCTCTCAATTTCATAAGCTCCTCGACAGCATCGACAACGAAATTACAAAATTCAAAGGGCACACACTATCATATGTGGGAAAACTGGAACTCATCAAATCCGTGGTTCAGGGCATTATTGGTTTTTGGATACAGCACTTTATCATACAGGGTAATGTCATGGAATCACTAGAAAAAAATGTAAACATTTCCTGTGGGGAGAAAAGAAACAAAATAAGGTATCCTGGAAGAGGCTATGTACTCCGAAAAGTAATGGGGGCCTGGGAATTCAGGACTTCAAGATATGGAATATGGTCGTTATCGCACATTAGTTATGGGATATACACTCAAAGAAGGATTCACTCTGGATCCGATGGGTTCATTCACAATTCCTGACCACCAGCAGTATCTAGCTTGCACATCCAAGGGCTCCATGTGGCAGAATCTCTGAAACATTCTCACTCTACTTCACGAATCTCTGTAAACTCTGGGACAAACTGATCATCATATCCGGTGGCTCAATCGACTCGGTCAAGGACATGCTGGCAGTTTGGGCAGGATCAAGCAAATTCACGGCGACAGCCCATGATCACATACATAGGTCTACCTACCCTCGCCTATATGATATACCCACCCTTCCAAGGGCCAGATTTTACAACTCCCTTTGGCATGGATCCATTCCCCCCCGGTTCTCGTTCATTACCTGGCTTGCTTCCCTTGGTCGATTGCAAACCAGAGACAGGTTCCATAGAGGTGAAGATGCACACACGGATCATATCTGCTCCCTATGTCGATCGGAGGTAGAGACGCACGATCACTTGTTCTTCCAGTGTGATTTTGCCCGAACTGTATGGGATAAGGTGCGAATCTGGATAGGTTTGACAAGAGCCACAGAGTCCATTGCAGCCTCTGAAAAATGGATTAGAAGACAGGTCCAAGGATCGTAGCTGAAAAGGAAGATGGGACCTCTGGCTTGGCAACTACTGTATACTATATATGGAGTGAAAGGAACAAAATTCTCAAGAAAGGTCTTCGACCGAATTCAACAAGGGCATTCAAGCTTATTAAAAAAGATTGCTACCTCATCCTCAACAGACTATTTCCCCATGAGTTGCTGTTCTAATAAATGGCACAATTGCGGCCAACCTTGGTCAACAAATTTCTCAAACTTTTATTCTGCAGGTAAGCTCATTGACGGATTTCGGAAGCCCATCTGGGTGGTAAATATTTTGTGCAGGTAAGTCAAAGGGCGGTAAATATTCCTTATGATTTGGACCTCCTATTTTCCCGAAGATTATTTTTGGATGGCCAACAACACCACAACCGATTTAGGTGTATATGGTAGAACCGGTCTACACCATTTCAACGTTTTGCAGAAGAGACATGAAAGCACCATCCCATCCAATCTTTTTGCAGGACTTGGGTAAGTACAAAAACAAAAAGAGAGAGAAGGGGGGCAGTTAGAGGGCTAGGGTGGTTGGAGGGGTCGGGTGGTGGTTCGAGGAATTTGGTGGTTCGATGGTTATGGAGAATTCAAGTTCTCGAGGAGGCATCCAAGTACAGGAGGCTTTCGAGTCCTGGAGGAATTCGAGGGGTATGGTGGTCCGAAGAGGTATTCGACTCTTGGAGGACATTCGCGAGATGGAGATGCTCATGTACTGGATGAGTTTGAGTGCTCGAGAGGGGATTTCGTGTGCTGGAGGTCTACGAATGCTCTAGGGGGCATTTCGAGTGATGGAGGTGTTCATGTGTTGGAGGTGCTTGTATGCTGGAGGTGTTCAACTGCTAGAGGGATCTTTCGAGTGCTGGAAGTCCTCGAGTGCTCGAGGTGGCATTCGAGTACTGGAGGCATTTCGTGTACTCGAGGGGGCATTCAAGTGATGGAGGTGTTTTTGAGTGCGCGAATGGGACATTCAACATATGGATAATCAGCGAGTATGGTGGTTCGAGGACATTTTGAGTTCAGACCTCAAAGGGATTACACCCTTGAAGGGGCTATACCCTCGATGAGGTTATACCCTCGAAGGGGCTCTGCGACCTATGACCTCGAGGGGGTTAATCCCTCGAAGGGGCTCTGACCTCGAAGGGGGTAATCTCTCAAAGGGGCCCTGCCCTCGAAGGGGCTCTGCCCTCAAAGGGGTTATACCCTCGAGGGGGCTCAGCGCTCGAAGGAGTTTTACCCTCGAAGGGGTCCTGCCCTTGAAGGGGTGATACCCTCGAATGGGCTCTGCCCTCGAAAGGGTTACACCCTCGAAGGGGCTCTGCCCTCGAAGGGGTTATACCCTCGAGGGGGCTCTGCCGTCGAAGTAGTTATACTCTCGAAGGGGCCCTGCCTTCGAAGGGGTATTACCCTCGAAGGGGTTTTGCCCTTGAAGGGGTAATACCCTCGAAGGGGCCCGAAGAAAAAAAAGAAAAAAAGGAAAAAAAAGAGAAGCCTCTCTTCATCCACAAGGATTACCACTGCTACTTGCATGGCCATTCGGCCAGGATGGCCGAGTTCACTCTCGATTTGGAAGGCCATCGCCGCACCTTAGAGAGGGTTGGGCTCACGCCTGTGGGGAACAAACCACGGTTCGAGAACTGGTTCACACGTCTGGTTGCATGGAAGATGTACTGTTTGGTTGCGCTATTTTCAAGGGTCACAGTGCCCGAGTTTGCGCTATTTGCCTGCACTGCACTGAAAAGTGCAAAATGTCATCAGGCTGTCCATTTGCCTAAAATGGAAAGAACGGTTACAAAAATGTTACGCGGGGCATGCGCGGTAGAAGTCATGCTTGGTCTCTTCATCATTAGGAGGTCTACCGGCGGGGAACACTAGGGAGCAACACAGACTACGGTCAAACTGCTCCCAACCCCATCGAGAAAATCTCGGCACTCATCCAAAGATCGTTATTGAAGGCCAATGACACCTCTTTATCTTCATCTTAAAGGTGTACATGGTAGAAGTGGTGTACTATCTCTTCCTGGAGAAGACGACATACTGCTTCACTTGAAGGCTGAGACCATTCTTGGCTTAGAAGACACCCGTGGAGAACAAATCACGGCTAAAGAGCCGGTTCACACAACCAGTTGTATGGAAGTTGCATGGACTGAGGGGCCACTAAGTTTGTTCTCATGCCCCTCGGTAGTTTCACGGAAGATTTCTACAGACCCCTATCATCACGAAGGGGTAGCATTGTTTTGGGCCACCTGGTTACATCTAGACCAAGGGTAGCTTCGTAGGTATCCAGTATTTACGGAGTGGAACAAGGTCCCCACCATCGCAGATATTTTCGGTTGTATTTTCTTTGAGCCACCTGATTGTACCATCTAGATTAGGGGTAGTTTAGTAGGTTTCATTGTATCACGGGAGTGGGATAATGTTCCCCGTAGACTCTCACAGTTTCTTTTTATTTACCATTACCTTCGACTAGTGACGAAGCTGACTTTAACTAATCAACGGTCAAACTTTTCTCAACTTTCAATATATAAACACTAATACATAGTTTTACTTTGTCTAATCAATGGTAAAACTTTACTTGACTTTCAATATATAAACCTTTATAACAAAGTTTACTTTATCTAATTAACTGTCAAACTTTATTTGAATTAATATATAATAAATACTAATAAAAATGTTTGACTTTGTCTAATCAACGGCAAACCTTACTTGACTTTCTATATATAAATACTAGTGACTATGTTGACTTTTAACATATTGAAAGACATATTTACCCATACAAGATTAAAATTTTACACATTTAAACCCATATTTTTCCCAGATTCATCACTAATCAAATTTGTCCACCCTCACCAGCAAACACTTCATTATCACATCTGCCCCATAATTCTTACCACCAAACCCTTTTCATACTCCCGCTATCTTCCTCTGATTCCTGCAATTAATGAAGACGATGGCCACTCCTCCTCACCTACGGACATTAAATATTTCACCCTCACCGACAATGACATTCATCCTCACCGACGATGGGCACTCCTCTTCCAGCGACTGCTACAACGATAGATCTGACGAGTTCCCCACCACCTCATAGCAGAGCCAATTCCTCATCATCTCTTGTGCCTTTGACAATTTCGATGAATTTATCGCACAGATGGTCTTCGACCTCAGCTCTCTGTCGATACAGTCAAAGCTCAGTGACCTAATTGCCTTGCAGCACTAGTCACTCCTCCTCGAGCTCCTCTCTCGCGATGCTGTTGACTTTTTAGGTTTGCTTACAAACTCACCTCTTATAATTTAGAGTGATTAAATTTATTTTAATGATTTTCCAATTATTCATTTGAAAATATGCTTTTCCAGTTAGACACATACGGGTTTAGAAGATGAGTGATGGGATATCTCTGTTCCTAGATCGAGCATTTGTACGGCTTGAAGCAGATTCAGATTTAGTTACAGTTATGTAATTATTTTTCCTCTTTCAGTAGTTGATATAATCTGTATATCTAATGCAGCTCACTAGGATACTGGATTTCTGTTGTTGCAGTAACAACTTTTGGTTGCTTTATCTCGGCCGATACTATTGTTAGAGATGATGAAGATAATGAGATAGATACTGAGGAAAAGAAACACTTCAACCTTGCAGATGACATTGGCAAGAAGATTACCCATTCATGTTTGCTATGAAATTGCTTGTGAAGAGTAAAAATGTTTGTGTTTGTGTGTCTTGGATACTAATGTGTGTTACTTGTTATACATTAAAGGATGATGATTCCTTTAGTCTCTACCGCCCTGGTACTATCACTTGGAATTGTTATATTTGAGGCTGCAGCAATGTTCTTTAGATCAGTAGTTTTTCTTAGTATGATGGGTATATCAACGGTATGGTTTTCTTCTCCACTGTAAGAATTTAGTTTTATTTAGGAACTATAGTGAAATGCAGTGTTTTTCATAGGCTTCTCCGATGAGAGTTCCAGCTGAGCATTTTCTCAAACTTAGAGCATTTGGAGCACCAACATTAGTTCTTTATCTAGCTGTACAAGGCATCCTCCGTGGTTTTAAGGATAACAGTACCCCTGTAGTATGTTTAGGCAAGGCTTATTAATATGCAATTTTGGCATTCTAAAACTTTCTTTGGTACCATGAATTTGCAACTTCTACTCTTTTGATTGATGATGAAAATGCGCAGGACTAAGGAATTTTGTGGCTGTATTTTTTTTCCCGATAACAATGTATATGTTTAAATTTGGCGTAACTGGTGCCACCATTCCCACAGTTTCATCTCAATAACCTCCACGATAGTGTATCTTTTGCTTCAAAAATTTGATCTTTGATAAACAAGGTCCTTTTTTGGAAAGGGTTCATGTCTTTGTAGGCGGTCTTCTTCTTCGAAGAACTCTTGTTTGTGTACTGACTGTGACTCTCAGCACCTCAATGGATGCTCATCAAGGAACCTTGGGTATGGATGCCCATCAAATATGCTTGCAAATGTAGTTGTCTTACTCTCTCCTTGTAGACACTTAAGCTGCCGCAGGATAGGTAAAGATTTTTATATTTATACATAATTGTTGAAAATGCATGAATTTATCTTCTGATGAGGCTCTCCTTTCCTGTTCGTTCTATGTGAAGGATCTCATTTCAAGTGCTTTTCCAAAACAACACTACAAAAGAGTTAAAGAAATTACTTATGTTTCTCTGAAGGTGAGTGAGTTAGTACTGTACCATCTAATTTTATCTTACATAAGAAGTGCCATTGGAAACTAGCTTGATTACATAGTCAGTACCGAAGGTTTAGCACTTTTACCCTTCATTTGTAGTTTGATTATATTGTGTACTATATATGGTTCTTGTCTTAGATATAACTGATGTATGAAATGATGCTCCAAATTTTCCCCTTAATCATAATTCTATAAGATGATGTATCACTATGTTGAAATGATGTTTCCTGGAAACCATTTTGAGTTTCTTTGTTTTTCCCATGAATTTTGAGAGATTTTACTTCTCACCTCTTTGAAATTTATAAGCTAACCAATTTTTACCACTGTACTTTTTACTGTAGTAGTGATAGACTTGTACCATCTTTTCTGTAGTAGTGTAGTAGTAAAAACAAGCTAACTGATTTTTACATCTTTTGGTCCCCTAACATATGTTCTCTTATGATATTTACTACAGTCTCTTTGTGAATATTGATGAATTATAGTATATAGATAGTTTCAAATTGTTACTGCAAATTGGCTTCTGTTTTGTTTGGCATTTATGCAAAGAATAGGTATATTGTCATTCTAGATGATAGTAGAATCATGCCTATATGGTTCTGTTCTAAGTTCTTTCCCATCTTTACTTGAGGTACTTTCTGTAGTGGATAGTATGTTGTAGAGGAAAATGCTAAAACCATGAGATGTAATTGTAATATACTTTATCTTCCTTGAAATCCTTTAATTTTCTGACAATTTGATGCATGAGCAATAACGGTACTTTACTTACCCTCCTAGAAATCCATCTTATATTGTTTTGATTATTTTGACACTGTAGGAAGAGTTGTTGATGGAAGGAAGATAATGGTTCAGTTTGCCAAGTATGGTCTAAATGCAGAACGAATGTGAGTGTTACATTTTTTACATTGTGGACTTAGTATTCTTGTTGCTGGTATGAGTTTTGGTTGTGGTGAACTCTTTCTCTGGTGTGCTATCTTTTGGTGGTGCTCTTATGTGATTATTTCTTTGTTATCTAGAATAAGAGGGAAAATGGAGAGTTAGGATTTTACCCCTGTCTGTTTTTTAGTTTCATTACTTGCGAATTGCATCTAATTGGAGCTTCTTCTCTATTGTTTACATGTGTAGTCTGATGAAGAATATGAGTACTTAATCGAGCTTGCAAAGCCTAAAATGGTGAAGTCAACTGTGGTTGATAGTAATACTGGCTAAACTAAATATAGCAGGTTAACATTCTGAATTCTTTTAGTCATTTTGTATGTAGAGTCTTTTTGTGATTTTCCCATGTATGTAGAGTCTTAATCACTGACTGTTGGTTTGCTGCTGTGCCGAGGTGAGGGTGTCGTGTCGGTGGTGGCTCTCCGAGGTCTCCGCCGCAATGTTTAGTCCCCTAGATTATTAATTTTGTATCATAACTCTTTTTTGGCTTTATTTCTATATTATCAATTTTGTGAAGTTAATTTTATTATTAAATTAATGTCCTACTAAATTGTTAATTTTGGGTCTTTTTCCCTTCCTCTGAAGGGATTTTTTTAGAGGAAGGGATTTTTCAGAGGAAGGGATTATTTTAGTTGTTGTAAATAGTTTAGCACTGGTTTCCGGGAGGAATATCGGTTCTAACAAAAAAACGGTGCTAAAATTAGCACCAGTTGAAAAACTGGTGCTAGCAAAAAAACCGGTGCTAACAAAAAGGCTGGTGCTATCACGGTACATATTAGCACCGGTTTAAAAACCGGTGCTAAAAGTAGGCATTTAGCACCAGTTTTTTTCCAACTGGTGAAACCGTTTCATTGGTTACTTAGGCACCGGTTTTTTTCCAAAACAACTAGTGCTAAAGGGTATTTCCTGTGATAGTAAACCCTCGACGTTCTTCCTTTCCCGTTGCAAGTTAGTTAGCATGGAAAAATAGTCTAGCACATACATACTATCAGTCGCACCATGTAATTCATCGGACTCATCAACAATATCATCAACACGGAACTCATCAAAGTATTCATGATCATTGGTAACACAAGATGTTTCATGGAAATCATGCTCATCAAGCAAGGTCATACTTTTGCACATAAAATAAGAATTAGTCGAATCATGCCTAGATTTATAGGTATCAAATTCCACTTTGTCCACATCATCTTCTAGAGTCAATGTTCCAAATGGCATTAATTTTAGTCCTAGACGTTTTATGAAAAGGTCTCACTAAAATAATTAGGGCTGCACTTCCATCGTACGCCACGTCTAGGACATAAAAGTCTACCAAAAAAACCAAATTGCCAACTCGTACCATTACATCCTTCTGATCTGCTTCATTATGCATGCATCAATTGATGCATTTGGCATACTTTTTAGTTAGTTTTATTTGGTGGATTGCTAGTATTAATTCATTTTATGTGACAAGGACTTTAGACGGTCATGTTTGATTTTCTTGTCTAAATCCTGCATTTTGTAGACTTAATTGGTACTAATGGACATCTTGTATCCATGTGCTCCTTGATCTTCCTTGTGATCATGTTTAGTAGGTCACCCGTGGTTACGTTTTGTTCACATTCTATGGGAATGCCGTTCGCAAGAACGATAGTAGAGACGAAGACCATTCACATTAGAATGGTAGTAAACAAAGGCCATTCACATTAAAATGGTAGTAAACAAAGGCCACGATCATCAATGCGTTGTAGAAGGAGATTGAAGCTAAAGATAGGTAGGCAATGGGGTTCAAAGAGGCCAACAAAGAAATGGGGAATCGTGCGCAGCCCGCGCCAAGGAGACTAGCACGAGGCTATGGCGCTACCCTCGCTAGAGGCCACAGGCCGCCAGCACAAAGTGACGACCCCCTCCATGCAGCTAAGTATGGGCTTGGGATGTCTTGTTCTTGGAACCCTGCCTAGTTCCAAGCTCAATATGGTAAGACCAGCCGACAGGGTGTGGGATATCACACGACCCATGCCAAAGTTCCTGAGCAAGCATCCTTTTTTACCATGGCCCGCACCAATGACCTCGGGCATGGGTAAGAGGCTTCAATTTTAGCACCCTGATGGCACCCAAGACAAGATGACATGACCCACGCTAAGGGTTAGACATGGCCCGCATAAAGCCTCGTTCCCCAAACCTCTTGAAAGTTTGTGCCACGCACCAGATTCGGTGATCCATGCACATGAATGAACACGGCCCGCGCTAGGCCTTGCAACCTAAACCAAGGACACTCCATGGGCCCATCCATCCGTGATGCCCTGCGTTGGGCGGCTGAGCTAGGGTTTACCCTATTTTGGCCTATTTTGGACCTATTTTTTGGCCCAATCTCCCGCTACTATAAATAAAACCTTAATATACTAGTTTTCATATCTCGTACTTATTTAGAAGAGTAGCTTGAAGACTTTTCCGTAGTGGTTAGAAGAACTTTTTGTATTCTTTATTTTTCTTTGATCGTGAGATGTGGAATTCAATGTTGAGGGAGTAGTTTCTATAGCTTGGGAATAAATTTTAGTAGCTTGGCCAAATCTATATGCTTTTTGAGATTCTATAGTTCTTCCTAATTTTGTGTTCATGATATTATTGTGATTGTTCTTCAGTTTAAATGTATGAATAGTACACCACATATAAGCACGCACTTTGGCTATATTCATGTATGGTGAAAATATCGATGCCCCCTTGGGAAGAGAAACCTGGTTGTTAGAATAGGTAGAGGAGAACGCGTCTGTGTGGTTGTGTACATAGGGGATTCAAGAATGCTCTAGCCTACTTTCCATCACGCCAATCTTAGCTGACTTTATAAAGCTTTTTGAGAGGTTACGGGTAGAGATAGCCAATAGTAGCAAGCTAGGGTTACAAGAAACCCTAATATCATATATAAGGTGCCATCGACCCTTAGGCCTAATTGATAGGACCTGAGGGAAGTTGTACATTTATGGTGGAAGCCCGGGACGTAATCGCACGGAGGAGAAACAAGCCTATAACAATCGTAAGACCTTGTTGTACTCCCGTAATTATGGTGGAAATATCAATGGAGGGTTGTGAGAGCATCCATCGTGACAGGGGTGGGGAAGTGTATGACATTGGCTACATCATGTATTACTGACACTCTATTCGGTTTGCCTAAATTTCTATGTGAATGAATTGAGGATATAAGAATTAGATTTACCAAGTGCTTAGTTTTAATATTTTAATTTTTTGTCTACTTTTATTCTTAGTTTTTGTTAGTTTGAAAAACCAAACCACCATTTTTGTAGGTTTTTTTCGCTAGATATAACTTTTGCTCGTCTGGATTAACGACCCATACGGGGTTGTATTTTGATTGATAGATTAGACCTAGCATCTTTGTGGCCAACCCCAGGGCTTACTTCTAACTACCCTTTAGGTAGCGTAGCAGTGTGAACAGGGTGCAGAACTATAAATTTCTATCTTCTTACCACACCACCTCTACCTGGGTTAATTCTAGGCTATGGTTTTAATGACCACAAAGGGAGTAATTCTGGCACCATTTCCAGGAATGCTATTAGCCTTGGTATCAATTAAATCATAACACATTAGTAGAAGTTGTTACTTTAGATTTTATTTTGTTTGTTTATGTTGCTGATTCTTGGTTGGAGCTGTTGTTATAGTTGTTTTGTTACCTTTTAATCCATTTGCTAGTGTTGTATTTAGAAGGGTATTTTGGTCCTAGTTTATGTTACACACCCATTACCACTAATGTAGGCGTGTTACCCTACCCGACTGAGAACACACGTGGTCAAAGGAGGGGGAGGCAAAGATCTAGGGCACAAGTTCAACCAAGGCCGAAAATAGTAGTCGAAGATCCGATAGCAATGACGAAAGACAATCGCACCCTACGGACCCAACATGGAGAGCAACCGCCATGAATCACCTTCCCACCATTACCCATCAATGTGAGTTGTTAGCTAAAAAGTAACATGATCCATTGCCTTCCTTCACTTCAGGAATTAGCTGGGGAGGACCCAAACAAACATCTTTTCGATTTCCATTTGGTGTGCACGAACATGAAGCTCCGGGAGTGTCCGAGGAAAACTAAAACCTAAGAGCCTTCCCATTTTCCTTTCAAAGTAGTTCCAAGGATTGGCTCTACTATTTGCCACCAGGATGCATTGGTTCTTGGATGGACATGAGGCAGAGGTTCTTAGAGAAATATTTTTAGGCATCTAAGTCAGCTGGGTTGAAGAAACAATTGTCGAACATCACCCAAGGTACTACCTAGAGTATGTATGATTACTGGGAACACTTTAAGAGACTACTAGCTAGTTGCCCCTACCACTATTTTAAGAAGGGGTATTTTGTCTATTATCTCTTCAAGGGGTTATTCGATGAAGATATACGGATGGTGAATGCTACTTGCAAAGGTTCAATAGCGAATAAGAGCCCTAAGGATGCAATGACCCTTTTCAAAGAAATGGCAAATTGTAAGCGGAAATTTGGCACTAGGTTGAGGGTGAAGGTCTTGGATGAATCCACACACTCACATAAGTTGGTGGAGTAAGTCCAAGCTCTTGCTTCAAGGATGAATGAGCTTTTGCAAGGAAAAGTGCATTAAGTCCAAGTGTGTGGAGTTTTCAACCTTAACTACAACTCTGAAGCCCGCCCTAAAGTCATAGATGATTTACAAGAGGTGAAGGAAATTGACTACAATAACTGAGAAAGACCACAATTTGCTAGGGGTTAACTATAAGGGTTCCGATGGGAACAAGGAGATGCAAGGCTAGACCCCTATGAAAATTCATCCAGCCCGAGGTATCGAGATCATCCTAATTTCTGATGGAGGGAGGAAAACTAACCTTAAGGATACTAGGGTGAACAAGCTCAACTTCAACCATATCCTAGAGGTGAAGGCCCTTCCAACAATCATGCTTCACTCTACAAGTCAGAAAGGGATGATATATTGGAAGCCATTGGTCAATTGGGGAAGAAACATGATGTCTTCATGAAGAGGACAAGGAGAGAGGTTGAGGACCTTATCTATAGAGCTTTCTCAAGTATAAAACATCTTGAAGTTTAACTCGGGCAACTTGCCACCTCATTAAGCTGACTTGAAGCCAAGGAGTATAGCAAACTACTTTCCTAATCGAAAATCAACCCAAGGAATGTGAGTGCACTTAAATTAAGAAGTGGGAAGGAAGTTTGTTAGACCGAGAAGAAGATAATGGAAGAAGATAATGGAAGAAGATGACAAGATAGTGGAGGTTACCAAAGCCTACTTAGAAGAGGAGGAGATTGTGGTCAAGGAATCACCTTCCAAGGAACTTTAACCTCTCGAGGCACAAGTCACTAGTTCATCTACATTTCCAAGTGCTTTGAGGGGACAGCCAAAGGTGGGGGAAAATGATGCAAACATTCAAAAAGGCTTCGAAAATGTCAAGGTAACCATTCTAATTTTGGAATTAATTGAGAATGTTCCATCTATGCTTAATTTATTAGAGTTGCATGCACAAAAAAAAGGGGTAGGCCAACTAAAATTTTAGGACATTTTAAAATGGGAGGAGTCACCGTTTTAGTCATAAGAGTTTGCGTAAGAAATGCGATGACCCCTAAATATTTTCTATTCCTATCTCTTTAGGTGGTAAACTTGTGGAATATGACATGATAGATCTAGGTGCATCCATTAATGTTATGAGAGATCATGGTGGTAAACTTGTGGAACATGCCATGATAGATCTAGGTGCATCCATTAATGTTATCACGTTTAGTCTATATGAACGCCTAGAAATAAGTGAGATTAGGGATACTAAAGTAATTGTCCAACTCATTGATCATTCCCAAGCTAGTCCCTGTGGACTAGTGAAGGACGTGATGGTTCAAGTTGGCAAATTGGTTTTTCCAGTGAATTTGTATGCCATAGATGTGGCGCACGGCGGAAGTGCACCCTCGATACTTTTGGGGAGAACATTTCTTAAAACATCTAGGACTAAATTCGATGTCCACTTTGGAACCTCAACTCTATAAGATGACATGGATAAAGTGGAATTTGATATATATAAATCTAGGAATGATTTGACAAAGTCTTCTTTGATGTGCAACGGTGTAACCCTATGTGATGAGCATGGAGAATCTTCTTGTGTGACAAATAAGCATGGATGTTTAAATTAATCCCATGTTGATGATAATGATGGTGATTCCAATCAATTTCATGATGCAATGGATTATATGTCTATGCTAGATTGTTTTTCTATGCTAACCAATTTGCAGGGGGAAAGGGAGATGGTCGAGAGTTGAAAACCTCCTTAACCTCCCTCGAACCCCAAAGTGACTTTCACAGACTCAATAATAGCAAGACATGGGGATTCATTTCATATAACGGCTTGTTGTGGAGACTTCTCTACAATGATGTCACCATGGGGGAGTCCCCGACAGAAATTCCAGATAGCCAAAGGTAGGTGTTTCTAAATATAATTCATGAAAAAGAAAATAAGTTGTGAGGAAGATAATAAATATACGATGTTCCTTTTGAGTTCATGTTTTTATTAGTGATTAGATAGTTTTTGCAACAATCTTGTTTTTCTACGTGGACTTGTGAGTCGAAACTCTTGTTTGGATCAAAATTTTTAGCTCAAGACTCGTGTTTGTTTTTGAATGGAGATAGATTTGAAAGGTGACATGGTATTTTGGAAAAAAGAGAGGCTATGCTTCAAGCCAGGATGGTTAACGCGAGGCTATGCTTCGTGCTGGGATGTTTGGCGTGAGGCTCTATCTCACAAAAGAAGTTTGGTGCAAGGAAATGCTTCGTGCTAGGATGTTTGGCACAAGCCTATGGTTCGCGACATGCATATTTTGCGCGTAAAACCAAATTTTCTTTGTCCTGACAATGCAAATTTTTTAAATTTTGATTATCAAATTCAAAAATACATCTTTGGTTAAAGAATTTTGGAATTCCCTAATTCCTTAGGATTTTTAAAAATACTTTCTATATCCCTTGGAATTAAATGGTTTGTACTATTGTCCCCGAAATTGAGCATTTTAAAATTCCATTCTTATCCTAATTGTACTTCTCACCCCAGTCACCAAAGCTGAAGTTATAATCCCATAGTACATTTCTCCACCTAATTCTATCAGTTGATACATTCTTTCTTCTTAAGAAACACTCCCTCTCACACACTCTTTCTGAAAATAAAAAAATTGAAGCTTTCTTTTGAGAATTAGAAATTTTTTCTTCTTCTTTCATGGGTCTTACAAATCCTAGCTTCAAACTATGGGATACCACCTCAGAAGAATGCCTCAGAGAAGGGCAAGTCCACTTTGGGTAAGAAAAGGAAGAAGCCGGTAAAGGGTGCAGACCCCGAGCTGACAACTTACGTTATTTCCAACCCCATGTTTGTGTGCGAGGAGTTTACAGGTCTATCTAATATCACCAAAAATGCAGTCCGGAGGTGGAGAAACTTGAGAAATCTGAAGAGGAATATTTTGGAGATGGGGTTTGCTTACAAGGACACCTTGGCGGCTCCAGGATTACTCGAGTCGGTCACTTACCTATTGAGCCGAGTAAATCTAGAGGGGTTTCTCGAGAAACACTCTAAGACGTACATTAGGTAGACCCTAGAGTTCCTAGCTACTTTATAGCCGGCCATGGACGATGATGGACATAAGCCAATCAAGTTCAACCTGGACGATAAGGAGTACAAGATGACCCAGTGAGAGGTAGCGCACGCCTTTGGGTGGAGGTATGGAAAGGAGATCCAGAAGACACATCGACAGGGGTTACATTTATCTCATGGGCACTTTTGGGTGCAACTGACAACCGCTGATTGGAAGAACCAGTGCAAGAGTACCCTCCTTGTTCATCCGA
The DNA here is from genome assembly GCA_037428765.1 of Rubia yunnanensis. Classification (NCBI taxonomy): domain Eukaryota; kingdom Viridiplantae; phylum Streptophyta; class Magnoliopsida; order Gentianales; family Rubiaceae; genus Rubia; species Rubia yunnanensis. Next base: position 78,051,306 of record CM075064.1, read on the forward strand.
TGTTCCGTTATGTTCACCGTCTGTTGGCTATTGGTGTCTTTTTCCATGGTGAGCTAACACAATGCATGGGCTCGGATGTTCATTTCCTTTGGGTAATGACTCCCGAGGGTAACTTTTACCTAAACATGGTGGGGTCTTTTGTGCATGAATGTTTAGCGATAGGAGACCGGAAGAGTGGAAGGATAGCTATGGGAGGCATGGTTTGTCTGTTGGTGCAACATTTAGGTCACCCTATCACACAAAGGGATTTAGCTAAATTAGGAAGATTGAGCACAAGGTACAACATAGAGAAGTTAGCTAATGTATTTGTGGTGGGACCTACGACATCAAAGGGTAGATATGTATGGCTTTATGGAGAAGCAAGCACATGTAGTTTCATGGTTCTTCCATAACTAGAGCGCACTTCCATTGATCGTGACACGAGCTTGGATGACCTAATCATTTTTCCGGACCAGAGATTTAAGAGAGAATTCTACAGAGTTTTAGCCAACCTGGAGATAGATGTTTAGAAGGTCAAAGGAGTGTCTTCTGTAAGAGCGCCACCTAGTCTTTCTCACATATCCACGGACATCATTGACCACTTGCATTCACTTGGGGACAAGCTTTCGAGCTCTACTCAAGTGTTGCAAGGGGTAGTGCAAGCGATAAGAGGAATGCGCTCGCAAGTGGAAGATCTTAGTTCGAGGACGGATAACATTGAGGCCACACTTCAAGCAACCAGATACTTAGATAGCAGCTTCACGAGTCACGATGACAAAAGCCCTTCGGGGCCACAAGAGTAAGTATCACAATTTTTCCTACCTCACTTATATTTTAATATAACCATATTGCATTGGAGACCATGCATTTGCAAAGTGTGGGGAGGAAGTAGTGAGCACTTAGGAAGTCTTCTTTCTTATATTTCCTTTGTACATTTTATGATTTTATTTATTAGTTATTTTTCTTGTTTTTGGATGATGTTTGGTTCTTTTTTGTTTAGGGATGATTTTGGATGGACATTCGGTTACATGACATGCTATGATATGATTTCTAGTTTGCATGGGGTAGGATATTTAGGAAATTGGTGGTGTATTTTTGTGTTTGACTCTCTTTTGTAGTATGAAGCCCACTTTTAGGGAAATTTTGTTCTACACCAAATTTTTTAAAAAAAACTTGAAAAAATGAAATAAAAAATACAAAACCTGGACAAGTCAAAAACTCGAAAGGGTGACTTGGGTAACATTTGGAAAAGGCCAGATAGGTCAAAAGACCTAGGTAAAAATTAGAGACTAGGCCCTGCTAGCTTACGAACCTAGGAAAAAATGAGAGGCCGTGTCGAAAAAGGTGAGAAGTGAGTACCCTTTGTGTGTTAAAGCAAGGATAAAACCTGAAAGGGCTCTTAGGTAAAATGAGAGAAATTGAGAGAAAACAAAAAACTCGGTTGAATGCATGCTTTAACGGTGGATTTTTTTGTAGACGACTCTTTGATTGCTTTGGGATCATTTTGGGAAAAGTAAGCTAGTTTGACACTTATCTTTTCAGCTTACCCTTTTTCACACTTTACTTTTGGGTGGTTTAATTAATTAAGATTTTTAGGGAGTGTGAGAGTTGTGAGATTCTTACTTTCTTGGGGGAAACAGGGTAATCTTGGAATAAGTTGAATGCCTCAGTTAACTTATCCTTGCACGCTACGTTCCGCTTGATTTTTTGTCTTGTTTTCTGTTTACTCGATGACGAGAAAAGGGTTAAGTGTGGGAAGTATGATATGCTTCATTATGCGTGCGTTAACCAATGCATTTGGCATACTTTTTAGTTAGTTTTATTTAATGGATTGCTAGTATTAGTTGAGTCTACACGACAAGGGATTTAGACGGCCATGTTTGGTTTTGTTATCTAAATCCTGGATTTTGAAAACTTAATTGGTACTAAATGGACATCTTTTATCCACGGGCTCCTTGATCTTTTTTATGATCATCTTTAGTAGGTCGCCCGTGGGTAATTTTTGTTTCCATTATATGGGAAGGCTATTTGCAAAGATGGTAGTAGAGACTAAGGTCATTCACACTAGAATGGTAGTAGAAGAAGGCCATGATCATCAATGTGTGGTAGAATGAGATTGAAGCCAAAGATAGACGACATCGGAGTTCAAAGCAGCCAATGAAGACACGGGGAATCGTGGTCCAATGAGTTGTGCTTAAGTCTGAGAACGATCCCAAAAGAATTAGCCTTCAAAGATAGTTTTATTGGATTCTTCTGCTCGAGTACTATAAAATCAACTACTAAAACACTCAAATCGGACTAACGGTTTACCTGTAGCGAAGGAAACTAGTTCAACCAGCTGAAACATCAATAGGTCGGCACAGGCCGTTCAAGGTTTGGCACCAATGGCCTGCGCCGAAGGAGTTGCCCCGCACCAAGGAGACCATCATGAGGCTATGGCCTAACCCGCACCAGAGGCCATGGGCTGCCAGCACAATGTAAAGATCTCCTCCACACGGCTAAGTACGGGTATAGGATGCCAAGTTCTTGGTGCCCCGCATTGCTCCAAGATCAATATGCCAAGACCAACCAGCAGGGTGTGGGATATCACATGGCCCACGCAAAAGTTTCTGAACAAGCACCCTTTCTGACCACGGCCCTTACTAACGGCAACGGGCACGGATCCGAGCCTTCAATTTCAGCACCTTGATAGCTCCCTGCATAAGATGATGCAACCCGTGCCAAGGGTTAGACGCATCCCACGAAAAGCCTCGCACCCCGCACCTCTTGAAGATCTATGCCACACACCAGATCTAGCACTCCACGCACTTGATTGGAAATGACTCGCACCAGGCCTCGCTCCCCATGCCAAGGACACTCAACGGGCTGCACTATCTGTGACGCCCTACACCGCATGACAGCTAAGCTAGGGTTTACCCTATTGTTGGCCTATTTTTAGGCCCAATATATTACTACTATAAATAGAACCTTTGTCTACTAGGTTTTCATAAATCATACTTCATTTCGAACAGTAGGTTGGAGACTTTTCCTTAGTAGTTAGGAGAACTTTTTCTTTTCGTTATTTTTCTTCAATCCTAAGATGTGGAATTCAAATATTTTTTCAATTCCATGTCGAGGGAGTAGTTTCTATAGCTTGGGGATGAATTTTAGTATCTTGGTCTAATCTATATGATATTTTAGATTCTATATATCTTCTTAATTTTGTGTTCATGATATTATTGTTATTGGTCTTGAGTTTAAATTCATGAATAGTACACCAAATATTAGCACACACTTTGGGTTATATTCATGTATAATGAAAATATCAAGGCCTCTATGGGAAGAGAAACCTGGTTGTTAGAATGGGTAGGGGAGAACACGTCCGCGTGGGTGTGTGCACGGGGTATTCGAGAATACTCTAACCTACTTTCCATCGCACCAGTCTTAGCTGACTTCATAAAGTTGTCCGAGAGGTTATGGTTAGAGATAACTAATAGTAGCAAGATAGGCTTAAAAGAAATCCTAGTATCATAGATAAGGTTCCAAAGGCCCTTTGGCCTAATTGATAAGACCTGAAGGAAGTAGTGCATTCATGGAGGAAGCTCACGACGTAATTCCATGGAGGAGAAATATACTTACAACAATGGTTAGACCTTGTTCTACTCCCCTAATTACGATGGCAGCATCGATGGAGGGTTGCGAGAACACCCACTATAATGGGGACGGGGAAGTGTATACCATCAACCACACCACATAATATGGACACTTTTTTAGGTTTGCCAAAATATCTATGTGAATGAATCGAGGATAGAAGCATTATTGACCAAGTTGCTCAATGATATCTCAAGTGCTTAGTTTAATATTGTACTTTTCTATTTACTTTTATTCTTATTAGTTGTTAGTTTGAAAATACAAAACCCTCCATTTTTTCATGTTTGCTTTACTAGCTATTCATTTCACTTGTATGGACTAACGACCAATATGAGGTTATTATGTGTTAATTGATACATTAAACCTAGCATCTCTATGGACAAATCCAGGGCTTACCGCCAACTACCTTCTAGGTAGCGTAACAGTGAGAACAGGGTTAAAAACTATAAATTTCTATCTTTTGACCACACCACCTCTGCCTGGTTAATTCTAAGCTATGGTTTTAATGACCTTTAGGGGAGGCAGGTCACCTTCACTAGTCCATGGGGGCTAGCTTGAGAGTGATTGACGAGTTGGACAATCACTCTAGTTTCCCTAAGCTCACCTATTTCTAGGCATTCATATAGACTAAATGGGATCACATTGATGGATGTTCCAAGTCTATCATTGCATTTTCAACCAGTTTTCCACCTAAGGAGATATGAATAGAGAACATTCTGTGGTCGCAATATTCTACCACCCTTGCGAATGACCTTCTCATAGAATGTAACCAAAAAGTACCCACAGGCGACCTACTAAAGATGATCAAGGAAGATCAAGAAGCCCTTGGATACAATATGTCCATTAGTACCGATTAATTCTACAAAATGCGAGATTTAGACAAGAAAACCAAACATGGCCGTCTAAACCCCTTGTCACATAAACTCAACTAATACTAGAAATCCACCAACTAAAAAATATTAAAAACTATGTCAAATACATTGGTTAAAGCATGAAAAATGGTGCAGATCACAAATAGATCAAAGGTAACAAGATAACTATCACAAAAGCTCATCACATGAATCAACGAAATAAAACAAAAGGAAATACTACCTACTCTACTAACACATTATGCTAATCAACACTTAGACTGAATAGCATCCCCGACAACAGCGCCAAAATTCAACATTCCTTTAATTGGGGTCGTTAATAATCATAACTAAACTAACCCGAGGCGAAGACTTTGGATCAAAGATAAAGATCAATAGTTTTACACCCAACTCACTACTATGCTACCAAAAGGGTAGTTAGCGGTAAGCCCTGGGTATGTCAACAGAGATGCTAGGGCCAACCTCATCTGGGTCATAAATCCATACGAGTTGCTAGGAATAGATAGTATAGTAAAACAAGGTGGGGGAGAGGTTGGTTTTTCAATTAGCAGCTACAAAACATGAAAGTAAAAATCAAATAATATTTATAACTAAACACTTGGGGAATGATTGCATAACATGGTTGATTTAATGCTCCAATCCTCTATTCATTCACATGTGAGATTTAAACAAAACTAATATGGTGCTTATAACACGTGTTGTGGTCAATGGCATACACTTCCTCGCACTTGTCACACCTCACAACTCTCCATCGGCACTGCCTTCATTATTAGGGCAGTACACGAAGGTTTGACCATTGTTGTAGATCTGTTTCTCGCCTGTGCGACAACACCCCGGGCATGACACTATAAATGCTCTACTCCCTAGGTCTATGAATGAGGCAAAGGGTAATAGGCACCTTCTCTTTGACACTAGGGCCTCTTACAACCCTAGCTTGCTACTTTTCACTAACTCTACCTGCAACCTATCATAATACTTTACGCAATCAGCTATAACTGGTGTGATGAAAAAAATCAGAGTGTTACTCGCATCTCCGTGCGTACACACACGCAGACACGTACATATGAGGTTTCTCTTCTCTAGGGGGAATCAATCTTTGCACCATCATGAATATAAACTAGAGTGTGTGCTTATATTTAGTGTACTATTCATGCAATTCTAACTTTCTAGAACAAGTCACAATAACATCACAAGCACAAATATAAGGATGAACTAAGAATCTCACAAAATATTAATCAACACATGAATATAATTTAGCCCTATGTTATTGAAATGAATTAAAGAAAAATACAAAGAAAAGAAAGAAAGAAGAGAGAATGTTTCTCTCTCTAACATGCTCTCCCAAAAAACAAGAATTGAATGAAAAAAAATGTCTAAACTAACTTGGCTCTTAGAAAAGAAAAGGAAAACAGGAGAAGAACTCAAGAGAGAGAGCTATCATCTTCCTTCTATCAAAACTAAATTGAGAAAAATCTACATTGGTTTCCTAAAAGACTAAAGGCTCCTATATATAGTAACAGGGGATTGGGCCTAAAGGTAGGCCCAAAATAGGTCAAAAACCTATGTATCTTTTGCTCATGCGGCCAAATCGTTCTTGGATAAACTACTCAAATCCGTAAACTTTCTTGGGCTGAGATTTAATGGGTTGGATAGATCTTGGAACGATGAAGATTTTGATATGTAGTAGAGGGAAATAGGATGAAAATTGATTGTATTATGGCCAAAATAGTGAGAGAATGGATAGAAGTGAATAGTGTGCATGAAATGTGAATAGTGCCCTCGATCCAAATCCCTTCGTACAAACCGTGGGATCTGGTGCGGTCCGTGCCTCCTCCTCGACATGGCTATGGCATTTGGCCGAGTCCGTGCCTCATCCTCGGTGCGGGCCATGGGGTCTGGTGTGCCCATCATTAGAAACCTTGTTTTGCTTAATATTTTGGCATAGGCCGCTTGATTCTTCACATCCCGATGGCTGGTCTTGACATTCTACACTAGGAACGGCACGGACTGTCAAAAACGGGTTGGTCTGTGCCTATACTCAGTCGTTTTTGAGAGAAATTTGGAGATTATGCACATGGCCCATTGACTTTGACGTTGTCCGTGCATATCCCTTGTCACGGTCTATGCATATCCCTTGGAATGGTCCATTTTGAAGGTATTTGGCATGGACCACATCATCTTGTGCAAGCTATTAATGCTATCCATGAGCGGTCCATGTAGACCCGTTTGTACTTCGGCTAACTGAACTTCTTTCCTTCGCTACAGGTGAACCTTGAGTCCATTTTGAGAGTTCTTATAGTCGATTTTATGGTTCTCAAGGAGAAAAATCCAATGTAACTAATTTTGAATGGTGATTCTTCTTGGATCGTTCCCAGAAGTTGGAAAACCTCTCTCGAACCACAATTCTCCATTTCTTCATTGGTCACCTTGAACTCCAATGCCTCCTATCTTTGGCTCCAATCTCATTCTACCACAAATTCATGTCCGTAGCCTTCGTCTACAACCATTCTAGTATGAAAAGCCTTTGATCCTTTTTATCGTCCTTGCGAATGACCTTCACATAGAATGTAACAAAAAGTATCCACGAGCGACCTAAAGATGATCACAAAGGAAGATCTAGGAGCTCGTGGATACAAGATGTCCATTAGTACTAATTAATTCTACAAAATGCGTGATTTAGACAAGAAAATCAAACATGGCCGTATAAAACCCTTGTCATGTAAACTCAATTAATACTAGGAATCCAACATATAAAACAAACTAATTATTACGCCGAATGCATTGGTTAACGTATGCATAATGTCGCACATCAACTGCGAAAGCCCACATAAGCTAACTTGGGCAATGTCAATATTTGAAAGGAATTAACCACATTATAAAGGAATGGGAAAAACAGGGTAAATTAAAATGACTAGTGATGAAACCCCTTGTAGGTCATACACTTAACTAGACATGGACCAAGCTATGAGCCCAATATACCCAAACCCATTATTTAAGGCGGCCGCCCAATGGATCGTGTCATAAGCTTCTGAGCTGATTACAAGGAATAATTCCCCTTCAAGGAATCTGATTCCATGATAACAATGTAGTTTACCATAACTAATCTTATTCAACATTGAAGACAACTTGTACAAAAATTACATGATTGTCAATTTTATAAACACGGGTTGAAGGTATCATTCTTAGGAATACAATCAATCTACTATTTACATATAATACTTCCAAAAACATTTAACGAATTAAACATTGGATCTACAATGGGGGCAACACCCACCTTTTCACAGGTTCGAGTGAATTTCCAATATGATATTTAAGGAAAATATTGATTGACCTAACACCTTTTATGTTTGGGTCTTATCAATTGACATCTTTTGTGAGGAATGTCTAGACATTATGTTCTTTTGAAACACCCACAAAATAATCACGATGGATCAAAAAACCACACCCAATGATCTGCACCTTTAAGTATTTGTTAACTAATGCATTCGGCACATTTGTTATTATGTTTTGTTTGGTTTCTTGCTAGTTTTGGTTACATTTACATGACAAAGGATTTAGATTACCGTGGCGGTTTTCTTATCTAAATCATGAGTTTTGTAGAATTAATTAGAACTAATGGATACTTTGTAATCACGAGCACCTAGATCATCTTTTGTGAGCTTACTAGTAGGTTGATCACGAGTATTTGTCATCATTTTTAAGAAGGAAATTCACAAGGGTGGTAGTAGATATTGGAGGGCCATCCCCAAGGGTGGTAGTAGACAGAAGGCCACGAGTCAAAATGTGGTACTAGATAGAAAGAAGTTGGAAAAAGAGTGGAGTCGAAGTTCAACTGTTTAAGAATTGGCCAAGCCAAATCAGCCAACACAGCCGTGCCAAGGACCATCACCACGGCCCGTTCAAGCACTCCTTCACACGAAGTGCCCGGTTCAGCACGACTCGTGCTAGCACCTTTTGGCAAGAAGCCCTGATCCAGCATGACCCATTCCGGCACCCCTTTGCATGAGCCACTAGCTCTAACATGGCCCATGCCGCCCAAGACCCTCGTGCAGCTAAGTATGGACACATGTTGTTTCCTTCAAAATGACCCGTGTCATTTCAACACAATATTCGAAAACCAGTCGATGGGGTGTGGAGTTCTACATGGCCGTGCCATTATTTTTCTAAAACCAACTCCTAGCCAATTATACGCAAAGATTCAAATGGCCCACGTCATTCAAAAGTTAAAATTAAGCACCCGGACGATGGTCCACGAAGACTCACATGACCCTTGGTGTTCAACTAGTCGAGGCATCACTCCCAGTTGACAGCTCATGCCAAGCGATGTGGGCGTGCATCGTCAGAAGGTTGGGGTCCAAGCCTTAGTCATCGATTCGTGTTAGCAGGTACGACCCATGCCAAGGTTGGCCAGCACAACCATGCCAAGCAGCATGATCCGTACCAAAGCCAACCAGCACGGCCCGTACTATTACCAGCTTGCATAGTCGTGCCACGCCCGACATCCCGCCCCCATTGCGGTTGCTAGGGTTTTTACCTTATTTTGGGCCTTTTTCAAGGCCCATTTTCCTAATATTATATATAGGAGCCATTGTCTGCTAGGGTTTAAATGTGGCTCATTATTCTAATCTTCAGGAATAGGTAGAGAGAGAAAGGGAATAACCCTTCTCTCTAGTTTATTTCTTTTCTCCTTTTTTTGCCTAATGGCACTGAATCCAATGAAATACTTGGGGTTCAATGCTTAGGGTGTAATCAATTAACTTGGGGTTTATATTTATTCTTGATTTGGTGCTTGTTTTGGGAGATTCTTTAAATCCACCTATTCCTATTTTGCTTAAGATTATTATGTTGGCTCGTTCTTCATATTCTTGTTATAGTAGGTCTACTAAAAGGAGATATATTCATAAGTTTATGGACATGTGGGAAACTATTTGAAAATAATGAAAAACATGTGATCCATTAAACAAAACAACATATCCGGTTTATAACAAACGAATCTTTCACACACAAACACACACTACACAAGTTCTTCCTTTTTTTCCTTTCTCCAATTCCTCTCAACCAATCCATCAATGCTAAGCAATTCCTTCTCACCAACCGGTGCGTTTCCAATTCCTCTCAACCACTACGACGCCTTTATGATGTCCTCCGACAAAATTGAGGAAGGAATTCACCAATCGAAATCTACAATTTCAATAGCTTTGATTGTAAAAAATACTGCAATTGAATTTAAATCTTCTAAAAAAATGCGATCGTAACCTACAAGATTCAACTCCGAACAAATGAAATTCAGTTGCAAGAACCTAAAAAAAATGCAGAATTCCATTGAAGGTATAATTTTCTCTCATCGGACTGAGATTATAGTGTCGAATTGCAATCGATATGAGTATAGTTGTTTTAAAAACTTTTGGACATTGAAATGTGGAAACATTAGCAATATAAACTACATGCTGCACATACTTTTTGTATACTTTATGCATTTATTAACTTAGATCATGTATAGTTTACGATAAAACATGCATTAGATTAAATGAACAAAACATGGAGAATGCAATTATAAATTTCAACTTTTGACAAACTTGTGCATTGTTCAGATTATAACATGTACAAAAATACTACACCTTGAATATGTTACACTACATGTAGCATTTGTTATGCTTATTTGAACAGAACTTCTATAAATTTCTAATTTCAAGTAACTTCCTGAAGACTTTGCATGAATTACATTAGAACATGCATATCTTAAATTAGAAATTGCATTCATTATTGTTACAGGTACAAATTTTCCAAATTTAAATGAAATTGATGGCACTGAAAATCTTACCAGCGTAAAACAAAAAGTTCGGAAGCAATACATGCTCTGTATAAGAAGCATGCAAATGCTATTGGTTTTAGCTACTAGAAAGACTGTCAACGTCTAAACAACAAAAGTAAGATTTGCGAAAAGTACTACAAATGCTCTTCTGGAGGTCAACCGAAGAGATTAAAAACCAGAATTATCACCCTCGTTCCTTGTGTGGATAATTAAAATCATTCTGAAAAGAAGAATAAGAGGAAGAGAAAGAACCTGATTACAAAAACATGATGCCTAGCTTAAATTAGAGTGAAGCTTGAGCAGGATTACTACATCGTGGCTCATCACATCACCATACACAATTATAAGTTAACAAGACCAGCCTAGCAATATCTCAATATTAGTGAACAGAGAATTATAGAAGATAAAAGAAAGGCCATTGCAACATAGGAACAATCAGGTTTAAGACCTAATGTAGGATATAAATATATGTCTTTTGAAGCTGGTGGGGAAGAAAATATAGGACATACGACGAAAGACCACCTCAAATTTGTGAGTTTACTTCGAATGAAAGAAATAAAAAAGTGGAGATGCTCAGAAACTTTATGATACACTCTTGGAAATCAATGACAAGGACAAATCTTTCTTCTTTAAAGTCAAGTTCTACGAGGAAACAAAACTATTAGCAGTGTTTTAGAGAGATTCAATGATGCCGGAGAACTACAAACTCTACGGAGATATCACCATATTTGACACTGCAATAGGAACAAACAAGTATAATTTGATTTGTACGCCGATAGTTGGAATCAACAATCACTGGAACATAAAATGTTTTCTTGTGCTTTTTTTGCAAATGAGTTGGATGATACTTTTGTGTGGCTCTTCAACACATTCAAGAAATCATTGGAAAGTAGGGAACTTGTCACAATATTCACAGATAAAGTTCCTGAAACGGGTAAAGCATTAAATGAGGTATGTTATGAAAAGTTGTTCTTTACAGATCTGAAAACTAAATATGGTCGGTTATAAATTGCAACGGTTACCTTACAGTATGTATTAAATAGGTTATAAGCGTCATTTGTTAGTTTAAAAAATAGGTTTCCTGAAAATGATGCAACTTCAGAGATTTTATTACTTACAGACCAGAAACAGAATATGGAATGTTAGCCTTTGCACCTGTAAGCTTACAGTATGCTTAACTTATGTTATATGAAAAATTAGTTACATGTAAATTCATATACTAATCAACATTCATTTCTTGGTACAACTTTCAGGTATTCCAAAACAAAGAACATAGGTTGTGCTTATGGCATATAAAACAAAATGCAATGCAACATTTTGGGAGATTAAAGAAAGAAGAATTTTTTAAAAGCAATTTAGACTACTGTATGAAAAGATGTTGCGATCTAGAAGAATTTGAAGAAAAACGGACCTTGATGATCACCACTTACAAGTTGGAAAGTAGCACCTGGTTTCAACGCCTATACCGTATTCGTAAAAATGGGAGCACGACATTCAGCAAGTATATTTTCTTTAGGAATTTTATCATCACAGCGAAGCAAATGCACCAACCATACCCTATGCTTCAATGCAGACAAAACAACTACACTCACTCATTTCTGTGAGCTCTTCAACTGAAAAATAAAAAACTGGAGGAGAGATGAAACAGAAAAGGAAAATACATGTGCAAAGAAAAACTAAATTTTGAAAACAAAGAAAGTATGTTTACATTAAGAATATGTATTAATTATCCTAGAACCCAAAATTTTTAACTTAGAGTGTACGTTTGTTTCCCCACTACTGGGTCTATATAGGTTTGGTTAAACATACTGCTTATGTTTACACACTTGCGTTCTACAAAGGATTCAAAAAGGAATTTTCTCTAGCAATGTCAACTAAGGTTAAAGAATTGTTCTCAGAACTACCGTCAACAAAATATGAAGTCACCCTAGAACTTGATGAATCTTAATACAAGATAGTCGAGTACAAAAATGAAGATGGGCTAGTTGAAGTACAATGCAAATGTAAATGCTTTGAGGTGTTAGGTATGTTGTGCTTTCACGTTCTTAGAGTATTTCACCTCCACTCTATCACATATGTACAAGAGAAGTACATCCTCAAAATATGGACAAAAAAGGACTAAACAGAAGTATATGACAAGGTTCTTGGCCAAGAAAAACAACAATCAGAAAACATCAATGGTGCAATTTCATGGAGGAATCATATTTCCAGCACATTCTACAATCTAGTTCTAAAAGGCAAAGGAAACTCAAAAGCTAGAAGCACTCTTGGAGAGATGTTTGACAGGTGCTCAGCAAGAATGGAAGAATTGTTGGCATCAAAGACCAATGTCGTTGAACAATCAACCACAAGTAGCCAATGCAACTCAACCATAACAAGTGCACCTAAGGTACTAGATCCAGCCCAAGCGAAGACAAAAGGAAGAGGAAAAAGGCTAAAATTAGGTATGGAAAAGAAAAAACCAGGGAAGAAAACTACTGAATTTGGCACAAAAACACCAAATGTAAAGACACTATAAAAGTAGAATTGTTTAGGATACATGTTGCATTTATGTACCTATATATTTTATTTGTTTTTCATTAACATAAAAGATTGTATTAAACTATTTTTTTTTTTAATTTAAGACCATCCGAAGATGGGGGGAAATATATAGGCTCCCCTAACCTTTATAAGAGACCAAAATAGCACCTTGTTAGTGTGTTCAATACAAAAAGGATAGCCAGCAGGATGCTTACAAAAAGCTATTTGTACTTCTATACGAGTTAAAAAACTAATGCTAAGGCTAAGGAAGGAAAACTATTGTTCTGTGATATCACGAACGGGTCGGGGAATCGAGCCTGTCGAAACCCGCATTCGTCAATGATATTCAGAACAAGAGAAGAAAGATGAAAGCTAAGCTAACTATTAGCTTCCAACTATAGCTTATCAACTCATGACTTGTATTTGTTTTGCTTGCCCAAGAACTAGCCTTTGTTTCACAAAGTTTTAGTGATATGAAATCACTGAATACCAAGTAACTGATGTAGAGTTATTTAGCTTAAAATTGTAACTTATTAACCTATCAATTGCATTTGTTTTCCTATAAGCTTAGAAAAGCAACACAATAAACCACATAACATAACTAAAATGTAAGTTGGTATTAATAAGCATACAAATATTACTTCTTAACATTCCACATGCACTATTTTCCTACAAGCAACTTGCATTATAATTCACATAGTTTTAGTGATATGAAAACCACTGAATACATTTAGAATTACTTAGCACACTTGTAATTTATTAACCTCTCAATTGAATTTGTTTTCTTATAAGCTTAGAAAATCTACACAATGAACCACATGAAATAATTTAAATCCAACTTGGTATTAATAAGCATACAAATACTACTTCTTAACAATCAAAATGAATTTGTTTCATACAACCTTCAGCCATAAAAAAATTCTAAAACAACGTTTCAAATTCGCATTAACTTATATGCCATAAACCAATGAGTCACAAAATAAGCTGATTTGAAATCATCCAAAAATAATTCAAAAATCCTAAAGCTACCGATCTTCAAGTCCTCCAATCCCAGGGGAGAATGATGGAATCAAGGAATGGGTTTTCCTCATGTACTCTTCAATAATCATATCAACCCTCTCATGTGTCATTGGGTCTTCTATAACTTCCTCTGTGGTCTCGACATGCTCAGGATCCTCATTTGCGCCTTCTTGTTGTGGTTATGGCTGCAGTTGTGGTTGCACAATGGGAATGTCATTTTCTCCCTAAAGATTTTGCACAAAAGCTTGTGTAATAACCTCCATGTCATATTGGAAAACGAGACAGGCCCTATGTACAGACCGAGAGAAAAGCACAAAGGCCAGTCCAACGAAAAATCATAAATTATTTTAAAAACCATATGAACTAAAAATTGAATAAGTTTAAGTAAAAGCTGCATTAGTTGTAAAAAACATGCACTAGTTTTTAAAAAGTGTAAAAAAAAGACAAAAAGACTTACATTACTAGAAGCTTTGTCAATAGCTTCATTGGTCATCATAATGCGATACGAAATAATTCCTGACTCCTGAGCAACACCATCAAATGCAACAGTCAGAGTACGAAGCCCCTCATAGCCAACATTCTTATTACGAATTCCATCATATTACTGCCCGCTACTTTTCTCATTCAGCGTCCCATCCTTGCTCAAGGGATACCCAGCCTCTACCATAACTCCCTTATCATAACCCATATTTTCAAGATAATGAGCCCTCTTGAACAAAGATATGTTCGACCAATGAATGTACAAGGGCAATCAAGTAGGATCAGGCTGGCCTCTAAAGGGAAACCTATAAATGTATGGCAACAACAATACAAAAACACAACCATTAACAAAAGACACATTTTTACTAGAACCAGATTTAAAGCTACCAACAGCCTCACACCAACGATCCAGTACTAAACCACACCAATCAAGACTCTTAATAATCCCAACTTCTCTAAAGCACCCACAAGTTTTCAAATCTACCAAATTTCTCATAGTTGGGGCCAAGAAAGTGCACACCACATACATAACAAAGTATCTTTTAAAACAATCACCACCACTACGCAGTTTTACCAACTCCTCAAAAAGATTAACAGGAGAGATATTTCCATATTTATTAGCATCTAACTCAGCCCTCAATCCATCCCTAATGTCAACATCCCTTGACACATCCCTCCCATTATTCTTATCCAGACCAATAGGACAGTCCAGAATCCTTGGAATACAAAATATACCAAACACGTCATCGAGTGTAATAATGTACCTGGAGTTGGCTATTTATTGAACACAACCAACATGATCAAACCTAGAACAAGAAATATGAAGTTAGGATAGAACAATATGATGTCAGCATAGAACAATATAAAGTCAGCCCATAGAATCAAACCTGTCAACCAGCCAATGAACAATTCCAAAAGGTATAGATGAAATGTAAAACTCAACAAGTCAACCAAAACCTATATCTTCAACATCAATCTTTTGCTTAGGAGTGAGGGCGGAAATTATATATTTAAGCTTTGAAGGACATAGCTAGTAGAGATTTTTTTAACAAGCCTAAAAAAAATTATATGAAAAGAGTTAAGTATACATAGTTTCAAAAATTACTATAAATTCATAATACTAGTTAATATAAGCAAAGTGTAAGTTTAAATATAAAACAGAAAGATCAATTTGTAAACAATAACCAGTCACACATGATATACTAAGAATTTTTTTTCTTGAACTCTCTTCTCAAGTGAACAGTGAACAGTACCGTTTCCTCTCTTCTCTTACTTCACAATCTCTGAACCTCTCCCACCGGTAACAGCTTTCTTTCGCCGCTAACGGCTCTTCCCTGTCAACAAGCAACGGTGCTGACCACGCCTCCGTCGCAGCTGGCCACCATGGCAGAGAACAGCAATCCTATAACCATACAAAAAACTTTCCTCTCTGCACCCCAAGCAAAATCCCCCCTCTTCGCCAATCTCTTCCGGACAATCCCGAATTGATCCCAAAATCGGAGCATTTGGGTGAGCCAGCATGTCTATACACTGAGGAAGAGATCTCAACACTCTCCGTCCACTACGCCAATGCCCTGGTAAGAAAATTTACTAAAGGCGGGCTCTCAATGGATCAACTGGAATCATCCTTCAAAACGGCGGGGTTTGCTGGAAAATACCAATTGGAGTCACTGGATTTCAAGCATGTCCTCATCAGATTTGACCGGATTAATGATTATCAGAGATGCTGGATCAAAGAAAGCTGGGTTTTCAATGGAGTCCAGATGAAAATCTCAAATGGTCTTTGGATTTTTCAACTCACAAGGAATCCCCAATTGTTCCGGTCTGGTGCACAATCAGGGAAGTTCCCCTGAACTATTATAATGCTTCTTCTATTGAAATAGCATAGGTAATTTCATCAAGAAAGACTTAGCCACTAAAATGTTAACCAGGCCATCTGCCATTAAGCTGTGTGTTGAGATAGATCTTCAGAAACCTCTTAACACCTCCATCAGATTAGGATCAACAAATAACAATCGGAAATATAATATTGAGCATGAAGATATCCCCCTGTATTGTGATCACTGTGCTAAACTGGGACATTCACTCGGTCAATGTAAAACTGTCTCCCATAATAATGTTGAACCAATGCCTAAATGGTATGCTACTGGGCATAAATTTGCAAAAGCCCCTGCGATGTTTACTAACAATCAGCCTTCCTCAAATAAGGCCAACTCAGAAATCATATCTCAACACCTAGCAAATACTAACCCTGCCTCTGATCCTTTGGCATATGGCCCTGAGACAACAGGAGCAATCACTCAGATTACCACACCTCAGTTACCTCAACCACCTCCCCCAGACCACCTATCAGTAACACAAGCCTTGGAAAAATCCCATACAGTCCTTAGGGAACTAATAAACCTAACAGAGGTTACTATCCCTATAAGAAAACCTAAAATATGTGCTAAGGATGACATAGGGATTGGTTCTCACAACTTAACTAGTTTCCAGTGCTCCCCTGTTAACCCTCCACTTTCACACCAAGGAAAGATGGAAAACAGATTTGCTATATTGCATGATATGGAGGATCTATCCAACTCTGATAAAGGTCTAATTCAGGACCCTCTGGAATCTTTTGATGATGGTAGTGAAGTTGCTTTAGATACTCACTCTCAGGCCACCCCTGTGGTAGCTTCAAGTAATCTATCAGGTAAGAATGATGGCCAAGGTAAGATCAAGACCAAAAAGAATTACCTTGTCTAATTGAATAAGATGATGCTAAGATCAGCCACTAAAAGCCATAAATCAGTTGACCAATGATGCACCCTGTCAAACTTAACTTTTTGGTTTGGAATCTGAGGGGAATTGAAACTTCTATGCTCAGACTGAAACATTTGATTTTGAAAAAGAAAATTCAACTATTATATATTATATAACCTATGCATGATACCTCTCAATGCCAATCCTACATGCAGAAACTGAATTTTTCTAATAACCTTCCTCTCCATAATGGTAAGATCTGGCTAATGTGGAATGACTCACTGATTGTTAATCTTATATGTCACCATGAGCAATTCCTGAATGTTAAAATCATCCACTCTGGCTCTAATTTCAGATGGAAATAGTTTTTATTTATGCCCTTAGGAATAGAGAAGGTAGAAAGTTACTATGGCATGGCCTAGGTCTTCTCCCACTAAACGAAACTGTTTTCATAGGTGATTTCAAAACAATTGTCACACCTGATAAATATAGAGGCCCTAGCTCTCCTAATCTAGGCAGTATTAGGGATTTCCATAATTGGATTAACACCAAAGGAATACAGGAGATTAATACTGTAGGGAATATTTTCACATGGACCAATGGTAGACTGAGAAACCCTACTTCTAAAAGATTAGATAGAGGTCTGTGTACACTCTAATGGAGCAATAAATTCCCAGCTTCCTCCATACAGATCCTTAATAGGCAATTCTCAGATCATTCACCCCTCTTGTTACAAGTTGCTACTCAAACTCCCTCATACCTAAAACCTTTTAGATTTCTCAACTGTTGGTTCAATAGGCCTGATTTCCTGAATTTAATCAGAACAAACTGGAGTTCTCCTATTCACCAAAAAGATATGATGGGGCTATATCTTAAGCTAATTAGAGTTAAGAAAGTAATCAAAATATGGAACAAAGAGAGCTTTGGTAATATTGACTCTAATGTAATGATGGCTGAGGATAATCTCAGAAGACAGGAAGTAATCTATGATTTATCCCATTCAAAAACCGAACTTATCATTCTTAATGAAAAAAGGGCACTTCTTCTCAGAGCTTTAAAAGAGAAAGAAAAATTATGGAAATATAAGTCAAGATTGAATTGGTTTAAGTGTGGGGATAATAATACCCAATTTTTTCATAAATCTATTCAGGAGAAGAACTGTAGATTGAATAAATCAAAAATGAAAAACTCGGTTGGTCAATGGCTGGACAATTTTACAGACATTCAAAATGAAGCTGTCAAATACTTCTCAGACCTGCTAACTGAATCTAGGAACTCTGTAGATTCCACCTACTATCCACACTTCCTTAGCCAGATTCCTTCCATCATCACTGAGCAAGATAACGCTAGTTTATCTAGGCCTGTAACAGAAACTGAACTCAAATCAGTGGCCAAGGGGCTGAATAGAAATAGTAGCCCAGGGCCTGATGGCTTCTCTAGTAAATTTTACATCAAATGCTGGGATTACATAAAAGATGACCTCTTATCTGCAGTAAATGATTTTCTTTTAGGATCTAACATACCAAGAGGTATCTCTAGCACTTGGATAACTCTTATTCATATAAAACCTACCCCATCCTCCTTCGATGATTTCAGACCTATTAGCCTTTCTAATGTTGCTAACAAAATTTGCTCTAGGGTTCTCATGGAAAGATTGAAACCCTATATAGACAAACTAATTTCTCATAACCAAACTGCTTTCATGAAGAATAGATATATCTCGGACAATATCCTATATCTTCAAGAGATGGTTAGGTTCTTAGACAAAAAAAATAGGGTTCCCAATTGTATGCTCAAACTAGACCTGAAAAAGGCTTCTGATAGAGTTAGCTGGGGTTTCTTGCACAGTATTCTTTATAAATTTGGTTTCTCAGGTCAATTTCTTAAGGCAGTCATGAATAACCTGTCCCAGGCTTACTTCTCTGTGCTCATCAATGGTAATCCTGTTGGTTTTTTCAAATCAACTAGAGGAATCAAACAAGGTGATCCCCTATCCCCTTTCCTGTTTAATATCTTTACTGAATCCTTCTCCAGGAGCCTTTCTTTCATTTTTCAAAATAACAGCTTGCAATATTTTTCCCTTCCCTCTAATATTCTACCAGTCACCCACTTAATCTATGCAGATGATACCATAATTTTTATGAAAGATTCAAAATCTGATCTTACTAAGATTAAAGCATTTCTGTACATATTTGAGTTAACATCACGCCAGAAAATCAGTTATGAAAAGTCTGAGTTTTACATTAGCAAGAGAGCTACAGTCACTAAGAAAGTTCAGATTAGGTCTATCCTAGGGATGAAGACAGGTACTCTCTCATTTAAGTACCTAGGTTGTCCTATTTTCAAAGGAAGAACCCTATCTAGATATTTCTATCCTTTTGTTGAAACTATGGATAAGAGATTCAAAAACTGGAAGAATAAATGGTTAAGTGCAGGAGGGAAAATGACACTGATCCAAGCATGCATATACTCTCTCCCTCAGCATATTTGGACTGTTTGTAAACCTCCATCATTTATTGTTAAATCCATGGAAAAAAGAATGGCCAGATTCTTTTGGGGGGAAACTGATGAAAGAAAGAATAAGGTCTGGAAAAAGTGGACTGATATTGCTATCCCTAAATCTCATTATGGTTTGGGTTTTAGATCTATTAAGTCAATTATTGATACTTGTTCACTTAAATTATGGTGGAAAAGCCAATTAGGGAACACCTTGTGGGCCAAATTACTGTGGTCCTTTCCCCAGTCCCACAAAAACTCCAAAACATGGAAGAGAATTTGTGAGATAAATCATATTGCAGAACAGAATACACTGATTATCCATGGCCAAGGTAAATGTGATTTCTGGGCTACTAACTGGTGCCTAAATGGTCCGTTGATCAACATAATTCCATCCCACATCACTTCAATGTTCTGGCCGTGTTCAGTAGCTGATTTTGTAAATAACAAAGGATCAATTTTACCTAAGATTGCTCCATTCCAGGAAAATGATACTTTTCTTTTTTGCAGGGTGCAGAAATTGTACATGATAGGGAGGACAAGATGATTTGAAAACCTGAAGAAACTGGCAGATTCTCTTTCAAGTCAGCCTATAAAACCCTAACATATATCCCAGGTAATTTCCCAATTACTAAGCTCATATGGAACCCTAGGCTACCTAAGAAGATCTCCATCTTTACGTGGAAATTGTTGAATTCATTTTTACCATTTGATGATATCCTCATTAAATGTGGTTTCAGCTTGGCTTCAAAATGTCCTATGTGCCATCAAACTGACTCCCTGGAACATTTCTTCATTAACTGCCATCTCGCTAAATCTGTTTGGATTCAGAGTGCTCTTTTAGTCAATTTCAATTTGCAAAATGTCTATAATGTTGTGGATACATTTTTCATCTTTTGGAATTGTAGTGACCTTTCTGGGCCTCCGAAAATAATATGTCGACTGTTGCCTCCATTGATCTGCTGGGTATTATGGAAGGCTAGAAATGCCTATTTTCTTAATGACAAACCCCTTTCTTTTACCCATATAACCAAGGAAGTTATAGATACTCTTAATCTATCCATTTCAGCCTATCCCTACCTCCCCAATATACACCCTAACTCATGCAATCAATCCCATTATTTGATATCCCTCCCCAGACCACCGCCGAAGCCAACCATCTCCACTGTATATTGGGAATTTCCAGGTCCAAATGTCATTAAGGTTAATGTGGATGCCCCATGGTCTACTACATCTGTTTCTATTGGTTTAATTGCTCGTGATAATCAAGGTTTACCACTCCTTATTAAGTCAGAGTCTATAGCAGCTATTTCCCCACTGGAAGCTGAGATAAAGGCAGTCCTTTTGGCATGTCAAATCTGTATCCCTAGATATTCAAATCTCATTATTGAATCAGACTCTTTACAGGCAGTTCATATGATCAATGATCCATCTTGTTCCAAATGGTCTCTGTATCCATTGGTTTTCCATGTTCATACATTTCTATCTAAGTGTTCTCTTAAGCACACATACAGAGAATGTAATTCAGTGGCTGATGCTTTAGTTAAATACCACTCAACATCCCGGATGGATTCTTCACTACATTTGAACAACATTCCGGTTCACATTAAAGGCCTAATTCATATGGATAGCATGCATACACCTTATATTAGAATCCATAGGCATGTCTCAAAAGAAGGTTGATACTGCTAATATTTCTTTCTTTTACCTCAGGATATGGATCACATTATGCATTGGCACTCTGTGCTTCCCCTCGATGGCTATGGTGTTTCACTTCCAGAGGGGAGCTCACAGTCACATCTGCTGTCCACACTGCGGGTTCACTACTTCTCTACTTTTCAGTCCTTGATGATATTCTACCATGGTCTTCATCAAGCTTGGTCAATTCCGGCAGGACACATGACATTCAATTACATACTCCTCCGGCTTCATCACCATAGGCTGCAACCAGCAATGGCAGCCTTACTAGCTTATTCCGTTTATCAGTTTCACTTACTAATTTGACTGACTGGTAGTTGTCTGGCCAAAGTAATGAATTAACACTGGGTGTGGAGATTCGTTACTTTGGAATTGCAACTACCCCTTCCTCTAGATGATGCACATATATAGACTCATAGATATCAGTATCTGATCATTCTTTTGGGAGGCAATCAAGTTGCCTTTTGTATTAACTACTATGATGACTCTAGCTCGTTAAAGTTTTTCTGGCTTGGGGTGCCAATAAATCAATCCCCACCTTTGGGTGTTTTCAGTTAATAAAAAAGTCACACATGATATACTTAACTAAGACATCATGAATATTAACATATGCAATATTTAAACAAACAAAAACAATTTATGTAGTAACATTGAAGACAACCAATTTTTGGATAAGAATACTTAGATAAGCATAAATAAAAAATACACTATGAATGTTAACCCATGCAACATTTAAACAAACAAATATAGTTTCTTATAAACATATAGGAAAATAAAAATGAAGACATACAAACTGTGAATAACAAATGAACACTGAATATTAACATATGCAACATTTTATGAAACACATACAGGTTATAACATATTAAAATAACACTATAAACAAAAAAAGTACGTGTTACCCTCTTTATGAGCACGCTCAACCACCTACTTCTTCGGATGATTGTGCCACTACCATAGAGACCCCCCTCTAGCACCGATTTTTAAAACCGGTGCTAAAAATCTAATAGCACCGGTTTTTTTAATTTTTTACATCGTATTTGAAAACCGGTGCTAAATTTTACAATAGCACCGGTTTTGGAAACGATTAGCACCGGTTTTAAATTTCAAAATTTTATTTTTCATGCCAAAAAAATTTAAATAGCACCAATTTTTAAAAATTGGTGCTAAATATTTGTAAAATTATATCTTCCTGCCAAAAAATTCAAAACAGCACCGGTTTTAGTAAAAAATAGCACCGGTTTTAAAAACCGGTGCTAAAATTACATAATAGCACCGGTTTTTGCAAAAAAAATAGCACCGGTTTTTGCAAAAAAATAGCACCGGTTTTTAAAAACCGGTGCTAAAAATTTTTGAGACTCATTTCCCGCCAAAGAAATAGCAAAAGTTTTCAATATAGCACCGGTTTTTAAAATACTAGCACCGATTTTTAAAAACCGGTGCTAAATATTTGTAAAATTCTATCTTCCCGCAAACAAATTCAAAATAGCACCGGTTTTAGTAGCACCGGTTTTAAAAACCGGTGCTAAAAATTAAGGAATAGCACCGGTTTTTGCAAAGAATAGCACCGGTTTACAAACCGGAGCTAAAACTTAAAACTTATCACCGGTTTTTTGTAAACTTTAGCAGCGGTTTTAAAAACCGGTGCTAAAATTTAAAAAATAACACCGGTTTTTTAATAAATTGCACCGGTTTTTATAAACCGGTGCTAAAAATTTTCTATACTCATTTTTCCGCAAAACAAATAGCCCAAAATTTTAAAATAGCATCGGTTTTGGAAAAATTAGCACTGGTTTTGGAAGAAAATAGCACCGATTTAAAATTTTCCACCGAAGAAATCGTCCAAAAAAGTTTCCAGCCAAAGAAATTGCAAATATTTTGTAAAATAGCATCAGTTTTGAAAGAAAATAGCACCAGTTTAAACCGGAGCTAAAATTTTTAAAATTTTTCCCGCCAAAAGAATTCCCCCCCCCCAAAGAAATTGCCAAAAACTTCTAAATATTTTTTGAAATTTTTTAAATTTCATTATTTCCATTAAAGAATTCAAAACATTCGCTAAAATTTTCAAATAATCTTCCCAAAAATTTCATGAGCTGGTTTTTTAGCACCGGTTTTTAAAACCGGTGCTAAAAATATAATAGCACTGGTTTTTTAATTTTTAACACCGGTTTTAAAAACTGGTGCTAAAATTACATAATAGCACCGGTTTTTGCAAAAAAATAGCACCGGTTTTTAAAAACCGGTGCTAAAAATTTCCGAGACTCATTTCCCGCCAAAGAAATTGCAATTTTTTTAAAAAAATAGCACCGGTTTTGAAAATAATAGCACCGGTTTTGAAAATACTAGCACCGGCTTTTAAAAACCGGTGCTAAATATTTGTAAAATTCTATCTTCCCACAAACTAATTCAAAATAGCACCGGTTTTAGTAAAAAAATAGCACCGGTTTTGAAAACTGATGCTAAAAATTAAGGAATAGCACTGGTTTTTGTAAAGAATAGCACCGGCAACCGGTGCTAAAACTTAAAACTTAGCACCGGTTTTTTGTAAAAGTTAGCACCAGTTTTAAAAACCGATGCTAAAATTAAAAAAATAGCACGAGTTTTTTAATAAATAGCACCGGTTTTTAAAAACCGGTTCTAAAAATTTTCTATACTCATTTTTCTGCCAAAAAAATAGCCCAAAATTTTAAAATAGCACCGGTTTTGGAAGAAAATAGCACCGGTTTAAAATTTTCCTGCCAAAGAAATCGCCAAAAAAAGTTTCCCGCCAAAGAAATTGCAAAAATTTTGTAAAATAGCATCGGTTTTGGAAGAAAATAGCACCAGTTTAAACCAGTGCTAAAAGTTTTTAATTATTTCCCACCAAGGATAGTTAAAAGCAACTTTTACGCTTTTATTATTTTTCTAGAAGATTTTGTGTGACAAGGCAATTTTTTTGAAGACTTTGAAGAATACCTTTGAAGATTTGAAGACTTGTATTTGAGCTTTTGAAAACTTGAAGAATTAAAAAAAATTAAAGTGAAGAGGTTGACATGAGACAAAAAGAATAAAGAAATCAAGATGCTAGAATTGGGCACCGTCGCAACTTGCGACGAACTCGTTGCGACTCGCGATGGACGTATGGCCAGAAATCTTTCTTGCTTTTGTTGTACTATAAATACTCACATTATCCTCTCCTCTTCATATACACTTCTTCCTGCGATTTTTCTATTCTTTCTTTTCTTACTTTTTGCAGGTTAATCAGGTATTTTAATTTTCTAGCTCAGTTTTATCTTGGGAGAAACGCATTGAAGTTTCCATATCTATGTAGTAAGAACCACATCAATCTATTTGGTGATTTTTCTATTGTGCATTTATTGAGTCTTGAATGTGAATTGTCAATGGCATTGGTGTTGTTGGAAGCTTGAGTATATGAATTGCTTGTATTATTACTTGTTCGGGTTGGGAGAAAGTAGCTAATTCTCACCTCTTTTAATGTGGAATGCAAGAGCATGAGTTAGAGATTCTTAATGATGTTGATGTGTTGATAATTGCTAGATGAATGTGATGATGTTGAACTCGTTGCCATGTTTGTTTTTGGTAGAAAATGAGATAGGTCTATGAATGTTGGTCGATCTTCACTAATCTTGTGTGAATGCATGAATTTGTTAAATGCTTAGACACGGTGTAGTGTTTATAAGTGTTGCCAAACTTGTTGATTCTCCGTGCTTAATGCCATCAATGAGATACTTTTAGTCGTGTTTCAGGTAAGGGAGTCATTGGTGAGGTTTGATAGGAGATGTCAAATTCACTCTTGCAAACTATTATCTAAGAAAGATGGAAGATTTATCTTCACAACAAGTAGTGGAAGTAGTGAAAAGATTGTTTCACTCGTTCATGAAGCCTTTGTTATTTAGCATTCATTTGTTCTTAATGCTATGTTTTACTTCATTTATGCCATGTTTGTTTGAGAATAAGAAGTGTTTGTATGATTGAAGTGTTAGGGTGTTAGGAAAGTGACAAATTCCTTAGCTCCATTGAATGAAAATCTAGAAACGTGAACTTAGAACTTCTTGTGCATAATGTGTTGTGATTCTTGCTAGATAAGTATGTCAATGTGGATTGTTCTCATATTTATCCCATAGATGCAATGAAAGGTTGAACCTTGAATGTGGTTTGTTCTAGGTTTAGCCTAATGAATTCTATGTTTAGTTAAATGGCTATGTCTTTGGTTGAAGGCTTGTTGTTATCAAATCTATAGTCCTTCATGTGAAATGTCGTTCATGAAATACCCCTATGGTTGTTGTTTGTCTAGGGTGATCATCAATGAGGTTTGCAAGTGGTCGTTGTTTGTCTTTGCAAATTACTATTAAGAAGGAATGAAAGTTGATCTTCCATTGGCATTCCCCATAGGTAACAAATGTGATAGGATGAGTGAATGGTTCAATGATCTACATTAGGTTTGGAATTGGATATCTATTGCCCCCAAGGCTTTGCTTTTGTAGTTTTAAAACCATTTTTCTTTGTTTGTTTGATGATTTTCATAGTTACTTGACTTTTCTAGTTATCTTGTCTTTTAATTTTCAAAACATAGGGCAACCAACCAACCAAAACCCCCCATTTACTCACTTTTATAGGTGTATATATATTTACTTCTAGCATAATATCAACCTTCTGTGTTTAAACGCTTGAGAAAATCCCTCTTTTCGTGGATGACCCCGACTTTCCGCTATCTATTTAGTTGTAGATAGTAAGAATATAGGGCTGATAAATATTAACTTTGAGAATGTAGGGCTGATAAATATTAACTTTGAGAGGTACGTCGACGACCTCCCAAATTTTGGCACCGCTGCCGAGGAAGAGGTATTTATTTTTAAGTGTTTAGGTGTATTTGGTTGCATATTAGCTAGTTGTTTTTATTTTCCACTCCTTGGTGGTTTTTTTTGTTCAGAGTAGGTATTGCTTGAGTTCTTGGTGAATTTTTATTGAGAATCCTTGCAATATGATTTCGGACTTTTGAAAATTAAAAATAAAATAAAATAAAATAATGGAGCGTCTCACCTTGAGGGAACTTATGATGAGAAGAGAGGCTTAACAAGCAAGGTCTTGTAGGATGTGTCATTCTGACCATCCTACCAAGTCTTGCTATTTGTTGTGGGAAGAGCACTATAAAGAGTGCTATGAAGGGTATTATGAAGAGCGCTACCAAGAGGTAGGAGATGTTGGTTTTCAAGGGCAAGAAGCTCAAGAATGGTATCCATACAACAAATCCTACAATCTGGAATGGAGTGGTAATCCGGATTGGTGGTATGAGAATTAGCTGGAAAACCAACAATACGAGCAAAATAGTTGGCCATCACCACCTTATACCATACCCCAAAACCAAGCCCAACAAGGAAGTTCAAGTTTGACACGTGAGGAAGTCATGAATACAATAGCAAACATGAACAACTTTACTAGTGAGGAGTCAGCCACTCGGCTCTCATCTAGTATTGAGGCTATTGAAGGGTATGTGAGGAGTATATTAGAAGTGTTGGCCCGAATAGAAGCTCGTGATTCCAAAATACCCCATCCCAAATCGAACTCGAGGAATCGGTCAGCGAGGTCACCGTGGGAAATGATCTTAAGTTCGAAAGGGATGCGAAGTTGGTTGTTGAGGATGATAAAAATGAGGAAGAGGGGATTGTGCTACATTCATTAGCATCATCACCCCTACCCCTACCTATTGAACCAACTCCACCATTTTTGGATGTTTTGAGGGAGACAAGAGAGGAGCCGAAAGATTACCCCAAGCCTCCGAACCACCCAACTCCCTTTAAACCATCTTCACCTCAACAAGACTTTCCTCTTGAAAGTTTTGTAACTCCACCTCTCTACTTTTGGATACTCATGGTGAAGGGTTTCAAACCTTCACCAAATGGATAACATTAGGGTCATGCTGATGACCTTAAATATACGGAAATTTTTCATGCCGACGATGTAAATAAATTTGGCCTTTATTTTATTTTTGTTGTTTAGTTTTTTTATCTTTTGTCTTGTTCTTTATACGGTGTATTTTTTTGTGATTTTATGGGAAAATAAAGTGCATTGCATTGGAGGAGATGATGGAATGATATCAATGAGAAAGGGAAGAAAGCTTGGAAAGAAAATATTGAATTCTTTCTAAGTGATGGGAAATCTTTCCATCACGAGTCACGGTGGACCATCGCGAGTCGCGATGTGATCAGAAATTTTGTGTTAAAAATCAGCTCACAGCCTCCACTTTTGGCGAGTCGCGACAAGCCCGTCGTGAGTTGCGACCAACGAGCCCTCGAGACTGGCCTTGAGGCATTATCTTTCATCCTTGAGGCTGCAAGACCTCAACTCGAGCCAAACTTGAAAAGACATCATCACCTCGAGACATCAACTCGAGCTAAACCCAAAAAGACATCAAACCTCTCAGCCACTTGAGACCAGCCCTTCGAGACCTCATCCCCTCGAAGACCTCGGGTCCTCGAGGCTGCAATCCCTTGAATCAAGCTAAAGCCCTCGAGACCTCGGGTTCTAGAGGCTAAAAGCTCTCGACTTGAGCTGAAGCCCTCGAGACCTTGGGTCCTTGGGCTGTAATCCCTTGACTCGAGTTTAATCCTTTGAGACCTCGGGTCCTTGATATCAGAAGCCCTCGAGACCAGTGAAGCCTTTTAGCCCCTTGAGACCAACATCCCTCGAGACGTCATCTCTCATCCTCGAGCCCAGCCAGACCTGAACCCCACGAGACCAAATATTTCATCCTCGAGACTAGCCAGACCCGACCCGAGTCCTCAATACCTGTTATAACTGGCGATGATGCATTGCAAGTCACGACAAGTGCTATCGCGAGTCGAGATGGAAAGACCAACTTTTCAACTGTGCTTAAATACTGCATAATCCTTCCTTTTTCTCCACCAAATACTCCCAAGAAACCACCACACATTCACTCATTCCTCCACCATCGTACATATATTGACATATGAAAATTCTTGCATCTTTATAGTATCTTTGTTGATTGTACTATGCCGACTACATCATTATGACTATAATTGCTATATTCTATAATGATGCTTGGATATGTGTCGATATATGTTGGATATTTTTATTGGACAATCTTATAGTGGTGATTGCGTGATGGATTGGTTGTTCTTTGAGAATTCTATGGTTATTAACTCTTGATGCTAAACCTAGTATTACAAATCCTTATGTACTTGTGAGTTTGATGTTGTTCTTTGTGGTGTTAGTCTTGATCAAACGATGCCAAGGAGACAAGGTTTTGCTCAAGGGGTGAGTTCTTCTACGACACTTTTTCTCCCTCTTCCGGCTCTAATTTTTGGACCAATTCTATACAAATACATGGGATTGCACCGTATCACCAGTGACTATGCGGAGAAATGGGTGTCACTCTACCTCTTACCTTGAGTTTTATTATTCTTGCCTTACGTGTTTACATTGAGGGCAATGTAATATTTTAAGTGCGGGAAGGGGTTAGAGGACTCACATGCATGCTAGCTTCATTTGGAATGCTTTTTGCTACTTTTGATTGGAAAAAACAAGAGAAAAAGAAAGAAAAAAATTGAAAAAAATAGAAAATGAAAAAAAATAGAAAATGAAAAAAAAAGAAGAAAATGATAAAAAGGGGAAAGAAAAGAAAACCCGTTAAGTTGAAAACCCGTGAGGGAAACTTAGGCAACATTGGGGGACCGGATAGGTCAAAAACCTAAAAGGGTGACCTAGGAAAAAATGAGAGGCCAAATGTGCGGAAAAAAGTGAGATGTGAGCCAAAGAAACATGATGTGATGCTAGGATGAAAACCTGAAAATGCTCCTAGGCAAAATGAGAGAAAGGGAGAAAAAAGGAAAATGCTATGATTTCACTCATTTGCCAGCGTTGGAGTCATAAGGTTGCAGTTGTCCTATGGATGGATCGGGTAGCTCAACATCTTTAGATCTCTTGGGATTGGGTAACTTAGTGTGTTGAAAAACTAAGTATGGTTATGAAATTCTTGATTCTTTTATACTTCATTTTGGTTGATATATTGACATTGGGTGAAGTATGTTTGAACCTCCTATATGGTTTTAACTTCATTTTGTGTCATTGGATTTTGGTTGATATATTGGTATGAAGTGAAGTATGTACTTTAACTTTTCATATGGTCACTCTAGTTCCAACCCTCGTCGAAAATTGGCTAAGTATGGGTGTGAACCATCCCATTTGCGATGACCCGTGTCGTTTCAAGACCAAGATGTTAAGACTAGCCGGTGGGGTGTCGAGAATAACATGACCAGTGCCAAATTCCTGAGCAAATCACCCTTCTAGACCACGATCCATGCCAATGGCTAGGTTCCGCTCGATTAGGAGTAAAAAACATGACTTACAGACGACGGCCCGTGCCAAAGGTCATGGTTTGTGCCAAAGGTGTTGGCGCAGACCACGCCATATCCGACAGGGCACAACATCATGGATCCACGGCCTAAGCTAGATGAAGTTTCATGTGCTAAGGCATTAGAGTGACCCATGCTAGATCCTGTGCCTCGTGACAAGTACATGGCGCAGACCTTTGCCATCGTTGTGTCGAGCGGCGGCTGAACTAGGGTTTAGAGATTTTTGGCCTATTTTTAGGCCCAATCCCCTTCTCCTATAAATAAAGCCTTAGTTCACTAGGTTGAACATATAGAGTAGAGTAGAGAGAAGTAGATAGAGTTTTATTCATCATATAGTAGTAGGAGAAACACTCTCTCCTTTTGTTTTTTTACTTTTCTTTTTGCTTTGATCCTAGATGTGGAATTCAAATCCATATTTTAATTCCATATCTATCGAGTAGTTTCCATAGCCTGGGATAAATTGTAGACATATATGATTAATGCTTATGTGAGATTCATTAGATTCATCCTAGTATTTGTGTTCATGATATTATTGTGACTATTCTTGAATGTTTTAATTGCATGAATAGTACACTCCTTTAAGCACATACTATAGTCTATATTCATGTTGGCACAAATATTAATGCACCCTTAGGAAGGGAAACCTAGATAGTTGTATGTGTAAGGGAATAGGGTGTGTATGCGTGAGTGTGTGCACGGGAGACCTGAGTATTGCTCTGACTTACTTTCCATCGCAACAGTCTTAGCTAATTACGTAAAGTAGTTTGAGAGGTTACTGGTAGAGATAGAAAATAGTAGAAAGCTAGGGTTGTAAGAAATCATAGTGTCATAGATAAGGTGTTGACGACCCCTTGACCTAATTGATAGGTGACTGGGAAGTAGTTCATTCATGATGGAAGCCTGGGACGTAATTGGATAGGGGAGAAATAGATGTACAACAATGGTCGGACCTCTTTTTAATCCCCTAATTAAGATGGCGGTGTCGATGGAGGGTTGTGAGCGCACTCAACGTAACAGGGTATAGGGAAGTGTATGCCATCGGCCACCCAACGTGTTATAAGCACTCTATTAGGTTGTTTTGTAAATATTACATGTGAATGAATTGAGGATCGAAACATTAAACCATTCATGTTTCATAATGATTCCCCAAGTGCTTAGTTATATAGATTAATTATGTTTTAGTTTTATTCTTTGTATTTGTTAATTAGAAAAACTAAACCCCCCCCCCCCTTGTTTGCATTTACTGGTTATTCCTATCACTGGTACGGATTGAAGACCCATACGAAGTTGTGTTTTTAGTTGATACTTGAGCTATAACATCTTTGTGGAAAAACCCAGAGCTTACCGCTAACTACCCTATTGGTAACATAGCAACAAGTTGGATGCAGAACTATAAATTTTATCTTTAACCTTTCGCAGCCTCTGCTCGGGTTAATTCTAAGCTAAAGTTTTAACCACCCCGGGTGGAAGCAGGTCAATGTTGTGTGCAACATATCGATTTCTAACAAGAGTCCGAAAGATGCTATGACCATTTTTAAAGAGATGGCAAATGGGATGAGGTAATTTGGCATAAGGTCAATGGTGAAGACTTTGGATGAACCATCTCAATCTACCAATTCGGAAAAGAAAGCCCAAGCTCTTTCTTCAATGATGAAGAAACTTTTTAAAGAGTGGTTTTACCAAGTCAAGGTTTGTGGCTTATGCAATCAGAGCCAGCATACTGATGCTTGTCCACAAGTGGCGGAGAACTTAGAAGAGGTGAAAGTAGTGGAGTACATCAATGGGAATAGGAAACATTTTTCTAGGGGCAATAACAATAATGGTTCTAAGGGAACAAGGAGATGCAAGGAAAGACCCCTACACAAACATTTTCAACCCAAGGTACTGGGACCATCCAAACGTCCATTGGAGGGAAAAAATAAATCTCAAGGGTATCGAGGCAGACAAGATCCATCTCAACCCTATCCAAGAGGTCACCTTCTAACAATCACACCTATCTCTACAAGTTGGACCGAGAAGAAATTCTGGAAGCCATCAGCCAATTGGGGAAGAAGAATAAGGTGTTTACAGAAAGAACAAGGTGCGAAATTAAATATCTTGGCCCCAGGGCCTTCTCGATCCAAGTCAGGAAACTCACCACCTCGGTGAGTCGACTTGAGGCCAAAGAGTCTAGTAAACTTCCTCCCTAACCGGAGGTCAATCTGAGGAATTTTAGCACCCTTAAATTGAAGAGCAGGAAGGAGGTTCGTGAGCCCGAGAAGGAGGTTTTGCAAAATGATGATAGGATGTTGGAGGCTAATAAGAAAAATTTTAAGGATCATGAGATTTTTTTCAAATAAGTACCCTCTAAAAAGCTTCCACCACCCAAGGCACAAGTGACCCTTCCACTGCCATTTCCAAATGCATTAAGGGGAAAGCTGGAGGTGCCGACAAACAATGCAAGCATCCGGAGAGTCTTAGTAAAGGTTGAGGTAACAAATCAAATCCTAGAATTGATTGAACATGTGCCATCATACGCTAAATGTATGAAAGTTGCATGCACTAAGAATAGAAATAAACTGACTAGGAAGGTAGGACACTTGAAAGTGGTGGGAGTCGCTGTTTTGAACCATACGGATTTTCCTAAGATATGCGAAAACCTTGGGATGTTTTCGTTTCCTACTCCTTAGGTAGAAAGTTATTTGAAAATGCCATGATGGACTTGGGAGCATCCATTAATGTGATTCCATATGGTTTTTATGAACGCCTAGATATAGGTGAACTTAGAGATACTAGGGTGATTGTCCAACTCACTTATCACTCCCAAGCTAGCCTTCGAGGGTTAGTGAAGGATGTGATGGTTCGGGTTGACAAGTTGGTGTTTCCAGCGGAGTTCTACGTCATTGACTTGGCGCACAATGAAAGTGCTACCCCAATATTATTGGGGAAACCATTCTTAAAAATGTCAAGGACAAAGATTGATTTGTATTTGGGAACGCTAACCCTAGAGGATGACATCCATAAGGTGGGGTTTGACATTTATAAATATAAGCATGATTCACCTAACTTATCTTTTGTGTGTAAAGGCGTAACTTTATTTGATTAGCATGATCAATTTGACACTTCTTGCATAACCACTGAGAATGAGGTCTTAGATGGATTCCTTGGTAATGATTATATTGATGACAAGTCATATACATTGCATGATTGTAGTGATGATATTTTAGTGTCAGAATGCTTTTCTATGCTTACAAACATGCAGTGATTAGGGAAGACTAGAGAGGTAATAAAACCCCCTCGACCTCCTCTTAAACCCATTGTAATGGTGGATGACTCACCATTAGTAAGTTACGGGAATTCATCTTCTATGGAAAACATTAGAGGTCTCCACAATGATGTCGTCGTGGGTGAAAAAGAAATAATTTGTGAAAAAGACAATAAAACTACGGTGTTTCTTCTTGTGTTGGTTTCATGATTTGTAGTGGATAGATTTTGTATGTTTTTGTGTATGATGAGGATTTTGAGATGGATCTCTTGTTGATTTGTAAATTTGAGGTTAAGTGTCATGATTTGGTTTGGATGGAAATAGGGCTTGTTGGGTGAAACATTTTTTCAAAAAAAGATGGAAAAACTATGGAAAAGAGGGAACTTGTGCCAGGGCTCAACAAAGTCTATTCCACAAGATACGACTCGTGTCACAGCCTTTCAGCACGAGGGGGTCTCGTTCCAGACATCCTCAGCTCGAGGGGGGGTTCCTGCGGGTGCTCTCAACACGAGAGTACACGTGTCGACGACCCATTTGAGATGTCAATTGGACCAAAAATGCATATTTTCAAAAAATCTGAATTTTAGGCTAAACAATGTGTTTTTAGTTCATAAATTTTGAAATTCCTTTATTCATTAGAAATTTTTATCTATATAGTACTTCAAACATCTCTTGAAATTAAATAGATTGGTACTTTTAACCCATAGATTTGTAATTTTCAAAATTCCATCCTTATCTTAAATTATACCTCCCCTCCTTATCACTCTTTTGTTGAAATTTGAGATTCTTACTACATTCTCCCACCTAGTTGAGTAATTTAACACATTCAAGCTTTTCAAGAAACACTGACTCACCGATTCTCTTGGTGAACTAGAAAAATTGGAGTTTTTCTCTAAAAAAATTTGCATTTTTTCTTCTTCTTGTTTGGATATTTCAACTCTTAGGTTTAAATTCTGGGTAATCCTTTGAACTTCATATTTAATTTCATTATTTAGCATTATGGTGATGTTATGTGAAGCTAGAATCTTTAAAGTGAGTATGTTTTTGAGAATTTGTTGGGGTTATGTAAATGATCTTGTGTTGAAGTATATGAGGGTAGATTGATGTGCTATTGTGCTTTGATGATATCATCTTCATTTGTTGTGGTGACTTAGAAGGGATGATTCTTGATTGCATGATCTTGTTGATGGGTTGATATGGTTTGCCATGAATTTGTTATTTGATGAGAATGGTTCTTGATTGAATAGCCTTTATGGTGGGAATAGCATGATTTGGAATGACTAGACTATTTAGGAAGAATGTTCTTTTTGAATGATATTGCTGGAATGACTTTGTGTATTATTGCATTACCACTTTATCCTTATTGTGATAGGATGCCTTCGAAAAGGAATGGGTCGGAGAAAGTGACACCTTCCCTGGGTGCAAAAGGAAGAAGCCGACTAAAGATGGGAGAAAAGAGTCGGCGACTTCCCTTCCGTGCAACCCTACCTTTTTGATAGAGGAGTTCATGGGGTTAACTACCATTTCCAGGACTGCAGCCCAGAGGTGGAGGTACTTGAATGGACCAAAGAGGAACATTTTGGAGATGGGTTTTGCATGCAAGGATACTCTAGAGGCTCTAGCCTTACTCGAGCCAGTCTTCTACTTCTTAGGCCGGATAGGCTTAAAGGGTTTTCTAGAGAATATTTTGAAGACTAATATCTAGTGGACCTTGAAATTATTGGAAACTCTTGAGCAAGTTACAAATGCAGAGGATAAAGAATACAAGATGTCATATCGGGATGTGGCTCAAGCCTTTAGATGGAAATATGGAAGGGGTGTTATGAGGATGCACCAACAGGGTTTGCCATTCTCGCTTGGCAACTTTTGAAGGATCTAATAGGGCACAGAAAGGAAACCCTTGTAAAAAAGCACCTCTATTGTTCACCTGGTGTTGGGCTATGTCCAACGCTTATTATCTAGGGGACTATTTTTCCATGGGGAACTTACACAGTGCCTGGGTTCGGATGTGCATTGCTTTTGGGTGATGACTTTGGAGGGTAAATTTTTCCCAAACTTGGTCGGAGCCTTTGTACAAGAATGCTTAGCAATGGGAGACAATAAAGGTGGAAAGATCTTAATGGGAGGCATGGTAGGGCTCTTAGCTTAACATTTGGGAAATCAAATCCCTTCTCGATTTGCATAGGTGAGTTTTACATATTTGGGGACGAGGTATACTATAAAAAAGCTAGCTCATGCTTCTATAATTGCACTACAACCTTAAACGACTGATTTGTGTGGTTTTATGGCGGTGCAACTACTTGCAACTTCATGGCCCTTCCACAGCCGGAGCGCACCGCCATTGAATGTGAGATGCAATTGGAAGATTTATTTCTAGAACCTGATCCATGATTTGAGAAGGAGTTCTATAGGACTTTATCCAACCAGGAGATAGAGATTGATGAGGTTGATGGCAGAACTTCATCTAGAGCGTTGCCTAGCCGCACTTAACTAACCACAAACCTCCTTGACCAATTTTGCACTCCTGGGGAGCAACTTGCGAGCTCTACTCAAGTTGTGCAAGAAGTTACATTTGGAGGAGTTTGGTGCTACGTTGATTCTGTGGAGGCCACCATGCAACTATAGGGTACATTGAGAAGGATGAGACAAGGCAAGTGAAGGTAGGCCCTTCGGGGCCGCAATAGGTGCAACTATTTTCCAACACCACTTATGAGTTCCATTTTTTATGATGCATTAGGGACAGTGCATGATTCGAGTATGAGGGAGGTAGTAGCTGGGAACTACTATGCCCATTTTATATGGTTATTTTGGGACTTTTAGGATTCACTTTTGTACACTTTTGTGCTCTAGATGTCGTATTTTTCATTGAAATTCTCTAAGAAGAGTTTTAAGCAAATTTTACGATTTTATTACTTTTCTAGAGGATTTTGTGTGACAAGGCAATTTGTTTAAAAACTTTTAAGACTTTGAAGAATACCTTTGAAGATTTGAAGACTTGCATTTGAGATTTTGAAGACTTAAGGAATTGAAGATAAGTGAAGTGAAGATGAGGACTTGAAAGAAAAAGAAGAATAAAATAAAGCTGCTGAAACTTAGCTCAATCGCGACTCGCAAAGGATAGGTCGCGAGTCGCGACGGATGTGTGGCCAGAACCTTCCTTACTCATTTGTACTATAAATACTAACCTGATCCTCTCTCTCCTAACCTCTTCTTCTTCTTCTACAATTTTATGGGTTTTAAAACCCTAGTTTTCCTTTCTTTCTTTTCTTAGTTTGTAGGACAATCACGTCTTTTTATTATCTATGTTAGTTTAAGCTTGGGAGCAATCGATTGAGGCTTCCAAATCCATGTATTGAGAACTCTATTTATCTCTTTATTGCTTTTACTATTGTGCTTTTATTGAGCTTTGAATGTGAATTGTTAATGGAATTAATGTTGTTGGAAGTTTTAGTATATGAATTACTTGTATGATTGTTTATTAGGGTTGGAAGAAAGTAGCTAAATTTCTCCTCTTTTAATATGGAATCCAAGAGTATGGGTTAGAGCTTCTAAATGATGTTGATGTGTTGATAATTGCTAGATAAATATGATGATGTTGAACTCCTTGTCATGTTTGTTTCAGGTAGCAATTGAGAGAAGTCTATGAATGTTGATCGTTCTTGACTAATCTTGTGTAAATGCATGAATTGGTTAAATGCTTAGACACAATGTAGTGTTTATAAGTGTTACCGAGCTTGTTGATTCTTTGTGTTCAATCCCACCAATAGGATACTTTTAGTCGTGTTTCGACTAAGTGATTCATTGGTGAGGTTTGACAAGAGATGTCAAATTCACTCTTGAAAGCTACTATCTAAGAAGGATAGAATAGTAATCTTCACAACAAGTAATTGGAGTAATGAATAGGTTGTATATTTAAGAATAGATATGAGGTATGGAAGTGGATATCAATTACCCCCAAAGGCTTTGTCGTTTATAGTTTATACCCATTTTTCTTAGTTGTTGCACGATTAGCATAGTGACTTGACTTTACTAGTTAGTTTGTCTTTTAATTTCATTGGTGAGATTTGACAAGAGATGTCGAATTCACTCTTGCAAACTACTATGTAAGAAGGATAGAATATTTATCTTCACAACAAGTAATAGGAATAATGAATAGGTTGTAGATTCAAGGGTAGATATGAGGTTTGAAAGTGGATATCAATTGCCCCTAAGGCTTTGTCTTTTATAGTTTATACCCCTTTTTCTTAGTTGTTGCATGATTAGCATAGTTACTTGACTTTGCTAGTTAGTTTGTCTTTAATTTCATAACTTAGGACCAAAACCAAACAACCCCCCCCCCCCCTTTTACTTTCTTACACACACACACACTCCATTATCTACTTAGTTGTAGATAGGAAGCATTTAGGGCTTATAAATTTAACTTTGAGAGGTACATCGACGAACACCCAAATTTTGGCACCTTTGCCGGGGAAGAGGCATTTATTTTAAAGTGTTTAGGCATATTTGGTTCCGTATTAGCTAGTTGTTTTTATTTTCTACTTCTAGGTGGTTCTTTTTGTTCGGAGTAGGTATTGCTTGAGTT
This sequence comes from Rubia yunnanensis, assembly GCA_037428765.1. Taxonomy (NCBI): domain Eukaryota; kingdom Viridiplantae; phylum Streptophyta; class Magnoliopsida; order Gentianales; family Rubiaceae; genus Rubia; species Rubia yunnanensis. The sequence goes on from CM075064.1 coordinate 78,088,750, forward strand.
CTTGGTGAATTTTTATTGACAATCCTTGCAATATGATTCCAGACCTTCAAAAAAAATAGAGCATCTCACCCTGAGGGAACTCATGATCAGAAGAGATGCTCAACAAGAATGGTTTTGTAGGATATGTCATTCCGACCATCCCACTGAGTCTTGCTATATGTTGAGAGAGTAGCACTATGAGGGGGAAAGAACCCTTGGTTTCTAAAACCAAGGGTATTATGATGAGTTCTACCAAGAGGTAGGAGATGTTGGTTTTAAGGGCAAGAAGCCCAAGATTGGTATCCATACCACAATTCTTACAATCCGGAGTGGAGAGGTATTCTGGATTGGTGGTATGACACAACAAGAGACAACACCTATTACCTCGGTTATTCAGGGGTTTTCCCTCGGTTTTTCATCCATAAAAACTGAGGTAGATACTTGCGGAGTAAAAAGTAGGTTTTTTACCTCAGTTCAGAACCGAGGTAAAAAATATTTTTTACTTCGATTTTTTTTCTGAAAAATTGAGGTACATACTATGATAGACAACAAACATAGGTGCAACATCAGCAAGTAATTCGCTAGGCCAATTTCAAAATTTTATGTTCGACATGGTAAAACGAACAACTTGCAACGTCTCGTTTCCGAAAATAAAAAACTACTGAAATGCAGAATCTAGATCTGCATTCAGTAATTCACGATATACGGACCAAAAGTTTCCAGCATGCACAACACTTTTTGGCGGCAAGCCCACCAGATACAACCAATATTTCAATAAAATGCAAAAAAAAATTGGAGGCGGTGAGTCTTCTCGACGAGGCGCGCTTGAGGCTAGAAATATGGAATGGTGGAGATCGCAGGCATCGAATGGTGGAGGTGATTAACAGTGGAGGCGGTGGAGTGTATGCTAAAAGGTAAGAGGAGGCGGATAACAAAAAATGAAAGGGAATGCAGGCATACTAGGGTTTGTTATTTATAATGATGGAGTTTAGTTATTTATAGAGCTGATTGTATCGGCTAAAATAAGGCCCATAACATTTTATTTATAAAGTCTTAACAAATTAAAATGTGCATAAACTATGTCAATAAAATATAAAATGTGCATTAACTATGAAAAATTCCAAAGTCTTCACAAATTAAACTATGTCAATAAAATAAATTGTGTTAAATTACTATAATTATATTTTAGCATAGAGTAGCATAAAAATAACAAAATTATATTTTAGTTTTTTTCAAAAATAAATAATATATATGTGTATATATATTCACTTTGCACGAGTGTTATCTGGTTATTCATAAACTAATAAATAGAATAATAATATTAACAATAAAATAGAAAGGGTGGATATGAATTTTAAAATGTATAATTTTAATTTTTCATCTAAAATATTGATTGCTCCAAAATTGTGTAACCCTATAATCCATTACTCTAAAATACATAATTTTTGGAATTCTTGCATAAATACAGAAATATTAAAAAGAAGATTGTTTTGGTGAAATGTCGAAAAATGCTAGTACGTGTTCTAGAGTAACTTAAAGTTGATTACATAGAAGTTTTTTTTATATATAAACTCACGTAAGTGAGGGGGTGTATATTTGGCTCCCCAGGCCTTTCAAAAAGATGTTCAATATGTGTAATACATTAGTGGAAGCTAATTACAAACTGATGTTTACCCAAAACCTTCATCTAAACACCCTATCTCAATGAATGAGTTGGCCCTATACCCGTTCAAGGACTAACTATGGCCTTACACTTTCTTGCCTCCACACCCCAGTGTCAACAAGAAGAGGTGACCTTCCATAGTGTCCTCTTGCAATTATCTTCCCCCGAAGATAACTACTTAAATTTGTAGATTGTTTGCAGCAGCTGAACCTTTTTTCTGCACCTTGCATATGGTCTTCAGAATTCCTCTCTTCTCCATCTGAAATGAAATTTACAGCCAGCAGTAAATAGTTTGAGATGATAAAGAGGCCCAAATCAAATCATTTGTTTATGATGTTACATGATCAAACAAAATGTTCCAGTGGCAAAGTATATCAGCATACATCAGGAATCTGAGAATTATATGCTAATAAAATCAACTAAATTCTTCTGATAGAAGGTAAACCTTGTTTATCTGCAATTATTATAGATTTTAGCTCTCTCGGTAATTGAGTAAAGGATTTGAAGGTATTTACCTGATTTGAACTGGCCATTTTGGCTAGAAAATCTGCTGCTCCATTGGCTTCTCTATAGATATGATTCATAGAGACTTTAATCTTTTTCATTAGTTCCCAGATTATCCTAACTTCCTCAATGATGTTCCAGTGAGGTTGTAGTTGTTTTCTTACAACCTTAATGAGCATTTGATTGTCACTTTCAATTTGTAAGTGACTAATACCCATGGAAAATGCCAACTGTAAACCTGCTCTAACTGCCCCTGCTTCAGCATGAAGAGGAGAGGGGCTATTTATCTTCTGAGCATCAGCTATTAATATGTCACCTAGAGAGTCTCTTATGATTATTCCAATTCCATCCTTATTCGAATTCTTCCATGAACCATCTGTATTTAGTTTATGGAGGAGTGGAGATGGAGCTTTCTAGGTAATAGTGGCAAGGCTGCCAGGTTCTATTTGATTGTTCATTAGTAACCTTGGCAAAACATTAGATAAATCCCATTTGAAGTTTAGTTTGTAGGCTAACAAAATATAATTAAAGAGGTGTACAGTTTTCCTAAACATCATTATGATGTTAGGTTTTACACTTTCATGATAGTGTTTGTTCCTAAAACACCATATAGTCCATTCTATTAAACAGGGGATAATGGGAACTAGTTTTTTATGATCTAGAAAATTATTGTTGTTCCAGTAATTGAAGTATCTATCCCATAGATATAGAGAATGCTTTGTTGGAACATTGAAGACAATATCAATCCATGTCCATAGTTTTTAAATTTCTGCGCAAGAATTAAAATTATGGTGTATACTCTCTTCATCTCTTAAACAAAAACAGAAAATAGATGGAAGATTGAAAGATAGATCCTCTAATACATCAGGAAGGGGGATTAATCTGTTAAGCATTTTCCAGTTCATAAAACTTACTTTTCTAGGCATAATTGTGGACCAGACATGTTTTAAGGAGGATACACCTGTTCTTTTCTTTCTGATAGTTCATAAGCACTTTTCAGAGTAAACTTTCCATTTTGAGTAGGTTTCCATATTATAGTATCCTCATATTCAGGAAAAATGTCCAGTTCAGTAATTATGTGCTCTGGGAAAAGGTGTTTCAGCTGGTTAATATACTCTTGTCTGTTAGTTAAAAATTCACCAACTGTTAAGTCAAGGAAAGGAGTGATTCAACTATTGTCTCATAGCCTATACAGTGGACCACAATCTTTCCACCCAGAGTTCCAGAAAGAAACTTCCCCTTTCCCTATTTGTATTTTTGAATTTAGAATGGCTATTTCATGAATATCTTTGATTCTCTTCCAGATTTTGGAAGTTTTGTGGTGATCTAGAATTGACCACATAAATTGTGACCAAAGGGATCTTCCCACTTGCAGCTTCCACCATAATTTAATAGAGAAGCTTTGAACCAAAGTCTCAATACTTTTAAAACCAAGGCCATTTTCTTCAAAAGGATAACATAAACTTGGATAAGCCCTCCAAACTCTCTTCCTTTGTGAGGTTTCTGAGTTGAAGGACCATAAGAACTTGCCAATAATTTTATGAATTACATCAATAATGTGTTTGGTAGGTTTTAGAACTGTAATATGATGTATTGGGATAGAGGACAATATGTGCTTGATCAGAATTATCTTTCCAACTTGAGATAATAGTTGATTTTGCCAGCTATTAATTTTGGACTGTATTGATGATATAATGCTTGAGAAGTATACATTTTTGTTCCTACCAATGTAAACTGGGCATCCAAGATATTTAAAGGAAAGTTTCCCTGTAAAATTCCGGTTGAGCTTTTAATATCACCAATAGTTCTGCGTGGGCAGTGCTTGGCAATATAAAATGAGGATTTTTCAAAATTAATCTTTTGGCCTGTAGCCATTTCATAGGATTGTAGGAAACAATTTAGTGTTTTAAGTCCTGATTTGGAATAATTTATAAATATTACAGTATCATCTGCAAAGGATAGACGAGAGATCTTCTTAATTGGGTTAGGAAGCTTATAAAAATTTAGATTTGAGTACTGAAACAGGAAGTTTATGTTCCTTGAAAAAGCTTCTGTCATTAAGATGAATAGAAGTGGAGATAAAGGGTCTCCTTGTTTTAACCCCCTGGTTGCCTGGAAGAAACCATATGATGACCCATTTATTAAGATGGAGAAAAAGGCTGATTTTAAGTTTTTCATTATTAGTTCAATTTTTTTGATTGAGAAACCCATCTGACCTAATAACTTGGATAAAAAGGTCCAAGAGACTCTATCAAATGCTTTCATCATATCAAGCTTTATGATCATGTTAAAACTTTGGTTTTAGTATTAATGAAAGAGGCAAGTTCTTGCATTAGAAGAATATTTTCTGAAATATCTCTTCCTGAGATGAATGCTGTTTGTTTTGGGCTTATTATGATATCCATAACTGGTTTAAGCCATTCAATAATGATTTTGGTTAAAATTTTATTAATAAAATTACAAAGACTAATTGGTCTGTAGTCTTTGAAGGATGAGCAAACTTCTTTTTTAGGTATGAGAATGATTAAAGTGGCTGCAATTGATTTTGGGATGTTGGTTGATAAAAAGAGATTATGTATAGCATGTAGGACATCTGTGTTGATGATGTGCTAGCATTTATGATAGAAAAAACCTGAAAAACCATCTGGCCCTGAAGCTGAATGTCCATCCATTGCTTTAACTATGTTAGTCAATTCTTCCATTGTTACTGGTTTAGTGAGTTCACGGTTCATTTCTTCAGTAATTAGCTTTGGAATATTTTCTAATAACCAAGCAGTGTTAATTCTAGAAGGATCTTTGTGCTCTTCCTGTAATAAATTTGAGAAGTATTTAACACCCTCTTCTGCAATTTCCTCCTGAGTATTTAAAGTTATACCATCTTCAGTTTTAACTGAAAATATGGTTTGTCTTTTATGCTTAGATTTAACCTTTTGATGGTAAAATTTTGTGTTTTGATCTCCTTCTTTAAGCCATTTTACTCTTGATTTCTGCCTCCAGTAAATTTCCTGATTATTCAGTGCCAGAATTAACTTTGCTTTAGTTTTATTTAAGTGTTCTAAGTTTGCTTGTGTTTCATTTTGTTGGAGGGCATATTTTGCTTGAAGAAGATCTTCTTCACAAACTTTGACTGTGTCAAAGATATTTCCAAAGGTGTGTTTATTCCAGAATTTAAGAGCATTTTTCAAGTTTTTTTAGCTTGAATAAGAAATTTCCAATTCCCAATTTATTAGAGGGGATGTTCCATGAATCTTCTACAATCTTCATAAAGGTTGGATGATTAAACCAACATTCTTGGAACCTGAACGGGGATGGTTTATTAAATAATTTTGTTTCACCTATGGTAAATAGAAAGGGGGAGTGGCTTGATTTCCCTCTTGCTAATGTTTTAATGCCAGATTCCTTAAACAAGTCTCACCATATATTATTAGATAACCCTCGGTCTAACATTTTCCAAACCGTTCCTTTGGATCTCATACCTGTCCAAGTAAAACTAGATCCAGATGTTGGAATTGTAGACATATTGACTTTATTCTGAAAATTATTAAAATTTTGAATACTTTTTGTGTCAGGTTGAGATTGACCCAGGTATTCCTCTATGGAACTTATGACATTAAAATCTCCTATTAAGCTTAAAGGTGAACTGCTATGGTTCAGAATTTGTTTCCACGGTTTATTTCTTTCATTTATAGTATGTTTGGCATAAATGAAACATGTGAAACAATCTTGGGTTAGCAACTGATTATTGAATTTGGTTAATATCATTTTCTCATCCACTGAGATGATCTGCATTTTAATTGAATCATCCCATAGAATCCAAATTTTACAGTTTGGACCTGAGAAGTGATGTTCAGACCGAGTCTGGAAGGCCACTTTCTTGATGGCGTTGGCTTCCCACATTAGCTCAATTACGGTTAGGATATTAATTTGATGTCTTTTTTTAATGTCTTTTAACCTATTTATGGTGACAGAATTGCCCACTCCCCTAGCATTCCATACACATATTTTTAAACCTATCATTGAGAAGATTTGTTATGTGTCAACGTTGAATGGGTAAGGACCGTTTTAGGGGTTTGTGTATAAGATTTTTTATTGTGTCTTCTGTTCTTTTTTATGTCAAGGTTATACAAGACATCTTCTGAATTTATTAAAAGGTTGAAGTTATTCTGTGATTCCCTTAGAGCAGCTTTAGAGTTTTCAATATCTTCTATAAACAGAGAGTCAAGAGCTGATTTTGAACTGTTTTTGGTTTTGGAGTTGGAAGATAGAAATGGAAAATTTCCTCCGTTTATTTCTATGAAGGTTTCTTCATTGTTTTCTGTTTCATCTGTAGTATTATTTGACTCAAAAATTAGGCTGTCTGTGTGCTGATTCTTATGTGTCTTATTAGGGATAGTTTCTGATAGAGGGGATGAAGTTGATGTCTTGTGTGGGTTTTCAACAATTTTATTATTGTTTCTCATATGATCATTAACAGTTAATGGAACTGTTTGTTTCATATGTTGATTATCAAGGTCATAATCTGAGTTTAGATTTTCAGTGGAACTGTCAGATACAGGTAAATTGTTTACTAAAATATTAACATCATGGTCCATAAAGAGTGTGTCTGTATCAGTATTGTTTATATTATGAACAACATGATCAGTACTCAGATTTACTTCCGATGAGTTCCCCGTGTTCACATTTTCAATATGATGAGTGTTTAAGAGAGGGACCTGGGAACCTTGACCAAGGTTCAAGACTTCAGAACTTGTATTATTTGTTTGATTTGTCTCCTGTATCCCTTTCTGAACTTATTTATGAATGCAGTTATTGTTGCATTTGTCTGATCCCTTATTGAAAGTAGCTTTATTAACCTGCATTTGAGTGTTAGCTTTGTTCTTGCTGACAGGTATATATATTTTTTCCTGAGAAGATAAACCCGAAGAAGAAGATTTTGTGCCCTTACCAGTAGGAATTCTCTGTTCACCTTTTGTGTCATCACCTATATTGATGAAAGGCCTCTAGGCATGAAGTGTTGACTGTGTTTGGTCATTTCTATAAGAGGTGATAGTGTGTCCTAACTTAAGACATTTAGCACAGTATTCAAGCATATCCTCGTATTCTAAATATTGCCAGAATCCTACACCTCTATACTCAATCCAGATCCTTTACAATTTTATTTTCGTGATATATATTTCCACACAAACCCTAGCCACATGTGGTCTGGATCCACTCAACGTAGCTTTATCTACCTTTACTGGTTTACCTATAATATTACCCAAAGACAACAATACCTATTCATCAAAGAATTGTTGGGGGAGGGCATACATAGCAATCCATGCAGGGCATATAAGTGAATCCGCATTTGAAGAAAAATTAGGTTCCCATTTGGTAATTCTTAGTGAATAAGAGCCGAAATTCCATACCTTGTGAAACCAGCATCGATAGTAATCCTCCTGCAAAGAGAAACAAATCAGTACCTAACGATTATCTAAAAGAGAGATATTCGTATGACCTTTGAAATCGGCAGTTTGGAAGTCCCTTGGAGACGATCTAGTTGTGGTCTGCTCCGACAAATTTTCTGATTAGGGTTAGCTGTAGAGGAGCCTCGAGCATTTCACATTCGTCGATATTGAAACTCAATCCTGGTTCCCCTAAATGTTCTATCAGTTATTTTGATTGAATGGAACTCTAGGTTGGGAAGGTTTGGAAAGGGCGGGTTCAGAGTTAGGACGTGAGACCGAAGCAATTCTTTGCCTAGGGCTTGCTTGTAGGAAAATGCCGGTTGAGGTTCCGGCGGCGGTGGTGGCTCCGCCATAGGTGTCGCCATTGGTTCGGTCAGGAGGTAGGGTTTCAGAGCAGATCTCGAAAAATTGCCTCTGAGCAGACGAAGAAGCAGCTTGGTAAATCTAATTTCTTCTTAGCTTATAGTGTATTTGATTACATAGAAGTAAGAAAGGTAAATCGGAAAACATTACAAATTTATTTTTGTGCAAGTTTATTGATAAATACTATGTTATGGACTTGGAAAAATACAACTTGGGTGTATAGATTACCATCACGTTCGAGCGGATTTCAATTTGGAGTTATGAGTAAAGGTTTGGCCTTTTGCACTTAGGTCCCTCCAAGAAAGTTGGAATTCTTGAATCACAAAATTGGCAACATCAAATTTCAATTAAATAATATACAGTTTCTATTTTTCAATTTTGGCATGTATGGGTGAGCATCAAGGCCTCGAAAGTCAACATTGATTACTTCTACACAATCTTGAAAAATTACGCTATGGCCCAAAATTGTGTTGCCCTATAATCCATTGCTCCGAAATACATGATTTTTTATTCTTTCATAAATATAGAAATATTAAATAGGTGTTTTTTTTGTGAAATGTTGCAATGCGCTAGTACATGTTCTAAAGTAACTTAGAGTTGGTTACATAAAATTAAGAAAGGTAAATCAGAAAATATTACAAATATATTCCTATACTTGTTTATTGATAAATACTATGTTATAGACTTGGAAAATACAACTTGGGTGTATATGGCACCATTATGTTCGAGCGGATTTCAATTTGAAATCACGAGTAAATTTTTAACTTTTTGCACTTAGGTCCCTCCAAGAAAGTTGGAATTGTCGAATCACAAAATTGGCAATATCAAAATTCATTTCAATAATATACAGTTTCAATTTTGCAATTTGGGCATGTATGGGTGAGCGGAAAGGCCTCGAAAGTCAACATTGATTACTTCTACACAATCTTGAAAAATTACACTATGGCCCAAAATAGTGTTACACTATAATCCATTGCTCAGAAATACATTTTTTTTATTGTTACATTAATATATAAATATTAAATATGTGATTGTTTTGGTTATATGTTTCAATGCGCTAGTACATGTTGTAGAGTAACTTAGAGTTGGTTAAATAAAAGTAAGGAAGGTAAATCGAAAAATATTAAAAATGTATTCCTATGCATGTTTATTTATAAATACCATGCTATGCACTTGGAAAATACAACTTGGGTGTATAGGGTACCATCACGTTCGAGCGAATTTCAATTTGGAGTTACAAGAAAAGTTTTGACTTTTTGCACTTAGGTCCCTCCAAGAAAGTTGAAATTCTCAAATCACAAAATTGGAAACATCAAAATAAAATTCAATAATATACAGCTGCGATTTTGCAATTTGGGCATGTATGGGCAAACAGAAAGACCTCAAAAGTCAACATTGATTACTTCTACACAATCTTGAAAATTTACACTATGGCCCAAAATTGTGTTACCCTATAATCGCTCTGAAATACATGATTATTTATTCTTTCTTAAAAATAGAAATATTAAATAGGTGATTTTTTTGGTGAAATGTTGCAATGCGCTAGTACATGTTCTAGAGTAACTTAGAATTGGTTACATAAAAGTAAGAAAGGTAAATTGAAAAATATTACAAATATATTCCTTGCATATTTATTGATAAATACTACGTTATATACTTGGAAAATATAGCTTGGGTGTATATGGTACCATCATGTTCGAGCGGATTTCAATTTGGAGTTACGAGTAAAGTTTTGACATTTTGCACTTAGGTCCCTCCAAGAAAGTTGGAATTGTCGAATCACAAAATTGGCAACATCAAAATTCAATTTAATAATATACAATTGCGATTTTGTAATTTGGGCATGTATGGGTGAATGAAAGGCCTCCAAAGTCAACATTGATTACTTCTACACAATCTTGAAAAATTACACTATGGCTCAAAATTGTCTTACCCTATAATCTATTGCTCCAAAATGCATATTTTTTGTTCTTGCATTAATATAGAAACATTAAATGGTGATTGTTTTGGTTAAATGTTGCAATGCGCTAGTACATGTTCTAGAGTAACTTAGAGTTGGTTACATAAAAGTAAGAAAGGTAAATCGGAATACATTAAAAATATATTCCTATTTATGTTTATTGATAAATACTATGTTATGGACTTGAAAAATATAACTTGGGTGTATAGGGTACCATCACGTTTGAGCGGATTTCAATTCGGAGTTACGAGTAAAGTTTTGACTTTTTGCACTTAGGTCCCTCCAAGAAAGTTGGAATTGTTGAATCACGAAATTGGTCACATCAAAATTCAATTTAATAATATACAGTTGTGATTTTGCAATTCGGGCACGTAAGGGTGAATGAAAAAACCTTGAAAGTCAACATTGATTACTTCTACACAATCTTAAAAAAATTACACTGGGCCCAAAATAGTATTACCCTATAATTCATTGCTCTAAAATACATTATTTTTATTATTCTTTCATAAATATAGAAATAATAAAAAAAGGAATTTTTAGGTGAAATGTTGGAAAACTCTAATGCATGTTCTAGAGTAACTTAGAGTTAGTCATAGAACTAAGAAATAGATGGAAAATGCTAAAAGAGCAACTCTTAGCCACGTCACCTTTGACACGTGCACCCTTGGAATTAGCCCCGTGTTAAATAAATAAAATTTTATATACTACTTATTCATAATCATATGGAATAGTAGTATGTAAAATTTTATATACAGTTTATTTTTATATAATTATGAATAAGTAGTGCAAAAAAATTTATTCGGTGAGAAAATAAAGTTTGTTTATTTATATTTCACTACACTCTTATTGCTCAAACTCTACGTTTAATTCTTTTAATCCAAAAATATAAAAACAAAGTCATAGTCAAAAGAATTGATATAAAATATTTTAAAATAAAAAAGAAATTGAGTTGTAAATATTTTTTTAAAAATTACATTTTATTTTTGTTAAAAAATAAAATTACATTATTAATATATATATACACACATATATTCAATTGTTTTAAATCATGCATCGCAAGGGTCCTATCTCTTATTCATATACTTATAATTAAGTACAATGTCTATAAGAGTGACGTGTGACGTCGGTCACAAAAACAACCAACGTGGGTATGTCTGACATGCGTGCGACGTCGATCATTATTGTTTGGGATAAGTATGTGCGACCTCGGTCACAACATCGGTAAGCCAGACATGCATCCGACATTGGTCATTCTTATCTGGGATAGGTACGTGTGACCTCGGTCACAACCTCGGTAAGCAAGATATGTGTGCGACGTTGGTCATTCTTTTCACAGCAAAGCATCAGCCTTTAGATGCAATTGGCAATTGCCAATTGGGCTTCAAGTGACAAATCATTTGCCCTGAATTATTGCGTCGTAATTATTTTAAAATTTTGACATACTTATGATTTTTTTGGGTCGGATTATCCGAATTATTTTAAGTGAAAAAACCGAATAACCCTAACTGAATAGACCAAAAACTAAATAAACAAAACCGATGCCCACCCCTATATATTAGCACCGGGTTTTTTTGTTAGCACCAGTTTTAACCGGTGCTAACGAAAAAACCGGTGCTAAAATTAGCACCGGTTTAAAAACCGGTGCTAACAAGAAAAACCCGTGCTATATCGGTAGATTTTTTGCACCGGTTTAAAAACCGGTGCTAACTAAAAAACCGGTGCTAAAAGTTGGGATTTAGCACCGGTTTTTTTCCGACCGGTGCTAAATTAGCATCAGTTACTTAGGCACCGGTTTTTTTTGCAAAACAAAACCGGTGCTAGAACATAAAAAAAACAGGTGCTAAAGGGGGGTTCTTGTAAGAGTGAATGCACAATAGAAAAAGCACTAAATAGATAGATATGATTATCAAGACATGGATATGAAAGCTTCAATCAATTTCTCCCAAGATTAAACTAACCTAGATAATGAAAAGACATGATTAGCCTACAAAATTAAGAAAGGAAAGAAAAGAAAAACTAGGGTTTTAGCCCAGAAAAATGCAGGAAGAAGAAGGGGTGTGAAGAGGAGAGGATAAGGTTTAGTATTTATAGTATAAAAAAGTAAGAAAGTTTCTGGTCATCCATCCATCGCTTTGTCGCGAGTCGTGACTGAGCCCATTTTCAGCATCTTGATTTCTTTCTTCATTTTGTTTCAAGGCCTCCTCTTCACTTCACTTATCTTCAATTATTCAAGTCTTCAAATGCTCAAATAAAAGTCTTCAAATCTTAAAATCTTAAAAGGTATTCTTCAAAGTCTTCAAACAAATTGCCTCGTCACACAAAATCTTCTAGAAAAGTAATAAAAGCGTAAAAGTCGCTTTTAACTCTTCTTAGAGAATTTCAAAGAAAAATGCCACATCTAGAGCACAAAAGTATACAAAGGTGAGTCCCAAATGTCCTAATATAACCATATAAAATGGGCACATCAAGAATATGAAAGAATAACTAAAAGCCACCTAGACGACTATCCGACGTTTTCTCCTAGAGTACGTCTAACCACAAAGGAGTACATGAGCACCTAGTTGTTCACAAGTTGAACATCGATGTATCCCTAAAACACATCAACTAGAAGAGAATAATATTCGTATTAGAAAGAGAAAAGGCAATTGAGGAGTAGGTGTTTAAGCTTTTGAAAGATCATGTCATCAAAGAGGTATTGTACCCAAAATGGCTAGAAAATCAAGTCATGGTAAAGAAACATAATGGGTTATAGTGCATGTTGATTGACTTCACAAATCTCAACAAGTGTTACCCTAAAGATAAGTACCTATTACCACCCATCGACAAGATAATCGAATCGATAACAGGGTACTAAGATTTGGCCTTTTATTCAATTCACACAAAGGCTATCATCAAATCTGAATGTCAGAGAATGACGTCGCTCATAGCGGACATTGAAATATTCTAGTACAAAAAGATGCATTTCAGCTGCAAGAACACTGGTGCAACATATTAGAGATTGGTAGACAAGTTGTTTCAACAGCTGGTCGGGAAAAACATAGAGATATATGTCGATGGCATGGTAATAAAAACCAAAACCTACGATCAATTATTGCTCGTCTTGAAGGAGATGTTTAAGGAACTTTACCAATCAAGTTTAAAGTTGAACCCTGCTAAATGTGCGATTGATGTAGGGGCGGAAAGTTCTTAGGCTTCATGGTTTCTGACCGGGGAATCAATGGAAATCAGTAGAGATTCGAAGCATTATAAATTATGAAATCTCCATAGAAACTCAAAGAGGTCTAGAAACTAATAGGTTCATCAGCTACCCGAAGCCACTTTCTTTCGAAAGGTGTGAAGAATCACTTGCCTTTCTCTGATGTCCTAAGAAAGACCAAAAGGTTTGATTGGACGGATCAATGTAAAAAATCCTTTCATGAATTAAATGAATACCTTCAGACGCTGCCTACCCTGATGAAGCTAGACAAAGGAAAAGATATCATATCTTTACATATCAGCGCCTCCCTTGTTGATCAGCACTTTTCTGGTTAAAGAAAAAGATTATCAGCACACTGAATCTACTTCATCACCAGAGCCTTGCAGGGCCTAGAGAAAAGATATACTTCTCTCGAGGGGTTTATTTTGGCCTTAGTACATGCATCACTGCGCCTTTGTCCATACTTCAAAGCTCACAGAATTGTACTACTAACCAATCATCTAATAAGGAAGATACTGCTAAAACCTGAACCTTCAGGTTGAGTGATGAAGTGGGCCATCAAGCTAGGTGAGTATGAAATCTAGTTCAAGCCATGAATGATAATTAATAAGCAGGCTCTAGTAGAATTCATCGTCAAGACAACGGTACCAATCAAGATTGAAGATGAATAATAAGTACCGAAGTAAGGGGGACTACGAGGCTAGGGAGCGAGGCTTATAGGGATACCTGGAGATGGTTAAACCAATGTCGAAAGCGTTTTGAAGTTATACCCTAAGACAACTGCCAAAAGAAATAAACTATAAGGAGGACACTTAAAGCAAACTTGTCCCACCCGACCTCAATCTTAAGTCCCATAAAAGTTATTGATGGAAACACTAGGAAAGTAATGTTTCGGAGAGAAAATAGTTCTTGGATGTCTTCCATTAGTAATTACCTTCGATATGGAACCCTGTTAAAAGATAGGAGCGAAGAAAGAAATATTAGGCTTAAATCCCCAAAACATGTGATCTAGGATGATGTGTTGTATTAGTGAGGATTCCTCTAGCCACTCATTTAGTGTGTCACTCTATGAAGCTGACTATCTGATCTTCACCTTTATGCATGCATTAACAAATGCATTCGACACATTTGTTATTATGTTTTTTTTGGTTGATTGCTAATTTTAGTTCAATTTACACGACAAAGGGTTGTGATAACCATTGTTGGTTTTCTTATCTAAATCCCGAGTTTTGTAGACTTAATTGGAACTTATAGATACGTATGTTTCACAAGCACCTAGATATTCCCTTGTGATTTTACTAGTAGGTTTTTCATGAGTATTTTGTCATAATTTTATAAAAAGCCACTCGCAAGAGTGGTAGTAGATATCAGAAGGTCATCCACAAGAGTGGTAGTAGACAAAAGGCCACAAGCTAAGACGTGGTAGTAGATGGAAAGAAGCCAAAAAAAGAGTGGAGTTAAAGTTCAATTTTTCTAGATGAGAAAAGACTGCAACAGGCGACACAGTTTGCGCCTGATCCACCTCCACTCGGGATCATTAAAACCGTAGCTAGAATTAACCCGAGGGAAGGCTCAGTAAGGTTAGAAGAGTCAAATTTAAATTTAAATTTAGTACCCAACTCACTACTATGCTACCTATGAGATAGTTAGTTGCACGCCCTAGGTATGTCGATAGAGATGTTGGGGCCTAATAGTCAGTTAAACACAACCATGTCCGAGTTGTCAATCAATATGTGTTGCTACGAATAGATAGTATGGTAAACCGCATAGGGGGGTTTCAATTAACAACTAAAGACATGAAATATAAGGTAAGTAAACTATATTAGCTAGAAACCCGGGGAATAATATTCGCAACATGGTTGATTCAATGCTTTGATCCTCGATTCATTGACATTTAAGATTTCAACACCCTAATCTAGTGCTCATAACACGTAGTGTGGTTGGTGGTTAGCACTTCCCCGTACCTGTCACGTAGGGTGCTCTTGCAATCTTCCATTGACATCGCCTCCATAATTAGAGGAGTTGATGAGACGTCAAATGCATGTATTTTTTGGAGCATTTAAAAATTACTTTGTCATTTTTTTTTAAAGATTTCTAGGTTTAGGTAGGTTTTACTCATAAGGGGTCCAGATGACCATTTTAAGTTTTCATGTCTAAATCCTTCATTTTGTAACCTATGTTTAGTCTAATGGATTTAGTCCTTACGAGCATTTAGATTTTGTTTTGCAAGCTTAATTTTTAGATTGCTCATGAGCAGTAAGATTTTTTAGTGAAGGCTATTTGAAAGGATTGTTGAAGATGGAATGCCACTCACAAAGTGGTAGAAGATAAAGTGAAGAAAGGCGAGCAAAGCAAAGGGTGCAGAATGATCTATGTTTCAAAGTAGAGTTCTGAGAGTTATGCTAGAAGAATCAGCCTCTAAAGGTGGTACCATTGGATTCTTCTTCTCGAGTATTATAAAATTGACTACAAGAACTCCTAAAACAGAATAACAGTTCACCCGGAGGAAGGAAAACAAAACTTGATTTTTTGTGTCGCAACTCTTGAAAAGTGTGTCACAACTCCCGAATTAGATGCACTGGGAGCTCTCAAAATTCCTGGTTAGTTCACTTATCGTGAACATTGGCCAGAAACTAGTTTTTTACTCCCCTTTTTCTTGTACTATAAATAGCATTCATCCCCGTCTTCCCCAACTCTCTAAGCCCAACTTGGGGGCTCCAAAGTTTTTCAACATTTTCTTTCATTTATTCTTCTCGCTTTGTAGATCTGTGTTCTATGTTATGGGTTTTCATTATCTAACTTAGTTTTGTTCCTGGGAGCAATTGATTGAGCCTTCCAAGCCATGTCTTGAGAATTCTTTCAATATATTTATAACTTTTGCTATTGTGCATTTATTGAGCTTTATATGTGGATTGTTAATGGAATCAATATTGCTGGTTGTTTGAGTATATGAATTGCTTGTATGATTTCTTTTTAGGGTTGGGAGAAAGTAGCTAAGTTTCCCCTCTTTTAAGATGAAATCCAAGATAATGAGTTAGAGCTTCGAATGATGTTGATGTGATGATAATTGCTAGATGAATGTGATTATGTTGAACTCTTTGTCATGTTTGTTTATTGTGGAAAATAGGAGAGGTGTATGAGCATTGAACGTTCTTGACTAATCTTGTGTAAATGCATGAATTGGTTCAATGCTTAGACACGATGTAGTGTTTATAAGTGTTACCAAGCTTGTTGATTCTTCGTGCTCAACGCCATTAATGGGATACTTTTAGCCATTTATCGACTAAAGAAGTCATTAGTGAGAGAACTACTTTCTATGAAGGATAGAAGATTTATCTTCACAACAAGCAGTTAAAGTAATGAATAAGTTGTTTCACTCGTTCTTGAATAATTTGTTATACAGAATTCATGTGTTCTTTAACAAGTAGTTAAAGAGTGGAGTCAAATTTCAAGTTTTGAAGATGAGAAATGGCCGCAACAGGCAACACGGTCCTCGCCTAACCCACCTCCACTAGGGGTCGTTAAAATCGTAGCTAGAATTAACCCGAGCGAGGCTGAGTAAGGTCAGAGGAGTCAAATTTAAATTTATGTTTTGCACCAAACTCACTACTATGCTACCTATAGGATAGTTAGTTAGAAGCCCTGGGTATGTCGACAGAGATGCTAGGTCCTAATAGTCAATTAAACACAACCATGTCTGGGTTGTCAATCCGTCTATGTTGCTAGGAATAGATAGTATGGTAAACAGGGGTGGGGGTTGGTTTTTCAATTAACAACGAGGGACATGAAATATAAAAGGCAAGTAAACTATATTAGCTAGACACTTGGGAATAATTTTTGTGTAACATGGTTGATTTAATACTTCAACTGCCCTTCTCCTACAAACAGGCTTTGGGCAAAGAACTACTAAGATCTCTTCATCCTACCAATGATTCCATACCTTCCCACCCTAGAGGTCTATTCAATCCAAAACAATCGATAGACCATTTGGGAGAGCCAGGTCTGAGCTTCACTATCGACGACTGCAAGAGGCTAGAGGCTCCACTATGGCTGACATTGATCGGAAAATTTGCTCAAAGTAGGCCCTAACTGGATCTTCTTTGAAAAGATTTCTAGATGGCTAATTTCAAAGGCCACACGGACATCTCGCTCCTCGACAGCAGCCAGATATTGATTAGATTCTTCTTACAGGAAGATTACTATTGTTGTTGGCTACACAAGGTATGGAACTTTGGTTCATACTCACTTCGAATCACCAAATGGGAACCTAACTTTAACCCTAATGCGGATTCCCCCATATGCTCCACAAGGATCAACCAACATCAAACCTTATTCCTGAGTCAAACAGTTCTATGGTTGGAGCTGAAAGCACAGAAGAAGCTTTTATAGATATAAATGGAGGACATTTTGCCCTACTATCTTCCAACTCTAAACTTAACAGAAGATCCATCTCTAATAAGCCAACCCAAGACACTTTGTCTGTGGATGATTTGGAACACTCTAAATCCACTTTCGTAGATTCACATAATAGCTTCAATCACTTAATGAACTCAGAAGATGTATTGGAAAACCTGTATTCAAATAAAAATAGAATGTACAACAAAAAATCCTACAGTCAAACCCCAAAAATGGTCCTTACCCGTTCAGCGTCGACACATAACAAATCTTCTCAATGACAGGTTTGAAAACATGTGTATGGAATGCATGGGGGTAGGTAATTCTGCCATACTGAATAGGATAAAAGATATTAAAAAAAGACATAAAATCAATATCCTAACCATAATTGAGCCAATGTTAGAAGCTTATTCCATCAAGAAAGTAGCCTTCCAAACTAATTTTGAACATTACTTTTTGGATCCAAACTGCAAAATTTGGATTCTGTGGGATGATTCAGTTCAAATGCAAATTATCTCAGTTGATGAGTAAATTGTATTGAGCAAATCCAAAAACCAGTTTTTAATACAAGAATGGTTCACAGGTTTCATATATGCCAAGCATACTGTAACTGAAAGGAATAAACTGTGGAAACAAGTGCTGAACCATAGAAATTCACCATTAAGTTTAATAGGAGATTTTAATTCCATAAGCTCCATAGAAGAATACCTAGGTCAATCTTTTCCTGAACCAAGGAGTATACAGAATTTTAATAATTTCTAGAGAAAAGCCAATATGTCCACAATTCCCACATCAGGATCACTTTTTACTTTGACTAGAATGAGATCCAAAGGAAGAGTTTGAAAAGATTAGATAGAGGTTTATCTAACAATATGTGGTGGGATATTTTTAGAGCATCTGGAATCAAAACACTTGCAAGAGGGCAATCAGACCATGCCCCCTTACTATTTACCATAGCTGAAAAAAACTATTCAACAAACCAACCCCGTTCAGGTTCCAAGAATGTTGGATTAATCACCCAACTTATATGAAAATTGTAGAAGATTCATGGAACATCCATTTAAATAAATTGGGAATAGAAAAATTCCTATTTAAGCTAAAAAACATAAAAAAAAATGCTCTAAAATTCTGGAATAAACACACCTTTGGGAATATATTTGATGCAGTCAAAGTTTGTGAAGAAGATCTTCTTCAAGCAGAAACTGACCTTCAACAGAATGAATCACAAGCTAACCTGGAAAATTTAAATAAAACAAAAGAAAAGTTAGCTTTAGCTCTAAAAAATCAAGAAATTTATTGGAGGCAGAAATCTAGAGTTAAATGGCTAAAAGAAGGTGATCAAAACACTAAATTTTACCATCAAACAGTAAATTCTAAACATAAAAGACAATCCATAATCTCAATCAAAACTGAATTTAATACAGTTTTGAATAATCAGGAGGAAATTGCAGAAGAAGGTGTTACATTCTTCTACAATTTATTACAGGAAGAGGAAAAAGATCCCTCTGGCATTAACACAGCTTGGATATTAGAAAATATACCAAGGCTGATTACAGAAGAAATAAACTCTGATCTAACCAAGCCTGTAACTATTGATGAATTAACAAACATAATTAAAAAAATGGATGAACATTCAGCTTTAGGGCCAGATGGATTCTCTGGCTTTTTCTATCAAAATGGTTGGCACATCATAAGCACATATGTTTTACATGCTATAAATGAACTCTTCCATCCAGCCAACATTCCAAAAGCAATTTCAACCACATTAATTATCCTTATCACTAAAAAAGAGGTGTGTTCATCCTTTAAAGATTACAGACCAATCAGCCTCTGTACCTTTATCAATAAAATAGTTACCAAAATCCTCTCTGAAAGGATAAAACCACTTATGGATTCCATAATAAGTCCTGAACAAATAGCATTTGTCTCAGGAAGGGAAATTTCAGAAAATATTCTTTCAATGCAAGAGCTAGCTTATTTCAATAATTCCAAAACAAAAGGAATTAACATGATAATAAAGCTTGACATGATGAAGGCCTTTGATTGAGTCTCTTGGTCCTTTTTGTCTAAATTATTAGGTCAGTTTGGGTTTTCAATCAAAATAATAGACCTAATAATGAAAAACTTGAGATATGCCTTCTTCTCCATCCTGATAAATGGGTCATCTTGTGGTTTCTTCCAAGCAACCATAAGTATCTCCACTTGTATTCATTTTAATGGAAGAAGCTTAATCAATGAATATTAATTTCCTATTTCAGTATTCAAACCTGAAATACTATAAGTTATCTAATCCCATTAAGAAAATATCTCATTTATCTTTTGCTGATGACACTATAATTATGCTGAAATACACAAAATCAGGACTCAAAACACTTAATTGTTTTATGGAATCCTATGAAATGGCCACAGGGCAAAAGATAAACTTTGAAAAGTCTTCCTTTTATATTGCCAAGCACTGCCCTCTAAGAATTATTGGTGATATCAAAAATGCAACAGGAATGTTACATGGCAATTTTCCATTCAAATATCTAGGATGCCTAGTATACATAGGTAGGAATAAAGTATACTTTTCAAGCATTATATCATCAATACAAGGAAAACTAAATAAATGGAAAAACAAGCTACTTTCTCAAGCTAGAAAATTAATTCTGATTAAGCATGTACTATCTTCTATTCCAATACATCAGATCATAGTTTTGAAACCAACTAAACATATAATTGATGTAATTCACAAATTACATGGCAAATTTATATGGACCTTCAATACAGATTCCTCGCAAAGGAAGAGAGTTTGGAGGTCATTTCCAAGTTTGTGTTATCCAATTGAAGAAAATGGCTTAGGTTTTAAAAATATTGACATACTGGTTAAAAGTTTCTCTATTAAACTATGGTGGAAGCTTCAAGTAGGAAGGTCACTTTGGTCACAATTTATGTGGTCAATACCAGATAACCACAAAACTTCCAAAACCTGGAAGAGAATTAAATAAATCCAATATATAGCCATTCTGAACTCCAAAATACAAGTAGGGAAAGGGGATGTTTCTTTTTGGGATTCTGGTTGGTCATCTTGTGGTCCACTATATAGGGTGCGGGATAGTAATTTAATTATTCCTTTCCCAGAGTTGACAATTACTGAATATCTAACAAACATACAACTATATATCAACCATCTTAGATACCACTTGCCCGAACACATAATTACTGAACTGGAGCAAGATCAAGCAACCTTTCCTGATTATAAGGATATTTTGATATGGAAACTAACTGAAAATGGTAAGTTCACATTGAAAAGTGCTTATGAACTCATCAGAAATAGGAGAATAGTGGTATCCTCCTTAAATCATGTGTGGTCGTCAATTATGCCTAGGAAAGTATGTTTTAAGAACTGGAAAATGCTAAACAAAATCTTACCCCTTCCTGATGTATTAGAGGATCTATCCTTTAATCTACCATCCATTTGTTGTTTTTGTTTTGGTGGTGAAGAGAGTATACATCATAGTTTCAATTCTTCCACAGAAATAAAGAAACTACGGACATGGATGGATACTATCTTCAATGTTCCAACAAAACATATTCCATACCTATGGGATAGATATTTCTTGTACTGGAATTTGAACACTCAATTTCTAGATCATAAGAAACTTCTTAGGACTATCTCTTGTTTAGTAGTATGGACTATATGGTGTTTTAGGAACAAACACTATCATGAAAATGTGAAGCCTAACATCATCAATATGTTTAGGAAAATTTTACACCTCTTCAATGATATTATAGTTGGCCTACAAACTAAACTTCAAATGGGACTTGACCAATGCTTTACCAAGGTTACTAATAGACAGTCAACAAAAACAAGGAAATTTTGTTACTGTAACCTGGAAAGCACCTACATCAGCTTTCTATAAGTTAAATGCAGATGGTTCATGGAAGGATTCAAATAAGGAAGGTACTGGAGTAGTTATCAGAGATTATGTAGGAAACATGTTAATAGCTGATGCCCAGAAAATATGTAGCCACTCTCCTTTTCATGCTGAAAAAAGTGCAATCAGAACAGGATTACAGTTGGCAATCTCTTTGGGTATTGATCATCTCCAGATTGAAAGTGACAACAAAATGCTCACAAAGGTGTTGAGGAGAAAATTTCAGCCACCTTGGAAAACCACAGAGGAAGTTAGGAAAATCTGGGAACTTATGAAAATTATTATAGTCACACTACATCATATCTATAGAGAAGCCAATGGAGCAGCATATTTACTAGCTAAAATGGGAAGCTCGGATCAGGTAGACACTTTCACATGTTATACGCATTTACCAAGAGATTTGAAAGCTATAATAATTGCAGATAAACAGTTTATACCTTCTATCAGAAGGATATAACTGGATATAGCCTGCAATTTTTTGATTTGCACAAGTTTTCTATTTCTAATATGGTCATGATAGGGTTGGGTTATTTATCAGTTTATCAGTATTTTTGCATGGAAATAGCTGGATGTTTTTTGTTGGAACTTGTTACTGCTGGCTATTTTTTACTTTGACAGTTGCAGAAGTGAGGGACATTCAAGTATCAACTCAATGGTGTGGAGTAGCAGCAACACAATGGATACACGGATTTTGCAAGGTTTCTACTCAGTATAGAAACTTTGGTAATTACCTTCTGGGGAAGATAATTGCAAGGGGACACTATGGAAGATCACCTCTTCTTGTCAACACTGGGTTATGGAGGCAAGGAAGTGTAAGGCCATAGTTTTCCTCGACCGGGATACAGGGCCATCTCCTTCATTGAGATAGGGTTTTAGATGAAGGTTTTGGGTAACAGCAGCTTGTAATTAGCTTCCACTTTAGATTACACCTGATGAACTCTCGCTGTACTATTCAACTAATTATTTACTCTGAAAGGTCTGGGGAGACTAATATATACCCCCTCACTTAGGTGAGTTTACATTAAAAAATCATCGATTCATTCACATGTAAGATTTAAACACACTAATCTAGTGCTTATAACACATGGTGTGGTTGATGGTCAGCACTTCCCCGTACCTATCATATGGGGTGCTCTTGCAGTCTTTCATCGGCATTGCCTCCATAATTGAGGGAGTACAACAAGGTCCAACCATAGTTGTAGGTGGGTTTCTCCTCTGTACAATTACGTCCCAGTCACTCCCCCATGGATTCTCTACTCCCTAGGCTTATAAACGAGGCAAAGAGAGGTAGGCACCATATCGATGACACTAGGACCTCTTACAACCCTAGTATGATACTGTTGTGGTATTCCCTCTTCTGGAAATTTGATCGTGATCACCAAAGTGTACTTGCAAAAAGAACCCTGGAATTGGTTTTGGGGAAGAAACTTCGATGCTCAAGTCAGTAACCTTCTTTTCCACTTAACTCTCCTTAGTATAGATGCACTTACCTTTTTCCATCTTTTTCTTCTTTCTTTTATAATATGCCATGGATATGGCTCCACTTACTCTTAAATTTCCAACGTGTGTGTGATCGTGTATCCGACCTTGCCATCGTGTGTGGGATCGTGTATTCTATAAACCCAGTTTTGTGAGCAACAGCTAATTAGGGTTTTCGGAAGTATTGGTTTGTTTGTTGACCTCTATTTATTCTACGCTTCGACTAGCTGGGAGGTCATCGTCGTGCCTCTCAAAGTTATAATTTATAATCCCTTTATGCTTACTTAATACAATTAAGTAGATAGTGGCAAATCGGGGTCGTCAATGAAGAAGAGGGATTTTCTTAAGCGTTTCAACACATAAGGTTCATATTAGGCTAGATGTAGATACATATATAGATATATAAAAGCAAGTAAATGGGGGGGGGGGTGTTTGGTTGTTTGTGGTCCTAAGTTATGAAATTAAAAGAAAAACTAACTAGCAAAGTTAAGTAACTATACTAATCATCAAACAAACTAAGAAAAAGGGGTAAAAACTACAAAAGATAAAGCCTTGGGGGAAATTAATATCCACTTCCAAACCTAATGTAGATTATTGAACCATTCACTCATTCTATCACATTCATTACATATGGGAAATGCTAAAAGTTCCAATTCAAAGATCAAAGTTCCAATTCAAAGATCAACATTCATTCCTTCTTAACATTAATTTGCAAAGACAAACAACGACCATTTGCAAACATCATTGATAATCACTCTAGGCAAACCACACCATAAATGTATTTCATCAACGGAATTATACACAAAGAACCATAGATTTGATAAAAACAAGCCTTCTACCAAAGACATAGCCATTTAACCAAACATAGCATTCATTAGGCTAAACCTAGAACAAACAACATTCAATATTCAATCTTCCATTGCATCTATAGGATAAACACGAGAACAATCCACATTAACAAATTTATCTAGCAAGAATCATAACACATTATGCACAAAAAATTCTAATTCCATGTTCTTGGATTCTCATGTCAAAGAGCTAAGAAAATTTCAACTTTCCTAACACGCAAACACTTCAATCATACAAACACTTCATATACTCAAACAACCCATAGCATAAAAGAAGTAAAATATCACATTTAACCACATGAATGCTAAATAACAAATGCTTCAAGACAGAGTGAAATAGAGGTTCTTACTACATAGGTGTGGAAGCTTCAATTAATTGCTCCCAAGTACAAAACTAAGCTAGATAATCAAAACTCATAACATAGAAAAAAGATCTACAAATAAAGAAGAATAAATAGAAGAAAATGGTGAAAAACTAGGGTTTTGGAGCCCCCAAGTCGGGCTTAGAGAGTTGGGGAAGAAGGGGGTTAAAAGTTATTTATAGTACAAGAAAAAAGGGATTAAAATGCAAGTTGCAGGGCAATTATCGCAAGTCACGATACCTCTATCATGAGTAGTGACAAGATCAGGAAATTGTGAGCTCTTAGGTCAACATTTCGCGAGTCGCGACACACTCGTCATGAGTCAGGACGTTAAAAAAGTCCCATTTTGTTTTGCTTCCTCTGGGTGAACCGTTGATCCGTTTTGGGGGTTCTTTTAGTCGATTTTATAGTTTCGAGAATAGGAATCCAATGGTGCAACTCTTGGAGGCTGATTATTCTTGAAAATCTGAAATTTGCTTCAAAATATAGATCATTCTTCACCCTTCGCTTTGCTCTCCTTTCTTCACTTTATCTTCTACCACTTTGTCAGTGGAGTTCCATCTTCTACCATCCTTTCGACTAGCCTTCACTAAACCAATCCTAAGTGCTTATGGGTAATCTAAAAAGTAAAATTACAAAAAAGAATCTGGATGCTCGTAAAGACCAAAAATTCACTAGACTAAACATATGTTACAAAATGAAGGATTTAGATATAAAAACCGAAAATGGCCATATATACCCCTTATCATGTAAACCTACCTAAATCTAGCAATCTTACAACAAAAATATGATAAAAGAGTGTTAAATGCTTTGAAAAATACATGCATTTGACATCTCATCACTGGCCCAAATGACCTTGCTAGTGTTTAGGGCCTTCTGCTCGTTTGGGTCTGGTATGGACCATAAGCCCCCCAGCCATGAAGACTAAGTTGTATGGAGCACATTCGTCAAAGTGATTAAATGCAAACATAGTTGCTATACAAAAGGTTTATTCGTCATTTCCGTCCTTGTCTTCATAGGAATTGGGAAGTGCCAATAGCTTTGTGGCTGATAACGTGTTTGTCTGCTAAGTCTTTTGTTTTAAAAATTTGAATTTTGAAATTCTTGTTGTCGTTGATAGCGTAAAACCTATTCAAAAGATCTGTGTTTCTATCAGACTTTTTCGTCGATCGTTTCCATATTTTTGTAACGCTATCTATTAATCCCTCTAAAAAATTGGAATTTGAAACGAGTTTCACTCTTTAATGTGCTATCTTTTCATATTTCGCCGCCACTTCAAAATCTATGAAAAGTAAGTTACTTTTATCAGATTTTCATCATTGTGTTTTCAGAACTATTTCTCTTCCTCAAATTTTCTTTCCTTTCTCCTTTCATATAAATATTAAGAATTTCTCTCTTCCTCAATTTTACCGTTGTTATCTGCCAAAAACACCATCTTCTCCGACCAAATTTAAGTTTCCTACGCGTCAGTTTCCTTTAACTTTTGAAGAGCAAGGTTTTTTTTCTGTGTTCATCCTTTTTACTGTATACTCTGAATTTCGTAGCCTATATTTTTTCATCATATTAGTGGTTGCTCTGTTTGTGTTGTATAATCCAACAGTCATCTACTCTGGCAAACACCTTATGAGTTTTTGATTTGATGGACTATTAAGTACTATCTATTCCCCTGATTAGGTTTTGCTGTTCACAAAGTACCTAGGCCTATTATTTATTGTCATGTATTTCCAAAACCATGCTAAATCTCCCTTAGCAGATATTTATTCCATCGGCGATTCCGGCCAATCCACTGGATCCTTTATGTACCTAGTATGCTCGCTGGGTTTATCTGGACGAGTTAGATAAGTACTTCCCTTTTAAAGCCCTTTTAAGCTTAATGCTTCTGCGAACAATGAATGTGTCCGTACCCCACCTTCTGGCTATACATCATGCTACCTATCCTATCTGAACTTCGACCTTCATTTTCCGATTCCCCAACATGTGATTGATATTTTGTGCTCGTATCAAATAACGTTGTTTCAATTCCACCCCAAGGGTATATCTATCATAATGGATTTTGTTCAGGTGTACGAGGAAGCAAACGTACCTCTTGAGATTTTTTTTGCAATTTTTATCATCTTCGAAAAGTTAAAAACACTACAGATGAATTTATGTTTTACCTTGTAATTGCTGGGGTCGAACCTAGTAATGTTGGTCTATGGCATACCAAATATTTCTTTATAGAGTTAAAATAAAACCCTAGGGTTGTTGTGCCACTTGGAAATTCAAAGTTCTCAGGGTTAGGCTTTTTGGTTTGAGTGTCCATTTTACCGAAGACACGGACATCGTGGTCACACTTCGTGGCAATACGTATTATCTCCGCCATGCTGACTCTGACACTGAAGGTGTTTAGCTTGTCTTTGTCTTGATGTGCTTGTTGTGTAATATCTTTTGTGTTTAGAAATTGCACTATGTTTTCCTTGTGTTCGTTTAACCCATAGTGGTTCTTTTGTTTCAGAAATGAATCTGGAGAAAGATGATATCGTTGGTTCTTTCCTTAATGGTGATGATGAGGAGATGACTGATGTCACTGTTTAGCCAAATGCCATTTCTACTAGCAACATCCCTCTGGGTGGTGCTAACAAAACTGGCCCCAATGATAGGGGAAAGGATAAATACGGAGGGGACAGGCGGAGGTCACCCCACAAGTGTGCCTAAGAAAAAAAGGGATAGAGGTGAAGGGTGTTCGAGTTATTCCTTTCCTCCCTTTAAAAATAGGCGTGATAGCCAATCTAGTTTGCAAATCATTATGCGAACTGAGGGTTAAGTAATGGAGGGGATGATTTCTGACATCTTCTCCAACTTCCAGCTGCCTAACATACTAGTTGTGGTAAGCATTGTAGTTAAATTTTATTGACTTTTTCTGATCCTTCATCTTGACTTCTTGTGTGTGATGTGTTTATTAACTTTTCTCTGTTTGTACTTGCTTTATAAGTTTGGCGAAAGCCTTCAACTTGAGATCGAGAGACTCTCTAAGATTCCCCCAAATGATGAGGCCCTGTAAGAGAAATATAAAGCCTAGGCAATGAAATTTGCAACTTTGGTAACTTCACTGAAGACCGCTAAGGATAGGGCTACTACTTTTGGGAAGAGGGATAATGATGCTGATAAGCGTGCCCAAACTGTCAAGAAAGAAATTACTCAGCTTTGTTCAGAGTTGGAGGAACTACGCACCAATGAGACTGCGAACACCAAGTACCCTCAAGTTGTTGTAAATCGACTGTTGAAGAACATGCCATTCTATAAAGATTTTGAGGATATTTGCAGGCACGCTCACACCGTTGGTTATTGCAAGGTTGTGAAAGATCAGCGTGAGTGGAACCCCACTTGCAATTTGAAGAGTGTGCCTTCAATGAAGTAGTGTGTTGAGATGCTGGGGAAAAATAAAGAGGAAGCTAAACAGGGAATTTGTTGCTGAGATTGCTGGTGAGGGACACCCCTTTGATCTGCTGACCCTTCTTGCTAGTCTTCTTAGCCTTCCTTTTGTGAGGGAGTTGCAGAAGTTCGAGGTGGATTATCTGGACGGTCTTTCGCTCAGACATAGTGCTGATAGCTCAACTCCAAATCCTAATGTTGGTGTGGTCATAAAGGCAAATATGAATATTAAGAACCCTGCTCAGTTGCCGAGCGAAGAAAATCTCATTTCGTCACCAAGCCAGGATGTCGCTGCTGTCGCTGCTCAGCCCTACCCAAACACTGAAGTTAATTAATATTTTAGTATACTTAGTTTTGGTGGGTATGGGTTGTAAACCTAAAAAAATATTTTTGTGTATGTATATAATATGAATGTACTCTTGGTCATAAATATCTAATTGTTTTCATTTATTTTTTTCTCATTTCGTTAGCTTGCTTGTGGGGATTAAATATCTCGGTTGATCCTAGATTCTTGAAAATCTTAGATTTTATGGGATGTAATTCTCTTTCTGAGCCCATTAGTTTGGTTCTCACTACTCGATACTTTACCAAAGAGTGAGAGAAGGTTGTTTTTCTGATCTATTTTTGTGTCTTGAATCGCTTCCTTTATCCATTGGGTGACAAGTTCCCATTCCGGCTCCTGGTCTACAAGTTGTTTTGCAGTAAGCTTATTCCCGATGGGTACAATGTAGAGTCACTTGGAAAAGATATTGTTTGTGGCTTCGTTGATCTTCAATCGGAAAGCAAGTACTTACGAACACTTAACCTTTCTATTGGTGTTGAAGAGTGGGCTTTATGCTTGGGTATTCATTTGAAGTATATGATGCAGGGTATTAATGACCTTGAGAAGAAGTGGAGCGTGATTGTAAAGGGTACAAAGAATGCTTTGAGGGATATTCATAGGATTCTGAACGAGCAAAATGGTCTTATTCATCGGCAATAGCTAAACCTGGTGAAAATGCTTCTTCAACAAGTAGAAGCTAAAGAATATGGTACCAGCAAAACCCACAGCTTATCAGAAGATTTTGATTATTGACAAGCAATGAGCTAGCATTGATGATTCGCTAGTTAACCTTAAGAAAGAGCAAGATGAATGTGATCATTCCTTAATCTTTGCTGGTGGATGGCAAACTAAAATAGACGAACAGTTCGACATAAACATGCAACTTTGGGGTGAAAATGAAGAACTTCATACTGAATGTAATCATCTTGAATCATTTGCACATGAAATGGAGCAAGCTTGTGCAAATTACAAAGATAGTCTACACGCTCTTCCTTTGCCTTCAAGCTGATCCACTAGTTGTGGGAACTTGCCCGCGGGAGTAGGAGGGCAGAGAATCAAGTTATCTTGTGTTGTCTAATCGCAAATTCACTGTTTGGAAGAGGAAGTGTTGAACTTAAAGAATAGAATGGAACGGTATGAAGAAACCATTAATGTTATGAGTATGCAGCTAGATAACGAGGACTTTGGTTCTATAACTATTTTTAAAGCATTTTATGCTAGGTATCTTGATCTTATGGAGCGAAGGGGTATAACGCCCCATCCTGAATATCAACATATGAAATTAAGGTATGGACATTTAGTCAACGAGGAGCGTGAAGTTGAGGAAAGGCATTGTAGGGCTGGGCACCATTCTCGTAGAATTGAACAACCCTCTCGCAAGGCGGAGCATCCCTCCTGCAATGTTGAGCATAGTCGCTATCACGGCGGCTCTTCTTCTTCTAGACCATCGCAAAGCTTTAGGCATAGATAGTATACGCCACTTTCCCTTTTTGATTGATGGTGTCTTTTTTCCTTTTTTTGGATAAGGTGACTATTTAAACCTTTGGAGGATATGTAACCTGTTTTAATAAGAATTGTTTTCTCATATTTTTTTCTGTTGTTTTTTAATATGAAAGATCTGTTTATTGCAGACTCGCAAGATCTATAACTTGCTTTAGTCATCACTAATGTGAGCATATCTGCCTTGAAGCAAGGTCTATGTCTTGCTTTATTGAGTGATATACGAAGCTGCAAGATTTATAGCTTTCGTTTGTCTTAGTGTTATAGGGGAGTTTGCCTAATAGCAAGGTCTATAGCTTGCATCATATTTTTCTTGTGAAGTCACAAGATCTATAGCTCATTTTTTATTTGTTGTGGGCAATCTACCCTGTTTACAAATCCGGGACTTGCTTAAACATATGTTTTCATTGAATCCATATGTTGAGTAGCACCTATGCTATGAACTCTTCATGGTCTCTATCTAGGAATGCATAATTTAAAATTGAGAATGCGAAGTAAAGAAGTAAAGAAGCTTGCGAAAGAATGTTTTAACTTCAAAAATTTGAACTACGATAATGATGCCTTCATAACAAAGTAGTGGAACGAACTCCAACCATGATCATTCTATGGTTTCTGTACACAGGGGATAGTTAATCCTATCATCTTGGATCTTTTTCACATAAAACCTTCTTAAGTTAACTATATGCTAAGTGTTTGGAACGCTGCTACCATCCATTCTTTCCAACTCGTAGCAGTTTGATCTGTGCACCTTCGTTATCTTGGACTGGCCTTCCCACTTTGGTCATAATTTCCCATGATCTTACGCCAAGTTGGCTTCGTTCTTTCTTAACACAAGATCGCTGATATGGAATCATGCTTCCTTCACCCTGTGATTATGGGCTCTAGCCATCTTTTCCTTGTACTTAGCTTCCTTGATCGTTGCTCTATCTCTATTTTCTTCAAGTTCATCCAGGTTTAAACTCACCTTATCTGGGTTTCCATCTTCCTTGTAGCGCTCAACTCAAAAGCTTTCTTATCCAATTTCAACTGGCATCACCGCTTCGTGTCCATATACTAAGTTGTATGGCATTTCTCCAGTTGGTTCTCTGACCGTGATCCTGTAGGACCACAAAATGTTGGGTATCTTGTCAACCTAGCCTGCTTGGTCTCCCTCCAGTTTTGTCTGAATACCCTAAACAATTATTCTGTTTGTAACCTCTACCTGACCGTTCGGCTGGGGATGGGCTACCAACATGAATTTCTGTGTGATTCCCATCTTGACACTCCATTCTGTAAAAATTAAACTTGTGAACTGCGTTCCATTATAAGTAACAATGGTTTGCAGTACCCCGAGGCGATAAACTATATCCTGCCATACGAACTTCCTTGCTACTTCCGTTGTCACTCTCCCAAGGGGTTTTGCTTCTACCCACTTTGTAAGTAATTGACGCCACGATTAGAAACTTGGAGCTACATGTGCCTTTTAGAAAAGGGTAAACAAGGTCAATTTCTCATTTATCAAAAGGCCAAGACCTGTATATGCCTGTTAACACTGACTGTGGCCTATGAGATATTGGAGCATTCATTCGAAGGGTTTTGCATTTGAGGACGAAGTTGTATGAATCATTGAACATGGTTGGCCAATAATGTCCAGCTTGAATGATCTTTTTTGCAATCGTTCCAGACCCCTGGTGCGAGCTACAAAATCCTTCATGTACTTCTCTCAAAATTTTGCCTGCCCGCACCGAATCTACGCACTTTATCCATGTGGATAAATGTCATTTCTTGTACAACTTTCCATCTTCATAGACTTAATTGCAGGATCACATTTCTAACTTCCTTTCTTGAACCTGTTTGCTAGTAGCTTTCCTTTGTCAAAATACTGAATCAGTGGTGTCATCCAATTTTCATCTTGTTCTTGAACTGTTGACACAGTTGTCCTTGCTGTACTTCTAATTGGAATGACCTCCACCTTTACATCCTTATGTTCGGCCAATGATTCAAATCATGTTGTTGCTAATTTTCTTAAAGCACATGCCTTCATGTTTTCACTTCTTGGGACATGTTGAATGTTGAAGTACTCAATTTGTTTGACCTTAGTTAGGTACTTCATCAATTATTCCTCTTGAACTCGTAATCACTACGGATTTGTTGGATAACTATTTTTTAGTCACTGAATGCTTGTACGCTCTTCACTTTCATAATAGATGTGACGTCTAGACCGCATATTAATGCTTTGTACTTAGCTTCATTATTGGTGACCAAGAAGTTGAAATGAAGCAAATATCTGTATTCTCCCCCCCCCCATCTGTTTTGGTTGATCAACAGTGGTCCTACTCCGTAGTTATCCTTGCATGATGCCTCATCCAAAAATAGCTTCCATGCAATATCCTCCCATTTAGTCTTACCTTTATCTTCCTCCAACAATTGTGGTGCATTTGCCCGTTGCTTTCTCACACTTACCATTTCACCGATGAAATCCGCTAGCACTTGTGCTTTGATGGATGTTCGTGATTTAAAATGAATTTTGAACTATATTCATTCCAGAGCCCACTTGGTCACTCTTCTGGACGATTCAGGATTGCTTAAGATGTTCTTGATCAGGTATTCCGTGTACAAAATGATTGTATAACTTTGGAAATAAGTTCCCAGCCTCTTAGCCATATATATCAAAGCTGGGGTTAACCTTTCAACATGGAGGTACGCTTTTTCCGCCTGCTGCAGTATGCTGCTGGTGTAAAATACTGGTATCTATTTCTATTATTCCTATCTTACCAACACTGAGCTTACTGCATTAATTGAAACTGCCAGATACAAGTATAACATTTCTCCATGAATTGGTAGCTTTAACATAGAGAGTTCTTAGAGTTGACTTTTAAGTGATTCATATACTCCTTGGCCCTCTTCGCTCCAACTAAACTTCCTAGCCTTTTTCAGGATTTCAAAGAGGGGAAAGTACCTTTCTGCTACTTTAGAAATAGACCTGCTGAGTGCGGCATGTGATCCCATTAAAATTTGGACTTCTTTCATTGTTTAAGGTTGGGGGAGGTTGACGATTGCTTGTATCTTTTCTGGGTTAGCTTCGATCCCCTTTGAGGATACTTTCTATCCATGGAATTTTCCTGCCCCTACTCCAATTATGCAATTCTTAGGATTCAACTTCATTCCAATTGCACTCAGTGTATAAAGCATTTCTCTTAAGTCTTCCACGAATCACGTGCTTGTTTACTCTTGATAACCATGTTGTCTACATACACCTCAACGTTGCGTCCAATCTAGCTATGGAATGCACAATAGACCACTCTCTGGTATGTTGCCCCTGCATTTTTTAACTCGAACGACATCTTTTCATAATAGAATATCCCAAAGCTTATTATAAATGCTGTATTTTCTACATATACTGGGTTCATCAATATTTGATGATAGCCTTTGTAATCATCTAAAAGTGCGAGGACTTCATATCCTGAGAACGCTTCCACTAGTTGATCGATTTTTGGCATAGGGTAGCAATCTTTTGGGAACGCTTTGTTTAGATTGGTTAAATCTATACACATTCTCCAGCTCAAGCCTGCTTTTCATACCATTACCAAGTTTGCTAACCAAGTTGGATATATCACCTCCCTTATTATCCTTACTTGTAACAGTGCCTTTACTTAATCCCCAATTGTTTTTTGTCTATCACTGGAAAAACTCCTCTGCATCTACTTGACTGGCTTGATTGAGTCAGTGATGTTCAAGGAGTGAATCACTACTTTTGGGTTGACACCTCCCATGTTTTGCACACTCCATGAGAACGTGTCCTTGTGCTCTCTTAGGATTTTTATTACTCTCTGCTTTTCTTGTTCAAGAAGATATTTTCCTATCTTAAGGCACTTGGGCTCATCATCGTCAACTAGAATGACATCTTCAGTTTCTTCACCAATTTCTAGTGGATGGCACATCTGGTTTAGTGAGTCCCCATTGGTAATGGTGCTTGCCATCTTTGGTTGTTCTTATATTCTTCCTACTCTCATTGTGATGACCATGCACTGGCTAGCAGTCTACTGCCCCTTACTGTTGCAATTCCATACAGATTTGGGAATTTCATGAACAGGTGATATAGAGACCGAAGTGCTTTTGCTCTATTAATCCATGGTCAACCAATGATGGCATTGAATGAACTTGGGGCATCAATGACCACGAAGTCGCATATTATGGTGCAGTTCTTCCATTCTCACCAATTGTGACAGGGGGTTGAATGTTTCCCAGTGGATTTTTGGCTCTTCCTATGAATCCCACGAGCGCAGATGTGGATGTTTTCAAATCAAATCTCTTGGATCCTAGTTTGTCAAAGCAATCTAAGAAGAAGATTTCCACTGCGCTTCCATCATCCACAAAAAACATATGAACAGTTGCATTCTTGATCTTAGAAATAATAACCATAGGATCATTGTGTGGCAATGTGTTAGGGACAACATCCTCTTTGTAAACGTGATTGCATCTGGCCTTAGCTTTTCAAGCATTATTTGACAAGGATTCCATCGATCCATGTATAAGAGAGGACCACTTTTTTGGGAGCTTCGTTGGGCATTTCATCTTCGTATTATACGACACCCCTAATTTTGTAATTTTTGCCCTGAGCGTTTGTTGTAGCCTGTGCCTTAGGCATGAATTTCCATACTTTTCTTACTTTATTATATCTTTGTATGCCTTCTTCCTTCCTGTACTATCCGAGGTATCCATTTTACATATTCTCTTTTATTTGCCTCCATAAATTTCTACAGTACTCAATATCGGGCCCATGGTCCTTGTGGAAAGCGCAATAGTTATCTCTGGATCATTTTTCCAAAGACACTTTCGCGGAATAGGTTCTTGTTTGCTAGCCATATTTCTTTTCATGACTTCGTTAGTTGCATCTCCTGAAATAGAATATTTTGTGCTCCCGTTTCTCTTCCTTCAAAGGAGAAATTTCCATTCCCTTTTGACCTAAGTTTCTCTGGGAGTCATCTATCGCCCTTTTCTCGCCTCGCTCTCTCTCAATTTTGCCATTACTGACTTCCTCGGTTTGAACATATTGTTCTATCATTTGTTTTAAGTCTCTTGGGTTCTTCAGCATGTTTTTGGTTAGCTCTTTGTTGAACTCTCCCAATCACATACCTCCCATGAATACACCTAAAGAAGATTGGAAAGATAGATCTCAAATCTGCAGGCTTTCTGTAACAAACTAGCAGTGATATTGTGCCAAACTTTCGTTGCTTTTTGTTATTATATTGTTTAGATCTGCAATTTTTTATGAATCTCTGGTTCTGTTAGAAATGACCTAAGAATAAGTCTGAGAGCTGTGCCTAGAATGTGATGCTTCCTCTAAGTAAGCCATCGTACCATGTGATTGTCATCCCTTATAAGAATATAGGGAACGCTTTACATGCCAACTCAATTTCAGCATCACGGGACCTCATATTGTTACGATAGGAATTCAAAAATTCCTTTGGGTCAGTTGTCCCATCGTAAATTTTGACATGCAATGGCAGTTTGAAGTCCTTGGGCATTTTAAATTTGCAAAGATGTGGTGTAAGAGGTTATTTGTCTACATCATCTTCTGCAACTATGTCTCTCAATTCCTTCCCGTATTTAAGGTCGTCGTTGTTTGAGCAGGTTTCTAACTTACCTTTGGGGATGTAGGCTTGAGAGTTTCTAGGAATTTGTTATACAATTGTTTTTATTCGCTTTTTAAAATGATGCAAAAACTCTCTTTTCTTTTTCCTTGTTCATATTAGGAGATTATTCTTCTTCTTCCTCATTTATGTCATCATTGATGTGTTGTTGCTCTTTGTTGGGGTTGTGTTCTTAATTCTGGTTTGGATGCACACTCTCATTTCCCCCCCCCCCATTTGCTCTTCACTATCACAAGAACCCCCCCTCTAGCACCGATTTTTTAATGTTCTAGCACTGTTTTTTTTTGCAAAAAAAACCTGGTGCCTGACTAACCGATGAAACTTTAGCACCGATCAGAAATAAACTGGTGCAAAATCCCAACTTTTAGCACCAGTTTTTTAGTTAGCACCGATTTTTAAACCGGTGATAAAATGTACGACTATAGCACCGGTTTTTCTAGTTAGCACCAGTTTTAAAACCGGTCTAAATTAGCGACGGTTTTTTCTTTAGCACTGGTTGGAAAACCGGTGCTAATAAAAAGGCCGGTGCTAAATTAGCACCGGTTCAAAACCGGTGCTAACAAAAAAACCGGTGCTAAATTTGTAAATTTGTACTGGTTATTTTTAGCACCGGTGCTAAATATGCATATGTAACACCGGTTTTTAAACTGTTGATAAAAAAATTTATTTGCACCGGTTATTGTTTAGCACCGGTTTGTAAACCGGTGCTAAAAGTGTGTATGTTGCACCGGTTATTTATTAGCACCAGTTTTTGAACCAGTGCTAGAGGTGTATATATTGCACCGGTTTAAAAACTGCTGCAATGAGTGTAAATTTATCACCGGTTATTATTTTGCACCAGTTTTTTAACCAGTGAGAATAATGTATATTTTTCACTGGTTTATATTTTAGCAGCAGTTTTGAAACCGGTGCTGAAAGCGTAAATTTTGCACCAGTTATTATTAGCATCGGTTTTGTAGTTGGAAGAAACCAGTGTTAAACGTGACTAACTATTGTGGTCACTGTAAGCTGCGGTGCACTGCCACTCTTTCAGTTTATCTTCACACAGCCAGTTTCATTTTTACGCTTATTTTCCTACCCGGTGCGTTCTTTTTCAAGGATGGTGCTGATTATTAGTTGTGCCTAGTAACCGAACGGTGCACGAATAAAAATAGAACAAACTGTGAGCAACCATGACGCATAGACAAGAAGTAGGTTAAAAAAAGTATTGAGTTTGATGAACTATAATTTTTTATTAACAAAAGAAGAGCAACATGTTTCTTAGTGGCCTAAGATACTGGAAACCCCCTCATCACGGAGTTGACGAGTATCAAAAGTGAAGGTCAATTACCTTTCTCATAAGAGATAATACTAACCACTATCCGATCATGGAGGAAAGTCCCTGTATGACATTCAATTGAGCTATGCATTTTGGTAGAGTACATTTTGCAAAAACACAAACCCATTTCAGAGAAATTCTGCGCAGTTCATTGCTCCCCAGTGGAGTGTAATCTTCTGGAAATTGCTGAAACAATGTATTAAATCACATGTTAAGAAAATGATATAGATGTGAGAGAATAACAAATACATAAAAACAATGTAGGAAAACGTACCGGAATAATGTCAATGTCATGCACATGCCTAACAATTTTTTCCATGTAATACATGCAATGGTATCCACACTCCCAAGTACTACTTTGTATCTTGTGCTGATGTAAAAGAGAATTTGTTGAAATGATTACGAACATGAAAATGACAGATGAAATATGACGTTATGGGATAGTACGTACATTGATGTTTATGACATTCCATGTATAGTTCGAAGGGTAGGAGCTGTTTTGGTTGAAACTGAACCGTCGATATTTTGTTGCAATCCTACAATCAATGAAAACATATTTATGTCAACATATTAAAAAATATTTTTTAGAAATTGGGGTTCACACAATATATGAAAATATATTAATTAACATTAATTGTAAATAATCGAGCCAAGAAAGTGAGAAACATACAAGAACACATTTACGTGAACAAACATTTTTGTAAAACATTGAAGTTGAAGGAATGACATGAATGTGTTCCACTTACAAATGAATTAATTTAAGGCATGACCTATTCCGTTTGAAAATTCCCCCAGTCATTGAGTCGATGCAATACACTCGATCAATTTCTGGTACGAGAACGAGCAAAAACCAATGGTCCCTTAAAAAAATGAAACACCAAAATGCTTAAAATATATTTTGAAAATAAAATCACAGCATATGGTTGCAATTGCTTCCATGTGGCCGGGACTAGCAACTCAGAAAACAAATGGAACTTACTCTCGATTGTACGGGAAGACGTACAACCTCGCTTGAGTGCGGCACATGATAGCCGAAACCTCATCTGCAGTCAATTCTACCGTTTGATTTTCCTTTTGAGCCATTGAATTTGAAGAGGCCGGAATAAACTGAACGTGGCCACTATGAAACACCCCATCACAAAGGTATCTTGCAAAATAATATTGTAAGTGAAACAAATATAATGATACATCTATCTATAAATAATGTAACCATGCAATTCTTACAATGCCCATATATGAAGTTGGCACCCACTGATCCACTCCATTTCATCTTCTACGTCCAAGCAGCTTATGAACCGTCTTAGCTTGTCAGTAAATATGGCTGCATAGACTTCTTCTGATCCTAACACCTCCACATTGAAATTGATGCGGAAGACTTTGTTTGGTTCACATATTTGTGTAGATAGCCTTAAAGTATCATTAATCTATTGAACAGCCGCGATGCATTCTTGGTCTTCCGTGACCCCCTAATTACATTTAGAATCTAATAATGTTAGTTGACCAGTATTTGTATATAATTCATAAGTGGATTATATTGTAAATGCTGAAATGGGTTCTCACAAATATGTACTGGTTAGAAATCGACATGGGAGGATTTGGTTGGCCATTCTCCGTTGATGAAGTATTTTATTTTGGAACTTGGTAATGGGTAAAATGTTAGTCATGCATTGTAAAAAATCGGTCGGAATGAAATATTCTGAGGGGTATGTACCTCTCATTTTACCAATCGAGCGACCACCTCTCCATGCGGAATATCTTCCTTAGCCACCGCCTCCTGTAAGGGATAGTGTGTTAATAATATGCATCTAGATGTCATAGCTATTTGTTGAACCTGTGTAGTGTCCTTGGAAAATTTCGATGTGAGGTTTATTTGAGGACTTCCAACTTCATCAACTACCAATTCTTGCGGAGGCGGTTACTGCTCGTTCTCCTAAGTAAGCAGATGAACAACATGTTATGTTTTAGTAACGTCTAGAAAGATATATATGACTCGATAAGAAGAAGAATGCAATTATCACACCTCATCATCCTCTTGCCCAATGACACTTATCAGCTTTGCCGAGCATAGAATGTTATATCCAATGGCCTCAGTGACAAACTCAAATTCTTCATGTTCAATCGGCAAAGGTGCCTTGGTAATGATCACAGGTCCATGAAGATTTACTCTCGCCTACTTGATGGGTAAGTTCATTTCTGTGTCCTTTGGAAACAAAATACCAAATGCAGCTACATCCCTTTCTCCATTATGGTTCAAAATATGTAGGCAGTATTTTTTTCCTTTCTAAGAAATAAACTCATAGATTGGGGAAATACATCGGTTTGACAATAAGTAAGTGTTATTAAGTAAAGAAAATTAAATAATTTTGTAAGTGCAATCGATAGATTATAACAAGAAATGATGTCTACGTGTAGCTGGATCGTGCTGCAGCTTTCAACATTCATCTGCCATGAACTGTTTATCAAATAAAACTATATTGGGAAAGAGACATTTTCTCATTTTACATGGGAAAGAAAAAAATGAAGATATAAGTAGGCCCAAACTACCAACATCCAAAATGAACGTGATAGTAGTCAATGTATCCCCGCAAAATCATTTTGACAGGAAATGGAAATCGAGAAACTAAAAATCACAGAGCAAGAAAGGAGCTAACGAAGAGGTTCATGGTATGGAATACCTTGTCATCTGCTACGGTTCCTTGTGGGTCACTACATCTAGATGCTGAAGGAATGAATACCCGGTTGTCCTTATTTGCGGTGATGGAAGATGTAGCAAGGAAATTTCGGGCATCCAAGTGTGGGGGAATAGCTTTACCCAGTTTTCAAGCTAGCTAATTTGTTTGGGCCTCAAATAAGGAAACAAATCTTTCCTTGAGCTCGATGACATCTATTGGTAGTTTGTTTGAATTTGAATTTGAGAATTTGATGGTTTTTTGTTTGTGCTCCCACATCGACTGGATGTGTAACGGCTCACAGCCATATGTGGTAGGGCCTCGTTCACCTTGGACATTGTGGAGAAACCTCTCCAACAACCCCATGATCCTTCTTACCCGTTGCTTGAACGATAATATCTTCTTTTTGCTTCTTATCCAGAAGGGATTTCTAGGAAACAAAACATACATTAGCCATTACTATGCATTACATCTGTGAATATTAATAGAGATAGAATCAATTATGAATTATGCTCACAATAGTGGGGGCTGCTCTTTTAACGGAGTCGTTGGTGTAGGTTGATAATTTCTTGTCCCAGTTAGCTTCAAGGAACACCTCCGAGTGGTCCGGTTTGAAATCCATATTTGAACTAAAGCCTCCGCTTCTTCTACACTATGACCTTCATCCAAAAGCTCATCAATTTTAGCCTTTATTTTCCTCTTCTCGAATTCTGTTGCAACCCTACGATTCCCTCCACTGCCCGTGTGATGGATGTACTCCTTCTGTGAGGCGCTTACTTTTTATGCGTCACTTAATGCCTATTTGGCCATCAATTTGTAAAATGCTCACAAAGTAATGACTAGAGATGGAGGATTTTCAAGGAATTCCCTTGAATTCAGGGGTTGATCTGTGTTTCACAAATAGCTCCCACTCATTTTTGTCCATCCAGCAATAATCTCTCCATGCACAAGAACCAGGTTTTTTTTGCACGATGTACTTGTAAGCCACCTTAGTCTTCTAATTCCTTCACTTTTCTCTTGCATAACTTGTCCATTTATTTCGGACTTATTCATCTCATTGAATGTCATTTTGGTTTGTATATCCCAGCTAATCTAGTGGACAAGGATACAACTTGTTAGTGCAAAATGTAATGAAGTTGACATGAACCGATGAAAATGGAGGATTAGAACACACTTACGAGAATGTCTTCCCATGCATCTATCTTTACATGGTCTGGGACTGATTTCCAATTATGCCATGTCCCAAAGCGAATTCTCCGTTGGAAGGCATAGCTAACATACGTCGACCATCGGCTGCGCAGAACTAGGGGTTCGAAGTCATCATCGAAGAATATTTTAAGGGCCTTCTTTTGCTTTGCTAGCAAGACGGACTTGCACGTGGCTGTGCCTCTACACTCGTAATATTCTTAATCTTGAACTTGTCGAAGCTCTCACTCATGTCATCTTTTAACATAGTTTCTTCTTCTTCCCCCGACTTTTCAGATCCCGAGCAATATTTGGGTGCATCATCCACTTCCTCGTTATTGTCATTACAGTTGTCAGCTTTTGGAGGTGTAACACAATTCTCTTCAATGCCTTTTGTACCGCCGGAGTCATATAATTTCTTCCTCGGCTTCGCCATTCAATCTCTTGTATGAGTCAATCAAGCATATGGAAATATTAATACAACATATCCGAAGACGGGATATACACTAACAACCAACATAGAACATATTGTATGGCAGAAAAAATAGGGTTTGCAAAAATTCCTATGGGGGCAAAAACTAGGTAGGGAAAAACAGGGTTGGTAAAATTTATAAAATTATTAGCAAACATATCATCTATCCACATGAAACACTACCCACACTAGTAACCCAAGAAATGAAAATACAAACTCACAAAGTAAGAGACCCACCAAAATATAGCTATTCATTAAGCCCGGGAAAGATGCAAACTACCAAGCAGTCATACCTTATTGGTACACACTCTTGGCGGTATTGTATTTTTGCAAGATCCGGCCGCCTTTGTAACCCACTTTACTGGACCAAAATTCCGACCAGAATGGGGACCAAATTTGTGAAGCAGAATCTCAAGTAAAATTGGGAAGTAGGATCGCAACCAGGATTGGGAAGTAGAATCGCTCGAACTAAATTGTGAAGGGATGTACAATATCTTTGGGAAAATCGGCAGGGGGTTATGGTGGAAAAAGGAAAAATTTGGGGTTAAGGTTATAAAGGGAAGAGGGAGATCGGTAGAGGTGTTGGGGTGGGAGGGGTACAAAAATTTGGGGTTAAGGTTATGGAGGGAATGGGGAAAATTTGGGAGGGAGGGAAAATGATGCTTTGTTGGGTCATTTTAGTGTTTTATACTTTCAAATGTTTTTTTAAAAAAACATTAGACTAAATTGTTTTTTTGGTCCCCTACAAAGTATCTTTTACTATCTTTTGGTCCCCATTTGCAAAAAAACCCTTAGACAGTAACCAAAAAATTCAAATTAATATGTTTTAGTCCCCAGAGGTGGTTTTCAGGGAAAGTCAACGCTAAAATTGGTCAAAATATGTAAAATAACCATTATACCCCTGAGTTTAAAGAAAAAAATACAAATAATGTCAGGAGGCAGGTGGTTCGAGGGCTAGAGACAAGAGGGTCGAGGGCTCGAGGGCTAAAGGCTCGAGGGCTTAAGGCATGAGGTTCGAGGGATCAAGGGGAGATGTTCGAGGGCTCAAGGGGAGTGGTTCAAGGGCTTTTAGGGAGAGGTTCGAGGGTTTTAGGGCTTGAGGGGAGATGTTCGAGGTTCAAGGGCTAGAGAATTAGAGTCTAATTAGGAATTAGTCTGAGTCAATACAAGCATGTTTAAGTGCCTCGCTTGGTAGTGGCCTCACTTAGTTGCAGTTGAGGAAGACTATATTTGAGTCACCTCTGTAAGTAAGGGACAGCAGGAAGACTGTTTTGAAGTCGCCATAACCAATTATTGTATTGCTCACACAAATATATAGAGTACAGTAAGGAAACATAATATGAGTAGAACTCTAGCCTCGTTGCACTTGAGGAAGATTGTATTTGAGTCGCCTCTGTAAGTAAGGTACGACGGGAAGACTATTTTTGAGTCACCGTAACCAATTATTATATTGCTCACACAAATATATAGAGTACAATAAGGAAACAGAATATGAGTAGAGCTATAGCTTAGTAACCATTTACTCCAACAATAGTATAACAATATTAGAAAATGATCTATTATTGATAGGAATAAATAGAATACAAAAGGAAGTATAGCCCTACTAACACTTTGGCCTAGTCAACAACACTTCTTCAGAAGCGTCAAAATCAATCCTGATTTACTATAACACCCTCGAGCTCTCGAACCCCTCGAGCACTCGAAGCCCTCCACCCCTCGAACCCCTCCACCCCTCGAGCCCTTAGAGCTCTCAAACCCCTCGAGCCCTCGAAGCCCTCCACCCCTCAAGCCCTCCACCCCTCGAGCCCCTCGAGCTCTCGAAGCTCTCCACCCCTCAAAGCCCCTCGAGCTCTCAAACCCCTCGAGCCCTTGAAGCTCTCTAGCCCTCTAACCCTCGAAGCCCTCCACCCCTCAAGCCCCTCGAGCTCTTGAACCCCTCAATCTCTCAAACCCCTCGAGCCCTCGAAGCCCTCCACCCCCCATCCACCCCATCCACCCCACGATGCTCTCCACCCCTCGCACCCCTCGCACCCCTCGATCCTCATCCACCCCATCCACCCCTCGAACCTCATCCACCCCTTGAACCCCTCGAAACCCTCCACCCCTCATCCACCCCATCCACCCCTCAAAGCCCTCCACCCCTCGAACCTATCCACCCCTCGAACCTATCCACCCCTCCACCCCTCCACCCCTCGTACCCCTCGAACCCATCCACCTCTCGAGACCTGTCGAACCCATACACCTGACCCCTCGAACCCCTTCACCCCTCCACCCCTCGAACCCATCTACCCCTGGACCCCTCGAACCCATCCACCCCTGGACCCCTCGAACCCATCCACCCCCCGAGCCCTCGAGCCCCTTTTGCCCCTTTCACCCCTTTTGCCACTCGAGCCTTGATCCTTGCCTCTTAATACAGTTAACATTTTCAACCCTTATCTTTGTAAAATTCAGCCCAATTGGGTGTACAATTCAGCCCAATTGGGTGTAAAATTCACTCATTTGTTTGTAGACTTGGTGCAATGTGTTTGTGAAATTGGTCACTCAAACCGGCCAATACCATAACACCTTTCCTCTCCCAAGCTCTCTCCACATTCCCCGCTCCATCCACCGGCAAACTTTATCCCCGCTCCCTTCATTGTCTCCGCTCCTGTTGCCGACCTCACTCCCTCTGCCCTCCCTGCTCCCTCC
The DNA here is from genome assembly GCA_037428765.1 of Rubia yunnanensis. Taxonomy (NCBI): domain Eukaryota; kingdom Viridiplantae; phylum Streptophyta; class Magnoliopsida; order Gentianales; family Rubiaceae; genus Rubia; species Rubia yunnanensis. The sequence continues at coordinate 78,132,058 of CM075064.1, forward strand.
GCCGTCCCTACTCAATTCCACCTCCGCCGAGCTCCATCACTTCCACCATACACCTCCACCGAGCTCCATCCCTTCCACTAAGCTACCGTCCGTCAAGCTCCGCGCCAAGCTCCATTGGCCAAGCTCTGTCCGCCAACCACCGTCTGCACTCCAGACACCTGTCGTCAACAAAACATATTCTGAATTAGGTAAGCGAATACACACTCGTGTTTGGTTTCCTAGGGATTGTCTACAATTTTTCTATGCCTTAGGTTTGATTTCATGAAAATGCCTAATTGTGATGAAACTTATTGTGCTTTTGTTTTGGAAATGCGTGAGTAATTGTGTACAAACCCGATTGTTTATTCTGAATATGAAAAAGAATGATTCTGGAAAATAACCCCTCAAAAATTTCAAGTGAGGTTATTCTGGGTGGAGAATTTATTTGTGGTAGAGTTGATATTCTGTCCACCTAGTTTTCTTATTTTGCTTGTGCTTTTATTTTCGAAATATGGGAGTAATTCTGAAAATTCCAGATTCTGTATTCTGCATGTGAGAAATCAAGATTCTGACTAAAAACCTGAATCTGTATTCTGAAAGCAGATTATGTATTCCTTATAGAAAATTTTCATGTTAGGTTATTTACGTTTTTCAAGTTTTTCCTGCTTCCGTTAATATTCTGACCACCCAATTTTCTAATTTTCCGTTCATATTATGACCACCCAGTTTTCTAATTTCCGTCAATATTCTGACCACCCATTAATATTCTGGCTTGTGTTAACATTTTGCTGGTGCATTACGTACCATAAAACATTTATTTTACCAGGTATGGCCCCCCAAAAAAGTGTTCCCAAGCAGAAGACCAACACCCAAAACTCAAGGAAAAAAAGCCAGAGTCGGCGAGAAGGAGGATCGTCAGCACGGGTCTCAGATTGTCCCCTTGAACAATCTAATACCGACCGCAGAATCAGACTATCATGAGGCAATAACTGTGTACAAAGAATTTATTAGCTGGGGCCTCATACTAGAGAGAGGGTTGAGACTAGAAAAGCCCTACAAGGACTACGTGAACGAGCATGGCTGGGTAGGCTTCATCTCCAACCGCCTCGTGCAAACTAGACCATGGCATGTGAGTTCTTGTCGCTCATGAAGTACAAGAATTGTCTAGATGTTTTCCTCTGTGGTCAGTTTGTTGAGCTTGCAACGGATGTGATCAACAGGTTCTACAAGATGCCACCGAAGCCCTCGAGTTTGTACCAAGCCACCGACAAAGCTGTTCAAAAAGCTTCATGGGAAGACATCATAAAAGAAATCTGTGATGATAGCGATGAAGTTATCCAGAATCTGCCACAAGAATGGTCCAGCATTGAGAAGAAATACCTGACTGAAGACTTATAACGTGTGGTACAGTTTCATAGTTGCCCGGCTTCTCTCGGTCCCGTATGTTGCTGCTCTACAAGATCAAGAAAAATATGAGCATCGATATCGGGGGTACGATAATGGGGTACATCTGGGATTGTGTCAATGCCCATAATTTCATAGGCTTCTCCTTACTTATCACTGCCATATGCATGGAAGCAGGTTGCAGATTCAAAGATGATGTTGTCACAATGATGCCAAAGCTTCCCATAAACCCTCTAATATTCACGAAGAAGAAGAACGCTGCTGAGTCATCTAGGGCGGCAACAAGTAAATCATCTAAGGAGAACTCGGATAGGGACATGGCAGTATTGCAACTAAAGGTGGATCACTTGGTGCGATGGACATCGTAGGTTGGGAAGATCCTCACTGCCATGTGTGGCAAGAGGATTAAGGAATTGGGTCCAACCCCTACCTTAGATTCGCCTACGTCTAACACCGGGGAGAACAGCTCGCGCGGGGATTGATAAGCTATATTGAGCTCACATCTTCATTTTGTCAGGTTGTTTCTTTTGCTAGGTTAATATGAAACTTTGATTGGTAGATTTTTTAGTTGCAAAACACGTATTGCTACTATGTTGCTACTCTTTGGATGTGATTTTGGAATTTGACATTTCTAGTCTCGTAACGTATTCATGTTCTTGTCTTAGAGAAACCGAACGAGCGACTCAAAATAGGTAATGTGTGTGTGAAAAAGCTACAGCGCACTGAACCAAAAGAGCTGCAGCACACTGCAGCTGGCAGCAGCTACCATAGGAAAATGAAGGTAATTTTTTCCAAGGCTTTACCAAAGCAGCGGCAGTGTGCTGCAGCTCACAGAGCTGCTCAAAAGGATGACCAATTGGAACATAGTTGTAGAATAGTTAACAGTGGTACAAAACACAACAAACTACAAAAATACATAAATTTTATCTCGAATTTATTGATTGACCCCCGCTAGTCTCCAACCATCTCTCTCTTCTTGGATTGAATGTCTTGAATTTCTTGGCCATCTTCATCTATCCAAATGCCATCTCTGTGTTTCCTCCGTGTTGCTCCCTCATCAATCCCGTTGTTATTAAGTAGAGGGGAACTCTAACCTTTTACTTGTAACTTCAAAATTAATTTCATCACGGAAAGAGAATTTCTTACCTTGTAACACAATAGACCAACCTACATTGCACGGGTCATTTACGTAGAAAACTTGTCTTGCTTGTTCGGCCAAAATAAACTGATCATTTTCATATGCTTCATGAGTCTGGTCAACAAGGGTAAATCCCATTGTGTCATTAGTTTGAACTCCAGTTGTGTTATCAAACCACTGGCACTTGAAAACTGGAATCTTGAATTCTCCATAGTCAAGCTCCCAAATCTCATCAATAACACCATAAAATGACATCATAGCTAGGACTGGTTTATTGTCTTTCTTACTTGCTTTCCACATAATCTCCGACTCAATGTATACCCAACTATTTTGTGTTGTGCTCTTTAAATCTTGGTCCTTAGTAGCAAAATAGAAACCGTTCATGTCATATCCGGAATACCTCAAAACCATGCAGTTAGGCTTCCTTGCAAATGCCCTAATTTGCGGGTCGTAATCACCTACATTGCATCAATCATATAACCAATTCACAAACTTGTCATTGTACTCCAACTGAACTTTATTAGGGGGCCAAGTGGGATGAGACTCTGTGATCCAATTAAGGTGCTTGGTCACATAAGCAGTAGTCTCCATACAATTCCTCAACACATACAAATGAACTAACATCATATCACTATTCAATGGAGTAAATAACATTCCCCTTGACCTCGGTTTGCCCTCCTTCCTTCCAACATGTCAATTCTGGGGCACCCCAAAATTTCTATGTTCCTCCAAATAGCTAGAGAAAAATTCAATTACTTCTTCGGTAACATACCTCTCAACAATACTAGCATCCGGTCGACTCATACATTTCACGTATCCCTTGAAGACTTTCATGTGACGCTCGAAAGGATACATTCAACGCATACCAACTGGACCACATATCTTTACCTCCCGCACTAAATGAACAACTAAGTGCACCATATATCAAAAAGATGGAGGGAAATACATTTCCAACTTGCATAGAAAAACAACAATCTCTTTTTGGAGGACATCCAAATGGTCCTGATCAATAAACTTTTGGCATATGGAAGCAAAAAATAAACAAAGTCTAGTGATTGAGTACCTTACGTCGGCCTCCATTACCCCACAAATAGAAATAGGTAACAGTTGTTGAATCAAAACATGAAAATCATGAGATTTCAACCCGGTCATTCGACAATCCGTCGTAACTAACCGACTCATATTCGATGAATACCAATTGTGACCTTTACTGATTTCAAACTATCACAAACTGAGATTTTCTCCTCCTTTGAAAATGTACAAGGTACAGGGGGCAAGTAAGTCCTCTTACCCTTCATTTATGGGGCGAGGTCATTTCTGATTCCCAAATCAACCAAGTCTGACCGGGCATTCAAACTATCTTTCATCTTCCAGGGAATATTCAAGAGGGTACCTATCAAACTTTCACAAACATTTTTCTCAATATGCATCACGTCTAGGCAATGCCTAACCTAAAGATGCTCCCAGTACGGTAGATAAAAAATATTGATCTTTTCTTCCATGGACCATCAGAATGTATTATGTCCTTGCATTTATACTTTCCCAACACCAGTCTCAATTTCTTAATCTTATTGTGAATCTGCACATCAGTTAGTGGTGTAGGGGATTTCCTTCCTTCTTTCCCACCAACAAAATTGACCAGATCATCCCGGTATTTGTGGTTTCCTTGCAGCCATTTTCTATGGCCAAGATACACTGTCTTTCTTCCATGTCTTAGTTGTTTGAATTATGTCTTCTCCTCACAAATAGGACATGCTTTGTGCCCCTTCACAACATAGCCCGACAAATTTCCATATGCTGGAAAATCATTGATGGTGCAAAAAAGCATGGCACGCAATTGAAACTCCACATTCATATGGGCATCAAATACCAATACCCCCTTTTTTCTTCCCACAATATCTTTAACTTATCGATCAATGGTTTCATATACACATCAACCTCGTTCCTAGGTTGTCTAGGACCTGAGATTAACAAAGGCATCATAACATATTTACGTTTCATGCACAAATAATGGGGCAAATTATATATAACCAACATCACGGGCCAAGAACTATGCTTCAATGACATATTACCAAATGAATTCATCCCATCAGTACACAATGCAAGGCATAAATTTCTAACCTCTGAACCAAATGAAGGATATCGCTTGTCAAAATTTCTCCATTGTTCACCGTTTGTCGGATGTCTTATCTTGTCGTCGCTTGGTCTTTCCCGTTCTCCATGCCATCGCAAGTTTTTTGCATCTTTTGAATTCTTGAATAACCTCTTTAACCTAGGAATTAAAGGAAGATACCACATACACTTCAATGGGACCTTCTTCTTCTTACCCAAACACCCATCATCATCATTCCTCACTCCCTTATATCTTGAATGTTTGCACATGGGACATTGAACCGCATCTTTCAATTCACCGTCATACAACACACAATCATTTGGACATGCATGTATTTTCTTGTATTCCAAACCGAGTGGACACAATATTTTCTTGGCCTCGTAAAAGTTTTTCGGTATTCCATTCCGTTCCGGAAACTTATCCTTTAGAAGCTTTAGGAGTGAATTCACACTTCCATCACTCCAAGAACTTGTAGCTTTCAAATTGAAAACCTCCATAAAAAAAGAGATTATGGTATCCTTACTTTTACATCCCGGATACAATGGCTTCTCTTTTTCGTTGAGCAAAGCACTCAACAGTTTAGGCTTTCCCTTCAAAATCTCTTACAATGTCATCCAATATAGCATCAACGGTACATTTGTTTCCATCTACCTTGTCAAAACCACCGTTATGTCCTTGCTCAACCTCTCCATGAAATGTCTATACAATGTACCTCCGTCAAATCCGTTCTTCAACAAGTGAAATCTAACTGTTCACGACACAAGCATCTTTTGCATGGACAAAGTATCCTCTCCTCCCGACCAAAGGCATAATCAAGAAACAAATCAATAAATGTAATATGTTCACCCCTCCACGCAAACATCGACTCTCGGTCCGTTGTATCTAAACAACACATAATAAACAATTATACAAATTTTCATTGTTCAAACATAATAAAAATAAACACAATCAATTTGCTACACAATACTAAAAGTGTCATGTATGTGTACATGTATGTGTGAATCGATCAACTAGCTTGTTCTTGGGGTACATCCATGTTTACATCCACACTCATTTACACTCTCACAACATGATACTTAACCGACATAAAGCATATAGAAACCATTAATACATATGAATAAACTCTCTCCAAGCATGCATTTATGGTTATTATAACTACTAGCTATTTGATTTAAATTCCATGAAGTTAACAAAAACTTACATCCATGAGTCTTCATTGCTTTGAGTTATTGCTCACCATCTAAAAAATCTTCCATCAATGAAGGGAGACGGAAACTACAAGTTTAGATCTAATTTTAGAGGGGTATTTCGAAGCATTAAATGCTCAATTTAGCACCGGTTTTTGTGAATAGTACATAAAACCGGTGCCATTTTTCTTATTAGCACCGGTTTTTAACCGGTGCAAAATCAAACGGTGCCATTTTCCCCTTTTTCCGGAATTTTTTTAGCACCGGTTTCTTTAATTTTTTAACACCGAATTCTAAAACCGGTGCCAAATATATACTTTACACCGGTTTTATTTATTTTCTAGCACCGGTTTTCAAACCGGTTCAAATTTAGCACCGGTTTTTGAAATGTTTTAATACTGGTTTTTTAAACCGGTACCAAAATTTTCAATTCACCGGTTATGCGGATTTTTAGCACCGGTTTTCAAACCGGTGCTAATTTAAAACCAGTTCTTGTTATTTATAGCACCGATTTTTTGACCGATGTTAGTTTAACACCGGTTTCCATCAATTCTAGCTCGGTTTTTAGACCGGTGTTATATTAACACCAGTTTATATCAATTCTAGCACCGGTTTTTAGACCGGTATTATATTAACACCGATTATTATAAAAAAACCGGTGCTAACATAATTATAACCGGTGCTAAATTACCACCGGTTTTAGAACCGGTGCTAACAAAATAAAAACCATTGCTATTACATTATTAGCACCGGTTTTTAAAATCGGTGCTAGAGGGGTGTCTCTGTAGTAAAGCTTGCATGTGATGATTATGACTCCTTTCATGTCTAGTGAACACCATTATCAACCCCGTAGGGAATGATAGACGGAAAATAAAATTTTATCTCCACAGACGGTTCCAATGTTGTGGTGTTCCCTCTTCTGGCAAGTTGATCGTGATCACCAAAGTGCACCTGGAAAAAGCACCTCGGAATTGGTTCCAGCAAAGAAACTCCAATGCTTAAGTCAGTAAACTTGTTTTCCACTTAACTTGCCTTCTTATAGCTCCACATACCTTATTCCATCTTCTCCTTCTTCCTTTTATAATATTCCATGGATATGGCTCAACTTATTCTGAAATTGACATCATGTGTGTGATTGTGTGTCCAACCTTTCCATCGTGTGTGTGATCGTGTGTCCGATAAAACCAGTTTTTGAGCAACAGTTGATTAGGGTTTCCAGAATTATTGGTTTGTGGGTTTTGTCCTCCATTTATTCTACACTTTGCCTGGCCCAGATGACTTTACTAGTGTTCTGGGCCTTCCACTCGTTTGGGCCTGGTATGAACCAGCTACTATTTGCTATCTCCACCCGTTATCCTTCGAACTAACTCATCCGCTAAGAGTGAGGTGTTTTCATCGTACTGGAAAAAATTAAAAAAATACCTATGTGCACACACTCACGTGGACCCGGACCCTACTACCCATATTACATCCATGTTTCTCTTCCTCTGGGGGGTATCAATATTTGCACCAACATTAATGTAGACTAGAGTGTGTTCGCATGGAATGTATCAGTCATGCAAATATAACATTCAAGAATAGACCATCATTATATCACAAGCACATAAATTAGGATGAACTATGAATCTCACAAAAGCATTAATCAACACATGAATACAATTATCCCTAATCTATAGAAGCTACTCCCGGGACATGAAATTCATGTATTTCATTGAATTACACATCTTAGGGTAAAACAAAATTAAAAAGAAAGAGAGAAAGAATCTAAAGAGAAGAGAGAGTGTTTCTCTCTCTAAGTTGCTCTCCCTAAAATGATTACAAGACTAAAGATGCAAAAAATATGAATCCCTAGTAGACTAAGGCTCTATTTATAGTAATAGGGGATTGGACCCAAAAATAGGCCAAAAATAGTGTCAGAACCCTTAGCTATTTTTGAATGAAAAAGGGAACTTCGGCACGTGGCCTGTAGGAGTTCGCGGGATTCATGCCGAGTTTCGACACCGCTCGTGACATTTGGTATAGTTCATACCAAAGACCCTAATGCATGCCGTATGGTGTGGTGTGGGACGTTGGTGCCTTGTTTGGGGTACAAAGGAAGATCTAGGTGTCAGTGGATAAAAGGTGCCCATTAGTACCAATTAAGTCTACAAAACTCAGGATTTAGATAAGAAAACAAAACATGGCCGTCCAAACTCCTTGTCACATAAACTTAACTAATACTAGCAATCTAACATATAAAATGAGCCAATAATTACGCCGAATGCAATGGCTAATGCACGCATAATGAAGCACATTAGGGCTAGCCAACAAGGCTATGCATGAGGGCATCAGAACAAGGTGACCAAGCCAGTATGTCCTATGATAGCGCCCCCTGGTACAAGGCTCCCATCCAGCATGGCTAGTGTCAGCTCCCCTGGCACGAGGAGTCCATCAATCACGACACGTGCCAACGTCCCTTGGCATAAGCAGCCAGCTTTGGTACGACTCGTGCCACCCAAGACCCATGATCGACTAAGTATGGATACAAGTCGTTTCCCTTAAAATTACCTTTGTTGTTTCAAATCGAGATTTGAAGACCAGCCGATAGGATGTGACGTTTTACACATCTGTTCTGTCATTTTGCTCAGAAACTGACTCCCATCCAATGACTTATAAATTTCCACATGCCCCGCATTGTTCAGAAGCAAAAAATCAAGAACTGCCCGGTGACCCGTGACCTGCCTTCACTCAGGGTTATTAAAATGGTGTCGTAGCTAAACCTAGTGAAGGCATTACAAATAGCAATCAAAGGAGGATGGAGGTTGGTTGGTGTAAAATTTAAATTTTTAGTTCTTACCCAACTCAATACTAAGCTACCTATGGGGTAGTTAGTGGCAATTCCGGGTTTGTCCGCAGAGATGCTAAGGTCTAATAGTCAATTATAACACAACAACATACGGGTTATCAATCCATCTATTTGCTAGGAATATCTAATATAGTGAAATGGGGGGGGTTTAAATTATCAAATACGAACATGAAAGCTAAAATGAGATTAAACTATATATACAAGCACTTTGGGGGATTTGTGTAACATGTTTGATAAATGGCTTCTATCCTTGATTCATTCACATAAAGACATATAAAATTATGTTATGCCTATGTCACATAGTGTCAATATACTCAGGTATTTCCACCTGTCTTTAACACGTGGTACTTACCACAATGTCCATATCTCACCGTCTCTGTAAGTGGGGAATGCACTCTAGTCCAGTGATACCGCAAACCATTCCCCGCTTAGAGGAATACAAAGCCCACCTAGAAGATAATTCCTTGCATAGGTCGTAATCATTGGATATGTGATTTTGCTATTGTGCATTTATTGAGCTTTGAACGTGAATTGTTAATGGCATTGATGTTATTGGATGCTTGTGTATATGAATTACTTGTATCATTACTTGTTAGGGTTGGGAGAAAGTAGCTAATTTTCCCCACTTTTAATGTGGAATCTAAGAGCATGAGTTAGAGCTTCTTAATGATGTCGATGTGTTGATAATTGCTAGATGAATTTGATGATTTTGAATTTGTTGTCATGTTTGTTTTATGTAGAAAATGAGAGATGTCAATGAATGTTGATTGTTCTTGGCCAATCTTGTGTAAATGAATCAATTGGATAAATGCTTAGACACAGTGTTGTGTTTATAAATGTTGCCAAGCTTTTTGGTTCTTCGTGCTCAATGCCACCAATGGGATACTCTTAGTTGTTTTTCGGCTAAGGGAGTCATTTGTGAGGTTGGATAAGAGATGTCAAATTCACTCTTGTAAACTACTATCTAAGAAGGATGAAAGATTTATCTTCACATTAAGTAGTGGAAGTAGTGAATACATTGTTTCACTCGTTCTTGAAGCCTTTGTTATTTAGCTATCATGTGTTCTTAATGCTATGTTTTACTTCATTTATGCAATGTGTTGTTTGAGAATAGGAAATGATTTTATGATTAAAGTGTTAGGGTGTTAGAAAAGTGACAAATTCCTTAACTCCTTTGCATGAAAATCTAGGAACATGATCTTAGAACTTCTTGTGTATAATGTGTTGTCATTCTTGCTAGATAAGTATGTTAATGTGGATTGTTCTCATATTTATCCTATAGATGCAATGAAAGGTTGAACCTTGAATGTGGTTTGTTCTAGGTTTAACCTAATGAGTGCTATGTTTGGTTAAATGACCATGTCTTTGGTAGAAGGCTTGTCGTTGTCAAATCTATGGTCCTTCGTTTATAATGCCATTGATGAAATACCTCTATGGTTGTTGTTTTTCTAGGGTGATCATCAATGAGGTTTACAAATGGTCGTTGTTTGTCATTGCAAATTACTATTAAAAAGGTTTGAATGTTTATCTTCCATTGCCATTCCCCATATGTTACGAATATGATAGGATGAGTGAATGGTTCAATGATCTACATAAGGTTTGGAAGTGGATATCAATTGCCCCCAAGGCTTTGCTTTTTTTAGTTTTAAAACCCTTTTTCTTAGTTTGTTTGATGATTAGCATAGGTACTTGACTTCGTTAGTTATCTTGTCTTTTAACTTTCATAACATAGGAAAACCAACAAACCAACCCCCCCCCCTTTTGCTCGCTTGTATATGTGTATATATTTCTAATTCTAGCATAATATCAACCATTTATGTTTAAACGCTTGAGAAAATACCTCTTCTTAGTGGACGACCCCGACTTTCCGCTATCTACTTAGTTGTAAATAGTAAGTATTTAGGGCTTACAAATATTAACTTTGAGAGGTACGGCGACAGACTTTGGTGCCGCTGCCGAGGAAGAGGCGTTTATTTTTAAGTGTTTAGGTGTATTTGGTTGCATATTAGCTAGTTGTTTTTATTTTCAACTCCTTGGTGGTTGTTTTTGTTCGGAGTAGTTATTGTTAGAGTTCTTGGTGAATTTTTATTGAAAATCCTTGCAATATTTTTTTAAAAAAAATTAAAGCACCCGAGGGTGGGGGATGATATATTAAGGTTCCCTAAACCTGAGACCAAGATCAATAAAATGTACATGATGTTTAGCTTGTTCATAAGGAGCATTTTGGCAACATAGTTGTCTCCAAAAGCCCTAACTATCTACAGAGTAGTATGTGTCAAAACTATCCAAACAAGTAGAGGATAGTCATTGAAATTGTGATTCCAGAAGAAAGAATCTCCACCCCTTGTGTTAATTCTTCCCTTTGGCCAGGCAACTTCAATCCAAAATTACAAAGATTAATCTGAAGAAAATCCTTGCAATATGATTCCAAACTTTTGAAAAATTTAAAAATATTTTTAAAAAATGGAATGTCTCACCTTGAGGGAACTTATGACGAGAAGAGAGGCTCAACAAGCAAGGTTTTGTAGGATGCGTCATTCCAACCATCCTACTGAGTCTTGCTATTTGTTGTGGAAAGAGCACTGTGAAGGAGAAAGAGCCTTGGTTTCCAAAACCAAGGGTAGTATGAATGGTGCTTCCAAGAGGTAGGAGATGTTGGTTTTCAAGGGCAAGAAGCTCAAGAATGGTATCCATACCACAATTCTTACAATCCAGAATGGAGTGGTAATCCAGATTGGTGGTATGAGAATGAACCGGAAAACCAACAATACAAAAATAATAGTTGGCCATCACCACCTTATACCATACCCCAAAAAAAGCCCAACAAGGAAGTTCAATTTTGACACGTGAGGAAGTCATGAATACAATAGCAAACTTGAACAACTTTACTAGTGAGGAGCCGGACACTAGGCTCTCCTCTAGTGTTGAGGCTATTGAGGGGCATGTGAGGAGTATGTTAGAAGTGTTGGCCCAAATGGGGGCTCGTGATTCCAAAAATACACCATCCCAAATCGAACTCAAGGATTCGGTGAGTGAGGTCACAATGGGAAATGAGCTTGAGTTCGAAGGGGATGAGGAGTTGGTTGTTGAGGATGAAAAAATGGAAGAAGAGGTGATTGTGCTACATTCATTAGCATCATCACCCCTTCTCCCACCTAGTGAACCAACTCTACCATTTTTTGGAAGTTTTGAGGGAGACAAGAGAGGAGCCAAAAGACTATCCCAAACCTCCTAACCAACCAACATCCTTTTAACCATCTCCACCTCAACAAGATTTTTCTCTTGAAAGTTTTGTACCCCCACCTACCGACTTTTGGATACTCATGGTGAAGGGTTTCAAGCCTTCACCATATGGATAACATTAAGGTCGTGCCAACGACCTTAAAGATATGGAGCTTTGTCGTGCAAATAACGTAAATAAATTTGGCCTTTATTTTGGTTTTTGTTGTTTAGTTTTTGTTTTTTTTCTTGTTCTTTTTACGGTGTGTTTTTCTATGATTTTGTAGCAAAGTGAAGTGCATTGCATTGTAGGAGATGAAGGAATGAGATCAATGATAAAGGGAAGAAAGCTTGGAATGTTGGTAATAAAAGATTGAATTCTTTCTAAGTGCTGGGAAATCCTCATCGCGAGTCACGATGGACCATTGCAAGTCGCGACAGAGTGGTCGTGACTTGCCACGTGATCAGAAAGTTTGTTTTAAAATTCAGCTCACGGCCTCCAATTTTCGTGAGTCGCGACCAACGGGTCCTCGAGACATCCTTCGAGACATCATCCCCTCGAGACCTCGACTCGAACCAAACCTGAAAGTCCATCACCCTCTCGAGACCATCATCCCTCAAGACATCATCCCCTTAAGAACTTAACTCATGCAGAACCTGAAAGTCCATCGCCCTCTCAAAACCAGTCCTCGAGACCACCATCCCTCGAGACTTCATCCCCTCAAGACCTCGGGTCCTTGAGGCTGCAAGCTCTTAACTCGAGCTGAAGCCCTCGAGACCTCAAGTCCTTGAGGCCACAAGCCCTCAACTCAAGCCAAACCTAAAAGTTCATCATTTCTCGATATGTCACCCTCTTGAGACCTCGAGTTCTCTCGATCAGAAGACATCGAGACCAGTGAAGCCTTTTAACCCCTCGAGAACCACTTTCCTCTCGAGCTCCTCGAGACCAGCCCCACAAAACCAATGCCCCTCGAGACGTCATCTTTCATCCTCAAGCCTAGCCAAACCCGAGACCCTCAGGATGAAATATTTCATCCTTGAGACTAGCCGGACCCGAGCCCTCCCTACCAGTCGTGACTCACCACGATGCATCGCGAGTCGCGACCAGTGCTTTTACGAGTCGCGATGGGGAAAAAACCATCTTTTCAACTGTGCTTAAACACTACATAATCCTTCCTTCTTCTCCACCAAATACTCCCAAGAACCACCACACCTCCACTCATTCCTTCACCATCTTACATATATTGACATTTGAATATTCTTGCATCTTTATAGTATCTTTGTTGATTGTAGTATGATGACTACATCATTGGGACTATAATTTCTATATTCTATAATGATGCTTGGATATGTGTTGATATATGTAATATTTTTTTATTGGACAATCTTATAGTGGGGATTGCATGATGGATTGGTGGTTCTTTGAGAATACTATGGTTATTAACTCTTGATGATAAACCTAGTATTACAAATCCTTATGTACTTTTGAGTTTGATGTTGTTCTCTATGGTGTTAGTCTTGATCAAACGACACCAAGGAGACAACGTTTTACTCGAGGGGTGAGTTCTTCTATGGTACTTTTGCTTCCCCTTCCGGCTCTAAAACCAATTTCGGGACCGACTCTATATAAATACTTCGGATTGCACCATATTACCGGTGACTATGCAGAGAAACGGGTGTCACTCTACCTCTTACCTTGAGTTTTATTGTTCTTCCCTAACATGTTTACTTTGAGGGCAATGTAATGTTTTAAGTGCGGGGAGGGGTTAGATGACTCACATGCATGCTAGCTTCATTTGGAATGCTTTTTTGATACTTTTGATTGGAAAAACATGAGAAAAAGAAAGAAAAAAATTGAAAATTTTGGAAAAAAATAGAAAATGAAAAAAAGGGAAAGAAAAGAAAACCTGCTAAGTTGAAAACCCGAGAGGGAAACTTAGGAAACATTGGGGGCATGGATAGGTCAAAAACCCGAAAGAGCGACCTAGGCAAAAATGAGAGGCTAAATGTGCGGGAAAAGGTGAGATGTGAGCCAAAGAAACATGATGTGTGGCTAGGATAAAATCCCGAAAGGGCTCCTAAGGAAAATGAGAGAAAGTGAAAAAAAGAAGAAAAAATGCTATGATTTCACTCATTTGCTAGCGTTGGAGTCATAAGGTTGCGGTTGTAATATGGATGGATCAGGTAGCTCAACATCTTCAGACCTCTTGGGATTAGGTAACTTAGTGGGTTGAAAAATAAAGTATGGTTATGAAATTATTGATTCTTTTATACTTCATTTTGGTTAATATATTGGCATTGGGTGAAGTATGTGTTTTAACCTCCTAGATGGTTTTGACTTCATTTTGTGTCATTGGATTTTGTTCAATATATTGGTATGAGGTGAAGTTTGTGCTTGAACCTCCTATATAGTTTTAACTTCATTTTGTGTCATTGGACTTTGGGATTATCAATTTGGGACTTTGAAATGCTTTTACGGGTAGTGAATTGATAAGTGGTAGGTTTGGTTAGATTTAGGAATTGGGGTTGTGTGTGTGGAGAATTCTCATTTGAGCTTTGATTTTGGGATTTATGATATTGAGAGTTTTTGTGAGGTTTTGTTTGGGGGATTATTAGTTTAAGATGGACATATGAATTCCTTGGTACGCTTGAATCTTTTCTTGCTCGAGGGCGAGTAAGGTTTAAGTGCGAGGAGGTTTGATATGCCCATTATTATACGGTTATATTAGGATTTTTAGGATTCACTTTTGTACACTTTTGTGCTCTAAATGTGGCATTTTGCCTTGAACTTGTCTAAGGAAATTCAAAAGCAACTTTTATGCTTTTATTACTTTTCTAGAGGATTTTGTGTGACAAGGAAATTTGTTTGAAGACTTTGAAAACTTTGAAGAATACCTTTGAAGATTTGAAGACTTGTATTTGAGCTTTGGAAGACTTGAAGAATTGAAGAAAAGTGAAGTGAGGAGGAGGACATGAAACAAAAAGAAGAAGAAAATCAAGATGCTGGAACTGGGCACCATTGCGACTCGCGACGAACCCGTCGCGACTCGCGACAGATGTATGGACATAAATATTTCTTGGTTTTTTGTACTAAAAATACTCACCTCATCCTCTATTCTTCAGAACCTTTTCTTCCTATGATTTTTTTGGGTTCAAACTCTAGTTTTTTCTTTCTTTGTTTTCTTAGTTTTTGTAGGTTAATCATGTGTTTTAACTATCTAGCTTAGTTTTATCTTGGGAGCAATGGATTGAAGATTCAATATCTGTGTAGTAAGAACCATATCTATATATTTAGTGCTTTTTCTAATGAGCTTTGAATGTGAATTGTTAATGGCATCGATGTTGTTGGAAGCTTGAGTATATGAATTGCTTGTATGATTACTTGTTAGGGTTGGGTGAAAGTAGCTAATTCTCCCCTCTTTTAATGTGGAGTCGAAGAGCATGAGTTAGAGCTTCTTAATGACGATAATTTGATAATTTCTATATGAATGTGATGGTGTTGAATTCATTGTCATGTTTGTTTTAGGTAGCAAATGAGTGACACCAATGAATGTCAATCGCCCTTGGCCAATCTTGTGTAAATGCATGAATTGGTTAAATGCTTAGACATGGTGTAGTGTTTATAAGTGTTGCCAAGCTTGTTCGTTCTTTGTGCTCAATGCCACCAATGGGATACTCTTAGTCATGTTTCAGCTAAGGGAGTCATTGGTGAGGTTTAACAAGAGATGTCGAATTTACTATTGCAAACTACTATCTAAGAAGGATGGAAGATTTATCTTCATAACAAGTAGTGGATGTAGTGAATATATTGTTTCACTCATTCTTGGAGCCTTTGTTATTAAGCATTCATGTGTTCTTAATGCTATGTTTTACTTCATTTATGCCATGTGTTTTTTGAGAATAGGAAGTGTTTGTATGATTGAAGTATTAGGGTGTTAGGAAAGTGACAAATTGCTTAGCTCCTTTGCATTAAAATCTAGGAACATGAACTTAGAATTTCTTGTGCATAATGTATTGTGACTCTTGCTAGATAAGTATGTTAATGTGGATTGTTCTCATGTTTATCCTATAGATGCAATGAAAGGTTGAACCTTGAATGTGGTCTGTTCTAGGTTTAGCCTAATGAGTGCTATGTTTGGTTAAATGGCTATGTCTTTGGTAAAAGGCTTGTCGTTGTCAAATCTATGGTCCTTCGTTTGTAATGCCATTGATGAAATCCCCTATGGTCATTGTTTGTCTAGGGTGATCATCAATGAGGTTTGCAAATGGTCGTTGTTTGTCTTTGTAAATTACTATTAAGAAGGAATGAATGTTGATCTTCCATTGGCATTCCCCATAGGTAACAAATGTGATAGGATGAGTGAATGGTTCAATGATCTACATAAGGTTTGGAAGTGGATATTAATTGCCTCCAAGGCTTTGCTTTTGTAGTTTTAAAACCCTTTTCCTTAGTTAGTTACTTGACTTTGCTAGTTATCTTGTCTTTTAACTTTCATAAATTAGGAAAACCAACAAACCAAACCCGCTCCCCAATTTACTTGCTTTTATATGTGTGTATATATATATCTAATTCTAGCATAATGTCAACCATTTATGTTTAAACGCTTGAGAAAATCCCTCTTCTTCGCGGATGACCCTGACTGCCGCAATCTACTTAGTCGTAGATAGTAAGCATTTATGGCTTATAAATATTAACTTTGAGAGGTATAGCTCTGGCCTCCCACCTATATATGTTTAAAAACTTGAAAGGATACCTCTTCTGTGTACAACCCCGACTTGCCATTATCTACTTAATTGTAGATAGGAAGCATTAGGGCTTAAAAGTATTAATTTTGAGAGGTACAACGATGACATCCCATACACCACATATAAGCACACACTTTGGGATATATTCATGTATGGTGAAATTATTGATGCCCTGTTGGGAAGAGAAATCTGGATGTTAGAATAGGTAGGGGAGAACGCATCAATGTGAGTTTGTTTGCGGGGGATTCGAGAATGCTCTGGCCCATTGGCCGTAGCACCAGTCTTAGCTGACTTCGTATATATTTTCTGAGAGGTAGTAGGTAGAAATAGCTAATAGTATCAAGCTTCGTGTTGTGTTGAGAGTATCACAGATAAGGTGCTTATGATCCTCGTGCCTAACGTATAAATGACCCGGGAGGAGTAGTTACATTCATGGTGAAAGCACTTGATGTGATTGCACGAGAGATAAATAGACCTATAATGATGGCCGGACCACGTTGTACTCCCCTAAATATGATGGCGGTGACGATGGAGGGTTGCGAGCGCACCCACCATGAAAGGGTTGGGGATGTGTATGCCATCGGCCACACCACTTGTTGTGAACACAATGATAGGTATTTTGTATGTCTATATGTGAATGAATCAAGAATAGAAGCATTAGAACTACCATGTAGCTAAATGATTCTCATATGCCTATTATAAATAGGTTACTTGTTTGTTAATTGCATGATTGTAAATGTTAGTTGAAAACACCAACCCCCCAGTTGCATGTCCACACGAGTAGTTGTTCCTTTCTCTCGTGCAGATTGATGGCCCGCACAAGGTTGTTTTTATAGCTAGTACTTGAGCCCTAGCATCCTTGTAAACAAACCCAGGGCTTGCCGCATACTATCCCTTGGTAGCTTAGCAATATGAACAGGTGCAGAACTATAAATCTTTTATCTTTTGATCCATAAGCCCCTCGGCTCATGTTTTAATGATGTCTGGGTCAAGGGCAAGTCAAAATTTTTGCTTCATTGTCGGGGACGATTTTTTGTTCGAGTATTAGTTGAGCATAACATGTTAGTGAGTAGTTAGTATTTCTTTCATCTTTTTCTTGTTTTTGTTTTCTAGAGTTGTTATTGCTTGAGTTCTTAGTGCAAACCGAAGACTCTTGTACTATGATTCCAATTTTTTTTTGCTTTCTTTGTTAGGGTTTAATTGAATAAAGAAAAATAAATATGGGAAAGCACTCAATGGAGGACCCTTAGTAGGGTGTGTCATTGCGATCATCCTATAGGGTGTTGCCCAAGGTTGAGTGACTATGGGAGAAGAATGGCTAAATGAGTGAGATTTTGTAGGATATGTTATGTGCCCATTTTATATTGTTATATTAGGACATTTAGGATTCACTTCTATGCTCTAGATGTGGCATTTTCCCTTGAAATTCTCTAAGGAGAGTTAAAAGCGAGTTTTACGCTTTTATTACTTTTCTAGAGGATTTTGTGTGACAAGACAATTTTATTGAAGACTTTTAATAATACATTCAAAGATTTGAATATTTGAAGACTTTCATTTAAGCTTTTCAAGACTTGAAGAATTGAAGATAAGTGAAATGAAGAGAAGTACTTGAAACAAAAAGAAGAAAGAAATCAAGATGCTAAAACTAGGCTCGGTCATGACTCGCGATGGATTGGTCGCGAGTCATAATGGATGGGTGGCCAGAAACTTTCTTACTTTTTTGTACTATAAATACCAAATCTTATCCTTTCCTATTCCTATCTTCTCATCTGCAATTTTCTGGGTTCAAAACCCTAGTTTTCCATTATTTTTTCTTAGCTTTTGTAGGTTAATCATGTATTTTCATTATCTAGGTTAGTTTAATCTTGGGAGCAATTGATTGAAGCATCCATATCTATGTAGTAAGAACATCTATTACACTCTATCTCGAAGCATTTGTTATTTAGAATTCTTGTGTTTTAATGTGATGTTTTACTTCATTTATATCTTGGATTGTTTGAGAATAGGAAGTGTTTGCATGATTGAAGTGTTAGGGTGTTAGGAAAGTTGCAAATTTCTTAACGCATTTGGCATGAAAATCAAAGAACATGGACTTAGAACTTCTAGTGCATATTGTGTAGTAATTCTTGCTACATAAGTATGTTAATGTGGATGCTTCTCATATTTATCCTATAGATGCAATTAAAGGTTGAATCTTGAATGTGGTTTGTTCTAGGTTTAGCCTAATGAATTCTATGTTTAGTTAAATGGCTATGTCTTTTGTAAAAGGTTTTTTGTTATCAAATCTATGGTTTTTCATGTAAAATTCCGTTGATGAAATACCTGTTTGTTGTGGTTTTCCTAAAGTGGTTATCAAAGAGGTTTGCAAGTGGTCATTGTTTGTCTTTGCGAATTACTATTGAGAAGGAATGAATGTTGGTCTTTGAATGGGAAGTCTTAGCATTCCCCATAGGTAATGTATGTGATAGAATCAGTGAATGGTTCAATGATCTACATTTGGTTTTGAAGTGGATATTAATTTCCCCCAAGGCTTTGTCATTTTATAGTTTTAAACCTCTTTTCCTAGTTTGTTTGATGATTAGCATAGTTATTTGACTTTGCTAGTTATCTAGTCTTTTAATTTCATAAGTTAGGAAAACCAACTAACCAACCCCCTCCCCCATTTATTTGCTTATATATATACATATATATATATATACGCACGCACGCACACACACATATATATATATATACGCTTCTAGCATAATATCAAACTTATATGTTCAAAGGCTTAAGAAAATCCCTTTTCTTCGTGGATGACCTCGACTTGCCGTTATCTACTTCATTGTAGATAGGAAGAATTCAGGGCTTATAAATTTAACTTTAAGAGGTACGGAGACGGACCTCCCAAATTATGGCGCCGCGACCGAGGAAGCGGCATTTATTTTTTAAGTGTTTGGGCATATTTTGTGGCATATTAGCTAGTTGTTTTTTATTTTCAACTTCTTTGTGGTTATTTTTTTCCGGAGTACATATTACTTGATTTCTTGGTGAATTTTTATCGAGAATCCTTGCAATATGATTTTGGACTTTTGAAAAAAAAAAGATGGAGGGTCTCACCTTGAGGGAACTCTTGATGAGAAGAGAGGCTTAACAAGCAAGGTTTTGTAGGAAGTGTCATTCTGACCATCCTAAAGAGTCTTGTTATTTGTTAAGGGAGGAGTACTATGAGGGGGAAAGAACCCGTGGTTTCGAAAACCAAGGGTATTTTGAAGAGTGCTACCAAGAGGTAGGAGATGTTGGTTTTCAAGGGCAATAAGCTCAAAAATGGTATCCATACCACAATTCTTAAAATCTGGAGTGGAGTGGTAATCTGGATTGGTGGTATGAGAATGAGCTGGAAAACCAACAATACGAACAAAATAGTTGGCTATCACCATCTTATGACATACCCTAAAACCAAGCCCAACAAGGAAGTTCAAGTTTGACACATGAGGAAGTCATGAATGCAATAGCAAACTTGAACAACTTGACTAGTGAGGAATCAGACACTCGGCTCTCCTATAGAGTTGAGGCTATTGAGGGGTATGCGAGGAGTATATTGGAAGAGTTGGCCCAATTGGAAGCTTGTAATTCCAAAAATACACCATCCCAAGTTGAACTCGAGGATTCGGTGAGTGAGTTCACCATGGGAAATGAGTTTGAGTTTGAAGGGGATGAGAAGTTGATTGTTCAGGATGAAAAAATGGAGGAAGATGTGATTGTTCCATCATCACCCCTTTCGCCCACCTAGTGAACCAATTCCATTTTTTCAAGTTTTGAGGGAGATAAGAGAGGAGCCAAAAGACTATCCCAAGACTCCTAGCCACCCAACTACCTTAAAAACATCTCCACCTCAACAAGACTTTCCTCTTGAAAGTTTTGTACCCCCATCTCTCTACTTTTGGATGCTCATGGTGAAGGGGTTCATGCCTTCGCCATAAGGATGACATTAGGTTCGTACCGATGACCTTAAATATACAGAGATATGTTGTGCTGATGGTGTAAATAAATTTGGCCTTTATTTTGGTTTTTGTTGTTTAGTTTCTGCTATTTTGTCTTGTTCTTTTTATGGTGTCTTTTTCTGTCATTTTGTAGCAAAGTGAAGCACATTGAATTGGAGGAGATAAAGGAATGAGATCAACAAGAAAGGGAAGGAAGCTTGGAAAGTTGATAAGAAAAAAAATTTTCTAAGTGCTGGGAAACTCTATCTGTTGCGAGTCGCGACAGATACATTGCGAGACGTGACAAATAGGGGAGCAAAAATGAACTCCCAACACCAAGTTTTCGTGAGTCGCAACATGGGCATCGCGAGTCGTGATGGAATCTATACAATTTCAGAAAGAATTAAGCTCACAGACCCAAGATATTGCGACTCACGATGGCTTGGTTGCGAGTCATGACAAGGCATCGCGAGTCGCGATGAAGAAACCAGATTTTTTACTGAGCTTAAATACTGCATAATCCTTCCTTCTTCTCCCCCAAATTCTCCCAAGAACCACCACACCCCCACTCATTCTACCACCATATTACATACATTGACATATGAACAATCTTGCACCTTTATAGTACCTTTGTTGATTGTAGTATGCCAACTATATCATTGTGACTATAATTGCTATATTCTATAATGATGCTTGGATATGTGTCGATATATGTTGGATATTTGTATCGAACAATCTTATAGTGGTGATTTCATGATGGATTGGTTGTTCTTTGAGAATACTATGGTTACTAACTTTTGATGTAAAACCTAGTATTACAAATCCTTATGTACTTGTGAATTTGATGTTGTTCTCTGTGCTGTAAGTCTTCATCAAATGGTGCCAAGGAGAAAACCTTTTGCTCGAGGGGTGAGTTCTTCTACGGCACTTTTGCTCCTCCTTCCGGCTCCGAAACCAATTTTGAGGCCAATTCTATACAAATACATAGGATTGCGCCGTATCACCGACGACTATGCAAAGAAATGAGTGCCACTCTACCCCATACCTTGGGTTTTATTGTTCTTTCCTTAAATGTTCATATTGAGGGTAATGTAATTTTTTAAGTGTGAGAAGGGGTCAGAGGACTCATATGTAAGCTAGCTTGATTTGGAATGCTTTTTGCTACTTTGATTGGAAAAACATGAGAAAAAGGAAGAAAAAATTTAAAAAATAGATGAAAAAGAAAAATAAATATTTGAAAAGAAAACCCCCTAATTTGAAAACCCGAGAGGGTAACTTAGGCAACATTTGGAAGCCCAGATAGGTTGAAAACTCGAATGGACGACATAGACAAAAATGAGAGGGTAAATGTGCAGAAAAATGTGAGATGTGAGCCGAAGAAACATGGTGTGTGGTTAGGATGAAAACCTGAAAGGGTTCCTAGGCAAAATGAGAGAAAGAGGGAAAAAAGGAAAATGCTATGATTTCACTCAGTTTGTTGGCATTGGAGTTATAAGGTTACAGTTTTCATATGGATAGACCGGGTAGCTTAACATCTTGAGACCTCTTGGGATTGGGTAACTTAGTGGAAATGAAGTATGGTTATGAAATTCTTAATTTTTTTTATTATACTTTGTTTTGGTTGATATATTGGCATTGGGTAAAATATGTGTTTGAACCTCCTATATTGTTTTAACTTCATTTTGTGTCATTGGATTTTGGCTGATATGCTGGTATGAAGTGAAGTATGTGCTTGAACCTTTCATATGGTTTTTACTTCATTTTATGTCATTGGAATTTGGTATTATCAATTCGGGACTTTGAAACATTTTTGTGGGTAATGAATTGATAAGTGATTGGTTTAGTCAGATTTAGGAGTTGGGGTTGTGTGTGTGAAAAATTCTCATTTGAGCTTTGATTTTGGGATTTACAATATTGAGATTTTTTGTGAGGTTTTGATTGGGGGAATATATGTTTAGGATGTGGACATATAAATTCCTTTGTGTGCTTGAATCCTGTCTTACTCGAGGGTGAGTGAGGTTTAAGTGCGGGGAGGTTTGATGTGCCCATTTTATATGGTTATATTAGGACTCTTAGGATTCACTTTTGTACACTTTTGTGCTCTAGATGTGCCATTTTGCCTTGAAATTCTCTAAGGAGAGTTAAAAGCGACTTTTACGCTTTTATTACTTTTCTAGAGGATTTTGTGTGAGAAGGCAATTTGTTTGAAGACTTTGAATAATACCTTGGAAGATTTGAAGGCTTGCATTTGAGCTTTTGAAGACTTGAAGAATTGAAGATGAGTGAAGTGAGGAGAATTACTAGAAACAAAAGAAAGAAAGAAATCAAGATGCTGAAACTGGGCTCGATCGTGACTCGCAATGGATTAGTCACGAATAACGATGGATGGGTGGCCACAACCTTTCTTACTTTTTTCTACGATAAATACTAAATCTTATCCTGTCCTCTTCCTATCTTCTCCTACTTTTGATTTGCTGGGCTCAAACCCTAGTTTTCCTTTTTTTTTCTTTTCTTAGTTTTTGTAGGTTAATCATGTATTTTCATTATCTAGGTTAGTTTAATCTTGAGAGAAATTGATTCAAGCTTGCATATCTATGTATTAAGATCTCTGTTTCACTCTATCGTGAAGCATTTTGTAAACTTAATTGGTACTAATGGACATCTTGTATCCACGGGTTCCTTAATCTTCCTTGTGATCAGCTTTAGTAGGTCACCCATGGGTACTTTTTACATTACATTCTTGCAATTTCCGTTTGCTTTTAACAATAGAAGATTTGAAGTCCATTCACATTTAAATGGTAGTAGAGGAAGGCCACGAACATCAATGCATGGTAAATGGAGATTGAAGCCCAACATAGGCAGCTTCGAAGTTCAAGACAGCTAAAGGAGAAAATGGTGAATCGTGGTCAGAGGAGTGTTACCTTAGTCTGAGAAAGTTCTAGGAAAAATAAACCATTAAATCTAGTTCCATTGAATTTGTCTTCTCGAGTACTACAAAATCGACTACTAGAACTCCTGATTCGGACTAACAATTCACCCATTAGAAGCAAACGATATTCAACCAACGAAGCACCAACGGCCTGTCACGGACTATGCATGATCAAGCACTAGTGGTCTGTGACAATGTTCATGACCTGCAATACACAAGAATCCAGGAGTTCCGTGAAAACCTGCACGAGACCTTCACGAGGCAAGTCACTATGCCATTACAAAAGCACCGGGCCGTGAAGCAAAGGGATCAAGAGTTGAAGAATATGGCTAAGTATGGATCTAATTTGTGAAAACCTCTGCAGACCGTGAGAAGACTTTTGAGCAAGACCAAAAAATGCTCGTGGTCCGTGAAAACCTTCATGGGTCGTGACAAAATATCAGACCCAAAGCCACAAGCCAAAATACTGAGCAAAATCCTTGTACAGCTTGCGGTCCATGAAACCCTTCACAGATCGTGGAACAATCCTAGCTTCATGGACCATTCCAGATCCCATGGGCTATAGCTATGGACATTCATGGACCATGGCAGGTCTGGCATCCTGTGGCTATGCATGCTTCACGGACTGTAGCATCTGTGCCGGTCCGTGAAGCCTTTGTAGCTGACCTAGGGTTTGCTATTTTGGCCTTTTTTGGCCTATCTTTAGGCCTAATATCATACTACAATAAATATGATCCTTAGTTTTCTACTAAATTGTTACAAAGTATATTAGGAAGTAGAGAAGTAAGCATAGTGTAGAGTTGATTCTCTCTCTAGTTTAGAGAGAAGGAATAGAGGAGTTTTTCTTCTCCTTCTTTCTTCTTTTCTTTTTATTTTTCCTTTCATCATATTTTCTAGGTCTATGGCATCTAACCTTATATTTTCCATGGATCTAACCTGTGTAGAGTAGATTTTTTGCTTGGGATTTATCTTTGCACTTGGTATGTTCTAAATGCTTATTGTGATTCATTAGATTCACCCTATCCTTGTGTTTGTGATATTATTGTGATTTTTTGAATGTTATAAATGCATGAATACTACACTGCATATAAGCTCACACTTTGGGCTATATTCATGTATGGTGCAATTATTGATGCCCCTCTGGGAAGAAAAACCTGGATGTTAGAATTTGTGTGGGTGAATGTATTCGCGTGGGTGTGTGCATGGGGGATTCGAGAATGCTTTGACCTATTTTCTATCGCACCAGTGTTAGCTGACTTCGTAATTGTTGTCTGAGAGGTTGCAGGTAGATATAGATAATAGTAGCAAGCTAAGTGTTCTTTTAAAACCATAGTATCACAGATAAGGTGCCCATGATCCTCGGGCATAGCGTATATAGGACTCGGGAGGAGTAGTTGCATTCCTGGTGGAAGCTCGTGACATAATAGCACAGGGGAGAAATAGACATACAACAATAGTCGAACCTCATTATACTCCCATAATTACGATCACGGTGCCAAAGGAGGGTTGCAAGCACACTCACCGTGACAAGGTTGGGAAGTGTATGCCATCAGCCACACCACTTGTTTTCAACACACTGATAGGTCTTTTGTATGTCTATATATGAATGAATCAAGGATTGAAGAATTAGAACTACCATGTTTCTAAATAATTCCCAAGTGCCTCGTATAAATAGTTTACTTGTTTGTCAATTGCATGCTTAT
Source organism: Rubia yunnanensis (assembly GCA_037428765.1). Classification (NCBI taxonomy): domain Eukaryota; kingdom Viridiplantae; phylum Streptophyta; class Magnoliopsida; order Gentianales; family Rubiaceae; genus Rubia; species Rubia yunnanensis. The sequence continues at coordinate 78,157,283 of CM075064.1, forward strand.
AGTTGTTAGCTGCACCCCTCATCCCCAAGTGCATGCTACACTACAACATGTTTCTTTCACTCATGCAGATTAATGTCCCACACGAGGTTGTATTTCTAACTAGTACTTGAGCTCTAGCATCCTTGTGGACAATCTCAAGGCTTGCCGCTTACTACCCCTTGGTAGCTTAGCAGTAAAAACGAGTGATGAACTATAAATCTTTTATCTATTGATCCATAAGTCCCTCAGCTCATGTTTTAACAATGCCCAGACTTCAACCACGAATGCAACTACTCCCCTCGGGTCCTATAAATTAGGATCCAAGATCGTAGCCACCTTATCTGTGATACTAGGAATTTTTCTAACCCTAGCTTTCTACTATTTAAGATATCTCTACCTAGAACCTCTCGGACAACTTTACAAATTTTTCTAAGATTAGTGTGATGGTAAGTGGATCGGGGTGACCTCGAATCTCCCATGCACACACCCACGCAGACTCCTTCCCATCCACTCATACAAACATCCAGGTTTCCCATCCCAAGGGGGCATTGATAATTGCGTGTAGCATGAAGACAACCCAAAGTGTGTGCTTTTATGTGGTGTGATACTCATGCATTCAAACTCAAAATAAAATCACAATAATATTATGAACATAAAATTTGGATAAACTATAGAATCTCAAAAGGCATAAAGACATAACCAAGTCACTACAATTATCCCCAAGCTATAGAAACTAATCCCTTGACATGGAATTCAAATAAAGATTTGAATTCCACATATTAGGATCAAAGAAAATTGAAAAGATGAAAAAATTTCTTAAGGAGAGAATCTCCTCTACCCTTGAAAGTGAAAATAAGATATATAGTATGAAAAGTCTCCTAATCTAGTACACTGAGGTTCTATGCATAGTAGTAGGAGATTGGGAAAAAAATAAGGCCCAAAGTAGGCAAAAATAGGGTAAACCTTAGCTCAGCAACCGTTCTACACAGGGCATCACAAATGGTCTTGTCCATTGATGTACTTAGCACGGGACACGAGACCAGGCGTGACTGCAGGGTGACTGTTCTTAAGTGTGGCGCAAATCTTCAACATGGTGCAGGGTAATGTGATTAGCTTGTGTCGCATCTCGCACTGGCGCGGGTCACATTTTCTCCTGCGGGGCACCATCAGAATGCTGGAATTTGAGGTCATGATTTATGCCCATAGCCATTTGCGTGGGCCATGGTAAGAGCTGGTGCTTTGCTCAGAAAACTTGGCACCGGCCGTGTAGATTCAACACTCCGCCGGTTGGTCTTGAAAAATGGACTTGGAACGGTGCATAATGCCTAAAATGAGACGTATCACGGCTATACTTAGCAGCATGGAGGGGTTCGTTGCTCGGAGCTGTAGCCCATCGTGTTTGGCGGGGGTAGCGTGAATGCCTCGCATTGGTCTCTTTGGTGCAGGGCATATCCTTTAGCGTGTGCTATTGGTGCAAAACCATGGATGGCCTGTGCCATCCCAGTGATTCTTTAGCTAGCTGAAATAGTTTCCCTTGCTTTAGGAGAACCGTTAGTCTAATTTGAGAGTTTTAGTAGTCGATATTATAGTACTCAAGAAGAAACTTCCAATGGAACTAGCCTTGAAGGATATTCTTGAATCATTATCGGACTAAAGCACAACTCTTCGGACAATTATTCCCCATTTCTTCAATGTCTGCTATGAACTTTGTAGCCACCTATCTTTGGCCTCAATATCCTTCTACCATGCATTGATGATCATGGCATCCATCTATTCTAATGTGAATGGTCTTCGTCTCTACTACCGTCCTTGAGAACGACCTTCAATATCTTCTACTGCTTTTACGAATGGCCTTCACATAGAATGTAAACAAAATGCACCCACAGCCGACCTACTAAAGATGATCACAATGAAGATCAAAGAGCATGTGGATACAAGATATCCATTAGCACAAATTAAGTTTACAAAACGTGGAACTTACACAAGAAAACCAAACATGGCCGTCTAAACCCCTTGTCACGTAAACTTAACTAATACTAGCAATCCACCAAGTAGAAGTAATTAAAAAGTATGTCAAATGCATCAATTAACACACACAAAATGAAGCAGATCAACCCACCTCAACCCGGGGTAGTTATCGTAGCTAATTAATCAAGGTGGAGGCTTGTCCCGTGGGGCGATCAAAGATAAAATTTATAATTCTGCACCTATTGTCACTTCTACGCTACCTAGAGGGTAGTTAGTGGCAAGCCTGGGGTTTGTCTAAAAAGATGCTAGGGCTCAAGTATCAACTAAAGACACAACCTCGTATGGGTCATCAATCCGTACGAGTGAATGGAAGAGCTAGTAGTTGCAAACAAACAAAGGGGTGAGGGTGGTTTGGATTTTCAAATTATAAACTACGATGCATAAAAGTAAAAAGCAAGTAATCTAAAAAAGCTAAAAACTTGGGTATTCATTCCACAACATGATATAACTAATGTCTAGATCCTCGATTCATTCACATGCTAGATTTACTAAACAACCTAATTTTGTGTTCATAACACATGGTGTGGTTGATGGCATTAACTTCCCCGTACCTGTCATATCAAATGAACTCCCAACTCTCCATCTATGCCACCATCGTAATTAGGTTACTGAAACAAGGTCCGACCATTAATATAGGTCTGTTTCTCCCCCGTATGATTACATCCCGGGCTTTCACCACAAATTCACAACTTCCCCTGGGTCCTATAAACTAGGCACACAGGTCGTTGGCACCTTATCTATGATCCATGGCCTCTCACCCCAGTTTGCTACTTTTTAGCAATCTTTACGCGCAACCTATTGTAAAACTTTACGTAATCAGTTAAGACTGGTGCGATGGCAAATAAGTCAGAGTATGACTTGGGTTTATAGTGCACACATTCATGCAGATGCAACGTACTCCCTTACCCATTCTAAAATCCAAGTTTCTCTTCTCAAGGGGGCATCAATAAATGCACCAGACATGGATGCAACCCAAAGTGTGTGCCGATATGTGGTGTAATATTCATGCATGAATAAAGTTCAATAACAATCATAATAATATCATAAACACATATAATAGGTTGAATCTAATGAATCTCACATAAACATAAAGGTTATATCATATGCTACAATTATCCCCAATCTATGGAAACTACTCCATAGACAAGGAATTTAAATTTAGATTTGAATTCCACATCTAGGATGAACATAAAAGGAAAAGAAAGAAAAAGAAAAGGGAGAGAGTGTTTCTCCCTATCCAAAATTTCTCCTAATGATCGAATCTACTTTGTACATTATTAACTAGTAGACTTCATATATATATATATATAGGAAAAGGGGATTGGGCCTAAAAATAGGCCTAAAATAGGCCAAAAGATGCTAAAACCCTAAAATCTATCCTAATGATGCATCATAATGATTCACTAATGATGCTAAAACATTAATTTAGGTGCGATAAAGTACTTTAGTCGTAGGATGAATCATTAGGTGGAGAGCGCTTGATCTGGCATGGGGTCTTTGCACGAGGCTCTTGCATAGACTGTGAGCTTTGGTGCAGGCCATTGTTAGGAAGAATGATTCACTCAGAAGTTTGGCGTAGACCATGGGCTATGGCACGAGTCATGGTCAGAAGACACGGTTTGCTTAAAACTTTGCGTGGAGTACAAAATTCGTCGCGGCCCAACAGTTGGACTTGGAATCTTGATCTTGGAATTGTGCGGGCCGTCGTGAATGGAACTTGAGCTATGCACACCATGGCGTATGGTACGAGTCATGCCATTGCCTCACACTAGAACTGTTAGAGCAGGGCGTCTCCTCTGGCGTAGACCATTAGTGTGTGGCTATGATCGGTTAGTGCAAACCCGTGGTACCTTGGCTAGCTGAACTTGTTCCTTAACTACGGGAGAACCATTAGTTCATTTTTTTAGTTCCATTAGTCAATTTCTTAATGCTTGAGAAGAAGAATCCAATGGAATCAGCTTTAATGGCTATTTTTTTGGATTGTTCTCGAAATTTGGCACAACTCATCGGACCACGATCCCCAATTTCTTCATTGGCCTCTTCGAACTCCATCCCCTATTACATGTTCGTTGTTTTATGGGAAATAGAAATGTAATAGAGTTATGTCCATAAAGAATTTTAAAGATATAGCACATGATCTGGAGTAAACTGTAGCACACTAACTACAAGTATACAAGGTGGTTGTTCAAGTATACGTAGATTAGTCTAAGTTTCTTTATCACACTCGAATAGAAGAGTTTCACCTACGGATCTGAAACTTTATTATCAGACTGAACAATATCAGAGTTTAAGACTGACAGGGTGTTTTTTTAAAATTTTACACATAGGTCCCATGAACTAATTAAACAAAATTGAAAGGAAATATTAGAGATACACTGAACAGAATCATCAATTGAAAACAACAATGTTCCATTATGGTCATGGACGGATTCACCTGTGTATTTGTCTTTTATTTTTTTAGTATTCTAATAATACCCCTACAATAAAAGATATTAGAACAGTCATTTCCACCACCGAGCATCAATTTAAATTTCATGATCGTGGTTTTTTAGGAAATATAAATGTAATATTTTTCTGCCACTCTATTTACAAGTACACAAGTACACAATAGTACATGAGCTTGAGTAAACTGTACCACTCTAGTTACAAGTACAGAAGGTGTCATTAATAAGAAGTTGTTGAAGTACAATAGTATCACAATATTAGAAAATTTATCTACTGCTGACAATAAGTATAACAATATTAGATCTAATCATGACTTGTCCAGAATCAATCAAGATCTGATAAGAAACATGATATACTCTAACGATAGTATAACAATATTAGAAAATGTTCTATTGTTAACAGGAAGTATAACAATATTAGATCTGACCATGACTAGCTTAGTAATCATGACCTGTCCAGAATAAATCAAGATCTGATCAGAAACATTATTTACCCTAACAATAGGATAACAATATTAGAAAATGATCTATTGCTGACAGGAAGTATATAACAACATTAGATCTGACCATGACTAGCTTAGTAATCATGACATGTCCAGAATCAATCAAGATATGATCAGAAACATCATTTACTCTAACAATAGTATCACACTATTAGAAAATTTATCTACTGCTGACAGGTGGTATAACAATATTAGATCTGACCATGACTAGCTTAGTAATCATGACTTGTCCAGAATCAATCAAGATCTGATAAGAAACATGATTTACTCTAACGATAGTATAGCAATATTAGAAAATGATCTATTGCTGACAGGAAGTATAACAATACTAGATCTGACCGTGACTAGCTTAGAAATCATGACTTGTCCAGAATCAATCAAGATCTGATCAGAAACATCATTTACTCTAACAACAGTATCATAATATTAGAAAATTTATCTACTGCTGACAGGTGGTACAACAATATTAGATCTGACCATGACTAGCTTAGTAATCATGACTTGTCCAGAATCAATCAAAATCTGATAAGAAACATGATTTACTCTAACGATAAGATAGCAATATTAGAAAAGGATCTATTACTGACAGTAAGTATAACAATACTAGATCCGACCAAGACTAGCTTAGTAATCATGACTTGTCCAGAATCAATCAAGATCTGATCAGAAACATCATTTACTCTAACAATAGTATCACAATATTAGAAAATTTATCTACTGCTGACAGGTGGTATAACAATATTAGATCTGACCATGACTAGCTTAGTAATCATGACTTATCCAGAATCAATCAAGATCTGATAAGAAACATGATTTACTCTAACGATAGTATAGCAATATTAGAAAATGATCGATTGCTGACAGGAAGTATAAAAATACTAGATCTGACCATGACTATCTTAGTAATCATGACTTGTCCAGAATCAATCAAGATCTTATCAGAAACATCATTTACTCTAACAATAGTATAACAATATTAGAAAATTTATCTACTGCTAACAGGTGGTATAACAATATTAGATATGACCATGACTAGCTTAGTAATCATGACTTGTCCAGAATCAATCAAGATCTGATAAGAAACATGATTTACTCTAACGATAGTATAACAATATTAGAAAATGATCTATTCCTGACAGGAAGTATAACAATACTAGATCTGACCGTGACAAACTTAGTAATCATGACTTGTCCAGAATCAATCAAGATCTGATCAGAAACATAATTTACTCTAACAATAGTATCACAATATTAGAAAATTTATCTACTGCTGACAGGTGGTATAACAATATTAGATCTGACCATGACTAGCTTAGTAATCATGACTTGTCCAGAATCAATCAAGATCTGATAAGAAACATGATTTACTCTAACGATAGTATAGCAATATTAGAAAATGATCTATTGCTGACTGGAAGTATAACAATACTAGATCCGACCATGACTAGCTTAGTAATCATGACTTGTCCAGAATTAATCAAGATCTGATCAGAAACATCATTTACTCTAACAGTAGTATCACAATATTAGAAAATTTATCTACTGCTGACAGGTGGTATAACAATATAAGATCTGACCATGACTAGCTTAGTAATCATGACTTATCCAGAATCAATCAAGATCTGATAAGAAACATGATTTACTCTAACGATAGTATAGCAATATTAGAAAATGATCTACTGCTGACAGGAAGTATAACAATACTAGATCCGACCATGACTAGCTTATTAATTATGACTTGTCCAGAATCAATCCAGATCTGATCAGAAACATCATTTACTCTAACAATAGTATCACAATATTAGAAAATTTATCTACCACTGACAGGTGGTATAACAATATTAGATCTGACCATGACTAGCCTAGTAATCATGACTTGTCCATAATCAATCAAGATCTGATAAGAAACATGATTGACCCTAACGATAGTATAACAATATTAGAAAATGAACCATTGTTGACAGGAAGTATAACAATATTAGATCTGACCATGACTAGCTTTGTAATCATGACTTGTCCAGAATCAATCAAGATCTGATAAGAAACATGATTTACTCTAAAAAATAGTGTAACAATATTAGAGAATGATCTATTTCTAACAGTAAGTATAACAATATTAGATCTGGCCATGACTAGCTTAGTAATCACGACTTGTCCAGAATAAATAAAGATCTGATCAGAAACATCATTTACTCTTAACAATAGTATCATAATATTAGAAAATTTATCTACCGCTGACAGGTGGTATAACAATATTAGATCTGACCATGACTAACTTAGTAATCATGACTTGTCCAAAATCAATCAAGATCTAATAAGAAACATGATTTACTATAACGATAAGATAGCAATATTAGAAAATGATCTATTACTGACAGAAAGTATAACAATACTAGATCCGACCATGACTAGCTTAGTAATCATGAATTGTCCAGAATCAATCAAAATCTGATCAGAAACATCATTTACTCTAACAATAGTATCATAATATTAGAAAATTTATCTACTGCTGACAGGTGGTATAACAATATTAGATCTGACCATGACTAGCTTAGTAATCATGACTTTTCCAGAATCAATCAAGATCTGACAAGAAACCTGATTTACTCTAATGATAGGATAACAATATTAGAAAATGATCTATTGCTGACAGGAAGTATAACAATACTAGATCTGACCATGACAAGCTTAGTAATCATGACTTGTCCAGAATCAATCATGATCTGATCAGAAACATCATTTACTCTAACAATAGTGTCACAATATTAGAAAATTTATCTACAGCTAACAGGTGGTATAACAATATTAGATCTGACCATGACTAGCTTAGTAATCATTACTTGTCCAGAATCAATCAAGATCTGATAAGAAACATGATTTACTCTAACGATAGTATAACAATATTAGAAAATGATCTATTGCTGACAGGAAGTATAACAATACTAGATCTGACCATGACTAGCTTAGTAATCATGACTTGTCCAGAATCAATCAAGATCTGATCAGAAACATCATTTACTCTAACAATAGTATCACAATATTAGAAAATTTATCTACTGCTGACAGGTGGTACAACAATATTAGATCTGACCATGACTAGCTTAGTAATCATGACTTGTCCAGAATCAATCAAGATCTGATAAGAAACCTGATTTACTCTAATGATAGGATAACAATATTAGAAAATGATCTATTGCTGACAGGAAGTATAACAATACTTGATCTGACCAAGACAAGCTTAGTAATCATGACTTGTCCAGAATCAATCATGATCTGATCAGAAACATCATTTACTCTAACAATAGTGTCACAATATTAGAAAATTTATCTACAGCTGACAGGTGGTATAACAATATTAGATCTGACCATGACTAGCTTAGTAATCATGACTTGTCCAGAATCAATCAAGATCTGATAAGAAACATGATTTACTCTAACGATAGTATAACAATATTAGAAAATGATCTATTGCTGACAGGAAGTATAACAATACTAGATCTGACCATGACTAGCTTAGTAATCATGACTTGTCCATAATCAATCAAGATCTGATCAGAAACATCATTTACTCTAACAATAGTATCACAATATTAGAAAATTTATCTACTGCTGACAGGTGGTACAACAATATTAAATCTGACCATGACTAGCTTAGTAATCATGACTTGTCCAGAAACAATCATGATCTGATAAGAAACATGATTTACTCTAACGATAGTATAGCAATATTAGAAAATGATCTATTGCTGACTGGAAGTATAACAATACTAGATCCGACCATGACTAGCTTAGTAATCATGACTTGTCCAGAATTAATCAAGATCTGATCAGAAACATCATTTACTTTAACAATAGTATCACAATATTAGAAAATTTATCTACTGCTGACAGGTGGTATAACAATATAAGATCTGACCATGACTAGCTTAGTAATCATGACTTGTCCAGAATCAATCAAGATCTGATAAGAAACATGATTTACTCTAACGATAGTATAGCAATATTAGAAAATGATCTACTGCTGACAGGAAGTATAACAATACTAGATCCGACCATGACTAGCTTATTAATTATGACTTGTCCAGAATCAATCCAGATCTGATCAGAAACATCATTTACTCTAACAATAGTACCACAATATTAGAAAATTTATCTACTGCTGACAGGTGGTATAACAATATTAGATCTGACCATGACTAGCCTAGTAATCATGACTTGTCCATAATCAATCAAGATCTGATAAGAAACATGATTGACCCTAACGATAGTATAACAATATTAGAAAATGAACCATTGTTGACAGGAAGTATAACAATATTAGATCTGACCATGACTAGCTTAGTAATCATGACTTGTCCAGAATAAATCAAGATCTGATAAGAAACATGATTTACTCTAAAAAATAGTGTAACAATATTAGAGAATGATCTATTTCTAACAGTAAGTATAACAATATTAGATCTGGCCATGACTAGCTTAGTAATCACGACTTGTCCAGAATAAATAAAGATCTGATCAGAAACATCATTTACTCTTAACAATAGTATCATAATATTAGAAAATTTATCTACCGCTGACAGGTGGTATAACAATATTAGATATGACCATGACTAACTTAGTAATCATGACTTGTCCAGAATCAATCAAGATCTAATAAGAAACATGATTTACTATAACGATAAGATAGCAATATTAGAAAATGATCTATTACTGACAGAAAGTATAACAATACTAGATCCGACCATTACTAGCTTAGTAATCATGACTTGTCCAGAATCAATCAAGATCTGATCAGAAACATCATTTACTCTAACAATAGTATCATAATATTAGAAAATTTATCTACTGCTGACAGGTGGTATAACAATATTAGATCTGACCATGACTAGCTTAGTAATCATGACTTGTCCAGAATCAATCAAGATCTGACAAGAAACCTGATTTACTCTAATGATAGGATAACAATATTAGAAAATGATCTATTGCTGACAGGAAGTATAACAATACTAGATCTGACCATGACAAGCTTAGTAATCATGACTTGTCCAGAATCAATCATGATCTGATCAGAAACATCATTTACTCTAACAATAGTGTCACAATATTAGAAAATTTATCTACAGCTGACAGGTGGTATAACAATATTAGATCTGACCATGACTAGCTTAGTAATCATGACTTGTCCAGAATCAATCAAGATCTGATAAGAAACATGATTTACTCTAACGATAGTATAACAATATTAGAAAATGATCTATTGCTGACAGGAAGTATAACAATACTAGATCTGACCATGACTAGCTTAGTAATCATGACTTGTCCAGAATCAATCAAGATCTGATCAGAAACATCATTTACTCTAACAATAGTATCACAATATTAGAAAATTTATCTACTGCTGACAGGTGGTACAACAATATTAAATCTGACCATGAATAGCTTAGTAATCATGACTTGTCCAGAATCAATCAAGATCTGATAAGAAACATGATTTACTATAACGATAGTATAGCAATATTAGAAAATGATCTATTGCTGACAGGAAGTATAACAATACTAGATCTGACCATGACTAGCTTAGTAATCATGACTTGTCCAGAATCAATCAAGATCTGATAAGAAACATGATTTACTATAACGATAGTATAGCAATATTAGAAAATGATCTATTGCTGACAGGAAGTATAACAATACTAGATCTGACCATGACTAGCTTAGTAATCATGACTTGTCCAGAATCAATCAAGATCTGATCAGAAACATCATTTACTCTAACAATAGTATCATAATATTAGAAAATTTATCTACTGCTGACAGGTGGTATAACAATATTAGATCTGACCACGACTAGCTTAGTAATCATGACTTGTCCAGAATCAATCAAGATCTGATCAGAAACATCATTTACTCTAACAATAGTATCACAATATTAGAAAATTTATCTACTGCTGACAGGTGGTACAACAATATTAAATCTGACCATGACTAGCTTAGTAATCATGACTTGTCCAGAATCAATCAAGATCTGATAAGAAACATGATTTACTATAACGATAGTATAGCAATATTAGAAAATGATCTATTGCTGACAGGAAGTATAACAATACTAGATCTGACCATGACTAGCTTAGTAATCATGACTTGTCCAGAATCAATCAAGATCTGATCAGAAACATCATTTACTCTAACAATAGTATCATAATATTAGAAAATTTATCTACTGCTGACAGGTGGTATAACAATATTAGATCTGACCATGACTAGCTTAGTAATCATGACTTGTCCAGAATCAATCAAGATCTGATAAGAAACCTGATTTACTCTAATGATAGGATAACAATATTAGAAAATGATCTATTGCTGACAGGAAGTATAACAATACTAGATCTGACCATGACAAGCTTAGTAATCATGACTTGTCCAGAATCAATCATGATCTTATCAGAAACATCATTTACTCTAACAATAGTGTCACAATATTAGAAAATTTATCTACAGCTGACAGGTGGTATAACAATATTAGATCTGACCATGACTAGCTTAGTAATCATGACTTGTCCAGAATCAATCAAGATCTGATAAGAAACATGATTTACTCTAACGATCGTATAACAATATTAGAAAATGATCTATTGCTGACAGGAAGTATAACAATACTAGATCTGACCATGACTAGCTTAGTAATCATGACTTGTCCATAATCAATCAAGATCTGATCAGAAACATCATTTACTCTAACAATAGTATCACAATATTAGAAAATTTATCTACTGCTGACAGGTGGTACAACAATATTAAATCTGACCATGACTAGCTTAGTAATCATGACTTGTCCAAAATCAATCAAGATCTGATAAGAAACATGATTTACTCTAACGATAGTATAGCAATATTAGAAAATGATCTATTGCTGACAGGAAGTATAACAATACTAGATCCGACCATGACTAGCTTTGTAATCATGACTTGTCTAGAATCAATCAAAATCTGATCAGAAAAATCATTTACTCTAACAATAGTATCACAATATTAGAAAATTTATCTACTGCTGACAGGTGGTATAACAATATTTGATTTGACCATGACTAGCTTAGTAATCATGACTTGTCCAGAATCAATCAAGATCTGATAAGAAACATGATTTACTCTAACAATAGTATAGCAATATTAGAAAATGATCTATTGCTGTCCGGAAGTATAACAATACTAGATCCGACCATAACAAGCTTGTTAATTATGACTTGTCTAGAATCAATCAAGATATGATCAGAAACATCATTTACTCTAACAATAGTATCATAATATTAGAAAATTTATCTACCGCTGACAGGTGGTATAACAATATTAGATATGACCATGACTAACTTAGTAATCATGACTTGTCCAGAATCAATCAAGATCTAATAAGAAACATGATTTACTATAACGATAAGATAGCAATATTAGAAAATGATCTATTACTGACAGAAAGTATGACAATACTAGATCCGACCATTACTAGCTTAGTAATCATGACTTGTCCAGAATCAATCAAGATCTGATCAGAAACATCATTTACTCTAACAATAGTATCATAATATTAGAAAATTTATCTACTGCTGACAAGTGGTATAACAATATTAGATCTGACCATGACTAGCTTAGTAATCATGACTTGTCCAGAATCAATCAAGATGTGACAAGAAACCTGATTTACTCTAATGATAGGATAACAATATTAGAAAATGATCTATTGCTGACAGGAAGTATAACAATACTAGATCTGACCATGACAAGCTTAGTAATCATGACTTGTCCAGAATCAATCATGATCTGATCAGAAACATCATTTACTCTAACAATAGTGTCACAATATTAGAAAATTTATCTACAGCTGACAGGTGGTATAACAATATTAGATCTGACCATGACTAGCTTAGTAATCATGACTTGTCCAGAATCAATCAAGATCTGATAAAAAACATGATTTACTCTAACGATAGTATAACAATATTAGAAAATGATCTATTGCTGACAGGAAGTATAACAATACTAGATCTGACCATGACTAGCTTAGTAATCATGACTTGTCCAGAATCAATCAAGATCTGATCAGAAACATCATTTACTCTAACAATAGTATCACAATATTAGAAAATTTATCTACTGCTGACAGGTGGTACAACAATATTAAATCTGACCATGACTAGCTTAGTAATCATGACTTGTCCAGAATCAATCAAGATCTGATAAGAAACATGATTTACTATAACGATAGTATAGCAATATTAGAAAATGATCTATTGCTGACAGGAAGTATAACAATACTAGATCTGACCATGACTAGCTTAGTAATCATGACTTGTCCAGAATCAATCAAGATCTGATCAGAAACATCATTTACTCTAACAATAGTATCATAATATTAGAAAATTTATCTACTGCTGACAGGTGGTATAACAATATTAGATCTGACCATGACTAGCTTAGTAATCATGACTTGTCCAGAATCAATCAAGATCTGATAAGAAACCTGATTTACTCTAATGATAGGATAACAATATTAGAAAATGATCTATTGCTGACAGGAAGTATAACAATACTAGATCTGACCATGACAAGCTTAGTAATCATGACTTGTCCAGAATCAATCATGATCTTATCAGAAACATCATTTACTCTAACAATAGTGTCACAATATTAGAAAATTTATCTACAGCTGACAGGTGGTATAACAATATTAGATCTGACCATGACTAGCTTAGTAATCATGACTTGTCCAGAATCAATCAAGATCTGATAAGAAACATGATTTACTCTAACGATCGTATAACAATATTAGAAAATGATCTATTGCTGATAGGAAGTGTAACAATACTAGATCTGACCATGACTAGCTTAGTAATCATGACTTGTCCATAATCAATCAAGATCTGATCAGAAACATCATTTACTCTAACAATAGTATCACAATATTAGAAAATTTATCTACTGCTGACAGGTGGTACAACAATATTAAATCTGACCATGACTAGCTTAGTAATCATGACTTGTCCAAAATCAATCAAGATCTGATAAGAAACATGATTTACTCTAACGATAGTATAGCAATATTAGAAAATGATCTATTGCTGACAGGAAGTATAACAATACTAGATCCGACCATGACATGCTTAGTAATCATGACTTGTCCAGAATCAATCAAAATCTGATCAGAAAAATCATTTACTCTAACAATAGTATCACAATATTAGAAAATTTATCTACTGCTGACACGTGGTATAACAATATTTGATTTGACCATGACTAGCTTAGTAATCATGACTTGTCCAGAATCAATCAAGATCTGATAAGAAACATGATTTACTCTAACAATAGTATAGCAATATTAGAAAATGATCAATTGCTGTCCGGAAGTATAACAATACTAGATCCGACCATAACAAGCTTGTTAATTATGACTTGTCTAGAATCAATCAAGATATGATCAGAAACATCATTTACTCTAACAATAGTATCACAATATTAGAAAATTTATCTACCGCTGACAGGTGGTATAACAATATTAGATCTGACCATGACTAGCTTAGTAATCATGACTTGTCCAGAATCAATCAAGATCTGATAAGAAACATGATTTACTCTAACGATAGTATAGCAATATTAGAAAATGATCTATTGCTGTCCGGAAGTATAACAATACTAGATCCGACCATAACAAGCTTGTTAATTATGACTTGTCCAGAATCAATCAAGATATGATCAGAAACATCATTTACTCTAACAATAGTATCACAATATTAGAAAATTTATCTACCGCTGACAGGTGGTATAACAATATTAGATCTGACCATGACCAGCTTAGTAATCATGACTTGTCCAGAATCAATCAAGATCTGATAAGAAACATGATTTACTCTAACGATAGTATAGCAATATTAGAAAATGATCTATTGCTGACAGGAAGTGTAAAAATACTAGATCTGACCATGACTATCTTAGTAATCATGACTTGTCCAGAATCAATCAAGATCTTACCAGAAACATTATTTACTCTAACAATAGTATAACAATATTAGAAAATTTATCTACTGCTAACAGGTGGTATAACAATATTAGATCTGACCATGACTAGCTTAAAAATCATAACTTGTACAAAATCAATCAAGATCTAATAAGAAACATGATTTACTCTAACGATAGTATAGCAATATTAGAAAATGATCTATGGCTTACAGGAAGTATAACAATACAAGATACGACCATGACTAGCTTAGTAATCATGACTTGTCCAGAATCAATCAAGATCTGATCAGAAACATTATTTACTCTAACAATAGTATCATAATATTAGAAAATTTATCTACTGCTGACAGGTGGTACAACAATATTAGATCTGACCATGACTAGCTTAGTAATCATAACTTGTCCAGAATCAATCAAGATCTGATAAGAAACATGATTTACTCTAACGATAAGATAGCAATATTAGAAAATGATCTATTACTGACAAGAAGTATAACAATACTAGATCCGACCATGACTAGCTTAGTAATCATGACTTGTCCAGAATGAATCAAGATCTGATCAGAAACATCATTTACTCTAACAATAGTATCACAATATTAGAAAATTAATCTACTGCTGACAGGTGGTATAACAATATTAGATCTGACCATGACTAACTTAGTAATCATGACTTATCCAGAATCAATCAAAATCTGATAAGAAAAATGATTTACTCTAACGATAGTATAGCAATATTAGAAAATGATCGATTGCTGACAGGAAGTATAAAAATACTAGATCTGACAATGACTATATTAGTAATCATGACTTGTCCAGAATCAATCAAGATCTTATCAGAAACATCATTAACTCTAACAATAGTATAACAATATTTGAAAATTTATCTACAGCTAACAGGTGGTATAACAATATTAGATCTGACCATGACTAGCTTAGTAATCATGACTTTTCCAGAATCAATCAAGATCTGATAAGAAACATGATTTACTCTAACGATAGTATAGCAATATTAGAAAATGATCTATTCCTGACAGGAAGTATAACAATACTAGATCTGACCGTGACTAGCTTAGTAATCATGACTTGTTCAGAATTAATCAAGATCTGATCAGAAACATCATTTACTCTAACAATAGTATCACAATATTAGAAAATTTATCTACTGCTGACAGGTGGTATAACAATATAATATCTGACCATGACTAGCTTAGTAATCATGACTTGTCCAGAATCAATCAAGATCTGATAAGAAACATGATTTACTCTAACGATAGTATAGCAATATTAGAAAATGATCTACTGCTGACAGGAAATATAACAATACTAGATCCGACCATGACTAGCTTATTAATTTTGACTTGTCCAGAATCAATCAAGATATGATCAGAAACATCATTTACTCTAATAATAGTATCATAATATTAGAAAATTTATCTACTGCTGACAGGTGGTACAACAATATTAGATCTGACCATGACTAGCTTAGTAATCATGACCTGTCCAGAATCAATCAAGATCTGATAAGAAACATGATTTACTCTAACTATAGTACAGCAATATTAGAAAATGATCTATTTCTGACAGGAAGTATAACAATGCTAGATCTGACCATAACCAGCTTAGTAATCATAACATGTCCAGAATCAATCAAGATCTGATGAAAAACATCATTTAGTCTAACAATAGTATCACAATATTAGAAAATGATCTATTGCTGACAGGAAGTATAACAATACTAGATCTGACCGTGACTAGCTTAGTAATCATGACTTGTCCAGAATCAATCATGATCTGATCAGAAACATCATTTACTCTAACAATTGTGTCACAATATTAGAAAATTTATCTACTGCTGACAGGTGGTATAACAATATAAGATCTGACCATGACTAGCTTAGTAATCATGACTTGTCCAGAATCAATCAAGATCTGATAAGAAACATGATTTACTCTAACGATAGTATAGCAATATTAGAAAATGATCTACTGCTGACAGGAATTATAACAATACTAGATCCGACCATGACTAGCTTATTAATTATGACTTGTCCAGAATCAATCAAGATCTGATCAGAAACATCATTTACTCCAACAATAGTATCACAATATAAGAAAATTTATCTACTGCTGACAGGTGGTATAACAATATTAGATCTGACCATGACTAGCTTAGTAATCATGACTTGTCAAAATCAATCAAGACCTGATCAGAGACATTATTTACTCTAACAATAGTATCACAATAGTAGAAAATTTATCTACTGCTGACAGGTGGTATAACAATATTAGATCTGACCATGACTAGCTTAGTAATCATGACTTGTCCAGAATCAATCAAGATCTGATAAGAAACATGATTTACTCTAACTATAGTACAGCAATATTAGAAAATGATCTATTTCTGACAGGAAGTATAACAATGCTAGATCTGACCATGACTAGCTTAGTAATCATGACTTGTCCAGAATCAATCAAGATCTGATGAGAAACATCATTTACTCTAACAATAGTATCACAATATTAGAAAATTTATCTACTGCTGACAGGTGGTATAACAATATTAGATCTGACCATGACTAGCTTAGTAATCATGACTTGTCCAGAATCAATCAAGATCTGATAAGAAACATGATTTACTCTAACGATAGTATAGCAATATTAGAAAATGATCTACTGCTGACAGGAATTATAACAATACTAGATCCGACCATGACTAGGGTATTAATTATGACTTGTCCAGAGTCAATACAGATCTGATCAGAAACATCATTTACTCTAACAATAGTATCACAATATTAGAAAATTTATCTACTGCTGACAGGTGGTATAACAATATTAGATCTGTCCATGACTAGCTTAGTAATCATGACTTGTCAAGAATCAATCAAGACCTGATCAGAGACATTATTTACTCTAACAATAGTATCACAATAGTAGAAAATTTATCTACTGCTGACAGGTGGTATAACAATATTAGATCTGACCATGACTAGCTTAGTAATCATGACTTGTCAAGAATCAATCAAGACCTGATCAGAGACATTATTTACTCTAACAATAGTATCACAATTGTAGAAAATTTATCTACTGCTGAAAGGTGGTATAACAATATTAGATCTGACCATGACTAGCTTAGTAATCATGACCTGTCCAGAATCAATCAAGATCTGTTAAGAAACATGATTTACTCTAACTATAGTACAGCAATATTAGAAAATGATCTATTTCTGACAGGAAGTATAACGAATTCTAGATCTGACCATAACTAGCTTAGTAATCATGACTTGTCCAGAATCAATCAAGATCTGATGAGAAACATCATTTACTCTAACAATAGTATCAAAATATTAGAAAATGATCTATTGCTGACAAGAAGTATAACAATACTAGATCTGACCGTGACTAACTTAGTAATCATGACTTGTCCAGAATCAATCATAATCTGATCAGAAACATCATTTACTCTAACAATAGTGTCACAATATTAGAAAATTTATCTACTACTGACAGGTGGTATAACAATATAAGATCTGACCATGACTAGCTTAGTAATCATGACTTGTCCAGAATCAATCAAAATCTGATAAGAAACATGATTTACTCTAACGATAGTATAGCAATATTAGAAAATGATCTACTACTGACAGGAATTATAACAATACTAGATCCGACCATGACTAGCTTATTAATTATGACTTGTCCAGAATCAATCAAGATCTGATCAGAAACATCATTTACTCTAACGATAGTATCACAATATTAGAAAATTTATCTACTGCTGACAGGTGGTATAACAATATTAGATCTAACCATGACTAGCTTAGTAATCATGACTTGTCAAAAATCAATCAAGACCTGATCAGAGACATTATTTACTCTAACAATAGTATCACAATAGTAGAAAATTTATCTACTGCTGACAGGTGGTATAACAATATTAGATCTGACAATGACTAGCTTAGTAATCATGACTTGTCCACAATCAATCAAGATCTGATAAGAAACATGATTTACTCTAACTATAGTACAGCAATATTAGAAAATGATCTATTTCTGACAGGAAGTATAACAATGCTAGATCTGACCATGACTAGCTTAGTAATCATGACTTATCCAGATTCAATCAAGATCTGATGAGAAACATCATTTACTCTAACAATAGTATCACAATATTAGAAAATTTATCTACTGCTGACAGGTGGTATAACAATATTAGATCTGACCATGACTAGCTTAGTAATCATGACTTGTCCAGAATCAATCAAGATCTGATAAGAAACATGATTTACTCTAACGATAGTATAGCAATATTAGAAAATGATCTATTGCTGACAGGAAGCATAACAATACTAGATCCGACCATGACTAGCTTAGTAATCATGACTTGTCCAGAATCAATCAAAATCTGATCAGAAACATCATTTACTCTAACAATAGTATCACAATATTAGAAAATTTATCTACTGCTGACAGGTGGTATAACAATATTTGATTTGACCATGACTAGCTTAGTAATCATTACTTGTCCAGAATCAATCAAGATCTGATAAGAAACATGATTTACTCTAACAATAGTATAGCAATATTAGAAAATGATCTATTGCTGTCCGGAAGTATAACAATACTAGATCCGACAATAACTAGCTTATTAATTATGACTTGTCTAGAATCAATCAAGATATGATCAGAAACATCATTTACTCTAACAATAGTATCACAATATTAGAAAATTTATCTACTGCTGACAGGTGGTATAACAATATTAGATCTGACCATGACTAGCTTAGTAATCATGACTTGTCCAGAATCAATCAAGATCTGATAAGAAACATGATTTACTCTAACGATAGTATAGCAATGTTAGAAAATGATCTATTGCTGACAGGAAGTATAACAATACTAGATCTGACCGTGACTAACTTAGTAATCATGACTTGTCCAGAATCAATCAAGATCTGATCAGAAACATCATTTACTCTAACAATAGTATCATAATATTAGAAAATTTATCTCTTGCTGACAGGTGCTACAACAATATTAGATCTGACCATGACTAGCTTAGTAATCATGACTTGTCCAGAATCAATCAAGATCTAATAAGAAACATGATTTACTCTAACGATAGTATAACAATATTAGAAAATGATCTATTCCTGACAGGAAGTATAACAATACTAGATCTGACCGTGACTAGCTTAGTAATCATGACTTGTCCAGAATCAATCAAGATCTGATCAGAAACATAATTTACTCTAACAATAGTATCACAATATTAGAAAATTTATCTACTGCTGACAGGTGGTACAACAATATTAGATCTGACCATGACTAGCTTAGTAATCATGACTTGTCCAGAATCAATCAAGATCTGATAAGAAACATGATTTACTCTAACGATAGTATAGCAATATTAGAAAATGATCTATTGCTGACTGGAAGTATAACAATACTAGATCCGACCATGACTAGCTTAGTAATCATGACTTGTCCAGAATTAATCATGATCTGATCAGAAACATCATTTACTCTAACAATAGTATCACAATATTAGAAAATTTATCTACTGCTGACAGGTGGTAAAACAATATAAGATCTGACCATGACTAGCTTAGTAATCATGACTTGTCCAGAATCAATCAAGATCTGATCAGAAACATGATTTACTCTAACGATAGTATAGCAATATTAGAAAATGATCTACTGCTGACAGGAAGTATAACAATACTAGATCCGACCATGACTAGCTTATTAATTATGACTTGTCCAGAATCAATCCAGATCTGATCAGAAACATCATTTACTCTAACAATAGTATCACAATATTAGAAAATTTATCTACTGCTGACAGGTGGTATAACAATATTAGATCTGACCATGACTAGCCTAGTAATCATGACTTGTCCATAATCAATCAAGATCTGATAAGAAACATGATTGACCCTAACGATAGTATAACAATATTAGAAAATGAACCATTGTTGACTGGAAGTATAATAATATTAGATCTGACCATAACTATCTTAGTAATCATGACTTGTCCAGAATCAATCAAGATCTGATAAGAAACATGATTTACTATAACGATAAGAAAGCAATATTAGAAAATGATCTATTACTGACAGGAAGTATAACAATACTAGATCCGACCAAGACTAGCTTAGTAATCATGACTTGTCCAGAATCAATCAAGATCTGATCAGAAACATCATTTACTCTAACAATAGTATCACAATATTAGAAAATTTATCTACTGCTGACAGGTGGTATAACAATATTAGATCTGACCATGACTAGCTTAGTAATCATGACTTATCCAGAATCAATCAAGATCTGATAAGAAACAAGATTTACTCTAACGATAGTATAGCAATATTAGAAAATGATCGATTGCTTACAGGAAGTATAAAAATACTAGATCTGACCATGACTATCTTAGTAATCGTGACTTGTCCAGAATCAATCAAGATCTTATCAGAAACATCATTTACTCTAACAATAGTATAACAATATTAGAAAATTTATCTACTGCTAACAGGTGGTATAACAATATTAGATATGACCATGACTAGCTTAGTAATCATGACTTGTCCAGAATCAATCAAGATCTGATAAGAAACATGATTTACTCTAACGATAGTATAGCAATATTAGAAAATGATCTATTGCTGACAGGAAGTATAACAATACTAGATCTGACCGTGACTAGCTTAGTAATCATGACTTGTCCAGAATCAATCAAGATCTGATCATAAACATCATTTACTCTAACAATAGTATCACAATATTAGAAAATTTATCTACTGCTGACAGGTGGTACAACAATATTAGATCTGACCATGACTAGCTTAGTAATCATGACTTGTCCAGAATCAATCAAGATCTGATAAAAAACATGATTTACTCTAACAATAGTATAGCAATATTAGAAAATGATCTATTGCTGACTGGAAGTATAACAATACTAGATCCGACCATGACTAGCTTATTAATTATGACTTGTCCAGAATCAATCAAGATCTGATCAGAAACATCATTTACTCTAACAATAGTATCACAATATTAGAAAATTTATCTACTGCTGACAGGTGGTATAACAATATTAGATCTGACCATGACTAGCTTAGTAATCATGACTTGTCAAGAATCAATCAAGACCTGATCAGAGACATTATTTACTCTAACAATAGTATCACAATATTAGAAAATTTATCTACTGCTGACAGGTGGTATAACAATATTAGATCTGACCATGACTAGCTTAGTAATCATGACTTGTTAAGAATCAATCAAGACCTGATCAGAGACATTATTTACTCTAACAATAGTATCACAATAGTAGAAAATTTATCTACTGCTGAAAGGTGGTATAACAATATTAGATCTGACCATGACTAGCTTAGTAATCATGACCTGTCCAGAATCAATCAAGATCTGATGAGAAACATCATTTACTCTAACAATAGTATCAAAATATTAGAAAATGATCTATTGCTGACAGGAAGTATAACAATACTAGATCTGACCGTGACTAACTTAGTAATCATGACTTGTCCAGAATCAATCATGATCTGATCAGAAACATCATTTACTCTAACAATAGTGTCACAATATTAGAAAATTTATCTACTACTGACAGGTGGTATAACAATATAAGATCTGACCATGACTAGCTTAGTAATCATGACTTGTCCAGAATCAATCAAGATCTGATAAGAAACATAATTTACTCTAACGATAGTATAGCAATATTAGAAAATGATCTACTGCTGACAGGAATTATAACAATACTAGATCCGACCATGACTAGCTTATTAATTATGACTTGTCCAGAATCAATCAAGATCTGATCAGAAACATCATTTACTCTAACGATAGTATCACAATATTAGAAAATTTATCTACTGCTGACAGGTGGTATAACAATATTAGATCTAACCATGACTAGCTTAGTAATCATGACTTGTCAAAAATCAACCAAGACCTGATCAGAGACATTATTTACTCTAACAATAGTATCACAATAGTAGAAAATTTATCTACTGCTGACAGGTGGTATAACAATATTAGATCTGACCATGACTAGCTTAGTAATCATGACTTGTCCACAATCAATCAAGATCTGATAAGAAACATGATTTACTCTAACTATAGTACAGCAATATTAGAAAATGATCTATTTCTGACAGGAAGTATAACAATGCTAGATCTGACCATGACTAGCTTAGTAATCATGACTTATCCAGATTCAATCAAGATCTGATGAGAAACATCATTTACTCTAACAATAGTATCACAATATTAGAAAATTTATCTACTGCTGACAGGTGGTATAACAATATTAGATCTGACCATGACTAGCTTAGTAATCATGACTTGTCCAGAATCAATCAAGATCTGATAAGAAACATGATTTACTCTAACGATAGTATAGCAATATTAGAAAATGATCTATTGCTGACAGGAAGCATAACAATACTAGATCCGACCATGACTAGCTTAGTAATCATGACTTGTCCAGAATCAATCAAAATCTGATCAGAAACATCATTTACTCTAACAATAGTATCACATGATAGAAAATTTATATACTGCTGACAGGTGGTACAACAATATTTGATTTGACCATGACTAGCTTAGTAATCATGACTTGTCCAGAATCAATCAAGATCTGATAAGAAACATGATTTACTCTAACAATAGTATAGCAATATTAGAAAATGATCTATTGCTGTCCGGAAGTATAACAATACTAGATCCGACAATAACTAGCTTATTAATTATGACTTGTCTAGAATCAATCAAGATATGATCAGAAACATCATTTACTCTAACAATAGTATCACAATATTAGAAAATTTATCTACTGCTGACAGGTGGTATAACAATATTAGATCTGACCATGACTAGCTTAGTAATCATGACTTGTCCAGAATCAATCAAGATCTGATAAGAAACATGATTTACTCTAACGATAGTATAGCAATGTTAGAAAATGATCTATTGCTGACAGGAAGTATAACAATACTAGATCTGACCGTGACTAACTTAGTAATCATTACTTGTCCAGAATCAATCAAGATCTGATCAGAAACATCATTTACTCTAACAATAGTATCATAATATTAGAAAATTTATCTCTTGCTGACAGGTGCTACAACAATATTAGATCTGACCATGACTAGCTTAGTAATCATGACTTGTCCAGAATCAATCAAGATCTGATAAGAAACATGATTTACTCTAACGATAGTATAACAATATTAGAAAATGATCTATTCCTGACAGGAAGTATAACAATACTAGATCTGACCGTGACTAGCTTAGTAATCATGACTTGTCCAGAATCAATCAAGATCTGATCAGAAACATAATTTACTCTAACAATAGTATCACAATATTAGAAAATTTATCTACTGCTGACAGGTGGTACAACAATATTAGATCCGACCATGACTAGCTTAGTAATCATGACTTGTCCAGAATCAATCAAGATCTGATAAGAAACATGATTTACTCTAACGATAGTATAGCAATATTAGAAAATGATCTATTGCTGACTGGAAGTATAACAATACTAGATCCGACCATGACTAGCTTAGTAATCATGACTTGTCCAGAATCAATCAAGATCTGATCAGAAACATAATTTACTCTAACAATAGTATCACAATATTAGAAAATTTATCTACTGCTGACAGGTGGTACAACAATATTAGATCTGACCATGACTAGCTTATTAATCATGACTTGTCCAGAATCAATCAAGATCTGATAAGAAACATGATTTACTCTAACGATAGTATAGCAATATTAGAAAATGATCTATTGCTGACTGGAAGTATAACAATACTAGATCCGACCATGACTAGCTTAGTAATCATGACTTGTCCAGAATTAATCATGATCTGATCAGAAACATCATTTACTCTAACAATAGTATCACAATATTAGAAAATTTATCTACTGCTAACAGGTGGTATAACAATATAAGATCTGACCATGACTAGCTTAGTAATCATGACTTGTCCAGAATCAATCAAGAGCTGATAAGAAACATGATTTACTCTAACGATAGTATAGCAATATTAGAAAATGATCTATTGCTGACAGGAAGCATAACAATACTAGATCCGACCATGACTAGCTTAGTAATCATGACTTGTCAAAAATCAATCAAGACCTGATCATAGACATTATTTACTCTAACAATAGTATCACAATATTAGAAAATGTATCTACTGCTGACAGGTGGTATAACAATATTAGATCTGACCATGACTTGCTTAGTAATCATGACTTGTCCAGAATCAATCAAGATTTGATAAGAAACATGATTTACTCTAACTACAGTACAGCAATATTAGAAAATGATCTATTTCTGACAGGAACTATAACAATGCTAGATCTGACCATAATTAGCTTAGTAATCATGACTTGTCCAGAATCAATCAAGATCTGATGAGAAACATCATTTACTCTAACAATAGTATCACAATATTAGAAAATTTATCTACTGCTGACAGGTGGTATAACAATATTAGATCTGACCATGACTAGCTTAGTAATCATGATTAGTCCAAAATCAATCAAGATCTGATAAGAAACATGATTTACTCTAACGATAGTATAGCAATATTAGAAAATGATCTATTGCTGACAGGAAGCATAACAATACTAGATCCGACCATGACTAGCTTAGTAATCATGACTTGTCCAGAATCAATCAAAATCTGATCAGAAACATCATTTACTCTAACAATAGTATCACAATATTAGAAAATTTATCTACTGCTGACAGGTGGTATAACAATATTTCATTTGACCATGACTAGCTTAGTAATCATGACTTGTCCAGAATCAATCAAGATCTGATAAGAAACATGATTTACTCTAACAATAGTATAGCAATATTAGAAAATGATCTATTGCTGTCCGGAAGTATAACAATACTAGATCCGACCATAACTAGCTTATTAATTATGACTTGTCTAGAATCAATCAAGATATGATCAGAAACATCATTTACTCTAACAATAGTATCACAATATTAGAAAATTTATCTACTGCTGACAGGTGGTATAAGAATATTAGATCTGACCATGACTAGCTTAGTAATCATGACTTGTCCAGAATCAATCAAGATCTGATAAGAAACATGATTTACTCTAACGATAGTATAGCAATATTAGAAAATGATCTATTGCTGACAGGAAGTATAACAATACTAGATCTGACCGTGACAATCTTAGTAATCATGACTTGTCCTGAATCAATCAAGATCTGATCAGAAACATCATTTACTCTAACAATAGTATCATAATATTAGAAAATTTATCTACTGCTGACAGGTGCTACAACAATATTAGATCTGACCATGACTAGCTTAGTAATCATGACTTGTCCAGAATCAATCAAGATCTGATAAGAAACATGATTTACTCTAACGATGAGATAGAAATATTAGAAAATGATCTATTACTGACAGGAAATATAACAATACTAGATCCGACCAAGACTAGCTTAGTAATCATGACTTGTCCAGAATCAATCAAGATCTGATCAGAAACATC
The DNA here is from genome assembly GCA_037428765.1 of Rubia yunnanensis. NCBI lineage: Eukaryota > Viridiplantae > Streptophyta > Magnoliopsida > Gentianales > Rubiaceae > Rubia > Rubia yunnanensis. Next base: position 78,183,815 of record CM075064.1, read on the forward strand.
ATTTACTCTAACAATAGTATGACAATATTAGAAAATTTATCTACTTCTGACAGGTGGTACAACAATATTAGATCTGACCATGACTAGCTTAGTAATCATGACTTGTCCAGAATCAATCAAGATCTGATAAGAAACATGATTTACTCTAACAATAGTATAGCAATATTAGAAAATGATCTATTGCTGACAGGAAGTATAACAATACTAGATCTGACCGTGACTAGCTTAGTAATCATGACTTGTCCAGAATCAATCAAGATCTGATCATAAACATCATTTACTCTCAATAGTATCACAATATTAGAAAATTTATCTACTGCTGACAGGTGGTACAACAATATTAGATCTGACCATGACTAGCTTAGTAATCATGACTTGTCCAGAATCAATCAAGATCTGATAAGAAACATGATTTACTCTAACAATAGTATAGCAATATTAGAAAATGATCTATTGCTGACTGGAAGTATAACAATACTAGATCCGACCATGACTAGCTTAGTAATCATACCTTGTCCAGAATTAATCAAGATCTGATCAGAAAAATCATTTACTCTAACAATAGTATCACAATATTAGAAAATTTATCTACTGCTGACAGGTGGTATAACAATATTTGATTTGACCATGACTAGCTTAGTAATCATGACTTGTCCAGAATCAATCAAGATCTGATAAGAAACATGATTTACTCTAACAATAGTATAGCAATATTAGAAAATGATCTATTGCTGTCCGGAAGTATAACAATACTAGATCCGACCATAACTAGTTTGTTAATTATGACTTGTCTAGAATCAATCAAGATATGATCAGAAACATCATTTACTCTAACAATAGTATCACAATATTAGAAAATTTATCTACTGCTGACAGGTGGTATAACAATATTAGATCTGACCATGACTAGCTTAGTAATCATGACTTGTCCAGAATCAATCAAGCTCTGATAAGAAACATGATTTACTCTAACGATAGTATAGCAATATTAGAAAATGATCTATTGCTGACAGGAAGTATAACAATACTAGATCTGACCATGACTAGCTTAGTAATCATGACTTGTCCAGAATCAATCAAGATCTGATCATAAACATCATTTACTCTCAATAGTATCACAATATTAGAAAATTTATCTACTGCTGACAGGTGGTACAACAATATTAAATCTGACCATGACTAGCTTAGTAATCATGACTTGTCCAGAATCAATCAAGATCTGATAAGAAACATGATTTACTATAACGATAGTATAGCAATATTAGAAAATGATCTATTGCTGACAGGAAGTATAACAATACTAGATCTGACCATGACTAGCTTAGTAATCATGACTTGTCCAGAATCAATCAAGATCTGATCAGAAACATCATTTACTCTAACAATAGTATCACAATATTAGAAAATTTATCTACTGCTGACAGGTGGTATAACAATATTAGATCTGACCATAACTAGCCTAGTAATCATGACTTGTCCATAATCAATCAAGATCTGATAAGAAACATGATTGACCCTAACGATAGTATAACAATATTAGAAAATGAACCATTGTTGAGAGGAAGTATAACAATATTAGATCTGACCATGACTAGCTTAGTAATCATGATTTGTCCAGAATCAATCAAGATCTGATAAGAAACATGATTTACTCTAAAAATAGTGTAACAATATTAGATCTGACCATGACTAACTTAGTAATCATGACTTGTCCAGAATCAATCCAGATCTAATAAGAAACATGATTTACTATAACGATAGTATAGCAATATTAGAAAATGATCTATTGATGACAGGAAGTATAACAATACTAGATCTGACCATGTCTAGCTTAGTAATCATGACTTGTCCAGAATCAATCAAGATCTGATCAGAAACATCATTTACTCTAACAATAGTATCATAATATTAGAAAATTTATCTACTGCTGATAGGTGGTATAACAATATTAGATCTGACCATGACTAGCTTAGTAATCATGACTTGTCCAGAATCAATCAAGATCTGATAAGAAACCTGATTTACTCTAATGATAGGATAACAATATTAGAAAATGATCCATTGCTGACAGGATGTATAACAATACTAGATCTGACCATGACAAGCTTAGTAATCATGACTTGTCCAAAATCAATCATGATCTGATCAGAAACATCATTTACTCTAACAATAGTGTCACAATATTAGAAAATTTATCTACTGCTGACAGGTGGTATAACAATATTAGATCTGACCATGACTAGCTTAGTAATCATGACTTGTCCAGAATCAATCAAGATCTTATCAGAAACATCAATTACTCTAACAATAGTATCACAATATTAGAAAATTTATCTACTGCTGACAGGTGGTATAACAATATTAGATCTGACCATGACTAGCTTAGTAATCATGACTTGTCCACAATCAATCAAGATCTGATAAGAAACATGATTTACTCTAACTATAGTACAGCAATATTAGAAAATGATCTATTTCTGACAGGAAGTATAACAATGCTAGATCTGACCATGACTAGCTTAGTAATCATGACTTATCCAGATTCAATCAAGATCTGATGAGAAACATCATTTACTCTAACAATAGTATCACAATATTAGAAAATTTATCTACTGCTGACAGGTGGTATAACAATATTAGATCTGACCATGACTAGCTTAGTAATCATGACTTGTCCAGAATCAATCAAGATCTGATAAGAAACATGATTTACTCTAACGATAGTATAGCAATATTAGAAAATGATCTATTGCTGACAGGAAGCATAACAATACTAGATCCGACCATGACTAGCTTAGTAATCATGACTTGTCCAGAATCAATCAAAATCTGATCAGAAACATCATTTACTCTAACAATAGTATCACATGATAGAAAATTTATCTACTGCTGACAGGTGGTACAACAATATTTGATTTGACCATGACTAGCTTAGTAATCATGACTTGTCCAGAATCAATCAAGATCTGATAAGAAACATGATTTACTCTAACAATAGTATAGCAATATTAGAAAATGATCTATTGCTGTCCGGAAGTATAACAATACTAGATCCGACAATAACTAGCTTATTAATTATGACTTGTCTAGAATCAATCAAGATATGATCAGAAACATCATTTACTCTAACAATAGTATCACAATATTAGAAAATTTATCTACTGCTGACAGGTGGTATAACAATATTAGATCTGACCATGACTAGCTTAGTAATCATGACTTGTCCAGAATCAATCAAGATCTGATAAGAAACATGATTTACTCTAACGATAGTATAGCAATGTTAGAAAATGATCTATTGCTGACAGGAAGTATAACAATACTAGATCTGACCGTGACTAACTTAGTAATCATTACTTGTCCAGAATCAATCAAGATCTGATCAGAAACATCATTTACTCTAACAATAGTATCATAATATTAGAAAATTTATCTCTTGCTGACAGGTGCTACAACAATATTAGATCTGACCATGACTAGCTTAGTAATCATGACTTGTCCAGAATCAATCAAGATCTGATAAGAAACATGATTTACTCTAACGATAGTATAACAATATTAGAAAATGATCTATTCCTGACAGGAAGTATAACAATACTAGATCTGACCGTGACTAGCTTAGTAATCATGACTTGTCCAGAATCAATCAAGATCTGATCAGAAACATAATTTACTCTAACAATAGTATCACAATATTAGAAAATTTATCTACTGCTGACAGGTGGTACAACAATATTAGATCCGACCATGACTAGCTTAGTAATCATGACTTGTCCAGAATCAATCAAGATCTGATAAGAAACATGATTTACTCTAACGATAGTATAGCAATATTAGAAAATGATCTATTGCTGACTGGAAGTATAACAATACTAGATCCGACCATGACTAGCTTAGTAATCATGACTTGTCCAGAATCAATCAAGATCTGATCAGAAACATAATTTACTCTAACAATAGTATCACAATATTAGAAAATTTATCTACTGCTGACAGGTGGTACAACAATATTAGATCTGACCATGACTAGCTTATTAATCATGACTTGTCCAGAATCAATCAAGATCTGATAAGAAACATGATTTACTCTAACGATAGTATAGCAATATTAGAAAATGATCTATTGCTGACTGGAAGTATAACAATACTAGATCCGACCATGACTAGCTTAGTAATCATGACTTGTCCAGAATTAATCATGATCTGATCAGAAACATCATTTACTCTAACAATAGTATCACAATATTAGAAAATTTATCTACTGCTAACAGGTGGTATAACAATATAAGATCTGACCATGACTAGCTTAGTAATCATGACTTGTCCAGAATCAATCAAGAGCTGATAAGAAACATGATTTACTCTAACGATAGTATAGCAATATTAGAAAATGATCTATTGCTGACAGGAAGCATAACAATACTAGATCCGACCATGACTAGCTTAGTAATCATGACTTGTCAAAAATCAATCAAGACCTGATCATAGACATTATTTACTCTAACAATAGTATCACAATATTAGAAAATGTATCTACTGCTGACAGGTGGTATAACAATATTAGATCTGACCATGACTTGCTTAGTAATCATGACTTGTCCAGAATCAATCAAGATCTGATAAGAAACATGATTTACTCTAACTATAGTACAGCAATATTAGAAAATGATCTATTTCTGACAGGAAGTATAACAATGCTAGATCTGACCATAATTAGCTTAGTAATCATGACTTGTCCAGAATCAATCAAGATCTGATGAGAAACATCATTTACTCTAACAATAGTATCACAATATTAGAAAATTTATCTACTGCTGACAGGTGGTATAACAATATTAGATCTGACCATGACTAGCTTAGTAATCATGATTTGTCCAAAATCAATCAAGATCTGATAAGAAACATGATTTACTCTAACGATAGTATAGCAATATTAGAAAATGATCTATTGCTGACAGGAAGCATAACAATACTAGATCCGACCATGACTAGCTTAGTAATCATGACTTGTCCAGAATCAATCAAAATCTGATCAGAAACATCATTTACTCTAACAATAGTATCACAATATTAGAAAATTTATCTACTGCTGACAGGTGGTATAACAATATTTCATTTGACCATGACTAGCTTAGTAATCATGACTTGTCCAGAATCAATCAAGATCTGATAAGAAACATGATTTACTCTAACAATAGTATAGCAATATTAGAAAATGATCTATTGCTGTCCGGAAGTATAACAATACTAGATCCGACCATAACTAGCTTATTAATTATGACTTGTCTAGAATCAATCAAGATATGATCAGAAACATCATTTACTCTAACAATAGTATCACAATATTAGAAAATTTATCTACTGCTGACAGGTGGTATAAGAATATTAGATCTGACCATGACTAGCTTAGTAATCATGACTTGTCCAGAATCAATCAAGATCTGATAAGAAACATGATTTACTCTAACGATAGTATAGCAATATTAGAAAATGATCTATTGCTGACAGGAAGTATAACAATACTAGATCTGACCGTGACAATCTTAGTAATCATGACTTGTCCTGAATCAATCAAGATCTGATCAGAAACATCATTTACTCTAACAATAGTATCATAATATTAGAAAATTTATCTACTGCTGACAGGTGCTACAACAATATTAGATCTGACCATGACTAGCTTAGTAATCATGACTTGTCCAGAATCAATCAAGATCTGATAAGAAACATGATTTACTCTAACGATAAGATAGAAATATTAGAAAATGATCTATTACTGACAGGAAATATAACAATACTAGATCCGACCAAGACTAGCTTAGTAATCATGACTTGTCCAGAATCAATCAAGATCTGATCAGAAACATCATTTACTCTAACAATAGTATGACAATATTAGAAAATTTATCTACTTCTGACAGGTGGTACAACAATATTAGATCTGACCATGACTAGCTTAGTAATCATGACTTGTCCAGAATCAATCAAGATCTGATAAGAAACATGATTTACTCTAACAATAGTATAGCAATATTAGAAAATGATCTATTGCTGACAGGAAGTATAACAATACTAGATCTGACCGTGACTAGCTTAGTAATCATGACTTGTCCAGAATCAATCAAGATCTGATCATAAACATCATTTACTCTCAATAGTATCACAATATTAGAAAATTTATCTACTGCTGACAGGTGGTACAACAATATTAGATCTGACCATGACTAGCTTAGTAATCATGACTTGTCCAGAATCAATCAAGATCTGATAAGAAACATGATTTACTCTAACAATAGTATAGCAATATTAGAAAATGATCTATTGCTGACTGGAAGTATAACAATACTAGATCCGACCATGACTAGCTTAGTAATCATACCTTGTCCAGAATTAATCAAGATCTGATCAGAAAAATCATTTACTCTAACAATAGTATCACAATATTAGAAAATTTATCTACTGCTGACAGGTGGTATAACAATATTTGATTTGACCATGACTAGCTTAGTAATCATGACTTGTCCAGAATCAATCAAGATCTGATAAGAAACATGATTTACTCTAACAATAGTATAGCAATATTAGAAAATGATCTATTGCTGTCCGGAAGTATAACAATACTAGATCCGACCATAACTAGTTTGTTAATTCTGACTTGTCTAGAATCAATCAAGATATGATCAGAAACATCATTTACTCTAACAATAGTATCACAATATTAGAAAATTTATCTACTGCTGACAGGTGGTATAACAATATTAGATCTGACCATGACTAGCTTAGTAATCATGACTTGTCCAGAATCAATCAAGCTCTGATAAGAAACATGATTTACTCTAACGATAGTATAGCAATATTAGAAAATGATCTATTGCTGACAGGAAGTATAACAATACTAGATCTGACCATGACTAGCTTAGTAATCATGACTTGTCCAGAATCAATCAAGATCTGATCATAAACATCATTTACTCTCAATAGTATCACAATATTAGAAAATTTATCTACTGCTGACAGGTGGTACAACAATATTAAATCTGACCATGACTAGCTTAGTAATCATGACTTGTCCAGAATCAATCAAGATCTGATAAGAAACATGATTTACTATAACGATAGTATAGCAATATTAGAAAATGATCTATTGCTGACAGGAAGTATAACAATACTAGATCTGACCATGACTAGCTTAGTAATCATGACTTGTCCAGAATCAATCAAGATCTGATCAGAAACATCATTTACTCTAACAATAGTATCACAATATTAGAAAATTTATCTACTGCTGACAGGTGGTATAACAATATTAGATCTGACCATAACTAGCCTAGTAATCATGACTTGTCCATAATCAATCAAGATCTGATAAGAAACATGATTGACCCTAACGATAGTATAACAATATTAGAAAATGAACCATTGTTGAGAGGAAGTATAACAATATTAGATCTGACCATGACTAGCTTAGTAATCATGATTTGTCCAGAATCAATCAAGATCTGATAAGAAACATGATTTACTCTAAAAATAGTGTAACAATATTAGATCTGACCATGACTAACTTAGTAATCATGACTTGTCCAGAATCAATCCAGATCTAATAAGAAACATGATTTACTATAACGATAGTATAGCAATATTAGAAAATGATCTATTGATGACAGGAAGTATAACAATACTAGATCTGACCATGTCTAGCTTAGTAATCATGACTTGTCCAGAATCAATCAAGATCTGATCAGAAACATCATTTACTCTAACAATAGTATCACAATATTAGAAAATTTATCTACTGCTGACAGGTGGTACAACAATATTAGATCTGACCATGACTAGCTTAGTAATCATGACTTGTCCAGAATCAATCAAGATCTGATAAGAAACATGATTTACTCTAACGATAGTATAGCAATATTAGAAAATGATCTATTGCTGACAGGAAGTGTAAAAATACTAGATCTGACCATGACTATCTTAGTAATCATGACTTGTCCAGAATCAATCAAGATCTTACCAGAAACATCATTTACTCTAACAGTAGTATAACAATATTAGAAAATTTATCTACTGCTAACAGGTGGTATAACAATATTAGATCTGACCATGACTAGCTTAGTAATCATAACTTGTACAGAATCAATCAAGATCTAATAAGAAACATGATTTACTCTAACGATAGTATAGCAATATTAGAAAATGATCTATGGCTTACAGGAAGTATAACAATACTAGATACGACCATGACTAGCTTAGTAATCATGACTTGTCCTGAATCAATCAAGATCTGATCAGAAACATCATTTACTCTAACAATAGTATCATAATATTAGAAAATTTATCTACTGCTGACAGGTGGTACAACAATATTAGATCTGACCATGACTAGCTTAGTAATCATGACTTGTCCAGAATCAATCAAGATCTGATAAGAAACATGATTTACTCTAACGATAAGATAGCAATATTAGAAAATGATCTATTACTGACAGGAAGTATAACAATACTAGATCCGACCATGACTAGCTTAGTAATCATGACTTGTCTAGAATCAATCAAGATATGATCAGAAACATCATTTACTCTAACAATAGTATCACAATATCAGAAAATTTATCTACTGCTGACAGGTGGTATAACAATATTAGATCTGACCATGACTAGCTTAGTAATCATGACTTGTCTAGAATCAATCAAGATCTGATAAGAAACATGATTTACTCTAACGATAGTATAGCAATATTAGAAAATGATCTATTGCTGACAGGAAGTGTAAAAATACTAGATCTGACCATGACTATCTTAGTAATCATGACTTGTCCAGAATCAATCAAGATCTTACCAGAAACATCATTTACTCTAACAATAGTATAACAATATTAGAAATTTATCTACTGCTAACAGGTGGTATTACAATATTAGATCTGACCATGACTAGCTTAGTAATCATAACTTGTACAGAATCAATCAAGATCTAATAAGAAACATGATTTACTCTAACGATAGTATAGCAATATTAGAAAATGATCTATGGCTTACAGGAAGTATAACAATACAAGATACGACCATGACTAGCTTAGTAATCATGACTTGTCCAGAATCAATCAAGATCTGATAAGAAACATGATTTACTCTAACGATAGTATAGCAATATTAGAAAATGATCTACTGCTGACAGGAAGTATAACAATACTAGATCCGACCATGACTAGCTTATTAATTATGACTTGTCCAGAATCAATCAAGATCTGATCAGAAACATCATTTACTCTAACAATAGTATCACAATATTAGAAAATTTATCTACTGCTGACAGGTGGTATAACAATATTAGATCTGACCATGACTAGCTTAGTAATCATGACTTGTCAAGAATCAATCAAGACCTGATCAGAGACATTATTTACTCTAACAATAGTATCACAATATTAGAAAATTTATCTACTGCTGACAGGTGGTATAACGGTATTAGATCTGACCATGACTAGCTTAGTAATCATGACTTGTCCAGAATCAATCAAAATCTGATCAGAAACATCATTTACTCTAACAATAGTATCATAATATTATAAAATTGATCTACTGCTGACAGGTGCTACAACAATATTAGATCTGACCATGACTAGCTTAGTAATCATGACTTGTCCAGAATCAATCAAGATCTTATCAGAAACATCATTTACTCTAACAATAGTATCACAATATTAGAAAATTTATCTACTGCTGACAGGTGGTATAACAATATTAGATCTGACCATGACTAGCTTAGTAATCATGACTTGTCCAGAATCAATCAAGATCTGATAAGAAACATGATTTACTCTAACAATAGTATAGCAATATTAGAAAATGATCTATTGCTGTCCGGAAGTATAACAATACTAGATCCGACCATAACTAGTTTGTTAATTATGACTTGTCTAGAATCAATCAAGATATGATCAGAAACATCATTTACTCTAACAATAGTATCACAATATTAGAAAATTTATCTACTGCTGACAGGTGGTATAACAATATTAGATCTGACCATGACTAGCTTAGTAATCATGACTTGTCCAGAATCAATCAAGCTCTGATAAGAAACATGATTTACTCTAACGATAGTATAGCAATATTAGAAAATGATCTATTGCTGACAGGAAGTATAACAATACTAGATCTGACCATGACTAGCTTAGTAATCATGACTTGTCCAGAATCAATCAAGATCTGATCATAAACATCATTTACTCTCAATAGTATCACAATATTAGAAAATTTATCTACTGCTGACAGGTGGTACAACAATATTAAATCTGACCATGACTAGCTTAGTAATCATGACTTGTCCAGAATCAATCAAGATCTGATAAGAAACATGATTTACTATAACGATAGTATAGCAATATTAGAAAATGATCTATTGCTGACAGGAAGTATAACAATACTAGATCTGACCATGACTAGCTTAGTAATCATGACTTGTCCAGAATCAATCAAGATCTGATCAGAAACATCATTTACTCTAACAATAGTATCACAATATTAGAAAATTTATCTACTGCTGACAGGTGGTATAACAATATTAGATCTGACCATAACTAGCCTAGTAATCATGACTTGTCCATAATCAATCAAGATCTGATAAGAAACATGATTGACCCTAACGATAGTATAACAATATTAGAAAATGAACCATTGTTGAGAGGAAGTATAACAATATTAGATCTGACCATGACTAGCTTAGTAATCATGATTTGTCCAGAATCAATCAAGATCTGATAAGAAACATGATTTACTCTAAAAATAGTGTAACAATATTAGATCTGACCATGACTAACTTAGTAATCATGACTTGTCCAGAATCAATCCAGATCTAATAAGAAACATGATTTACTATAACGATAGTATAGCAATATTAGAAAATGATCTATTGATGACAGGAAGTATAACAATACTAGATCTGACCATGTCTAGCTTAGTAATCATGACTTGTCCAGAATCAATCAAGATCTGATCAGAAACATCATTTACTCTAACAATAGTATCACAATATTAGAAAATTTATCTACTGCTGACAGGTGGTACAACAATATTAGATCTGACCATGACTAGCTTAGTAATCATGACTTGTCCAGAATCAATCAAGATCTGATAAGAAACATGATTTACTCTAACGATAGTATAGCAATATTAGAAAATGATCTATTGCTGACAGGAAGTGTAAAAATACTAGATCTGACCATGACTATCTTAGTAATCATGACTTGTCCAGAATCAATCAAGATCTTACCAGAAACATCATTTACTCTAACAGTAGTATAACAATATTAGAAAATTTATCTACTGCTAACAGGTGGTATAACAATATTAGATCTGACCATGACTAGCTTAGTAATCATAACTTGTACAGAATCAATCAAGATCTAATAAGAAACATGATTTACTCTAACGATAGTATAGCAATATTAGAAAATGATCTATGGCTTACAGGAAGTATAACAATACTAGATACGACCATGACTAGCTTAGTAATCATGACTTGTCCTGAATCAATCAAGATCTGATCAGAAACATCATTTACTCTAACAATAGTATCATAATATTAGAAAATTTATCTACTGCTGACAGGTGGTACAACAATAATAGATCTGACCATGACTAGCTTAGTAATCATGACTTGTCCAGAATCAATCAAGATCTGATAAGAAACATGATTTACTCTAACGATAAGATAGCAATATTAGAAAATGATCTATTACTGACAGGAAGTATAACAATACTAGATCCGACCATGACTAGCTTAGTAATCATGACTTGTCTAGAATCAATCAAGATATGATCAGAAACATCATTTACTCTAACAATAGTATCACAATATCAGAAAATTTATCTACTGCTGACAGGTGGTATAACAATATTAGATCTGACCATGACTAGCTTAGTAATCATGACTTGTCTAGAATCAATCAAGATCTGATAAGAAACATGATTTACTCTAACGATAGTATAGCAATATTAGAAAATGATCTATTGCTGACAGGAAGTGTAAAAATACTAGATCTGACCATGACTATCTTAGTAATCATGACTTGTCCAGAATCAATCAAGATCTTACCAGAAACATCATTTACTCTAACAATAGTATAACAATATTAGAAATTTATCTACTGCTAACAGGTGGTATTACAATATTAGATCTGACCATGACTAGCTTAGTAATCATAACTTGTACAGAATCAATCAAGATCTAATAAGAAACATGATTTACTCTAACGATAGTATAGCAATATTAGAAAATGATCTATGGCTTACAGGAAGTATAACAATACAAGATACGACCATGACTAGCTTAGTAATCATGACTTGTCCAGAATCAATCAAGATCTGATAAGAAACATGATTTACTCTAACGATAGTATAGCAATATTAGAAAATGATCTACTGCTGACAGGAAGTATAACAATACTAGATCCGACCATGACTAGCTTATTAATTATGACTTGTCCAGAATCAATCAAGATCTGATCAGAAACATCATTTACTCTAACAATAGTATCACAATATTAGAAAATTTATCTACTGCTGACAGGTGGTATAACAATATTAGATCTGACCATGACTAGCTTAGTAATCATGACTTGTCAAGAATCAATCAAGACCTGATCAGAGACATTATTTACTCTAACAATAGTATCACAATATTAGAAAATTTATCTACTGCTGACAGGTGGTATAACGGTATTAGATCTGACCATGACTAGCTTAGTAATCATGACTTGTCCAGAATCAATCAAAATCTGATCAGAAACATCATTTACTCTAACAATAGTATCATAATATTATAAAATTGATCTACTGCTGACAGGTGCTACAACAATATTAGATCTGACCATGACTAGCTTAGTAATCATGACTTGTCCAGAATCAATCAAGATCTTATCAGAAACATCATTTACTCTAACAATAGTATAACAATATTAGAAAATTTATCTACTGCTGACAGGTGGTATAACAATATTAGATCTGACCATGACTAGCTTAGTAATCATGATTTGTCCAAAATCAATCAAGATCTGATAAGAAACATGATTTACTCTAACGATAGTATAACAACATTAGAAAATGATCTATTGCTGACAGGAAGTATAACAATACTAGATCTGACCATGACTAGCTTAGTAATCATGACTTGTCCAGAATCAATCAAGATCTGATCAGAAACATCATTTACTCTAACAATAGTATCACAATATTAGAAAATTTATCTACTGCTGACAGGTGGTACAACAATATTAGATCTGACCATGACTAGCTTAGTAATCATGACTTGTCCAGAATCAATCAAGATCTGATAAGAAACATGATTTACTCTAACGATAGTATGGCAATATTAGAAAATGATCTATTGCTGACAGGAAGTATAACAATACTAGATCAGACCATGACAAGCTTAGTAATCATGACTTGTCCAGAATCAATCAAAATCTGATCAGAAAAATCATTTACTCTAACAATAGTATCACAATATTAGAAAATTTATCTACTGCTGACAGGTGGTATAACAATATTTGATTTGACCATGACTAGCTTAGTAATCATGACTTGTCCAGAATCAATCAAGATCTGATAAGAAACATGATTTACTCTAACGATAGTATAGCAATATTAGAAAATGATCTATTGCTGACTGGAAGTATAACAATACTAGATCCGACCATGACTAGCTTAGTAATCATGACTTGTCCAGAATCAATCAAGATCTGATCAGAAACATAATTTACTCTAACAATAGTATCACAATATTAGAAAATTTATCTACTGCTGACAGGTGGTACAACAATATTAGATCTGACCATGACTAGCTTATTAATCATGACTTGTCCAGAATCAATCAAGATCTGATAAGAAACATGATTTACTCTAACGATAGTATAACAACATTAGAAAATGATCTATTGCTGACAGGAAGTATAACAATACTAGATCTGACCATGACTAGCTTAGTAATCATGACTTGTCCAGAATCAATCAAGATCTGATCAGAAACATCATTTACTCTAACAATAGTATCACAATATTAGAAAATTTATCTACTGCTGACAGGTGGTACAACAATATTAGATCTGACCATGACTAGCTTAGTAATCATGACTTGTCCAGAATCAATCAAGATCTGATAAGAAACATGATTTACTCTAACGATAGTATGGCAATATTAGAAAATGATCTATTGCTGACAGGAAGTATAACAATACTAGATCAGACCATGACAAGCTTAGTAATCATGACTTGTCCAGAATCAATCAAAATCTGATCAGAAAAATCATTTACTCTAACAATAGTATCACAATATTAGAAAATTTATCTACTGCTGACAGGTGGTATAACAATATTTGATTTGACCATGACTAGCTTAGTAATCATGACTTGTCCAGAATCAATCAAGATCTGATAAGAAACATGATTTACTCTAACGATAGTATAGCAATATTAGAAAATGATCTATTGCTGACTGGAAGTATAACAATACTAGATCCGACCATGACTAGCTTAGTAATCATGACTTGTCCAGAATCAATCAAGATCTGATTAGAAACATAATTTACTCTAACAATAGTATCACAATATTAGAAAATTTATCTACTGCTGACAGGTGGTATAACGGTATTAGATCTGACCATGACTAGCTTAGTAATCATGACTTGTCCAGAATCAATCAAAATCTGATCAGAAACATCATTTACTCTAACAATAGTATCATAATATTATAAAATTGATCTACTGCTGACAGGTGCTACAACAATATTAGATCTGACCATGACTAGCTTAGTAATCATGACTTGTCCAGAATCAATCAAGATCTGATAAGAAACATGATTTACTCTAACGATAGTATAACAATATTAGAAAATGATCTATTCCTGACAGGAAGTATAACAATACTAGATCTGACCGTGACTAGCTTAGTAATCATGACTTGTCCAGAATCAATCAAGATCTGATCAGAAACATAATTTACTCTAACAATAGTATCACAATATTAGAAAATTTATCTACTGCTGACAGGTGGTACAACAATATTAGATCCGACCATGACTAGCTTAGTAATCATGACTTGTCCAGAATCAATCAAGATCTGATAAGAAACATGATTTACTCTAACGATAGTATAGCAATATTAGAAAATGATCTATTGCTGACTGGAAGTATAACAATACTAGATCCGACCATGACTAGCTTAGTAATCATGACTTGTCCAGAATCAATCAAGATCTGATCAGAAACATAATTTACTCTAACAATAGTATCACAATATTAGAAAATTTATCTACTGCTGACAGGTGGTACAACAATATTAGATCTGACCATGACTAGCTTATTAATCATGACTTGTCCAGAATCAATCAAGATCTGATAAGAAACATGATTTACTCTAACGATAGTATAGCAATATTAGAAAATGATCTATTGCTGACTGGAAGTATAACAATACTAGATCCGACCATGACTAGCTTAGTAATCATGACTTGTCCAGAATTAATCATGATCTGATCAGAAACATCATTTACTCTAACAATAGTATCACAATATTAGAAAATTTATCTACTGCTAACAGGTGGTATAACAATATAAGATCTGACCATGACTAGCTTAGTAATCATGACTTGTCCAGAATCAATCAAGAGCTGATAAGAAACATGATTTACTCTAACGATAGTATAGCAATATTAGAAAATGATCTATTGCTGACAGGAAGCATAACAATACTAGATCAGACCATGACAAGCTTAGTAATCATGACTTGTCCAGAATCAATCAAAATCTGATCAGAAAAATCATTTACTCTAACAATAGTATCACAATATTAGAAAATTTATCTACTGCTGACAGGTGGTATAACAATATTTGATTTGACCATGACTAGCTTAGTAATCATGACTTGTCCAGAATCAATCAAGATCTGATAAGAAACATGATTTACTCTAACGATAGTATAGCAATATTAGAAAATGATCTATTGCTGACTGGAAGTATAACAATACTAGATCCGACCATGACTAGCTTAGTAATCATGACTTGTCCAGAATCAATCAAGAACTGATCAGAAACATAATTTACTCTAACAATAGTATCACAATATTAGAAAATTTATCTACTGCTGACAGGTGGTACAACAATATTAGATCTGACCATGACTAGCTTATTAATCATGACTTGTCCAGAATCAATCAAGATCTGATAAGAAACATGATTTACTCTAACGATAGTATAACAACATTAGAAAATGATCTATTGCTGACAGGAAGTATAACAATACTAGATCTGACCATGACTAGCTTAGTAATCATGACTTGTCCAGAATCAATCAAGATCTGATCAGAAACATCATTTACTCTAACAATAGTATCACAATATTAGAAAATTTATCTACTGCTGACAGGTGGTACAACAATATTAGATCTGACCATGACTAGCTTAGTAATCATGACTTGTCCAGAATCAATCAAGATCTGATAAGAAACATGATTTACTCTAACGATAGTATGGCAATATTAGAAAATGATCTATTGCTGACAGGAAGTATAACAATACTAGATCAGACCATGACAAGCTTAGTAATCATGACTTGTCCAGAATCAATCAAAATCTGATCAGAAAAATCATTTACTCTAACAATAGTATCACAATATTAGAAAATTTATCTACTGCTGACAGGTGGTATAACAATATTTGATTTGACCATGACTAGCTTAGTAATCATGACTTGTCCAGAATCAATCAAGATCTGATAAGAAACATGATTTACTCTAACGATAGTATAGCAATATTAGAAAATGATCTATTGCTGACTGGAAGTATAACAATACTAGATCCGACCATGACTAGCTTAGTAATCATGACTTGTCCAGAATCAATCAAGATCTGATCAGAAACATAATTTACTCTAACAATAGTATCACAATATTAGAAAATTTATATACTGCTGACAGGTGGTATAACGGTATTAGATCTGACCATGACTAGCTTAGTAATCATGACTTGTCCAGAATCAATCAAAATCTGATCAGAAACATCATTTACTCTAACAATAGTATCATAATATTATAAAATTGATCTACTGCTGACAGGTGCTACAACAATATTAGATCTGACCATGACTAGCTTAGTAATCATGACTTGTCCAGAATCAATCAAGATCTGATAAGAAACATGATTTACTCTAACGATAGTATAACAATATTAGAAAATGATCTATTCCTGACAGGAAGTATAACAATACTAGATCTGACCGTGACTAGCTTAGTAATCATGACTTGTCCAGAATCAATCAAGATCTGATCAGAAACATAATTTACTCTAACAATAGTATCACAATATTAGAAAATTTATCTACTGCTGACAGGTGGTACAACAATATTAGATCCGACCATGACTAGCTTAGTAATCATGACTTGTCCAGAATCAATCAAGATCTGATAAGAAACATGATTTACTCTAACGATAGTATAGCAATATTAGAAAATGATCTATTGCTGACTGGAAGTATAACAATACTAGATCCGACCATGACTAGCTTAGTAATCATGACTTGTCCAGAATCAATCAAGATCTGATCAGAAACATAATTTACTCTAACAATAGTATCACAATATTAGAAAATTTATCTACTGCTGACAGGTGGTACAACAATATTAGATCTGACCATGACTAGCTTATTAATCATGACTTGTCCAGAATCAATCAAGATCTGATAAGAAACATGATTTACTCTAACGATAGTATAGCAATATTAGAAAATGATCTATTGCTGACTGGAAGTATAACAATACTAGATCCGACCATGACTAGCTTAGTAATCATGACTTGTCCAGAATTAATCATGATCTGATCAGAAACATCATTTACTCTAACAATAGTATCACAATATTAGAAAATTTATCTACTGCTAACAGGTGGTATAACAATATTAGATCTGACCATGACTAGCTTAGTAATCATGACTTGTCCAGAATCAATCAAGAGCTGATAAGAAACATGATTTACTCTAACGATAGTATAGCAATATTAGAAAATGATCTATTGCTGACAGGAAGCATAACAATACTAGATCCGACCATGACTAGCTTAGTAATTATGACTTGTCAAAAATCAATCAAGACCTGATCATAGACATTATTTACTCTAACAATAGTATCACAATATTAGAAAATGTATCTACTGCTGACAGGTGGTATAACAATATTAGATCTGACCATGACTTGCTTAGTAATCATGACTTGTCCAGAATCAATCAAGATCTGATAAGAAACATGATTTACTCTAACTATAGTACAGCAATATTAGAAAATGATCTATTTCTGACAGGAAGTATAACAATGCTAGATCTGACCATAATTAGCTTAGTAATCATGACTTGTCCAGAATCAATCAAGATCTGATGAGAAACATCATTTACTCTAACAATAGTATCACAATATTAGAAAATTTATCTACTGCTGACAGGTGGTATAACAATATTAGATCTGACCATGACTAGCTTAGTAATCATGATTTGTCCAAAATCAATCAAGATCTGATAAGAAACATGATTTACTCTAACGATAGTATAGCAATATTAGAAAATGATCTATTGCTGACAGGAAGTATAACAACACTAGATCCGACCATGACTAGCTTAGTAATCATGACTTGTCCAGAATCAATCAAGATCTGATAAGAAACATGATTTACTCTAACGATAGTATAGCAATATTAGAAAATGAACTATTGCTGACAGGAAGTATAACAATACTAGATCCGACCAGAACTAGCTTATTAATTGTGACTTGTCCATAATCAATCAAGATATGATCAGAAACATCAATTACTCTAACAATAGTATCACAATATTAGAAAATTAATCTACTGCTGTCAGGTGGTATAACAATATTAGATCTGACCATGACTAGCTTAGTAATCATGACTTGTCCAGAATCAATCAAGATCTGATAAGAAACATGATTTACTCTAACGATAGTATAGCAATATTAGAAAATGATCTATTGCTAACAGGAAGTATAACAACACTGGATCCGACCATGACTAGCTTAGTAATCATGACTTGTCCAGAATCAATCAAGATCTGATAAGAAACATGATTTACTCTAACGATAGTATAGCAATATTAGAAAATGATCTATTGCTGACTGGAAGCATAACAATACTAGATCCGACCATAACTAGCTTATTAATTGTGACTTGTCCATAATCAATCAAGATATGATCAGAAACATCAATTACTCTAACAATAGTATCACAATATTAGAAAATTTATCTATTGCTTACAAGTGGTATAACAATATTAGATCTGACCATGACTAGCTTAGTAATCATGACTTGTCCAGAATCAATCAAGATCTGATAAGAAACATGATTTACTCTAACGATAGTATAGCAATATTAGAAAATGATCTACTGCTGACAGGAAGTATAACAATACTAGATCCGACCATGACTAGCTTATTAATTATGACTTGTCCAGAATCAATCAAGATCTGATCAGAAACATCATTTACTCTAACAATAGTATCACAATATTAGAAAATTTATCTACTGCTGACAGGTGGTATAACAATATTAGATCTGACCATGACTAGCTTAGTAATCATGACTTGTCAAGAATCAATCAAGACCTGATCAGAGACATTATTTACTCTAACAATAGTATCACAATATTAGAAAATTTATCTACTGCTGACAGGTGGTATAACGGTATTAGATCTGACCATGACTAGCTTAGTAATCATGACTTGTCCAGAATCAATCAAAATCTGATCAGAAATATCATTTACTCTAACAATAGTATCATAATATTATAAAATTGATCTACTGCTGACAGGTGCTACAACAATATTAGATCTGACCATGACTAGCTTAGTAATCATGACTTGTCCAGAATCAATCAAGATCTTATCAGAAACATCATTTACTCTAACAATAGTATAACAATATTAGAAAATTTATCTACTGCTGACAGGTGGTATAACAATATTAGATCTGACCATGACTAGCTTAGTAATCATGATTTGTCCAAAATCAATCAAGATCTGATAAGAAACATGATTTACTCTAACGATAGTATAACAACATTAGAAAATGATCTATTGCTGACAGGAAGTATAACAATACTAGATCTGACCATGACTAGCTTAGTAATCATGACTTGTCCAGAATCAATCAAGATCTGATCAGAAACATCATTTACTCTAACAATAGTATCACAATATTAGAAAATTTATCTACTGCTGACAGGTGGTACAACAATATTAGATCTGACCATGACTAGCTTAGTAATCATGACTTGTCCAGAATCAATCAAGATCTGATAAGAAACATGATTTACTCTAACGATAGTATGGCAATATTAGAAAATGATCTATTGCTGACAGGAAGTATAACAATACTAGATCAGACCATGACAAGCTTAGTAATCATGACTTGTCCAGAATCAATCAAAATCTGATCAGAAAAATCATTTACTCTAACAATAGTATCACAATATTAGAAAATTTATCTACTGCTGACAGGTGGTATAACAATATTTGATTTGACCATGACTAGCTTAGTAATCATGACTTGTCCAGAATCAATCAAGATCTGATAAGAAACATGATTTACTCTAACGATAGTATAGCAATATTAGAAAATGATCTATTGCTGACTGGAAGTATAACAATACTAGATCCGACCATGACTAGCTTAGTAATCATGACTTGTCCAGAATCAATCAAGATCTTATCAGAAACATAATTTACTCTAACAATAGTATCACAATATTAGAAAATTTATCTACTGCTGACAGGTGGTACAACAATATTAGATCTGACCATGACTAGCTTATTAATCATGACTTGTCCAGAATCAATCAAGATCTGATAAGAAACATGATTTACTCTAACGATAGTATAACAACATTAGAAAATGATCTATTGCTGACAGGAAGTATAACAATACTAGATCTGACCATGACTAGCTTAGTAATCATGACTTGTCCAGAATCAATCAAGATCTGATCAGAAACATCATTTACTCTAACAATAGTATCACAATATTAGAAAATTTATCTACTGCTGACAGGTGGTACAACAATATTAGATCTGACCATGACTAGCTTAGTAATCATGACTTGTCCAGAATCAATCAAGATCTGATAAGAAACATGATTTACTCTAACGATAGTATGGCAATATTAGAAAATGATCTATTGCTGACAGGAAGTATAACAATACTAGATCAGACCATGACAAGCTTAGTAATCATGACTTGTCCAGAATCAATCAAAATCTGATCAGAAAAATCATTTACTCTAACAATAGTATCACAATATTAGAAAATTTATCTACTGCTGACAGGTGGTATAACAATATTTGATTTGACCATGACTAGCTTAGTAATCATGACTTGTCCAGAATCAATCAAGATCTGATAAGAAACATGATTTACTCTAACGATAGTATAGCAATATTAGAAAATGATCTATTGCTGACTGGAAGTATAACAATACTAGATCCGACCATGACTAGCTTAGTAATCATGACTTGTCCAGAATCAATCAAGATCTTATCAGAAACATAATTTACTCTAACAATAGTATCACAATATTAGAAAATTTATCTACTGCTGACAGGTGGTATAACGGTATTATATCTGACCATGACTAGCTTAGTAATCATGACTTGTCCAGAATCAATCAAAATCTGATCAGAAACATCATTTACTCTAACAATAGTATCATAATATTATAAAATTGATCTACTGCTGACAGGTGCTACAACAATATTAGATCTGACCATGACTAGCTTAGTAATCATGACTTGTCCAGAATCAATCAAGATCTGATAAGAAACATGATTTACTCTAACGATAGTATAACAATATTAGAAAATGATCTATTCCTGACAGGAAGTATAACAATACTAGATCTGACCGTGACTAGCTTAGTAATCATGACTTGTCCAGAATCAATCAAGATCTGATCAGAAACATAATTTACTCTAACAATAGTATCACAATATTAGAAAATTTATCTACTGCTGACAGGTGGTACAACAATATTAGATCCGACCATGACTAGCTTAGTAATCATGACTTGTCCAGAATCAATCAAGATCTGATAAGAAACATGATTTACTCTAACGATAGTATAGCAATATTAGAAAATGATCTATTGCTGACTGGAAGTATAACAATACTAGATCCGACCATGACTAGCTTAGTAATCATGACTTGTCCAGAATCAATCAAGATCTGATCAGAAACATAATTTACTCTAACAATAGTATCACAATATTAGAAAATTTATCTACTGCTGACAGGTGGTACAACAATATTAGATCTGACCATGACTAGCTTATTAATCATGACTTGTCCAGAATCAATCAAGATCTGATAAGAAACATGATTTACTCTAACGATAGTATAGCAATATTAGAAAATGATCTATTGCTGACTGGAAGTATAACAATACTAGATCCGACCATGACTAGCTTAGTAATCATGACTTGTCCAGAATTAATCATGATCTGATCAGAAACATCATTTACTCTAACAATAGTATCACAATATTAGAAAATTTATCTACTGCTAACAGGTGGTATAACAATATAAGATCTGACCATGACTAGCTTAGTAATCATGACTTGTCCAGAATCAATCAAGAGCTGATAAGAAACATGATTTACTCTAACGATAGTATAGCAATATTAGAAAATGATCTATTGCTGACAGGAAGCATAACAATACTAGATCCGACCATGACTAGCTTAGTAATCATGACTTGTCAAAAATCAATCAAGACCTGATCATAGACATTATTTACTCTAACAATAGTATCACAATATTAGAAAATGTATCTACTGCTGACAGGTGGTATAACAATATTAGATCTGACCATGACTTGCTTAGTAATCATGACTTGTCCAGAATCAATCAAGATCTGATAAGAAACATGATTTACTCTAACTATAGTACAGCAATATTAGAAAATGATCTATTTCTGACAGGAAGTATAACAATGCTAGATCTGACCATAATTAGCTTAGTAATCATGACTTGTCCAGAATCAATCAAGATCTGATGAGAAACATCATTTACTCTAACAATAGTATCACAATATTAGAAAATTTATCTACTGCTGACAGGTGGTATAACAATATTAGATCTGACCATGACTAGCTTAGTAATCATGATTTGTCCAAAATCAATCAAGATCTGATAAGAAACATGATTTACTCTAACGATAGTATAGCAATATTAGAAAATGATCTATTGCTGACAGGAAGCATAACAATACTAGATCCGACCATGACTAGCTTAGTAATCATGACTTGTCCAGAATCAATCAAAATCTGATCAGAAACATCATTTACTCTAACAATAGTATCACAATATTAGAAAATTTATCTACTGCTGACAGGTGGTATAACAATATTTCATTTGACCATGACTAGCTTAGTAATCATGACTTGTCCAGAATCAATCAAGATCTGATAAGAAACATGATTTACTCTAACAATAGTATAGCAATATTAGAAAATGATCTATTGCTGTCCGGAAGTATAACAATACTAGAT
Source organism: Rubia yunnanensis (assembly GCA_037428765.1). NCBI lineage: Eukaryota > Viridiplantae > Streptophyta > Magnoliopsida > Gentianales > Rubiaceae > Rubia > Rubia yunnanensis. The sequence goes on from CM075064.1 coordinate 78,207,409, forward strand.
CCGACCATAACTAGCTTATTAATTATGACTTGTCTAGAATCAATCAAGATATGATCAGAAACATCATTTACTCTAACAATAGTATCACAATATTAGAAAATTTATCTACTGCTGACAGGTGGTATAAGAATATTAGATCTGACCATGACTAGCTTAGTAATCATGACTTGTCCAGAATCAATCAAGATCTGATAAGAAACATGATTTACTCTAACGATAGTATAGCAATATTAGAAAATGATCTATTGCTGACAGGAAGTATAACAATACTAGATCTGACCGTGACAATCTTAGTAATCATGACTTGTCCTGAATCAATCAAGATCTGATCAGAAACATCATTTACTCTAACAATAGTATCATAATATTAGAAAATTTATCTACTGCTGACAGGTGCTACAACAATATTAGATCTGACCATGACTAGCTTAGTAATCATGACTTGTCCAGAATCAATCAAGATCTGATAAGAAACATGATTTACTCTAACGATAAGATAGAAATATTAGAAAATGATCTATTACTGACAGGAAATATAACAATACTAGATCCGACCAAGACTAGCTTAGTAATCATGACTTGTCCAGAATCAATCAAGATCTGATCAGAAACATCATTTACTCTAACAATAGTATGACAATATTAGAAAATTTATCTACTTCTGACAGGTGGTACAACAATATTAGATCTGACCATGACTAGCTTAGTAATCATGACTTGTCCAGAATCAATCAAGATCTGATAAGAAACATGATTTACTCTAACAATAGTATAGCAATATTAGAAAATGATCTATTGCTGACAGGAAGTATAACAATACTAGATCTGACCGTGACTAGCTTAGTAATCATGACTTGTCCAGAATCAATCAAGATCTGATCATAAACATCATTTACTCTCAATAGTATCACAATATTAGAAAATTTATCTACTGCTGACAGGTGGTACAACAATATTAGATCTGACCATGACTAGCTTAGTAATCATGACTTGTCCAGAATCAATCAAGATCTGATAAGAAACATGATTTACTCTAACAATAGTATAGCAATATTAGAAAATGATCTATTGCTGACTGGAAGTATAACAATACTAGATCCGACCATGACTAGCTTAGTAATCATACCTTGTCCAGAATTAATCAAGATCTGATCAGAAAAATCATTTACTCTAACAATAGTATCACAATATTAGAAAATTTATCTACTGCTGACAGGTGGTATAACAATATTTGATTTGACCATGACTAGCTTAGTAATCATGACTTGTCCAGAATCAATCAAGATCTGATAAGAAACATGATTTACTCTAACAATAGTATAGCAATATTAGAAAATGATCTATTGCTGTCCGGAAGTATAACAATACTAGATCCGACCATAACTAGTTTGTTAATTATGACTTGTCTAGAATCAATCAAGATATGATCAGAAACATCATTTACTCTAACAATAGTATCACAATATTAGAAAATTTATCTACTGCTGACAGGTGGTATAACAATATTAGATCTGACCATGACTAGCTTAGTAATCATGACTTGTCCAGAATCAATCAAGCTCTGATAAGAAACATGATTTACTCTAACGATAGTATAGCAATATTAGAAAATGATCTATTGCTGACAGGAAGTATAACAATACTAGATCTGACCATGACTAGCTTAGTAATCATGACTTGTCCAGAATCAATCAAGATCTGATCATAAACATCATTTACTCTCAATAGTATCACAATATTAGAAAATTTATCTACTGCTGACAGGTGGTACAACAATATTAAATCTGACCATGACTAGCTTAGTAATCATGACTTGTCCAGAATCAATCAAGATCTGATAAGAAACATGATTTACTATAACGATAGTATAGCAATATTAGAAAATGATCTATTGCTGACAGGAAGTATAACAATACTAGATCTGACCATGACTAGCTTAGTAATCATGACTTGTCCAGAATCAATCAAGATCTGATCAGAAACATCATTTACTCTAACAATAGTATCACAATATTAGAAAATTTATCTACTGCTGACAGGTGGTATAACAATATTAGATCTGACCATAACTAGCCTAGTAATCATGACTTGTCCATAATCAATCAAGATCTGATAAGAAACATGATTGACCCTAACGATAGTATAACAATATTAGAAAATGAACCATTGTTGAGAGGAAGTATAACAATATTAGATCTGACCATGACTAGCTTAGTAATCATGATTTGTCCAGAATCAATCAAGATCTGATAAGAAACATGATTTACTCTAAAAATAGTGTAACAATATTAGATCTGACCATGACTAACTTAGTAATCATGACTTGTCCAGAATCAATCAAGATCTGATAAGAAACATGATTTACTCTAACGATAGTATAGCAATATTAGAAAATGATCTACTGCTGACAGGAAGTATAACAATACTAGATCCGACCATGACTAGCTTATTAATTATGACTTGTCCAGAATCAATCAAGATCTGATCAGAAACATCATTTACTCTAACAATAGTATCACAATATTAGAAAATTTATCTACTGCTGACAGGTGGTATAACAATATTAGATCTGACCATGACTAGCTTAGTAATCATGACTTGTCAAGAATCAATCAAGACCTGATCAGAGACATTATTTACTCTAACAATAGTATCACAATATTAGAAAATTTATCTACTGCTGACAGGTGGTATAACGGTATTAGATCTGACCATGACTAGCTTAGTAATCATGACTTGTCCAGAATCAATCAAAATCTGATCAGAAACATCATTTACTCTAACAATAGTATCATAATATTATAAAATTGATCTACTGCTGACAGGTGCTACAACAATATTAGATCTGACCATGACTAGCTTAGTAATCATGACTTGTCCAGAATCAATCAAGATCTTATCAGAAACATCATTTACTCTAACAATAGTATAACAATATTAGAAAATTTATCTACTGCTGACAGGTGGTATAACAATATTAGATCTGACCATGACTAGCTTAGTAATCATGATTTGTCCAAAATCAATCAAGATCTGATAAGAAACATGATTTACTCTAACGATAGTATAACAACATTAGAAAATGATCTATTGCTGACAGGAAGTATAACAATACTAGATCTGACCATGACTAGCTTAGTAATCATGACTTGTCCAGAATCAATCAAGATCTGATCAGAAACATCATTTACTCTAACAATAGTATCACAATATTAGAAAATTTATCTACTGCTGACAGGTGGTACAACAATATTAGATCTGACCATGACTAGCTTAGTAATCATGACTTGTCCAGAATCAATCAAGATCTGATAAGAAACATGATTTACTCTAACGATAGTATGGCAATATTAGAAAATGATCTATTGCTGACAGGAAGTATAACAATACTAGATCAGACCATGACAAGCTTAGTAATCATGACTTGTCCAGAATCAATCAAAATCTGATCAGAAAAATCATTTACTCTAACAATAGTATCACAATATTAGAAAATTTATCTACTGCTGACAGGTGGTATAACAATATTTGATTTGACCATGACTAGCTTAGTAATCATGACTTGTCCAGAATCAATCAAGATCTGATCAGAAACATCATTTACTCTAACAATAGTATAGAAATATTAGAAAATGATCTATTGCTGTCCGGAAGTATAACAATACTAGATCCGACCATAACTAGCTTGTTAATTATGACTTGTCTAGAATCAATCAAGATATGATCAGAAACATCATTTACTCTAACAATAGTATCACAATATTAGAAAATTTATCTACTGCTGACAGGTGGTATAACAATATTAGATCTGACCATGACTAGCTTAGTAATCATGACTTGTCTAGAATCAATCAAGATCTGATCAGAAACATCATTTACTCTAACAATAGTATAGAAATATTAGAAAATGATCTATTGCTGTCCGGAAGTATAACAATACTAGATCCGACCATAACTAGCTTGTTAATTATGACTTGACCAGAATCAATCAAAATCTGATCAGAAAAATCATTTACTCTAACAATAGTATCACAATATTAGAAAATTTATCTACTGCTGACAGGTGGTATAACAATATTTGATTTGACCATGACTAGCTTAGTAATCATGACTTGTCCAGAATCAATCAAGATCTGATCAGAAACATCATTTACTCTAACAATAGTATAGAAATATTAGAAAATGATCTATTGCTGTCCGGAAGTATAACAATACTAGATCCGACCATAACTAGCTTGTTAATTATGACTTGTCTAGAATCAATCAAGATATGATCAGAAACATCATTTACTCTAACAATAGTATCACAATATTAGAAAATTTATCTACTGCTGACAGGTGGTATAACAATATTAGATCTGACCATGACTAGCTTAGTAATCATGACTTGTCTAGAATCAATCAAGATCTGATAAGAAACATGATTTACTCTAACGATATTATAGCAATATTAGAAAATGATCTATTGCTGACAGGAAGTGTAAAAATACTAGATCTGACAATGACTATCTTAGTAATCATGACTTGTCCAGAATCTATCAAAATCTTACCAGAAACATCATTTACTCTAACAATAGTATAACAATATTAGAAAATTTATCTACTGCTAACAGGTGGTATTACAATATTAGATCTGACCATGACTAGCTTAGTAACCATAACTTGTACAGAATCAATCAAGATCTAATAAGAAACATGATTTACTCTAACGATAGTATAGCAATATTAGAAAATGATCTATGGCTTACAGGAAGTATAACAATACTAGATACGACCATGACTAGCTTAGTAATCATGACTTGTCCAGAATCAATCAAGATCTGATCAGAAACATCATTTACTCTAACAATAGTATCATAATATTAGAAAATTTATCTACTGCTGACAGGTGGTACAACAATATTAGATCTGACCATGACTAGCTTAGTAATCATGACTTGTCCAGAATCAATCAAGATCTGATAAGAAACATGATTTACTCTAACGATAAGATAGCAATATTAGAAAATGATCTATTACTGACAGGAAGTATAACAATACTAGATCCGACCATGACTAGCTTAGTAATCATGACTTGTCCAGAATCAATCAAGATCTGATCAGAAACAACATTTACTCTAACAATAGTATCACAATATTCGAAAGTTTATCTACTGCTGACAGGTGGTATAACAATATTAGATCTGACCATGACTAACTTAGTAATCATGACTTATCCAGAATCAATCAAGATCTGATAAGAAACATGATTTACTCTAACGATAGTATAGCAATTTTAGAAAATGATCGATTGCTGACAGGAAGTATAAAAATACTAGATCTGACCATGACTATCTTAGTAATCATGACTTGTCCTGAATCAATCAAGATCTTATCAGAAACATCATTTACTCTAACAATAGTATAACAATATTTGAAAATTTATCTACTGCTAACAGGTGGCATAACAATATTAGATATGACCATGACTAGCTTAGTAATCATGACTTGTCCAGAATCAATCAAGATCTGATAAGAAACATGATTTACTCTAACGATAGTATAGCAATATTAGAAAATGATCTATTGCTGACAGGAAGTATAACAATACTAGATCAGACCGTGACTAGCTTAGTAATCATGACTTGTCCAGAATCAATCAAGATCTGATCAGAAACAACATTTACTCTAACAATAGTATCACAATATTAGAAAGTTTATCTACTGCTGACAGGTGGTATAACAATATTAGATCTGACCATGACTAACTTAGTAATCATGACTTATCCAGAATCAATCAAGATCTGATAAGAAACATGATTTACTCTAACGATAGTATAGCAATATTAGAAAATGATCGATTGCTGACAGGAAGTATAAAAATACTAGATCTGACCATGACTATCTTAGTAATCATGACTTGTCCTGAATCAATCAAGATCTTATCAGAAACATCATTTACTCTAACAATAGTATAACAATATTTGAAAATTTATCTACTGCTAACAGGTGGCATAACAATATTAGATATGACCATGACTAGCTTAGTAATCATGACTTGTCCAGAATCAATCAAGATCTGATAAGAAACATGATTTACTCTAACGATAGTATAGCAATATTAGAAAATGATCTATTGCTGACAGGAAGTATAACAATACTAGATCAGACCGTGACTAGCTTAGTAATCATGACTTGTCCAGAATCAATCAAGATCTGATCAGAAACATCATTTACTCTAACAATAGTATAACAATATTTGAAAATTTATCTACTGCTAACAGGTGGCATAACAATATTAGATATGACCATGACTAGCTTAGTAATCACGACTTGTCCAGAATCAATCAAGATCTGATAAGAAACATGATTTACTCTCACGATAGTATAGCAATATTAGCAAATGATCTATTGCTGACAGGAAGTATAACAATACTAGATCAGACCGTGACTAGCTTAGTAATCATGACTTGTCCAGAATCAATCAAGATCTGATCAGAAACATCATTTACTCTAACAATAGTATAACAATATTTGAAAATTTATCTACTGCTAACAGGTGGCATAACAATATTAGATATGACCATGACTAGCTTAGTAATCACGACTTGTCCAGAATCAATCAAGATCTGATAAGAAACATGATTTACTCTAACGATAGTACAGCAATATTAGAAAATGGTCTATTGCTGACAGGAAGTATAACAATACTAGATCAGACCGTGACTAGCTTAGTAATCATGACTTGTCCAGAATCAATCAAGATCTGATCAGAAACATCATTTACTCTAACAATAGTATAACAATATTTGAAAATTTATCTACTGCTAACAGGTGGCATAACAATATTAGATATGACCATGACTAGCTTAGTAATCACAACTTGTCCAGAATCAATCAAGATCTGATAAGAAACATGATTTACTCTAACGATAGTACAGCAATATTAGAAAATGGTCTATTGCTGACAGGAAGTATAACAATACTAGATCAGACCGTGACTAGCTTAGTAATCATGACTTGTCCAGAATCAATCAAGATCTGATCAGAAACATCATTTACTCTAACAATAGTATAACAATATTTGAAAATTTATCTACTGCTAACAGGTGGCATAACAATATTAGATATGACCATGACTAGCTTAGTAATCACGACTTGTCCAGAATCAATCAAGATCTGATAAGAAACATGATTTACTCTCACGATAGTATAGCAATATTAGCAAATGATCTATTGCTGACAGGAAGTATAACAATACTAGATCAGACCGTGACTAGCTTAGTAATCATGACTTGTCCAGAATCAATCAAGATCTGATCAGAAACATCATTTACTCTAACAATAGTATAACAATATTTGAAAATTTATCTACTGCTAACAGGTGGCATAACAATATTAGATATGACCATGACTAGCTTAGTAATCACAACTTGTCCAGAATCAATCAAGATCTGATAAGAAACATGATTTACTCTAACGATAGTACAGCAATATTAGAAAATGGTCTATTGCTGACAGGAAGTATAACAATACTAGATCAGACCGTGACTAGCTTAGTAATCATGACTTGTCCAGAATCAATCAAGATCTGATCAGAAACATCATTTACTCTAACAATAGTATAACAATATTTGAAAATTTATCTACTGCTAACAGGTGGCATAACAATATTAGATATGACCATGACTAGCTTAGTAATCACGACTTGTCCAGAATCAATCAAGATCTGATAAGAAACATGATTTACTCTCACGATAGTATAGCAATATTAGCAAATGATCTATTGCTGACAGGAAGTATAACAATACTAGATCAGACCGTGACTAGCTTAGTAATCATGACTTGTCCAGAATCAATCAAGATCTGATCAGAAACATCATTTACTCTAACAATAGTATAGAAATATTAGAAAATGATCTATTGCTGTCCGGAAGTATAACAATACTAGATCCGACCATAACTAGCTTGTTAATTATGACTTGTCTAGAATCAATCAAGATATGATCAGAAACATCATTTACTCTAACAATAGTATCACAATATTAGAAAATTTATCTACTGCTGACAGGTGGTATAACAATATTAGATCTGACCATGATTAGCTTAGTAATCATGACTTGTCTAGAATCAATCAAGATCTGATAAGAAACATCATTTACTCTAACGATAGTATAGCAATATTAGAAAATGATCTATTGCTGACAGGAAGTGTAAAAATACTAGATCTGACAATGACTATCATAGTAATCATGACTTGTCCAGAATCTATCAAGATCTTACCAGAAACATCATTTACTCTAACAATAGTATAACAATATTAGAAAATTTATCTACTGCTAACAGGTGGTATTACAATATTAGATCTGACCATGACTAGCTTAGTAATCATAACTTGTACAGAATCAATCAAGATCTAATAAGAAACATGATTTACTCTAACGATAGTATAGCAATATTAGAAAATGATCTATGGCTTACAGGAAGTATAACAATACTAGATACGACCATGACTAGCTTAGTAATCATGACTTGTCCAGAATCAATCAAGATCTGATCAGAAACATCATTTACTCTAACAATAGTATCACAATATTAGAAAGTTTATCTACTGCTGACAGGTGGTATAACAATATTAGATCTGACCATGACTAACTTAGTAATCATGACTTATCCAGAATCAATCAAGATCTGATAAGAAACATGATTTACTCTAACGATAGTATAGCAATATTAGAAAATGATTGATTGCTGACAGGAAGTATAAAAATACTAGATCTGACCATGACTATCTTAGTAATCATGACTTGTCCTGAATCAATCAAGATCTTATCAGAAACATCATTTACTCTAACAATAGTATAACAATATTTGAAAATTTATCTACTGCTAACAGGTGGCATAACAATATTAGATATGACCATGACTAGCTTAGTAATCATGACTTGTCCAGAATCAATCAAGATCTGATAAGAAACATGATTTACTCTAACGATAGTATAGCAATATTAGAAAATGATCTATTGCTGACAGGAAGTATAACAATACTAGATCAGACCGTGACTAGCTTAGTAATCATGACTTGTCCAGAATCAATCAAGATCTGATCAGAAACATCATTTACTCTAACAATAGTATAACAATATTTGAAAATTTATCTACTGCTAACAGGTGGCATAACAATATTAGATATGACCATGACTAGCTTAGTAATCACGACTTGTCCAGAATCAATCAAGATCTGATAAGAAACATGATTTACTCTCACGATAGTATAGCAATATTAGCAAATGATCTATTGCTGACAGGAAGTATAACAATACTAGATCAGACCGTGACTAGCTTAGTAATCATGACTTGTCCAGAATCAATCAAGATCTGATCAGAAACATCATTTACTCTAACAATAGTATAACAATATTTGAAAATTTATCTACTGCTAACAGGTGGCATAACAATATTAGATATGACCATGACTAGCTTAGTAATCACGACTTGTCCAGAATCAATCAAGATCTGATAAGAAACATGATTTACTCTCACGATAGTATAGCAATATTAGCAAATGATCTATTGCTGACAGGAAGTATAACAATACTAGATCAGACCGTGACTAGCTTAGTAATCATGACTTGTCCAGAATCAATCAAGATCTGATCAGAAACATCATTTACTCTAACAATAGTATAACAATATTTGAAAATTTATCTACTGCTAACAGGTGGCATAACAATATTAGATATGACCATGACTAGCTTAGTAATCATGACTTGTCCAGAATCAATCAAGATCTGATAAGAAACATGATTTACTCTAACGATAGTATAGCAATATTAGAAAATGATCTATTGCTGACAGGAAGTATAACAATACTAGATCAGACCGTGACTAGCTTAGTAATCATGACTTGTCCAGAATCAATCAAGATCTGATCATAAACATCATTTACTCTAACAATAGTATAACAATATTTGAAAATTTATCTACTGCTAACAGGTGGCATAACAATATTAGATATGACCATGACTAGCTTAGTAATCATGACTTGTCCAGAATCAATCAAGATCTGATAAGAAACATGATTTACTCTTACGATAGTATAGCAATATTAGAAAATGATCTATTGCTGACAGGAAGTATAACAATACTAGATCAGACCGTGACTAGCTTAGTAATCATGACTTGTCCAGAATCAATCAAGATCTGATCAGAAACATCATTTAGTCTAACAATAGTATAACAATATTTGAAAATTTATCTACTGCTAACAGGTGGCATAACAATATTAGATATGACCATGACTAGCTTAGTAATCATGACTTGTCCAGAATCAATCAAGATCTGATAAGAAACATGATTTACTCTAACGATAGTATAGCAATATTAGAAAATGATCTATTGCTGACAGGAAGTATAACAATACTAGATCAGACCGTGACTAGCTTAGTAATCATGACTTGTCCAGAATCAATCAAGATCTGATCATAAACATCATTTACTCTAACAATAGTATAACAATATTTGAAAATTTATCTACTGCTAACAGGTGGCATAACAATATTAGATATGACCATGACTAGCTTAGTAATCATGACTTGTCCAGAATCAATCAAGATCTGATAAGAAACATGATTTACTCTTACGATAGTATAGCAATATTAGAAAATGATCTATTGCTGACAGGAAGTATAACAATACTAGATCAGACCGTGACTAGCTTAGTAATCATGACTTGTCCAGAATCAATCAAGATCTGATCAGAAACAACATTTACTCTAACAATAGTATCACAATATTAGAAAGTTTATCTACTGCTGACAGGTGGTATAACAATATTAGATCTGACCATGACTAACTTAGTAATCATGACTTATCCAGAATCAATCAAGATCTGATAAGAAACATGATTTACTCTAACGATAGTATAGCAATATTAGAAAATGATCGATTGCTGACAGGAAGTATAAAAATACTAGATCTGACCATGACTATCTTAGTAATCATGACTTGTCCTGAATCAATCAAGATCTTATCAGAAACATCATTTACTCTAACAATAGTATAACAATATTTGAAAATTTATCTACTGCTAACAGGTGGCATAACAATATTAGATATGACCATGACTAGCTTAGTAATCATGACTTGTCCAGAATCAATCAAGATCTGATAAGAAACATGATTTACTCTAACGATAGTATAGCAATATTAGAAAATGGTCTATTGCTGACAGGAAGTATAACAATACTAGATCAGACCGTGACTAGCTTAGTAATCATGACTTGTCCAGAATCAATCAAGATCTGATCAGAAACATCATTTACTCTAACAATAGTATAACAATATTTGAAAATTTATCTACTGCTAACAGGTGGCATAACAATATTAGATATGACCATGACTAGCTTAGTAATCATGACTTGTCCAGAATCAATCAAGATCTGATAAGAAACATGATTTACTCTCACGATAGTATAGCAATATTAGCAAATGATCTATTGCTGACAGGAAGTATAACAATACTAGATCAGACCGTGACTAGCTTAGTAATCATGACTTGTCCAGAATCAATCAAGATCTGATCAGAAACATCATTTACTCTAACAATAGTATAACAATATTTGAAAATTTATCTACTGCTAACAGGTGGCATAACAATATTAGATATGACCATGACTAGCTTAGTAATCATGACTTGTCCAGAATCAATCAAGATCAGATAAGAAACATGATTTACTCTAACGATAGTATAGCAATATTAGAAAATGATCTATTGCTGACAGGAAGTATAACAATACTAGATCAGACCGTGACTAGCTTAATAATCATGACTTGTCCTGAATCAATCAAGATCTTATCAGAAACATCATTTACTCTAACAATAGTATAACAATATTTGAAAATTTATCTACTGCTAACAGGTGGCATAACAATATTAGATATGACCATGACTAGCTTAGTAATCATGACTTGTCCAGAATCAATCAAGATCTGATAAGAAACATGATTTACTCTAACGATAGTATAGCAATATTAGAAAATGATCTATTGCTGACAGTAAGTATAACAATACTAGATCAGACCGTGACTAGCTTAGTAATCATGACTTGTCCAGAATCAATCAAGATCTGATCAGAAACATCATTTACTCTAACAATAGTATAACAATATTTGAAAATTTATCTACTGCTAACAGGTGGCATAACAATATTAGATATGACCATGACTAGCTTAGTAATCACGACTTGTCCAGAATCAATCAAGATCTGATAAGAAACATGATTTACTCTCACGATAGTATAGCAATATTAGCAAATGATCTATTGCTGACAGGAAGTATAACAATACTAGATCAGACCGTGACTAGCTTAGTAATCATGACTTGTCCAGAATCAATCAAGATCTGATCAGAAACATCATTTACTCTAACAATAGTATAGAAATATTAGAAAATGATCTATTGCTGTCCGGAAGTATAACAATACTAGATCCGACCATAACTAGCTTGTTAATTATGACTTGTCTAGAATCAATCAAGATATGATCAGAAACATCATTTACTCTAACAATAGTATCACAATATTAGAAAATTTATCTACTGCTGACAGGTGGTATAACAATATTAGATCTGACCATGACTAGCTTAGTAATCATGACTTGTCTAGAATCAATCAAGATCTGATAAGAAACATGATTTACTCTAACGATAGTATAGCAATATTAGAAAATGATCTATTGCTGACAGGAAGTGTAAAAATACTAGATCTGACAATGACTATCATAGTAATCATGACTTGTCCAGAACCTATCAAGATCTTACCAGAAACATCATTTACTCTAACAATAGTATAACAATATTAGAAAATTTATCTACTGCTAACAGGTGGTATTACAATATTAGATCTGACCATGACTAGCTTAGTAATCATAACTTGTACAGAATCAATCAAGATCTAATAAGAAACATGATTTACTCTAACGATAGTATAGCAATATTAGAAAATGATCTATGGCTTACAGGAAGTATAACAATACTAGATACGACCATGACTAGCTTAGTAATCATGACTTGTCCAGAATCAATCAAGATCTGATCAGAAACATCATTTACTCTAACAATAGTATCACAATATTAGAAAGTTTATCTACTGCTGACAGGTGGTATAACAATATTAGATCTGACCATGACTAACTTAGTAATCATGACTTATCCAGAATCAATCAAGATCTGATAAGAAACATGATTTACTCTAACGATAGTATAGCAATATTAGAAAATGATCGATTGCTGACAGGAAGTATAAAAATACTAGATCTGACCATGACTATCTTAGTAATCATGACTTGTCCTGAATCAATCAAGATCTTATCAGAAACATCATTTACTCTAACAATAGTATAACAATATTTGAAAATTTATCTACTGCTAACAGGTGGCATAACAATATTAGATATGACCATGACTAGCTTAGTAATCATGACTTGTCCAGAATCAATCAAGATCTGATAAGAAACATGATTTACTCTAACGATAGTATAGCAATATTAGAAAATGATCTATTGCTGACAGGAAGTATAACAATACTAGATCAGACCGTGACTAGCTTAGTAATCATGACTTGTCCAGAATCAATCAAGATCTGATCAGAAACATCATTTACTCTAACAATAGTATAACAATATTTGAAAATTTATCTACTGCTAACAGGTGGCATAACAATATTAGATATGACCATGACTAGCTTAGTAATCACGACTTGTCCAGAATCAATCAAGATCTGATAAGAAACAAGATTTACTCTCACGATAGTATAGCAATATTAGCAAATGATCTATTGCTGACAGGAAGTATAACAATACTAGATCAGACCGTGACTAGCTTAGTAATCATGACTTGTCCAGAATCAATCAAGATCTGATCAGAAACATCATTTACTCTAACAATAGTATAACAATATTTGAAAATTTATCTACTGCTAACAGGTGGCATAACAATATTAGATATGACCATGACTAGCTTAGTAATCATGACTTGTCCAGAATCAATCAAGATCTGATAAGAAACATGATTTACTCTAACGATAGTATAGCAATATTAGAAAATGATCTATTGCTGACAGGAAGTATAACAATACTAGATCAGACCGTGACTAGCTTAGTAATCATGACTTGTCCTGAATCAATCAAGATCTGATCATAAACATCATTTACTCTAACAATAGTATCACAATATTAGAAAATTTATCTACTGCTGACAGGTGGTACAACAATATTAGATCTGACCATGACTAGCTTAGTAATCATGACTTGTCCAGAATCAATAAAGATCTGATAAGAAACATGATTTACTCTAACAATAGTATAGCAATATTAGAAAATGATCTATTGCTGACTGGAAGTATAACAATACTAGATCCGACCATGACTAGCTTAGTAATCATGACTTGTCCAGAATTAATCAAGATCTGATCAGAAACATCATTTACTCTAACAATAGTATCACAATATTAGAAAATTTATCTACTGCTGACAGGTGGTATAACAATATAAGATCTGACCATGACTAGCTTAGTAATCATGACTTGTCCAGAATCAATCAAGATCTGATAAGAAACATGATTTACTCTAACGATAGTATAGCAATATTAGAAAATGATCTACTGCTGACAGGAAGTATAACAATACTAGATCCGACCAAGACTAGCTTAGTAATCATGACTTGTCAAGAATCAATCAAGACCTGATCAGAGACATTATTTACTCTAACAATAGTATCAATATATTAGAAAATTTATCTACTGCTGACAGGTGGTATAACAATATTAGATCTGACCATGACTAGCTTAGTAATCATGACTTGTCAGAAATCAATCAAAATCTGATCAGAAACATCATTTACTCTAACAATAGTATCATAATATTATAAAATTGATCTACTGCTGACAGGTGCTACAACAATATTAGATCTGACCATGACTAGCTTAGTAATCATGACTTGTCCAGAATCAATCAAGATCTGATAAGAAACGTGATTTACTCTAACTTTAAGATAGCAATATTAGAAAATGATCTATTACTGACAGGAAGTATAACAATACTAGATCCGACCAAGATTAGCTTAGTAATCATGACTTGTCCAGAATCAATCAAGATCTGATCAGAAACATCATTTACTCTAACAATAGTATCACAATATTAGAAAATTTATCTACTGCTGACAGGTGGTATAACAATATTAGATCTGACCATGACTAACTTAGTAATCATGACTTATCCAGAATCAATCAAGATCTGATAAGAAACATGATTTACTCTAACGATAGTATCATAATATTAGAAAATGATCGATTGCTTACAGGAAGTATAAAAATACTAGATCCGACCATGACTATCTTAGTAATCATGACTTGTCCAGAATCAATCAAGATCTTATCAGAAACATCATTTACTCTAACAATAGTATAACAATATTGGAAAATTTATCTACTGCTAACAGGTGGTATAACAATATTAGATATGACCATGACTAGCTTAGTAATCATGACTTGTCCAGAATCAATCAAGATCTGATAAGAAACATGATTTACTCTAACGATAGTATAACAATATTAGAAAATTTATCTACTGCTGACAGGTGGTACAACAATATTAGATCTGACCATGACTAGCTTAGTAATCATGACTTGTCCAGAATCAATCAAGATCTGATAAGAAACATGATTTACTCTAACAATAGTATAGCAATATTAGAAAATGATCTATTGCTGTCCGGAAGTATAACAATACTAGATCAGACCATAACTAGCTTGTTAATTATGACTTGTCTAGAATCAATCAAGATATGATCAGAAACTTCATTTACTCTAACAATAGTATCACAATATTAGAAAATTTATCTACTGCTGACAGGTGGTATAACAATATTAGATCTGACCATGACTAGCTTAGTAATCATGACTTGTCTGGAATCAATCAAGATCTGATAAGAAACATGATTTACTCTAACGATAGTATAGCAATATTAGAAAATGATCTATTGCTGACAGGAAGTGTAAAAATACTAGATCTGACCATGACTATCTTAGTAATCATGACTTGTCCAGAATCAATCAAGATCTTACCAGAAACATCATTTACTCTAACAATAGTATAACAATATTAGAAAATTTATCTACTGCTAACTGGTGGTATTACAATATTAGATCTGACCATGACTAGCTTAGTAATCATAACTTGTACAGAATCAATCAAGATCTAATAAGAAACATGATTTACTCTAACGATAGTATAGCAATATTAGAAAATGATCTATGGCTTACAGGAAGTATAACAATACTAGATACGACCATGACTAGCTTAGTAATCATGACTTGTCCAGAATCAATCAAGATCTGATCAGAAACATCATTTACTCTAACAATAGTATCACAATATTAGAAAGTTTATCTACTGCTGACAGGTGGTATAACAATATTAGATCTGACCATGACTAACTTAGTAATCATGACTTATCCAGAATCAATCAAGATCTGATAAGAAACATGATTTACTCTAACGATAGTATAGCAATATTAGAAAATGATCGATTGCTGACAGGAAGTATAACAATACTAGATCCGACCATGACTAGCTTAGTAATCATGACTTGTCCAGAATCAATCAAGATCTGATCAGAAACATCATTTACTCTAACAATAGTATCACAATATTAGAAAGTTTATCTACTGCTGACAGGTGGTATAACAATATTAGATCTGACCATGACTAACTTAGTAATCATGACTTATCCAGAATCAATCAAGATCTGATAAGAAACATGATTTACTCTAACGATAGTATAGCAATATTAGAAAATGATCTATTGCTGACAGGAAGTATAACAATACTAGATCAGACCGTGACTAGCTTAGTAATCATGACTTGTCCAGAATCAATCAAGATCTGATCATAAACATCATTTACTCTAACAATAGTATAACAATATTTGAAAATTTATCTACTGCTAACAGGTGGCATAACAATATTAGATATGACCATGACTAGCTTAGTAATCACGACTTGTCCAGAATCAATCAAGATCTGATAAGAAACAAGATTTACTCTCACGATAGTATAGCAATATTAGCAAATGATCTATTGCTGACAGGAAGTATAACAATACTAGATCAGACCGTGACTAGCTTAGTAATCATGACTTGTCCAGAATCAATCAAGATCTGATCAGAAACATCATTTACTCTAACAATAGTATAACAATATTTGAAAATTTATCTACTGCTAACAGGTGGCATAACAATATTAGATATGACCATGACTAGCTTAGTAATCATGACTTGTCCAGAATCAATCAAGATCTGATAAGAAACATGATTTACTCTAACGATAGTATAGCAATATTAGAAAATGATCTATTGCTGACAGGAAGTATAACAATACTAGATCAGACCGTGACTAGCTTAGTAATCATGACTTGTCCTGAATCAATCAAGATCTGATCATAAACATCATTTACTCTAACAATAGTATCACAATATTAGAAAATTTATCTACTGCTGACAGGTGGTACAACAATATTAGATCTGACCATGACTAGCTTAGTAATCATGACTTGTCCAGAATCAATAAAGATCTGATAAGAAACATGATTTACTCTAACAATAGTATAGCAATATTAGAAAATGATCTATTGCTGACTGGAAGTATAACAATACTAGATCCGACCATGACTAGCTTAGTAATCATGACTTGTCCAGAATTAATCAAGATCTGATCAGAAACATCATTTACTCTAACAATAGTATCACAATATTAGAAAATTTATCTACTGCTGACAGGTGGTATAACAATATAAGATCTGACCATGACTAGCTTAGTAATCATGACTTGTCCAGAATCAATCAAGATCTGATAAGAAACATGATTTACTCTAACGATAGTATAGCAATATTAGAAAATGATCTACTGCTGACAGGAAGTATAACAATACTAGATCCGACCAAGACTAGCTTAGTAATCATGACTTGTCAAGAATCAATCAAGACCTGATCAGAGACATTATTTACTCTAACAATAGTATCAATATATTAGAAAATTTATCTACTGCTGACAGGTGGTATAACAATATTAGATCTGACCATGACTAGCTTAGTAATCATGACTTGTCAGAAATCAATCAAAATCTGATCAGAAACATCATTTACTCTAACAATAGTATCATAATATTATAAAATTGATCTACTGCTGACAGGTGCTACAACAATATTAGATCTGACCATGACTAGCTTAGTAATCATGACTTGTCCAGAATCAATCAAGATCTGATAAGAAACGTGATTTACTCTAACTTTAAGATAGCAATATTAGAAAATGATCTATTACTGACAGGAAGTATAACCATACTAGATCCGACCAAGATTAGCTTAGTAATCATGACTTGTCCAGAATCAATCAAGATCTGATCAGAAACATCATTTACTCTAACAATAGTATCACAATATTAGAAAATTTATCTACTGCTGACAGGTGGTATAACAATATTAGATCTGACCATGACTAACTTAGTAATCATGACTTATCCAGAATCAATCAAGATCTGATAAGAAACATGATTTACTCTAACGATAGTATCATAATATTAGAAAATGATCGATTGCTTACAGGAAGTATAAAAATACTAGATCCGACCATGACTATCTTAGTAATCATGACTTGTCCAGAATCAATCAAGATCTTATCAGAAACATCATTTACTCTAACAATAGTATAACAATATTGGAAAATTTATCTACTGCTAACAGGTGGTATAACAATATTAGATATGACCATGACTAGCTTAGTAATCATGACTTGTCCAGAATCAATCAAGATCTGATAAGAAACATGATTTACTCTAACGATAGTATAACAATATTAGAAAATTTATCTACTGCTGACAGGTGGTACAACAATATTAGATCTGACCATGACTAGCTTAGTAATCATGACTTGTCCAGAATCAATCAAGATCTGATAAGAAACATGATTTACTCTAACAATAGTATAGCAATATTAGAAAATGATCTATTGCTGTCCGGAAGTATAACAATACTAGATCAGACCATAACTAGCTTGTTAATTATGACTTGTCTAGAATCAATCAAGATATGATCAGAAACTTCATTTACTCTAACAATAGTATCACAATATTAGAAAATTTATCTACTGCTGACAGGTGGTATAACAATATTAGATCTGACCATGACTAGCTTAGTAATCATGACTTGTCTGGAATCAATCAAGATCTGATAAGAAACATGATTTACTCTAACGATAGTATAGCAATATTAGAAAATGATCTATTGCTGACAGGAAGTGTAAAAATACTAGATCTGACCATGACTATCTTAGTAATCATGACTTGTCCAGAATCAATCAAGATCTTACCAGAAACATCATTTACTCTAACAATAGTATAACAATATTAGAAAATTTATCTACTGCTAACTGGTGGTATTACAATATTAGATCTGACCATGACTAGCTTAGTAATCATAACTTGTACAGAATCAATCAAGATCTAATAAGAAACATGATTTACTCTAACGATAGTATAGCAATATTAGAAAATGATCTATGGCTTACAGGAAGTATAACAATACTAGATACGACCATGACTAGCTTAGTAATCATGACTTGTCCAGAATCAATCAAGATCTGATCAGAAACATCATTTACTCTAACAATAGTATCATAATATTAGAAAATTTATCTACTGCTGACAGGTGGTACAACAATATTAGATCTGACCATGACTAGCTTAGTAATCATGACTTGTCCAGAATCAATCAAGATCTGATAAGAAACATGATTTACTCTAACGATAAGATAGCAATATAAGAAAATGATCTATTACTGACAGGAAGTATAACAATACTAGATCCGACCATGACTAGCTTAGTAATCATGACTTGTCCAGAATCAATCAAGATCTGATCAGAAACATCATTTACTCTAACAATAGTATCACAATATTAGAAAGTTTATCTACTGCTGACAGGTGGTATAACAATATTAGATCTGACCATGACTAACTTAGTAATCATGACTTATCCAGAATCAATCAAGATCTGATAAGAAACATGATTTACTCTAACGATAGTATAGCAATATTAGAAAATGATCGATTGCTGACAGGAAGTATAAAAATACTAGATCTGACCATGACTATCTTAGTAATCACGACTTGTCCAGAATCAATCAACATCTTATCAGAAACATAATTTACTCTAACAATAGTATAACAATATTTGAAAATTTATCTACTGCTAACAGGTGGCATAACAATATTAGATATGACCATGACTAGCTTAGTAATCATGACTTGTCCAGAATCAATCAAGATCTGATAAGAAACATGATTTACTCTAACGATAGTATAGCAATATTAGAAAATGATCTATTGCTGACAGGAAGTATAACAATACTAGATCAGACCGTGACTAGCTTAGTAATCATGACTTGTCCAGAATCAATCAAGATCTGATCATAAACATCATTTACTCTAACAATAGTATCACAATATTAGAAAATTTATCTACTGCGGACAGGTGGTACAACAATATTAGATCTGACCATGACTAGCTTAGTAATCATGACTTGTCCAGAATCAATCAAGATCTGATAAGAAACATGATTTACTCTAACAATAGTATAGCAATATTAGAAAATGATCTAATGCTGACTGGAAGTATAACAATACTAGATCCGACCATGACTAGCTTAGTAATCATGACTTGTCCAGAATTAATCAAGATCTGATCAGAAACATCATTTACTCTAACAATAGTATCACAATATTAGAAAATTTATTTACTGCTGACAGGTGGTATAACAATATAAGATCTGACCATGACTAGCTTAGTAATCATGACTTGTCCAGAATCAATCAAGATCTGATAATAAACATGATTTACTCTAACGATAGTATAGCAATATTAGAAAATGATCTACTGCTGACAGGAAGTATAACAATACTAGATCCGACCATGACTAGCTTATTAATTATGACTTGTCCAGAATCAATCAAGATCTGATCAGAAACATCATTTACTCTAACAATAGTATCACAATATTAGAAAATTTATCTACTGCTGACAGGTGGTATAACAATATTAGATCTGACCATGACTAGCTTAGTAATCATGACTTGTCAAGAATCAATCAAGACCTGATCAGAGACATTATTTACTCTAACAATAGTATCACAATATTAGAAAATTTATCTACTGCTGACAGGTGGTATAACAATATTAGATCTGACCATGACTAGCTTAGTAATCATGACTCGCCCAGAATCAATCAAGATCTGATAAGAAACATGATTTACTCTAACTATAGTACAGCAATATTAGAAAATGATCTATTTCTGACAGGAAGTATAACAATGCTAGATCTGACAATGACTAGCTTAGTAATCATGACTTGTCCAGAATCAATCAAGATCTGATCAGAAACATCATTTACTCTAACAATAGTATCACAATATTAGAAAATTTATCTACTGCGGACAGGTGGTACAACAATATTAGATCTGACCATGACTAGCTTAGTAATCATGACTTGTCCAGAATCAATCAAGATCTGATAAGAAACATGATTTACTCTAACAATAGTATAGCAATATTAGAAAATGATCTAATGCTGACTGGAAGTATAACAATACTAGATCCGACCATGACTAGCTTAGTAATCATGACTTGTCCAGAATTAATCAAGATCTGATCAGAAACATCATTTACTCTAACAATAGTATCACAATATTAGAAAATTTATTTACTGCTGACAGGTGGTATAACAATATAAGATCTGACCATGACTAGCTTAGTAATCATGACTTGTCCAGAATCAATCAAGATCTGATAAGAAACATGATTTACTCTAACGATAGTATAGCAATATTAGAAAATGATCTACTGCTGACAGGAAGTATAACAATACTAGATCCGACCATGACTAGCTTATTAATTATGACTTGTCCAGAATCAATCAAGATCTGATTAGAAACATCATTTACTCTAACAATAGTATCACAATATTAGAAAATTTATATACTGCTGACAGGTGGTATAACAATATTAGATCTGACCATGACTAGCTTAGTAATCATGACTTATCCAGAATCAATCAAGATCTGATAAGAAACATGATTTACTCTAACGATAGTATAGCAATATTAGAAAATGATCGATTGCTGACAGGAAGTATAAAAATACTAGATCTGACCATGACTATCTTAGTAATCACGACTTGTCCAGAATCAATCAACATCTTATCAGAAACATAATTTACTCTAACAATAGTATAACAATATTTGAAAATTTATCTACTGCTAACAGGTGGCATAACAATATTAGATATGACCATGACTAGCTTAGTAATCATGACTTGTCCAGAATCAATCAAGATCTGATAAGAAACATGATTTACTCTAACGATAGTATAGCAATATTAGAAAATGATCTATTGCTGACAGGAAGTATAACAATACTAGATCAGACCGTGACTAGCTTAGTAATCATGACTTGTCCAGAATCAATCAAGATCTGATCATAAACATCATTTACTCTAACAATAGTATCACAATATTAGAAAATTTATCTACTGCGGACAGGTGGTACAACAATATTAGATCTGACCATGACTAGCTTAGTAATCATGACTTGTCCAGAATCAATCAAGATCTGATAAGAAACATGATTTACTCTAACAATAGTATAGCAATATTAGAAAATGATCTAATGCTGACTGGAAGTATAACAATACTAGATCCGACCATGACTAGCTTAGTAATCATGACTTGTCCAGAATTAATCAAGATCTGATCAGAAACATCATTTACTCTAACAATAGTATCACAATATTAGAAAATTTATTTACTGCTGACAGGTGGTATAACAATATAAGATCTGACCATGACTAGCTTAGTAATCATGACTTGTCCAGAATCAATCAAGATCTGATAAGAAACATGATTTACTCTAACGATAGTATAGCAATATTAGAAAATGATCTACTGCTGACAGGAAGTATAACAATACTAGATCCGACCATGACTAGCTTATTAATTATGACTTGTCCAGAATCAATCAAGATCTGATCAGAAACATCATTTACTCTAACAATAGTATCACAATATTAGAAAATTTATCTACTGCTGACAGGTGGTATAACAATATTAGATCTGACCATGACTAGCTTAGTAATCATGACTTGTCAAGAATCAATCAAGACCTGATCAGAGACATTATTTACTCTAACAATAGTATCACAATATTAGAAAATTTATCTACTGCTGACAGGTGGTATAACAATATTAGATCTGACCATGACTAGCTTAGTAATCATGACTCGCCCAGAATCAATCAAGATCTGATAAGAAACATGATTTACTCTAACTATAGTACAGCAATATTAGAAAATGATCTATTTCTGACAGGAAGTATAACAATGCTAGATCTGACAATGACTAGCTTAGTAATCATGACTTGTCCAGAATCAATCAAGATCTGATCAGAAACATCATTTACTCTAACAATAGTATCACAATATTAGAAAATTTATCTACTGCTGACAGGTGGTATAACAATATTAGATCTGACCATGACTAGCTTAGTAATCATGACTTGTCCAGAATCAATCAAGATCTGATAAGAAACATGATTTACTCTAACGATAGTATAGCAATATTAGAAAATGATCTATTGCTGACAGGAAGCATAACAATACTAGATCCGACCATGACTAGCTTAGTAATCATGACTTGTCCAGAATCAATCAAAATCTTCTCAGAAACATCATTTACTCTAACAATAGTATCACAATATTAGAAAATTTATCTACTGCTGACTGGTGGTATAACAATATTTGATTTGACCATGACTAGCATAGTAATCATGACTTGTCCAGAATCAATCAAGATCTGATAAGAAACATGATTTACTCTAACAATAGTATAGCAATATTAGAAAATGATCTATTGCTGTCCGGAAGTATAACTATACTAGATCCGACCATAACTAGCTTATTAATTATGACTTGTCTAGAATCAATCAAGATATGATCAGAAACATCATTTACTCTAACAATAGTATCACAATATTAGAAAATTTATATACTGCTGACAGGTGGTATAACAATATTAGATCTGACCATGACTAGCTTAGTAATCATGACTTGTCCAGAATCAATCAAGATCTGATAAGAAACATGATTTACTCTAACGATAGTATAGCAATATTAGAAAATGATCTACTGCTGACAGGAAGTATAACAATACTAGATCCGACCATGACTAGCTTATTAATTATGACTTGTCCAGAATCAATCAAGATCTGATCAGAAACATCATTTACTCTAACAATAGTATCACAATATTAGAAAATTTATCTACTGCTGACAGGTGGTATAACAATATTAGATCTGACCATGACTAGCTTAGTAATCATGACTTGTCAAGAATCAATCAAGACCTGATCAGAGACATTATTTACTCTAACAATAGTATCACAATATTAGAAAATTTATCTACTGCTGACAGGTGGTATAACAATATTAGATCTGACCATGACTAGCTTAGTAATCATGACTCGCCCAGAATCAATCAAGATCTGATAAGAAACATGATTTACTCTAACTATAGTACAGCAATATTAGAAAATGATCTATTTCTGACAGGAAGTATAACAATGCTAGATCTGACAATGACTAGCTTAGTAATCATGACTTGTCCAGAATCAATCAAGATCTGATCAGAAACATCATTTACTCTAACAATAGTATCACAATATTAGAAAATTTATCTACTGCTGACAGGTGGTATAACAATATTAGATCTGACCATGACTAGCTTAGTAATCATGACTTGTCCAGAATCAATCAAGATCTGATAAGAAACATGATTTACTCTAACGATAGTATAGCAATATTAGAAAATGATCTATTGCTGACAGGAAGCATAACAATACTAGATCCGACCATGACTAGCTTAGTAATCATGACTTGTCCAGAATCAATCAAAATCTTCTCAGAAACATCATTTACTCTAACAATAGTATCACAATATTAGAAAATTTATCTACTGCTGACTGGTGGTATAACAATATTTGATTTGACCATGACTAGCATAGTAATCATGACTTGTCCAGAATCAATCAAGATCTGATAAGAAACATGATTTACTCTAACAATAGTATAGCAATATTAGAAAATGATCTATTGCTGTCCGGAAGTATAACTATACTAGATCCGACCACAACTAGCTTATTAATTATGACTTGTCTAGAATCAATCAAGATATGATCAGAAACATCATTTACTCTAACAATAGTATCACAATATTAGAAAATTTATATACTGCTGACAGGTGGTATAACAATATTAGATCTGACCATGACTAGCTTAGTAATCATGACTTGTCCAGAATCAATCAAGATCTGATAAGAAACATGATTTACTCTAACGATAGTATAGCAATATTAGAAAATGATCTATTGCTGACAGGATATATAACAATACTAGATCTGACCGTGACTAGCTTAGTAATCATGACTTGTCCAGAATCAATCAAGATCTGATCAGAAACATCATTTACTCTAACAATAGTATCATAATATTAGAAAAATTATCTACTGCTGACAGGTGCTACAACAATATTAGATCTGACCATGACTAGCTTAGTAATCATGACTTGTCCAGAATCAATCAAGATCTGATAAGAAACATGATTTACTCTAACGATAAGATAGCAATATTAGAAAATGATCTATTACTGACAGGAAGTATAACAATACTAGATCCGACCAAGACTAGCTTAGTAATCATGACTTGTCTAGAATCAATCAAGATCTGATCAGAAACATCATTTACTCTAACAATAGTATCACAATATTAGAAAATTTATCTACTGCAGACAGGTGGTATAACAATATTAGATCTGACCATGACTAGCTTAGTAATCATGACTTGTCCAAAATCAATCAAGATCTGATAAGAAACATGATTTACTCTAACGATAGTATGGCAATATTAGAAAATGATCGATTACTTACAGGAAGTATAAAAATACTAGATCTGACCATGACTATCTTAGTAATCATGACTTGTCCAGAATCAATCAAGATCTTATCAGAAACATCATTTATTCTAACAATAGTATAACAATATTAGAAAATTTATCTACTGCTAACAGGTGGTATAACAATATTAGATATGACCATGACTAGCTTAGTAATCATGACTTGTCCAGAATCAATCAAGATCTGATAAGAAACATGATTTACTCTAACGATAGTATAGCAATATTAGAAAATGATCTATTGCTGACAGGATATATAACAATACTAGATCTGACCGTGACTAGCTTAGTAATCATGACTTGTCCAGAATCAATCAAGATCTGATCAGAAACATCATTTACTATAACAATAGTATCATAATATTAGAAAATTTATCTACTGCTGACAGGTGCTACAACAATATTAGATCTGACCATGACTAGCTTAGTAATCATGACTTGTCCAGAATCAATCAAGATCTGATAAGAAACATGATTTACTCTAACGATAAGATAGCAATATTAGAAAATGATCTATTACTGACAGGAAGTATAACAATACTAGATCCGACCAAGACTAGCTTAGTAATCATGACTTGTCTAGAATCAATCAAGATCTGATCAGAAACATCATTTACTCTAACAATAGTATCACAATATTAGAAAATTTATCTACTGCTGACAGGTGGTATAACAATATTAGATCTGACCATGACTAGCTTAGTAATAATGACTTATCCAGAATCAATCAAGATCTGATAAGAAACATGATTTACTCTAACGATAGTATGGCAATATTAGAAAATGATCGATTACTTACAGGAAGTATAAAAATACTAGATCTGACCATGACTATCTTAGTAATCATGACTTGTCCAGAATCAATCAAGATCTTATCAGAAACATCATTTACTCTAACAATAGTATAACAATATTAGAAAATTTATCTACTGCTAACAGGTGGTATAACAATATTAGATATGACCATGACTAGCTTAGTAATCATGACTTGTCCAGAATCAATCAAGATCTGATAAGAAACATGATTTACTCTAACGATTGTATAGCAATATTAGAAAATGATCTATTGCTGACAGGAAGTATAACAATACTAGATCTGACCGTGACTAGCTTAGTAATCATGACTTGTCCAGAATCAATCAAGATCTGATCAGAAACATCATTTACTCTAACAATAGTATCACAATATTAGAAAATTTATCTACTGCTGACAGGTGGTATAACAATATTAGATCTGACCATGACTAGCTGAGCAATCATGACTTGTCCAGAATCAATCAAGATCTGATAAGAAACATGATTTACTCTAACGATATTATAGCAATATTTAAAATGATCTATTGCCGACAGGAAGTATAACAATACTAGATCTGACCATGCCTAGCTTAGTAATCATGACTTGTCCAGATTCAATGAAGATCTGATCAGAAACATCATTTACTCTAACAATAGTTTCACAATATTAGAAAATTTATCTACTGCCGATAGGTGGTATAACAATATTAGATCTATCCATGACTTGTCCAGAATCAATCAAGATCTGATCATAAACATCATTTACTCTAACAATAGTATCACAATATTAGAAAATTTATCTACTGCTGACAGGTGGTACAACAATATTAGATCTGACCATGACTAGCTTAGTAATCATGACTTGTCCAGAATCAATCAAGATCTGATAAGAAACCTGATTTACTCTAATGATAGGAAAACAATATTAGAAAATGATCTATTGCTGACAGGAAGTATAACAATACTAGATCTGACCATGACAAGCTTAGTAATCATGACTTGTCCAGAATCAATCAAGATCTGATAAGAAACATGATTTACTCTTACAATAGTATAGCAATATTAGAAAATGATCTATTGCTGTCCGGAAGTATAACTATACTAGATCCGACCATAACTAGCTTATTAATTATGACTTGTCTAGAATCAATCAAGATATGATCAGAAACATCATTTACTCTAACAATAGTATCACAATATTAGAAAATTTATATACTGCTGACAGGTGGTATAACAATATTAGATCTGACCATGACTAGCTTAGTAATCATGACTTGTCCAGAATCAATCAAGATCTGATAAGAAACATGATTTACTCTAACGATAGTATAGCAATATTAGAAAATGATCTATTGCTGACAGGATATATAACAATACTAGATCTGACCGTGACTAGCTTAGTAATCATGACTTGTCCAGAATCAATCAAGATCTGATCAGAAACATCATTTACTCTAACAATAGTATCATAATATTAGAAAAATTATCTACTGCTGACAGGTGCTACAACAATATTAGATCTGACCATGACTAGCTTAGTAATCATGACTTGTCCAGAATCAATCAAGATCTGATAAGAAACATGATTTACTCTAACGATAAGATAGCAATATTAGAAAATGATCTATTACTGACAGGAAGTATAACAATACTAGATCCGACCAAGACTAGCTTAGTAATCATGACTTGTCTAGAATCAATCAAGATCTGATCAGAAACATCATTTACTCTAACAATAGTATCACAATATTAGAAAATTTATCTACTGCAGACAGGTGGTATAACAATATTAGATCTGACCATGACTAGCTTAGTAATCATGACTTGTCCAAAATCAATCAAAATCTGATAAGAAACATGATTTACTCTAACGATAGTATGGCAATATTAGAAAATGATCGATTACTTACAGGAAGTATAAAAATACTAGATCTGACCATGACTATCTTAGTAATCATGACTTGTCCAGAATCAATCAAGATCTTATCAGAAACATCATTTACTCTAACAATAGTATAACAATATTAGAAAATTTATCTACTGCTAACAGGTGGTATAACAATATTAGATATGACCATGACTAGCTTAGTAATCATGACTTGTCCAGAATCAATCAAGATCTGATAAGAAACATGATTTACTCTAACGATAGTATAGCAATATTAGAAAATGATCTATTGCTGACAGGATATATAACAATACTAGATCTGACCGTGACTAGCTTAGTAATCATGACTTGTCCAGAATCAATCAAGATCTGATCAGAAACATCATTTACTATAACAATAGTATCATAATATTAGAAAATTTATCTACTGCTGACAGGTGCTACAACAATATTAGATCTGACCATGACTAGCTTAGTAATCATGACTTGTCCAGAATCAATCAAGATCTGATAAGAAACATGATTTACTCTAACGATAAGATAGCAATATTAGAAAATGATCTATTACTGACAGGAAGTATAACAATACTAGATCCGACCAAGACTAGCTTAGTAATCATGACTTGTCTAGAATCAATCAAGATCTGATCAGAAACATCATTTACTCTAACAATAGTATCACAATATTAGAAAATTTATCTACTGCTGACAGGTGGTATAACAATATTAGATCTGACCATGACTAGCTTAGTAATAATGACTTATCCAGAATCAATCAAGATCTGATAAGAAACATGATTTACTCTAACGATAGTATGGCAATATTAGAAAATGATCGATTACTTACAGGAAGTATAAAAATACTAGATCTGACCATGACTATCTTAGTAATCATGACTTGTCCAGAATCAATCAAGATCTTATCAGAAACATCATTTACTCTAACAATAGTATAACAATATTAGAAAATTTATCTACTGCTAACAGGTGGTATAACAATATTAGATATGACCATGACTAGCTTAGTAATCATGACTTGTCCAGAATCAATCAAGATCTGATAAGAAACATGATTTACTCTAACGATTGTATAGCAATATTAGAAAATGATCTATTGCTGACAGGAAGTATAACAATACTAGATCTGACCGTGACTAGCTTAGTAATCATGACTTGTCCAGAATCAATCAAGATCTGATCAGAAACATCATTTACTCTAACAATAGTATCACAATATTAGAAAATTTATCTACTGCTGACAGGTGGTATAACAATATTAGATCTGACCATGACTAGCTGAGCAATCATGACTTGTCCAGAATCAATCAAGATCTGATAAGAAACATGATTTACTCTAACGATATTATAGCAATATTTAAAATGATCTATTGCCGACAGGAAGTATAACAATACTAGATCTGACCATGCCTAGCTTAGTAATCATGACTTGTCCAGATTCAATGAAGATCTGATCAGAAACATCATTTACTCTAACAATAGTTTCACAATATTAGAAAATTTATCTACTGCCGATAGGTGGTATAACAATATTAGATCTATCCATGACTTGTCCAGAATCAATCAAGATCTGATCATAAACATCATTTACTCTAACAATAGTATCACAATATTAGAAAATTTATCTACTGCTGACAGGTGGTACAACAATATTAGATCTGACCATGACTAGCTTAGTAATCATGACTTGTCCAGAATCAATCAAGATCTGATAAGAAACCTGATTTACTCTAATGATAGGAAAACAATATTAGAAAATGATCTATTGCTGACAGAAAGTATAACAATACTAGATCTGACCATGACAAGCTTAGTAATCATGACTTGTCCAGAATCAATCAAGATCTGATCAGAAACATCATTTACTCTAACAATAGTATCACAATATTAGAAAATTTATCTACAGCTGACAGGTGGTATAACAATATTAGATCTGACCATGACTAGCTTAGTAATCACGACTTGTCAAGAATCAATCAAGTCCTGATCAGAGATATTATTTACTCTAACAATAGTATCACAATATTAGAAAATTTATCTACTGCTGACAGGTGGTATAACAATATTAGATCTGAACATGACTAGCTTAGTAATCATGACTTGTCCAGAATCAATCAAGATCTGATAAGAAACATGATTTACTCTAACTATAGTACAACAATATTAGAAAATGATCTATTTCTGACAGGAAGTATAACAATGCTAGATCTGACCATGACTAGCTCAGTAATCATGACTTGTCTAGAATCAATCAAGATCTGATGAGAAACATCATTTACTCTAACAATAGTATCACAATATTAGAAAATTTATCTGCTGCTGACAGGTGGTATAACAATATTATATCTGACCATGACTAGCTTAGTAATCATGACTTGTCCAGAATCAATCAAGATCTGATAAGAAACATGATTTACTCTAACGATAGTATAGCAATATTAGAAAATGATCTATTGCTGACAGGAAGCATAACAATACTAGATCCGACCATGACTATCTTAGTAATCATGACTTGTCCAGAATCAATCAAAATCCAATCAGAAACATCATTTATTCTAACAATAGAATCACAATATTAGAAAATTTATCTACTGCTGACAAGTGGTATAACAATATTTGATTTGACCATGACTAGCTTAGTAATCATGACTTGTCCAGAATCAATCAAGATCTGATAAGAAACATGATTTACTCTAACAATAGTATAGCAATATTAGAAAATGATCTATTGCTGTCCGGAAGTATAACAATACTAGATCCCACCATAACTAGCTTATTAATTATGACTTGTTTAGAATCAATCAAGATATGATCAGAAACATCATTTACTCTAACAATAGTATCACAATATTAGAAAATTTATCTACTGCTGACAGGTGGTATAACAATATTAGATCTGACCATGACTAGCTTAGTAATCATGACTTGTCCAGAATCAATCAAGATCTGATAAGAAACATGATTTACTCTTATGATAGGATAACAATATTAAAAAATGATCTATTGCTGACAGGAAGTATAACAATACTAGATCCGACCATGACAAGTTTAGTAATCATGACTTGTCCAAAATCAATCAAAATCCGATCAGAAACATCATTTACTCTAACAATAGTATCACAATATTAGAAAATTTATCTACTGCTGACAGGTGGTATAACAATATTTGATTTGACCATGACTAGCTTAGTAATCATGACTTGTCCAGAATCAATCAAGATCTGATAAGAAACATGATTTACTCTAACAATAGTATAGCAACATTAGAAAATGATCTATTGCTGTCCGGAAGTATAACAATACTAGATCCCACCATAACTAGCTTATTAATTATGACTTGTTTAGAATCAATCAAGATATGATCAGAAACATCATTTACTCTAACAATAGTATCACAATATTAGAAAATTTATCTACTGCTGACAGGTGGTATAACAATATTAGATCTGACCATGACTAGCTTAGTAATCATGACTTGTCCAGAATCAATCAAGATCTGATAAGAAACATGATTTACTCTAACGATAGTATAGCAATATTGGAAAATGATCTATTGCTGTCAGGAAGTGTAAAAATACTAGATCTGACCATGACTATCTTAGCAATCATGACTTGTCCAGAATCAATCAAAATCATACCAGAAACATCATTTTATCTAACAATAGTATAACAATATTAGAAAATTTATCTACTGCTAACAGGTGGTATAACAATATTAGATCTGACCATGACTAGCTTAGTAATCATAACTTGTACAGAATCAATCAAGATCTGATAAGAAACATGATTTACTCTAACGATGGTATAGCAATATTAGAAAATGATCTATGGCTTACAGGAAGTATAACAATACTAGATACGACCATTACTAGCTTAGTAATCATGACTTGTCCAGAATCAATCAAGATCTGATCAGAAACATCATTTACTCTAACAATAGTATCATAATATTAGAAAATTTATCTACTGCTGACAGGTGGTACAACAATATTAGATCTGACCATGACTAGCTTAGTAATCATGACTTGTCCAAAATCAATCAAGATCTAATAAGAAACATGATTTACTCTAACGATAAGATAGCAATATTAGAAAATGATCTATTACTGACAGAAAGTATAACAATACTAGATCCGACCATGACTAGCTTAGTAATCATGAATTGTCCAGAATCAATCAAGATCTGATCAGAAACATCATTTACTCTAACAATAGTATCACAATATTAGAAAATTTATCTACTGCTGACAGGTGGTATAACAATATTAGATCTGACCATGACTAACTTAGTAATCATGACTTATCCAGAATCAATCAAGATCTGATAAGAAACATGATTTACTCTAACGATAGTATAGCAAGATTAGAAAATGACCTATTGCTAACAGGAAGTATAAAAATACTAGATCTGACCATGACTATCTTAGTAATCATGACTTGTCCAGAATCAATCAAGATCTTCTCAGAAACATCATTTACTCTAACAATAGTATAACAATATTAGAAAATTTATCTACTGCTAACAGGTGGTATAACAATATTATATCTGACCATGACTAGCTTAGTAATCATGACTTTTCCAGAATCAATCAAGATCTGATAAGAAACATGATTTACTCTAACGATAGTATAGCAATATTAGAAAATGATCTATTCCTGACAGGAAGTATAACAATACTAGATCTGACCGTGACTAGCTTAGTAATCATGACTTGTCCAGAATTAATCAAGATCTAAATCAGAAACATCATTTACTCTAACAATAGTATCACAATATTAGAAAATTTATCTACTGCTGACAGTTGGTATAACAACATAAGATCTGACCATGACTAGCTTAGTAATCATGACTTGTCCAGAATCAATCAAGATCTGATAAGAAACATGATTTACTCTAACGATAGTATAGCAATATTAGAAAATGATCTACTGCTGACAGGAAGTATAACAATACTAGATCCGACCATGACTAGCTTATTAATTATTACTTGTCCAGAATCAATCAAGATCTGATCAGAAACATCATTTACTCTAACAATAGTATCACAATATTAGAAAATTTATCTACTGCTGACAGGTGGTATAACAATATTAGATCTGACCATGACTAGCTTAGTAATCATGACTTGTCCAGAATCAATCAAGATCTGATAAGAAACATGATTTACTCTAACGATAGTATAGCAATATTGGAAAATGATCTATTGCTGACAGGAAGTGTAAAAATACTAGATCTGACCATGACTATCTTAGTAATCATGACTTGTCCAGAATCAATCAAGATCTTACCAGAAACATCATTTTATCTAACAATAGTATAACAATATTAGAAAATTTATCTACTGCTAACAGGTGGTATAACAATATTAGATCTGACCATGACTAGCTTAGTAATCATAACTTGTACAGAATCAATCAAGATCTGATAAGAAACATGATTTACTCTAACGATGGTATAGAAATATTAGAAAATGATCTATGGCTTACAGGAAGTATAACAATACTAGATACGACCATTACTAGCTTAGTAATCATGACTTGTCCAGAATCAATCAAGATCTGATCAGAAACATCATTTACTCTAACAATAGTATCATAATATTAGAAAATTTATCTACTGCTGATGGGTGGTACAACAATATTAGATCTGACCATGACTAGCTTAGTAATCATGACTTGTCCAAAATCAATCAAGATCTAATAAGAAACATGATTTACTCTAACGATAAGCTAGCAATATTAGAAAATGATCTATTACTGACAGAAAGTATAACAATACTAGATCCGACCATGACTAGCTTAGTAATCATGACTTGTCCAGAATCAATCAAGATCTGATCAGAAACATCATTTACTCTAACAATAGTATCACAATATTAGAAAATTTATCTACTGCTGACAGGTGGTATAACAATATTAGATCTGACCATGACTAACTTAGTAATCATGACTTATCCAGAATCAATCAAGATCTGATAAGAAACATGATTTACTCTAACGATAGTATAGCAATATTAGAAAATGACCTATTGCTAACAGGAAGTATAAAAATACTAGATCTGACCATGACTATCTTAGTAATCATGACTTGTCCAGAATCAATCAAGATCTTCTCAGAAACATCATTTACTCTAACAATAGTATAACAATATTTGAAAATTTATCTACTGCTAACAGGTGGTATAACAATATTATATCTGACCATGACTAGCTTAGTAATCATGACTTTTCCAGAATCAATCAAGATCTGATAAGAAACATGATTTACTCTAACGATAGTATAGCAATATTAGAAAATGATCTATTCCTGACAGGAAGTATAACAATACTAGATCTGACCGTGACTAGCTTAGTAATCATGACTTGTCCAGAATTAATCAAGATCTAAATCAGAAACATCATTTACTCTAACAATAGTATCACAATATTAGAAAATTTATCTACTGCTGACAGGTGGTATAACAATATAAGATCTGACCATGACTAGCTTAGTAATCATGACTTGTCCAGAATCAATCAAGATCTAATAAGAAACATGATTTACTCTAACGATAGTATAGCAATATTATAAAATGATCTACTGCTGACAGGAAGTATAACAATACTAGATCCGACCATGACTAGCTTATTAATTATTACTTGTCCAGAATCAATCAAGATCTGATCAGAAACATCATTTACTCTAACAATAGTATCACAATATTAGAAAATTTATCTACTGCTGACAGGTGGTACAACAATATTAGATCTGACCATGACTAGCTTAGTAATCATGACTTGTCCAAAATCAATCAAGATCTAATAAGAAACATGATTTACTCTAACGATAAGATAGCAATATTAGAAAATGATCTATTACTGACAGAAAGTATAACAATAATAGATCCGACCATGACTAGCTTAGTAATCATGACTTGTCCAGAATCAATCAAGATCTGATCAGAAACATCATTTACTCTAACAATAGTATCACAATATTAGAAAATTTATCTACTGCTGACAGGTGGTATAACAATATTAGATCTGACCATGACTAGCCTAGTAATCATGACTTGTCCATAATCAATCAAGATCTGATAAGAAACATGATTGACCCTAACGATAGTATAACAATATTAGAAAATGAACCATTGTTGACAGGAAGTATAACAATATTAGATCTGACCATGACTAGCTTAGTAATCATGACTTGTCCAGAATCAATCAAGATCTGATAAGAAACATGATTTACTCTAAAAATAGTGTAACAATATTAGAAATGATCTATTTCTGACAGTAAGTATAACAATATTAGATCTGACCATGACTATCTTAGTAATCATGACTTGTCCAGAATCAATCAAGATCTGATAAGAAACATGATTTACTCTAACGATAGTATAGAAATATTAGAAAATGATCTATTGCTGACAGAAAGTATAACAATACTAGATCTGACCATGACTAGCTTAGTAACCATGACTTGTCCAGAATCAATCATGATCTGATCAGAAACATCATTTACTCTAACAATAGTGTCACAATATTAGAAAATTTATCTACTACTGACAGGTGGTATAACAATATAAGATCTGACCATGACTAGCTTAGTAATCATGACTTGTCCAGAATCAATCAAGATCTGATCAGAAACATCATTTACTCTAACAATAGTATCACAATATTAGAAAATTTATCTACTGCTGACAGGTGGTATAACAATATTAGATCAGACCATGACTAGCTTAGTAATCATGACTTGTCCAGAATCAATCAAGATCTGATAAGAAACATGATTTACTCTAACGATAGTATAGCAATATTTAAAATGATCTATTGCTGACAGGAAGTATAACAATACTAGATCTGACCGTGACTAGCTTAGTAATCATGACTTGTCCAGAATCAATCAAGATCTGATCAGAAACATCATTTACTCTAACAATAGTATCACAATATTAGAAAATTTATCTACTGCTGACAGGTGGTATAACAATATTAGATCAGACCATGACTAGCTTAGTAATCATGACTTGTCCAAAATCAATCAAGATCTGATAAGAAACATGATTTACTCTAACGATAGTATAGCAATATTTAAAATGATCTATTGCTGACAGGAAGTATAACAATACTAGATCTGACCGTGACTAGCTTAGTAATCATGACTTGTCCAGAATCAATCATGATCTGATCAGAAACATCATTTACTCTAACAATAATATCACAATATTAGAAAATTTATCTACTCCTGACAGGTGGTATAACAATATTAGATCTGACCATGACTAGCCTAGTAATCATGACTTGTCCATAATCAATCAAGATCTGATAAGAAACATGATTGACCCTAACGATAGTATAACAATATTAGAAAATGAACCATTGTTGACAGGAAGTATAACAATATTAGATCTGACCATGACTAGCTTATTAATCATGATTTGTCCATAATCAATCAGGATCTGATAAGAAACATGATTTACTCTAAAAATAGTGTAACAATATTAGAAAATGATCTATTTCTGACAGTAACTATAACAATATTAGATCTGGCCATGACTAGCTTAGTAATCACGACTTGTCCAGAATAAATAAAGATCTAATCAGAAAATCATTTACTCTAACAATAGTATCACAATATTAGAAAATTTATCTACTGCTGACAGGTGGTATAACAATATTAGATCTGACCATGAATAGCTTAGTAATCATGAGTTGTCCAGAATCAATCAAGATCTGATAAGAAACATGATTTACTCTAACGATAGTATAGCAATATTAGAAAATCATCTATTGCTGACATGAAGTATAACAAAACTAGATCTGACCATGACTAGCTTAGTAATCATGACTTGTCCAGAATCAATCATGATCTGATCAGAAACATCATTTACTCTAACAATAGTGTCACAATATTAGAAAATTTATCTACTGCTAACAGGTGGTATAACAATATTAGATCTGACCATGAATAGCTTAGTAATCCTGACTTGTCTAGAATCAATCAAGATCTGATAAGAAACATGATTTACTCTAACGATATTATAGCAATATTAGAAAATGATCTATAGCTGACAGAGAGTATAACAATACTAGATCTGACCATGACTAGCTTAGTAATCATGACTTGTCCAGAATCAATCAAGATCTGATCAGAAACATCATTTACTCTAACAATAGTATCACAATATTAGAAAATTTATCTACTGGTGACAGGTGGTATAACAATATTAGATCTAACCATGACTAGCTTAGTAATCATGACTTGTCCAGAATCAATCAACATCTGATAAGAAACATGATTTACTCTAACGATAGTATAGAAATATTAGAAAATAATCTATTGCAGACAGGAAGTATAACAATACTAGATCTGACCATGACTAGCTTAGTAATCATGACTTGTCCAGAATCAATCATGATCTGATCAGAAACATCATTTACTCTAGCAATAGTATCACAATATTAGAAAATTTATCTACTGCTGACAGGTGGTATAACAATATTAGATCTGACCATGACTATCTTAGTAATCATGACTTGTCCAGAATCAATCAAGATCTGATAAGAAACATAATTTACTCTAACGATAGTATAGCAATATTAGAAAATGATCTATTGCTGACAGGAAGTATAACAATACTAGATCTGACCATGACTAGCTTAGTAACCATGACTTGTCCAGAATCAATCATGATCTGATCAGAAACATCATTTACTCTAACAATAGTATCACAATATTAGAAAATTTATCTACTGCTGACAGGTGGTATAACAATATTAGATCTGACCATGACTAGCTGAGCAATCATGACTTGTCCAGAATCAATCAAGATCTGATAAGAAACATGATTTACTCTAACGATATTATAGCAATATTTAAAATGATCTATTGCCGACAGGAAGTATAACAATACTAGATCTGACCATGCCTAGCTTAGTAATCATGACTTGTCCAGAATCAATCATGATCTGATCAGAAACATCATTTACTCTAACAATAGTATCACAATATTAGAAAATTTATCTACTCCTGACAGGTAGTATAACAATATTAGATCTGACCATGACTAGCTTAGTAATCATGACTTGTCCAGAATCAATCAAGATCTGATAAGAAACATGATTTACTCTAACGATAGTATAGCAATATTGGAAAATGATCTATTGCTGACAGGAAGTGTAAAAATACTAGATCTGACCATGACTATCTTAGTAATCATGACTTGTCCAGAATCAATCAAGATCTTACCAGAAACATCATTTTATCTACTGCTAACAGGTGGTATAACAATATTATATCTGACCATGACTAGCTTAGTAATCATGACTTTTCCAGAATCAATCAAGATCTGATAAGAAACATGATTTACTCTAACGATGGTATAGCAATATTAGAAAATGATCTATGGCTTACAGGAAGTATAACAATACTAGATACGACCATTACTAGCTTAGTAATCCTGACTTGTCCAAAATCAATCAAGATCTGATCAGAAACATCATTTACTCTAACAATAGTATCATAATATTAGAAAATTTATCTACTGCTGACAGGTGGTACAACAATATTAGATCTGACCATGACTAGCTTAGTAATCATGACTTGTCCAAAATCAATCAAGATCTAATAAGAAACATGATTTACTCTAACGATAAGCTAGCAATATTAGAAAATGATCTATTACTGACAGAAAGTATAACAATACTAGATCCGACCATGACTAGCTTAGTAATCATGACTTGTCCAGAATCAATCAAGATCTGATCAGAAACATCATTTACTCTAACAATAGTATCACAATATTAGAAAATTTATCTACTGCTGACAGGTGGTATAACAATATTAGATCTGACCATGACTAACTTAGTAATCATGACTTATCCAGAATCAATCAAGATCTGATAAGAAACATGATTTACTCTAACGATAGTATAGCAATATTAGAAAATGACCTATTGCTAACAGGAAGTATAAAAATACTAGATCTGACCATGACTATCTTAGTAATCATGACTTGTCCAGAATCAATCAAGATCTTCTCAGAAACATCATTTACTCTAACAATAGTATAACAATATTTGAAAATTTATCTACTGCTAACAGGTGGTATAACAATATTATATCTGACCATGACTAGCTTAGTAATCATGACTTTTCCAGAATCAATCAAGATCTGATAAGAAACATGATTTACTCTAACGATAGTATAGCAATATTAGAAAATGATCTATTCCTGACAGGAAGTATAACAATACTAGATCTGACCGTGACTAGCTTAGTAATCATGACTTGTCCAGAATTAATCAAGATCTAAATCAGAAACATCATTTACTCTAACAATAGTATCACAATATTAGAAAATTTATCTACTGCTGACAGGTGGTATAACAATATAAGATCTGACCATGACTAGCTTAGTAATCATGACTTGTCCAGAATCAATCAAGATCTAATAAGAAACATGATTTACTCTAACGATAGTATAGCAATATTATAAAATGATCTACTGCTGACAGGAAGTATAACAATACTAGATCCGACCATGACTAGCTTATTAATTATTACTTGTCCAGAATCAATCAAGATCTGATCAGAAACATCATTTACTCTAACAATAGTATCACAATATTAGAAAATTTATCTACTGCTGACAGGTGGTACAACAATATTAGATCTGACCATGACTAGCTTAGTAATCATGACTTGTCCAAAATCAATCAAGATCTAATAAGAAACATGATTTACTCTAACGATAAGATAGCAATATTAGAAAATGATCTATTACTGACAGAAAGTATAACAATAATAGATCCGACCATGACTAGCTTAGTAATCATGACTTGTCCAGAATCAATCAAGATCTGATCAGAAACATCATTTACTCTAACAATAGTATCACAATATTAGAAAATTTATCTACTGCTGACAGGTGGTATAACAATATTAGATCTGACCATGACTAGCCTAGTAATCATGACTTGTCCATAATCAATCAAGATCTGATAAGAAACATGATTGACCCTAACGATAGTATAACAATATTAGAAAATGAACCATTGTTGACAGGAAGTATAACAATATTAGATCTGACCATGACTAGCTTAGTAATCATGACTTGTCCAGAATCAATCAAGATCTGATAAGAAACATGATTTACTCTAAAAATAGTGTAACAATATTAGAAATGATCTATTTCTGACAGTAAGTATAACAATATTAGATCTGACCATGACTATCTTAGTAATCATGACTTGTCCAGAATCAATCAAGATCTGATAAGAAACATGATTTACTCTAACGATAGTATAGCAATATTAGAAAATGTTCTATTGCTGACAGGAAGTATAACAATACTAGATCTGACCGTGACTAGCTTAGTAATCATGACTTGTCCAGAATCAATCAAGATCTGATCAGAAACATCATTTACTCTAACAATAGTATCACAATATTAGAAAATTTATCTACTGCTGACAGGTGGTATAACAATATTAGATCAGACCATGACTAGCTTAGTAATCATGACTTGTCCAGAATCAATCAAGATCTGATAAGAAACATGATTTACTCTAACGA
Organism: Rubia yunnanensis; assembly: GCA_037428765.1. Taxonomy (NCBI): domain Eukaryota; kingdom Viridiplantae; phylum Streptophyta; class Magnoliopsida; order Gentianales; family Rubiaceae; genus Rubia; species Rubia yunnanensis. Next base: position 78,248,761 of record CM075064.1, read on the forward strand.
TAGTATAGCAATATTTAAAATGATCTATTGCTGACAGGAAGTATAACAATACTAGATCTGACCGTGACTAGCTTAGTAATCATGACTTGTCCAGAATCAATCATGATCTGATCAGAAACATCATTTACTCTAACAATAGTATCACAATATTAGAAAATTTATCTACTCCTGACAGGTGGTATAACAATATTAGATCTGACCATGACTAGCCTAGTAATCATGACTTGTCCATAACCAATCAAGATCTGATAAGAAACATGATTGACCCTAACGATAGTATAACAATATTAGAAAATGAACCATTGTTGACAGGAAGTATAACAATATTAGATCTGACCATGACTTGCTTATTAATCATGATTTGTCCATAATCAATCAGGATCTGATAAGAAACATGATTTACTCTAAAAATAGTGTAACAATATTAGAAAATGATCTATTTCTGACAGTAACTATAACAATATTAGATCTGGCCATGACTAGCTTAGTAATCACGACTTGTCCAGAATAAATAAAGATCTGATCAGAAAATCATTTACTCTAACAATAGTATCACAATATTAGAAAATTTATCTACTGCTGACAGGTGGTATAACAATATTAGATCTGACCATGAATAGCTTAGTAATCATGAGTTGTCCAGAATCAATCAAGATCTGATAAGAAACATGATTTACTCTAACGATAGTATAGCAATATTAGAAAATCATCTATTGCTGACATGAAGTATAACAAAACTAGATCTGACCATGACCAGCTTAGTAATCATGACTTGTCCAGAATCAATCATGATCTGATCAGAAACGTGATTTACTCTAACGATAGTATAGCAATATTAGAAAATGATCTATTGCTGACATGAAGTATAACAATACTAGATCTGACCGTGACTAGCTTAGTAATCATGACTTGTCCAGAATCAATCGAGATTTGATCAGAAACATCAATTACTCTAACAATAGTATCATAATATTAGAAAGATTATCTACTACTGACAGGTGGTATAAGAATATTAGATCTGACCATGACTAGCTTAGTAATCATGACTTGTCCAGAATCAATCATGATCTGATCAGAAACATCATTTACTCTAACAATAGTGTCACAATATTAGAAAATTTATCTACTGCTGACAGGTGGTATAACAATATTAGATCTGACCATGAATAGCTTAGTAATCCTGACTTGTCTAGAATCAATCAAGATCTGATAAGAAACATGATTTACTCTAACGATATTATAGCAATATTAGAAAATGATCTATAGCTGACAGAGAGTATAACAATACTAGATCTGACCATGACTAGCTTAGTAATCATGACTTGTCCAGAATCAATCAAGATCTGATCAGAAACATCATTTACTCTAACAATAGTATCACAATATTAGAAAATTTATCTACTGGTGACAGGTGGTATAACAATATTAGATCTAACCATGACTAGCTTAGTAATCATGACTTGTCCAGAATCAATCAAGATCTGATAAGAAACATGATTTACTCTAACGATAGTATAGAAATATTAGAAAATAATCTATTGCAGACAGGAAGTATAACAATACTAGATCTGACCATGACTAGCTTAGTAATCATGACTTGTCCAGAATCAATCATGATCTGATCAGAAACATCATTTACTCTAGCAATAGTATCACAATATTAGAAATTTATCTACTGCTGACAGGTGGTATAACAATATTAGATCTGACCATGACTATCTTAGTAATCATGACTTGTCCAGAATCAATCAAGATCTGATAAGAAACATAATTTACTCTAACGATAGTATAGCAATATTAGAAAATGATCTATTGCTGACAGGAAGTATAACAATACTAGATCTGACCGTGACTAGCTTAGTAATCATGACTTGTCCAGAATCAATCAAGATCTGATCAGAAACATCATTTACTCTAACAATAGTATCACAATATTAGAAAATTTATCTACTGCTGACAGGTGGTATAACAATATTAGATCTGACCATGACTAGCTCAGCAATCATGACTTGTCCAGAATCAATCAAGATCTGATAAGAAACATGATTTACTCTAACGATATTATAGCAATATTTAAAATGATCTATTGCCGACAGGAATTATAACAATACTAGATCTGACCATGCATAGCTTAGTAATCATGACTTGTCCAGATTCAATGAAGATCTGATCAGAAACATCATTTACTCTAACAATAGTTTCACAATATTAGAAAATTTATCTACTGCCGATAGGTGGTATAACAATATTAGATCTATCCATGACTAGCTTAATAATCATGACTTGTCCAGAATCAATCAAGATCAGATAAGAAAAATGATTTACTCTAACGATAGTATAGAAATATTAGAAAATGATCTATTGCTGACAGGAAGTATAACAATACTAGATCTGATCAGAAACCTCATTTACTCTAACAATAGTATCACAATATTAGAAAATTTATCTACTGCTGACAAGTGGAATAACAATATTTGATCTGACCATGACTAGCTTAGTAATCATGACTTGTCAAGAATCAATCAAGATCTGATAAGAAACATAATTTACTCTAACGATAGTATAGCAATATTAGAAAATGATCTATTGCTGACAGGAAGTATAACAATACTAGATCTGACCGTGACTAGCTTAGTTATCATGATTTGTCCAGAATAAATCAAGATCTGATCAGAAACATCATTCACTCTAATAACAGTTTCACAATATTAGAAAATTTATCTACTGCTGACAGGTGGTACAACAATATTGGATCTGACCATGACTAGCTTAGTAATCATGACTTGTCCAGAATCAATCAAGATCTGATAAGAAACATGATTTACTCTAACGATAGTATAGCAATATTAGAAAATGATCTATTGCTGACAAGAAGTATAACAATACTAGATCCGACCATGACTAGCTTAATAATTATGACTTGTCCAGAATCAATCAAGATCTGATCAGAAACATCATTTACTCTAACAATAGTATCACAATATTAGAAAATTTATCTACTCCTGACAGGTGGTATAACAATATTAGATCTGACCATGACTAGCCTAGTAATAATGACTTGTCCATAATCAATCAAGATCTGATAAGAAACATGATTGACCCTAACGATAGTATAACAATATTAGAAAATGAACCATTGTTGACAGGAAGTATAACAATATTAGATCTGACCATGACTAGCTTATTAATCATGACTTGTCCATAATCAATCAGGATCTGATAAGAAACATGATTTACTCTAAAAATAGTGTAACAATATTAGAAAATGATCTATTTCTGACAGTAACTATAACAATATTAGATCTGGCCATGACTAGCTTAGTAATCACGACTTGTCTAGAATAAATAAAGATCTGATCAGAATATCATTTACTCTAACAATAGTATCACAATATTAGAAAATTTATCTACTGCTGACAGGTGGTATAACAATATTAGATCTGACCATGACTAGCTTAGTAATCATGAGTTGTCCAGAATCAATCAAGATCTGATAAGAAACATGATTTACTCTAACGATAGTATAGAAATATTAGAAAATCATCTATTGCAGACATGAAGTATAACAATATTAGATCTGACCATGACTAGCTTAGTAATCATGACTTGTCCAGAATCAATCATGATCTGATCAGAAACATCATTTACTCTAACAATAGTGTCACAATATTAGAAAATTTATCTACTGCTGACAGGTGGTATAACAATATTAGATCTGACCATGAATAGCTTAGTAATCATGACTTGTCTAAAATCAATCAAGATCTGATAAGAAACATGATTTACTCTAACGATAGTATAGCAATATTAGAAAATGATCCATTGCTGACAGGAAGTATAACAATACTAGATTTGACCATGCCTAGCTTAGTAATCATGACTTGTCCAGAATCAATCAAGATCTGATCAGAAAAATCATTCACTCTAACAATAGTATCACAATATTAGAAAATTTATCTACTGCTGATAGGTGGTATAACAGTATTAGATCTAACCATGACTAGCTTAGTAATCATGACTTGTCTAAAATCAATCAAGATCTGATAAGAAACATGATATACTCTAACGATAGTATGGAAATATTAGAAACTGATCTATTGCTGACAGGAAGTATAACAATACTAGATCTTACCATGACTATCTTAGTAATCATGACTTGTCCAGAATCAATCATGATCTGATCAGAAACATCATTTACTCTAACAATAGTATCACAATATTAGAAAATTTATCTACTGCTGACAGATGTTATAACAATATTAGATCTGACCATGACTATCTTAGTAATCATGACTTGTCCAGAATCAATCAAGATCTGATCAGAAAATCATTTACTCTAATGATAGGATAACAATATTAGAAAATGATCTATTGCTGATAGGAAGTATAAAAATACTAGATCTGACCATGACTAGCTTAGTAATCATGACTTGTCCAGAATCAATCATGATCTGATCAGAAACATCATTTACTATAACAATAGTATTACAATATTAGAAAATTTATCTACTGCTGACAGGTAGTATGACAATATTAGATCTGACCATGACTAGCTTAGTAATCATTACTTGTCCAGAATCAATCAATATCTGATAAGAAACATGATTTACTCTAACGATAGTATAGAAATATTAGAAAATGATCTATTGCTGACAGGAAGTATAACAATACTAGATCTGACCGTGACTAGCTTAGTAATCATGACTTGTCTAGAATCAATCAAGATTTGATCAGAAACATGATTTACTCTAACAATAGTATCAAAATATTAGAAAATTTATCTACTGTTGACAGGTGGTATAACAATATTAGATCTGACCATGACTAGCTTAGTAATCATGACTTGTCCAGAATCAATCAAGATCTGATAAGAAACATGATTTACTCTAACGATAGTATAGAAATATTAGAAAATGATCTATTGCTGACAGGAAGTATAACAATACTAGATCTGACCATGACTAGCTTAGTAATCATAACTTGTCCAGAATCAATCATGATCTGATCATAAACATCATTTATTCTAACAATAGTATCACAATATTATAAAATTTATCTACCGCTGACAGGTGGTATAACAATATTAGATCTGACCATGACTAGCTTAGTAATCATGACTTGTCCAGAATCAATCAAGATCTGATAAGAAACATGATTTACTCTAACGATAGTATAGAAATATTAGAAAATGATCTATTGCTGACAGGAAGTATAACAATACTAGATCTGACCATGACTAGCTTAGTAATCATAACTTGTCCAGAATCAATCATGATCTGATCATAAACATCATTTATTCTAACAATAGTATCACAATATTATAAAATTTATCTACCGCTGACAGGTGGTATAACAATATTAGATCTGACCATGACTAGCTTAGTAATCATGACTTGTCCAGAATCAATCAAGATCTGATAAGAAACATGATTCACTCTAACGATAGTATAGAAATATTAGAAAATGATCTATTGCTGACAGGAAGTATGACAATACTAGATCTGACCATGACTAGCTTAGCAATCATGACTTGTCTAGAATCAATCATGATTTGATCAGAAACATCATTTACTCTAACAATAGTATCACAATATTAGAAAATTTATCTACTGCTGACAGGTGGTATAACAATATTAGATTTGACCATGACTATCTTAGTAATCATGACTTGTCCAGAATCAATCAAGATCTGATAAGAAAAATGATTTACTCTAATGATAGGATAACAATATTAGAAAATGATCAATTGCTAACAGGAAGTATAACAATACTAGATCTGACCATAACTAACTTAGTAATCATGACTTGTCCAGAATCAATCATGATCTGATCAGAAACATCATTTACTCTAACAATAGTATCACAATATTAGAAAATTTATCTACTGCTGACAGGTGGTATGACAATATTAGATCTGACCATGACTAGCTTAGTAATCATGACTTGTCCAGAATCAATCAAGATCTGATAAGAAACATGATTCACTCTAACGATAGTATAGCAATATTAGAAAATGATCTATTGCTGACAGGAAGTATAACAATACTAGATCTGACTGTTACTAACTTAGTAATCATGACTTGTCCAAAATCAATCAAGATCTGATCAGAAACATCATATACTCTAACAATAGCATCACAATATTAGAAAAATTATCTACTGCCGACAGGTGGTGTAACAATATTAGATCTGACTATGACTAGCTTAGTAATCATGACTTGTCCAGAATCAATCAAGATCTGATAAGAAACATGATTTACTCTAACGATAGTATAGCAATATTAGAAAATGATCTATTGCTGACAGGAAGTATAACAATACTAGATCTGACTGTGACTAGCTTAGTAATCATGACTTGTCCAGAATCAATCAAGATATGATCAGACACTATTTACTCTAACAATAGTATCACAATATTTGAAAATTTATCTACTGCTGATAGGTGGTATAACAATATTAGATCTGACCATGACTAGCTTAGTAACCATAACTTGTCCAGAATCAATCAAGATCTGATAAGAAACATGATTTACTCTGACGATAGTATAGCAATATTAGAAAATGATCTAGTGCTGATAGGAAGTATAATAATACTAGATCTGACCATGCCTAGCTTAGTAACCATGACTTGTCCAGAATCAATCATGATCTGATCAGAAACATCATTTACTCTAACAATAGTATCACAATATTAGAAAATTTATCTACTACTGACAGGTGGTATAACAATATTAGATCTAACCATGACTAGCTTAGTAATCATGACTTGTCCAGAATCAATCAAGATCTGATAAGAAACATGATTTACTCTAACGATAGTATAGAAATATTAGAAAATGATCTATTGCTGACAGAAATTATAACAATACTAGATCTGACCATGACTAGCTTAGTAACCATGACTTGTCCAGAATCAATCATGATCTGATCAGAAACATTATTTACTCTAACAATAGTATCACAATATTATAAAATTTATCTACTGCTGACAGGTGGTATAACAATATTAGATCTGACCATGACTATCTTAGTAATCATGACTTGTCCAGAATCAATCAAGATCTGACAAGAAACATGATTTACTCTAACGATAGTATAGCAATAATAGAAAATGATCTATTGCTGACTGGAAGTATAACAATACTAGATCTGACCGTGACTAGCTTAGTAATCATGACTTGTCCAGAATCAATCAAGATCTGATCAGAAACATGATTTACTCTATCAATAGTATCACAATATTAGAAAATTTATCTACTGCTGACAGGTGGTATAACAATATTAGATCTGACCATGACTAGCTTAGTAATCATGACTTGTCCAGAATCAATCAAGATCTGATAAGAAACATGATTTACTCTAACGATAGTATAGCAATATTAGAAAATGATCTATTGCTGACAGGAAGTATAACAATACTAGATCTGACCATGCCTAGCTTAGTAATCATGACTTGTCCAGAATCAATCAAGATCTGATCAGAAAAATCATTTACTCTAACCATAGTATCACAATATTAGAAAATTTATCTACTGCTGATAGGTGGTATAACAGTATTAGATCTAACCATGACTAGCTTAGTAATCATGACTTGTCCAGAATCAATCAAGATCTGATAAGAAACATGATTTACTCTAACGATAGTATAGAAATATTAGAAACTGATCTATTGCTGACAGGAAGTATAACAATACTAGATCTTACCATGACTAGCTTAGTAATCATGACTTGTCCAGAATCAATCATGATCTGATCAGAAACATCATTTACTCTAGCAATAGTATCACAATATTAGAAACTTTATCTACTGCTGACAGATGTTATAATAATATTAGATCTGACCATGACTATCTTAGTAATCTTGACTTTTCCAGAATCAATCAAGATCTGATAAGAAACATGATTTACTCTAATGATAGGATAACAATATTAGAAAATGATATTGCTGACAGGAAGTATAACAATACTAGATCTGACCATGACTAGCTTAGTAATCATGACTTGTCCAGAATCAATCATGATCTGATCAGAAACATCATTTACTCTAACAATAGTATTACAATATTAGAAAATTTATCTACTGCTGACAGGTGGTATAACAATATTAGATCTGACCATGACTAGCTTAGTAATCATGACTTGTCCAGAATCAATCATGATCTGATAAGAAACATGATCTACTCTAACGATAGTATAGAAATATTAGAAAATGATCTATTGCTGACTGGAAGTATAACAATACTAGATCTGACCGTGACTAGCTTAGTAATCATGACTTGTCTAGAACCAATCAAGATCTGATCAGAAACATCATTTACTCTAACAATAGTATCACAATATTAGAAAATTTATCTACTGCTGACAGGTGGTATAACAATATTAGATCTGACCATGACTAGCTTAGTAATCATGACTTGTCCAGAATCAATCATGATCTGATAAGAAACATGATTTACTCTAACGATAGTATAGAAATATTAGAAAATGATCTATTGCTGACGGGAAGTATAACAATACTAGATCTGACCGTGACTAGCTTAGTAATCATGACTTGTCCAGAATCAATCAAGATCTGATCAGAAACATCATTTACTCTAGCAATAGTATCACAATATTAAAAAATTTATCAACTGCTGACAGGTGGTATAACAATATTAGATCTGACCATGACTAGCTTAGTAATCATGACTTGTCCAGAATCAATCAAGATCTGATAAGAAACATGATTTACTCTAACGATAGTATAGAAATATTAGAAAATTATCTATTGCTGACAGAAAGTATAACCATACTAGATCTGACCATGACTAGCTTAGTAATCATGACTTGTCCAGAATCAATCATGATCTGATTAGAAACATCATTTATTCTAACAATAGTATCACAATATTAGAAAATTTATCTACCGCTGACAGGTGGTATAACAATATTAGATCTGACCATGACTAGCTTAGTAATCATGACTTGTCCAGAATCAATCAAGATCTGATAAGAAACATGATTTACTCTAACGATAGTATAGAAATATTAGAAAATGATCTATTGCTGACGGGAAGTATAACAATACTAGATCTGCCCGTGACTAGCTTAGTAATCATGACTTGTCTAGAATCAATCAAGATCTGATCAGAAACATCATTTACTCCAGCAATAGTATCACAATATTAGAAAATTTATCTACTGCTGACAGGTGGTATAACAATATTAGATCTGACCATGACTAACTTAGTAATCATGACTGTCCGGAACCAATCAAGATCTGATAAGAAACATGATTCACTCTAACGATAGTATAGAAATATTAGAAAATGATCTATTGCTGACAGAAAGTATAACAATACTAGATCTGACCATGACTAGCTTAGTAATCATGACTTGTCCAGAATCAATCATGATCTGATTAGAAACATCATTTATTCTAACAATAGTATCACAATATTAGAAAATTTATCTACCGCTGACAGGTGGTATAACAATATTAGATCTGACCATGACTAGCTTAGTAATCATGACTTGTCCAGAATCAATCAAGATCTGATAAGAAACATGATTTACTCTAACGATAGTATAGAAGTATTAGAAAATGATCTATTGCTGACAGGAAGTATGACAATACTAGATCTGACCATGACTAGTTTAGTAATCATGACTTGTCTAGAATCAATCATGATTTGATCAGAAACATCATTTACTCTAACAATAGTATCACAATATTAGAAAATTTATCTACTGCTGACAGGTGGTATAACAATATTAGATTTGACCATGACTACCTTAGTAATCATGACTTGTCCAGAATCAATCAAGATCTGATAAGAAACATGATTTACTCTAACGATAGTATAGAAATATTAGAAAATGATCTATTGCTGACAGGAAGTATAACAATACTAGATCTTACCATGACTAGCTTAGTAATCATGACTTGTCCAGAATCAATCATGATCTGATCAGAAACATCATTTACTCTAGCAATAGTATCACAATATTAGAAACTTTATCTACTGCTGACAGATGTTATAATAATATTAGATCTGACCATGACTATCTTAGTAATCTTGACTTTTCCAGAATCAATCAAGATCTGATAAGAAACATGATTTACTCTAATGATAGGATAACAATATTAGAAAATGATATTGCTGACAGGAAGTATAACAATACTAGATCTGACCATGACTAGCTTAGTAATCATGACTTGTCCAGAATCAATCATGATCTGATCAGAAACATCATTTACTCTAACAATAGTATTACAATATTAGAAAATTTATCTACTGCTGACAGGTGGTATAACAATATTAGATCTGACCATGACTAGCTTAGTAATCATGACTTGTCCAGAATCAATCAAGATCTGATAAGAAACATGATCTACTCTAACGATAGTATAGAAATATTAGAAAATGATCTATTGCTGACTGGAAGTATAACAATACTAGATCTGACCGTGACTAGCTTAGTAATCATGACTTGTCTAGAACCAATCAAGATCTGATCAGAAACATCATTTACTCTAACAATAGTATCACAATATTAGAAAATTTATCTACTGCTGACAGGTGGTATAACAATATTAGATCTGACCATGACTAGCTTAGTAATCATGACTTGTCCAGAATCAATCATGATCTGATAAGAAACATGATTTACTCTAACGATAGTATAGAAATATTAGAAAATGATCTATTGCTGACGGGAAGTATAACAATACTAGATCTGACCGTGACTAGCTTAGTAATCATGACTTGTCCAGAATCAATCAAGATCTGATCAGAAACATCATTTACTCTAGCAATAGTATCACAATATTAAAAAATTTATCAACTGCTGACAGGTGGTATAACAATATTAGATCTGACCATGACTAGCTTAGTAATCATGACTTGTCCAGAATCGATCAAGATCTGATAAGAAACATGATTTACTCTAACGATAGTATAGAAATATTAGAAAATTATCTATTGCTGACAGAAAGTATAACCATACTAGATCTGACCATGACTAGCTTAGTAATCATGACTTGTCCAGAATCAATCATGATCTGATTAGAAACATCATTTATTCTAACAATAGTATCACAATATTAGAAAATTTATCTACCGCTGACAGGTGGTATAACAATATTAGATCTGACCATGACTAGCTTAGTAATCATGACTTGTCCAGAATCAATCAAGATCTGATAAGAAACATGATTTACTCTAACGATAGTATAGAAATATTAGAAAATGATCTATTGCTGACGGGAAGTATAACAATACTAGATCTGCCCGTGACTAGCTTAGTAATCATGACTTGTCTAGAATCAATCAAGATCTGATCAGAAACATCATTTACTCCAGCAATAGTATCACAATATTAGAAAATTTATCTACTGCTGACAGGTGGTATAACAATATTAGATCTGACCATGACTAACTTAGTAATCATGACTGTCCGGAACCAATCAAGATCTGATAAGAAACATGATTCACTCTAACGATAGTATAGAAATATTAGAAAATGATCTATTGCTGACAGAAAGTATAACAATACTAGATCTGACCATGACTAGCTTAGTAATCATGACTTGTCCAGAATCAATCATGATCTGATTAGAAACATCATTTATTCTAACAATAGTATCACAATATTAGAAAATTTATCTACCGCTGACAGGTGGTATAACAATATTAGATCTGACCATGACTAGCTTAGTAATCATGACTTGTCCAGAATCAATCAAGATCTGATAAGAAACATGATTTACTCTAACGATAGTATAGAAATATTAGAAAATGATCTATTGCTGACAGGAAGTATGACAATACTAGATCTGACCATGACGAGTTTAGTAATCATGACTTGTCTAGAATCAATCATGATTTGATCAGAAACATCATTTACTCTAACAATAGTATCACAATATTAGAAAATTTATCTACTGCTGACAGGTGGTATAACAATATTAGATTTGACCATGACTATCTTAGTAATCATGACTTGTCCAGAATCAATCAAGATCTGATAAGAAACATGATTTACTCTAATGATAGGATAACAATATTAGAAAATGATCTATTGCTGACAGAAAGTATAACAATACTAGATCTGACCATAACTAGCTTAGTAATCATGACTTGTCCAGAATCAATCATGATCTGATCAGAAATATCATTTACTCTGACAATAGTATCACAATATTAGAAAATTTATCTACTGCTGACAGGTGATATAACAATATTAGATCTGACCATGACTAGTTTAGTAATCATGACTTGTCCAGAATCAATCAAGATCTGATAAGAAACATGATTTACTCTAACGATAGTATAGCAATATTAAAAAATGATCTATTGCTGACAGGAAGTATAACAATACTAGATCTGACCGTGACTAGCTTAGTAATCATGACTTGTCCAGAATCAATCAAGATATGATCAGACACTATTTACTCTAACAATAGTATCACAATATTTGAAAATTTATCTACTTCTGACAGGTGGTATAACAATATTAGATCTGACCATGACTAGCTTAGTAACCATAACTTGCCCAGAATCAATCAAGATCTGATAAGAAACATGATTTACTCTGACGATAGTATAGCAATATTAGAAAATGATCTAGTGCTGATAGGAAGTATCATAATACTAGATCTGACCATGCCTAGCTTAGTAACCATGACTTGTCCAGAATCAATCATGATCTGATCAGAAACATCATTTACTCTAACAATAGTATCACAATATTAGAAAATTTATCTACTGCTGACAGGTGGTATAACAATATTAGATCTAACCATGACTAGCTTAGTAATCATGACTTGTCCAGAATCAATCAAGATCTGATAAGAAACATGATTTACTCTAACGATAGTATAGAAATATTAGAAAATGATCTATTGCTGACAGAAAGTATAACAATACTAGATCTGACCATGACTAGCTTAGTAACCATGACTTGTCCAGAATCAATCATGATCTGATCAGAAACATTATTTACTCTAACAATAGTATCACAATATTAGAAAATTTATCTACTGCTGACAGGTGGTATAACAATATTAGATCTGACCATGACTATCTTAGTAATCATGACTTGTCCAGAATCAATCAAGATCTGATAAGAAACATGATTTACTCTAACGATAGTATAGCAATAATAGAAAATGATCTATTGCTGACAGAAAGTATAACAATACTAGATCTGACCGTGACTAGCTTAGTAATCATGACTTGTCCAGAATCAATCAAGATCTGATCAGAAACATCATTTACTCTAACAATAGTATCACAATATTAGAAAATTTATCTACTGCTGACAGGTGGTATAACAATATTAGATCTGACATTGACTAGCTTAGTAATCATGACTTGACCAGAATCAATCAAGATCTGATAAGAAACATGATTTACTCTAACGATAGTATAGCAATATTAGAAAATGATCTATTGCTGACAGGAAGTATAACAATACTAGATCTGACCATGCCTAGCTTAGTAATCATGACTTGTCAAGAATCAATCAAGATCTGATCAAAAAAATCATTTACTCTAACAATAGTATCACAATATTAGAAAATTTATCTACTACTGATAGGTGGTATAACAGTATTAGATCTAACCATGACTAGCTTAGTAATCATTACTTGTCCAGAATCAATCAAGATCTGATAAGAAACATGATTTACTCTAACGATAGTATAGAAATATTAGAAACTGATCTATTGCTGACAGGAAGTATAACAATACTAAATCTTACCATGACTAGCTTAGTAATCATGACTTGTCCAGAATCAATCATGATCTGATCAGAAACATCATTTACTCTAGCAATAGTATCACAATATTAGAAAATTTATCTACTGCTGACAGATGTTATAACAATATTAGATCTGACCATGACTATCTTAGTAATCATGATTTCTCCAGAATCAATCAAGATCTGATAAGAAACATGATTTACTCTAATGATAGGATAACAATATTAGAAAATGATCTATTGCTGACAGGAAGTATAACAATACTAGATCTGACCATGACTAGCTTAGTAATCATTACTTGTCCAGAATCAATCATGATCTGATCAGAAACATCATTTACTCTAACAATAGTATTACAATATTAGAAAATTTATCTACTGCTGACAGGTGGTATAACAATATTAGATCTGACCATGACTAGCTTAGTAATCATGACTTGTCCAAAATAAATCAAGATCTGATAAGAAACATGATTTACTCTAACGATAGTACAGAAATATTAGAAAATGATCTATTGCTGACGGGAAGTATAACAATACTAGATCTGACCGTGACTAGCTTAGTAATCATGACTTGTCTAGAATCAATCAAGATCTGATCAGAAACATCATTTACTCCAGCAATAGTATCACAATATTAGAAAATTTATCTACTGCTGACAGGTGGTATAACAATATTAGATCTGACCATGACTAACTTAGTAATCATGACTGTCCGGAACCAATCAAGATCTGATAAGAAACATGATTTACTCTAACGATAGTATAGAAATATTAGAAAATGATCTATTGCTGACAGAAAGTATAACAATACTAGATCTGACCATGACTAGCTTAGTAATCATGACTTGTCCAGAATCAATCATGATCTGATTAGAAACATCATTTATTCTAACAATAGTATCACAATATTAGAAAATTTATCTACTGCCGACAGGTGGTGTAACAATATTAGATCTGACCATGACTAGCTTAGTAATCATGACTTGTCCAGAATCAATCAAGATCTGATAAGAAACATGATTTACTCTAACGATAGTATAGAAATATTAGAAAAGGATCTATTGCTGACAGGAAGTATGACAATACTAGATCTGACCATGACTAGTTTAGTAATCATGACTTGTCTAGAATCAATCATGATTTGATCAGAAACATCATTTACTCTAACAATAGTATCACAATATTAGAAAATTTATCTACTGCTGACAGGTGGTATAACAATATTAGATTTGACCATGACTATCTTAGTAATCATGACTTGTCCAGAATCAATCAAGATCTGATAAGAAACATGATTTACTCTAATGATAGGATAACAATATTAGAAAATGATCTATTGCTGACAGGAAGTATAACAATACTAGATCTGACCATAACTAGCTTAGTAATCATGACTTGTCCAGAATCAATCATGATCTGATCAGAAACATCATTTACTCTAACAATAGTATCACAATATTAGAAAATTTATCTACTGCTGACAGGTGGTATAACAATATTAGATCTGACCATGACTAGCTTAGTAATCATGACTTGTCCAGAATCAATCAAGATCTGATAAGAAACATGATTCACTCTAACGATAGTATAGCAATATTAGAAAATGATCTATTGCTGACAGGAAGTATACATTACTAGATCTGACTGTGACTAGCTTAGTAATCATGACTTGTCCAAAATCAATCAAGATCTGATCAGAAACATCATTTACTCTAACAATAGCATCACAATATTAGAAAAATTATCTACTGCCGACAGGTGGTGTAACAATATTAGATCTGACCATGACTAGCTTAGTAATCATGACTTGTCCAGAATCAATCAAGATCTGATAAGAAACATGATTTACTCTAACGATAGTATAGCAATATTAGAAAATGATCTATTGCTGACAGGAAGTATAACAATACTAGATCTGACCGTGACTAGCTTAGTAATCATGACTTGTCCAGAATCAATCAAGATATGATCAGACACTATTTACTCTAACAATAGTATCACAATATTTGAAAATTTATCTACTGCTGACAGGTGGTACAACAATATTAGATCTGACCATGACTAGCTTAGTAACCATAACTTGTCCAGAATCAATCAAGATCTGATAAGAAACATGATTTACTCTAACGATAGTATAGCAATATTAGAAAATGATCTAGTGCTGATAGGAAGTATAATAATACTTGATCTGACCATGCCTAGCTTAGTAATCATGACTTATCTAGAATCAATCAAAATCTGATCAGAAACATCATTTAGTTTAACAATAGTATCATAATATTAGAAAATTTATCTACTGCTGACAGGTGGTATAACAATTTAGATCTGACCATGACTAGCTTAGTAATCATGACTTGTCCAGAATCAATCAAGATCTGATAAGAAACATGATTTACTCTAAGGATAGTATAGCAATATTATAAAATGATCTATTGCTGACAGGAATTATAACAATACAATATCCGACCATAACTAGCTTAGTAATCATGACTTGTCCAGAATCAATCAAGATTTTATCAGAAACATCATTTACTCTAACAATAGTATCACAACATTAGAAAATTTATCTACTGCTGACGGGTGGTATAACAATATTAGATCTGACCATGACTAGCTTAGTAATCATGACTTGTCCAGAATCAATCAAGATCTGATAAGAAACATGATTTACTCTAACGATAGTATAGCAATATTAGAAAATGATCTATTGCTGACATGAAGTATAACAATACTAGATCTGACCGTGACTAGCTTAGTAATCATGACTTGTCCAGAATAAATCGAGATTTGATCAGAAACATCAATTACTCTAACAATAGTATCATAATATTAGAAAGATTATCTACTACTGACAGGTGGTATAAGAATATTAGATCTGACCATGACTAGCTTAGTAATCATGACTTGTCCAGAATCAATCAAGATCCGATAGGAAACATGATTTACTCTAACGATAGTGTAGCAATATTAGAAAATGATCTATTGTTGACAGGAAGTATAACAATACTAGATCTGACCATGACTAGCATAGAAATCATGACTTGTCCAGAATCAATCAAAATCTGATCAGAAACATCATTTACTCTAATAATAGTATCACAATATTAGAAAATTTATCTACTGCTGACAGGTGGTATAACAATATTAGATCTGACCATGACTAGCTTAGTAATCATGACTTGTCCAGAATCAATCAAGATCTGATAAGAAACATGATTTACTCTAACGATAGTATAGCAATATTAGAAAATGATCTATTGCTGACAGGAAGTATAACAATACTAGATCTGACCATGCCTAACTTAGTAATCATGACTTGTCCAAAATCAATCAAGATCTGATCAGAAAAATCATTTACTCTAACAATAGTATCACAATATTAGAAAATTTATCCACTGCTGATAGGTGGTATAACAGTATTAGATCTAACCATGACTAGCTTAGTAATCATGACTTGTCCAGAATCAATCAAGATCTGATAAGAAACATGATTTACTCTAACGATAGTATAGAAATATTAGAAACTGATCTATTGCTGACAGGAAGTATAACAATACTAGATCTTACCATGACTAGCTTAGTAATCATGACTTGTCCAGAATCAATCATGATCTGATCAGAAACATCATTTACTCTAGCAATAGTATCACAATATTAGAAAATTTATCTACTGCTGACAGATTTTATAACAATATTAGATCTGACCATGACTATCTTAGTAATCATGACTTGTCCAGAATCAATCAAGATCTGATAAGAAACATGATTTACTCTAATGATAGGATAACAATATTAGAAAATGATCTATTGCTGACAGGAAGTATAACAATACTAGATCTGACCATGACTAGCTTAGTAATCATGACTTGTCCAGAATCAATCATGATCTGATCAGAAACGTGATTTACTCTAACGATAGTATAGCAATATTAGAAAATGATCTATTGCTGACATGAAGTATAACAATACTAGATCTGACCGTGACTAGCTTAGTAATCATGACTTGTCCAGAATCAATCGAGATTTGATCAGAAACATCAATTACTCTAACAATAGTATCATAATATTAGAAAGATTATCTACTACTGACAGGTGGTATAAGAATATTAGATCTGACCATGACTAGCTTAGTAATCATGACTTGTCCAGAATCAATCAAGATCCGATAGGAAACATGATTTACTCTAACGATAGTGTAGCAATATTAGAAAATGATCTATTGTTGACAGGAAGTATAACAATACTAGATCTGACCATGACTAGCATAGAAATCATTACTTGTCCAGAATCAATCAAAATCTGATCAGAAACATCATTTACTCTAACAATAGTATCACAATATTAGAAAATTTATCTACTGCTGACAGGTGGTATAACAATATTAGATCTGACCATGACTAGCTTAGTAATCATGACTTGTCCAGAATCAATCAAGATCTGATAAGAAACATGATTTACTCTAACGATAGTATAGCAATATTAGAAAATGATCTATTGCTGACAAGAAGTATAACAATACTAGATCTGACCATGCCTAACTTAGTAATCATGACTTGTCCAGAATCAATCAAGATCTGATCAGAAAAATCATTTACTCTAACAATAGTATCACAATATTAGAAAATTTATCCACTGCTGATAGGTGGTATAACAGTATTAGATCTAACCATGACTAGCTTAGTAATCATGACTTGTCCAGAATCAATCAAGATCTGATAAGAAACATGATTTACTCTAACGATAGTATAGAAATATTAGAAACTGATCTATTGCTGACAGGAAGTATAACAATACTAGATTTTACCATGACTAGCTTAGTAATCATGACTTGTCCAGAATCAATCATGATCTGATCAGAAACATCATTTACTCTAGCAATAGTATCACAATATTAGAATATTTATCTACTGCTGACAGATTTTATAACAATATTAGATCTGACCATGACTATCTTAGTAATCATGACTTGTCCAGAATCAATCAAGATCTGATAAGAAACATGATTTACTCTAACGATAGGATAACAATATTAGAAAATGATCTATTGCTGACAGGAAGTATAACAATACTAGATCTGACCATGACTAGCTTAGTAATCATGACTTGTCCAGAATCAATCATGATCTGATCAGAAACATCATTTACTCTAACAATAGTATTACAATATTAGAAAATTTATCTACTGCTGACAGGTGGTATAACAATATTAGATCTGACCATGACTAGCTTAGTAATCATGACTTGTCCAGAATCAATCAAGATCTGATAAGAAACATGATTTACTCTAACGATAGTATAGCAATATTAAAAAATGATCTATTGCTGACAGGAAGTATAACAATACTAGATCTGACCGTGACTAGCTTAGTAATCATGACTTGTCCAGAATCAATCAAGATATGATCAGACACTATTTACTCTAACAATAGTATCACAATATTTGAAAATTTATCTACTGCTGACAGGTGGTATAACAATATTAGATCTGGCCATGACTAGCTTAGTAACCATAACTTGTCCAGAATCAATCAAGATCTGATAAGAAACATGATTTACTCTGACGATAGTATAGCAATATTAGAAAATGATCTAGTGCTGATAGGAAGTATAATAATACTAGATCTGACCATGCCTAGCTTAGTAACCATGACTTGTCCAGAATCAATCATGATCTGATCAGAAACATCATTTACTCTAACAATAGTATCACAATATTAGAAAATTTATCTACTACTGACAGGTGGTATAACAATATTAGATCTAACCATGACTAGCTTAGTAATGATGACTTGTCCAGAATCAATCAAGATCTGATAAGAAACATGATTTACTCTAACGATAGTATAGAAATATTAGAAAATGATCTATTGCTGACAGAAATTATAACAATACTAGATCTGACCATGACTAGCTTAGTAACCATGACTTGTCCAGAATCAATCATGATCTGATCAGAAACATTATTTACTCTAACAATAGTATCACAATATTATAAAATTTATCTACTGCTGACAGGTGGTATAACAATATTAGATCTGACCATAACTATCTTAGTAATCATGACTTGTCCAGAATCAATCGAGATCTGATAAGAAACATGATTTACTCTAACGATAGTATAGCAATAATAGAAAATGATCTATTGCTGACTGGAAGTATAACAATACTAGATCTGACCGTGACTAGCTTAGTAATCATGACTTGTCCAGAATCAATCAAGATCTGATCAGAAACATCATTTACTCTATCAATAGTATCACAATATTAGAAAATTTATCTACTGCTGACAGGTGGTATAACAATATTAGATCTGACCATGACTAGCTTAGTAATCATGACTTGTCCAGAATCAATCAAGATCTGATAAGAAACATGATTTACTCTAACGATAGTATAGCAATATTAGAAAATGATCTATTGCTGACAGGAAGTATAACAATACTAGATCTGACCATGCCTAGCTTAGTAATCATGACTTGTCCAGAATCAATCAAGATCTGATCAGAAAAATCATTTACTCTAACCATAGTATCACAATATTAGAAAATTTATCTACTGCTGATAGGTGGTATAACAGTATTAGATCTAACCATGACTAGCTTAGTAATCATGACTTGTCCAGAATCAATCAAGATCTGATAAGAAACATGATTTATTCTAACGATAGTATAGAAATATTAGAAACTGATCTATTGCTGACAGGAAGTATAACAATACTAGATCTTACCATGACTAGCTTAGTAATCATGACTTGTCCAGAATCAATCATGATCTGATCAGAAACATCATTTACTCTAGCAATAGTATCACAATATTAGAAAATTTATCTACTGCTGACAGATGTTATAATAATATTAGATCTGACCATGACTATCTTAGTAATCTTGACTTTTCCAGAATCAATCAAGATCTGATAAGAAACATGATTTACTCTAATGATAGGATAACAATATTAGAAAATGATATATTGCTGACAGGAAGTATAACAATACTAGATCTGACCATGACTAGCTTAGTAATCATGACTTGTCCAGAATCAATCATGATCTGATCAGAAACATCATTTACTCTAACAATAGTATTACAATATTAGAAAATTTATCTACTGCTGACAGGTGGTATAACAATATTAGATCTGACCATGACTAGCTTAGTAATCATGACTTGTCCAGAATCAATCAAGATCTGATAAGAAACATGATTTACTCTAACGATAGTATAGGAATATTAGAAAATGATCTATTGCTGACGGGAAGTATAACAATACTAGATCTGACCGTGACTAGCTTAGTAATCATGACTTGTCTAGAATCAATCAAGATCTGATCAGAAACATCATTTACTCTAACAATAGTATCACAATATTAGAAAATTTATCTACTGCTGACAGGTGGTATAACAATATTTGATCTGACCATGACTAGCTTAGTAATCATGACTTGTCCAGAATCAATCATGATCTGATAAGAAACATGATTTACTCTAACGATAGTATAGAAATATTAGAAAATGATCTATTGCTGACGGGAAGTATAACAATACTAGATCTGACCGTGACTAGCTTAGTAATCATGACTTGTCTAGAATCAATCAAGATCTGATCAGAAACATCATTTACTCTAGCAATTGTATCACAATATTAAAAAATTTATCTACTGCTGACAGGTGGTATAACAATATTAGATCTGACCATGACTAGCTTAGTAATCATGACTTGTCCAGAATCAATCAAGATCTGATAAGAAACATGATTTACTCTAACGATAGTATAGAAATATTAGAAAATTATCTATTGCTGACAGAAAGTATAACAATACTAGATCTGACCATGACTAGCTTAGTAATCATGACTTGTCCAGAATCAATCATGATCTGATTAGAAACATCATTTATTCTAACAATAGTATCACAATATTAGAAAATTTATCTACCGCTGACAGGTGGTATAACAATATTAGATCTGACCATGACTAGCTTAGTAATCATGACTTGTCCAGAATCAATCAAGATCTGATAAGAAACATGATTTACTCTAACGATAGTATAGAAATATTAGAAAATGATCTATTGCTGACGGGAAGTATAACAATACTAGATCTGACCGTGACTAGCTTAGTAATCATGACTTGTCTAGAATCAATCAAGATCTGATCAGAAACATCATTTACTCTAGCAATAGTATCACAATATTAGAAAATTTATCTACTGCTGACAGGTGGTATAACAATATTAGATCTGACCATGACTAGCTTAGTAATCATGACTTGTCCAGAATCAATCAAGATCTGATAAGAAACATGATTTACTCTAACGATAGTATAGAAATATTAGAAAATGATCGATTGCTGACAGAAAGTATAACAATACTAGATCTGACCAAGACTAGCTTAGTAATCATGACTTGTCCAGAATCAATCATGATCTGATTAGAAACATCATTTATTCTAACAATAGTATCACAATATTAGAAAATTTATCTACCGCTGACAGGTGGTATAACAATATTAGATCTGACCATGACTAGCTTAGTAATCATGACTTGTCCAGAATAAATCAAGATCTGATAAGAAACATGATTTACTCTAACGATAGTATAGAAATATTAGAAAATTATCTATTGCTGACAGGAAGTATGACAATACTAGATCTGACCATGACTAGTTTAGTAATCATGACTTGTCTAGAATCAATCATGATTTGATCAGAAACATCATTTACTCTAACAATAGTATCACAATATTAGAAAATTTATCTACTGCTGACAGGTGGTATAACAATATTAGATTTGACCATGACTATCTTAGTAATCATGACTTGTCCAGAATCAATCAAGATCTGATAAGAAACATGATTTACTCTAATGATAGGATAACAATATTAGAAAATGATCTATTGCTGACAGAAAGTATAACAATACTAGATCTGACCATAACTAGCTTAGTAATCATGACTTGTCCAGAATCAATCATGATCTGATCAGAAATATCATTTACTCTGACAATAGTATCACAATATTAGAAAATTTATCTGCTGACAGGTGATATAACAATATTAGATCTGACCATGACTAGCTTAGTAATCATGACTTGTCCAGAATCAATCAAGATCTGATAAGAAACATGATTTACTCTAACGATAGTATAGCAATATTAAAAAATGATCTATTGCTGACAGGAAGTATAACAATACTAGATCTGACCGTGACTAGCTTAGTAATCATGACTTGTCCAGAATCAATCAAGATATGATCAGACACTATTTACTCTAACAATAGTATCACAATATTTGAAAATTTATCTACTGCTGACAGGTGGTATAACAATATTATATCTGACCATGACTAGCTTAGTAACCATAACTTGCCCAGAATCAATCAAGATCTGATAAGAAACATGATTTACTCTGACGATAGTATAGCAATATTAGAAAATGATCTAGTGCTGATAGGAAGTATCATAATACTAGATCTGACCATGCCTAGCTTAGTAACCATGACTTGTCCAGAATCAATCATGATCTGATCAGAAACATCATTTACTCTAACAATAGTATCACAATATTAGAAAATTTATCTACTGCTGACAGGTGGTATAACAATATTAGATCTAACCATGACTAGCTTAGTAATCATGACTTGTCCAGAATCAATCAAGATCTGATAAGAAACATGATTTACTCTAACGATAGTATAGAAATATTAGAAAATGATCTATTGCTGACAGAAAGTATAACAATACTAGATCTGACCATGACTAGCTTAGTAACCATGACTTGTCCAGAATCAATCATGATCTGATCAGAAACATTATTTACTCTAACAATAGTATCACAATATTAGAAAATTTATCTACTGCTGACAGGTGGTATAACAATATTAGATGTGACCATGACTATCTTAGTAATCATGACTTGTCCAGAATAAATCAAGATCTGATAAGAAACATGATTTACTCTAACGATAGTATAGCAATAATAGAAAATGATCTATTGCTGACAGAAAGTATAACAATACTAGATCTGACCGTGACAAGCTTAGTAATCATGACTTGTCCAGAATCAATCAAGATCTGATCAGAAACATCATTTACTCTAACAATAGTATCACAATATTAGAAAATTTATCTACTGCTGACAGGTGGTATAACAATATTAGATCTGACCATGACTAGCTTTGTAATCATGACTTGTCCAGAATCAATCAAGATCTGATAAGAAATATGATTTACTCTAACGATAGTATAGCAATATTAGAAAATGATCTATTGCTGACAGGAAGTATAACAATACTAGATCTGACCATGCCTAGCTTAGTAATCATGACTTGTCAAGAATCAATCAAGATCTGATCAGAAACATCATTTACTCTATCAATAGTATCACAATATTAGAAAATTTATCTACTGCTGACAGGTGGTATAACAATATTAGATCTGACCATGACTAGCTTAGTAATCATGACTTGTCCAGAATCAATCAAGATCTGATAAGAAACATGATTTACTCTAACGATAGTATAGCAATATTAGAAAATGATCTATTGCTGACAGGAAGTATAACAATACTAGATCTGACCATGCCTAGCTTAGTAATCATGACTTGTCCAGAATCAATCAAGATCTGATCAGAAAAATCATTTACTCTAACCATAGTATCACAATATTAGAAAATTTATCTACTGCTGATAGGTGGTATAACAGTATTAGATCTAACCATGACTAGCTTAGTAATCATGACTTGTCCAGAATCAATCAAGATCTGATAAGAAACATGATTTACTCTAACGATAGTATAGAAATATTAGAAACTGATCTATTGCTGACAGGAAGTATAACAATACTAGATCTTACCATGACTAGCTTAGTAATCATGACTTGTCCAGAATCAATCATGATCTGATCAGAAACATCATTTACTCTAGCAATAGTATCACAATATTAGAAAATTTATCTACTGCTGACAGATGTTATAATAATATTAGATCTAACCATGACTATCTTAGTAATCTTGACTTTTCCAGAATCAATCAAGATCTGATAAGAAACATGATTTACTCTAATGATAGGATAACAATATTAGAAAATGATATATTGCTGACAGGAAGTATAACAATACTAGATCTGACCATGACTAGCTTAGTAATCATGACTTGTCCAGAATCAATCATGATCTGATCAGAAACATCATTTACTCTAACAATAGTATTACAATATTAGAAAATTTATCTACTGCTGACAGGTGGTATAACAATATTAGATCTGACCATGACTAGCTTAGTAATCATGACTTGTCCAGAATCAATCAAGATCTGATAAGAAACATGATTTACTCTAACGATAGTATAGAAATATTAGAAAATGATCTATTGCTGACTGGAAGTATAACAATACTAGATCTGACCGTGACTAGCTTAGTAATCATGACTTGTCTAGAATCAATCAAGATCTGATCAGAAACATCATTTACTCTAACAATAGTATCACAATATTAGAAAATTTATCTACTGCTGACAGGTGGTATAACAATATTTGATCTGACCATGACTAGCTTAGTAATCATGACTTGTCCAGAATCAATCATGATCTGATAAGAAACATGATTTACTCTAACGATAGTATAGAAATATTAGAAAATGATCTATTGCTGACGGGAAGTATAACAATACTAGATCTGACCATGACTAGCTTAGTAATCATGACTTGTCTAGAATCAATCAAGATCTGATCAGAAACATCATTTACTCTAGCAATAGTGTCACAATATTAAAAAATTTATCTATTGCTGACAGGTGGTATAACAATATTAGATCTGACCATGACTAGCTTAGTAATCATGACTTGTCCAGAATCAATCAAGATCTGATAAGAAATATGATTTACTCTAACGATAGTATAGCAATATTAGAAAATGATCTATTGCTGACAGGAAGTATAACAATACTAGATCTGACCATGCCTAGCTTAGTAATCATGACTTGTCAAGAATCAATCAAGATCTGATCAGAAACATCATTTACTCTATCAATAGTATCACAATATTAGAAAATTTATCTACTGCTGACAGGTGGTATAACAATATTAGATCTGACCATGACTAGCTTAGTAATCATGACTTGTCCAGAATCAATCAAGATCTGATAAGAAACATGATTTACTCTAACGATAGTATAGAAATATTAGAAAATGATCTATTGCTGACAGAAAGTATAACAATACTAGATCTGACCATGACTAGCTTAGTAACCATGACTTGTCCAGAATCAATCATGATCTGATCAGAAACATTATTTACTCTAACAATAGTATCACAATATTAGAAAATTTATCTACTGCTGACAGGTGGTATAACAATATTAGATGTGACCATGACTATCTTAGTAATCATGACTTGTCCAGAATAAATCAAGATCTGATAAGAAACATGATTTACTCTAACGATAGTATAGCAATAATAGAAAATGATCTATTGCTGACAGAAAGTATAACAATACTAGATCTGACCGTGACAAGCTTAGTAATCATGACTTGTCCAGAATCAATCAAGATCTGATCAGAAACATCATTTACTCTAACAATAGTATCACAATATTAGAAAATTTATCTACTGCTGACAGGTGGTATAACAATATTAGATCTGACCATGACTAGCTTTGTAATCATGACTTGTCCAGAATCAATCAAGATCTGATAAGAAATATGATTTACTCTAACGATAGTATAGCAATATTAGAAAATGATCTATTGCTGACAGGAAGTATAACAATACTAGATCTGACCATGCCTAGCTTAGTAATCATGACTTGTCAAGAATCAATCAAGATCTGATCAGAAACATCATTTACTCTATCAATAGTATCACAATATTAGAAAATTTATCTACTGCTGACAGATGGTATAACAATATTAGATCTGACCATGACTAGCTTAGTAATCATGACTTGTCCAGAATCAATCAAGATCTGATAAGAAACATGATTTACTCTAACGATAGTATAGAAATATTAGAAAATTATCTATTGCTGACAGGAAGTATGACAATACTAGATCTGACCATGACTAGTTTAGTAATCATGACTTGTCTAGAATCAATCATGATTTGATCAGAAACATCATTTACTCTAACAATAGTATCACAATATTAGAAAATTTATCTACTGCTGACAGGTGGTATAACAATATTAGATTTGACCATGACTATCTTAGTAATCATGACTTGTCCAGAATCAATCAAGATCTGATAAGAAACATGATTTACTCTAACGATAGTATAGAAATATTAGAAAATTATCTATTGCTGACAGGAAGTATGACAATACTAGATCTGACCATGACTAGTTTAGTAATCATGACTTGTCTAGAATCAATCATGATTTGATCAGAAACATCATTTACTCTAACAATAGTATCACAATATTAGAAAATTTATCTACTGCTGACAGATGGTATAACAATATTAGATCTGACCATGACTAGCTTAGTAATCATGACTTGTCCAGAATCAATCAAGATCTGATAAGAAACATGATTTACTCTAACGATAGTATAGAAATATTAGAAAATTATCTATTGCTGACAGGAAGTATGACAATACTAGATCTGACCATGACTAGTTTAGTAATCATGACTTGTCTAGAATCAATCATGATCTGATTAGAAACATCATTTATTCTAACAATAGTATCACAATATTAGAAAATTTATCTACCGCTGACAGGTGGTATAACAATATTAGATCTGACCATGACTAGCTTAGTAATCATGACTTGTCCAGAATAAATCAAGATCTGATAAGAAACATGATTTACTCTAACGATAGTATAGAAATATTAGAAAATTATCTATTGCTGACAGGAAGTATGACAATACTAGATCTGACCATGACTAGTTTAGTAATCATGACTTGTCTAGAATCAATCATGATTTGATCAGAAACATCATTTACTCTAACAATAGTATCACAATATTAGAAAATTTATCTACTGCTGACAGGTGGTATAACAATATTAGATTTGACCATGACTATCTTAGTAATCATGACTTGTCCAGAATCAATCAAGATCTGATAAGAAACATGATTTACTCTAATGATAGGATAACAATATTAGAAAATGATCTATTGCTGACAGAAAGTATAACAATACTAGATCTGACCATAACTAGCTTAGTAATCATGACTTGTCCAGAATCAATCATGATCTGATCAGAAATATCATTTACTCTGACAATAGTATCACAATATTAGAAAATTTATCTGCTGACAGGTGATATAACAATATTAGATCTGACCATGACTAGCTTAGTAATCATGACTTGTCCAGAATCAATCAAGATCTGATAAGAAACATGATTTACTCTAACGATAGTATAGCAATATTAAAAAATGATCTATTGCTGACAGGAAGTATAACAATACTAGATCTGACCGTGACTAGCTTAGTAATCATGACTTGTCCAGAATCAATCAAGATATGATCAGACACTATTTACTCTAACAATAGTATCACAATATTTGAAAATTTATCTACTGCTGACAGGTGGTATAACAATATTATATCTGACCATGACTAGCTTAGTAACCATAACTTGCCCAGAATCAATCAAGATCTGATAAGAAACATGATTTACTCTGACGATAGTATAGCAATATTAGAAAATGATCTAGTGCTGATAGGAAGTATCATAATACTAGATCTGACCATGCCTAGCTTAGTAACCATGACTTGTCCAGAATCAATCATGATCTGATCAGAAACATCATTTACTCTAACAATAGTATCACAATATTAGAAAATTTATCTACTGCTGACAGGTGGTATAACAATATTAGATCTAACCATGACTAGCTTAGTAATCATGACTTGTCCAGAATCAATCAAGATCTGATAAGAAACATGATTTACTCTAACGATAGTATAGAAATATTAGAAAATGATCTATTGCTGACAGAAAGTATAACAATACTAGATCTGACCATGACTAGCTTAGTAACCATGACTTGTCCAGAATCAATCATGATCTGATCAGAAACATTATTTACTCTAACAATAGTATCACAATATTAGAAAATTTATCTACTGCTGACAGGTGGTATAACAATATTAGATGTGACCATGACTATCTTAGTAATCATGACTTGTCCAGAATAAATCAAGATCTGATAAGAAACATGATTTACTCTAACGATAGTATAGCAATAATAGAAAATGATCTATTGCTGACAGAAAGTATAACAATACTAGATCTGACCGTGACAAGCTTAGTAATCATGACTTGTCCAGAATCAATCAAGATCTGATCAGAAACATCATTTACTCTAACAATAGTATCACAATATTAGAAAATTTATCTACTGCTGACAGGTGGTATAACAATATTAGATCTGACCATGACTAGCTTTGTAATCATGACTTGTCCAGAATCAATCAAGATCTGATAAGAAATATGATTTACTCTAACGATAGTATAGCAATATTAGAAAATGATCTATTGCTGACAGGAAGTATAACAATACTAGATCTGACCATGCCTAGCTTAGTAATCATGACTTGTCAAGAATCAATCAAGATCTGATCAGAAACATCATTTACTCTATCAATAGTATCACAATATTAGAAAATTTATCTACTGCTGACAGGTGGTATAACAATATTAGATCTGACCATGACTAGCTTAGTAATCATGACTTGTCCAGAATCAATCAAGATCTGATAAGAAACATGATTTACTCTAACGATAGTATAGCAATATTAGAAAATGATCTATTGCTGACAGGAAGTATAACAATACTAGATCTGACCATGCCTAGCTTAGTAATCATGACTTGTCCAGAATCAATCAAGATCTGATCAGAAAAATCATTTACTCTAACCATAGTATCACAATATTAGAAAATTTATCTACTGCTGATAGGTGGTATAACAGTATTAGATCTAACCATGACTAGCTTAGTAATCATGACTTGTCCAGAATCAATCAAGATCTGATAAGAAACATGATTTACTCTAACGATAGTATAGAAATATTAGAAACTGATCTATTGCTGACAGGAAGTATAACAATACTAGATCTTACCATGACTAGCTTAGTAATCATGACTTGTCCAGAATCAATCATGATCTGATCAGAAACATCATTTACTCTAGCAATAGTATCACAATATTAGAAAATTTATCTACTGCTGACAGATGTTATAATAATATTAGATCTAACCATGACTATCTTAGTAATCTTGACTTTTCCAGAATCAATCAAGATCTGATAAGAAACATGATTTACTCTAATGATAGGATAACAATATTAGAAAATGATATATTGCTGACAGGAAGTATAACAATACTAGATCTGACCATGACTAGCTTAGTAATCATGACTTGTCCAGAATCAATCATGATCTGATCAGAAACATCATTTACTCTAACAATAGTATTACAATATTAGAAAATTTATCTACTGCTGACAGGTGGTATAACAATATTAGATCTGACCATGACTAGCTTAGTAATCATGACTTGTCCAGAATCAATCAAGATCTGATAAGAAACATGATTTACTCTAACGATAGTATAGAAATATTAGAAAATGATCTATTGCTGACTGGAAGTATAACAATACTAGATCTGACCGTGACTAGCTTAGTAATCATGACTTGTCTAGAATCAATCAAGATCTGATCAGAAACATCATTTACTCTAACAATAGTATCACAATATTAGAAAATTTATCTACTGCTGACAGGTGGTATAACAATATTTGATCTGACCATGACTAGCTTAGTAATCATGACTTGTCCAGAATCAATCATGATCTGATAAGAAACATGATTTACTCTAACGATAGTATAGAAATATTAGAAAATGATCTATTGCTGACGGGAAGTATAACAATACTAGATCTGACCATGACTAGCTTAGTAATCATGACTTGTCTAGAATCAATCAAGATCTGATCAGAAACATCATTTACTCTAGCAATAGTGTCACAATATTAAAAAATTTATCTATTGCTGACAGGTGGTATAACAATATTAGATCTGACCATGACTAGCTTAGTAATCATGACTTGTCCAGAATCAATCAAGATCTGATAAGAAATATGATTTACTCTAACGATAGTATAGCAATATTAGAAAATGATCTATTGCTGACAGGAAGTATAACAATACTAGATCTGACCATGCCTAGCTTAGTAATCATGACTTGTCAAGAATCAATCAAGATCTGATCAGAAACATCATTTACTCTATCAATAGTATCACAATATTAGAAAATTTATCTACTGCTGACAGGTGGTATAACAATATTAGATCTGACCATGACTAGCTTAGTAATCATGACTTGTCCAGAATCAATCAAGATCTGATAAGAAACATGATTTACTCTAACGATAGTATAGAAATATTAGAAAATGATCTATTGCTGACAGAAAGTATAACAATACTAGATCTGACCATGACTAGCTTAGTAACCATGACTTGTCCAGAATCAATCATGATCTGATCAGAAACATTATTTACTCTAACAATAGTATCACAATATTAGAAAATTTATCTACTGCTGACAGGTGGTATAACAATATTAGATGTGACCATGACTATCTTAGTAATCATGACTTGTCCAGAATAAATCAAGATCTGATAAGAAACATGATTTACTCTAACGATAGTATAGCAATAATAGAAAATGATCTATTGCTGACAGAAAGTATAACAATACTAGATCTGACCGTGACAAGCTTAGTAATCATGACTTGTCCAGAATCAATCAAGATCTGATCAGAAACATCATTTACTCTAACAATAGTATCACAATATTAGAAAATTTATCTACTGCTGACAGGTGGTATAACAATATTAGATCTGACCATGACTAGCTTTGTAATCATGACTTGTCCAGAATCAATCAAGATCTGATAAGAAATATGATTTACTCTAACGATAGTATAGCAATATTAGAAAATGATCTATTGCTGACAGGAAGTATAACAATACTAGATCTGACCATGCCTAGCTTAGTAATCATGACTTGTCAAGAATCAATCAAGATCTGATCAGAAACATCATTTACTCTATCAATAGTATCACAATATTAGAAAATTTATCTACTGCTGACAGATGGTATAACAATATTAGATCTGACCATGACTAGCTTAGTAATCATGACTTGTCCAGAATCAATCAAGATCTGATAAGAAACATGATTTACTCTAACGATAGTATAGCAATATTAGAAAATGATCTATTGCTGACAGGAAGTATAACAATACTAGATCTGACCATGCCTAGCTTAGTAATCATGACTTGTCCAGAATCAATCAAGATCTGATCAGAAAAATCATTTACTCTAACCATAGTATCACAATATTAGAAAATTTATCTACTGCTGATAGGTGGTATAACAGTATTAGATCTAACCATGACTAGCTTAGTAATCATGACTTGTCCAGAATCAATCAAGATCTGATAAGAAACATGATTTACTCTAACGATAGTATAGAAATATTAGAAACTGATCTATTGCTGACAGGAAGTATAACAATACTAGATCTTACCATGACTAGCTTAGTAATCATGACTTGTCCAGAATCAATCATGATCTGATCAGAAACATCATTTACTCTAGCAATAGTATCACAATATTAGAAAATTTATCTACTGCTGACAGATGTTATAATAATATTAGATCTAACCATGACTATCTTAGTAATCTTGACTTTTCCAGAATCAATCAAGATCTGATAAGAAACATGATTTACTCTAATGATAGGATAACAATATTAGAAAATGATATATTGCTGACAGGAAGTATAACAATACTAGATCTGACCATGACTAGCTTAGTAATCATGACTTGTCCAGAATCAATCATGATCTGATCAGAAACATCATTTACTCTAACAATAGTATTACAATATTAGAAAATTTATCTACTGCTGACAGGTGGTATAACAATATTAGATCTGACCATGACTAGCTTAGTAATCATGACTTGTCCAGAATCAATCAAGATCTGATAAGAAACATGATTTACTCTAACGATAGTATAGAAATATTAGAAAATGATCTATTGCTGACTGGAAGTATAACAATACTAGATCTGACCGTGACTAGCTTAGTAATCATGACTTGTCTAGAATCAATCAAGATCTGATCAGAAACATCATTTACTCTAACAATAGTATCACAATATTAGAAAATTTATCTACTGCTGACAGGTGGTATAACAATATTTGATCTGACCATGACTAGCTTAGTAATCATGACTTGTCCAGAATCAATCATGATCTGATAAGAAACATGATTTACTCTAACGATAGTATAGAAATATTAGAAAATGATCTATTGCTGACGGGAAGTATAACAATACTAGATCTGACCATGACTAGCTTAGTAATCATGACTTGTCTAGAATCAATCAAGATCTGATCAGAAACATCATTTACTCTAGCAATAGTGTCACAATATTAAAAAATTTATCTATTGCTGACAGGTGGTATAACAATATTAGATCTGACCATGACTAGCTTAGTAATCATGACTTGTCCAGAATCAATCAAGATCTGATAAGAAACATGATTTACTCTAACGATAGTATAGAAATATTAGAAAATTATCTATTGCTGACAGAAAGTATAACAATACTAGATCTGACCATGACTGGCTTAGTAATCATGACTTGTCCAGAATCAATCATGATCTGATTAGAAACATCATTTATTCTAACAATAGTATCACAATATTAGAAAATTTATCTACCGCTGACAGGTG
The DNA here is from genome assembly GCA_037428765.1 of Rubia yunnanensis. Lineage (NCBI taxonomy): Eukaryota > Viridiplantae > Streptophyta > Magnoliopsida > Gentianales > Rubiaceae > Rubia > Rubia yunnanensis. Next base: position 78,282,268 of record CM075064.1, read on the forward strand.
GTATAACAATATTAGATCTGACCATGACTAGCTTAGTAATCATGACTTGTCCAGAATCAATCAAGATCTGATAAGAAACATGATTTACTCTAACGATAGTATAAAAATATTAGAAAATGATCTATTGCTGACGGGAAGTATAACAATACTAGATCTGACCGTGACTAGCTTAGTAATCATGACTTGTCTAGAATCAATCAAGATCTGATCAGAAACATCATTTACTCTAGCAATAGTATCACAATATTAGAAAATTTATCTACTGCTGACAGGTGGTATAACAATATTAGATCTGACCATGACTAGCTTAGTAATCATGACTTGTCCAGAATCAATCAAGATCTGATAAGAAACATGATTTACTCTAACGATAGTATAGAAATATTAGAAAATGATCTATTGCTGACAGAAAGTATAACAATACTAGATCTGACCATGACTAGCTTAGTAATCATGACTTGTCCAGAATCAATCATGATCTGATTAGAAACATCATTTATTCTAACAATAGTATCACAATATTAGAAAATTTATCTACCGCTGACAGGTGGTATAACAATATTAGATCTGACCATGACTAGCTTAGTAATCATGACTTATCCAGAATCAATCAAGATCTGATAATAAACATGATTTACTCTAACGATAGTATAGAAATATTAGAAAATGATCTATTGCTGACAGGAAGTATGACAATACTAGATCTGACCATGACTAGTTTAGTAATCATGACTTGTCTAGAATCAATTATGATTTGATCAGAAACATCATTTACTCTAACAATAGTATCACAATATTAGAAAATTTATCTACTGCTGACAGGTGGTATAACAATATTAGATTTGACCATGACTATCTTAGTAATCATGACTTGTCTAGAATCAATCAAGATCTGATAAGAAACATGATTTACTCTAATGATAGGATAACAATATTAGAAAATGATCTATTGCTGACAGAAAGTATAACAATACTAGATCTGACCATAACTAGCTTAGTAATCATGACTTGTCCAGAATCAATCATGATCTGATCAGAAATATCATTTACTCTGACAATAGTATCACAATATTAGAAAATTTATCTGCTGACAGGTGATATAACAATATTAGATCTGACCATGACTAGCTTAGTAATCATGACTTGTCCAGAATCAATCAAGATCTGATAAGAAACATGATTTACTCTAACGATAGTATAGCAATATTAAAAAATGATCTATTGCTGACAGGAAGTATAACAATACTAGATCTGACCGTGACTAGCTTAGTAATCATGACTTGTCCAGAATCAATCAAGATATGATCAGACACTATTTACTCTAACAATAGTATCACAATATTTGAAAATTTATCTACTGCTGACAGGTGGTATAACAATATTAGATCTGACCATGACTAGCTTAGTAACCATAACTTGCCCAGAATCAATCAAGATCTGATAAGAAACATGATTTACTCTGACGATAGTATAGCAATATTATAAAATGATCTAGTGCTGATAGGAAGTATCATAATACTAGATCTGACCATGCCTAGCTTAGTAACCATGACTTGTCCAGAATCAATCATGATCTGATCAGAAACATCATTTACTCTAACAATAGTATCACAATATTAGAAAATTTATCTACTGCTGACAGGTGGTATAACAATATTAGATCTAACCATGACTAGCTTAGTAATCATGACTTGTCCAGAATCAATCAAGATCTGATAAGAAACATGATTTACTCTAACGATAGTATAGAAATATTAGAAAATGATCTATTGCTGACAGAAAGTATAACAATACTAGATCTGACCATGACTAGCTTAGTAACCATGACTAGTCCAAAATCAATCATGATCTGATCAGAAACATTATTTACTCTAACAATAGTATCACAATATTAGAAAATTTATCTACTGCTGACAGGTGGTATAACAATATTAGATGTGACCATGACTATCTTAGTAATCATGACTTGTCCAGAATCAATCAAGATCTGATAAGAAACATGATTTACTCTAACGATAGTATAGCAATAATAGAAAATGATCTATTGCTGACAGAAAGTATAACAATACTAGATCTGACCGTGACTAGCTTAGTAATCATGACTTGTCCAGAATCAATCAAGATCTGATCAGAAACATCATTTACTCTAACAATAGTATCACAATATTAGAAAATTTATCTACTGCTGACAGGTGGTATAACAATATTAGATCTGACCATGACTAGCTTAGTAATCATGACTTGTCCAGAATCAATCAAGATCTGATAAGAAATATGATTTACTCTAACGATAGTATAGCAATATTAGAAAATGATCTATTGCTGACCGGAAGTATAACAATACTAGATCTGACCATGCCTAGCTTAGTAATCATGACTTGTCAAGAATCAATCAAGATCTGATCAAAAAAATCATTTACTCTAACAATAGTATCACAATATTAGAAAATTTATCTACTGCTGATAGGTGGTATAACAGTATTAGATCTGACCATGACTAGCTTAGTAATCATGACTTGTCCAGAATCAATCAAGATCTGATAAGAAACATGATTTACTCTAACGATAGTATAGAAATATTAGAAACTGATCTATTGCTGACAGGAAGTATAACAATACTAAATCTTACCATGACTAGCTTAGTAATCATGACTTGTCCAGAATCAATCATGATCTGATCAGAAACATCATTTACTCTAGCAATAGTATCACAATATTAGAAAATTTATCTACTGCTGACAGATGTTATAACAATATTAGATCTGACCATGACTATCTTAGTAATCATGATTTCTCCAGAATCAATCAAGATCTGATAAGAAACATGATTTACTCTAATGATAGGATAACAATATTAGAAAATGATCTATTGCTGACAGGAAGTATAACAATACTAGATCTGACCATGACTAGCTTAGTAATCATTACTTGTCCAGAATCAATCATGATCTGATCAGAAACATCATTTACTCTAACAATAGTATTACAATATTAGAAAATTTATCTACTGCTGACAGGTGGTATAACAATATTAGATCTGACCATGACTAGCTTAGTAATCATGACTTGTCCAGAATAAATCATGATCTGATAAGAAACATGATTTACTCTAACGATAGTACAGAAATATTAGAAAATGATCTATTGCTGACGGGAAGTATAACAATACTAGATCTGACCGTGACTAGCTTAGTAATCATGACTTGTCTAGAATCAATCAAGATCTGATCAGAAACATCATTTACTCCAGCAATAGTATCACAATATTAGAAAATTTATCTACTGCTCACAGGTGGTATAACAATATTAGATCTGACCATGACTAACTTAGTAATCATGACTGTCCGGAACCAATCAAGATCTGATAAGAAACATGATTTACTCTAACGATAGTATAGAAATATTAGAAAATGATCTATTGCTGACAGAAAGTATAACAATACTAGATCTGACCATGACTAGCTTAGTAATCATGACTTGTCCAGAATCAATCATGATCTGATTAGAAACATCATTTATTCTAACAATAGTATCACAATATTAGAAAATTTATCTACCGCTGACAGGTGGTATAACAATATTAGATCTGACCATGACTAGCTTAGTAATCATGACTTGTCCAGAATCAATCAAGATCTGATAAGAAATATGATTTACTCTAACGATAGTATAGAAATATTAGAAAATGATCTATTGCTGACAGGAAGTATGACAATACTAGATCTGACCATGACTAGTTTAGTAATCATGACTTGTCTAGAATCAATCATGATTTGAGCAGAAACATCATTTACTCTAACAATAGTATCACAATATTAGAAAATTTTTCTACTGCTGACAGGTGGTATAACAATATTAGATTTGACCATGACTATCTTAGTAATCATGACTTGTCCAGAATCAATCAAGATCTGATAAGAAATATGATTTACTCTAATGATAGGATAACAATATTAGAAAATGATCTATTGCTGACAGGAAGTATAACAATACTAGATCTGACCATAACTAGCTTAGTAATCATGACTTGTCCAGAATCAATCATGATCTGATCAGAAACATCATTTACTCTAACAATAGTATCACAATATTAGAAAATTTATCTACTGCTGACAGGAGGTATAACAATATTAGATCTGACCATGACTAGCTTAGTAATCATGACTTGTCCAGAATCAATCAAGATCTGATAAGAAACATGATTCACTCTAACGATAGTATAGCAATATTAGAAAATGATCTATTGCTGACAGGAAGTATACATTACTAGATCTGACTGTGACTAGCATAGTAATCATGACTTGTCAAAAATCAATCAAGATCTGATCAGAAACATCATTTACTCTAACAATAGCATCACAATATTAGAAAAATTATCTACTGCCGACAGGTGGTGTAACAATATTAGATCTGACCATGACTAGCTTAGTAATCATGACTTGTCCAGAATCAATCAAGATCTGATAAGAAACATGATTTACTCTAACGATAGTATAGCAATATTAGAAAATGATCTATTGCTGACAGGAAGTATAACAATACTAGATCTGACCGTGACTAGCTTAGTAATCATGACTTGTCCAGAATCAATCAAGATATGATCAGACACTATTTACTCTAACAATAGTATCACAATATTTGAAAATTTATCTACTGCTGACAGGTGGTACAACAATATTAGATCTGACCATGACTAGCTTAGTAACCATAACTTGTCCAGAATCAATCAAGATCTGATAAGAAACATGATTTACTCTAACGATAGTATAGCAATATTAGAAAATGATCTAGTGCTGATAGGAAGTATAATAATACTAGATCTGACCATGCCTAGCTTAGTAATCATGACTTATCCAGAATCAATCAAAATCTGATCAGAAACATCATTTAGTCTAACAATAGTATCATAATATTAGAAAATTTATCTACTGCTGACAGGTGGTATAACAATTTAGATCTGACCATGACTAGCTTAGTAATCATGACTTGTCCAGAATCAATCAAGATCTGATAAGAAACATGATTTACTCTAAGGATAGTATAGCAATATTAGAAAATGATCTATTGCTGACAGGAAGTATAATAATACTATATCCGACCATGACTAGCTTAGTAATCATGACTTGTCCAGAATCAATCAAGATTTTATCAGAAACATCATTTACTCTAACAATAGTATCACAACATTAGAAAATTTATCTACTGCTGACGGGTGGTATAACAATATTAGATCTGACCATGACTAGCTTAGTAATCATGACTTGTCCAGAATCAATCAAGATCTGATAAGAAACATGATTTACTCTAACGATAGTATAGCAATATTAGAAAATGATCTATTGCTGACATGAAGTATAACAATACTAGATCTGACCGTGACTAGCTTAGTAATCATGACTTGTCCAGAATCAATCGAGATTTGATCAGAAACATCAATTACTCTAACAATAGTATCATAATATTAGAAAGATTATCTACTACTGACAGGTGGTATAAGAATATTAGATCTGACCATGACTAGCTTAGTAATCATGACTTGTCCAGAATCAATCAAGATCCGATAGGAAACATGATTTACTCTAACGATAGTGTAGCAATATTAGAAAATGATCTATTGTTGACAGGAAGTATAACAATACTAGATCTGACCATGACTAGCATAGAAATCATGACTTGTCCAGAATCAATCAAAATCTGATCAGAAACATCATTTACTCTAACAATAGTATCACAATATTAGAAAATTTATCTACTGCTGACAGGTGGTATAACAATATTAGATCTGACCATGACTAGCTTAGTAATCATGACTTGTCCAGAATCAATCAAGATCTGATAAGAAACATGATTTACTCTAACGATAGTATAGCAATATTAGAAAATGATCTATTGCTGACAGGAAGTATAACAATACTAGATCTGACCATGCCTAACTTAGTAATCATAACTTGTCCATAATCAATCAAGATCTGATCAGAAAAATCATTTACTCTAACAATAGTATCACAATATTAGAAAATTTATCCACTGCTGATAGGTGGTATAACAGTATTAGATCTAACCATGACTAGCTTAGTAATCATGACTTGTCCAGAATCAATCAAGATCTGATAAGAAACATGATTTACTCTAACGATAGTATAGAAATATTAGAAACTGATCTATTGCTGACAGGAAGTATAACAATACTAGATCTTACCATGACTAGCTTAGTAATCATGACTTGTCCAGAATCAATCATGATCTGATCAGAAACATCATTTACTCTAGCAATAGTATCACAATATTAGAAAATTTATCTACTGCTGACAGATTTTATAACAATATTAGATCTGACCATGACTATCTTAGTAATCATGACTTGTCCAGAATCAATCAAGATCTGATAAGAAACATGATTTACTCTAATGATAGGATAACAATATTAGAAAATGATCTATTGCTGACAGGAAGTATAACAATACTAGATCTGACCATGACTAGCTTAGTAATCATGACTTGTCCAGAATCAATCATGATCTGATCAGAAACATCATTTACTCTAACAATAGTATTACAATATTAGAAAATTTATCTACTGCTGACAGGTGGTATAACAATATTAGATCTGACCATGACTAGCTTAGTAATCATGACTTGTCCAGAATCAATCAAGATCTGATAAGAAATATGATTTACTCTAACGATAGTATAGAAATATTAGAAAATGATCTTTTGCTGACAGGAAGTATAACAATACTAGATCTGACCGTGACTAGCTTAGTAATCATGACTTGTCTAGAATCAATCAAGATCTTATCAGAAACATCATTTACTCTAACAATAGTATCACAATATTAGAAAATTTATCTACTGCTGACAGGTGGTATAACAATATTAGATCTGACCATGACTAGCTTAGTAATCATGACTTGTCCAGAATCAATCAAGATCTGATAAGAAATATGATTTACTCTAACGATAGTATAGCAATATTAGAAAATGATCTATTGCTGACAGGAAGTATAACAATACTAGATCTGACCATGCCTAACTTAGTAATCATGACTTGTCCAGAATCAATCAAGATCTTATCAGAAAAATCATTTACTCTAACAATAGTATCACAATATTAGAAAATTTATCCACTGCTGATAGGTGGTATAACAGTATTAGATCTAACCATGACTAGCTTAGTAATCATGACTTGTCCAGAATCAATCAAGATCTGATAAGAAACATGATTTATTCTAACGATAGTATAGAAATATTAGAAACTGATCTATTGCTGAAAGGAAGTATAACAATACTAGATCTTACCATGACTAGCTTAGTAATCATGACTTGTCCAGAATCAATCATGATCTGATCAGAAACATCATTTACTCTAGCAATAGTATCACAATATTAGAAAATTTATCTACTGCTGACAGATGTTATAACAATATTAGATCTGACCATGACTATCTTAGTAATCATGACTTGTCCAGAATCAATCAAGATCTGATAAGAAACATGATTTACTCTAATGATAGGATAACAATATTAGAAAATGATCTATTGCTGACAGGAAGTATAACAATACTAGATCTGACCATGACTAGCTTAGTAATCATAACTTGTCCAGAATCAATCATGATCTGATCAGAAACATCATTTACTCTAACAATAGTATTACAATATTAGAAAATTTATCTACTGCTGACAGGTGGTATAACAATATTAAATCTGACCATGATTAGCTTAGTAATCATGACTTGTCCAGAATCAATCAAGATCTGATAAGAAACATGATTTACTCTAACGATAGTATAGAAATATTAGAAAATGATCTATTGCTGACAGGAAGTATAACAATACTAGATCTGACCGTGACTAGCTTAGTAATCATGACTTGTCTAGAATCAATCAAGATCTTATCAGAAACATCATTTACTCTAGCAATAGTGTCACAATATTAGTAAATTTATCTACTGCTGACAGGTGGTATACCAATATTAGATTTGACCATGACTAGCTTAGTAATCATGACTTGTCCAGAATCGATCAAGATCTGATAAGAAACATGATTTACTCTAACGATAGTATAGAAATATTAGAAAATGATCTATTGCTGACAGAAAGTATAACAATACTAGATCTGACCATGACTAGCTTAGTAATCATGACTTGTCCAGAATCAATCATCATTTGATTAGAAACATCATTTATTCTAACAATAGTATCACAATATTAGAAAATTATCTACCGCTGACAGGTGGTATAACAATATTAGATCTGACCATGACTAGCTTAGTAATCATGACTTGTCCAGAATCAATCAAGATCTGATAAGAAACATGATTTACTCTAACGATAGTATAGAAATATTAGAAAATGATCTATTGCTGACAGGAAGTATGACAATACTAGATCTGACCATGACTAGTTTAGTAATCATGACTTGTCTAGAATCAATCATGATTTGATCAGAAACATCATTTACTCTAACAATAGTATCACAATATTAGAAAATTTATCTACTGCTGACAGGTGGTATAACAATATTAGATTTGACCATGACTATCTTAGTAATCATGACTTGTCCAGAATCAATCAAGATCTGATAAGAAACATGATTTACTCTAATGATAGGATAACAATATTAGAAAATGATTTATTGCTGACAGGAAGTATAACAATACTAGATCTGATCATAACTAGCTTAGTAATCATGACTTGTCCAGAATCAATCATGATCTGATCAGAAACATCATTTACTCTAACAATAGTATCACAATATTAGAAAATTTATCTACTGCTGACAGGTGGTATAACAATATTAGATCTGACCATGACTAGCTTAGTAATCATGACTTGTCCAGAATCAACCAAGATCTGATAAGAAACATGATTCACTCTAACGATAGTATAGCAATATTAGAAAATGATCTATTGCTGACAGAAGGTATAACAATACTAGATCTGACTGTGACTAGCTTAGTAATCAGGACTTGTCCAAAATCAATCAAGATCTGATCAGAAACATCATTTACTCTAACAATAGCATCACAATATTAGAAAAATTATCTACTGCCGACAGGTGGTGTAACAATATTAGATCTGACCATGACTAGCTTAGTAATCATGACTTGTCCAGAATCAATCAAGATCTGATAAGAAACATGATTTACTCTAACGATAGTATAGCAATATTAGAAAATGATCTATTGCTGACAGGAAGTATAACAATACTAGATCTGACCGTGACTAGCTTAGTAATCATAACTTGTCCAGAATCAATCAAGATATGATCAGACACTATTTACTCTAACAATAGTATCACAATATTTGAAAATTTATCTACTGCTGACAGGTGGTACAACAATATTAGATCTGACCATGACTAGCTTAGTAACCATAACTTGTCCAGAATCAATCAAGATCTGATAAGAAACATGATTTACTCTAACGATAGTATAGCAATATTAGAAAATGATCTAGTGCTGATAGGAAGTATAATAATACTAGATCTGACCATGCCTAGCTTAGTAATCATGACTTATCCAGAATCAATCAAAATCTGATCAGAAACATCATTTAGTCTAACAATAGTAGCATAATATTAGAAAATTTATCTACTGCTGACAGGGGGTATAACAATTTAGATCTGACCATGACTAGCTTAGTAATCATGACTTGTCCAGAATCAATCAAGATCTGATAAGAAACATGATTTACTCTAAGGATAGTATAGCAATATTAGAAAATGATCTATTGCTGACAGGAAGTATAACAATACTATATCCGACCATGACTAGCTTAGTAATCATGACTTGTCCAGAATCAATCAAGATTTTATCAGAAACATCATTTACTCTAACAATAGTATCACAACATTAGAAAATTTATCTACTGCTGACGGGTGGTATAACAATATTAGATCTTACCATGACTAGCTTAGTAATCATGACTTGTCCAGAATCAATCAAGATCTGATAAGAAACATGATTTACTCTAACGATAGTATAGCAATATTAGAAAATGATCTATTGCTGACATGAAGTATAACAATACTAGATCTGACCGTGACTAGCTTAGTAATCATGACTTGTCCAGAATCAATCGAGATTTGATCAGAAACATCAATTACTCTAACAATAGTATCATAATATTAGAAAGATTATCTACTACTGACAGGTGGTATAAGAATATTAGATCTGACCATGACTAGCTTAGTAATCATGACTTGTCCAGAATCAATCAAGATCCGATAGGAAACATGATTTACTCTAACGATAGTGTAGCAATATTAGAAAATGATCTATTGTTGACAGGAAGTATAACAACACTAGATCTGACCATGACTAGCATAGTAATCATGACTTGTCCAGAATCAATCAAAATCTGATCAGAAACATCATTTACCCTAACAATAGTATCACAATATTAGAAAATTTATCAACTGCTGACAGGTGGTATAACAATATTAGATCTGACCATGACTAGCTTAGTAATCATGACTTGTCCAGAATCAATCAAGATCTGATAAGAAACATGATTTACTCTAACGATAGTATAGAAATATTAGAAAATGATCTATTGCTGACAGGAAGTATAACAATACTAGATCTGACCGTGACTAGCTTAGTAATCATGACTTGTCTAGAATCAATCAAGATCTTATCAGAAACATCATTTACTCTAACAATAGTATCACAATATTAGAAAATTTATCTACTGCTGACAGGTGGTATAACAATATTAGATCTGACCATGACTAGCTTAGTAATCATGACTTGTCCAGAATCAATCAAGATCTGATCAGAAACATCATTTACTCTAATAATAATATCACAATATTTGAAAATTTATCTACTGCAGATAGGTGGTATAACAATTTAGATCTGACCATGACTAGCTTAGTAATCATGACTTGTCCAGAATCAATCAAGATCTGATAAGAAAGATGATTTACTCTAACGATAGTATAGCAATATTAGAAAATGATCTATTGCTGACAGGAAGTATAACAATACTAGATCTGACCATTCCTAACTTAGTAATCATGACTTGTCCAGAATCAATCAAGATCTGATCAGAAAAATCATTTACTCTAACAATAGTATCACAATATTAGAAAATTTATCCTCTGCTGATAGGTGGTATAACAGTATTAGATCTAACCATGACTAGTTTAGTAATCATGATTTGTCCAGAATCAATCAAGATCTGATAAGAAACATGATTTACTCTAACGATAGTATAGAAATATTAGAAACTGATCTATTGCTGACAGGAAGTATAACAATACTAGATCTTACCATGACTAGCTTAGTAATCATGACTTGTCCAGAATCAATCATGATCTGATCAGAAAGATCATTTACTCTAGCAATAGTATCACAATATTAGAAAATTTATCTACTGCTGACAGATGTTATAACAATATTAGATCTGACCATGACTATCTTAGTAATCATGACTTGTCCAGAATCAATCAAGATCTGATAAGAAACATGATTTACTCTAATGATAGGATAACAATATTAGAAAATGATCTATTGCTGACAGGAAGTATAACAATACTAGATCTGACCATGACTAGCTTAGTAATCATAACTTGTCCAGAATCAATCATGATCTTATCAGAAACATCATTTACTCTAACAATAGTATTACAATATTAGAAAATTTATCTACTGCTGACAGGTGGTATAACAATATTAGATCTGACCATGACTAGCTTAGTAATCATGACTTGTCCAGAATCAATCAATATCTGATAAGAAACATGATTTACTCTAACGATAGTATAGAAATATTAGAAAATGATCTATTGCTGACAGGAAGTATAACAATACTAGATCTGACCGTGACTAGCTTAGTAATCATGACTTGTCTAGAATCAATCAAGATCTTATCAGAAACATCATTTACTCTAGCAATAGTATCACAATATTAGAAAATTTATCTACTGCTGACAGGTGGTATACCAATATTAGATTTGACCATGACTAGCTTAGTAATCATGACTTGTCCAGAATCGATCAAGATCTGATAAGAAACATGATTTACTCTAACGATAGTATAGAAATATTAGAAAATGATCTATTGCGGACAGAAAGTATAACAATACTAGATCTGACCATGACTAGCTTAGTAATCATGACTTGTCCAGAATCAATCATCATTTGATTAGAAACATCATTTATTCTAACAATAGTATCACAATATTAGAAAATTTATCTACCGCTGACAGGTGGTATAACAATATTAGATCTGACCATGACTATCTTAGTAATCATGACTTGTCCAGAATCAATCAAAATCTGATAAGAAACATGATTTACTCTAACGATAGTATAGAAATATTAGAAAATGATCTATTGCTGACAGGAAGTATGACAATACTAGATCTGACCATGACTAGTTTAGCAATCATGACTTGTCTAGAATCAATCATGATTTGATCAGAAACATCATTTACTCTAACAATAGTATCACAATATTAGAAAATTTATCTACTGCTGACAGGTGGTATAACAATATTAGATTTGACCATGACTATCTTAGTAATCATGACTTGTCCAGAATCAATCAAGATCTGATAAGAAACATTGTTTACTCTAATGATAGGATAACAATATTAGAAAATGATCTATTGCTGACAGGAAGTATAACAATACTAGATCTGACCATAACTAGCTTAGTAATCATGACTTGTCCAGAATCAATCATGATCTGATCAGAAACATCATTTACTCTAACAATAGTATCACAATATTAGAAAATTTATCTACTGCTGACAGGTGGTATAACAATATTAGATCTGACCATGACTAGCTTAGTAATCATGACTTGTCCAGAATCAACCAAGATCTGATAAGAAACAAGATTCACTCTAACGATAGTATAGCAATATTAGAAAATGATCTATTGCTGACAGGAAGTATAACAATACTAGATCTGACTGTGACTAGCTTAGTAATCATGACTTGTCCAAAATCAATCAAGATCTGATCAGAAACATCATTTACTCTAACAATAGCATCACAATATTAGAAAAATTATCTACTGCCGACAGGTGGTGTAACAATATTAGATCTGACCATGACTAGCTTAGTAATCATGACTTGTCCAGAATCAATCAAGATCTGATAAGAAACATGATTTACTCTAACGATAGTATAGCAATATTAGAAAATGATCTATTGCTGACAGGAAGTATAACAATACTAGATCTGACCGTGACTAGCTTAGTAATCATGACTTGTCCAGAATCAATCAAGATATGATCAGACACTATTTACTCTAACAATAGTATCACAATATTAGAAAATTTATCTACTGCTGACAGGTGGTACAACAATATTAGATCTGACCATGACTAGCTTAGTAACCATAACTTGTCCAGAATCAATCAAGATCTGATAAGAAAATGATTTACTCTAACGATAGTATAGCAATATTAGAAAATGATCTAGTGCTGATAGGAAGTATAATAATACTAGATCTGACCATGCCTAGCTTAGTAATCATGACTTATCCAGAATCAATCAAGATCTGATCAGAAACATCATTTACTCTAACAATAGTATCATAATATTAGAAAATTTATCTACTGCTGACAGGTGGTATAACAATTTAGATCTGACCATGACTAGCTTAGTAATCATGACTTGTCCAGAATCAATCAAGATCTGAAAAGAAACATGATTTACTCTAACGATAGTATAGCAATATTAGAAAATGATCTATTGCTGACAGGAAGTATAACAATACTATATCCGACCATGACTAGCTTAGTAATCATGACTTGTCCAGAATCAATCAAGCTTTTATCAGAAACATCATTTACTCTAACAATAGTATCACAACATTAGAAAATTTATCTACTGCTGACGGGTGGTATAACAATATTAGATCTGACCATGACTAGCTTAGTAATCATGACTTGTCCAGAATCAATCAAGATCTGATAAGAATCATGATTTACTCTAACGATAGTATAGCAATATTAGAAAATGATCTATTGCTGACAGGAAGTATAACAATACTAGATCCGACCATAACTAGCTTATTAATTGTGACTTGTCCATAATCAATCAAGATATGATCAGAAACATCAATTACTCTAACAATAGTATCACAATATTAGAAAACTTATCTACTGCTGACAAGTGGTATAACAATATTAGATCTGACCATGACTAGCTTAGTAATCATGACTTGTCCAGAATCAATCAAGATCTGATAAGAAACATGATTTACTCTAACGATAGTATAGCAATATTAGAAAATGATCTATTGCTGACAGGAAGTATAACAATACCAGATCCGACCATGACTAGCTTAGTAATCATGACTTGTCCAGAATCAATCAAGATCTGATAAGAAACATGATTTACTGTAACGATATTATAGCAATATTAGAAAATAATCTATTGCTGACAGGAAGTATAACAATACTAGATCTGACCATGACTAGCTTAGTAATCATGACTTGTCCAGAATCAATCAAGATCTGCTCAGAAACATCATTTACTCTAATAATAGTATCACAATATTTGAAAATTTATCTACTGCTGATAGGTGGTATAACAATTTAGATCTGACCATGACTAGCTTAGTAATCATGACTTGTCCAGAATCAATCAAGATCTGATAAGAAACATGATTTACTCTAACGATAGTATAGCAATATTAGAAAATGATCTATTGCTGACAGGAAGTATAAAAATACTAGATCTGACCATGACTATCTTAGTAATCATGACTTGTCCAGAATCAATCAAGATCTTATCAGAAACATCAATTACTCTAACAATAGTATCACAATATTAGAAAATTCATCTAATACTGACAGGTGGTATAACAATATTAGATCTGAACATGACTAGCTTAATAATCATGACTTGTCCAGAATCAATGAAGATCTGATAAGAAACATGATTTACTCTAACGATAGTATAGCAATATTAGAAAATGATCTATTGCTGACAGGAAGTATAACAGTACTAGATCTGACCATGACTAGCTTAGTAATCATGACTTGTCCAGAATCAATCATGATCTGATCAGAAACATCATTTACTCTAACAATAGTATCACAATATTAGAAACTTTATCTACTCCTGACAGGTGGTATAACAATATTAGATCTGACCATGACTAACTTAGTAATCATGACTTGTCCAGAATCAATCAAGATTTGATAAGAAACTTTATCTACTGCTGACAGGTGGTATAACAATATTACATCTGACCATGACTAGCTTAGTAATCATGACTTGTCCAGAATCAATCAAGATCTGATAAGAAACATGATTTACTCTAACGATAGTATAGCAATATTAGAAAATGATCTATTGCTGACAGGAAGTATAACAATACTAGATCTGACCATGACTAGCTTAGTAATCATGACTTGTCCAGAATCAATCAAGATCTGATAAGAAACTTGATTTACTCTAACGATAGTATAGCAATATTAGAAAATGATCTATTGCTGACAGGAAGTATAACAATACTAGATCCGACCATAACTAGCTTATTAATTATGACTTGTCCAGAATCAATCAAGATATGATCAGAAACACCATTTACTCTAACAATAGTATCACAATATTAGAAACTTTATCTACTGCTGACAGGTGGTATAACAATATTAGATCTGACCATGACTAGCTTAGTAATCATGACTTGTCCAGAATCAATCAAGATCTGATAAGAAACATGATTTACTCTAACGATAGTATAGCAATATTAGAAAATGATCTATTGCTGACAGGAAGTATAACAATACTAGATCCGACCATAACAAGCTTATTAATTGTGACTTGTCCATAATCAATCAAGATATGATCAGAAACATCAATTACTCTAACAATAGTATCACAATATTAGAAAATTTATCTACTGCTTACAAGTGGTATAACAATATTAGATCTGACCATGACTAGCTTAGTAATCATGACTTGTCCAGAATCAATCAAGATCTGATAAGAAACATGATTTACTCTAACGATAGTATAGCAATATTAGAAAATGATCTATTGCTGACAGGAAGTATAACAATACTAGATCTGACCATGACTAGCTTAGTAATCATGACTTGTCCAGAATCAATCAAGATCTGATAAGAAACATGATTTACTCTAACGATAGTATAGCAATATTAGAAAATGATCTATTGCTGACAGGAAGTATAACAATACTACATCTGACCATGACTAGCTTAGTAATCATGACTTGTCCAGAATCAATCAAGATCTGATCAGAAACATCATTTACTCTAACAATAGTATCACAATATTAGAAAATTTATCTACTACTGACAGGTGGTATAACAATATTAGATCTGACCATGACTAGTTTAGTAATCATGAGTTGTCCATAATCAATCAAGATCTGATAAGAAACATGATTTACTCTAACGATAGTATAGCAATATTAGAAAATGATCTATTGCTGACAGGAAGTATAACAATACTAGATCTGACCATGACTAGCTTAGTAATCATGACTTGTCCAGAATCAATCAAGATCTGATCAGAAACATCATTTACTCTAACAATAGTATCACAATATTAGAAAATTTATCTACTGTTGACAGATGGTATAACAATATTAGATCTGACCATGACTAGCTTAGTAATCATGACTTGTCCATAATCAATCAAGATCTGATAAGAAACATGATTTACTCTAACGATAGTATAGCAATATTAGAAAATGATCTATTGCTGACAGTAAGTATAACAATACTAGATCTGACCATGACTAGCTTAATAATCATGACTTGTCAAGAATCAATCAAGATCTGATCAGAAACATCATTTACTCTAACAATAGTATCACAATATTAGAAAATTTATCTACTACTGACAGGTGGTATAACAATATTAGATCTGACCATGACTAGTTTAGTAATCATGAGTTGTCCATAATCAATCAAGATCTGATAAGAAACATGATTTACTCTAACGATAGTATAGCAATATTAGAAAATGATCTATTGCTGACAGGAAGTATAACAATACTAGATCCGACCATAACTAGCTTATTAATTGTGACTTGTCCATAATCAATCAAGATATGATCAGAAACATCAATTACTCTAACAATAGTATCACAATATTAGAAAATTAATCTACTGCTGTCAGGTGGTATAACAATATTAGATCTGACCATGACTAGCTTAGTAATCATGACTTGTCCAGAATCAATCAAGATCTGATAAGAAACATGATTTACTCTAACGATAGTATAGCAATATTAGAAAATGATCTATTGCTGACAGGAAGTATAACAATACTAGATCCGACTATAACTAGCTTATTAATTGTGACTTATCCATAATCAATCAAGATATGATCAGAAACATCAATTACTCTAACAATAGTATCACAATATTAGAAAATTTATCTACTGCTTACAAGTGGTATAACAATATTAGATCTGACCATGACTAGCTTAGTAATCATGACTTGTCCAGAATCAATCAAGATCTGATAAGAAACATGATTTACTCTAACGATAGTATAGCAATATTAGAAAATGATCTATTGCTGACAGGAAGTATAACAACACTAGATCCGACCATGACTAGCTTAGTAATCATGACTTGTCCAGAATCAATCAAGATCTGATAAGAAACATGATTTACTGTAACGATATTATAGCAATATTAGAAAATAATCTATGATGACAGGAAGTATAACAATACTAGATCTGACCATGACTAGCTTAGTAATCATGATTTGTCCAGAATCAATCAAGATCTGATCAGAAACATCATTTACTCTAATAATAATATCACAATATTTGAAAATTTATCTACTGCTGATAGGTGGTATAACAATTTAGATCTGACCATGACTAGCTTAGTAATCATGACTTGTCCAGAATCAATCAAGATCTGATAAGAAACATGATTTACTCTAACGATAGTATAACAATATTAGAAAATGATCTATTGCTGACAGGAAGTATAAAAATACTAGATCTGACCATGACTATCTTAGTAATCATGACTTGTCCAGAATCAATCAAGATCTTATCAGAAACATCAATTACTCTAACAATAGTATCACAATATTAGAAAATTTATCTAATACTGACAGGTGGTATAACAATATTAGATCTGAACATGACTAGCTTAATAATCATGACTTGTCCAGAATCAATCAAGATCTGATAAGAAACATGATTTACTCTAACGATAGTATAGCAATATTAGAAAATGATCTATTGCTGACAGGAAGTATAACAACACTAGATCCGACCATGACTAGCTTAGTAATCATGACTTGTCCAGAATCAATCAAGATCTGATAAGAAACATGATTTACTCTAACGATAGTATAGCAATATTAGAAAATGAACTATTGCTGACAGGAAGTATAACAATACTAGATCCGACCAGAACTAGCTTATTAATTGTGACTTGTCCATAATCAATCAAGATATGATCAGAAACATCAATTACTCTAACAATAGTATCACAATATTAGAAAATTAATCTACTGCTGTCAGGTGGTATAACAATATTAGATCTGACCATGACTAGCTTAGTAATCATGACTTGTCCAGAATCAATCAAGATCTGATAAGAAACATGATTTACTCTAACGATAGTATAGCAATATTAGAAAATGATCTTTTGCTAACAGGAAGTATAACAACACTGGATCCGACCATGACTAGCTTAGTAATCATGACTTGTCCAGAATCAATCAAGATCTGATAAGAAACATGATTTACTCTAACGATAGTATAGCAATATTAGAAAATGATCTATTGCTGACTGGAAGCATAACAATACTAGATCCGACCATAACTAGCTTATTAATTGTGACTTGTCCATAATCAATCAAGATATGATCAGAAACATCAATTACTCTAACAATAGTATCACAATATTAGAAAATTTATCTATTGCTTACAAGTGGTATAACAATATTAGATCTGACCATGACTAGCTTAGTAATCATGACTTGTCCAGAATCAATCAAGATCTGATAAGAAACATGATTTACTCTAACGATAGTATAGCAATATTAGAAAATGATCTATTGCTGACAGGAAGTATAACAACACTAGATCCGACCATGACTAGCTTAGTAATCATGACTTGTCCAGAATCAATCAAGATCTGATAAGAAACATGATTTACTGTAACGATATTATAGCAATATTAGAAAATAATCTATGATGACAGGAAGTATAACAATACTAGATCTGACCATGACTAGCTTAGTAATCATGACTTGTCCAGAATCAATCAAGATCTGATCAGAAACATCAATTACTCTAACAATAGTATCACAATATTAGAAACTTTATCTACTGCTGACAGGTGGTATAACAATATTAGATCTGACCATGACTAGCTTAGTAATCATGACTTGTCCAGAATCAACCAAGATCTGATAAGAAACATGATTCACTCTAACGATAGTATAGCAATATTAGAAAATGATCTATTGCTGACAGGAAGTATAAAAATACTAGATCTGACCATGACTATCTTAGTAATCATGACTTGTCCAGAATCAATCAAGATCTTATCAGAAACATCAATTACTCTAACAATAGTATCACAATATTAGAAAATTTATCTAATACTGACAGGTGGTATAACAATATTAGATCTGAACATGACTAGCTTAATAATCATGACTTGTCCAGAATCAATCAAGATCTGATAAGAAACATGATTTACTCTAACGATAGTATAGCAATATTAGAAAATGATCTATTGCTGACAGGAAGTATAACAACACTAGATCCGACCATGACTAGCTTAGTAATCATGACTTGTCCAGAATCAATCAAGATCTGATAAGAAACATGATTTACTCTAACGATAGTATAGCAATATTAGAAAATGATCTATTGCTAACAGGAAGTATAACAACACTGGATCCGACCATGACTAGCTTAGTAATCATGACTTGTCCAGAATCAATCAAGATCTGATAAGAAACATGATTTACTCTAACGATAGTATAGCAATATTAGAAAATGATCTATTGCTGACAGGAAGCATAACAATACTAGATCCGACCATAACTAGCTTATTAATTGTGACTTGTCCATAATCAATCAAGATATGATCAGAAACATCAATTACTCTAACAATAGTATCACAATATTAGAAAATTTATCTATTGCTTACAAGTGGTATAACAATATTAGATCTGACCATGACTAGCTTAGTAATCATGACTTGTCCAGAATCAATCAAGATCTGATAAGAAACATGATTTACTCTAACGATAGTATAGCAATATTAGAAAATGATCTATTGCTGACAGGAAGTATAACAATACTAGATCCGACCATAACTAGCTTATTAATTATGACTTGTCCAGAATCAATCAAGATATGATCAGAAACACCATTTACTCTAACAATAGTATCACAATATTAGAAACTTTATCTACTGCTGACAGGTGGTATAACAATATTAGATTTGACCATGACTAGCTTAGTAATCATGACTTGTCCAGAATCAATCAAGATCTGATAAGAAACATGATTTACTCTAACGATAGTATAGCAATATTAGAAAATGATCTATTGCTGACAGGAAGTATAACAATACTAGATCTGACCATGACTAGCTTTGTAATCATGACTTGTCCAGAATCAATCATGATCTGTTCAGAAACATCATTTACTCTAACAATAGTATCACAATATTAGAAAATTTATCTACTGCTGACAGGTGGTATAACAATATTAGATCTGACCATGACTAGCTTAGTAATCATGACTTGTCCAGAATCAATCAAGATCTGATAAGAAACATGATTTACTCTAACGATAGTATAGCAATATTAGAAAATGAACTATTGCTGACAGGAAGTATAACAATACTAGATCCGACCATAACTAGCTTATTAATTGTGACTTGTCCATAATCAATCAAGATATGATCAGAAACATCAATTACTCTAACAATAGTATCACAATATTAGAAAATTAATCTACTGCTGTCAGGTGGTATAACAATATTAGATCTGACCATGACTAGCTTAGTAATCATGACTTGTCCAGAATCAATCAAGATCTGATAAGAAACATGATTTACTCTAACGATAGTATAGCAATATTAGAAAATGATCTATTGCTGACAGGAAGTATAACAATACTAGATCCGACTATAACTAGCTTATTAATTGTGACTTGTCCATAATCAATCAAGATATGATCAGAAACATCAATTACTCTAACAATAGTATCACAATATTAGAAAATTTATCTACTGCTTACAAGTGGTATAACAATATTAAATCTGACCATGACTAGCTTAGTAATCATGACTTGTCCAGAATCAATCAAGATCTGATAAGAAACATGATTTACTCTAACGATAGTATAGCAATATTAGAAAATGATCTATTGCTGACAGGAAGTATAACAACACTAGATCTGACCATGACTAGCTTAGTAATCATGACTTGTCCAGAATCAATCAAGATCTGATGAGAAACATGATTTATTGTAACGATATTATAGCAATATTAGAAAATAATCTATGATGACAGGAAGTATAACAATACTAGATCTGACCATGACTAGCTTAGTAATCATGACTTGTCCAGAATCAATCAAGATCTGATCAGAAACATCATTTACTCTAATAATAATATCACAATATTTGAAAATTTATCTACTGCTGATAGGTGGTATAACAATTTAGATCTGACCATGACTAGCTTAGTAATCATGACTTGTCCAGAATCAATCAAGATCTGATAAGAAACATGATTTACTCTAACGATAGTATAGCAATATTAGAAAATGATCTATTGCTGACAGGAAGTATAAAAATACTAGATCTGACCATGACTATCTTAGTAATCATGACTTGTCCAGAATCAATCAAGATCTTATCAGAAACATCAATTACTCTAACAATAGTATCACAATATTAGAAAATTTATCTAATACTGACAGGTGGTATAACAATATTAGATCTGAACATGACTAGCTTAATAATCATGACTTGTCCAGAATCAATCAAGATCTGATAAGAAACATGATTTACTCTAACGATAGTATAGCAATATTAGAAAATGATCTATTGCTGACAGGAAGTATAACAACACTAGATCCGACCATGACTAGCTTAGTAATCATGACTTGTCCAGAATCAAT
The DNA here is from genome assembly GCA_037428765.1 of Rubia yunnanensis. Taxonomy (NCBI): domain Eukaryota; kingdom Viridiplantae; phylum Streptophyta; class Magnoliopsida; order Gentianales; family Rubiaceae; genus Rubia; species Rubia yunnanensis. The sequence goes on from CM075064.1 coordinate 78,304,399, forward strand.
CAAGATCTGATAAGAAACATGATTTACTCTAACGATAGTATAGCAATATTAGAAAATGAACTATTGCTGACAGGAAGTATAACAATACTAGTTCCGACCAGAACTAGCTTATTAATTGTGACTTGTCCATAATCAATCAAGATATGATCAGAAACATCAATTACTCTAACAATAGTATCACAATATTAGAAAATTAATCTACTGCTGTCAGGTGGTATAACAATATTAGATCTGACCATGACTAGCTTAGTAATCATGACTTGTCCAGAATCAATCAAGATCTGATAAGAAACATGATTTACTCTAACGATAGTATAGCAATATTAGAAAATGATCTATTGCTGACAGGAAGTATAACCATACTAGATCTGACCATAACTAGCTTATTAATTGTGACTTGTCCATAATCAATCAAGATATGATCAGAAACATCAATTACTCTAACAATAGTATCACAATATTAGAAAATTTATCTACTGCTTACAAGTGGTATAACAATATTAGATCTGACCATGACTAGCTTAGTAATCATGACTTGTCCAGAATCAATCAAGATCTGATAAGAAACATGATTTACTCTAACGATATTATAGCAATATTAGAAAATAATCTATGATGACAGGAAGTATAACAATACTAGATCTGACCATGACTAGCTTAGTAATCATGACTTGTCCAGAATCAATCAAGATCTGATCAGAAACATCATTTACTCTAATAATAATATCACAATATTTGAAAATTTATCTACTGCTGATAGGTGGTATAACAATTTAGATCTGACCATGACTAGCTTAGTAATCATGACTTGTCCAGAATCAATCATGATCTGATAAGAAACATGATTTACTCTAACGATAGTATAGCAATATTAGAAAATGATCTATTGCTGACAGGAAATATAAAAATACTAGATCTGACTATGACTATCTTAGTAATAATGACTTGTCCAGAATCAATCAAGATCTTATCAGAAACATCAATTACTCTAACAATAGTATCACAATATTAGAAAATTTATCTAATACTGACAGGTGGTATAACAATATTAGATCTGAACATGACTAGCTTAATAATCATGACTTGTCCAGAATCAATCAAGATCTGATAAGAAACATGATTTACTCTAACGATAGTATAGCAATATTAGAAAATGATCTATTGCTGACAAGAAGTATAACAATACTAGATCCGACCATGACTAGCTTAGTAATCATGACTTGTCCAGAATCAATCAAGATCTGATAAGAAACATGATTTACTGTAACGATATTATAGCAATATTAGAAAATAATCTATTGCTGACAGGAAGTATAACAATACTAGATCTGACTGTGACTAGCTTAGTAATCATGACTTGTCCAGAATCAATCAAGATCTGATCAGAAACATCATTTACTCTAACAATAGCATCACAATATTAGAAAAATTATCTACTGCCGACAGGTGGTGTAACAATATTAGATCTGACCATGACTGGCTTAGTAATCATGACTTGTCCAGAATCAATCAAGATCTGATAAGAAACATGATTTACTCTAACGATAGTATAGCAATATTAGAAAATGATCTATTGCTGACAGGAAGTATAAAAATACTAGATCTGACCATGACTATCTTAGTAATCATGACTTGTCCAGAATCAATCAAGATCTTATCAGAAACATCAATTACTCTAACAATAGTATCACAATATTAGAAAATTTATCTACTGCTGACAGGTGGTATAACAATATTAGATCTGACCATGACTAGCTTAGTAATCATGACTTGTCCAGAATCAATCAAGATCTGATAAGAAACATGATTTACTCTAACGATAGTATAGCAATATTAGAAAATGATCTATTGCTGACAGGAAGTATAAAAATACTAGATCTGACCATGACTATCTTAGTAATCATGACTTGTCCAGAATCAATCAAGATCTTATCAGAAACATCAATTACTCTAACAATAGTATCACAATATTAGAAAATTTATCTACTGCTGACAGGTGGTATAACAATATTAGATCTGACCATGACTAGCTTAGTAATCATGACTTGTCCAGAATCAATCAAGATCTGATCAGAAACATCATTTACTCTAACAATAGTATCACAATATTAGAAAATTTATCTAATACTGACAGGTGGTATAACAATATTAGATCTGAACATGACTAGCTTAATAATCATGACTTGTCCAGAATCAATCAAGATCTGATAAGAAACATGATTTACTCTAACGATAGTATAGCAATATTAGAAAATGATCTATTGCTGACAAGAAGTATAACAATACTAGATCCGACCATGACTAGCTTAGTAATCATGACTTGTCCAGAATCAATCAAGATCTGATAAGAAACATGATTTACTGTAACGATATTATAGCAATATTAGAAAATAATCTATTGCTGACAGGAAGTATAACAATACTAGATCTGACTGTGACTAGCTTAGTAATCATGACTTGTCCAGAATCAATCAAGATCTGATCAGAAACATCATTTACTCTAACAATAGCATCACAATATTAGAAAAATTATCTACTGCCGACAGGTGGTGTAACAATATTAGATCTGACCATGACTAGCTTAGTAATCATGACTTGTCCAGAATCAATCAAGATCTGATAAGAAACATGATTTACTCTAACGATAGTATAGCAATATTAGAAAATGATCTATTGCTGACAGGAAGTATAAAAATACTAGATCTGACCATGACTATCTTAGTAATCATGACTTGTCCAGAATCAATCAAGATCTTATCAGAAACATCAATTACTCTAACAATAGTATCACAATATTAGAAAATTTATCTACTGCTGACAGGTGGTATAACAATATTAGATCTGACCATGACTAGCTTAGTAATCATGACTTGTCCAGAATCAATCAAGATCTGATCAGAAACATCATTTACTCTAACAATAGTATCACAATATTAGAAAATTTATCTACTGCTTACAAGTGGTATAACAATATTAGATCTGACCATGACTAGCTTAGTAATCATGACTTGTCCAGAATCAATCAAGATCTGATAAGAAACATGATTTACTCTAACGATAGTATAGCAATATTAGAAAATGATCTATTGCTGACAGGAAGTATAACAATACTAGATCCAACCATAACTAGCTTATTAATTATGAATTGTCCAGAATAAATCAAGATATGATCGGAAACATCATTTACTCTAACAATAGTATCACAATATTAGAAAATTTATCTACTGCTGACAGGTGGTATAACAATATTAGATCTGACCATGACTAGCTTAGTAGTCATGACTTGTCCAGAATCAATCAAGATCTGATAAGAAACATGATTTACTCTAACGATAGTATAGCAATATTAGAAAATGATCTATTGCTGACAGGAAGTATAACAACACTAGATCTGACCATGACTAGCTTAGTAATCATGACTTGTCCAGAATCAATCAAGATCTGATAAGAAACATGATTTACTGTAACGATATTATAGCAATATTAGAAAATAATCTATGATGACAGGAAGTATAACAATACTAGATCTGACCATGACTAGCTTAGTAATCATGACTTGTCCAGAATCAATCAAGATCTGATCAGAAACATCATTTACTCTAATAATAATATCACAATATTTGAAAATTTATCTACTGCTGATAGGTGGTATAACAATTTAGATCTGACCATGACTAGCTTAGTAATCATGACTTGTGCAGAATCAATCAAGATCTGATAAGAAACATGATTTACTCTAACGATAGTATAGCAATATTAGAAAATGATCTATTGCTGACAGGAAGTATAAAAATACTAGATCTGACCATGACTATCTTAGTAATCATGACTTGTCCAGAATCAATCAAGATCTTATCAGAAACATCAATTACTCTAACAATAGTATCACAATATTAGAAAATTTATCTAATACTGACAGGTGGTATAACAATATTAGATCTGAACATGACTAGCTTAACAATCATGACTTGTCCAGAATCAATCAAGATCTGATAAGAAACATGATTTACTCTAACGATAGTATAGCAATATTAGAAAATGATCTATTGCTGACAGGAAGTATAACAACACTAGATCCGACCATGACTAGCTTAGTAATCATGACTTGTCCAGAATCAATCAAGATCTGATAAGAAACATGATTTACTCTAACGATAGTATAGCAATATTAGAAAATGAACTATTGCTGACAGGAAGTATAACAATACTAGATCCGACCAGAACTAGCTTATTAATTGTGACTTGTCCATAATCAATCAAGATATGATCAGAAACATCAATTACTCTAACAATAGTATCACAATATTAGAAAATTAATCTACTGCTGTCAGGTGGTATAACAATATTAGATCTGACCATGACTAGCTTAGTAATCATGACTTGTCCAGAATCAATCAAGATCTGATAAGAAACATGATTTACTCTAACGATAGTATAGCAATATTAGAAAATGATCTATTGCTGACAGGAAGTATAACCATACTAGATCTGACCATAACTAGCTTATTAATTGTGACTTGTCCATAATCAATCAAGATATGATCAGAAACATCAATTACTCTAACAATAGTATCACAATATTAGAAAATTTATCTACTGCTTACAAGTGGTATAACAATATTAGATCTGACCATGACTAGCTTAGTAATCATGACTTGTCCAGAATCAATCAAGATCTGATAAGAAACATGATTTACTCTAACGATATTATAGCAATATTAGAAAATAATCTATGATGACAGGAAGTATAACAATACTAGATCTGACCATGACTAGCTTAGTAATCATGACTTGTCCAGAATCAATCAAGATCTGATCAGAAACATCATTTACTCTAATAATAATATCACAATATTTGAAAATTTATCTACTGCTGATAGGTGGTATAACAATTTAGATCTGACCATGACTAGCTTAGTAATCATGACTTGTCCAGAATCAATCATGATCTGATAAGAAACATGATTTACTCTAACGATAGTATAGCAATATTAGAAAATGATCTATTGCTGACAGGAAATATAAAAATACTAGATCTGACTATGACTATCTTAGTAATAATGACTTGTCCAGAATCAATCAAGATCTTATCAGAAACATCATTTACTCTAACAATAGCATCACAATATTAGAAAAATTATCTACTGCCGACAGGTGTGTAACAATATTTGATCTGACCATGACTAGCTTAGTAATCATGACTTGTCCAGAATCAATCAAGATCTGATAAGAAACATGATTTACTCTAACGATAGTATAGCAATATTAGAAAATGATCTATTGCTGACAGGAAGTATAAAAATACTAGATCTGACCATGACTATCTTAGTAATCATGACTTGTCCAGAATCAATCAAGATCTTATCAGAAACATCAATTACTCTAACAATAGTATCACAATATTAGAAAATTTATCTACTGCTGACAGGTGGTATAACAATATTAGATCTGACCATGACTAGCTTAGTAATCATGACTTGTCCAGAATCAATCAAGATCTGATCAGAAACATCATTTACTCTAACAATAGTATCACAATATTAGAAAATTTATCTACTGCTTACAAGTGGTATAACAATATTAGATCTGACCATGACTAGCTTAGTAATCATGACTTGTCCAGAATCAATCAAGATCTGATAAGAAACATGATTTACTCTAACGATAGTATAGCAATATTCGAAAATGATCTATTGCTGACAGGAAGTATAACAATACTAGATCCGACCATAACTAGCTTATTAATTATGACTTGTCCAGAATAAATCAAGATATGATCGGAAACATCATTTACTCTAACAATAGTATCACAATATTAGAAAATTTATCTACTGCTGACAGGTGGTATAACAATATTAGATCTGACAATGACTAGCTTAGTAATCATGACTTGTCCAGAATCAATCAAGATCTGATAAGAAACATGATTTACTCTAACGATAGTATAGCAATATTAGAAAATGATCTATTGCTGACAGGAAGTATAACAATACTAGATACGACCATAACTAGCTTATTAATTGTGACTTGTCCATAATCAATCAAGATATGATCAGAAACATCAATTACTCTAACAATAGTATCACAATATTAGAAAATTTATCTACTGCTTACAAGTGGTAAAACAATATTAGATCTGACCATGACTAGCTTAGTAATCATGACTTGTCCAGAATCAATCAAGATCTGATAAGAAACATGATTTACTCTAACGATAGTATAGCAATATTAGAAAATGATCTATTGCTGACAGGAAGTATAACAACACTAGATCCGACCATGACTAGCTTAGTAATCATGACTTGTCCAGAATCAATCAAGATCTGATAAGAAACATGATTTACTGTAACGATATTATAGCAATATTAGAAAATAATCTATTGCTGACAGGAAGTATAACAATACCAGATCTGACCATGACTAGCTTAGTAATCATGACTTGTCCAGAATCAATCAAGATCTGATAAGAAACATGATTTACTCTAACGATAGTATAGCAATATTAGAAAATGATCTATTGCTGACAGGAAGTATAACAATACTAGATCCGACCATAACTAGCTTATTAATTATGACTTGTCCAGAATAAATCAAGATATGATCGGAAACATCATTTACTCTAAGAATAGTATCACAATATTAGAAAATTTATCTACTGCTGACAGGTGGTATAACAATATTAGATCTGACCATGACTAGCTTAGTAATCATGACTTGTCCAGAATCAATCAAGATCTGATAAGAAACATGATTTACTCTAACGATAGTATAGCAATATTAGAAAATGATCTATTGCTGACTGGAAGTATAACAATACTAGATACGACCATAACTAGCTTATTAATTGTGACTTGTCCATAATCAATCAAGATATGATCAGAAACATCAATTACTCTAACAATAGTATCACAATATTAGAAAATTTATCTACTGCTTACAAGTGGTATAACAATATTAGATCTGACCATGACTAGCTTAGTAATCATGACTTGTCCAGAATCAATCAAGATCTGATAAGAAACATGATTTACTCTAACGATAGTATAGCAATATTAGAAAATGATCTATTGCTGACAGGAAGTATAACAATACTAGATCCGACCATAACTAGCTTATTAATTATGACTTGTCCAGAATAAATCAAGATATGATCGGAAACATCATTTACTCTAAGAATAGTATCACAATATTAGAAAATTTATCTACTGCTGACAGGTGGTATAACAATATTAGATCTGACCATGACTAGCTTAGTAATCATGACTTGTCCAGAATCAATCAAGATCTGATAAGAAACATGATTTACTCTAACGATAGTATAGCAATATTAGAAAATGATCTATTGCTGACTGGAAGTATAACAATACTAGATACGACCATAACTAGCTTATTAATTGTGACTTGTCCATAATCAATCAAGATATGATCAGAAACATCAATTACTCTAACAATAGTATCACAATATTAGAAAATTTATCTACTGCTTACAAGTGGTATAACAATATTAGATCTGACCATGACTAGCTTAGTAATCATGACTTGTCCAGAATCAATCAAGATCTGATAAGAAACATGATTTACTCTAACGATAGTATAGCAATATTAGAAAATGATCTATTGCTGACAGGAAGTATAACAACACTAGATCCGACCATGACTAGCTTAGTAATCATGACTTGTCCAGAATCAATCAAGATCTGATAAGAAACATGATTTACTGTAACGATATTATAGCAATATTAGAAAATAATCTATGATGACAGGAAGTATAACAATACTAGATCTGACCATGACTAGCTTAGTAATCATGACTTGTCCAGAATCAATCAAGATCTGATAAGAAACATGATTTACTGTAACGATATTATAGCAATATTAGAAAATAATCTATTGCTGACAGGAAGTATAACAATACCAGATCTGACCATGACTAGCTTAGTAATCATGACTTGTCCAGAATCAATCAAGATCTGATCAGAAACATCATTTACTCTAACAATAGTATCACAATATTAGAAAATTTATCTACTGCTTACAAGTGGTATAACAATATTAGATCTGACCATGACTAGCTTAGTAATCATGACTTGTCCAGAATCAATCAAGATCTGATAAGAAACATGATTTACTCTAACGATAGTATAGCAATATTAGAAAATGATCTATTGCTGACAGGAAGTATAACAATACTAGATCCGACCATAATTAGCTTATTAATTATGACTTGTCCAGAATAAATCAAGATATGATCGGAAACATCATTTACTCTAACAATAGTATCACAATATTAGAAAATTTATCTACTGCTGACAGGTGGTATAACAATATTAGATCTGACCATGACTAGCTTAGTAATCATGACTTGTCCAGAATCAATCAAGATCTGATAAGAAACATGATTTACTCTAACGATAGTATAGCAATATTAGAAAATGATCTATTGCTGACAGGAAGTATAACAATACTAGATACGACCATAACTAGCTTATTAATTGTGACTTGTCCATAATCAATCAAGATATGATCAGAAACATCAATTACTCTAACAATAGTATCACAATATTAGAAAATTTATCTACTGCTTACAAGTGGTATAACAATATTAGATCTGACCATGACTAGCTTAGTAATCATGACTTGTCCAGAATCAATCAAGATCTGATAAGAAACATGATTTACTGTAACGATATTATAGCAATATTAGAAAATAATCTATGATGACAGGAAGTATAACAATATTAGATCTGACCATGACTAGCTTAGTAATCATGACTTGTCCAGAATCAATCAAGATCTGATCAGAAACATCATTTACTCTAATAATAATATCACAATATTTGAAAATTTATCTACTGCTGATAGGTGGTATAACAATTTAGATCTGACCATGACTAGCTTAGTAATCATGACTTGTCCAGAATCAATCAAGATCTGATAAGAAACATGATTTACTCTAACGATAGTATAACAATATTAGAAAATGATCTATTGCTGACAGGAAGTATAAAAATACTAGATCTGACCATGACTATCTTAGTAATCATGACTTGTCCAGAATCAATCAAGATCTTATCAGAAACATCAATTACTCTAACAATAGTATCACAATATTAGAAAATTTATCTGATACTGACAGGTGGTATAACAATATTAGATCTGAACATGACTAGCTTAATAATCATGACTTGTCCAGAATCAATCAAGATCTGATAAGAAACATGATTTACTCTAACGATAGTATAGCAATATTAAAAATGATCTATTGCTGACAAGAAGTATAACAATACTAGATCCGACCATGACTAGCTTAGTAATCGTGACTTGTCCAGAATCAATCAAGATCTGATAAGAAACATGATTTACTGTAACGATATTATAGCAATATTAGAAAATAATCTATTGCTGACAGGAAGTATAACAATACTAGATCTGACCATGACTAGCTTAGTAATCATGACTTGTCCAGAATCAATCAAGATCTGATCAGAAACATCATTTACTCTAATAATAGTATCACAATATTTGAAAATTTATCTACTGTTGATAGGTGGTATAACAATTTAGATCTGACCATGACTAGCTTAGTAATCATGACTTGTCCAGAATCAATCAAGATCTGATAAGAAACATGATTTACTCTAACGATAGTATAGCAATATTAGAAAATGATCTATTGCTGACAGGAAGTATAAAAATACTAGATCTAACCATGACTATCTTAGTAATCATGACTTGTCCAGAATCAATCAAGATCTTATCAGAAACATCAATTACTCTAACAATAGTATCACAATATTAGAAAATTTATCTAATACTGACAGGTGGTATAACAATATTAGATCTGAACATGACTAGCTTAATAATAATGACTTGTCCAGAATCAATCAAGATCTGATAAGAAACATGATTTACTCTAACGATAGTATAGCAATATTAGAAAATGATCTATTGCTGACAGGAAGTATAACAATACTAGATCTGACCATGACTAGCTTAGTTATCATGACTTGTCCAGAATCAATCATGATCTGATCAGAAACATCATTTACTCTAACAATAGTATCACAATATTAGAAACTTTATCTACTGCTGACAGGTGGTATAACAATATTAGATCTGACCATGACTAACTTAGTAATCATGACATGTCCAGAATCAATCAAGATCTGATAAGAAACATGATTTACTCTAACGATAGTATAGCAATGTTAGAAAATGATCTATTGCTGACAGTAAGTATAACAATACTAGATCTGACCATAACTAGCTTTTTAATTATGACTTGTCCAGAATCAATCAAGATATGATCAGAAACACCATTTACTCTAACAATAGTATCACAATATTAGAAACTTTATCTACTGCTGACAGGTGGTATAACAATATTAGATCTGACCATGACTAGCTTAGTAATCATGACTTGTCCAGAATCAATCAAGATCTGATAAGAAACATGATTTACTCTAACGATAGTATAGCAATATTAGAAAATGATCTATTGCTGACATGAAGTATAACAATACTAGATCTGACCATGAATAGCTTAGTAATCATGACTTGTCCAGAATCAATCATGATCTGTTCAGAAACATCATTTACTCTAACAATAGTATCACAATATTAGAAAATTTATCTACTGCTAATAGGTGGTATAACAATATTAAATCTGACCATGACTAGCTTAGTAATCATGACTTGTCCAGAATCAATCAAGATCTGATAAGAAACATGATTTACTCTAACGATAGTATAGCAATTTTAGAAAATGATCTATTGCTGACAGGAATTATAACAATGCTAGATCCGACCATAACTAGCTTATTAATTGTGACTTGTCCATAATCAATCAAGATATGATCAGAAACATCAATTACTCAAACAATAGTATCACAATATTAGAAAATTTATCTACTGCTTACAAGTGGTATAACAATATTAGATCTGACCATGACTAGCTTAGTAATCATGACTTGTCCAGAATCAATCAAGATCTGATAAGAAACATGATTTACTCTAACGATAGTATAGCAATATTAGAAAATGATCTATTGCTGACATGAAGTATAACAATACTAGATCTGACCATGAATAGCTTAGTAATAATGACTTGTCCAGAATCAATCAAGATCTTATCAGAAACATCATTTACTCTAACAATAGCATCACAATATTAGAAAAATTATCTACTGCCGACAGGTGTGTAACAATATTTGATCTGACCATGACTAGCTTAGTAATCATGACTTGTCCAGAATCAATCAAGATCTGATAAGAAACATGATTTACTCTAACGATAGTATAGCAATATTAGAAAATGATCTATTGCTGACAGGAAGTATAAAAATACTAGATCTGACCATGACTATCTTAGTAATCATGACTTGTCCAGAATCAATCAAGATCTTATCAGAAACATCAATTACTCTAACAATAGTATCACAATATTAGAAAATTTATCTACTGCTGACAGGTGGTATAACAATATTAGATCTGACCATGACTAGCTTAGTAATCATGACTTGTCCAGAATCAATCAAGATCTGATCAGAAACATCATTTACTCTAACAATAGTATCACAATATTAGAAAATTTATCTACTGCTTACAAGTGGTATAACAATATTAGATCTGACCATGACTAGCTTAGTAATCATGACTTGTCCAGAATCAATCAAGATCTGATAAGAAACATGATTTACTCTAACGATAGTATAGCAATATTCGAAAATGATCTATTGCTGACAGGAAGTATAACAATACTAGATCCGACCATAACTAGCTTATTAATAATGACTTGTCCAGAATAAATCAAGATATGATCGGAAACATCATTTACTCTAACAATAGTATCACAATATTAGAAAATTTATCTACTGCTGACAGGTGGTATAACAATATTAGATCTGACAATGACTAGCTTAGTAATCATGACTTGTCCAGAATCAATCAAGATCTGATAAGAAACATGATTTACTCTAACGATAGTATAGCAATATTAGAAAATGATCTATTGCTGACAGGAAGTATAACAATACTAGATACGACCATAACTAGCTTATTAATTGTGACTTGTCCATAATCAATCAAGATATGATCAGAAACATCAATTACTCTAACAATAGTATCACAATATTAGAAAATTTATCTACTGCTTACAAGTGGTAAAACAATATTAGATCTGACCATGACTAGCTTAGTAATCATGACTTGTCCAGAATCAATCAAGATCTGATAAGAAACATGATTTACTCTAACGATAGTATAGCAATATTAGAAAATGATCTATTGCTGACAGGAAGTATAACAACACTAGATCCGACCATGACTAGCTTAGTAATCATGACTTGTCCAGAATCAATCAAGATCTGATAAGAAACATGATTTACTGTAACGATATTATAGCAATATTAGAAAATAATCTATTGCTGACAGGAAGTATAACAATACCAGATCTGACCATGACTAGCTTAGTAATCATGACTTGTCCAGAATCAATCAAGATCTGATAAGAAACATGATTTACTCTAACGATAGTATAGCAATATTAGAAAATGATCTATTGCTGACAGGAAGTATAACAATACTAGATCCGACCATAACTAGCTTATTAATTATGACTTGTCCAGAATAAATCAAGATATGATCGGAAACATCATTTACTCTAAGAATAGTATCACAATATTAGAAAATTTATCTACTGCTGACAGGTGGTATAACAATATTAGATCTGACCATGACTAGCTTAGTAATCATGACTTGTCCAGAATCAATCAAGATCTGATAAGAAACATGATTTACTCTAACGATAGTATAGCAATATTAGAAAATGATCTATTGCTGACTGGAAGTATAACAATACTAGATACGACCATAACTAGCTTATTAATTGTGACTTGTCCATAATCAATCAAGATATGATCAGAAACATCAATTACTCTAACAATAGTATCACAATATTAGAAAATTTATCTACTGCTTACAAGTGGTATAACAATATTAGATCTGACCATGACTAGCTTAGTAATCATGACTTGTCCAGAATCAATCAAGATCTGATAAGAAACATGATTTACTCTAACGATAGTATAGCAATATTAGAAAATGATCTATTGCTGACAGGAAGTATAACAATACTAGATCCGACCATAACTAGCTTATTAATTATGACTTGTCCAGAATAAATCAAGATATGATCGGAAACATCATTTACTCTAAGAATAGTATCACAATATTAGAAAATTTATCTACTGCTGACAGGTGGTATAACAATATTAGATCTGACCATGACTAGCTTAGTAATCATGACTTGTCCAGAATCAATCAAGATCTGATAAGAAACATGATTTACTCTAACGATAGTATAGCAATATTAGAAAATGATCTATTGCTGACTGGAAGTATAACAATACTAGATACGACCATAACTAGCTTATTAATTGTGACTTGTCCATAATCAATCAAGATATGATCAGAAACATCAATTACTCTAACAATAGTATCACAATATTAGAAAATTTATCTACTGCTTACAAGTGGTATAACAATATTAGATCTGACCATGACTAGCTTAGTAATCATGACTTGTCCAGAATCAATCAAGATCTGATAAGAAACATGATTTACTCTAACGATAGTATAGCAATATTAGAAAATGATCTATTGCTGACAGGAAGTATAACAACACTAGATCCGACCATGACTAGCTTAGTAATCATGACTTGTCCAGAATCAATCAAGATCTGATAAGAAACATGATTTACTGTAACGATATTATAGCAATATTAGAAAATAATCTATGATGACAGGAAGTATAACAATACTAGATCTGACCATGACTAGCTTAGTAATCATGACTTGTCCAGAATCAATCAAGATCTGATAAGAAACATGATTTACTGTAACGATATTATAGCAATATTAGAAAATAATCTATTGCTGACAGGAAGTATAACAATACCAGATCTGACCATGACTAGCTTAGTAATCATGACTTGTCCAGAATCAATCAAGATCTGATCAGAAACATCATTTACTCTAACAATAGTATCACAATATTAGAAAATTTATCTACTGCTTACAAGTGGTATAACAATATTAGATCTGACCATGACTAGCTTAGTAATCATGACTTGTCCAGAATCAATCAAGATCTGATAAGAAACATGATTTACTCTAACGATAGTATAGCAATATTAGAAAATGATCTATTGCTGACAGGAAGTATAACAATACTAGATCCGACCATAATTAGCTTATTAATTATGACTTGTCCAGAATAAATCAAGATATGATCGGAAACATCATTTACTCTAACAATAGTATCACAATATTAGAAAATTTATCTACTGCTGACAGGTGGTATAACAATATTAGATCTGACCATGACTAGCTTAGTAATCATGACTTGTCCAGAATCAATCAAGATCTGATAAGAAACATGATTTACTCTAACGATAGTATAGCAATATTAGAAAATGATCTATTGCTGACAGGAAGTATAACAATACTAGATACGACCATAACTAGCTTATTAATTGTGACTTGTCCATAATCAATCAAGATATGATCAGAAACATCAATTACTCTAACAATAGTATCACAATATTAGAAAATTTATCTACTGCTTACAAGTGGTATAACAATATTAGATCTGACCATGACTAGCTTAGTAATCATGACTTGTCCAGAATCAATCAAGATCTGATAAGAAACATGATTTACTGTAACGATATTATAGCAATATTAGAAAATAATCTATGATGACAGGAAGTATAACAATATTAGATCTGACCATGACTAGCTTAGTAATCATGACTTGTCCAGAATCAATCAAGATCTGATCAGAAACATCATTTACTCTAATAATAATATCACAATATTTGAAAATTTATCTACTGCTGATAGGTGGTATAACAATTTAGATCTGACCATGACTAGCTTAGTAATCATGACTTGTCCAGAATCAATCAAGATCTGATAAGAAACATGATTTACTCTAACGATAGTATAACAATATTAGAAAATGATCTATTGCTGACAGGAAGTATAAAAATACTAGATCTGACCATGACTATCTTAGTAATCATGACTTGTCCAGAATCAATCAAGATCTTATCAGAAACATCAATTACTCTAACAATAGTATCACAATATTAGAAAATTTATCTGATACTGACAGGTGGTATAACAATATTAGATCTGAACATGACTAGCTTAATAATCATGACTTGTCCAGAATCAATCAAGATCTGATAAGAAACATGATTTACTCTAACGATAGTATAGCAATATTAAAAATGATCTATTGCTGACAAGAAGTATAACAATACTAGATCCGACCATGACTAGCTTAGTAATCGTGACTTGTCCAGAATCAATCAAGATCTGATAAGAAACATGATTTACTGTAACGATATTATAGCAATATTAGAAAATAATCTATTGCTGACAGGAAGTATAACAATACTAGATCTGACCATGACTAGCTTAGTAATCATGACTTGTCCAGAATCAATCAAGATCTGATCAGAAACATCATTTACTCTAATAATAGTATCACAATATTTGAAAATTTATCTACTGTTGATAGGTGGTATAACAATTTAGATCTGACCATGACTAGCTTAGTAATCATGACTTGTCCAGAATCAATCAAGATCTGATAAGAAACATGATTTACTCTAACGATAGTATAGCAATATTAGAAAATGATCTATTGCTGACAGGAAGTATAAAAATACTAGATCTAACCATGACTATCTTAGTAATCATGACTTGTCCAGAATCAATCAAGATCTTATCAGAAACATCAATTACTCTAACAATAGTATCACAATATTAGAAAATTTATCTAATACTGACAGGTGGTATAACAATATTAGATCTGAACATGACTAGCTTAATAATAATGACTTGTCCAGAATCAATCAAGATCTGATAAGAAACATGATTTACTCTAACGATAGTATAGCAATATTAGAAAATGATCTATTGCTGACAGGAAGTATAACAATACTAGATCTGACCATGACTAGCTTAGTTATCATGACTTGTCCAGAATCAATCATGATCTGATCAGAAACATCATTTACTCTAACAATAGTATCACAATATTAGAAACTTTATCTACTGCTGACAGGTGGTATAACAATATTAGATCTGACCATGACTAACTTAGTAATCATGACATGTCCAGAATCAATCAAGATCTGATAAGAAACATGATTTACTCTAACGATAGTATAGCAATGTTAGAAAATGATCTATTGCTGACAGTAAGTATAACAATACTAGATCTGACCATAACTAGCTTTTTAATTATGACTTGTCCAGAATCAATCAAGATATGATCAGAAACACCATTTACTCTAACAATAGTATCACAATATTAGAAACTTTATCTACTGCTGACAGGTGGTATAACAATATTAGATCTGACCATGACTAGCTTAGTAATCATGACTTGTCCAGAATCAATCAAGATCTGATAAGAAACATGATTTACTCTAACGATAGTATAGCAATATTAGAAAATGATCTATTGCTGACATGAAGTATAACAATACTAGATCTGACCATGAATAGCTTAGTAATCATGACTTGTCCAGAATCAATCATGATCTGTTCAGAAACATCATTTACTCTAACAATAGTATCACAATATTAGAAAATTTATCTACTGCTAATAGGTGGTATAACAATATTAAATCTGACCATGACTAGCTTAGTAATCATGACTTGTCCAGAATCAATCAAGATCTGATAAGAAACATGATTTACTCTAACGATAGTATAGCAATTTTAGAAAATGATCTATTGCTGACAGGAAGTATAACAATGCTAGATCCGACCATAACTAGCTTATTAATTGTGACTTGTCCATAATCAATCAAGATATGATCAGAAACATCAATTACTCAAACAATAGTATCACAATATTAGAAAATTTATCTACTGCTTACAAGTGGTATAACAATATTAGATCTGACCATGACTAGCTTAGTAATCATGACTTGTCCAGAATCAATCAAGATCTGATAAGAAACATGATTTACTCTAACGATAGTATAGCAATATTAGAAAATGATCTATTGCTGACAGGAAGTATAACAACACTAGATCCGACCATGACTAGCTTAGTAATCATGACTTGTCCAGAATCAATCAAGATCTGATAAGAAACATGATTTACTGTAACGATATTATAGCAATATTAGAAAATAATCTATTGCTGACAGGAAGTATAACAATACTAGATCTGACAATGACTAGCTTAGTAATCATGACTTGTCCAGAATCAATCAAGATCTGATCAGAAACATCATTTACTCTAATAATAGTATCACAATATTTGAAAATTTATCTACTGCTGATAGGTGGTATAACAATTTAGATCTGACCATGACTAGCTTAGTAATCATGACTTGTCCAGAATCAATCAAGATCTGATAAGAAACATGATTTACTCTAACGATAGTATAGCAATATTAGAAAATGATCTATTGCTGACAGGAAGTATAACAACACTAGATCCGACCATGACTAGCTTAGTAATCATGACTTGTCCAGAATCAATCAAGATCTGATAAGAAACATGATTTACTGTAACGATATTATAGCAATATTAGAAAATAATCTATTGCTGACAGGAAGTATAACAATACTAGATCTGACCATGACTAGCTTAGTAATCATGACTTGTCCAGAATCAATCAAGATCTGATCAGAAACATCATTTACTCTAACAATAGTATCACAATATTAGAAAATTTATCTACTGCTTACAAGTGGTATAACAATATTAGATCTGACCATGACTAGCTTAGTAATCATGACTTGTCCAGAATCAATCAAGATCTGATAAGAAACATGATTTACTCTAACGATAGTATAGCAATATTAGAAAATGATCTATTGCTGACAGGAAGTATAACAATACTAGATCCGACCATAACTAGCTTATTAATTATGACTTGTCCAGAATAAATCAAGATATGATCGGAAACATCATTTACTCTAAGAATAGTATCACAATATTAGAAAATTTATCTACTGCTGACAGGTGGTATAACAATATTAGATCTGACCATGACTAGCTTAGTAATCATGACTTGTCCAGAATCAATCAAGATCTGATAAGAAACATGATTTACTCTAACGATAGTATAGCAATATTAGAAAATGATCTATTGCTGACTGGAAGTATAACAATACTAGATACGACCATAACTAGCTTATTAATTGTGACTTGTCCATAATCAATCAAGATATGATCAGAAACATCAATTACTCTAACAATAGTATCACAATATTAGAAAATTTATCTACTGCTTACAAGTGGTATAACAATATTAGATCTGACCATGACTAGCTTAGTAATCATGACTTGTCCAGAATCAATCAAGATCTGATAAGAAACATGATTTACTCTAACGATAGTATAGCAATATTAGAAAATGATCTATTGCTGACAGGAAGTATAACAACACTAGATCCGACCATGACTAGCTTAGTAATCATGACTTGTCCAGAATCAATCAAGATCTGATAAGAAACATGATTTACTGTAACGATATTATAGCAATATTAGAAAATAATCTATGATGACAGGAAGTATAACAATACTAGATCTGACCATGACTAGCTTAGTAATCATGACTTGTCCAGAATCAATCAAGATCTGATAAGAAACATGATTTACTGTAACGATATTATAGCAATATTAGAAAATAATCTATTGCTGACAGGAAGTATAACAATACCAGATCTGACCATGACTAGCTTAGTAATCATGACTTGTCCAGAATCAATCAAGATCTGATCAGAAACATCATTTACTCTAACAATAGTATCACAATATTAGAAAATTTATCTACTGCTTACAAGTGGTATAACAATATTAGATCTGACCATGACTAGCTTAGTAATCATGACTTGTCCAGAATCAATCAAGATCTGATAAGAAACATGATTTACTCTAACGATAGTATAGCAATATTAGAAAATGATCTATTGCTGACAGGAAGTATAACAATACTAGATCCGACCATAATTAGCTTATTAATTATGACTTGTCCAGAATAAATCAAGATATGATCGGAAACATCATTTACTCTAACAATAGTATCACAATATTAGAAAATTTATCTACTGCTGACAGGTGGTATAACAATATTAGATCTGACCATGACTAGCTTAGTAATCATGACTTGTCCAGAATCAATCAAGATCTGATAAGAAACATGATTTACTCTAACGATAGTATAGCAATATTAGAAAATGATCTATTGCTGACAGGAAGTATAACAATACTAGATACGACCATAACTAGCTTATTAATTGTGACTTGTCCATAATCAATCAAGATATGATCAGAAACATCAATTACTCTAACAATAGTATCACAATATTAGAAAATTTATCTACTGCTTACAAGTGGTATAACAATATTAGATCTGACCATGACTAGCTTAGTAATCATGACTTGTCCAGAATCAATCAAGATCTGATAAGAAACATGATTTACTGTAACGATATTATAGCAATATTAGAAAATAATCTATGATGACAGGAAGTATAACAATATTAGATCTGACCATGACTAGCTTAGTAATCATGACTTGTCCAGAATCAATCAAGATCTGATCAGAAACATCATTTACTCTAATAATAATATCACAATATTTGAAAATTTATCTACTGCTGATAGGTGGTATAACAATTTAGATCTGACCATGACTAGCTTAGTAATCATGACTTGTCCAGAATCAATCAAGATCTGATAAGAAACATGATTTACTCTAACGATAGTATAACAATATTAGAAAATGATCTATTGCTGACAGGAAGTATAAAAATACTAGATCTGACCATGACTATCTTAGTAATCATGACTTGTCCAGAATCAATCAAGATCTTATCAGAAACATCAATTACTCTAACAATAGTATCACAATATTAGAAAATTTATCTGATACTGACAGGTGGTATAACAATATTAGATCTGAACATGACTAGCTTAATAATCATGACTTGTCCAGAATCAATCAAGATCTGATAAGAAACATGATTTACTCTAACGATAGTATAGCAATATTAAAAATGATCTATTGCTGACAAGAAGTATAACAATACTAGATCCGACCATGACTAGCTTAGTAATCGTGACTTGTCCAGAATCAATCAAGATCTGATAAGAAACATGATTTACTGTAACGATATTATAGCAATATTAGAAAATAATCTATTGCTGACAGGAAGTATAACAATACTAGATCTGACCATGA
The DNA here is from genome assembly GCA_037428765.1 of Rubia yunnanensis. Lineage (NCBI taxonomy): Eukaryota > Viridiplantae > Streptophyta > Magnoliopsida > Gentianales > Rubiaceae > Rubia > Rubia yunnanensis. The sequence goes on from CM075064.1 coordinate 78,324,684, forward strand.
CTAGCTTAGTAATCATGACTTGTCCAGAATCAATCAAGATCTGATCAGAAACATCATTTACTCTAATAATAGTATCACAATATTTGAAAATTTATCTACTGTTGATAGGTGGTATAACAATTTAGATCTGACCATGACTAGCTTAGTAATCATGACTTGTCCAGAATCAATCAAGATCTGATAAGAAACATGATTTACTCTAACGATAGTATAGCAATATTAGAAAATGATCTATTGCTGACAGGAAGTATAAAAATACTAGATCTAACCATGACTATCTTAGTAATCATGACTTGTCCAGAATCAATCAAGATCTTATCAGAAACATCAATTACTCTAACAATAGTATCACAATATTAGAAAATTTATCTAATACTGACAGGTGGTATAACAATATTAGATCTGAACATGACTAGCTTAATAATAATGACTTGTCCAGAATCAATCAAGATCTGATAAGAAACATGATTTACTCTAACGATAGTATAGCAATATTAGAAAATGATCTATTGCTGACAGGAAGTATAACAATACTAGATCTGACCATGACTAGCTTAGTTATCATGACTTGTCCAGAATCAATCATGATCTGATCAGAAACATCATTTACTCTAACAATAGTATCACAATATTAGAAACTTTATCTACTGCTGACAGGTGGTATAACAATATTAGATCTGACCATGACTAACTTAGTAATCATGACATGTCCAGAATCAATCAAGATCTGATAAGAAACATGATTTACTCTAACGATAGTATAGCAATGTTAGAAAATGATCTATTGCTGACAGTAAGTATAACAATACTAGATCTGACCATAACTAGCTTTTTAATTATGACTTGTCCAGAATCAATCAAGATATGATCAGAAACACCATTTACTCTAACAATAGTATCACAATATTAGAAACTTTATCTACTGCTGACAGGTGGTATAACAATATTAGATCTGACCATGACTAGCTTAGTAATCATGACTTGTCCAGAATCAATCAAGATCTGATAAGAAACATGATTTACTCTAACGATAGTATAGCAATATTAGAAAATGATCTATTGCTGACATGAAGTATAACAATACTAGATCTGACCATGAATAGCTTAGTAATCATGACTTGTCCAGAATCAATCATGATCTGTTCAGAAACATCATTTACTCTAACAATAGTATCACAATATTAGAAAATTTATCTACTGCTAATAGGTGGTATAACAATATTAAATCTGACCATGACTAGCTTAGTAATCATGACTTGTCCAGAATCAATCAAGATCTGATAAGAAACATGATTTACTCTAACGATAGTATAGCAATTTTAGAAAATGATCTATTGCTGACAGGAAGTATAACAATGCTAGATCCGACCATAACTAGCTTATTAATTGTGACTTGTCCATAATCAATCAAGATATGATCAGAAACATCAATTACTCAAACAATAGTATCACAATATTAGAAAATTTATCTACTGCTTACAAGTGGTATAACAATATTAGATCTGACCATGACTAGCTTAGTAATCATGACTTGTCCAGAATCAATCAAGATCTGATAAGAAACATGATTTACTCTAACGATAGTATAGCAATATTAGAAAATGATCTATTGCTGACAGGAAGTATAACAACACTAGATCCGACCATGACTAGCTTAGTAATCATGACTTGTCCAGAATCAATCAAGATCTGATAAGAAACATGATTTACTGTAACGATATTATAGCAATATTAGAAAATAATCTATTGCTGACAGGAAGTATAACAATACTAGATCTGACAATGACTAGCTTAGTAATCATGACTTGTCCAGAATCAATCAAGATCTGATCAGAAACATCATTTACTCTAATAATAGTATCACAATATTTGAAAATTTATCTACTGCTGATAGGTGGTATAACAATTTAGATCTGACCATGACTAGCTTAGTAATCATGACTTGTCCAGAATCAATCAAGATCTGATAAGAAACATGATTTACTCTAACGATAGTATAGCAATATTAGAAAATGATCTATTGCTGACAGGAAGTATAACAACACTAGATCCGACCATGACTAGCTTAGTAATCATGACTTGTCCAGAATCAATCAAGATCTGATAAGAAACATGATTTACTGTAACGATATTATAGCAATATTAGAAAATAATCTATGATGACAGGAAGTATAACAATACTAGATCTGACCATGACTAGCTTAGTAATCATGACTTGTCCAGAATCAATCAAGATCTGATAAGAAACATGATTTACTGTAACGATATTATAGCAATATTAGAAAATGATCTATTGCTGACAGGAAGTATAACAATACTAGATCTGACCATAACTAGCTTAGTAATCATGACTTGTCCAGAATCAATCAAGATCTGATCAGAAACATCATTTACTCTAACAATAGTATCACAATATTAGAAAATTTATCTACTGGTGACAGGTGGTATAACAATATTAGATCTAACCATGACTAGCTTAGTAATCATGACTTGTCCAGAATCAATCAAGATCTGATAAGAAACATGATTTACTCTAACGATAGTATAGCAATATTAGAAAATGATCTATTGCTGACAGGAAGTATAAAAATACTAGATCTGACCATGACTATCTTAGTAATCATGACTTGTCCAGAATCAATCAAGATCTTATCAGAAACATCAATTACTCTAACAATAGTATCACAATATTAGAAAATTTGTCTAATACTGACAGGTGGTATAAAAATATTAGATCTGAACATGACTAGCTTAATAATCATGACTTGTCCAGAATCAATGAAGATCTGATAAGAAACATGATTTACTCTAACGATAGTATAGCAATATTAGAAAATGATCTATTGCTGACAGGAAGTATAACAATACTAGATCTGACCAAGGCTAAGCTTAGTAATCATGACTTGTCCAGAATCAATCATGATCTGATCAGAAACATCATTTACTCTAACAATAGTATCACAATATTAGAAACTTTATCTACTGCTAACAGGTGGTATAACAATATTAGATCTGACCATGACTAACTTAGTAATCATGACTTGTCCAGAATCAATCAAGATCTGATAAGAAACATGATTTACTCTAACGATAGTATAGCAATGTTAGAAAATGATCTATTGCTGACAGGAAGTATAACAATACTAGATCCAACCATAACTAGCTTATTAATTATGACTTGTTCAGAATCAATCAAGATATGATCAGAAACACCATTTACTCTAACAATAGTATCACAATATTAGAAACTTTATCTACTGCTGACAGGTGGTATAACAATATTAGATCTGACCATGACTAGCTTAGTAATCATGACTTGTCCAGAATCAATCAAGATATGATAAGAAACATGATTTACTCTAACGATAGTATAGCAATACTAGAAAATGATCTATTGCTGACAGTAAGTATAACAATACTAGATCCGACCATAACTAGCTTATTAATTATGACTTGTCCAGAATCAATCAAGATATGATCAGAAACACCATTTACTCTAACAGTAGTATCACAATATTAGAAAATTTATCTACTGCTGATAGGTGGTATAACAATATTAGATCTGACCATGACTAGCTTAGTAACAATAACTTGTCCATAATCTATCAAGATCCGATAAGAAACATGATTTACTCTAACGATAGTATAGCAATATTAGAAAATGATCTATTGCTGACAGGAAGTATAAAAATACTAGATCTGACCATGACTATCTTAGTAATCATGACTTGTCCAGAATCAATCAAGATCTTATCAGAAACATCAATTACTCTAACAATAGTATCACAACATTAGAAAATTTATCTACTGCTGACAGATGGTATAACAATATTAGATCTGAACATGACTAGCTTAGTAATCATGACTTGTCCAGAATCAATCAAGATCTGATAAGAAATATGATTTACTCTAACTATAGTATAGCAATATTAGAAAATGATCTATTGCTGACAGAAAGTATAACAATAATAGATCCGACCATGACTAGCTTAGTAATCATGACTTGTCCAGAATCAATCAAGATCGGATAAGAAACATGATTTACTCTAACGATAGTATAGCAATATTAGAAAATGATCTATTGCTGACAGGAAGTATAACAATACTAGATCTGACCGTGACTAGCTTAGTAATCATGACTTGTCCAGAATCAATCAAGATCTGATCAGAAACATAATTTACTCTAATAATAGTATCACAATATTAGAAAATTTATCTACTGCTGACAGGTGGTATAACAATATTAGATTTAACCATGACTAGCTTAGTAACCATAACTTGTCCAGAATCAATCAAGATCTGATAAGAAACATGATTTACTCTAACGATAGTATAGCAATATTAATAAATGATCTATTGCTGACAGGAAGTATAAAAATACTAGATCTGACCATGACTATCTTAGTAATCATGACTTGTCCAGAATCAATCAAGATCTTATCAGAAACATCATTTACTCTAACAATAGTATCACAATATTAGAAAATTTATCTACTGCTGACAGGTGGTATAACAATATTAGATCTGAACATGACTAGCTTAGTAATCATGACTTGTCCAGAATCAATCAAGTTCTGGTAAGAAACATGATTTACTCTAACGATAGTATAGCAATATTAGAACATGATCTATTGTTGACAGGAAGTATAATAATACTAGATCTGACCATGCCTAGCTTAGTAATCATGACTTGTCCAGAATCAATAAAGATCTGATCAGAAACATCATTTACTCTAACAATAGTATCACAATATTAAAAAATTTATCTACTGCTGACAGGTGGTATAACAATTTAGATCTGACCATGACTTGCTTAGTAACCATAACTTGTCCAGAATCTATCAAGATCTGATAAGAAACATGATTTACTCTAACGATAGTATAGCAATATTAGAAAATGATCTATTACTGACAGGAAGTATAACAATACTAGATCTGACCATGACTAGCTTAGTAATCATGACTTGTCCAGAATCAATCATGATCTGATCAGAAACATCATTTACTCTAACAATAGTATCACAATATTAGAAAATTTATCTACTACTGACATGTGGTATAACAATATTAGATCTGACCATGACTAGCTTAGTAATCATGACTTGTCCAGAATCAATCAAGATCTGATAAGAAACATGATTTACTCTAACGATAGTATAGCAATATTAGAAAATGATCTATTGCTGACAGGAAGTATAACAATATTAGATCTGAACATGACTAGCTAAGTAATCATGACTTGTCCAGAATCAATCATGATCTGTTCAGAAACATCATTTACTCTAACAATAGTATCACAATATTAGAAAATTTATCTACTGCTGACAGGTGGTATAACAATATTAGATCTGACCATGACTAGCTTAGTAATCATGACTTGTCCAGAATCAATCAAGATCTGATCAGAAACATCATTTACTCTAACAATAGTATACAATATTAGAAAATTTATCTACTGCTGACAAGTGGTATAACAATATTATATCTGACCATGACTAGTTTAGTAATCATGACTTGTCCAGAATCAATCAAGATCTGATAAGAAACATGATATACTCTAACGATAGTGTAGCAATATTGGAAAATGATCTATTGCTGACAGGAAGTATAACAATACTAGATCTGACTGTGACTAGCTTAGTAATCATGACTTGTCCAGAATCAATCAAGATCTGATCAGAAACATCATTTACTCTAACAATAGCATCACAATATTAGAAAAATTATCTACTGCCGACAGGTGGTGTAACAATATTAGATCTGACCATGACTAGCTTAGTAATCATGACTTGTCCAGAATCAATCAAGATCTGATAAGAAACATGATTTACTCTAACGATAGTATAGCAATATTAGAAAATGATCTATTGCTGACAGGAAGTATAAAAATACTAGATCTGACCATGACTATCTTAGTAATCATGACTTGTCCAGAATCAATCAAGATCTTATCAGAAACATCAATTACTCTAACAATAGTATCACAATATTAGAAAATTTATCTACTGCTGACAGGTGGTATAACAATATTAGATCTGAACATGACTAGCTTAGCAATCATGACTTGTCCAGAATCAATCAAGATCTAATAAGAAACATGATTTACTCTAACGATAGTATAGCAATATTAGAACATGATCTATTGTTGACAGGAAGTATAATAATACTAGATCTGACCATGCCTAGCTTAGTAATCATGACTTGTCCAGAATCAATAAAGATCTAATCAGAAACATCATTTACTCTAACAATAGTATCACAATATTAAAAAATTTATCTACTGCTGACAGGTGGTATAACAATTTAGATCTGACTATGACTTGCTTAGTAACCATAACTTGTCCAGAATCAATCAAGATCTGATAAGAAACATGATTTACTCTAACGATAGTATAGCAATATTAGAAAATGATCTATTGCTGACAGGAAGTATAACAATACTAGATCTGACCATGACTAGCTTAGTAATCATGACTTGTCCAGAATCAATCATGATCTGATCAGAAACATCATTTACTCTAACAATAGTATCACAATATTAGAAAATTTATCTACTACTGACATGTGGTATAACAATATTAGATCTGACCATGACTAGCTTAGTAATCATGACTTGTCCAGAATCAATCAAGATCTGATAAGAAACATGATTTACTCTAACGATAGTATAGCAATATTAGAAAATGATCTATTGCTGACAGGAAGTATAACAATACTAGATATGACCGTGACTATCTTAGTAATCATGACTTGTCCAGAATCAATCATGATCTGTTCAGAAACATCATTTACTCTAACAATAGTATCACAATATTAGAAAATTTATCTACTGCTGACAGGTGGTATAACAATATTAGATCTGACCATGACTAGCTTAGTAATCATGACTTGTCCAGAATCAATCAAGATCTGATCAGAAACATCATTTACTCTAACAATAGTATACAATATTAGAAAATTTATCTACTGCTGACAGGTGGTATAACAATATTATATCTGACCATGACTAGCTTAGTAATCATGACTTGTCCAGAATCAATCAAGATCTGATAAGAAACATGATATACTCTAACGATAGTGTAGCAATATTGGAAAATGATCTATTGCAGACAGGAAGTATAACAATACTAGATCTGACTGTGACTAGCTTAGTAATCATGACTTGTCCAGAATCAATCAAGATCTGATCAGAAACATCATTTACTCTAACAATAGCATCACAATATTAGAAAAATTATCTACTGCCGACAGGTGGTGTAACAATATTAGATCTGACCATGACTAGCTTAGTAATCATGACTTGTCCAGAATCAATCAAGATCTGATAAGAAACATGATTTACTCTAACGATAGTATAGCAATATTAGAAAATGATCTATTGCTGACAGGAAGTATAACAATACTAGATCTAACCGTGACTAGCTTAGTAATCATGACTTGTCCAGAATCAATCAAGATATGATCAGGCACTATTTACTCTAACAATAGTATCACAATATTTGAAAATTTATCTACTGCTGACAGGTGGTATAACAATATTAGATCTGACCATGACTAGCTTAGTAACCATAACTTGTCCAGCATCAATCAAGATCTGATAAGAAACATGATTTACTCTAACGATAGTATAGCAATATTAGAAAATGATCTAGTGCTGATAGGAAGTATAATAATACTTGATCTGACCATGCCTAGCTTAGTAATCATGACTTATCCAGAATCAATCAAGATCTGATCAGAAACATCATTTACTCTAACAATAGTATCATAATATTAGAAAATTTATCTACTGCTGACAGGTGGCATAACAATTTAGATCTGACCATGACTAGCTTAGTAATCATGACTTGTCCAGAATCAATCAAGATCTGATAAGAAACATGATTTACTCCAACGATAGTATAGCAATATTAGAAAATGATCTATTGCTGACAGGAAGTATAAAAATACTAGATCCGACCATGACTAGCTTAGTAATCATGACTTGTTCAGAATCAATCAAGATTTTATCATAAACATCATTTACTCTAACAATAGTATCACAACATTAGAAAATTTATCTACTGCTGACGGGTGGTATAACAATATTAGATCTGACCATGACTAGCTTAGTAATCATGACTTGTCCAGAATCAATCAAGATCTGATAAGAAACATGATTTACTGTAACGATAGTATAGAAATATTAAAAAATGATCTATTGCTGACAGGAAGTATAACAATACTAGATCTGACCGTGACTAGCTTAGTAATCATGACTTGTCCAGAATCAATCGAGATCTGATCAGAAACATCAATTACTCTAACAATAGTATCATAATGTTAGAAAAATTATCTACTACTGACAGGTGGTATAACAATATTAGATCTGACCATGACTAGCTTAGTAATCCTGACTTGTCCAGAATCAATCAAGATCTGATAAGAAACATGATTTACTCTAACGATAGTATAGCAATATTAGAAAATGATCTATTGCTGAGAGGAAGTATAACAATACTAGATCAGACCGTGACTAGCTTAGTAATCATGACTTGTCCAGAATCAATCATGATCTGATCAGAAACATCATTTACTCTAACAATAGTATCATAATATTAGAAAATTTATCTACTGCTGACAGGTGGTATAACAATATTAGATCTGACCATGACTAGCTTAATAATCATGACTTGTCCAGAATCAATCAGGATCTGAAAAGAAACATGATTTACTCTAACGATAGTATAGCAATATTAGAAAATGATCTATTGCTGACAGGAAGTATAACAATACTAGATCCGACCATAACTAGCTTATTAATTGTGACTTGTCCAGAATCAATCAAGATATGATCAGAAACATCAATTACTCTAACAATAGTATCACAATATTAGAAAATTTATCTACTGGTGACAGGTGGTATAACAATATTAGATCTAACCATGACTAGCTTAGTAATCATGACTTGTCCAGAATCAATCAAGATCTGATAAGAAACATGATTTACTCTAACGATAGTATAGCAATATTAGAAAATGATCTATTGCTGACAGGAAGTATAAAAATACTAGATCTGACCATGACTATCTTAGTAATCATGACTTGTCCAGAATCAATCAAGATCTTATCAGAAACATCAATTACTCTAACAATAGTATCACAATATTAGAAAATTTGTCTAATACTGACAGGTGGTATAAAAATATTAGATCTGAACATGACTAGCTTAATAATCATGACTTGTCCAGAATCAATGAAGATCTGATAAGAAACATGATTTACTCTAACGATAGTATAGCAATATTAGAAAATGATCTATTGCTGACAGGAAGTATAACAATACTAGATCTGACCAAGGCTAAGCTTAGTAATCATGACTTGTCCAGAATCAATCATGATCTGATCAGAAACATCATTTACTCTAACAATAGTATCACAATATTAGAAACTTTATCTACTGCTAACAGGTGGTGTAACAATATTAGATCTGACCATGACTAGCTTAGTAATCATGACTTGTCCAGAATCAATCAAGATCTGATAAGAAACATGATTTACTCTAACGATAGTATAGAAATATTAGAAAATGATCTATTGCTGACAGGAAGTATAACAATACTAGATCTGACCATGACTAGCTTAGTAATCATGACTTGTCCAGAATCAATCAAGATCTGATAAGAAACATGATTTACTGTAACGATATTATAGCAATATTAGAAAATGATCTATTGCTGACAGGAAGTATAACAATACTAGATCTGACCATAACTAGCTTAGTAATCATGACTTGTCCAGAATCAATCAAGATCTGATCAGAAACATCATTTACTCTAACAATAGTATCACAATATTAGAAAATTTATCTACTGGTGACAGGTGGTATAACAATATTAGATCTAACCATGACTAGCTTAGTAATCATGACTTGTCCAGAATCAATCAAGATCTGATAAGAAACATGATTTACTCTAACGATAGTATAGCAATATTAGAAAATGATCTATTGCTGACAGGAAGTATAAAAATACTAGATCTGACCATGACTATCTTAGTAATCATGACTTGTCCAGAATCAATCAAGATCTTATCAGAAACATCAATTACTCTAACAATAGTATCACAATATTAGAAAATTTGTCTAATACTGACAGGTGGTATAAAAATATTAGATCTGAACATGACTAGCTTAATAATCATGACTTGTCCAGAATCAATGAAGATCTGATAAGAAACATGATTTACTCTAACGATAGTATAGCAATATTAGAAAATGATCTATTGCTGACAGGAAGTATAACAATACTAGATCTGACCAAGGCTAAGCTTAGTAATCATGACTTGTCCAGAATCAATCATGATCTGATCAGAAACATCATTTACTCTAACAATAGTATCACAATATTAGAAACTTTATCTACTGCTAACAGGTGGTATAACAATATTAGATCTGACCATGACTAACTTAGTAATCATGACTTGTCCAGAATCAATCAAGATCTGATAAGAAACATGATTTACTCTAACGATAGTATAGCAATGTTAGAAAATGATCTATTGCTGACAGGAAGTATAACAATACTAGATCCAACCATAACTAGCTTATTAATTATGACTTGTTCAGAATCAATCAAGATATGATCAGAAACACCATTTACTCTAACAATAGTATCACAATATTAGAAACTTTATCTACTGCTGACAGGTGGTATAACAATATTAGATCTGACCATGACTAGCTTAGTAATCATGACTTGTCCAGAATCAATCAAGATATGATAAGAAACATGATTTACTCTAACGATAGTATAGCAATACTAGAAAATGATCTATTGCTGACAGTAAGTATAACAATACTAGATCCGACCATAACTAGCTTATTAATTATGACTTGTCCAGAATCAATCAAGATATGATCAGAAACACCATTTACTCTAACAGTAGTATCACAATATTAGAAAATTTATCTACTGCTGATAGGTGGTATAACAATATTAGATCTGACCATGACTAGCTTAGTAACAATAACTTGTCCATAATCTATCAAGATCTGATAAGAAACATGATTTACTCTAACGATAGTATAGCAATATTAGAAAATGATCTATTGCTGACAGGAAGTATAGAAATACTAGATCTGACCATGACTATCTTAGTAATCATGACTTGTCCAGAATCAATCAAGATCTTATCAGAAACATCAATTACTCTAACAATAGTATCACAACATTAGAAAATTTATCTACTGCTGACAGATGGTATAACAATATTAGATCTGAACATGACTAGCTTAGTAATCATGACTTGTCCAGAATCAATCAAGATCTGATAAGAAATATGATTTACTCTAACTATAGTATAGCAATATTAGAAAATAATCTATTGCTGACAGAAAGTATAACAATAATAGATCCGACCATGACTAGCTTAGTAATCATGACTTGTCCAGAATCAATCAAGATCGGATAAGAAACATGATTTACTCTAACGATAGTATAGCAATATTAGAAAATGATCTATTGCTGACAGGAAGTATAACAATACTAGATCTGACCGTGACTAGCTTAGTAATCATGACTTGTCCAGAATCAATCAAGATCTGATCAGAAACATAATTTACTCTAATAATAGTATCACAATATTAGAAAATTTATCTACTGCTGACAGGTGGTATAACAATATTAGATCTAACCATGACTAGCTTAGTAACCATAACTTGTCCAGAATCAATCAAGATCTGATAAGAAACATGATTTACTCTAACGATAGTATAGCAATATTAATAAATGATCTATTGCTGACAGGAAGTATAAAAATACTAGATCTGACCATGACTATCTTAGTAATCATGACTTGTCCAGAATCAATCATGATCTGATCAGAAACATCATTTACTCTAACAATAGTATCACAATATTAGAAAATTTATCTACTGCTGACAGGTGGTATAACAATATTAGATCTGAACATGACTAGCTTAGTAATCATGACTTGTCCAGAATCAATCAAGTTCTGGTAAGAAACATGATTTACTCTAACGATAGTATAGCAATATTAGAACATGATCTATTGTTGACAGGAAGTATAATAATACTAGATCTGACCATGCCTAGCTTAGTAATCATGACTTGTCCAGAATCAATAAAGATCTGATCAGAAACATCATTTACTCTAACAATAGTATCACAATATTAAAAAATTTATCTACTGCTGACAGGTGGTATAACAATTTAGATCTGACCATGACTTGCTTAGTAACCATAACTTGTCCAGAATCAATCAAGATCTGATAAGAAACATGATTTACTCTAACGATAGTATAGCAATATTAGAAAATGATCTATTACTGACAGGAAGTATAACAATACTAGATCTGACCATGACTAGCTTAGTAATCATGACTTGTCCAGAATCAATCATGATCTGATCAGAAACATCATTTACTCTAACAATAGTATCACAATATTAGAAAATTTATCTACTACTGACATGTGGTATAACAATATTAGATCTGACCATGACTAGCTTAGTAATCATGACTTGTCCAGAATCAATCAAGATCTGATAAGAAACATGATTTACTGTAACGATAGTATAGCAATATTAGAAAATGATCTATTGCTGACAGGAAGTATAACAATATTAGATCTGAACATGACTAGCTAAGTAATCATGACTTGTCCAGAATCAATCATGATCTGTTCAGAAACATCATTTACTCTAACAATAGTATCACAATATTAGAAAATTTATCTACTGCTGACAGGTGGTATAACAATATTAGATCTGACCATGACTAGCTTAGTAATCATGACTTGTCCAGAATCAATCAAGATCTGATCAGAAACATCATTTACTCTAACAATAGTATACAATATTAGAAAATTTATCTACTGCTGACAGGTGGTATAACAATATTATATCTGACCATGACTAGTTTAGTAATCATGACTTGTCCAGAATCAATCAAGATCTGATAAGAAACATGATATACTCTAACGATAGTGTAGCAATATTGGAAAATGATCTATTGCTGACAAGAAGTATAACAATACTAGATCTGACTGTGACTAGCTTAGTAATCATGACTTGTCCAGAATCAATCAAGATCTGATCAGAAACATCATTTACTCTAACAATAGCATCACAATATTAGAAAAATTATCTACTGCCGACAGGTGGTGTAACAATATTAGATCTAACCATGACTAGCTTAGTAATCATGACTTGTCCAGAATCAATCAAGATCTGATAAGAAACATGATTTACTCTAACGATAGTATAGCAATATTAGAAAATGATCTATTGCTGACAGGAAGTATAAAAATACTAGATCTGACCATGACTATCTTAGTAATCATGACTTGTCCAGAATCAATCAAGATCTTATCAGAAACATCAATTACTCTAACAATTGTATCACAATATTAGAAAATTTATCTACTGCTGACAGGTGGTATAACAATATTAGATCTGAACATGACTAGCTTAGCAATCATGACTTGTCCAGAATCAATCAAGATCTGATAAGAAACATGATTTACTCTAACGATAGTATAGCAATATTAGAACATGATCTATTGTTGACAGGAAGTATAATAATACTAGATCTGACCATGCCTAGCTTAGTAATCATGACTTGTCCAGAATCAATAAAGATCTAATCAGAAATATCATTTACTCTAACAATAGTATCACAATATTAAAAAATTTATCTACTGCTGACAGGTGGTATAACAATTTAGATCTGACTATGACTTGCTTAGTAACCATAACTTGTCCAGAATCAATCAAGATCTGATAAGAAACATGATTTACTCTAACGATAGTATAGCAATATTAGAAAATGATCTATTGCTGACAGGAAGTATAACAATACTAGATCTGACCATGACTAGCTTAGTAATCATGACTTGTCCAGAATCAATCATGATCTGATCAGAAACATCATTTACTCTAACAATAGTATCACAATATTAGAAAATTTATCTACTACTGACATGTGGTATAACAATATTAGATCTGACCATGACTAGCTTAGTAATCATGACTTGTCCAGAATCAATCAAGATCTGATAAGAAACAAGATTTACTCTAACGATAGTATAGCAATATTAGAAAATGATCTATTGCTGACAGGAAGTATAACAATATTAGATCTGAACATGACTAGCTTAGTAATCATGACTTGTCCAGAATCAATCATGATCTGTTCAGAAACATCATTTACTCTAACAATAGTATCACAATATTAGAAAATTTATCTACTGCTGACAGGTGGTATAACAATATTAGATCTGACCATGACTAGCTTAGTAATCATGACTTGTCCAGAATCAATCAAGATCTGATCAGAAACATCATTTACTCTAACAATAGTATACAATATTAGAAAATTTATCTACTGCTGACAGGTGGTATAACAATATTATATCTGACCATGACTAGCTTAGTAATCATGACTTGTCCAGAATCAATCAAGATCTGATAAGAAACATGATATACTCTAACGATAGTGTAGCAATATTGGAAAATGATCTATTGCAGACAGGAAGTATAACAATACTAGATCTGACTGTGACTAGCTTAGTAATCATGACTTGTCCAGAATCAATCAAGATCTGATCAGAAACATCATTTACTCTAACAATAGCATCACAATATTAGAAAAATTATCTACTGCCGACAGGTGGTGTAACAATATTAGATCTGACCATGACTAGCTTAGTAATCATGACTTGTCCAGAATCAATCAAGATCTGATAAGAAACATGATTTACTCTAACGATAGTATAGCAATATTAGAAAATGATCTATTGCTGACAGGAAGTATAACAATACTAGATCTAACCGTGACTAGCTTAGTAATCATGACTTGTCCAGAATCAATCAAGATATGATCAGGCACTATTTACTCTAACAATAGTATCACAATATTTGAAAATTTATCTACTGCTGACAGGTGGTATAACAATATTAGATCTGACCATGACTAGCTTAGTAACCATAACTTGTCCAGCATCAATCAAGATCTGATAAGAAACATGATTTACTCTAACGATAGTATAGCAATATTAGAAAATGATCTAGTGCTGATAGGAAGTATAATAATACTTGATCTGACCATGCCTAGCTTAGTAATCATGACTTATCCAGAATCAATCAAGATCTGATCAGAAACATCATTTACTCTAACAATAGTATCATAATATTAGAAAATTTATCTACTGCTGACAGGTGGTATAACAATTTAGATCTGACCATGACTAGCTTAGTAATCATGACTTGTCCAGAATCAATCAAGATCTGATAAGAAACATGATTTACTCCAACGATAGTATAGCAATATTAGAAAATGATCTATTGCTGACAGGAAGTATAAAAATACTAGATCCGACCATGACTAGCTTAGTAATCATGACTTGTTCAGAATCAATCAAGATTTTATCATAAACATCATTTACTCTAACAATAGTATCACAACATTAGAAAATTTATCTACTGCTGACGGGTGGTATAACAATATTAGATCTGACCATGACTAGCTTAGTAATCATGACTTGTCCAGAATCAATCAAGATCTGATAAGAAACATGATTTACTGTAACGATAGTATAGAAATATTAAAAAATGATCTATTGCTGACAGGAAGTATAACAATACTAGATCTGACCGTGACTAGCTTAGTAATCATGACTTGTCCAGAATCAATCGAGATCTGATCAGAAACATCAATTACTCTAACAATAGTATCATAATGTTAGAAAAATTATCTACTACTGACAGGTGGTATAACAATATTAGATCTGACCATGACTAGCTTAGTAATCCTGACTTGTCCAGAATCAATCAAGATCTGATAAGAAACATGATTTACTCTAACGATAGTATAGCAATATTAGAAAATGATCTATTGCTGAGAGGAAGTATAACAATACTAGATCAGACCGTGACTAGCTTAGTAATCATGACTTGTCCAGAATCAATCATGATCTGATCAGAAACATCATTTACTCTAACAATAGTATCATAATATTAGAAAATTTATCTACTGCTGACAGGTGGTATAACAATATTAGATCTGACCATGACTAGCTTAATAATCATGACTTGTCCAGAATCAATCAGGATCTGAAAAGAAACATGATTTACTCTAACGATAGTATAGCAATATTAGAAAATGATCTATTGCTGACAGGAAGTATAACAATACTAGATCCGACCATAACTAGCTTATTAATTGTGACTTGTCCAGAATCAATCAAGATATGATCAGAAACATCAATTACTCTAACAATAGTATCACAATATTAGAAAATTTATCTACTGCTGACAGGTGGTATAACAATATTAGATCTGACCATGACTAGCTTAGTAATCATGACTTGTCCAGAATCAATCAAGATATGATCAGAAACATCAATTACTCTAACAATAGTATCACAATATTAGAAAATTTATCTACTGCTGACAGGTGGTATAAAAATATTAGATCTGACCATGACTAGCTTAGTAATCATGACTTGTCCAGAATCAATCAAGATCTGATAAGAAACATGATTTACTCTAACGATAGTATAGCAATATTAGTAAATGATCTATTGCTGACAGGAAGTATAACAATACTAGATCTGACCATGACTAGCTTAGTAATCATGACTTGTCCAGAATCAATCAAGATCTGATAAGAAACATGATTTACTCTAACGATATTATAGCAGTATTAGAAAATAATCTATTGCAGACAGGAAGTATAACAATACTAGATCTGACCATGACTATCTTAGTAATCATGGCTTGTCCAGAATCAATCAAGATCTTATCAGAAACATCAATTACTCTAACAATAGTATCACAATATTAGAAAATTTATCTACTGCTGACAGGTGGTATAACAATATTAGATCTGAACATGACTAGCTTAATAATCATGACTTGTCCAGAATCAATCAAGATCAGATAAGAAACATGATTTACTCTGACGATAGTATAGCAATATTAGAAAATGATCTATTGCTGACAGGAAGTATAACAATACTAGATCCGACCATGACTAGCTTAGTAATCATGACTTGTCCAGAACAATCAAGATCTGATAAGAAACATGATTTACTCTAACGATAGCATAGCAATATTAGAAAATGATCTATTGCTGACAGGAAGTATAACAATACTAGATCTGACCGTGACTATCTTAGTAATCATGACTTGTCCAGAATCAATCAAGATCTTATCAGAAACATCATTGACTCTAATAATAGTATCACAATATTTGAAAATTTATCTACTGCTGACAGGTGGTATAACAATTTAGATCTGACCATGACTAGCTTAGTAATCATGACTTGTCCAGAATCAATAAAGATCTGATAAGAAACATGATTTACTCTAACAATAGTATTGCAATATTAGAAAATGGTCTATTGCTGATAGGAAGTATAAAAATACTAGATCTGACCATGACTATCTTAGTAATCATGACTTTTCCAGAATCAATCAAGATCTTATCAGAAACATCAATTGCTCTAACAATAGTATCACAATATTACAAAATTTATCTACTGCTGACAGGTGGTATAACAATATTAGATCTGAACATGACAAGCTTAGTAATCATGACTTGTCCAGAATCAATCATGATCTGATCAGAAACATCATTTACTCTAACAATAATATCACAATATTAGAAAATTTATCTACTGCTGACAGGTGGTATAACAATATTATATCTGACCATGACTAGCTTAGTAATCATGACTTGTCCAGAATCAATCAAGATCTGATAAGAAACTTGATTTACTCTAACGATAGTATAGCAATATTAGAAAATGATCTATTGCTGACAGGAAGTATAACAATACTAGATCTGACCATGTCTAGCTTAGTAATCATGACTTGTCCAGAATCAATCATGATCTGATCAGAAACATCATTTACTCTAACAATAGTATCACAATATTACAAAATTTATCTACTGCTGACAGGTGGTATAACAATATTAGATCTGACCATGACTAGCTTAGTAAGCATGACTTGTCCAGAATCAATCAAGATCTGATAAGAAACATGATTTACTCTAACGATAGTATAGCAATATTAGAAAATGATCTATTACTGACAGGAAGTATAACAATACTAGATCCGACCATGACTAGCTTAGTAATCATGACTTGTCCAGAATCAATCAAGATCTGATAAGAAACATGATTTACTCTAACGATATTATAGCAATATTAGAAAATAATCTATTGCTGACAGGAAGTATAACAATACTAGATTTGACCATGACTAGCTTAGTAATCATGACTTGTCCAGAATCAATCAAGATCTGATCAGAAACATCATTTACTCTAATAATAGTATCACAATATTTGAAAATTTATCTACTACTGACAGGTGGTATAACAATTTAGATATGACCATGACTAGCTTAGTAATCATGACTTGTCCAGAATCAATCAAGATCTGATAAGAAACATGATTTACTTTAACGATAGTATAGCAATATTAGAAAATGATCTATTGCTGACAAGAAGTATAACAATACTAGATCTGACCGTGACTAGCTTAGTAATCATGACTTGTCCAGAATCGATCAAGATCTGATCAGAAACATCAATTACTCTAACAATAGTATCACAATATTAAAAAATTTATCTACTGCTGACAGGTGGTATAACAATTTAGATCTGACCATGACTAGCTTAGAAATCATAACTTGTCCAGAATCAATCAAGATCTGATAAGAAACATGATTTACTCTAACGATAGTATAGCAATATTAGAAAATGATCTATTGCTGACAGGAAGTATAACAATACTAGATCCGACCATGACTAGCTTAGTAATCATGACTTGTCCAGAATCAATCAAGATCTGATAAGAAACATGATTTACTCTAACGATATTATAGACATATTAGAAAATAATCTATTGCTGAAAGGAAGTATAACAATAATAGATCTGACCATGACAAGCTTAGTAATCATGACTTGTCCAGAATCAATCAAGATCTGATCAGAAACATCATTTAATCTAATAATAATATCACAATATTTGAAAATTTATCTACTGCTGACAGGTGGTATAAAAATATTAGATCTGAACATGACTAGCTTAGTAATCATGACTTGTCCAGAATCAATCAAGATCTGATAAGAAATATGATATATTCTAACGATAGTATTGCAATATTAGAAAATGATCTATTGCTGACAGGAAGTATAATAATACTAGATCTGACCCTGCCTAGCTTAGTAATCATGATTTGTCCAGAATCAATAAAGATCTGATCAGAAACATCATTTACTCTAACAATAGTATCATAATATTAAAAAATTTATCTACTGCTGACAGGTGGTATAACAATTTAGAATTGACCATGACTAGCTTAGTAATCATAACTTGTCCAGAATCAATCAAGATTTGATAAGAAACATGATTTACTCTAACGATAGTATAGCAATATTAGAAAATGATCTATTGCTGACAAGAAGTATAACAATACTAGATCTGAACGTGACTAGCTTAGTAATCATGACTTGTCCAGAATCGATCAAGATCTGATCAGAAACATCAATTACACTAACAATAGTATCACAATATTAAAAAATTTATCTACTGCTGACAGGTGGTATAACAATTTAGATCTGACCATGACTAGCTTAGAAATCATAACTTGTCCAGAATCAATCAAGATCTGATAAGAAACATGATTTACTCTAACGATAGTATAGCAATATTAGAAAATGATCTATTGCTGACAGGAAGTATAACAATACTAGATCCGACCATGACTAGCTTAGTAATCATGACTTGTCCAGAATCAATCAAGATCTGATAAGAAACATGATTTACTCTAACGATATTATAGACATATTAGAAAATAATCTATTGCTGAAAGGAAGTATAACAATACTAGATCTGACCATGACAAGCTTAGTAATCATGACTTGTCCAGAATCAATCAAGATCTGATCAGAAACATCATTTAATCTAATAATAGTATCACAATATTTGAAAATTTATCTACAGCTGACAGGTGGTATAAAAATATTAGATCTGAACATGACTAGCTTAGTAATCATGACTTGTCCAGAATCAATCAAGATCTGATAAGAAATATGATATATTCTAACGATAGTATAGCAATATTAGAAAATGATCTATTGCTGACAGGAAGTATAATAATACTAGATCTGACCCTGCCTAGCTTAGTAATCATGATTTGTCCAGAATCAATAAAGATCTGATCAGAAACATCATTTACTCTAACAATAGTATCATAATATTAAAAAATTTATCTACTGCTGACAGGTGGTATAACAATTTAGATCTGACCATGACTAGCTTAGTAATCATAACTTGTCCAGAATCAATCAAGATTTGATAAGAAACATGATTTACTCTAACGATAGTATAGCAATATTAGAAAATGATCTATTACTGACAGGAAGTATAACAATACTAGATCTGACCATGACTAGCTTAGTAATCATGACTTGTCCAGAATCAATCATGTTCTGATCAGAAACATCATTTACTCTAACAATAGTATCACAACATTACAAAATTTATCTACTGCTGACAGGTGGTATAACAATATTAGATCTGACCATGACTAGCTTAGTAATCATGACTTGTCCAGAATCAATCAAGATCTGATAAGAAACATGATTTACTCTAACGATAGTATAGCAATATTAGAAAATGATCTATTGCTGACAGGAAGTATAACAATACTAGATCTGACCATGACTAGCTTAGTAATCATGACTTGTCCAGAATCAATCATGATCTGATCAGAAACATAATTTACTCTAACAATAGTATCACAATATTAGAAAATTTATCTACTGCTGACAGGTGGTATAACAATATTAGATCCGACCATGACTAGCTTAGTAATCATGACTTGTCCAGAATCAATCAAGATCTGATAAGAAACATGATATACTCTAACGATAGTATAGCAATATTAGAAAATGATCTATTGCTGACAGGAACAATAACAATACTAGATATGACCGTGACTATCTTAGTAATCATGACTTGTCCAGAATCAATCAAGATCTGATCAGAAACATCATTGACTCTAATAATAGTATCACAATATTTGAAAATTTATCTACTACTGACAGGTGGTATAACAATTTAGATCTGACCATGACTAGCTTAGTAATCATGACTTGTCCAGAATCAATAAAGATCTGATAAGAAACATGATTTACTCTAACAATAGTATAGCAATATTAGAAAATGATCTATTGCTGAAAGGAAGTATAAAAATACTAGATCTGACCATGACTATCTTAGTAATCATGACTTTTCCAGAATCAATCAAGATCTTATCAGAAACATCAATTACTCTAACAATAGTATCACAATATTAGAAAATTTATCTACTGCTGACAGGTGGTATAACAATACTAGATCTGAACATGACTAGCTTAGTAATCATGACTTGTCCAGAATCAATCATGATCTGATCAGAAACATCATTTACTCTAACAATAGTATCACAATATTAGAAAATTTATCTACTGCTGACAGGTGGTATAACAATATTATATCTGACCATTACTAGCTTAGTAATCATGACTTGTCCAGAATCAATCAAGATCTGATAAGAAACATGATTTACTCTAACGATAGTATAGCAATATTAGAAAATGATCTATTGCTGACAGGAAGTATAACAATACTAGATCTGACCATGACTAGCTTAGTAATCATGACTTGTCCAGAATCAATCATGATCTGATCAGAAACATCATTTACTCTAACAATAGTATCACAATATTACAAAATTTATCTACTGCTGACAGGTGGTATAACAATATTAGATCTGACCTTGACTAGATTAGTAAGCATGACTTGTTCAGAATCAATCAAGATCTGATAAGAAACATGATTTACTCTAACGATAGTATAGCAATATTAGAAAATGATCTATTACTGACAGAAGTATAACAATACTAGATCCGACCATGACTAGCTTAGTAATCATGACTTGTCCAGAATCAATCAAGATCTGATAAGAAACATGATTTACTCTAACGATATTATAGCAATATTAGAAAATAATCTATTGTTAACAGGAAGTATAACAATACTAGATCTGACCATGACTAGCTTAGTAATCATGACTTGTCCAGAATCAATCAAGATCTGATCAGAAACATCATTTACTCTAATAATAGTATCACAATATTTGAAAATTTATCTACTACTGACAGGTGGTATAACAATTTAGATATGACCATGACTAGCTTAGTAATCATGACTTGTCCAGAATCAATCAAGATCTGATAAGAAACATGATTTACTCTAACGATAGTATAGCAATATTAGAAAATGATCTATTGCTGACAAGAAGTATAACAATACTAGATCTGACCGTGACTAGCTAGTAATCATGACTTGTCCAGAATCGATCAAGATCTGATCAGAAACATCAATTACTCTAACAATAGTATCACAATATTAAAAAATTTATCTACTGCTGACAGGTGGTATAACAATTTAGATCTGACCATGACTAGCTTAGAAATCATAACTTGTCCAGAATCAATCAAGATCTGATAAGAAACATGATTTACTCTAACGATAGTATAGCAATATTAGAAATGATCTATTGCTGACAGGAAGTATAACAATACTAGATCCGACCATGACTAGCTTGGTAATCATGACTTGTCCAGAATCAATCAAGATCTGATAAGAAACATGATTTACTCTAACGATATTATAGCAATATTAGAAAATAATCTATTGCTGACAGGAAGTATAACAATACTAGATCTGACCATGACAAGCTTAGTAATCATGACTTGTCCAGAATCAATCAAGATCTGATAAAAACATGATTTACTCTAACGATAGTATAGCAATATTAGAAAATGATCTATTGCTGACAGGAAGTATAATAATACTAGATCTGACCCTGCCTAGCTTAGTTAATCACGATTTGTCCAGAATCAAATAAAGATCTGATCAGAAACATCATTACTCTAACAATAGTATCATAATATTAAAAAATTTATCTACTGCTGACAGGTGGTATAACAATTTAGATCTGACCATGACTACCTTAGTAATCATAACTTGTCCAGAATCAATCAAGATTTGATAAGAAACATGATTTACTCTAACGATAGTATAGCAATATTAGAAAATGATCTATTACTGACAGGAAGTATAACAATACTAGATCTGACCATGACTAGCTTAGTAATCATGACTTGTCCAGAATCAATCATGATCCTGATCAGAAACATCATTTACTCTAACAATAGTATCACAATATTAGAAAATTTATCTACTGCTGACAGGTGGTATAACAATATTAGATCTGACCATGACTAGCTTAGTAATCATGACTTGTCCAGAATCAATCAAGATCTGATAAGAAACATGATTTACTCTAACGATAGTATAGCAATATTAGAAAATGATCTATTGCTGACAGGAAGTATAACAATACTAGATCCGACCATAACTAGCTTATTAATTATGACTTGTCCCAGAATCAATCAAGATATGATCAGAAACACCATTTACTCTAACAATAGTATCACAATATTAGAAACTTTATCTACTGCTTACAGGTGGGTATAACAATATTAGATTTGACCATGACTAGCTTAGTAATCATGACTTGTCCAGAATCAATCAAGATCTGATAAGAAACATGATTTATTCTAACGATAGTTATAGCAATATTAGAAAATATCTATTGCTGACAGGAAGTATAACAATACTAGATCTGACCATGACTAGCTTAGTAATCATGACTTGTCCAGAATCAATCATGATCTGATCAGAAACATCATTTACTCTAAACAATAGTATCACAATATTAGAAAATTTATCTACTGCTGACAGGTGGTATAACAATATTAGATCTGACCATGACTAGCTTAGTAATCATGACTTGTCCAGAATCAATCAAGATCTGATAAGAAACATGATTTACTCTAAGTATAGTATAGCCAATATTAGAAAATGATCTATTGCTGACAGGAAGTGTAACAATACTAGATCCGACCATAACTAGCTTATTAATTGTGACTTGTCGAGAATCAATCAAGATATTATCAGAAACATCAATTACTCTAACAATAGTATCACAATATTAGAAAATTTATCTATTGCTGGCCAGGTGGTATAACAATATTAGATCTGACCATGACTAGCTTAGTAATCATGACTTGTCCAAATCAATCAAGATCTGATAAGAAACATGATTTACTCTAACGATAGTATAGCAATATTAGAAAATGATCTATTGCTGACAGGAAGTATAACAATACTAGATCCGACCATGACTAGCTTAGTAATCATGACTTGTCTAGAATCAATCAAGACCTGATAAGAAACATGATTTACTCTAACGATATTATAGCAATATTAGAAAATAATCTATTGCTGACAGGAAGTATAACAATACTAGATCTGACCATGAGTAGCTTAGTAATCATGACTTGTCCAGAATCAATCATGATCTGATCAGAAACATCAATTACTCTAACAATAGTATCACAATATTAGAAAAATTTATCTACTGTTGACAGGTGGTATAACAATATTAGATCTGACCTATGACTAGCTTAGTAATCATGACTTGTCCAGAATCAATCAAGATCTGATAAGAAACATGATTTACTCTAACGATAGTATAGCAAAATTAGAAAATGATCTATTGCTGATAGGAAGTATAACAATTCTAGATCCGACCATAACTAGCTTATTAATTATGACTTGTCCATAATCAATCAAGATATGATCAGAAACATCATTTACTCTAACGATAGTATAGCAATATTAAAAAATGATCTATTGCTGACAGGAAGTATAACAATACTAGATCTGACCGTGACTAGCTTAATAATCATGACTTGTCCTGAATCAATCAAGATATGATCAGAAACATCAATTACTCTAACAATAGTATCACAATATTAGAAAATTTATCTACTTCTGACAGGTGGTATAAAAATATTAGATCTTGAACATGACTAGCTTAGTAATCATGACTTGGTCCAGAATCAATCAAGATCTGATAAAAACATGATTTACTCTAACGATAGTATAGCAATATTAGAAAATGATCTATTGCTGACAGGAAGTATAATAATACTAGATCTGACCCTGCCTAGCTTAGTAATTATGACTTGTCCAGAATCAATAAAGATCTGATCAGAAACATCATTACTCTAACAATAGTATCACAATATTAAAAAATTTATCTATTGCTGACAGGTGGTATAAACAATTTAGATCTGACCATGACTAGCTTAGTAATCATGACTTGTCCAGAATCAATCAAGATCTGATAAGAAAACATGATTTACTCTAACGATAGTATAGCAATATTAGAAAATGATCTATTGCTGACAGGAAGTATAACAATACTAGATCTGACCATGACTAGCTTAGTAATCATGACTTGTCCAGAATCAATCATGTTCTGATCAGAAACATCATTTACTCTAACAATAGTATCACAATATTAGAAAATTTACCTACTACTTACAGGTGGTATAACAATATTAGATCTGACCATGACTAGCTTAGTAATCATGACTTGTCCAGAATCAATCAAGATCTGATAAGAAACATGATTTACTCTAACGTTAGTATAGCAATATTAGAAAATGATCTATTGCTGACAGGAAGTATAACAATACTAGATCCGACCATAACTAGCTTATTAATTATGACTTGTCCATGATCAATCAAGATATGATCAGAAACACCATTTACTCTAACAATAGTATCACAATATTAGAAATTTATCTACTGCTGACAGGTGGTATAAACAATATTACATCTGACCATGACTAGCTTAGTAACCATAACTTGTCCAGAATCAATAAAGATCTGATAAGAAACATGATTTACTCTAACGATAGTATAGCAATATTAGAAAATGATCTATTGCTGACATGAAGTATAACAATACTAGATCTGACCATGACTAGCTTAGTAATCATGACTTGTCCAGAATCAATCATGATCTGATCAGAAACATCATTTACTCTAACAATAGTATCACAATATTAGAAAATTTATCTACTACTGACAGGTGGTATAACAATATTAGATCTGACCATGACTAGCTTAGTAATCATGACTTGTCCAGAATCAATCAAGATCTGATAAGAAACATGATTTACTCTAACGATAGTATAGCAATATTAGAAAATGATCTATTGCTGACAGGAAGTATAACAATACTAGATCCGACCATGACTAGCTTAGTATCATGACTTGTCCAGAATCAATCATGATCTGA